>CM060452.1:116400781-117696668 GCA_030545235.1 Helianthus tuberosus | reverse complement strand
GAAGTCCAAAGTTGAATGGCTTCGGGCTGGTGATGCTAATACGGCTTAGTTTCACACATCGCTTAAGTGTAGAAATCACATTAATCGGATTGAGGCTATTTCTGATTCTAGTGGAAACCTGTATGAGGGTGATAAGGTGGCGGAAGCTTTTGTTAGTCATTATGAGCACTTTCTAGGATGTGAAGGTCAAGTTACTTTGGATCCTTCTCCTGATCTTTTTTGTAATAAGTTGAATCTGGAGAGTGCTAATCACATGGTTAGGCCGGTTACGTTGGAGGAAATTAAGGCCGCTATGTTTTCGATTGGGAATGATAAAGCTCCGGGGCCGGATGGTTATACATCTGCTTTTTTCAGGAGTACTTGGCAAATAGTGGGGAGTGATGTTTCGAATGCTATTATGGATTTCTTTAACACGGGGAATCTACTTCAGCAACTTAACCACACGTTAGTCGCTTTGGTTCCAAAGGAGTCATCTCCTACCTATATTACTGATTATCGTCCTATTTCGTGCTGTAATGTTATATTTAAATGTATTAGTAAGGTGTTGGCGGATCGTTTGAAGGGCTATTTGAATGAGATTGTCAGCATTAATCAGTCAGCTTTTGTTCCGGGTCGGAAAATCTCCGATAATAATCTTCTTACACAGGAATTAATGCATAATTATCATCGTGATTTTGGGCCTCCAAGATGTGCTTTTAAGGTTGATATTCAAAAGGCTTATGATACGGTGGAGTGGAGTTTTCTTAGAACGGTTTTACTTGGGTTTGGGTTTAATAGCATTATGGTTCACTGGATAATGTTATGTGTGTCTACAGCATCTTATTCGGTGTGTGTTAATGGGAATGTTCATGGTTACTTCAAAGGTAAAAGGGGTCTAAGGCAGGGTGACCCACTATCCCCTTATCTTTTTACCCTAGTGATGGAAGTATTGACGTGCATTCTGAATCAAGTGACAAGAATTGATACTTCTTTTCGGTTCCATAATAAATGTGAGAAGCAGAAAATTGTTAACCTGTGTTTCGCGGATGATTTGTTCCTTTTCGCGAGGGGGGATGTGGCTTCGGCTAAGTGTGCTATGCTCTCCCTCACAAAGTTCACTCAAATGTCGGGATTAGTCCCTAGTATTCAGAAGAGTACAAGGTTTTTCTGTAATGTTCCAAATCATGTCAAAGGAGAGATTTTAAATATTTTGCCCTTTGTTGAGGGTACGTTGCCAGTCAGATACTTGGGGGTCCCACTTATTTCTTCGAGGCTTTTATACAAAGATTGTAGCATTCTTGTGGAGCGGCTTGGATGCCGGATTGATAATTGGAAGAATAAAATGTTGTCTTTCGCAGGTAGACTTCAACTTATTATTTCGGTTCTTTCATCGATGCATGTCTACTGGTCATCGGTTTTTATATTACCAGCTAGAGTAGTTAAGGAGTTGGAAACTAAAATGCGGAATTTTCTTTGGGCTCAATCTTTTTTTGGGTAAAGGGTTACCCCGGTGATTCTATATATTCACAACCAAAAAAGAACAAGTGGAGTAGAGAGCCTACACCAGTTCAATCATGAGACATGCCCCATGAAAGTAAAACCATCAACAAAACAAAAAACCGAAAAAACCCGTACATAAAACACCTAGACACACATCTAGACAATCAAGAACACTACAAACTAATTAGCCTCCATCATCTTTATTTTCGGTTGAAATCTCCCAATCCCCAAGCAGCTTCCGCACCCTAGCATTGTTCTTTAGCTTAGCTCCCATCAACTTGTATCTCACTGTTTTCAGAATAATATCTTTTACCATATCTGGTGGACGCACTTGATTTTTAAACAACCTAGCATTCCGCTCTTGCCAAATAGTATACGCAGCTGCCGCAACTAGAATCTTCGCAACATAAACCTCAGCTTTCTTTGACCGAACTCGAGCACATAACCATTCGATGATATCCACCCATCTCGAACTCACGGCCGCCATCCCCACTTTACTTCGAATCATAGTCCAAATTTTATCAGAGAATTTACACTCAAAAAATAAGTGATGATGAGAGTCAAAATTCTCATAGCATAACAAACAGCACATCATATTCATGTTTTTTCGCCTTGAAAGATCCCATTGCAGAATTTTGTCTTGAGTAAGAAGTTTTCCCTTCATTATCAACCACATCATAAACGCATGCCTAGGAATACATTGGGCAAACCAAACAATTCCGCTCCATTCCACCTCTGACTCTCTATGCCGGACCGAATGCCAAACCGCTGACGAAGAAAAATCCTGAAAATCGCCACCATCTTTCCATAGCAACCGGTCAGATTTTGTCGTTTCTAACTGAAATTGATCCAGCTGAATAAGAACAGGGAATAGATCCCTCCACGCCACAGGCCAATTCCATGTTCCGTTAGAGAAAATATTGAACACTGTGTCATCCAAACGAAAATCAGCATCTGTAATAGTTCTTGGCGAAAGAAAATCACCAAGAGGCCCCAAATCACTCCAAAAATCAAACCAAGCTGAAGTATTACGGCCATTCCCTACGTCGGACCAAACATGTTTTCGAATGATATGCCGCAACTGAATAATCTTCCTCCATGACCAAGTAGAATTCGATGTTGGTTTACAAACCCAGAAGTTCTTGCCTTTTAGCCGATAAGAGTGAACCCACTCGACCCAAAGGGAATCTCGCTTCATCACAATACTCCAAATATGAGACGCCATCAGGGCTTTATTCATATCCCCAATACGTCTAATGCCTAATCCACCTTCATACTTAGGGGTACAAACCGCTTTCCACGAAACTTTAGCTTTACCTCTACTAAACGACACATCTTGAGACCATAAGAAATTTCTCATTCTAGCTTCAAGATCCTTAACAACCCGAGTTGGTAACATAAACACCGAGGACCAATAAATATGCATAGAAGACAGGACTGAAATGATAAGTTGAAGCCAACCCGCAAACGATAACAATTTGTTCTTCCAGTGCATAATACGTTTCTCTAATTTTTCCACAAGCACACGGCAATCATTATATCTAAGCTTAGAAGAAATAAGAGGGACCCCCAAGTACTTGACAGGTAACTTACCTTCCACAAAAGGCATAATGTCCAGAATCGCCTGTTTAACTTGATCTTTTACATTACAAAAGAAAATCGTACTTTTCTGGTTGCTAGGCACTAACCCCGACATCTTAGAGAATTTTGAAAGAGAGGACATAATACAATTTGCCGAATTCACTTCTCCTCTAGCAAAAAGAAACAGATCATCAGCAAAGCAAAGATTTATTATCTGCTGTTTTTCACATCTGTTATGAAATTTAAATGAAGAATCTATCCGAACAGAATGGTGAAGAATCCCCGTCAGAACCTCCATGACAAGAGTGAACAAATAAGGAGATATAGGATCCCCTTGCCTTAACCCCCGCTTACCTCTGAAAAAACCATGAACCGTGCCATTAACACATACCGAAAATGAAGTAGAAGACACACAGAGCATGATCCACTTCACCATGTTATTGTTAAAGCCAAACCCAAGAAGTACACTTTTCAGAAAACTCCAGTCCACCTTATCGTAAGCTTTTTGAATATCAACCTTAAACGCACATCTAGGAGGCCCCACATTCCGATGGTAATTATGCATTAACTCTTGCGTTAATAAAATGTTATCCGAAATCTTTCTACCCGGAACAAATGCCGATTGATTTATACTTACAATCTCGTTCAAACCTCCCTTAATCCTATCAGCAATAATCTTGCTGATACACTTGTATAGAACATTACAACAAGCAATCGGCCGAAAATCAGTAACAACCATGGGAGTTGACACCTTTGGAATAAGAACTATAAGCGTATGATTCAGTTCCCGAAGCAAGTTACCAGTATCAAAAAAATATTTAATAGCATTAACAATATCATTACCAACCAGAGGCCAAGCACTCTTAAAAAACGCAGCCGTAAATCCATCCGGACCCGGAGCTTTATCATTGCCAATAGAGAACATCGCCTTCTTAACCTCCTCCTCCGTAACATGACGAACCATATTCGTAGCAACATTGTGAGATAAAATTTTCGGAAATAAATCTGGAGCTGGTTGTAACGAGATATCACCTTGATTGCCAAAAAACTTCTCATAGTGTTGAACAAAAGCTGTATACACACTATCGCCTTCATAAAGATTCCCTTGCGTATCTTTAATAACATCAATCCTACTACAATGATTTCGAATTTTCAAAGAGGAATGAAAAAAAGCAGTATTCATGTCACCCGCACTCAACCAATCAACCTTAGCTTTTTGTTTCAGAAAACGCTCTTCATCCAACAAAGCATCCTGAAGGTCACGACTAGCCGATGATTCCTCAGTCCGAAGATCAACATTTTGCGGGTCTTGATCAATACTTTTCTGAATAGCATCTAACTTCAACCGAATACTTTCAACCTTCTTGTGGAGGTTGCCCTGTTTAAACAGCAACGAACGAAGAGGGTGTTTAAGAGACCGTAACTTCTTGACAACTCGGAGTTGGTGAACCCCATCAACATTAATTAGCCAATACTTATTAACAATCTCCAAAAATTCTGGTTTAAAAACCAAAAAATTAGCAAACTTAAACGGCCTCGGATTGAGCTTCATAGCTTCCGGAATAGACAAGATACAAGGGCAGTGGTCCGAAAGTCTATACGGCTTGAAAATGGCAACCGAGTTCGGGTATTCAGTAAGAAAAGGAGTGTTTCCCATTACCCGATCAATTTTCTTTAGTAAACCCACACCTTTTTTCGGCTTTTGGTTCCACGTAAAATGGATACCTGTTCGATTAATATCCACAACTTCAATGTCATCAACACATTCCTGAAAATCCCTCATACCAATCGAAATGGATGAAGTACCCATCGAATTATCTTCTATGTTAAGAGCAGAATTAAAATCACCCATAATACACCAAGGCCGATCCGCAACAAAAACTTTATGCATAGAAAGAAGGTGCCATAACTCCCTACGCGTAACATAGTAATTTTCGGCATACACAATAGAACAGAAGAGCATTCTCTTATCCAATTTAAAAACAAGCTGTAAGTGCATAACCTGTGGAGATTGAGCGACAATCATTACATCAAAAATAGCTGGATTCCACCCAATGATAATTCTTGTGCCTTTGTTACAACACCCGCCATTTGAAGTCCAATCCCACGATCTAAAAACAGCCTTACACACTTTACCCAATTTAACAACATCAACATGGGACTCTAAAATTGCACACAAGCTCAAATTATAATCCTTCACTGCCTGACGAACCTCCATTTGTTTAAGCGGGCGGTTCAACCCCCTTATATTCCAAACTGCTAAACTAACCATCGGTAACTATCTTAGGAGGAGTGCTTGCCCCTTGTGTTTTATTTAAATTCACCGATCCTTGAGCCATAAAATCATCCATTTCATATAAACCTCATCGGCCTCATCACCATCCGAATCCTCGAAGCCCGAATCCGTGTTCTTTTTGCTTGTACCCGTTTCCGGGTCAACTTTATTTAGAATATCAAAAGGGTTGTTCGATGTCTTTGACTTTGGTCCGTTATTCTCATTCGCCTTGGATTTTGACACTGGCCGATATTCAAACTTTGATTGTTTATTCACCTGAATACCCAGCCTTCTAGCAACTTTCTTACCATGCACCTCGGTATAACCATCTTGATCCACCACCGGAAACTTTTTCACTTGCTTATTTCTTTGGGCATTACGGTTGTGATCTTCATATTTAGCATTACCCGATTTGATCGGCTTCTTGGGACACATCTCGTTTGAATGGCAAAAAACACAACAGGTAGCACAACGATGCGGGCTCCATTCATATTCTACAAACATAGTCTCTTTGGTAAAACCCTCCCCTTCCGTTTCCAGAATTGCTATTGTAATTTCTTCTCGGAGCTCCTTTTCCGCCGAAATCTCCACCAATGCTCTAGCATAACTACTTCGACCCCAAGAATCCATACACATAGACGTTGTGAAGGAATCAAGCATTTCTGGTTCTCCAATTGTTGTTGCAATTAGGCTAAGGCCATCTTCCGTATAAGCAGCAATTGGAACGTCATGAATTTTACCCAAAGTTGCACTCGTTTAACCTCTTTCTTTTCCAATTTGGTCGTAGGACTCCATGTATTCAGAAACAATGGTTGAGACCTAATAATCCACGAACCATCTTTAAGAACATTTGACATCCCGATTTCATCATTAAACTTAAAAAAGAAAAAACCGTTTGCATTCATCATCGTTTTTTGCAATCCATATTTTTTTCCAATTAACCTTAACATAGTAGTCAACAACCGGGAATGCAAGACGATCCCCCAAAAAATAACCATATAAAGTGTTCGCCAGCTTATCCTTCACCGATCGGACAGATTCCTTCGGAAGAACAACATCACAACCTTCTTGGACAACCGAACTAGATAGAGATCGAAAATTAACTTTCTGCTCTTTGTTGGCTGTCACCGATTCCGCATAAGACTTAGGTTTAGAGCTACTACTCTGAACCGAATGTAAACCCTGAAAACCATATGCATCCATATTATCCGCTGGGCTTTGATTCACCGACGACAGAACAGGCACAGTGATCTTTTCCAATTCATTGATAACATTAAACATCTTCGGATCAGACTGAACATTCTGAATCGTACCTCTCCTAGGAAGCAACGGATTACCATCTATATTGACCACTTTACTCGCTAAACCCTTAAAGGGTAATGGCGGCTTACCTCTATCATCCGTAGGAACATCATCCGATTTTGACCGATCATCCATTGAACAGACAGCAACTCTCTCTATTAAACAGCAAACGAAGCAAGCATGCACACAAAAACAACGTAAAAACAAGAGACCAAGAGGCCGAAAATCGAAACCACAAGAAACCCTAATTTAGCTTGACGACAAAACAGAAAAAGAAAAACCCTAGAATTAAACCAATCCTTTCGCTAACTAGTTCGAATCAGATATACTGATAACTCAGTACACCGATAATCAGACTGTTATACGAAGATCATGAAGAAAAACTAAGGTACGAAGAAGAACCAAAATCGCCATAGCTAGAGAGAGAATTAGGGTTCGGATAAAATAAAGTTTTGGGCTCAATCTTCTTCTAAGCGTGGTAGGGCGAAAGTTTCATGGAGATCTGTGTGTGTGCCGAAAACTGAAGGGGGCTTGGGAATTCGACGTATAGCTGATTTTAATAAAGCTCTTATGGTTTCGCATATTTGGAGTATTCTAAGTAATCGTCATTCGTTATGGGTTGCTTGGATTCACTCTTATCTGTTAAAAGGTCGGAATTTTTGGGACCATAAGATTCCGGCTACTTGTTGTTGGAGCTGGAAAAAGATGGCTCAACTTCGCCCTTTGATTCGTCAACATGTTTGGTCTATGATTGGTGATGGTAGTAGTACCTCAGCTTGGTTTGATACATGGAGCAGCATTGGTCCGTTATGCAATTTTTTGTCTCCAAGAGTTATTACCCGAGAAGGTTTTTCTCTAAGTGCTACAGTTGCGGATGTGTCTCATAATGGTTCGTGGATTTGGCCGTTAGCTTGGAGGGATTTATTCCCAGTTCTTATTCAGCTTGATAACATGCAACGGAATTTAAATGCACGAGATCGTCTCCTTTGGAAAGATGGAGATAGTGAGGCCGTTTACTCTTCTAGTGTGGTTTGGAATTCTGTTCGAGCAAGGGAGCCGGAGGTGGGTTGGGCTGCTTTCATTTGGTTCTCTCATTGTATTCCTCGTCATGCTTTTCTGATGTGGCTTATTGTGCGACGTAAGTTACTTACTCAAGACAAAATTGTGCTTTAGAATCATACTCGATGTAACAACATGAACATGATGTGTTTTTTTTGGGTAAAGGGTTACACATGAACATGATGTGTTGCCTGTTGTGTTATGAGAATATTGATTCTCATGACCACTTATTTTTTGAGTGCAAACTATCCACGCTAGTTTGGGAAATGATTCGTGCAAAGGCTGGTATGGAGAGTGTCGATTCAAAGTGGAGTGATGTTTTCGAATGGCTAGGTACTCGTTCTCGGTCAAAATCAGCATCAAATATGGTGGCTCGGTTGTTGTTTGCAGCGCTAGCTTATACCATATGGCAGGAGAGAAATAACCGATTATTTAGGAACCATGCAAGACCTCCGGATGTTCTTTGTCAGCTTGTTATAGCAAGTGTTAGATATAAGCTAATGGGGCTCAAGTTCAAGAACACTGCGCGAGTTCGGGCATTACTGGAGAAGTGGGATATTCATGGAGCTGATTTACTCATGGAAAATGGTTGATTTCGGATAAGTTAAGGAGTCTTTTGTTCTAGATAGTGTGTCTAGTAGTCGTTTTGGTTTTACAGTTTGTGGTTTAGTTGGTTTTTACTTTCATGGGGGTATGTCCCATGTCTGAACTAGTAAGGATGTTACCTTACTACTTGTTTTATTTTTTGTGAATATATAGAATCACCGGGGTAACCCTTTACCCAAAAAGACAAATCCATGTGCAATTATAAATGCTATGACCGACAATATTAAGTGATTTCTATCCACTTTGGCTGCACTTTCAATACAATTCACAAACCAACATGTACTAATATTATAAGATATTGAGCCCACAAAACCAAGCAAACATCAATGCAATGATATTACTAACCGAATACTAAGAATGATCGAACAAAGGAAGTCTGGCTTTGAAGGAGAGGCAGCCGTCGGGTTTCAAAGGAAAGCGAGAGAGAAAGGGAATATGATAGGTGGTTAGGGTTTTTGCCGAATATTCTCGCGTAAGGTTATAATCAAAACACTATATCATGACGTTACTGGGCCAAGCCCACTTCTGTTTTTGTTGGCCACACTAGTGGACGAAAACACATATGTGTTTTCATCAGGGACTGTTTTCGAGAGTAAAGGTGTTTTCAGCTAGGGAGTGATTTCATGGGTAAGGGTTTTCGGCCAAGACTTGAACATTTGTTTTGAATATAATATTGTCACAATATATAACACATATATACATATCATGCAAACCACAAATCTACAAACACACTTAATACACACCGTATATAACATAATCAATCACAATACGGTTTAACATATTACAAACGTGTATGGTGGTGAGACAAACAATCTAAACAATTAACGTGCAATAATACGAAGATGGAATCTCAGAAACTCGAGTTGTCACATTATCCCCATCTTGAAAGAAATTTCGTCCCGAAATTTAGCACGCGGTTACTGAGGAAGCTAGTTAAGTTGCATGATTTTCCTGGTTTTCCTGGGGTGTCACAGAGAGGTTGCGCAATCTTTGAGAAATCCTTGATAAACCTTCTGTAATATCCTGCCAATCCCAAGAATTGGCGGATTTATGTTGGTGTACGAGGTGCAGGCCAGTTCTTGATCGAATCAACCTTGGATGGATCAACATGAATCCCATCCTTGTTTACTACGTGGCCTAGAAAGTGGACTTCGCGAAGCCAGAAGTCACATTTCGAAAATTTAGCATATAGTTGTTCTGCTCGAAGAAGTTCCAGCATAAGTCGTAGATGCTGCTCGTGTTCCTCCTGACTCTTCGTATAGATCAGGATATCGTCGATGAAAACTGTGATGAACTTATCCAGGTAAGGTTTGCACACTCGGTTCATGAGATCCATGAAGACCGCAGGTGCATTTGTCAACCCGAAAGGCATGACCAGAAACTCGTAATGGCCGTAACGAGTTCTGAAGGCTGTTTTGGAGACGTCCTTATCTCGGACTCTCAGTTGATGGTAGCCTAATCTCAAATCAATTCTTAGAGTAAAAGCTCGACCCTTGCAGCTGGTCGAATGGGTCAGCAATACGTGGGAGAGGATAACGATTCTTCACGGTCACCTTGTTGAGTTCGCGGTAGTCAATACACATTCTGAAGGTACCGTCTTTCTTCTTCACGAATAGTACTGGAGCTCCCCAGGGCGAAGAGCTAGGACGTATAAAACCTTTTTTCCAAGAGTTCTTGTAATTGCGTGGACAGTTCTTCAAGTTCTGACGGAGCTAGTCGATAAGGTGCATGAGCTATTGGTGCTGCTCCAGGAGCTAGCTCGATTTGAAACTCGACTTGTCGATGAGGCGGAAGACCAGATAATTCCTCAGGAAATACCTCAGGAAAGTCGTGTACAAAAGGAATGGCTTCTATCTTCTTTTCTTCCGAGGATGTATCGGAAACGAGGGCTAGAATAGCAGTGTGGCCCTTTCGCAACAGCACCACTCTTGTCGCCACGAATTACAGGGGTCTTTATCAGAACGAGGGATGCGGACAATCTTCTCGTTGTAAAGAATTTCCGCTTGCTGATGAGATAACTAATGCATTCCAATAACAACGTCGAAACTACCCAGAACGATAGGAATAAGATCGATAGAGATGGTCTGACCAGCTAAGACGAGGTTACAACCCTTAAGTGTGTGTGTGCCCTTAAGACTTTCACCATTAGCTAGTTCTACAACATGTTTGGTGTTTTAAGGGTAATGGGTTACGCTTAAGCACCTGACTAACTCTTAGGAACACATATTTAACATCGGCACCCGAATCAACTAAAGTAGAAACAAGGAAATTGTCTGGTAGGAACTTACCCGCCACGATGTTGGGGTTGTTTCTTTCTTCCTTTTGTCCATTCAGGAATTCATGTTCACCAGTCCGGCGGTTATCCTTATTGTCTCCGTTATTGTTCCCGTTGCCCTGGTTGCCGCTGTTGTCACGATTCTGTCTCATCAGCGGACAGTTCCTCTTGAAGTGGTTTCCAGCACCACATCGAAAACACCCTTTCTTGCTAACCTGCTGCTGCTGGTTCCGGTTTGCAGGATATGGGCTCCTGCAGTCTCTAGCCATATGTCCCATCTTCTTGCACCGCTGGCAACACGACCCCGCACATGCCCCGTAGGGTGCCATTGGCACTTGCGGCATCTTGGTTTATTCCCTAGGTATCCCCCCTGATTTTGGTAGTTCAGCCCGAGTTTCCTGTGCGGTTCTTGTTGTATAGAGCTAGGACCCTCACCTTGGTGATCACCCCAAATATACTTGTTACTAATAAGAGTATTTGCATTGGAAGAGTTACGCTTGGGCAACTTTCCCTCTTCCATCGCCTGATCGGTGAGTTGGTGCGCCAAACGAACGACTTGCTGGATTGTGGGAAGGTTGGCCGCAATTACAGACCCTTGGATTTCCGGGACTAAGTCTCTGAGGTATAGCTTGATTCGTCTAGATATGGGTTGTGACATGTTAGGACATAAGGCAGCCAAGTCGTTGGACCTCTTTGTGTACTCCTCAATCTCTGATCCTTCCATCTTCAAACCATAATACTCTATTTCAAGTTCCAGAATGTCGTCCAGGTGGCAGAATTCTTCCTTAATCCAATCCTTGAAGTCGCTCCAGAGGGTGGCATTCGCGTCTGCCAACCCGAGCATCTGAACTTGCGCGTTCCACCAAGAATACGCTTTCCCTTGCAACATACCAGTAGCGTACTTTACTCGTTTGCTGGCAGGGCTTTCACTATCTTCGAATGTATATTCGATTCTTCGGATCCAGTGTAGAAGGCCGATTGCCCCTCCAGTGCCGTCGAAAGTGGGAGGTTTGCACTCCAAGAATGCCTTGAGGGTGCCTATGCACGTTTGAGGGTGCATGGGTTGACTCCCTGTTTTGGTTGCTAAGGCTTCAGCAACCCGTTCATTAATCAAGGTCGTCAGCTGATCCTGAGTCAAGTTGAGGCGTCCACTCATGATCTTCACATCGAGGGAAAACACAGGTAAGAAGGGTGTCGCAAAGTGCGTAAGTGTGGAGTGACAGAAGAGAGTAAGCACACGAGGTTCAAATAGCAGTTATCACATTAACTAATGCATACCATGAACAATGTACCATGTAACTAACAAGTAGGTAATATATACATAAACCATATCACCTAGGATGTTGAGTCTTGCACGTGGAGCGAAGCGTCATTGTGGATCGTCGAGCACTGTACAGGTTATAGTCTGGTTTTGTCAAAAAGCTTTTCCCTTTTTAAAACCAAGTTCTCTATAACCAATGGCTCTGATACCAATCTGTCACACCCCCAAAATCCACCATGCGGAGTATCACCGCTTGGAGGCGTGACATGACCAGGATCGAGCCACCAATCATATTGAACAACGTAAATAAGTGAGTAAAACCAACCACAATATAATTGGTGACCATAAGACGGTAACCAACTTTAAGCTAACAGCGGAAGCATAAAACGTAAGACTAAAACATAAGTTCAGAGTTCATAAGTTTAAAGTCCAAAACGTAGGTTTAATAAGTTCATAAGGGTTAAATGTTTAACACGGGACATAACAACCCATATTCCACAACAACCTCCTCCTCGTGCAAGCTCCAAAAGCATCTAGCGACCTATAAGGCATGTAACAGCGAGTCAACAACAAAGTTGAGTGAGTTCACGTTTGGTTGTTTAGTTTTAAGTTGTTTCCGAAAACGTGGTTTGTCTTTCGTTGGCAGATTTGCCGTGG
This sequence comes from Helianthus tuberosus, assembly GCA_030545235.1. Lineage (NCBI taxonomy): Eukaryota > Viridiplantae > Streptophyta > Magnoliopsida > Asterales > Asteraceae > Helianthus > Helianthus tuberosus. Next base: position 117,684,173 of record CM060452.1, on the reverse strand, counting down.
GGGTTACCCCATAGTTGAAAGTATGATTAACCAGTTCCTTCTTTATTACCCAAACCATATCCATAATCAGTGGGGGCTTCCCCATATGAACCACTAGACCGTATGATATCGACTACTAACGAATTTTGTTGTGCCCTACGTCAATGTTCTATCATCATTGACAGTTTGCCATAGTCCATTAGTACACGCCCGTCCGAACAGCACGGTGTGAGGTTTGTTAAACCTAATAGCGCTATTAACTAAGGACCCGCTCGCCATCGGCCTCGGCGATTAAGTCGATATAAAATGAGGGACTTAATGATAGAGTTTTGTCTAGTAAGTTTTAAGGTTATTGTGCAACTCTTTGCAATTTCTAGCCATATGGGATCGGTTGCTCTCTCTCCTTTTGGCGATTTTCAGTTCATCGTGAATCCTAAGTTTTTTGTTGTGATCTTTTGCATAACAGTCTGTGATTAGAGGTTTGATCTTTCAAAACTCTATAACGAACTAGTTAGCATTAGGGATCGATCTAAATCTAGGGTTTCTTTTCTGTTTTCTCTCAATCGCCACATTAGATTTAATTCTGAAACCCTGATTTATTAAACTGGTTGTTATTGATTGCGGTTAACTGAGATTAATTTATCTAGATTGATACTCTGGTTTAATCGATTAAGGGTTGAGGTTTTAATCTAGGGTTTAAAGGATTAGGGTTTTGCTTTCTTCTTTGTTGAGTTCATCTGGTGTGGCGTAGGTTTTGTGCATGGTTCTTTGCTGTTTTGGTTCGAGGGAGAGTTGACGGTTTAGGTATGGATGATCGTTACAAACCTGGTGATTCTGCAAAGGGTGATTCGGGTAAACCTCCATTACCATTTAAGGGTTTGGCTAGTCGGGTTGTGAATATTGATGGGAATCAGATGCTTCCTAGGAGAGGTGTAGTGCAATCGGAGCCAAAGAGGATTAATGTCATAGACGAGTTAAACAAGATCACAGTTCCGGTTCAGTTGCCACCGGAATTCTATGCTATGGAAAACAAGTTGGCTGGAAGTCAAGGGGTTCAGGTTGTCTCTACGGATCAGGGTAGTACATCAAAGCCGAGATCTTATGCAGAATCGGTGGTAAGCAATAACACGAAGGTAAACTTTCGTTCTTTTGAAAACCCGGATGTTCATGACGGATGCGATGTTGTCCTCCCTAGGGAGTCGGTACGTGTGGTTAGAGATAAACTGGCAAACACTCTATACGGGTATTTTCTAGGGGATCGGGTTGCCTTTCCAGTTGTAGATTACTTTGTAAGAAACAATTGGAAGAAATATGGTTTGGAAAAGACAATGATGAATGCAAATGGCTTTTTCTTCTTCAAGTTTAAGGATGAAGATGGTATGTTGAGTGTGATTAAGGATGGCCCTTGGATAATAAGGTCGCAACCTTTGTTTCTTAATAGCTGGACTCCAACGACAAAATTGGAAAAGAAAGAGGTAAAGACGGTCCAAGTGTGGGTTAAAATTCACGAAGTTCCTTTAGCCGCATACACGGAAGATGGTCTTAGCTTAATAGCCACGAAGATTGGGGAACCAAAGTTGCTGGATTCGTTCACTACGTCTATGTGTATGGATGCATGGGGTAGAAGTAGCTATGCTAGGGCATTGATAGAAATTTCGACTGAAAAAGAGTTGCGTGAAGAGATTACAATGGCAATCCCAGAAGTTGAGGGAGAGGGGTTCATAAAAGAAACGATGTATGTGGAGTATGAATGGAGCCCGCATAGATGTGCTACATGTTGCGTGTTTGGTCATTCATCGGATACTTGTCCGAAACAGCCTATAAAGACGAGGAAGACAGTTCAGGAGGATTATAACCGGAATATTCAAAAACAGAAACCAGCTAAGAAAATCCCTACGATAGATCAAGATGGTTATATAGGTGTGTATGGTAAGAAAGTAGCGAAAAGGGTTGGAGTCCCTGTGAATAAACAAAAGAATAAGTTTGAATACCGGCCTGTGGTATCGAAACCGAAGAGTGACAATAATAGAGCTTCATCGTCTAGCATGGTAAAGTCTTCTAATCCTTTTGATATTCTGAATGATGTGGATGCGGATACGGGGGAAACCAAAAAGGATTCAGGTTTGGATGATGAGGAAAAGGACGATGATGAGGTAGAGGAGGTGTATAATGAAATGGATGAATTCATGACACGTGGAGCAACAAATCTGAATAGTAACAAAGGAGCAAGCACTCCTGATCAGGAGGTTCATGATGATTAGCTTAGCAGCGTGGAATGTAAGGGGGTTGAACCGCCCTCTGAAACAAAAGTAGGTTCGGCAAGTGGTGAAGGAAAACAATTTAAATTTTTGTGCTATTTTAGAATCTCATGTTGATGTAAACAATCTGGGTAGAGTTTGTAAGTCAGTGTTTCGTAACTGGGATTGGACTTCTAATGGGGGCCAGTGTAAGAAGGGTACTAGAATTATTCTTGGGTGGAACCCGGATATTTTTGATGTTATGGTTCTAAATCAGACGTCTCAAGTGATGCATGTTCAAGTTTTTTTCAAGTCTGATAAGAAAATGTTCTTTTGCTCCATAGTTTATGCTGCTAACTACTATGTATCCAGAAGAGAACTGTGGAAACATCTGTCTATGCATAAGCCGATTGTAGGAAGTATGCCTTGGGTCATAATGGGTGATTTTAACTCGGCTCTAAAGCTTGAAGATCAATCGATGGGAACTTCGTCTATCTCGGTTAGTATGCGTGAGTTTCAGGCTTGTCTCAATGATATTGAGGTTTTTGACATCAATCGATCAGGATTTCATTTTACTTGGAGTCAAAAGCCTAAGGAAGGTATAGGTTTGCTAAAGAAGATCGATAGGGTGTTGGGTAATACGGCATTTGTGGTTGATTATCCAGATTCGGTGGCTGTGTTTAATTCATATAGGCTTTCGGATCATTGCCCATGCATCTTAAAGATTCCCAAAGGTGGAGAGGTAAAGAGGAAATCATTTAAATTTGCTAACTTTTTGGTGTTTAAACCAGAATTTAGTAAGATTGTTCAGAAATATTGGGAGACGAATATTGATGGTGTTCATCAGTTTCGTGTTGTTAAGAGGCTGCGTTTGCTAAAATCTCCATTACGAGCTCTTTTATATAAACAAGGAAATCTCCATAGTAAGGTTATTGACCTTCGTACAAAATTGGATTCTATCCAGCAATGTATTGATGCTGACCCGTTAAATGTGGAGCTTCGAATTGATGAATCAAAAGCCACTAATGCGTATCAGGAAGCATGCTTGGATGAGGAACGATTCCTTAAACAAAAGTCTAAAGTGGACTGGTTGTGTTCCGGGGATATGAATACGACATTTTTTCATTCGACGCTAAAAAACAGGAACCATAGGAGTCGGATTAATGTAATTAAAGATGCTGATGGAATGGTGTATGAGGGGGACCAGGTTCATTTAGCGCTAGTAAAGCACTATGAGAAGTTTCTGGGTGGTCAAGATGAGATTTCGCTAACTCCCACTCCTGATTTGTTTTCTGATAAATTGCAACCGGATGTGGCTAGTCATATGGTTCGTCAAGTTACGGAGGAGGAGGTGAAGAATGCAATGTTCTCGATTGGTATTGATAAGGCGCCGGGCCCTGACGGGTACACTTCAGTGTTTTTTAAAAATGCTTGGTCTATCATTGGGCATGATGTGTCTTTGGCGGTTATGGATTTTTTCTCTACGGGTAGAATGCTTCGTGAGTTGAATCATACTCTCATTGTTCTTATTCCAAAATTTGCTACGCCAGCTTATGTCACAGATTATCGGCCGATTGCGTGTTGCAATGTGCTATACAAATGTATTAGTAAGATTATAGCAGATCGAATTAAAGTGGGGTTAAATGGGATCGTCAGTGTTAATCAGTCGGCTTTTGTTCCAGGTAGGAAAATTTCTGACAATATCCTTCTTACTCAGGAATTAATGCACAACTATCATAGAAACTCGGGCCTTCCTAGGTGTGCATTCAAAGTTGACATCCAGAAAGCGTATGATACTGTGGACTGGAGATTTCTTAAAGCAACGTTACTTGGGTTTGGTTTTGATAGTCGGATGGTGGAGTGGATTATGGTTTGTGTGGGTACTCCATCTTTCTCGGTTTGTGTCAATGGCAATGTTCATGGCTACTTTAGAGGCCAAAGAGGGTTAAGGCAAGGGGATCCTATTTCTCCATACCTTTTCACTCTTGTTATGGAGATTTTGACGGCTATTCTAAAACGCGAGACATCGATTGATACTTCGTTCAGATTCCACAATAGATGTGAGCGTCAAAAGATTATAAATCTTTGCTTTGCGGATGATCTTTTCATGTTTGCGAGAGGTGATGTGAATTCGGCTAAATGCATTATGTCTTCTCTTACAACATTCTCCAACATGTCAGGTTTAATTCCTAGTATTCCAAAGAGCACGGTTTTCTTTTGCAATGTTCCTACTAATGTTAAACACGCGATTCTTAATATTTTACCTTTTGTGGAGGGTTCGTTACCGGTAAGATATTTGGGGTTCCATTAATTTCTTCAAGACTTCTCTATAAGGATTGCAATGTCCTTATTGAGAAATTGGAGAGTCGTATAATGAGTTGGAGAAATAAGCTTTTGTCTTTCGCAGGGAGGTTGCAATTAATATTGTCGGTTCTATCATCGATGCATATATACTGGTCCTCTGTGTTTATTATTCCGGCTCGGGTTATTCGCGACTTGGAGGCTAGAATGAGGAATTTTCTATGGTCTCAAGATGCCTCGTTTCGTAGAGGTAAGGCGAAAGTTTCATGGAGATCTGTTTGTCTTCCAAAATTTGAAGGGGGTTTGGGGATTAGGCGTATTGGTGATGTAAACAAAGCTCTTATGGCAAATCATATCTGGAGTATTATCACTAAACGTAATTCTCTTTGGGTGGATTGGGTGCATGATTACAGACTAAAGGGTAAAAGCTTTTGGGTTAGTAAGACGCCGTCTAACTGTTGCTGGAGTTGGCGTAAACTCCTTCAACTGCGGCCGATTATGAGAGATCACTTTCGCTCTCGGATTGGGGATGGTAGAAGGACATCGGCTTGGTACGACTATTGGTCCGAGTTGGGGCCGCTGGGTAACTTTTTATCTCCAAGGACTATAACAAATGCAGGTTTTAGATTGGAGGCTTCAGTTGCTGATGTTAACATGAATGGTTCGTGGTTATGGCCTATGGCTTGGCGTGATTTATTTCCGGTGCTTATACAGTTAGATCAAGTCCAAGTAGTAGCTGATAAACGAGATACATTACAATGGAAAAATGGGGATGTTGTGTCAGAAGTTTCGGCTGCAAATATTTGGAATACGGTCCGATATAGTGACTTAGAGGTGGGGTGGAGCAAGATTGTTTGGTGTGCACATTGTATTCCGAGACACGCGTTTCTGTTGTGGCTGATTATGAGGAAGAAATTATTAACTCAAGACATTATCCTTAAATGGGATTTATCGAGAAGAAAGAATATGAATATGATGTGTTGCTTGCTATGCTATGAAAACCATGATTCTCATGAGCATCTATTTTTCGAGTGTAAGTATTCAGCAAAGATTTGGAATAGTGTTCGTGATAAAGCTGGTATGTATGATGTTGCCCCTAAATGGGAGGATATTGTGGAATGGCTTTTGGATCGTGCAAATTCAAAGTCGGCGTCTAACTATGTGAGTAGAATTTTGGTGGCGGCTACAGCTTATTTTATTTGGCAAGAACGGAATGCTAGATTGTTCAAGAATCAAGTGAGGCCTCCGGATCAATTATGTCATATTATCTTTAATACTATTCGGTATAAGCTTATGGGAGTTCGGCTGAAGTGGACTCACAATGTGTTGGAGTTGTTGCGGAACTAGGATATTCAAGATGGTGATCGATCAGATGATGGTGGCTAAATAGTTGTTTTGTTTTTTTTTTCGAGTGGTTCTAGTTCTTAGACTAGTTGTTTTGTTGTTTCGTATGATTTGTTTTTTGTGGTGCTACATTCATGAGGCATGTCTCATGTTTGAACTAGTGTAGATTCTCTACACTACTTGTTTCAGTTTGTTTGTGAATATATAGAATCACCGGGGTAACCCTTTACCCAAAAAAAAAAGTTTTAAGGTTATTGTCCTACCCAAGGAGGACGAACATACGTATTCTACCCAAGGAGAATACGCAGGATTAATATTGGCATCCTACCTATGGAGGATGGCGGTACATATCCTACTAAAGGAGGATATGTAGGTTTAATTCTTTAACCCATTCCCAACCACCGAGAATCCCATGCCTTAGAAAGTGTGTGAACTCACCTCGGTTTGCTCGGTTAGATTAGTTACTCTAATAATCAGAAATCAAGCACGTCCTAATAAAGTACAGATAACAATCAATTTCTTTTGCATGCATAACACGTATCCTACGTACGGTTTATTTACTTATTACTTCTATCACATACCACAAAATTCGAATGTCAAGTTGCATTGCTAAGTTACATTATTTTTCCCTAAAATAATATAACTATATTATAAAATAAACAAGTTTCCACACAAGTGTCTTAATATAAAATATATATTCAAAATATATATTTATCCATTTTGCTTGTAAAAGTCAACCTCCGATACTTTGTATTTTGTAACAAAACCTTTTGTGACACCCGTGTCACTGCGACCATCAAACAAATGACAGACCAATGAAATATTGTATTTCATACTTGGGATTTGTAAAAATATGTGTATCGATTGCACATATCAACTCTTGTTTCGATTTCAAGCTCTAAATCGCTTTCTGGAAGGTTATACACGCACTGATGCGTAAATATAACCAGTTTAATGCAACGAACACTCCGGAATAGTGAAATAGGCTTAACATACCTTAAATAACCTTTACATAACTTATATATAAGTTTTGGAAGGTTTGGTGTGGTGAAATCAAGTTTAATCGCTTACAGGGACTAAAGTTGACAAACTGCGAAAGTATGCCAATTTGAACTGTAACAGACCTTCCGGAACATGACCATAAGTTAAACATACCATAAATATCCTTTACATAGCTTAGAAATAGGCTTTGAGGGGTTCGGTGTGCTAAAATAAACTTTTGGGTCATTCAGGGACTAAAAGTGTCAAAAAGTGCACAAGTTTGCATTTTCGCGCATAACTTACGTTCTGAATATATCCGGACATCCAAAAATTTATGTGAGCATGACTATATTATATTTTAGTGCTCGCCATAAGAAAAATCCATTCGTCGCGTCATTTGGTTCGTTTTTCGCATTCGGGACCAGATTCGATGTATTAGCCGTTGTTTAATTCACAACCACACATTCTAAACTTGCTTAGTCAGCGGATAAGGATGGAATTTTGGTACCATAACTTTGCAACACATGTATGGATGGAATTTAAACACCTAAACACCATAACTTTGCAACACATGTATGGATGGAATTTAAACACCTAAACACCATAACTTTGCAACACATGTACGGATGGGATTAAGGCACGTTTTCCATGAAACGATCTTAACGGTTCGGGTATTCCTATAAATACTCCATACCCCCCATTGCTAAAATCACTAGAAACTTGATTTGAGAAACTCTAAGTTGAAACATTTGTTTCATACCTGAGATTTTTGAATCGAGTTTAGCATTCGGGGACCCTTCGTAAGTATTCTTTCGTTCTTTTCTATATTTTATTGCTTTTCGAGTCCGAAAGTCAAACTTTGTTTGACTTTCAGCGTTGACCAGTAATGGTCAATGCGAAGTTCTTTTGAACTTCGCAACGTGAGTGTAATCACGTTGGTCATAGTCCCTTGGGACTATGCCCACTGATTACCACGTTGTCTAGGGTCGTAGGGTAAGCGATCTAATGAATCGCTTATACCTCGAACCCGACCCAGTTTAGTCGATCATTAGGATCCGACCAAACACATTAGGTGACCATAGTAGGTAGGGAATAACCTTCCGAGGTTATACCCTATGGTCACATCGTTTAAGTAGTTGTATGATAGGTAGTTTATATGCCTTAGGTAAATTACCAGAATACCCTTTTCATGTATAATTGGTAATTAAGCATATGTAACCTAAACCTTTGTCACATAACTGATTATGTAATATGTTTAGGCATATAACACTTGTCATAGGGCTAGTTAGGCGGTCCGAACGCGTTTCACGCGAACGACGCGTTAAAGTAGCATAAGCTACCTAAACGGGTCGTAATGGGTCGTAAACAATTAGGTTAAGTTTCATTTAGTATGTAGGCTTTGTTAAACCAAATGACACGAGTCTCTACACTCGTTTGGTTTACAAACCCTAATGCTACCCGATCTTCCGATTTAGGTCCGGTTTATTAATGTAGCTACCTATACTAGGTGCCGTTTGATATCCGTGATCTCTAGCATTGTTTAGTTGTTACTCAAGGACTACTGAGCAATCTCAAGTGAGTACATAGACCCCTCTTTTACTGTTTTCCAAACTGTTTTGGGGTGGAACACATGTGCCTACTTGTTACTTTCATGCTTTCCTGTTTTAACATCATATACTGCTATGTTCGTTAGTACATTATAGTACATGATTTTATGACATTTCATGCTAGGTGTGCCCAATTGTGTGCATTACTTAGTACATCGTTTTACAGGACATTTTGACATAGACATTTGACATAGACATTTCGGTATAGACATTTTAACATGATTGACATTTGATCATGCATTTCCCACAAAACATAACTTTGATTTAAACCAAGATTTACTTCAATACTTTGTTTTTGTGCATATGGTTTAGTTGAGACATTTCACTTGCCATACATGACATCTTGACATAGACGTTTGACATGGATATTTGACATAGACATTTGACATGGATATTTGACATAGACATTTTGATATGATTTACATCTTGACATGAACACTTTGACATATTACCCAATACATTTGACAATTGATTTAAACATAGACTTCTTACATTGGTTGGTTTGGTTTGATTAAGTGATTAAGTAACGATGTGTGTGTAATATGATACAACCATGGTGGATACGCCGCTGGTACTTCCTATATATAAGTGTTTGTATGGTATTACATATCATAGCGTTATTTGAATCATTTCAGTTTGAGACATAGAACATTTTATACAAATAACATACTTTTCACAAGACATTGATTTATAAACATCTTATCTTATACAAACATATTTTACTTGGTTATTCATTTAACCCTACATTTATTTATACTTATCATCTGATCTTATCGATTTTCAAATGATTTACAAAGCAAAGCAAATAACAAGGTTCATGACTAAACATTTTCTCAAACATAAGTCATGAAACCTATTTTCACAAAACCTATGTATCTCACAGGCATTTTTATGCTGACGTACCTATTTTCACATGTGTTTTTCAGGAACTGTTGCATAAGATGATCAAGATACACATAGGCAGACTTGGGCTTTAGTGATAATAAAAGATGCAAGACTAGTTAATTATGTTGTATTTCTTGTTTGTTAAGACATTGTAACACTTTTTATCAATAAAATGAAACTTCAATTGCCATGGATTTGAAACAATTAATTCTGTTACAACACTCCCCGACATTTCCGCCACGTTTTGTATGTTCCACGTGGTCGGGGTGTGACAGAAAAGATGGTATCAGAGCCAATGGTTATAGGGAATTAGGTTATTAGTAATGCTTTGACCTAGTCTATAACTTTCTTAGGACCCTAACGCGAGTTTACTTGCGTTTAGTCATAAAACAATACCGTCACCTATCCTTAGGCGACTACCACAACAAGAACATAAATTTCAAAACCGCTTTGAAAACTAATCATCTGTTCTAGGATGATTGATTACTAGGTTTTGAACCCTCTATTATAAGGTTTTGAACCCTTTGAGTTTTCAAAATCTCGTCAAGGTTTTGGGTTTTAAATAATGTGAACACGTGCAAACTGGAAGGGTGAATGCCTGTATTCTGAGTTTTCTGTCTAGGCAAGCACTTCGTATACATCTCAACCAGACGCGAGACCAGTTGTGCTTACCTGGGAATTCTTGGGATGAGTGTTCACTTATAGGCGAGCATGTCTTCGCGATACATTATTTTTGACCTATTTACTTTGATTAGTCACCGTCTCATTTGTTTGCCTTAAGTAACAAACAAATGATCGCAATTTTATGCATTGTTATTCTGTTTTCATTTCCCTTGTTCCCTCCCATATCTCCTATGTTCTTCATGGTGTCTCTTCATCGCAACAAGACTCGAGTGTCCGGACCAGGTGCTACAACTGCCCAACAAATAGGCGTAGTACTCCAGAAGACCGTTGATTTAGCTATCACCATGAGTCAGCTCAGGAATGAAGCCGTGCAAGGGAACCGCTCCTTGGAGAAGTCAGTGAAACCGTCATCATCCAAATCAAATACCATGTTACAAATGTACCCCCGGTGGACGATGGAGACATTTGGATAACATGTGTCGCTTTGCTGTTTAAAGCAAGGCAGTAGCAAACCCTGTTGCTGCTTAACCTTCAAGTTCTGCTTCATATGTCGCCCTGGCATATCTAGCGCCTGAACCTCATGAACTTTCTACCTTGTGTATCGACTTAAGCACGCCTAGTGCAAGGTGTCGAAGCACCTCTCGTTACACAAATTTCAAAATCCATAAAGGATCTTTCTATCCTCATAATCAGATCCTTGTGGATGAATATCACTCAAATCGGAGCCCTTAATTGAATTATTCGTATGCCTTAATACGAACATTACCATTCAATAAGGACAAAGCCGAATTCTTATTTAGATCTTCCTATCTTCATAGTTAGATTCTAATGATTTAAGTGCCGCATGGAATCCACGGATTGGATTCCTGGTGTGCTTTAAATATCCGTGTCCAAAGATAACAAATTAATAACCAAGTTAAACAATTATGTGATTATGTGCTTATGTGTTCCCTTTTATGTTATTGTGTGATCCAAATTCTTGTCATCCAAATCCTCGTAGAATCTTCCATGTCTTTGGGTGCTATACTAAATCCTCAACGGGCTTGTACGTAATAGTAAAGACCCTTGGATTATATTGTACCATTCCATAATTAGACCCTGAGAGGTCTAGGTAAACAGATTGATCCAAAAAAATCTGGTTAGGAATATCATGTGATGATATAGCTGAAAGGACTCCTTGGTGGCCTAATTTAAAAGGATCCTTTGTCGATCTAATTAAAAGGACCCTATGGTAGTTTAGTCACACTCATCATCAGGTTTGATTTTTCCTCCCCTTCACATTTCAGACAAATTGTGCGGACTATGCAAGGAATTACGTAATTATGGATGCATACATAATTATGAAATTCAGTGCACGGAAACCACAGCAAATTTTATCATGTGTCTAGAGACTATTCCGTTCATTTTTGTTTCTGAAGATGTAAAATGACTATTCCGTTCATTTTTGTTTCTGAAGATGTAAAATGACTATTCCGTTCATTTTTGTTTCTGAAGATGTAAAATGACTATTCCGTTCATTTTTGTTTCTGAAGATGTAAAATGACTATTCCGTTCATTTTTGTTTCTGAAAATGTAAAATGACTATTCTGTTCATTTTTGTTTCTGAAGATGTAAAATGACTATTCCGTTCATTTTTGTTTCTGAAGATGTAAAATGACTATTCCGTTCATTTTTGTTTCTGAAGATGTAAAATAACTATTCCGTTCATTTTTGTTTCTGAAGATGTAAAATGACTATTCCGTTCATTTTTGTTTCTGAAGATGTAAAATGACTATTCCGTTCATTTTTGTTTCTGAAGATGTAAAATGACTATTCCGTTCATTTTTGTTTCTGAAGATGTAAAATGACTATTCCGTTCATTTTTGTTTCTGAAGATGTAAAATGACTATTCTGTTCATTTTTGTTTCTGAAGATGTAAAATGACTATTCTGTTCATTTTTGTTTCTGAAGATGTTGTGGAAAATGACTATTCTGTTCATTTTTGTTTCTAAAGAATGCCTGTTGAGAATAACTCTGTTCATTTTTCATTTCTGAAAAATGTTCGTTAAAGAGAAATTACAGGATTAAGTCTTGTTCATCTTTGATGGTTATTTAACACAAAGTCACAAATAGACTCCTACGAATTAATTTCGGGACGAAATTTCCTAAAGTAGGGGAAACTGTGACACCCGTGTCACTGCGACCATCAAACAAATGCCAAACCAATGAAATATTGTATTTCATACTTGGGATTTGTAAAAATATGTGTATCGATTGCACATATCAACTCTTGTTTCAATTTCAAGCTCTAAATCGCTTTCTGGAAGGTTATACACGCACTGATGCGTAAATATAACCAGTTTAATGCAACGAACACTCCGGAATAGTGAAATAGGCTTAACATACCTTAAATAACCTTTACATAACTTATATATAAGTTTTGGAAGGTTTGGTGTGGTGAAATCAAGTTTAATCGCTTACAGGGACTAAAGTTGACAAACTGCGAAAGTATGCCAATTTGAACTGTAACAGACCTTCCGGAACATGACCATAAGTTAAACATACCATAAATATCCTTTACATAGCTTAGAAATAGGCTTTGAGGGGTTCGGTGTGCTAAAATAAACTTTTGGGTCATTCAGGGACTAAAAGTGTCAAAAAGTGCACAAGTTTGCATTTTCGCGCATAACTTACGTTCTGAATATATCCGGACATCCAAAAATTTATGTGAGCATGACTATATTATATTTTAGTGCTCGCCATAAGAAAAATCCATTCGTCGCGTCATTTGGTTCGTTTTTCGCATTCGGGACCAGATTCGACGTATTAGCCGTTGTTTAATTCACAACCACACCTTCTAAACTTGCTTAGTCAGCGGATAAGGATGGAATTTTGGTACCATAACTTTGCAACACATGTATGGATGGAATTTAAACACCTAAACACCATAACTTTGCAACACATGTATGGATGGAATTTAAACACCTAAACACCATAACTTTGCAACACATGTACGGATGGGATTAAGGCACGTTTTCCATGAAACGATCTTAACGGTTCGGGTATTCCTATAAATACTCCATACCCCCCATTGCTAAAATCACTAGAAACTTGATTTGAGAAACTCTAAGTTGAAACATTTGTTTCATACCTGAGATTTTTGAATCGAGTTTAGCATTCGGGGACCCTTCGTAAGTATTCTTTCGTTCTTTTCCTTATTTTATTGCTTTTCGAGTCCGAAAGTCAAACTTTGTTTGACTTTCAGCGTTGACCAGTAATGGTCAATGCGAAGTTCTTTTGAACTTCGCAACGTGAGTGTAATCACGTTGGTCATAGTCCCTTGGGACTATGCCCACTGATTACCACGTTGTCTAGGGTCGTAGGGTAAGCGATCTAATGAATCGCTTATACCTCGAACCCGACCCAGTTTAGTCGATCATTAGGATCCGACCAAACACATTAGGTGACCATAGTAGGTAGGGAATAACCTTCCGAGGTTATACCCTATGGTCACATCGTTTAAGTAGTTGTATGATAGGTAGTTTATATGCCTTAGGTAAATTACCAGAATACCCTTTTCATGTATAATTGGTAATTAAGCATATGTAACCTAAACCTTTGTCACATAACTGATTATGTAATATGTTTAGGCATATAACACTTGTCATAGGGCTAGTTAGGCGGTCCGAACGCGTTTCACGCGAACGACGCGTTAAAGTAGCATAAGCTACCTAAACGGGTCGTAATGGGTCGTAAACAATTAGGTTAAGTTTCATTTAGTATGTAGGCTTTGTTAAACCAAATGACACGAGTCTCTACACTCGTTTGGTTTACAAACCCTAATGCTACCCGATCTTCCGATTTAGGTCCGGTTTATTAATGTAGCTACCTATACTAGGTGCCGTTTGATATCCGTGATCTCTAGCATTGTTTAGTTGTTACTCAAGGACTACTGAGCAATCTCAAGTGAGTACATAGACCCCTCTTTTACTGTTTTCCAAACTGTTTTGGGGTGGAACACATGTGCCTACTTGTTACTTTCATGCTTTCCTGTTTTAACATCATATACTGCTATGTTCGTTAGTACATTATAGTACATGATTTTATGACATTTCATGCTAGGTGTGCCCAATTGTGTGCATTACTTAGTACATCGTTTTACAGGACATTTTGACATAGACATTTGACATAGACATTTCGGTATAGACATTTTAACATGATTGACATTTGATCATGCATTTCCCACAAAACATAACTTTGATTTAAACCAAGATTTACTTCAATACTTTGTTTTTGTGCATATGGTTTAGTTGAGACATTTCACTTGCCATACATGACATCTTGACATAGACGTTTGACATGGATATTTGACATAGACATTTGACATGGATATTTGACATAGACATTTTGATATGATTTACATCTTGACATGAACACTTTGACATATTACCCAATACATTTGACAATTGATTTAAACATAGACTTCTTACATTGGTTGGTTTGGTTTGATTAAGTGATTAAGTAACGATGTGTGTGTAATATGATACAAGCATGGTGGATACGCCGCTGGTACTTCCTATATATAAGTGTTTGTATGGTATTACATATCATAGCGTTATTTGAATCATTTCAGTTTGAGACATAGAACATTTTATACAAATAACATACTTTTCACAAGACATTGATTTATAAACATCTTATCTTATACAAACATATTTTACTTGGTTATTCATTTAACCCTACATTTATTTATACTTATCATCTGATCTTATCGATTTTCAAATGATTTACAAAGCAAAGCAAATAACAAGGTTCATGACTAAACATTTTCTCAAACATAAGTCATGAAACCTATTTTCACAAAACCTATGTATCTCACAGGCATTTATATGCTGACGTACCTATTTTCACATGTGTTTTTCAGGAACTGTTGCATAAGATGATCAAGATACACATAGGCAGACTTGGGCTTTAGTGATAATAAAAGATGCAAGACTAGTTAATTATGTTGTATTTCTTGTTTGTTAAGACATTGTAACACTTTTTATCAATAAAACGAAACTTCAATTGCCATGGATTTGAAACAATTAATTCTGTTACAACACTCCCCGACATTTCCGCCACGTTTTGTATGTTCCACGTGGTCGGGGTGTGACAGAAAAGATGGTATCAGAGCCAATGGTTATAGGGAATTAGGTTATTAGTAATGCTTTGACCTAGTCTATAACTTTCTTAGGACCCTAACGCGAGTTTACTTGCGTTCAGTCATAAAACAATACCGTCACCTATCCTTAGGCGACTACCACAACAAGAACATAAATTTCAAAACCGCTTTGAAAACTAATCATCTGTTCTAGGATGATTGATTACTAGGTTTTGAACCCTCTATTATAAGGTTTTGAACCCTTTGAGTTTTCAAAATCTCGTCAAGGTTTTGGGTTTTAAATAATGTGAACACGTGCAAACTGGAAGGGTGAATGCCTGTATTCTGAGTTTTCTGTCTAGGCAAGCACTTCGTATACATCTCAACCAGACGCGAGACCAGTTGTGCTTACCTGGGAATTCTTGGGTGTGACAGAAAAGTTGGTATCTGAGCTCATGGTTATAGGGAATTAGGTTATTAGTAATGCTTTGACCTAGTCTATAACCTTCCTAGGACCCTAACACAAGATTCTTGTGTTTAGATCTTAAAACAATACCGTCACTTATCCTTAGGTGACAACCACAACAAGAACACAAATTTCGAATCTGCTTTGAAAACTAATCATCTGTTCTAGGATGATTTATTATAAGGTTTTATGTGACACCTGTGTCACTTCAACCATCAAACAAATGCCAAACCAATGAAATATTGTATTTCATACTTGGGATTTGTAAAAATATGTGTATCGTTTACACATATCAACTCTTGTTCAATTTCAAGCTTTAAATCGTTTTCTGGAAGGTTATACACGCACTGATGCGTAAATATAACCAGTTTAATGCAACGAACACTTCGGAATAGTGAAATAGGCTTAACATACCTTAAATAACCTTTACATAACTTAGAAATAAGTTTTGAAGGCTTTGGTATGGCAAAATCAAGTTAAATCGATTACAGGGACTAAAGTTGACAAACTGCGAAAGTATGCCAATTTGAACTGTAATAGACATTCCGGAACATGACCATAAGTTAAACATACCATAAATATCCTTTACATAGCTTAGAAATAGGCTTTGAGGTGTTCGGTATGCTAAAATAAACTTTTGTGTCATTCAGGGACTAAAAGCGTCAAAAAGTGCACAAGTTTGCATTTTCGAGCATAACTTACGTTCTGAAGACATCCGGACATCCAAAAATTTATGTAAGCACTAAAATATTTTATTTTAGTGTTTGGCATAAGAAAAATCCATTCGTTTCGTCATTTGGATCGTTTTTCGCGCTTATGCGCATTCCGTCGTAATTAAGCGAACATCGCGTTCGTACGGCCAAACGAACCAACCTCCGGCATATTTTTGAGCATGTTTCATGTCCACAATGTTTAGACATCATGTTAGGGCCTTAAAGTTGGCTTAACGGGCCTTAAACATGTCGGAAATGGCTTAAACACATAACAGGGACTGAAACTGCAACATTTGAAACTTGTTTTCTGATCTGAAGAGCTAGGCGGCCCGCCTCAGCCAAGCTTAAATCTTAGGCGGCCCGCCTCAGCCTTCCTGATCAGATAAGAACGCTTAGTCAGCTGATTCCAGCTGTTTAAACCTCATCCACACACTCACAACTGCACATTCAGCTCATTAGGACCATTTTTAAGTTACCACAACTTTGTGACAAGTGTACGCACAAGATTCGAGCACGGTTTCCATGAAACGATCCTAACGGTTCGGGTATTCCTATAAATACCCATCCACCCCAACCTCATTTCTCACAAGAATCTGGATTTGAGAGCTCTAAGTTGAAACCATTGTTTCATACCTGAGTTCTTGGATCGAGATTAGCATTCTGGGACCCTTCGTAAGTATTTTTTCGTTCTTTTATTGCTTTTCGAGTCTTTTCGAGTCTGAAAGTCAAACTTTGTTTGACTTTCTGCATTGACCAGTTTATGGTCAATGCGAAGTTCGTTTGAACTTCGCAACGTGAGTGTAATCACGTTGGTTATAGTCCCTTGGGACTATGCCTACTGATTACCACGTTGTCTAGGGTCGTAGGGTAAGCGATCTAATAAATCGCTTACACCTCGAACCCGACCCATTTGGTCGATCATTAAGATCCGACCAAATACATTAGGTGACCATAGTAGGTAGGGAATAACCTTCCGAGGTTATACCCTATGGTCACATCGTTTGAGTAGTTGTATGATCGGTGGTTTATATGCCTTAGGTAAATTACCAGAATACCCTTTTCATGTATAATTGGTAATTAAGCATATGTAACCTAAACTTTTGTCACATAACTGATTATGTAACATGTTTAGGCATATAACACTTGTCATAGGACTAGTTAGGCGGTCCGAACGCGTTTCACGCGAACGACGCGTTAAAGTAGCATAAGCTACCTAAACGGGTCGTAATGGGTCGAAAGCACTTAGATTAAGGTTTCATTTAGTATGTAGGATTTGTTAAACCATATGACACGAGTCTCTATACTCGTTTGGTTTACGAACCCTCATTCTATCCAATCATCCGATTTAGGTCCGGTTATTAACATAGTTACCTATATTAGGTGCCGTTTGATATCCGCGATCTCTAGCATTGTTTGGTTGTTACTCAAGGACTACTAAGCAATCTCAAGTGAGTACATAGACCCCTCTTTTACTGTTTTCCAAACTGTTTTGGGGTGAAACACATGTGCCTACTTATTACTTTCATGCTTTCCTGTTTACACATCATATACCTGCTATGTTCGTTAGTACATTATAGTACATGATTTTATTACATCTTATGCTAGGTATGCCCATTGTGTGCATTACTTAGTACATCGTTTTACATTACATGCTACGTATGTCTATTGTTGTATACGTAGTACAGGTCACATGCTACGTATGTCTATTGTTGTATACGTAGTACAGGTCACATGCTACGTATGTCTATTGTTGTATACGTAGTACAGGTCACATGCTACGTATGTCTATTGTTGCATACTTAGTACAGGTCACATGCTACGTATGTCTATTGTTACATACTTAGTACAGGTCACATGCTACGTATGTCTATTGTCGCGTACTTAGTACATTTGTTATTAATCACAGGCTTACATTTTGGATACATATTACATGATTTACATTAGACATGAACATTTTACATCTTGATGGTTTGGTTTGATTAAGTGATTAAGTAACGATGCGTGTGTAATATGATACAAGCATGGTGGATACGCCGCTGGTACTTCCTATATATAAATGTTTGTATGGTATTACATATATCGTAGCGTTATTTGAATCATTTCAGTTTGATACATATAACATTTTATACAAATAACATACTTTTCACAATACATTGTTTTACAAGCAACTTATCTTATACAAACTCAGTTTACATGGTTATTCATTTAACCATACATTATTCACTTATTTATACATATCATCGGAACTCATTGTTTTTCAAATGATTTACAAGACAAAGCAAATTACAAGGTTCATGACTAAACATTTTCTCAAACATAAGTCATGAAACCTATTTTCACAAAACCTATGTATCTCACATGCATTTTTATGCTGACGTACCTATTTTCACATGTGTTTTTCAGGAACTGTTGCATAAGATGATCAAGATACATATAGGCAGACTTGGGCTTTAGTGACAATAAAAGATGCAAGACTAGTTAATTATGTTGTATTTCTTTTTTTGTTAAGACATTGTAACACCTTTAATCAATAAAACGAAACTTCATTTGCCATGGATTTGAAACAATTAATTCTGTTACAACACTCCCCGACATTTCCGCCACGTTTTGTATGTTCTACGTGGTCGGGGTGTGACAGAAAAGATGGTATCAGAGCCGATGGTTATAGGGAATTAGGTTATTAGTAATGCTTTGACCTAGTCTATAACCTTTCTAGGACCCTAACGCGAGTTTACTTGCGTTTAGTCATAAAACAATACCGTCACCTATCCTTAGGCGACGACCACAACAAGAACATAAATTTCAAAACCGCTTTGAAAACTAATCATCTGTTCTAGGATGATTGATTACTAGGTTTTGAACCCTCTGTTATATGGTTTTGAACCCCTTTGAGTTTTCAAAATCTCGTCAAGGTTTTAGGTTTTAAATAATGTGAACATGTGCAAACTGGATGGGTGAATGCCTGTATTCTGGGTTTTCTGTCTAGGCAAGCACTTCGTATACATCTCATCAGACGCGAGACCAGTTGTGCTTACCTGGGAATTCTTGGGATGAGTGTTCACTTATAGGCGAGCATGTCTTCGCGATACATTATTTTTGACCTATTTACTTTGATTAATCACCGAGGTCGTTTGTTGCTTTGTAGTAACAAACAAATGACCACTACCCTTGCTTTCATCAGATTTGTTAGAAAAATATTGGGTCAACAAACGGTTGAGTGAATTCATAGGTTTTGATAGGCAAAAATAACAATGTGATATGAAAATGGTTTAACACTGTGGCATGTGATATGTCTTTAAGTAAAAGAGTAATACAAGTAGTCACTTGGTGGTACATTCACACCTTCGTTATGACGTAACACGGGTCTATCACCACACTTCCAAAAAGTTTCACATGAGTATCAACAACAACCATTGCAACAAATAGTTTCACTGGAAGTGAGATGGGGAGTCACACCTATAGCGCTATAATATAACCGTTAGGCTTTTGCAAGTTAATAAACGTAAACGCGTTAAAGCAACAACAAGTATTAAGCAAATGCAAGGACAATCGGGGGAACCACAAATAGCAAATAAGTTTGTATCACATCGTATCATATGTTTCATCCCAAAAATAATTGTAAAAAGGGACTATGAACTCACCTTGATTGCGGGTAAGTCCAAACACGTATGTAATTGTAAGAGTTTTTGGGAACAAGATTTCCACGTCACTCTAATAGATTGAACATGCAACAATATAGAATTTGTATCAATAAAAGTGTTTAATTGTTTTTGAACGGAAATCCTAAATCTATAGAATTTAATAGAGTTTGGATAAACGGTGATTATGTGGTTTGGATAACCTAATAGAGAACCCGAAAACACAACAAGAAGAACATCTTAAAGGCTCCCAATCATACTCAATTTTAACCACCACCATTGAATGAGTAAGACCCTCCAAAGATGGGATTGCAACAGTAACACTCTTCTTTAAATCAACCCCTGCCTGAACTTCAATAAGAGCTCTAGTATAGCTGCTTCTTCCCCAAGATTCCGCACACATTGTGGCAGTATACGAATCTAATGTGACACCTGTGCCACTGCGACCATCAAACAAATACCAAACCAACGAAATATTGTATTTCATACTTTGTACTTGTATAAATATGTGTATCTTTTGCACATACCAACTCTTGTTCGATTTCAAGCTCTAAATCGCTTTCTGGAAGGTTATACGCGCACTAATGCGTAAATATAACCAGGTTAATGCAACAAACACTCCGGAATAGTGACATAGGCTTAACATACCCTAAATAACCTCTACATAACTTAGAAATAAGTTTTGGAAGGTTTGGTATGGCAAAAACAAGTTAATTCGCTTACAGGGACTAAACTTGACAAACTGCGAAAGTATGCCAATTTCAACTGTAACAGACATTTCGGAACATGACCATAAGTTAAACATACCATAAATATCCTTTACATAGCTTAGAAATAGGCTTTGAGGTGTTCGGTATGCTAAAATAAACTTTTGGGTCATTCAGGGACTAAAAGCGTCAAAAAGTGCACAAGTTTGCATTTTCGCGCATAACTTACGTTCTGAATACATCAGGACATCCAAAAATTTATCTAAGCACTAAAATATTTTATTTTAGTGTCTGGCATGAGAAAAATCCATTCGTCGCGTCATTTGGATCGTTTTTCGCGCTTATGCGCATTCCGTCGTAATTAAGCGAACATCGCGATCGTACGGCCAAACGAACCAACACCCGACATATTTTTGAGCATGTTTCATGTCCACAATGATTAGGCATCATTTTAGGGCCTTAAAGTTGGCTTTACGGGCCTTAGAAGTGTCGGGAATGGCCTTTAATACGTGCAGGGACCAAAACTGTCATTTCTGAAACTTATTTCTGATCAGACAAGGCCATGCGGCCCGCGTAAGGTTTGTGTGCATCCTTACGCGGCCCGCGTCAGGGTCCCAGAACAGATAAGATCGATTAGTCAGCTGATCACAGCTGTTTAATTCACAACCACAAGCCCACACTTGACCTTTCAGCTCATTAAGGGTCATTTTTAGTCACCACAACTTTCCAACAAATGTACGCACGAGATTCGATCACATTTTCCAAGAAACGATCCTAACGGTTCGGGAAATCCTATAAATACCCCACCCCCATTTGCTTCTAAACCCACTAGAATCTGATTTGAGGAGCTCTAAGTTGAAACCTTTGTTTCATACCTGAGCTACTTGAATCACGATTAGCATTCGGGGATCCTTAGTAAGTATTCTTTCGTTCTTTTATTGCTTTTCGAGTCCGAAAGTCAAACTTTGTTTGACTTTCTGCGTTGACCAGTTTATGGTCAATGCGAAGTTCGTTTGAACTTCGCAACGTGATTGTAATCACGATGGTTATAGTCCTTTGTGACTATGCCTACTGATTACCACGTTGTCTAGGGTCGTAAGGGTAAGCGATCTGATAAATCGCTTATACCTTCGAACCCGACCCATTTGGTCGATCATTAGGATCCGACCAAACACATTAGGTGACCATAGTATATAGGGAATAACCCTCCGAGGTTATACCTTATGGTCGCTTCGTTTAAGTAGTTGTATGATAGGTAGTTTATATGCCTTAGGTAAATTACCAAAATACCCCTTTGATGCCAAAATTCGTTTTAAACATATGTAACATAACTTTTGACATCTAAACTGATTTAACAACCATATTAGACATGTTAAGGCATATTTTACTTGTCATAGGACTAGTTAGGCGTTCCGAATGCGTTTTACGCGAACGACGCGTTAAAGTAGCATAAGCTACCTAAACAGGTCGTAATGGGTCACAAACACTTAGGTTAAGTTTCGTTTTAGTATGTGGGCTTTGTCAAACCATATTACATGAGTCTCCATACTCGTTTGGTTTACGAACCCTCATTCTATCCGATCCTCCGATATTAGGTCCGGTTTATTAACATAGTTACCTATATTAGGTGCCGTTTGATTCCGTGATCTCTAGCATTGCTTGGTGGTTATCTTAGGACTTCTGAGCAATCTCAAGTGAGTACACAGACCCCTCTTTTACTGTTTTCCAAACTGTTTTGGGGTGGAACACATGTGCCTACTTGTTACTTTCATGTTTTCCATGTTTTCACATCATATACCTGCTATGTTCGTTAGTACATTATAGTACATGATTTCATTACATTTCATGCTATGTATGCCCATTGTGTGCGTACTTAGTACATTGTTTTACATTACATTTCATGCTATGTATGCCCATTGTGTGCGTACTTAGTACATTGTTTTACATTACATTTCATGCTATGTATGTCCATTGTGTGCATACTTAGTACATTGTCTTACATTACATTTCATGCTATGTATGTCCATTGTGTGCATACTTAGTACATTGTCTTACATTACATTTCATGCTATGTATGTCCATTGTGTGCATACTTAGTAAATTGTTTTACATTACACTTATGCTATGTATGTTCTTTGTTGCATACTTAGTACATTGTTATACATTACACTTTATGCTATGTAGGTTCTTTGTTGCATACTTAGTACATTTGTTATTCATCACATGCTTACATTTTGGATACACATTACATGATTTACATTAAACATGAACATTTTACTTTGGTAGTTTGGTTTGATTAAGTGATTAAGTAACGAGGCGTGTGTAATATGATACAAGTATGGTGGATACGCCGCTGGTACTTCCTATATATAAGTGCTTGTATGGTGTTACATATCGTAGCGTTATTTGAATCATTTCAATTTGAGACATATAACATTTTACATAAACAACTTATTTTCACAAGACATTGATTTACAAACAACTCATCTTATACAAACTCATTTTACATGGTTATTCATTTAACCATACATTATTCTCTTATTTATACATATCATCTGATCTTATCGTTTTTCAAATGATTTACAAAACAATATTATGCAGGTATGGCAAATAATATCCTTATTGACTTTAGCATCGCGACGGGCGAGAAGGCCTCATCATAATCAACACTTTGAGTTTGAATGAAACCTTTTGCTACAAGTCTCGCTGTACAAGTATCCAAGTTTCCATGCATATATGTTTTCTTCATGAAAACCCACTTACTTCCAACTACTTTGGAGTTAAGAGGTGCTACAACCAATTCCCATACTTGGTTGTTATACATGGACTGCATCTTTACGTTCATGGCTTCAAGCCATTTGTCACAATCGAATTTTGACATTGCATCATGGATGTGGTTGATTCACCTGAATCTACCACGTAGCATCCATCTATGAAAAATCCATATCTTTCAGGTGGACTACTAATTCTACCAGATCTGCGAACGTTTTGTGTGTTTATCAACCGCTTGATTATTTTCAACAACCTCTTGTTGAGTGCTAGTTTTAACCAAACGTGTATCGGCTTGTGGTTCCTGATCCTCATCAAGTTCCACTGTTCTACTAATTCCTTACACAAGGAACTTAGCTTCCAAGAACTCAGCCTTTCGAGCAACAAATATCTTTTGCTCTGTTGCATCGTAGAAATAATATCCTATACCATCTTTAGGATATCCTACAAAGATACACTTAGTGGATCGTACTTCTAATTTGTTTGGGGTGTATTGCTTTACATAAGCTTCACAACCCATACTTTTAAATATGATAATGATGGAGCCCTTCCATGTCATATTTCAAAAGACGTCGTATCCACTTTCTTGGTCGGGGCCATACGGGCCACGGAGAGCAAAGCGTAACCCCAAAGTGATAGAGATAATGCGCTCCTAGCCATCATAGATTGAACCATATCTAATAGAGTTCGATTCCTCCTCTATCGAAAAGAAGAACTTTGATTGAGTTGATTTTGTACTTCACCTTTTGAAGATTTTGAACGTTTCAAAACTTCAACTTTGTGTCTTGGAAAGTACACATAACCATAACTACTATAGTTGTCGGTAAAAGTAATGAAGTATCTTTCACCATTCCTAGTCATTGGCTTAAAAGGATCACATACATTCGAATGTATGATACCTAATAAATCTTTTACCCTTTCCCACTGAGGGATTACTTGGTCATTTTACCATGTAAATAAGATTCGCATGTATCAAATGAACCAATTTAATTTGTTTCCAAAAGACAATTCTTTCGAAGTGTTTACATGCGACATCTATTTATATGACCAAGGCGATAATGCCAAAGATAAGTCTCACTCAAATCCATTTTGAGTTTGTTGGTGATTGCTTGGTACATTGAACTATCAAATGATATATTATTATGAGCCAATTCATAAATACCATTTGAAAGCATAGCTTTAAAGTAAAACATGTCATTTATCAAAATATCAATGTATGAAAACTTTAAGTCAAAACCATATTGTCTTATTAGGGAAACTTAAATAATGTTTCTAGTCAAACTGGGAGCATTCAAGACATTTTAAAACATTTTCCAAACCATTTGGAAGTTTCAAAACATAGTCTCCTTTCTTGTAATGTTTATTTCTTTTGAACCTTTTGCAACGAATTGCAAACATGAGTTCCACATCCGGTATCTAATACCCATGTGTTAGAAGAAATAACATTAAGGTCAATATGTATCATTAAGATTGTACCTGAGGTTTGCCTAGCATCCCTCTTGTTTTTCAACTCTTTGAGATAGATTGGACATTTCCTATTTAAATGCCCTATCTCACCACATTCAAAGCATGGATCGTTCGTGGCAACCTTTGCCTTCTTCTCTTTTGGTTTCGGTGGTTTCGCTTTAGTCTTCCTAATCATTTCCCTTTGAATTACCCGTTTCCATTTTTCAACATTTGCTTTGGTGTCGGGGTGATGCCCTTTCTGGTTGCCACCCTCATTGATCGTTAGAATGGATAAAAACCCTTTTACCCATATTGAGCCTTTCTAGGTGATCAATGTGGCTTTTCATCTTAAAGACATAAGATGAGACCGATTAGTTTTCCTCCATTCGACATGCATGAAGTGCTCGAACCGTTTCGAAGCGTTCAACCCTTAGGAACATTTCCTACAATTGGTTAATCATGTCGCATGCTCATGATGTTCAAAATCCTTTTGAACCTCGGGAATCATAATTCCTAACATGATGCAAGAGGCTTACATTGTATCCTCGATATACTTAATCCAATCGTTATAGGCATCCTTATATTCCATAAGATGTTCTTTGGGATTAGGATCGTTTTAAATGATAGGTTACGGACGGTTTGGGTAATATTGTTAGCGGCCATCTACAAAATTTAACAAGGTTCAATTTTTGTATTTTCGATATTATTATATTTTAATCATTAATACCCTTTTGTGTCTCATAGACAATTAATAATTAAAATCTAGAATCCAACGTTACATTTAAATATTGGTTAGGTGACATTTATCCCTCTATTTAAATTAACAAGGTAGTCAACGTTTGACAATTGCAACTCTTTGCAACTTCTAGCCATATGGGATCGGTTAAACATCTTTATGTTTAGTTGGCATGTTTAATCCCATCAACACCTTTTGTTCCCCATGCTTCGGTGACCCTAAGTTCATGGTTTCCAAATCAAGTTGTCCAACTTACACACACGTGTGAGTTTATTCACATAAGTGGTTAGGTGACCTTTATCCCACAAACATGGTAAACCCACCTCGAATATACAAGTTCCTTCAAATGTGGTTAGGTGACCTTTATCCCACAAAAGAGTTCCCAAGTGATTCGAGTGTTATATAAAAGGATGGTGTTTGACTTGTTTTTATAAAGGGGATTTTGAGTTTTCAAAAATTCTAGTTTAGAAAACTTTATGTACCATATATTTGCATGCATTCAAATCCTTGGTACTTTTGTGAAAACAAATTTTCAAGGTTCTTTTTAATAAAACCCATTTTATTATAAAATCATTAATTTTTAAAAACCAATTTTAATGATCTTTAAAGAACCAATTTTAAGCTTGTTGTTGATTATTAGTTTGTTAAGCATGCATTTCCAAATATCATCAAACAACAAAATAAACAACCACACAAGCACAACACACATATCATTAGGTGCATAACCATAGCCAAATATTTTGACCACACTTGTTAGCCGAAACAAGTGTGCCAAAAGGTCCTTCCTAAAGGGTGAAAAATGACACAAGCGATGTGTCGTTGAACTCCCACTTGATCCCGCATCCAAATGCTTCAAGTCTCCTTCTTGTGTTGTGATTTCTTCGCATTCTTTGGTCTTCCAAATGTCTTTTAGTTCAGCTCCTGTAACAACTCTCATCAAAAGTCATATTTATTAAATTAATTTGACCAATAGGAAACCCTAATTGAGACACCCAAGTGATTCTGAACAAACCCTAAAATTTTCAGAACAATCAGAATCAGGATCAGGGCCCCTAAAACTCAGGGGGGGTATTTCCTAGTTACGTTTATCCACATAAACAGCTGTCCAATTCGAAATTTCAGAAACTGTCGACTCATCTGAGCTAGTCCCACACGTGGCCACCCTAGGCAAATTTCAAGACCCTTACAGACCGTAAGGATTATTTGTTACGGTCTGTAAGCTAAGCCAAATTTGTGTATAAATAGCAGAGGTTGGCACTTGAAATTCTGCGTATGTTCGACGAAGAAATTCGTTCTATGCTCCGAGATATCTTCTGTTTATCACAATTAACACACACGGTTCACTAATCGACGCCGCAATCAGGGTATTAGCACGATCGCTGCTACGATTCATTTTCCAATCAATCAATGTACTCAACGGGTGTTTAAGTGCTGCCCACATTAGGGTGATGCTTTGTCATTAGTCGTTAATTCGACAGATGTTAAGCATAGCACTTTGTCACTCGTTGTGATGGTTGATCTCGTGAGTTATCGTAAATGTTGTATTGATTACTAACCCCGAATTGTGTGCCTATTATTAAATTTAGGTTAAAAAGGCTAATCAGTAGGCTAAACTCTGTCCGTATAAATTTGCAATGTGAGTCATTCTCTTTTTATCAACTATTTTACAATACCTCAATTTATTTTCAAGGTTATAATTACAGGGACTAAGTCGTGGATATCTTGAATTACTGGTTAGTGGGGTATTGTGCACATTACTAATTTCTCCCAGTTAGGTTCATTGACCTACTCGGGATAATCACTGTTAGGTTCATTGACCTACAGGGATAATCATCACTATTTAGGTTCATTGATCTAAATAGTGGTATGACCATCGTCACCATTGTGACTTGTCACCATTGTGACAGAAAGCCAGATAAAAATAAGATAGAAGCCATTGTAATCGCTCTTATGCTGTAATTAATAACTATGCATCATTATGCAAAATAGAATGATTCACTCAGTATTTCCCGCTGACAAAACCTTTTTCAAACATGTTTCAGGTAATCTGTTATGATCCAGGAAAAGTGCCATATAGCACTACAAGCTCAAAGAAGTGGCTCAGTATAAAATAAAGAAACATGTTTTGTAAAATAAAAGATTTCTTCGTGAAATCTCAAGATTGTAAATTACCGGGTTTTATCCCGCATTGTGAAATAAAATAATCGGGAAATATTTCAGTCTTAAAAAGATCCTGATGTTAAACTTCCGCTGTTAAACTCAATTAATTAATACCACGGGATTTCTGTCCCGCGGCTCCTGAAACGGGTCAAACCGGGTCGGGGGCCGTGACAGAAAAAGGTGGTATCAGAGCCACTG
This sequence comes from Helianthus tuberosus, assembly GCA_030545235.1. Classification (NCBI taxonomy): domain Eukaryota; kingdom Viridiplantae; phylum Streptophyta; class Magnoliopsida; order Asterales; family Asteraceae; genus Helianthus; species Helianthus tuberosus. The sequence continues at coordinate 117,656,260 of CM060452.1, read as the reverse complement.
ATTTAAGCCAATTAAGTATTTAGAAAATACTTAATTTTTTATTAATTGTTATTTTGTGATTATATGTTTTATTATCTAGTTAACTGTATACAGTATGGGCAGATCTTTATATGCTAACTAATGTAGCAATTAATACAAATTCTTAAACAATTAGACCCAAGTTTAGCACTTTTTATCTACAGTCTAGAAACCTTATAAATAAATTTACAAATAAAACCTAGTGTGTTTTAATTTTCAGTTTGTTTTGGTAGTTACCCAGTATGAAATACTATTTAAAAAGTTGTTCTATAAAATTTTGTTATGATTTTTAACTTAGTAATTTTGTGAATTTTGCTAAACAGCATGAGTAACTTGTCTGACGCCCTTCAGAATTTAAATCTCTATCCGGTAAGAATAGAGGTTTCCAGAGATTTCAATAGGTATATTCCAGACATAGAAGAACCTATAGAATTCAACGCTTCACCTCTCGAGAAACCCAAGCCTAAGAAAATGGAAATTGGGGAAAGTTCTAGGCAAATTGAGGGGTTACCATCTCAAGAAGAACTAGATTTTATAATGGCAACCAATGATACTATTGAGCCTATTAATGAAAATGATTTTATTCATTCTCTTGAAACACAACTACCAATGAATTTAGAACCAGCTATTCCAAAACCTTTCAATCCACTCGCAAATAGACGAATGGGTGACTAATGAAATACTGTTACAAAACCATCCCTATAGGCTTTTTCCTAAAGTTCAATCCAGAACCTTTACCAAATTCACCAATGAGTAACAAGAATATGGCTGAACTTCGTTATTTTAACAAAGAACTAATGGATGCTGGGAATAGGATCCAAGAGATTTTGGGACAGATCTCCTGGAAATACGATGAGAAAGAACGCCGTTACTAGAATATCACCTGACAAAGTGTAACACCTGTGTCATTTCAACCATCAAACAAATGCCAAACCAATGAAATAATGTATTTCATACTTTGGACTTGTATAAATATGTGTATCTTTTGCACATATCAACTCATGTTCGATTTCAAGCTCTAAATCGCTTTCTGGAAGGTTATACACGCCCTGATGCGTAAATATAACCAGTTTAATGCAACGAACACTCCGGAATAGTGAAATAGGCTTAACATACCCTAAATAACCTTTACATAACTTAGATATAAGTTTTGGAAGGTTTGGTGTGGTGAAATCAAAGTTTAATCGCTTACAGGGACTAAATTTGACAAACTGCGAAAGTATGCCAATTTGAACTGTAACAGACCTTCCGGAACATGACCATAAGTTAAACATACCATAAATATCCTTTACATATCTTAGAAATAGGCTTTGAGGGGTTCGGTATGCTAAAATAAACTTTTGGGTCATTCAGGGACTAAAAGTGTCAAAAAGTGCACAAGTTTGCATTTTCGCGCATAACTTACGTTCTGAATACATCCGGACATCCAAAAATTTATGTAAGCATGACTATATTATATTTTAGTGTTCGCCTTAAGAAAAATCCATTCGTCGCGTCATTTGGATCGTTTTTCGCGCTTATGCGCATTCCGTCGTAATTAAGCGAACATCGCGTTCGTACGGCCAAACGAACCAACCTCCGGCATATTTTTGAGCATGTTTTGAGTTCCCTATACTTTAACTTCATTTTAGAGCCTTGAAATGAGGTTAACGGGGTTCAAACGCTTCGAAAAAGGGCTTAAAACACAACAGGGACCATTTCTGCCATTTTAGAAACATTTCTGAATCAGATGGGTCAGTGGCGTAGCGCGACGCCTAAAGCCTTACCAGTCGCGCTACGCGACTGCCTATTCTGGACCAGATTCCATGTTTTTAACACAAGTTGCAGCTGATTGATCCTTAACCACATGTTTTAAGTTGCTTAGTCACTAAGATAAGGACTCATATGTAGCTTCCATAAGGTTCCGACAAGTGTACGGGTTGGATCATGGCACGTTTTCCATGAAACGATCCTAACGGTTCGGGTATTCCTATAAATACCCAACCCACACAACCTCATTTTGCACAAGAATTCTGATTTGAGAGCTCTAAGTTGAAACCATTGTTTCATACCTGAGTTCTTGGATCGGGATTAGCATTCGGGGACCCTTCGTAAGTATTCTTTCGTTCTTTTCCTTATTTTACTGCTTTTCGAGTCAGAAAGTCAAACTTTGTTTGACTTTCAGCGTTGACCAGTAATGGTCAATGCGAAGTTCGTTTGAACTTCGCAACGTGATTGTAATCACGATGGTCATGGTCCCTTGGGACTATGCCTACTGATTACCACGTTGTCTAAGGGTCGTAGGGTAGGCGATCTAATAAATCGCCTATACCTTCGAACCCGACCCAGTTTGGTCGATCATTAGGATCCGACCAAATACATTAGGTGACCATAGTATATAGGGAATAACCTTCCGAGGTTATACCTTATGGTCGCTTCGTTTAAATAGTTGTATGATAAGTAGTTTATATGCCTTAGGTAAATTACCAGAATACCCTTTTCATGTATAATTGGTAATTAAGCATATGTAACCTAAACTTTTGTCACATAACTGATTATGTAACATGTTTAGGCATATAACACTTGTCATAGGACTAGTTAGACGGTCCGAACGCGTTTCACGCGAACGACGCGTTAAAGTAGCATAAGCTACCTAAACGGGTCGTAATGGGTCGAAATCACTCAGGTTAAGTTTCATTTAGTATGTAGGCTTTGTTAAACCAAATGACACGAGTCTCTACACTCGTTTGGTTTACAAACCCTAATGCTACCCAATCTTCCGATCTAGGTCCGGTTTATTAACATAGTTACCTACACTAGGTGCCGTTTGATATCCGCGATCTCTAGCATTGTTTAGTTGTCACTCCAGAACTACTGAGCAATCTCAGGTGAGTACATAGACCCCTCTTTTACTGTTTTCCAAACTGTTTTGGGGTGAAACACATGTGCCTACTTGTTACTTTCATGCTTTCCTGTTTTAACATCATATACTGCTATGTTCGTTAGTACATTATAGTACATGATTTTATGACATTTCATGCTAGGTGTGCCCACGTGTGTGCATTACTTAGTACATCGTTTTACATGACATTTTAACATGATTGACATTTGATCATGCATTTCCCACAAAACATAACTTTGATTTAAACCAAGATTTACTTCAATACTTTGTTTTTGTGCATATGGTTTAGTTGAGACATTTCACTTGCCATACATGACATTTTGACGTAGACCTTTGACATGGATATTTGACATAGACATTTGACATGGATATTTGACATAGACATTTTGATATGATTTACATCTTGACATGAACATTTTACATTGTTTGGTTTGGTTTGATTAAGTGATTAAGTAACGATGCGTGTGTAATATGATACAAGCATGGTGGATACGCCGCTGGTACTTCCTATATATAAGTGTTTGTATAGTATTACATATCATAGCGTTATTTGAATCATTTCAGTTTGAGACATAGAACATTTTATACAAGTAACATACTTTTCACAAGACATTTATTTTACAAACAACTTATCTTATACAAACTCATTTTACATGGTTATTCATTTAACCATACATTATTCACTTATTTATACATATCATCTGAACTCATTGATTTTCAAATGATTTACAAAACAAAGCAAATAACAAGGTTCATGACTAAACATTTTCTCAAACATAAGTCATGGAACCTATTTTCACAAAACCTATGTATCTCACAGGCATTTTTATGCTGACGTACCTATTTTCACATGTGTTTTTCAGGAACTGTTGCATAAGATGATCAAGATACACATAGGCAGACTTGGGCTTTAGTGACAATAAAAGATGCAAGACTAGTTAATTATGTTGTATTTCTTATTTGTTAAGACATTGTAACACTTTTAATCAATAAAACGAAACTTCAATTGCCATGGTTATGAAACAATTAATTCTGTTACAACACTCCCCGACATTTCCGCCACGTTTTGTATGTTCTACGTGGTCGGGGTGTGACACAAAGGATAGGGGATTATGAAACTGTGGTTGTGTAATAGTAATAGTAATAGTAAAATCAGTATGTGTAAAATAAATAATAAAACGGTTGTATATAGAAGCATGATATAATCTATAAAACAAAAGAAATATTAGAAAATTTACAATTTTGGTTGTATATTTGTTTACGTGATTATGTGCAAATAATCGTAATATTGGATTATTTCTTTTATACTAATTATTTATCTATAAATTAGTTATCAGATGGAAAACGCTAATAATGAACCAGTTAATGAGGTTAATCAATCTGAGCAACAACCGGGGGATCATTTTATGACTAGGCAGGATATAGAAAATATCGTTGCTCAAGGGATAGCCAACGCTATTCCAGAAATAGTTGCTCAAGGGATAGCCAATGCTATTCCAGCAATTGTTGCTGTTGTTAAAAATCCAATCGAACCGCAACAAATTGTTCCTAGTAAACGTATTTATGAAGATAACTTCAGTAATAGTATAAACGGAGGCAGTAATCATGTTAATCATGATAATGAACCACGGCAAGCTTCGCTCCCTAAGAAAAGGAAAGCTGCAACGCCTGGTTGCACTTACAAAGAATTTCTTGCTTGTAAACCCACTGAGTTTGCAGGCAATGAAGGAGCGACTGCGGCACTGCGTTGGTTAGAGAAAACCGAGGCAGTAATTGCCATAAGTAAATGTGCTCAGGATGATCAATTCATGTACGCATCAAACCTTTTCAAAGAAGTGGCGCTAGAATGGTGGAATACGGTGTTACAAGCAAAAGGAAGAAGGATGGCGTATGCTATGAACTGGGAAGAATTTAAGAGCTTTGTAGAAAGAAAATTCTGTCCCGAGTATGAAAAGGAACAAATGACAAATAAGTTTCTAACCCATCGGATGGTGGATGTAGATTGTCGAGGGTATACTACGACATTCTTCGAATATGCTCGAGTGGTACCAACCCTGGCTTCGCCAGAACCGGAACCGGTACTTATTTCTCGCTATATTTGGGGATTGATTTCCGAAATCCGTAATATCGTCAAGGCTGCGAAACCTCGCACAATTGATGATGCGGTAGATTTAGCTAACACTCTGACTGACGAACTAGTACGGGCAAGAGAAGAAAATAGAAGGAAGGAAGTAGCCCAAAAGATTACCCAAGAATTCCATCCGGGTAACCATAACAATTTCAAGAGAAGAGGAAATGGGCAATCTACCACTAGTCCATTTTGCAATTTTTGCAAAAGGAAGCATTTTGGAAGATGCAAAGGATATTGCAATTTTTGCAACATTCCGGGGCATCAAGAAGAAGACTGCAGAAGGAAAAAATTTTCAGTCTGCTACAACTGTGGAGAAGCTGGACATCTTAGGCCAGATTGTCCAAAACTGAACAAAACATCTGACAATAAAACCAAACCTGCAGAAGGAGCAAAAAGGAATGTAAGAGCCTTCCAACTGACTGCTAAGGAAGCAGAACTCATTCCAGATGTGATAACCGGTACGTTCTTAGTTCACAACGCTTACACAAAAGTATTATTTGACTCTGGTGTAAACCAAAGTTTTATAAATACTTTATTCTCCCAAAATTTTAACTTACCTTTAACCAGCATTAGGCAAATTTCTACAGTAGAACGGCAGATGGGAATTCAGTTAAAATAAATAAGGTTCTGCAAAGCATAGAAATAGAACTTTTAAGTCATAAATTCTCTGCAACCCTATTATCTATGAAATTAGTTGAAATCAAGGTTGTGCTAAGAATGGATTGATTAGTAAAACAATTATGCTCAAATTATCTGTGATAAGAATTCTATAGAAGTTTGAGCAATCACTAGAGAAGTAATAATGATTACAGGAGATAAGCTATGTAAACTCATAAAGTTCATATCAGTAATGAAAATTGCTAATTATGAACGAAAGCAAGGAATAGTATATATGATTTCAGTAATCATTAATACTAAAGATAAAGAACTTAAGGAAATTTCTGTAGTTTCAGAATACCCAGATGTATTCCCAGAAGAGTTACCAAAATTACCCAGATAGGGAGGTAGAATTTAGAATTCCTTTAAATCCAGGAACTATACCGATAAGCCAAGGCACCTTATCGGTTAACACAGTGTTATTTAAAAAGAATGATTCGATGAAAATGTGTATTGATTATAGGGAATTAAATTAGGTTACAATAAAGAATCGATACCCATTACCTAGAATTGATGATCTATTCAATCAATTCCAGGGAGCTAGATATTTTTCTAAGATCAACTTACGTTCCGGATATCATCAATTGAAAGTACAAGAGAAAGACATACCTAAAAGTTGTTTTCAGGACTAGGTATGGTCATTACAAATTTACAATCATGCCATTCGGATTAACGAATGCACCTGCAGCATTCATGGACATGATAAATAGGATCTGTAAACTATATTTGGATAAATTTGTAATTATCTTCATAGACGATATACTTATTTATTCCAAAAGTCAGAAAGGACATTGTCAGTACTTGCATGCATTCTTAAGCATTTTTAAGAAAAGAGAAGCTTTACGCCAATTTCTCGAAGTGAGAATTTGGGTTGTCAGAAGTGCAATTTCTAGGTTATATGGTGAATCGTGAAGGTATTCACGTAAATTCTGCTAAGAAAGCAGCCATTACCAAATGGAAAGATTCCGCAATCAGCAATGGAAATTAGGAGTTTGTAGGTTTAGCCGGATACTATAGACGGTTTATTAAGAATTTTTCTAAAGGTAGCTATTCCATTAACTAAGCTAACCTATAAAACAGTTAAGTTTGAATAGAGACCTAAACAAGAAGAAGCCTTTTAGGATCTTAAAGCATAAATTAACAAAATTCTAGTTTTACCAGAAGGAACTGAAGATTTTGAAGTATATTATGATACTTCTAACTAGGATTAGGCTGTGTGCTTATGCAACGCAAGAAGGTAATTGCGTATGCTTCAAGACAATTGAAAAAGCACGAAGAAAATTATACAACTCATGATTTAGAATTAGGAGCTGTAATCTTTGCCCTTAAGATTTGGAGACATTATCTGTATGGAAGTAAGTTTACTGTTTATACGGATTATAAGAATTTAAGACATATATTTGGGCAAAAAGAATTAAACATGAGGCAAAGGAGATGGATGAAAATCCTAAGTGACTATGACTGTGATATTTAGTATCACGAAGGAAAGGCTGAAGACAGCTAGAGATAGTCAGAAAAGTTATACAGATAATAGACAAAAGCCGTTGGAGTTCGAGTTGGAGACAAAATGCTAATTGAAAGTATTTCCTTGGAAAGGAGTTGTTAAATTCGGTAAGAAAGGTACGTAGAACCATTTCCAGTGATCCAACGTATAGGACCAATTGCTTATCAGGAGAGTTAGCTGGAGTACATGATGTATTTCATGTATCCAATCTCAAGAAATATCTATTATACGAATTTTTGGTAGTACCTTTCCAAGATAGAAAGGTAAACGAGTAGTGTTAGTTAAAGGAAAGTAGGATTCAAAGATATTATCCTAATACATTTAGGAGTTAGAATCAGAAATGAAGCGAAAGTATCCTCAATTATTCCAGTAAATCTCGAGGACGAGATTTTTATTAAGGTGGGGAGAATGTAACAACTCTCATCAAAAGTCATATTTATTAAATTAATTTGACCAATAGGAAACCCTAATTGAGACACCCAAGTGATTCTGAACAAACCCTAAAATTTTCAGAACAATCAGAATCAGGATCAGGGCCCCTAAAACTCAGGGGGGGTATTTCCTAGTTACGTTTATCCACATAAACAGCTGTCCAATTCGAAATTTCAGAAACTGTCGACTCATCTGAGCTAGTCCCACACGTGGCCACCCTAGGCAAATTTCAAGACCCTTACGGACCGTAAGGATTATTTGTTACGGTCCGTAAGCTAAGCCAAATTTGTGTATAAATAGCAGAGGTTGGCACTTGAAATTCTGCGTATGTTCGACGAAGAAATTCGTTCTATGCTCCGAGATATCTTCTGTTTATCACAATTAACACACACGGTTCACTAATCGACGCCGCAATCAGGGTATTAGCACGATCGCTGCTACGATTCATTTTCCGATCGATCAATGTACTCAACGGGTGTTTAAGTGCTGCCCACATTAGGGTGATGCTTTGTCATTAGTCGTTAATTCGACAGATGTTAAGCATAGCACTTTGTCACTCGTTGTGATGGTTGATCTCGTGAGTTATCGTAAATGCTGTATTGATTACTAACCCCGAATTGTGTGCCTATTATTAAATTTAGGTTAAAAAGGCTAATCAGTAGGCTAAACTCTGCCCGTATAAATTTGCAATGTGAGTCATTCTCTTTTTATCAACTATTTTACAATACCTCAATTTATTTTCAAGGTTATAATTACAGGGACTAAGTCGTGGATATCTTGAATTACTGGTTAGTGGGGTATTGTGCACATTACTAATTTCTCCCAGTTAGGTTCATTGACCTACTCGGGATAATCACTGTTAGGTTCATTGACCTACAGGGATAATCATCACTATTTAGGTTCATTGATCTAAATAGTGGTATGACCATCGTCACCATTGTGACTTGTCACCATTGTGACAGAAAGCCAGATAAAAATAAGATAGAAGCCATTGTAATCGCTCTTATGCTGTAATTAATAACTATGCATCATTATGCAAAATAGAATGATTCACTCAGTATTTCCCACTGACAAAACCTTTTTCAAACATGTTTCAGGTAATCTGTTATGATCCAGGAAAAGTGCCATATAGCACTACAAGCTCAAAGAAGTGGCTCAGTATAAAATAAAGAAACATGTTTTGTAAAATAAAAGATTTCTTCGTGAAATCTCAAGATTGTAAATTACCGGGTTTTATCCCGCATTGTGAAATAAAATAATCGGGAAATATTTCAGTCTTAAAAAGATCCTGATGTTAAACTTCCGCTGTTAAACTCAATTAATTAATACCACGGGATTTCTGTCCCGCGGCTCCTGAAACGGGTCAAACCGGGTCGGGGGCAGTGACAGCTCCAAACTCCTTTGGTCTTCAAAAATGTGTTTTGGTTATCAGGCTAAAATCCCGTTAAGAACTATGAAGTCCTTTAGGCCCGAAATTAGCCAAAACCAAAACCGCATTTTTGTGTTTCTTCTTTTACAAAATATATCCTAATACATTTTTCTAGTAAAATAAAATGCACCTAATCTATTTATTTTACATACCAAATAAAATAAATAAATTACATAACTTTACAAATGGAAGAACCAAAAATAATAATTATTACAACCTTTGAAATAATTAAATACAAATCACAAACACAAATATTCAACATAAGGTCATGGCTAGGTTATGAACACCAAAATATATATATCCATATATATAAAATTCAAGAAGCAAAAATGGTTTCCTTTTTACAACCTACTTTTCGGTCAAGAATGAATAAACCGAAAAAGTGGGTTTTTGTCCAAACAAACAAATCATCCAAATGACATAATTTTTCAAGATACTTTTATGCATGTATTAAAATAATCTTGAAAAACAAAAGGATAACCATATATAAAATTTCGGCCATAGGGTTTTAACCAAACCCGAAACCCGAAAATTTCATATCCTATTAAGCATGCACTCATATAAGCGGCTCTGATACCACTGTTGGGTTTTTCACATGTTTATCAAAGTATTTTATCATTATAAAATAAAACGCAACGGAAAATAATTATTTAAAACATGTTACTTACAAGATATAAAACTCATTTTATTATGTAAAACCCAATCCCGGATCCATATACGAACATGCATGCTATCAAAATGAAACACAACCATAAAGTGTCTAGAATACTACCTTCCAAGGAGTAAAGGACATGAAGATGATGATGATTCTTGAACGGTTGCCTTCAAGTGTAGAAGACCTCAAGCTTGCATACCCCAAGCCTTCCAACAAACACCTTGTGTTTAGCTAGGATTTCTACACTTATGAACTCACTTAAAAGTCCCTCTTCATCAACCATACATGGCCGAAATTTAGAGAGAACTTTCTTGAGTTTTGCACTTGAAAATCACTTGAGAAAAACCTCTAAGATGGCACTACATGTTGGCCGATTTTAGAGAGCCCTTTTAACAAGTCTTACACTTGAAAAATTGAACTTGAAACCCTTGGATTAAAGACCCCATAACCGAAATCTTGAGAGAGTTTTTAGTCCTTCCTTCAAGTTCATCACTTTGATTTTTCATACATAATTCTTTTAAAGTAGGTGAGAGAAGATGCCACCAATTCACCCAATCAAAAGGCCTCTAGTTATGACATTTGCATGAAATGTCATTGGACCATCATTCTTCCCCAATCAAGGTTCATGCAATTGCATGTAAACTAATTGGCTTAAAAAATCTAGGGAAGAACACATGGGGGGGGGGGGGGTGGCGGCCTAGCTTTATTTATAAAAAAAATTCAATTTTCTTTTATTAAATAATATAAGTCTTACATATGTATTTTATAACTTTTATAAAATATAACATCATATGTTATAAGACTTATGCTATTTTTATTATGTTATTTAACCCATTAAATAACAAAATAAAATATTCTCTCAAAATAAATTATCCATATAATTTATTAGTCTGTCAAGTGCAATTATTTAGAAAACCAATTTCTAAATATTGTAAGTGTTAATATTTATTTGTTTGATCATATCACAAATAAATATTGTAAGTGTTTGTCTAGCTTGTATTTGGGTATGACTCGACTTGGGTCATAACGTACTAGCCACATCAATTTAATATGTGTCTTGGGCATACAGAGTCCAACAATAGGCACCCCAATCTTAGATGCAAGTAAACTAAGCCCATCCTCAGTAAATGCCGCTAACGGCACATCATGCATCTTGACCCAAACCGGAATAGCTTTTAAATCCTGTTTTTCCAACTTGATAGAGGCCGACCATGCTTTCAAAATTATTGGAACATTTCTTATCATCCATGGACCATCCTCTAACATTTGATCCATCCCTTCTTTCGTTTTGAACTTAAAGAAGAAGAACCCGTGTGCATTCATCATAATTCTTGACAAACCATATTTTGCCCAATTGTTCTTTGCAAAGAAATCAAAAACAGGAAATGCCAGCCGTTTACCCAGAAAATAACCATACAAAGTGTTCGCATACCTGTCAGTGACTTGTTTAACTGAAGACAGTGGAATGACAACATCAGCTCCGTCAACAGCCTCATTCGATTCCATCACCCTAAAGTTTACCTTAACCTTCTCTTTAGAATCCTTCACAACATTCGCAAAGGATAACTGTTCATAAACTGTTTTAATATCATAAAAATTAGTTTTATAAATAAATTGACTAACTTTATATTTTTAATAAAAGTAACAGTGTCTAATAATATTATAAAAATTATTGAAATGTTAAAAGTATTAAAAATAAAAGAAATAAAAAGGTTTGGTTGTCCCCGGATTCGAACCTGGGTCAACCTGGTTGCAACAAACAGACATAACCACTGGGCCAGGCCTGGTGGTTATGTTTAGTTTTAGTTTAAATAGAATAAATACAGAAATGAAATTGGTCATCTTCCCCAATTATACAATCAGAGTCAAACAGAAAAGTCAACCATCAAAATTAACAGGCATTCCTATGTTGTATCGAAATTAACTTTAAGGAATCATTCTACAAGCATAATTGAACAAATTGACTAGATAAAAACTAACCGGTATCGACTGAAATGGTGTATCGGCTAATTCCGGCGACTGTAAACTCCGGCGAAGTTGCAGATGACTTGTTTCGAAGTATTAGAGGAATGTGATGGGTGTAGGAGGTTCGTGGGAGTCTGAGGGACTTATATAGCATTCCAATTCGATCTCAGATTCGACAAACAGTAGTGGATTGTACTACTTTTAATTTTTAAAATATATCCTGGTTATTGTCCGTTTAATGCGTTCTAAGTGCGAATTGTTTAAGGACAAAAATTATAATCATAATGGGTCAGGTTAAAAGTGATGAAGAAAGTGGAAAAATTCGATTTTGGTCGGATTTGGTGGGTTTTGGTCGAGATCCGCGACCTGTTGTTCTGTATATATATATATATATATACAGATCATATATATACAGATCATATATATACAGATCTGTTTTAATGAGTATATATATATAATATAATCTATATTATAACACATCCCAACTGGTAGACCAGTTGGTTTGTGCGCGTGCTTTGTTTGCGGGAAGGCACGGGTTCGAGTCCCATCCTTGTCCGGTTCAATGGAATTAAAACCTTTTTAATTTCTGAATTTAATTAATAATTATAATAATCCTAATAAGTGTATAAAAGAATTAAAAACTATAATCTATCAACTCCTATTAGGAGGATAAACTGGTTAAGACGTTACGGTTCTAAACGAGAGATCACGAGTTCGAATCCCACAAGGGCCGGTTCTTTAAAGAAGACCCCCCTTTTTACCGAATTTTTGAATATTTACACTTTGGTCCCTGAAGTTTCGAAAATTGACACAAATAGTCCCTGTACTGTTCAGTTAAGTATGCTAACTGAGTTGATGTTTAAAGAAGGAAACCTTTATAAAAGGACTAACACAGTTAGGGTTTTCAGTTTATATAAGTTTAAAAATAACAGTTTGGGTCCCTACAGTTTAAGTTTAAGAAAATGACCATTTGAACCCTAGACTTTTTAAAACAATTTATATATCTTTATTTCTTTTATAAAATAAGTTTCAAAAATGATACAAAGGACCCTATACTTGTAGTTTGCAAAATTGCACTTTTAACCCTTGTACTTATATAGTTTCAAAAATGACAATTTAGTCCCTGGATTTGTACTTTCAAATAATTACGGTTTTAGTCCTTGAACTTAAAAAGTAATAGATTTCAAGCAGGTTTTAAAGAATGTCAAATAGGTCCTTCAACTAGTAGTTTCACAAGTAGTCACAATAAACCCTTATAGTTTATGTAACCGTGTTTAATAGCATAAAAACTCAACAAATTTTGAAATTCTTTCACGTGTTTGTATCGGTATGAGCACAAAGCAAGTAGGATCAAATAAGTTTTGTTCCAAATACGGTAATTGCTACGATGCAAGTTAAAACAAATACAAGTGCGAAAATCAAGATGGTTACATGACATTTGGTTTGTTTAAATGGGACCAAAATACGTTCATTAACATTGGCCATGCCATTCGTTAGTAGGTAGTGGTACCATAGGAATTGACAACTCCCGTTCCTGACATCCTAGGTATGTTTGATTTGAAGGAATGACCGAATTCGATAAACATAACTCAGATAAACCTTTAATTTGTTTAAGGGTTTATCGCCATAGTCACAAACCTTGAATGTATGCATTTTCACATTACCGCATAGATGTTTGTATCAGTATAGCATGCATTACCACAAAACATAACTTTGATTTAAACTAAGTTTTACTTCAATACCTTGTCTTTGTGCATTGTTACCTATGGTTTAGTTGATATATTTCACATGCCATACATGATATTTTAGATACACGTTACATGATTTACATTTGACACATGAACATTTTGACATTGGTTATACATTACATGATTTACATTATGGCATAAACATTTTGACAATTGATTTAAACATAAACATTTTGACAATTGATTTAAACATAAACATTTTACATTTATGGTTTGTTTGGGTAAATAATTTAAGTAACGAGGCGTGTGTAATATAATACAAGCATGGTGGATACGCCGCTGGTACTTCCTATATATAAGTGCTTGTATGATATTACATATTGTAGCGTTATTTAAATCATTTCAATTTAGATATATAACATTTTACACAAATAACATATTTTTCACAAGACATTGTTTTACAAAACAGTTTGTTTTATACAAACTCATTTTACTTGGTTATTTTATTAACCATACACCTTTCTTTTATATAATCTGATTTCTTATCGCATTTTCATATGGTTAATAAAAGAAAACACTTACAAGATTCATGACTAAATTTCATTAAACATTTCTTTAAACTTAAGTCATGAATCCTATTTTGATAAAACCTTTGTATCTCACAGACATTTTTATGCTGACGTACCTATTTTCACATGTGTTTTCAGGAGCTGTTGCATAGGATGTTCGTTACACACTAGGGCGGACATGTGCCTTAGTGACTTAAAAATGAAGATAGAACTAGTTTAATAATGTTATGTACTCTTGTTTTCTTTCGTTTAAGACAATGTAACACTCCTTTTTGATAAATAAAGCATAACTTTAATTGCCATGGTTGTGAAACAATAATTCTGTTACAACACTTCCCGATGTTTCCGCCACGATTTGATGTTTACGTGGTCGGGGGTGTGACAGAAGAGTTGGTATCAGAGCCAATGGTTATAGGGAATTAGGTTATTAGTAATGCTTTGACCTAGACTATAACCTTTCTAGGACCCCAACACAAGTTATCTTGTGTTTAGATCTTAAAACATGCACTTCACCTATCCTTAGGTGATTACCAAAACAAGAACCCATTTTTTCGAAACGATTTTTGAAAATCAATCTTCTGTTTTTAAATGATTTATTATAAGGTTTTGAACCCTTTGATTTTTCAAAATGATTTTGAAAATTTATCATCCATTTTTGAATGATTCTTTTGGACTTGTGCCTTCCAAGTTTTCAAAATCTCCTCAAAGTTTTGGGTTCTAAATAGCGTGAACACGTGCAAACTGGAAGAGTGAATGCTTGTACCCTGGGTTTTCTGTCTAAGGCTAGAGTGTTTGTACAAATCCACATAATCGGACCAGTCACTTTTACCTGGGAACTCTTGGGGTGAGTGTTCACTTATAGGCGAGCATGTCTTCGCGATACATTATTTTTGACCCATTTACCTAGTCACTGTGTGTCATTTGTTTACTTTGTGATACGGGAAAATGACCACCATCTTTGCTTTTGTCGATTTTTGATTCATCTCATTCTTTCCATCTAAATATCTCACTCGTTTCCTCTCATGTTTTCCTCTTTTAGAATGCCTCCTCGACGCGAAAATACGCTATCTAATGCCGAAATGGCAGACATCATGGCGCAGCATATGGCTGCTGTACTCCCACACATTATTGCTCAAGTGAACCAAGCCAACAACAACCAGAATTGTAACACCCCGTCCCGGAACGGGCCGAAGTGTCACAATAACGGTGGTCAGATCAAAAACATAATTCCATTTATACTTAAATGTATTACAAGGCTTTACAATTTAATAAAGGATCTCTAATCTAGTACAATTATTTCTACCGTCTTGTCCAACCACTCGAGCACTCTTCCATATCCCCTGTCCCAGATTGTCCTGATAACCTGACGTAAAGAAGAAAACACAACAAAGAAAAACGTACGTCTGAGCAAAATTTGAATAAAGTTTTGCCCAGTGTGCGGATAGCGGAAAACAAAAGCTTAATTTATTTTGATAACCGGATGGAACTTGACGATGCAAATAACTTAATTTCATAATCATATCTTACGGATGTACCCATGAGCAAACTGAAAACTTAAAACGTGACAATACACAGGTAGCTACTCCTGCATAATTATCACACGAAATGGCAAGTTGGCATACCCGTTATCCATTTCCTGAAAACTTAAATCCTAGGATCCGATCCATACGCCTCCTAATATATGTACCACACTTGTACTTAAGAGACGCCGTGAACTAATCTCTCCGTCACGGATGGAGCACATGAGGTTGATGCCACAACAACATGCTCGTGGGACACTCCACGAGAAGCGATACTCAGGGTATCAGAGTACAAATGGTCTTATTCACATAACTTATAAAACTTATTTTCAGAACAGAACGGAACATATATTGGAACATGCGATAATGAGTACAACTTAACAGAAAAACTATCGCATGACATGAAACTAAATCAAATGATTAGAATAGGAATCGAACGGACTGTCAAATGAATCGATAATCAAAGACGTGAGGAGTTTAAAAAATAGACATAGTAATTTAAAACAATTTGACTTGAGTAACATAATACTTATATATCATATTAAACTTGTAACTTATTTACTTATAACTTATAAGTCTTAAGATATTTAACTTGTAACTTGTAAAATACGAATCTTTGGCGAGATTGAAAATATAAGAGTGGAACCAGTCATCAAGGTATGGTTATCAATCCTATCTTGACAATTTCGTTCCCAAAATGTGGTTTATTAAACGAAACAAGATAAAACCTTGACTCGTTAACAAGGAACCACGAGAGTATGAAAATGAAAACCAATTTCTTAAACCTTTTCAAAACGTTTGAAACTTCCAACATGTATTTCCTAACTTAATCTTAATACGGAACTTGTATTTAATATCAAAAGAAATGATTCTATCCGTACCTAACGGACATATATCTAAAGAAATGAATTCTACCCGTACCCAATGGACATATATCTAAAGAAAGGAATTCTATCCGTACCCAACGGACATAAATCTAAAGAAAGAAGTTTATCTGTACAGAACTTATAACTTATTTCATAACTTAATCTTAATACGGAATCTATTCGTACAAAATTTATAACTTAATCTTAATACGGATCTATTCGTATGAAACTTATAACTTAATCTTAATACGGATCTATTCGTATGAAACTTATAACTTAATCTTAATACGGATCTATTCGTATGAAACTTATAACTTATTTCAGAACTTAATCTTAATACGGAAATCTAAAATCAGGAAATATATACTTGGATCAAAATGACATAAACCGAATTAAAGGATTCTATCCAACGGACCTAAATCGAAAGGATTCTATATGTAACTAACTGACATAAATCAAAAGAAAGGATTCTATGCGTAAGGAATGTATAACTTACTTAATCTTAATACGGAATTCAGAATTGACAGAAATCGAATGAAAGGAATCTATCCGTACGGAATTCATAACTTAATCCTAATGCGGAACTTAAAATCATGACTTAATCTTAATACGGAATTCTTATATTCAAATGACATAAATCGAAAGAAAGGATCTTTTATAAAAACAACATAAATCGAAAGGAAGGAACCTATCCGTACTCAACGGACATAATTTGAAAGGATTCTATACGTACGGAACTTATAACTTATTTCTTAACTAAATCTTAATACGGAATTTCAAATCAAGAATGATATGACGCAAATCGAAAGAAAGGAGTCTATCCGTACGATATATCAGAATTGACAGAAATCGAAAGAAAGGAATTTACCCGTACGAAACTTATAACTTATACTTAGATCTTAATACGGACTTTAAAATCAGAAATGATATACTTATATCAAATGACACAAATCAAAAAGACAAGAGTCTATCAGAATTGACAGAAATCGAAAGAAAGGAATTTACCCGTACGGAATTTATAACTTATACTTAGATCTTAATACGGACTTTAAAATCAGAAATGATATACTTGTATCAAATGAAGTAAATTGAAAGAAGGGAACCTATCCGTACGGAATTCATAACTTAATCCTAATACGGAACTTAAAATCATGACTTAATCTTAATACGGAATTCTTATACTCAAATGACATAAATCGAAATAAGGGATCTTTTATAAAAACAACATAGATCGAAAGGAAGGAACCTATCCGTACCTTAAAATCTCCAGGTGATGCTATCTTGTTTTCAATTGTAGGTTTATACGGGCAGAGTTTAGCCTACTGATTATCTTCTTAACCTAATTTGCTCACAAACTAGGTATTTAACTTAATACAGCATTTACGATAACTCACGAGATCAAATTCTCACAATGAATGACAAAATGCAATACTTTGCCCATCGAATTAACGATGATCCGTTGAATTAACAACGAATGACAAGGTATAATACTTTACCCATCGAATTAATGATGATCCGTTGAATTAACAACGAACGATAAAGTATAATACTTTACCTATCGAATTAACGACAATCCGTCAAATTAATGACGAACGATAAAGTATAACCCTAAAGTGGGCGGCACTTAAACATTCATTAGATATTTGAATCAATCGGACAATGAATCGTAGCAGCGATTGAGTTAATACCCTGTTCTGCAGCACCCTGCTATGCTTAATTTGTGTTTCGTGTGTGTTTGGAAGAGTAATCGGACAATAATTCGGCATAATTTTGGAGTTTGTTCGACGTTTTTGTGTCCAGAATCGAATGCCAAGGTCCTGTATTTATAGCTGAAATTTGGTCACCCATACGCATCGTAGGCCTAACATACCCTACGCATCGTATGGTAAGCATACGCACCGTAGGCCTTACTTCTCTACGCATCGTATGAGTTTCAACTAGCCTGCGCATCGTAGGCCATACTTTGATACGATGCGTAAGAGGTTGAAAGTCGGTTATAGAGTAGCCACGTGTGGGACTAGGCCTGATGACTTGACAAACTCGAATTCTCATATATTGACAGCAATTTAAGTGGATAATCATCCACTGGGGTTTACCCCCCCTGAGTTTTAGGGGTCCTAATCCTGATTCTGAAAATTCTGAAGATCTTAGGGTTTGTACAGAATTACTTGGGTGTCTTAATTAAGGTTTCCTATTGGATTATAATTCATAAGGATTGTTACATTTTATGTTTTAAAATTTTCGGGTGTTACAAATCTACCCCTCTTAAAAAAATTTCGTCCTCGAAATTATGACATGCATATATATATGATAATAATCATACTTAAACGCGACCCACTATGATCAATAGTTATACTTGAAATAAAGCCAGAGTAAAAACAAGGAAGATGACGAAATACTTATGTTCGAGACTATCATGAAGTGAAAAGAAAAGTTACTAACCTATGTATCGACTGATTGGACATCGAAATCCTAACCCAATGTCTACCCATTACCTCACAGGTCTTATCTTATGTTTAAGTTTTCTACAGGAAAGAGCCTTTGCTCTGATACCATAGCTGTAACACCCCGTCCCGGAACGGGCCGAAGTGTCACAATAACGGTGGTCAGATCAAAAACATAATTCCATTTATACTTAAATGTATTACAAGGCTTTACAATTTAATAAAGGATCTCTAATCTAGTACAATTATTTCTACCGTCTTGTCCAACCACTCGAGCACTCTTCCATATCCCCTGTCCCAGATTGTCCTGATAACCTGACGTAAAGAAGAAAACACAACAAAGAAAAACGTACGTCTGAGCAAAATTTGAATAAAGTTTTGCCCAGTGTGCGGATAGCGGAAAACAAAAGCTTAATTTATTTTGATAACCGGATGGAACTTGACGATGCAAATAACTTAATTTCATAATCATATCTTACGGATGTACCCATGAGCAAACTGAAAACTTAAAACGTGACAATACACAGGTAGCTACTCCTGCATAATTATCACACGAAATGGCAAGTTGGCATACCCGTTATCCATTTCCTGAAAACTTAAATCCTAGGATCCGATCCATACGCCTCCTAATATATGTACCACACTTGTACTTAAGAGACGCCGTGAACTAATCTCTCCGTCACGGATGGAGCACATGAGGTTGATGCCACAACAACATGCTCGTGGGACACTCCACGAGAAGCGATACTCAGGGTATCAGAGTACAAATGGTCTTATTCACATAACTTATAAAACTTATTTTCAGAACAGAACGGAACATATATTGGAACATGCGATAATGAGTACAACTTAACAGAAAAACTATCGCATGACATGAAACTAAATCAAATGATTAGAATAGGAATCGAACGGACTGTCAAATGAATCGATAATCAAAGACGTGAGGAGTTTAAAAAATAGACATAGTAATTTAAAACAATTTGACTTGAGTAACATAATACTTATATATCATATTAAACTTGTAACTTATTTACTTATAACTTATAAGTCTTAAGATATTTAACTTGTAACTTGTAAAATACGAATCTTTGGCGAGATTGAAAATATAAGAGTGGAACCAGTCATCAAGGTATGGTTATCAATCCTATCTTGACAATTTCGTTCCCAAAATGTGGTTTATTAAACGAAACAAGATAAAACCTTGACTCGTTAACAAGGAACCACGAGAGTATGAAAATGAAAACCAATTTCTTAAACCTTTTCAAAACGTTTGAAACTTCCAACATGTATTTCCTAACTTAATCTTAATACGGAACTTGTATTTAATATCAAAAGAAATGATTCTATCCGTACCTAACGGACATATATCTAAAGAAATGAATTCTACCCGTACCCAATGGACATATATCTAAAGAAAGGAATTCTATCCGTACCCAACGGACATAAATCTAAAGAAAGAAGTTTATCTGTACAGAACTTATAACTTATTTCATAACTTAATCTTAATACGGAATCTATTCGTACAAAATTTATAACTTAATCTTAATACGGATCTATTCGTATGAAACTTATAACTTAATCTTAATACGGATCTATTCGTATGAAACTTATAACTTAATCTTAATACGGATCTATTCGTATGAAACTTATAACTTATTTCAGAACTTAATCTTAATACGGAAATCTAAAATCAGGAAATATATACTTGGATCAAAATGACATAAACCGAATTAAAGGATTCTATCCAACGGACCTAAATCGAAAGGATTCTATATGTAACTAACTGACATAAATCAAAAGAAAGGATTCTATGCGTAAGGAATGTATAACTTACTTAATCTTAATACGGAATTCAGAATTGACAGAAATCGAATGAAAGGAATCTATCCGTACGGAATTCATAACTTAATCCTAATGCGGAACTTAAAATCATGACTTAATCTTAATACGGAATTCTTATATTCAAATGACATAAATCGAAAGAAAGGATCTTTTATAAAAACAACATAAATCGAAAGGAAGGAACCTATCCGTACTCAACGGACATAATTTGAAAGGATTCTATACGTACGGAACTTATAACTTATTTCTTAACTAAATCTTAATACGGAATTTCAAATCAAGAATGATATGACGCAAATCGAAAGAAAGGAGTCTATCCGTACGATATATCAGAATTGACAG
The DNA here is from genome assembly GCA_030545235.1 of Helianthus tuberosus. Taxonomy (NCBI): domain Eukaryota; kingdom Viridiplantae; phylum Streptophyta; class Magnoliopsida; order Asterales; family Asteraceae; genus Helianthus; species Helianthus tuberosus. Next base: position 117,635,317 of record CM060452.1, on the reverse strand, counting down.
AAATCGAAAGAAAGGAATTTACCCGTACGAAACTTATAACTTATACTTAGATCTTAATACGGACTTTAAAATCAGAAATGATATACTTATATCAAATGACACAAATCAAAAAGACAAGAGTCTATCAGAATTGACAGAAATCGAAAGAAAGGAATTTACCCGTACGGAATTTATAACTTATACTTAGATCTTAATACGGACTTTAAAATCAGAAATGATATACTTGTATCAAATGAAGTAAATTGAAAGAAGGGAACCTATCCGTACGGAATTCATAACTTAATCCTAATACGGAACTTAAAATCATGACTTAATCTTAATACGGAATTCTTATACTCAAATGACATAAATCGAAATAAGGGATCTTTTATAAAAACAACATAGATCGAAAGGAAGGAACCTATCCGTACCTTAAAATCTCCAGGTGATGCTATCTTGTTTTCAATTGTAGGTTTATACGGGCAGAGTTTAGCCTACTGATTATCTTCTTAACCTAATTTGCTCACAAACTAGGTATTTAACTTAATACAGCATTTACGATAACTCACGAGATCAAATTCTCACAATGAATGACAAAATGCAATACTTTGCCCATCGAATTAACGATGATCCGTTGAATTAACAACGAATGACAAGGTATAATACTTTACCCATCGAATTAATGATGATCCGTTGAATTAACAACGAACGATAAAGTATAATACTTTACCTATCGAATTAACGACAATCCGTCAAATTAATGACGAACGATAAAGTATAACCCTAAAGTGGGCGGCACTTAAACATTCATTAGATATTTGAATCAATCGGACAATGAATCGTAGCAGCGATTGAGTTAATACCCTGTTCTGCAGCACCCTGCTATGCTTAATTTGTGTTTCGTGTGTGTTTGGAAGAGTAATCGGACAATAATTCGGCATAATTTTGGAGTTTGTTCGACGTTTTTGTGTCCAGAATCGAATGCCAAGGTCCTGTATTTATAGCTGAAATTTGGTCACCCATACGCATCGTAGGCCTAACATACCCTACGCATCGTATGGTAAGCATACGCACCGTAGGCCTTACTTCTCTACGCATCGTATGAGTTTCAACTAGCCTGCGCATCGTAGGCCATACTTTGATACGATGCGTAAGAGGTTGAAAGTCGGTTATAGAGTAGCCACGTGTGGGACTAGGCCTGATGACTTGACAAACTCGAATTCTCATATATTGACAGCAATTTAAGTGGATAATCATCCACTGGGGTTTACCCCCCCTGAGTTTTAGGGGTCCTAATCCTGATTCTGAAAATTCTGAAGATCTTAGGGTTTGTACAGAATTACTTGGGTGTCTTAATTAAGGTTTCCTATTGGATTATAATTCATAAGGATTGTTACATTTTATGTTTTAAAATTTTCGGGTGTTACAAGAATGCTCCATGCAATTTCAAAAGTTTCAATTCGGCCAAACCACTCAAGTTTAGTGGTTCTGAAGGAGCAACTGGGCTCCTACAGTTGTTCGAGAGCATTGAGAGTACGTTTCGTCACGTTCAGTGTCCTGAAAATCGGAAAGTCGAGTTTGCTTCAAGTGTATTTCAGAAGAGGGCTCTTACATGGTGGAACGGGGTTATGAGAGACCGTGGTGCTGAGGTTGCATTAGCACAAACATGGGCTGAACTTACGGCTCTTATGATGAGGGAGTTTTGTACTCGTCATGAATTAAGGGCTTTAGAAAGGGAGTTTGATGATTTAAAACAGGATAGTGGTGAGCACCGGGCATACACTGACAGGTATGAGGAGTTGAGCTTACTTTGCCCTACCATGGTTACCCCACTCGAGAAAGCTATCGAGAGATATATTGATGGCTTACCTTGTCGCACCCTGGCTTTTGCGGAAGCGTGGTTTGTTTGGTGTGACCTCTTAATACCATAGCAACAATCATAACAATGCTATATGATAAAAATACGAGATGTTCATCCATTAATAGAGTTTAGAAAATACAATAACGTGCTTGTCTTGAAACATCAACCCAAAATAAGTTACAAACCATAACTTGTTTAAAACTTGTTCATAAGAGTTAACAAAAGACTTTCAATAAAATGAGGTTTAGAGACATGTAACCCGTCCAGGAATAGGTTACACCTCTTGTTGGTGCATACATCTGTCGTCTTCGTCTTATATCGAGTCTCGGGTTCGTTGCGTATTAAATCAAGCATGATGTCATCATATCCAATGATGACATCACAATATGACATCAGTATTTACATCATCACATGATAACATCACGTGAATTGCATGGAGACTTGAAATCAGAAGTTATGTTGATGTGTTTCGCTTGAAGTTATATTTGAGGGTTTCGCTTGAACATGTATGTGTGTAAGTTCAAGCGAAAGCCTGAGTCCTATAAATAGGTGTCATGACATTTCATTTCAAGTGGACTGAACAGATCAGAGCCTTGTAACTTGTACCGAAGTGCTGCCGGTATATTTTGTGCTTGTAATCGTTGATAAATCAATATACAAGAGATTTAAAGTGACATTCAAGCTGTTTCAAAGTCGGTTTCTTATTTTCCGCATCTGAAACTGATAAAATCTCTTCTGAACGACTCGTTTGGGTCACAAAACGATCCTACAAGTGGTATCAGAGCTCAGGAGGAAGAGATCTCGTAAAAACAGCTCGTTTTCGTCACTTTTTCTGATTTCTACACCATTCTTTTACAAATTTGAAAATTTTTCCCGGTAAAAAACGGCTCAAACTTTCACATATTGTGCGTAATCATGTTTAAATGAATCCTGGAAAGTTTCAGCACTAAAATCAACGTAAAAACTGGTTATAATCATCTGCTCGCTTGAAAGTTGTTCGTTATTTGCTGACATCATGCTGGCTTTCGCTTGAAAAATAGTGTAGTTTGAAGCGAAACCGGATCTTTCGCTTGAAAAGTTCAGGTCTCACTTGAGTGGCTTTCGCTTGAAACTGACACACCGCTTGAAAGTTATTAAAAGTGTATAGTGTATTATTGTGTGACACATTAAACAAGGTTACAGTAAGTCGGAAATTGAAATCACAAGTTGGTCAGTTTGCATGAGAAAAGTAAAGATTGTCGGCCATTTGTTTTAAAAAAAATCGTGAAAATTGGAGAGGACTCATGTGAAAAGAACATCCTGTTGTGCAATACTTTTATCGAGGGTGTCGGCCATATGTAACATTTATCGAGGTTGTCAGTTAGTTGGGACAAGAAATCACGAGTTTGTGTGTCAGGCGCATGTGAATTGGGTTCATGAACTTGATAAAGTGTCTCGGGTCTACAAAGTGGAAAAGAAATCACGTGAATTACTGGAAAAATTGTCAGTCAACAAGTATTGGAATCATATAAACCACAACTGTCATCAAGTGAACTAGATTATTCGGTCCAATGGGAGTGGTTTATTTCAAAAGGCTTTTAATATTAGGTGCATACTAGGGATATGTGTAATGAGGCTTGGGGAAGGAGCAGCTATGCTAGGGCTCTCATTGAAATATCAGCAGATCATGAGTTGAAAGAGATTCTAACCATGGCTATACCTGAATTGGATGGGAACACATATGTTAATGAGACTATTCGGGTGGAGTATGAATGGGAACCTCCCAGATGTGCTCACTGCTGTGTATTTGGGCATGGTTCTGAGGAGTGTCCAAAATGCATTCGATTGACAGTGAAACCTCCTAAAAACAGTGCGAAAGTAGATGAGGATGGTTATACGGAAGTCAAGACAAAGAAGAATGTAAAGAAGAGCGGTTTTCAAGTTAACAATCAAAAGCCTAAGGTTGAATATAGACCAGTGGATAAAAAGAAAAAGGCAGTGAGTTCTTCATACGTAAGTGCGAGGTACAATAGTTCGTCCAAGATTCAAACTCATAATTCGTTTAGTGCTCTTGGGTTTGTTGGGGGGAACGGGGGTTCCTTCAAGGGGAGATATAAAGGGGGACGCGAGCCAAATGAGGAGTCTGATGATGACGAGGTAGAGGTTGTATATGATGAAACGAAGGAGGCGGGTACACATCCTATGTCACACCCCCAAAATACCACCTAGGGAATGTCCCTGTTAGGAGTGTGACGTACCAACAATGAGCCACTAATTACATTGAACCCGTACAAGTTTCTAAATAAAGTTCTCAATCATTAATAAAATACCATCAACTAGTTTAAATGAAAACCAATATGTTCAGCGGAAGCAAATAGTAAACCAAGTTAAACTGTTTCAAACCAAAGTATAGTATCAAGAAATCCAATCACATGAATCCTTCCAGCAGCCCCATGACCACTCCAGCTACTCCAGACAGCAAGTTCCCAAATCTAAGATATCTAACGACCTGCGAGCATGCAACAAGTGTATCAGACAACGCTGGTGAGTTCATAGTTTTACGAAAACGTTGGTTACCAAGTGTTTAGTTAATCCATTGAATTTAAATCCGAAAGTAACGTTGATAATACCCCGAATACAAGACGGCTTCTGATTTACATTGCCCTTTCTCCAATGCTCCTATCAAAGCATTGGTCATGACTAGGTCATTAGTTCAACACCCGTCCTCCAGGTACGGGGTGAGGTTGCCAAACCTAAGTAGCGCTACTAACTAATACCATGTTACCTCCCAGGTAACCAAACAACACGGAGGGACTTTAAAGGTGATAGGAAGTGTATATTATCCAACATTCCCGTTTTTACCCAAAAGACTTATCCCTCCCCGGGATACCCACTGACTGTCCCAACCACCGGACGCATGCTCAAGAGAAATGAACTCACCTTTGGTTTTTGCTCGGTTAGATTAAACGCTCGTTAAACAGTTGATCAATCAAGTCCTATCGTGGTTACCAAAGACAATCAGTTTCATGAATACACAATTCACGTATCTAGTCACACGTATTGCTCAAGCAATAAACTACCAAACATATAATCATCATGTATGTCATAACAAGCATCCGGGTCATACTATATTTGCGATACAAGTTCATGTCACACCAAAGCACATGTTAAATGGTTCACTTTACCTTCAAGTAACCATGTAAGTCATGACAAGAAGAAAACATGCACATAACAAGTCGATTGCTATCATGAAATCTTCTAATAAGTATGCGAGTACACATTACAAATCCGTTTAACATAACTCGGCATGTCATGAGGTTATTCACGTTTATGATTACACTACTATTTGGGTTGCCTTATGCATCACCAATCCCCCTAGTTACTTACTAGAATACTTAAGCCGGATCGGCCCATATCAAATACGCGGCCCAGCTCAACAGATTGTAACATGTGCGACCATTAAGTTGTATTAGCCCACTGGCTTAACAGGCCCAAACAACTATATAACTCAGAATCTACGCAACTAAATTCAGGATTTTTAGTAACATATAATAGATGAACAATTTAAGTCGAACCACTCTTATATACCTTTTAATAAGTAATGATGCCAATTAAAGTTGGCCACATTAATCTATATATATTGATTCAAACAATGCTTAATTAATTCTCACATATGAAAGTATATATGTTAATCCAATTCAAGCCTACCTCTTAATTTCTATCATTTCCACAGTGTAGCCACATGTTAGTTTAAATCATTCAATTATGGGACCCTTCACGTGCACATGCCAATTACCAAAATCTTATGTCCTCAATTTCTACATTTATGAATTCTGCACATAACCACATACATATGGACGGCCCAATGAGAAGGGCACTTTGGCCCACCCACACAAATTAACTTCAGGAATTTATATATCAATTTCGAAGACCACTAACTAGCACATGTAAGTCAACACAATAACTTCTTATGCTTTTATAATAATCATCCAATTATAACAGTATATGTGAATTGCCAAGTTAGTACACATGATACTTTAATTTATTAATTTATACAAGGTCGGTCCCTACAAAAAGAGTTAATGCATGTGGGGACCTGCTTGATTCAACACGTGCAGACGAAATCTGTTTAACATGTGCGGACGTAATTGTTCATCCAACTTCGGACCACTCACAAGTCACAATGAATTAAGTTGGGACTATTAATATACAAACATATTCAGACCCTAGTGCCCCCCCCCCCCCCCCCACAAATTCTGACACTTTGCAAGTATATTATGTGCAGATGATATGTAACTAACAAAGTCGGATCATTAAATCCCTAATTGCACAGAATTCAATCATAAACAACAAGTTAACATACCAGGCAATTGCAAGAACACGAGAGATAATGTTTCGAAGGTAGAAGACTTCCGATTAGGGGGGTATCTACTGTCTTCGCAAATCAAAAGAGGAGAAGTAGGGTTTGTTATGTTCGAGTTTTGTTCTAAACCCTAACATAATACGTATACATACTATTAACCTTTGGGGCGGTTAACCTCTTAGGCCGAATTGGGCTCAAGCCCATTCAATTAGTTGTTATCATAATGGGCTAGTTTTTGTCTAACTAGTCATTATTGGGTTACAAGGGTTTAGGGTGCGGTCCGCTCGAACAAGTAACACCAAGATGTGGCCCAATAATATATTTGAGCATAACCCGACACGTTTGCGTTTAACAATTAACCGTAGCAAGAATGTGATCGAGAAACCACGAGGAATCAGATTTACAAGACTAACCTTGGAAGTTCGGGTTGTCACATCCTACGTCTTCCAGTACAGGGGCAAGCACCTCTAACATAGACTCCAATGGATAGGTGGCTTTTGTTTCATGCTAAGAGGCTGCCGGTTGGTAGCAATTTCATTTTTGATGATGGCGGTTGAAGTTTTGTTTGATTTTTTTCATTTGTCTACTAGTTAGTCATTATCATGATTGTAGGAGGCTAGATTGAGGTGGTAACTTGGTTTGTTTTGTTTCCCCACTTTATCAGCTTTCCTGACGGTCACGTGTTGCCGCCAATCGACTCCTGATCCAAACAACCTTCCCAAGAGTTTCGAGTACCAGTCCTGGACCAGTAATTAAGTTGTCAACCATCTCCGTCTAACAAGAAGGTTGGCATTATCGTCTATGTAATGCCTCAACAGAGCTGTCTGGTTACCAAGATAATAATTGCCGCAGTAGTACTCAACCATAGGTAAGAGTCCTTCAAATTTGCACCAAAGCCACACACATGCTCGCAGCATGTCTTCGAGTGCCAGGAGAGTTCGTTTTCTCTGGTCGTTTGCCCAATGGCGATAAGCAATGCTCTAGTCCTGACGTGAGCCAAGAGTGTTGTGTATTGCCTGACATAAATCATGCATAGAACAAATTCAGAGGTAACAGGAGTTGGCACCTCGTGCCTAAAAGCCGCCTCTCTCAAAGGAACATTCACAACTGTGAAGACTCGTCAGTTTTCTTGATTGCGAGAAAGTGTGCTGGTAACGTGTGTCCATCAACGATCATCCAGGTGATAATGTTTCCGTTTTGAGTTGTAAGTAGACCAGTGATAAAATCCATGGCAGTCTATTCCCATTTCCATATATGCCTTTCTGGTTGCTAAAATCCCACCTTGACTTTCCCACAAGTCAAACATCGTTCTCATGAATTGCTATGTGGGCCTTCAGGCCCGGTCATCCGTACATGGTCTTCAGGTTTTAATTCATCCTATCAAAACTCAAATGAATAGGATATCGTGACCCGTGTGCTTCGCCTGCACTAGTTCTCTAAGGTTGTTGTATGGTGAGGTTCATATTCGTTCCATGAGGTAGCAAATATCGTCCGACCTGCCAAAGGTTGCTTTCCCATGCCCCGCATGGGTTAATCTTGAGAACTCTCTTCCTTCAGTTCTTCAGTTTAAGCAAGGCGAGTCTGATTAGGTATGTTAGAGTCGATAGCAAGCTGCAAAGCTCATGCACGTCCAGGTTTCACAGTCGCACTTATTCCAAAGTTCCATCCAGCGGTGTCATTGGTTGCTTTAGCTCATTCGATCATAGATACACGGGAGGCCCTTGTGATCGGCCTAGGTAATGAATTTGGTACCGCCCAAGTAATGCCCCCAATTAAATCTAAAGCCATGGTTTCCACCCAGGTTGCGACGCGTGTAATTCTTCTTGTAAACCCACCGAGTAAGTTATTACCTTCTCCGTGTTGCGTCGGCGTGTAACTGGGACTCCGATTCGAACCGTCATGGTATACTACTAAGTCTCCCGCACCCTCAGGTAAAGACGATGCTCAGTGCATTGTAGAGTTGAACTCCAAAAGCGAAAAGGACGTTCTCCTATTTTGTCTTCCACGAATACAGCACCCTGTTGTGTTAATGAGGTTTAACTTGCGTGATCTTCGAAAATCCGGTGATGAATCTACAATAGTATCCAGCGAAACCAAGAAATCGCTGCATCCCCGAAGGAATCCTTGGTGTCGATCAGTTTCTAGCAAAATAGGTCCTAGCAAGATCCACGTGTATTCTCACTTCGTTGGTCACGTAGTCAAATGCATCTCTCGAATGTAGATGTTACACTAAACAAGACTTCGCACGTAATGGCTCCTCCCTCAGGAGTCCTAAAATAAGATACAGATGTCGCCTATGATGTTCCTTTCTCCTGGAAATGATTCAAAACATCCTCAATATACACGGTCGATTCATGTGATCCATAAAGCTGCTGGTGTACTGATTAATCCAAAGATCATGGAGTACAAAGTCGTAATGGCCGCACTGCGTTCGATATGCCATTTTAGGAACACTCTCTCCTTGAACTTCCATCTGTTGATAGTTCGTTCGTTAGTCAACCCTCGGATAAGAGCTCGACCCTCACAACTGGTTAACAGGCTGTCAATACATGGTCGAGGCGAACGGTTCTTGACTGTCACCTTGTTGATCAGTACACCTACGAAAAGGCTCATCTTCACGGATATAACTGGGGCTTCCCAAAGCGAAAAAAAACTAGGTCCGACAAAACTCCTGTCCAACAGTTCCTGTAGTTGATTAGACAGTTCTTGCAACCCTCCTGGTGCAAGATGGTAAGAAGTACGAGAAATCAGGACTGCCTCTGGCGTTAGATCAAACTAAGATTCTTCCCTACAATTGTGGAAGTAAACCTGAAAGTTCCTCTGGTAGCACACCGAGAGGAATCACGAACAATTGGTGGATCCTCAATCCTCCTTTCCTTAGCCTTAACATCAGAAACGGTTGCTAACATAGTGGGGTAATCCCACCGTAGACACTTCTGGGCTTTCATTGCAGGATTGATGCTAACCTTTACACAACTCTGGTACTTTGGAACAGACGACGATTCTCCACTAGGGAGAGGGGTACGCAAAGCTTTCTTCTCGCAGGGTACATCTGCGCGATGTATGGATAACCGATCCATACCAACTACTGCATCAAATTATCGAGGATAACAGAAAGAAGGTTGACGTCGAACACTTGTCCCACAAGGTCGAGTTTACATCCCAACGAACATATGAGGTTTCATTTGACTTGCCATCAGTTGCTGCCATCACAGGTTCGGTTTCAAGAAGCATCAAAGTTGCCCAAAACAGGGCTACTCATACAAGTTACCATGCTGCTATTATGCCTGGCGTCACCTACGCCAATCCTAAATGCCCTTCCGTAAGCATCATTTCCAGTGTTGTTGTTTTCGTTGCGAGAATTCCTAGTACCGTCTTTGTTCCCTTGGATGTTGGCACTTTGACTTAACACAGTCAATCCTTGTCGTGGTCAACTTCGTTTCCATACTGTAAGCTATGATTACGAGTTCCTTGATGTTGCCGTGACCGTTGCCTCTACTGTCGTTGCTTGAAACGAAGCCCTACAATCTTTCACCCTCAAAGTCCATCTTATCACATTCTGTGCCACGCCCTAACGCGCTACTCACTGTGCTGGTAGTCTCACCTTCCACACTATTATCAGTTGTCATCGCTTATGTCCCGATTGATTCGTAAGAGTTGACTCCCATGAGTTGCTGACTAGGGTTAAGAATTCGATTGAAGTCAATTTGCTGGTGTTTGTTGGCGGTAATCAGGGTTGTCCAAATACTGAGGTCGGTAAATACTACGCTCACCCTTTTGTCCATCGATCTAGCAAGTCGATTGAGTAATACGCGGTATGCTGCGAGAGTGTTGCAGAAGTGATCACACTTCGGAGTCTAAGACGTCAATACATAGAGTTCCAGCAAACGAAGAGAAGCGAGAAAGGTATAGACCAACTCAAGGACGTTCGCGCAAGCACCTAACATTCTACACGTTTCGCTAGGCGTTCAGATGTGTGTTCAGGTAATACTCGATAGCATCGAGATTCGTAAGGATTCAGAAAGGAGTGAAAAGATCACGTTTAAGTAAGAGACGATCACTGCTATGACTCTTATAGACTGTTGTGTTTCACATCGATCAAATAACAGATTGGAACCCCTTTTTCACTTGTTAAGCCTCACTGGGACTCACATGCACCCCACATTATTATTATGTGTGCACCCACAATAATATTGAGATTTGCATGGTCATCTCAGTTCCTCCTAACTCATGTCAAATGGTTCCCCAAACTCGAGTGCCAAACAGAGGTTATCAAAATGATAAGATCACAGAAATCCAAAGACTATGACATACTACCAATGCATCGTAATGTAAGCATGCAATTCATGTAATCATACTATGATGACAAGTGTGTGTCCGTATGCTATGTCATAATCAAATGTGTACTAGCCATGTAATGTATGCAACAAGTGAGAAGGACGAACCTTGCAATCTGGAGCTGAGTGTCATGGTCGATTTTGGATCTGTTCGGTTATAGTCTGGTTTTATAAAAACGTTTTAAAACCAAGTTCACTATAACCAGTGGCTCTGATACCAAACTGTCACACCCCCAAAATACCACCTAGGGAATGTCCCTGTTAGGAGTGTGACGTACCAACAATGAGCCACTAATTACATTGAACCCGTACAAGTTTCTAAATAAAGTTCTCAATCATTAATAAAATACCATCAACTAGTTTAAATGAAAACCAATATGTTCAGCGGAAGCAAATAGTAAACCAAGTTAAACTGTTTCAAACCAAAGTATAGTATCAAGAAATCCAATCACATGAATCCTTCCAGCAGCCCCATGACCACTCCAGCTACTCCAGACAGCAAGTTCCCAAATCTAAGATATCTAACGACCTGCGAGCATGCAACAAGTGTATCAGACAACGCTGGTGAGTTCATAGTTTTACGAAAACGTTGGTTACCAAGTGTTTAGTTAATCCATTGAATTTAAATCCGAAAGTAATGTTGATAATACCCCGAATACAAGACGGCTTCTGATTTACATTGCCCTTTCTCCAATGCTCCTATCAAAGCATTGGTCATGACTAGGTCATTAGTTCAACACCCGTCCTCCCAGGTACGGGGTGAGGTTGCCAAACCTAAGTAGCGCTACTAACTAATACCATGTTACCTCCCAGGTAACCAAACAACACGGAGGGACTTTAAAGGTGATAGGAAGAGTATATTATCCAACATTCCCGTTTTTACCCAAAAGACTTATCCCTCCCCGGGATACCCACTGACTGTCCCAACCACCGGGACGCATGCTCAAGAGAAATGAACTCACCTTTGGTTTGCTCGGTTAGATTAAACGCTCGTTAAACAGTTGATCAATCAAGTCCTATCGTGGTTACCAAAGACAATCAGTTTCATGAATACACAATTCACGTATCTAGTCACACGTATTGCTCAAGCAATAAACTACCAAACAAATAATCATCATGTATGTCATAACAAGCATCCGGGTCATACTATATTTGCGATACAAGTTCATGTCACACCAAAGCACATGTTAAATGGTTCACTTTACCTTCAAGTAACCATGTAAGTCATGACAAGAAGAAAACATGCACATAACAAGTCGATTGCTATCATGAAATCTTCTAATAAGTATGCGAGTACACATTACAAATCCGTTTAACATACCTCGGCATGTCATGAGGTTATTCACGTTTATGATTACACTACTATTTGGGTTGCCTTATGCATCACCAATCCCCCTAGTTACTTACTAGAATACTTAAACCGGATCGGCCCACATCAAATACGCGGCCCAGCTCAACAGATTGTAACATGTGCGACCATTAAGTTGTATTAGCCCACTGGCTTAACAGGCCCAAACAACTATATAACTCAGAATCTACGCAACTAAATTCAGGATTTTTAGTAACATATAATAGATGAACAATTTAAGTCGAACCACTCTTATATACCTTTTAATAAGTAATGATGCCAATTAAAGTTGGCCACATTAATCTATATATATTGATTCAAACAATGCTTAATTAATTCTCACATATGAAAGTATATATGTTAATCCAATTCAAGCCTACCTCTTAATTTCTATCATTTCCACAGTGTAGCCACATGTTAGTTTAAATCATTCAATTATGGGACCCTTCACGTGCACATGCCAATTACCAAAATCTTATGTCCTCAATTTCTACATTTATGAATTCTGCACATAACCACATACATATGGACGGCCCAATGAGAAGGGGACTTCGGCCCACCCACACAAATTAACTTCAGGAATTTATATATCAATTTCGAAGACCACTAACTAGCACATGTAAGTCAACACTGTAACACCTGTGTCATTTCAACCATCAAACAAATGCCAAACCAATGAAATATTGTATTTCATACTTTGGACTTGTATAAATATGTGTATCTTGTGCACATATCAACTCTTGTTCGATTTCAAACTCTAAATCGCTTTCTGGAAGGTTATACGCGCACTAATGCGTAAATATAACCAGTTTAATGCAACGAACACTCCGGAATAGTGAAATAGGCTTAACATACCTTAAATAACCTATACATAACTTAGATATAAGTTTTGGAAGGTTTGGTGTGGTGAAATCAAAGTTTAATCGCTTACAGGGACTAAAGTTGACAAACTGCGAAAGTATGCCAATTTGAACTGTAACAGACATTCCGGAACATGACCATAAGTTAAACATACCATAAATATCCTTTACATAGCTTAGAAATAGGCTTTGAGGGGTTCGGTGTGCTAAAATAAACTTTTGGGTCATTCAGGGACTAAAAGTGTCAAAAAGTGCACAAGTTTGCATTTTCGCGCATAACTTACGTTCTGAATACATCCGGACATCCAAAAATTTATGTGAGCATGACTATATTATATTTTAGTGTTCGCCTTAAGAATAATCCATTCGTCGCGTCATTTGGTTCGTTTTTCGCGCTTATGCGCATTCCGTCGTAATTAAGCGAACATCGCGTTCGTACGACCAAACGAACCATCATCCGGCATATTTTTGAGTATGTTTTGAGTTCCCTATACTTTAACTTCATTTTAGAGCCTTGAAATGAGGTTAACGGGGTTCAAACGCATCGAAAATCGCTTAAACAAGGTGCAGGGACCATTTCTGCAAAATCTGCCAAAACAGGGGCCTAGCGTGACGCGACGGGCCTTAGCGTCACGCGAGCCCCCTTCTGGACCAGATTCAGTGTTTTAAATGCAAGTTGCAACTAATCAATTCTTAACCACATGTTTTAAGTGATGTGTCACTAAGTTAAGGAGCATTTGTGGCACCACAACTTCCCGACAAGTGTACGCCTTGGATCGTGGCACGTTTTCCATGAAACGATCTTAACGGTTCTCCGAATACTATAAATACCCCATCACCCCAACCTCATTTCTTACTAGAATTCTGATTTTTGAGAGCTCTAAGTTGAAACCATTGTTTCATACCTGAGTTCTTGGATCGGGATTAGCATTCGGGGACCCTTCGTAAGTATTCTTTCGTTCTTTTCCTTATTTTATTGCTTTTCGAGTCAGAAAGTCAAACTTTGTTTGACTTTCAGCGTTGACCAGTAATGGTCAATGCGAAGTTCGTTTGAACTTCGCAACGTGAGTGTAATCACGTTGGTCATAGTCCCTTGGGACTATGCCCACTGATTACCACGTTGTCTAGGGTCGTAGGGTAGGCGATCTGATAAATCGCCTATACCTTCGAACCCGACCCAGTTTGGTCGATCATTAGGATCCGACCAAATACATTAGGTGACCCTAGTATAGGGCATAACCTTCCGAGGTTATACCCTATGGTCACATCGTTTAAGTAGTTGTATGATAGGTAGTTTATATGCCTTAGGTAAATTACCAGAATACCCTTTTCATGTATAATTGGTAATTAAGCATATGTAACCTAAACCTTTGTCACATAACTGATTATGTAATATGTATAGGCATATAACACTTGTCATAGGGCTAGTTAGGCGGTCCGAACGCGTTTCACGCGAACGACGCGTTAAAGTAGCATAAGCTACCTAAACGGGTCGTAATGGGTCGAAATCACTCAGGTTAAGTTTCATTTAGTATGTAGGCTTTGTTAAACCAAATGACACGAGTCTCTACACTCGTTTGGTTTATAAAACCTAATGCTACCCAATCTTCCGATCTAGGTCCGGTTTATTAACATAGTTACCTATACTAGGTGCCGTTTGATATCCGCGATCTCTAGCATTGTTTAGTTGTCACTCCAAGACTCCTAAGCACTCCCAGGTGAGTACATAGACCCCTCTTTTACTGTTTTCCAAACTGTTTTGGGGTGGAACACATGTGCCTACTTGTTACTTTCATGCTTTCCTGTTTTGACATCATATACTTGCTATGTTCATTAGTACATTATAGTACATGATTTCATTACATTTCATGCTAGGTGTGCCCATTGTGTGCATTACTTAGTACATTGTTTTACACTACCTTTCATGCTAGGCGTGCCCATTGTGTGCATTACTTGGTACATTGTTTTACATTACATTTTGTTGCATATGCTCATCCAGTATATGAACACATTATATTACATTTTGAACCGTTGCATATGCTTACCCAGCATATGAACACATTATACTACATATTGAACCGTTGAAATCATTTGACTGTGATTCGTTGATATCTGTGAACCGTTTGTATCTGTGAACCGTGTGAACCGTATTTGACATAGACATTTCGGCATAGACATTTTAACATGATTGACATTTGATCATGCATTTCCCACAAAACATAACTTTGATTTAAACCAAGTTTTACTTCAATACTTTGTTTTTGTGCATATGGTTTAGTTGAGATATTTCATTTGCCATACATGACATTTTGACATAAACATTTGACATGGATGTTTGACATAGACATTTTGACATTGGTTTGGTTTGATTAAATGATTAAGTAACGATACGTGTGTAATATGATACAAGCATGGTGGATACGCCGCTGGTACTTCCTATATATAAGTGTTTGTATGGTATTACATATTGTAGCGTTATTTGAATCATTTCAGTTTGATACATATAACATTTTATACAAATAACATACTTTTCACAAGACATTGTTTTACAAACAACTTTTCTTATACAAATCCATTTTACTATGGTTATTCATTTAACCATACATTATTCATTTATTTATACATATCATCTGAACTCATTGTTTTTCAAATGATTTACAAAACAAAGCAAATTACAAGGTTCATGACTAAACATTTTCTCAAACATAAGTCATGGAACCTATTTTCACAAAACCTATGTATCTCACAGGCATTTTTATGCTGACGTACCTATTTTCACATGTGTTTTTCAGGAGCTGTTGCATAAGATGATCAAGATACACATAGGCAGACTTGGGCTTTAGTGACAATAAAAGATACAAGACTAGTTAATTATGTTGTAGTCTCTTGTTTGTTAAGACATTGTAACACTTGTATTCAATAAAACGAAACTTCAATTGCCATGGATTTGAAACAATTAATTCTGTTACAACACTCCCCGACATTTCCGCCACGTTTGGTATGTTCTACGTGGTCGGGGTGTGACAGAAAAGATGGTATCAGAGCCAATGGTTATAGGGAATTAGGTTATTAGTAATGCTTTGACCTAGTCTATAACCTTCTTAGGACCCTAACGTGAGTTTACTTGCGTTTAGTCATAAAACAATACCGTCACCTATCCTTAGGCGACGACCACAACAAGAACATAAATTTCAAAACTGCTTTGAAAACTAATCATCTGTTCTAGGATGATTGATTACTAGGTTTTGAACCTCTATTGTAAGGTTTTGAACCCCTTTGAGTTTTCAAAATCTCATCAAGGTTTTGGGCTTTAAATAATGTGAACACGTGCAAACTGGAAGGGTGAACGCCTGTATTCTGGGTTTTCTGTCTAGGCAAGCACTTCGTATACATCTCAACCAGACGCGAGACCAGTTGTGCTTACCTGGGAATTCTTGGGATGAGTGTTCACTTATAGGCGAGCATGTATTCGCGATACATTATTTTTGACCTATTTACTTTGATTATTCACCGAGGTCGTTTGTTGCTTTGTAGTAACAAACAAATGACCACTATCCATTGCGTTCATCAAATTTGTTTCATCTCATTCTTTTCGTCTAATTCTCTCACTCGTTTCCTTTCATGTTTCCTCTTTTAGAATGCCTCCTCGACGCGAAAACCAGATAGCGACTGCCGAGCTGGCAGAAATCATTGCGCAGCAAATGGCTGCTCAATTCCCAAACCTCTTTGCTCAATGGAATCAAGCCAACAACAACAACAATGGTCCATGCAATTTCAAGAGTTTTAACTCGGCGAAACCACTCAAGTTTAGTGGTTCTGAGGGAGCGACTGGGCTTCTTCAATGGTTCGAGAGCATTGAGAATACTTTCCGCCACGTGCAGTGTCCTGACAATCGCAAGGTCGAGTTTGCTTCGAGTGTGTTCCAGAAGAGAGCCCTTACGTGGTGGAACGGGGTTATGAGAGATCGTGGTGCAGAAGTTGCTCTAGCACAGACATGGGCTGAACTTAGGGCCCTTATGATGAAGGAATTCTGTCCTCGACACGAGATCAGGGCTTTGGAAAGGGAATTCGACAATCTGGAGCAAGACAGCGGTGAGCATAGAGCCTACACGGACCGTTATGAGGAGTTGAGTCTGTTATGCCCAAACATGGTCACGCCTTTGGATAAGGCAATCGAAAAGTACATTGATGGCCTCCCTGATTCAATACAAGACATTTTGACTGGTAGCAACCCTACTACAGTTAGACAGGCCATTGAGCTATCTGCAACCTTGACTGAATCAAAGATCAGGAAAGGTAAACTTTTCCGAAAAGGTGACAAGAAGCCGGTCGAAGAATCTAAACCAATCGAGGAATCAAAGATCATGGATGAACAGACTGGATCCCCTAAGAGTTCAAAGAAGCGAAAGGCTTCTCAGAACTATGCTGTGGTCGCTCACAATGATCAAGCCGTCCTCAACCAACCAGCTCAACCCCCTGCCAGGAAACCCTACAACGGAACTGCACCCTTGTGCAACCAATGTGGCCTACATCATCATGCTGGGGTGAAGTGCCGCACATGCCAAGTTTGCGGACTTATAGGTCACACAGCTAGGGTTTGCCCAACCGCAGTTGCACCAAATCAAGCTGGCAACAATCCTGCTCAAGCTCGTTTTCCACCGGGATCTTGCTACAACTGTGGCGAGATGGGCCATTTTCGTAGGAATTGCCCAAGGCTTGCTAATGCAAATCCAGCGCAGGGATGAGCATATGATCAACCAGAAGACAACATCGTTTAGAAATAATCACGTCTTATGTATTATTTTCTTTTGTTGTCAAGATCCAAGAAACAGTTGTTATCGTTGTTTATAAATAAATCTTTTACATTGCAATGTATTTATGTGATTGTATGTATAAACAACATATCCCCTACAATACCGACAATCAAGGAACCGCATTCCTTGAAGAACAGACTACCCCCAAATTTCTTCCATTATACGATCTCTTGCGTTTTTCACGAAAATCCTAAGTACCCGTTTCTTCCAAGAGAAACGAAGTACGAGGTGCCGAGTTAATAGCAATCAATAACAAGATAATAACAATTAAACAACTATGTGATTATGTGGTTATGAACATTACAAGACAAACTGTGCGGACTATGCAAGGAATTACGTAATTATGGATGCATACATAATTATGGAATTTAGTGCACAGAAACCACAGTGAGCTTTGTCATGTACCTAGAAGTTAACCCTATTCGTTTCCAATTCTGATGAAGTATCCGTTGAGGAAAAATGAACTAGCTATTCATTTTTCACTTCTGAAGAATATCCGTTGAGGAAATGAATATCCGTTTATCCTTCATTTCCAATTCTGAAGAATACCCGTTGAGGAAAATGACTCCGTTTGTGCATTTTCGTTCTGAAGAGTATCCGTCGAGGGAAATGAATATCCGTTTATTTAATCCTTCATTTCCGAACCTGAGGAAACAACCGTTGAAAATGACTCCGTTAGTTCATTTTCGTTTCTGAAGATTATCCGTTGAGGAAATGAATATCCGTTTGTCTATCATTTTCATTTCCGTTTCTGAGGAAGCAACCGTTGAAAATGACTCTGTTTGTTCATTTTCGTTTCTGAAGATTATCCGTTGAGGAAATGAATATCCGTTTGTCTATCATTTTCATTTCCGTTTCTGAGGAAGCAACCGTTGAAAATGACTCTGTTTGTTCATTTTCGTTTCTGAAGATTATCCGTTGAGGAAATGAATATCCGTTTGTCTATCATTTTCATTTCCGTTTCTGAGGAAGCAACCGTTGAAAATGACTCTGTTTGTTCATTTTCGTTTCTGAAGATTATCCGTTGAGGAAATGAATATCCGTTTGTCTATCATTTTCATTTCCGTTTCTGAGGAAGCAACCGTTGAAAATGACTCTGTTTGTTCATTTTCGTTTATGAAGAATTGTCCGTTGAGGAAATGAATATCCGTTTGTCTATCATTTTCATTTCCGTTTCTGAGGAAGCAACCGTTGAAAATGACTCTGTTTGTTCATTTTCGTTTCTGAAGAATTGTCCGTTGAGGAAATGAATATCCGTTTGTCTATCATTTTCATTTCCGTTTCTGAGGAAGCATCTGTTGAAAATGACTCCGTTTGTTCATTTTCGTTCCTGAAGATTGTCCGTTAAGGAAATGAATCCCCGTCTGTTTATTCCTTCATTTCCGCTTCTGAAGAATATTCGTTGAGGAAAATGACTCCGTTTGTTCATTTTCATTCTGAAGAATGTCCGTTAAGGAAATGACAGGATTAGGCTTCACATATCTCTGGTGGTTATCTGACACAAAGTCACAAATAGACTCCTACGAATTAATTTCGGGACGAAATTTCCTAAAGTAGGGGAGACTGTAACACCTGTGTCATTTCAACCATCAAACAAATTCCAAACCAATGAAATATTGTATTTCATACTTTGGACTTGTATAAATATGTGTATCTTGTGCACATATCAACTCTTGTTCGATTTCAAACTCTAAATCGCTTTCTGGAAGGTTATACGCGCACTAATGCGTAAATATAACCAGTTTAATGCAACGAACACTCCGGAATAGTGAAATAGGCTTAACATACCTTAAATAACCTATACATAACTTAGATATAAGTTTTGGAAGGTTTGGTGTGGTGAAATCAAAGTTTAATCGCTTACAGGGACTAAAGTTGACAAACTACGAAAGTATGCCAATTTGAACTGTAACAGACATTCCGGAACATGACCATAAGTTAAACATACCATAAATATCCTTTACATAGCTTAGAAATAGGCTTTGAGGGGTTCGGTGTGCTAAAATAAACTTTTGGGTCATTCAGGGACTAAAAGTGTCAAAAAGTGCACAAGTTTGCATTTTCGCGCATAACTTACGTTCTGAATACATCCGGACATCCAAAAATTTATGTGAGCATGACTATATTATATTTTAGTGTTCGCCTTAAGAATAATCCATTCGTCGCGTCATTTGGTTCGTTTTTCGCGCTTATGCGCATTCCGTCGTAATTAAGCGAACATCGCGTTCGTACGACCAAACGAACCATCATCCGGCATATTTTTGAGTATGTTTTGAGTTCCCTATACTTTAACTTCATTTTAGAGCCTTGAAATGAGGTTAACGGGGTTCAAACGCATCGAAAATCGCTTAAACAAGGTGCAGGGACCATTTCTGCAAAATCTGCCAAAACAGGGGCCTAGCGTGACGCGACGGGCCTTAGCGTCACGCGAGCCCCCTTCTGGACCAGATTCAGTGTTTTAAATGCAAGTTGCAACTAATCAATTCTTAACCACATGTTTTAAGTGATGTGTCACTAAGTTAAGGAGCATTTGTGGCACCACAACTTCCCGACAAGTGTACGCCTTGGATCGTGGCACGTTTTCCATGAAACGATCTTAACGGTTCTCCGAATACTATAAATACCCCATCACCCCAACCTCATTTCTTACTAGAATTCTGATTTTTGAGAGCTCTAAGTTGAAACCATTGTTTCATACCTGAGTTCTTGGATCGGGATTAGCATTCGGGGACCCTTCGTAAGTATTCTTTCGTTCTTTTCCTTATTTTATTGCTTTTCGAGTCAGAAAGTCAAACTTTGTTTGACTTTCAGCGTTGACCAGTAATGGTCAATGCGAAGTTCGTTTGAACTTCGCAACGTGAGTGTAATCACGTTGGTCATAGTCCCTTGGGACTATGCCCACTGATTACCACGTTGTCTAGGGTCGTAGGGTAGGCGATCTGATAAATCGCCTATACCTTCGAACCCGACCCAGTTTGGTCGATCATTAGGATCCGACCAAATACATTAGGTGACCCTAGTATAGGGCATAACCTTCCGAGGTTATACCGTATGGTCACATCGTTTAAGTAGTTGTATGATAGGTAGTTTATATGCCTTAGGTAAATTACCAGAATACCCTTTTCATGTATAATTGGTAATTAAGCATATGTAACCTAAACCTTTGTCACATAACTGATTATGTAATATGTATAGGCATATAACACTTGTCATAGGGCTAGTTAGGCGGTCCGAACGCGTTTCACGCGAACGACGCGTTAAAGTAGCATAAGCTACCTAAACGGGTCGTAATGGGTCGAAATCACTCAGGTTAAGTTTCATTTAGTATGTAGGCTTTGTTAAACCAAATGACACGAGTCTCTACACTCGTTTGGTTTATAAAACCTAATGCTACCCAATCTTCCGATCTAGGTCCGGTTTATTAACATAGTTACCTATACTAGGTGCCGTTTGATATCCGCGATCTCTAGCATTGTTTAGTTGTCACTCCAAGACTCCTAAGCACTCCCAGGTGAGTACATAGACCCCTCTTTTACTGTTTTCCAAACTGTTTTGGGGTGGAACACATGTGCCTACTTGTTACTTTCATGCTTTCCTGTTTTGACATCATATACTTGCTATGTTCATTAGTACATTATAGTACATGATTTCATTACATTTCATGCTAGGTGTGCCCATTGTGTGCATTACTTAGTACATTGTTTTACACTACCTTTCATGCTAGGCGTGCCCATTGTGTGCATTACTTGGTACATTGTTTTACATTACATTTTGTTGCATATGCTCATCCAGTATATGAACACATTATATTACATTTTGAACCGTTGCATATGCTTACCCAGCATATGAACACATTATACTACATATTGAACCGTTGAAATCATTTGACTGTGATTCGTTGATATCTGTGAACCGTTTGTATCTGTGAACCGTGTGAACCGTATTTGACATAGACATTTCGGCATAGACATTTTAACATGATTGACATTTGATCATGCATTTCCCACAAAACATAACTTTGATTTAAACCAAGTTTTACTTCAATACTTTGTTTTTGTGCATATGGTTTAGTTGAGACATTTCATTTGCCATACATGACATTTTGACATAAACATTTGACATGGATGTTTGACATAGACATTTTGACATTGGTTTGGTTTGATTAAATGATTAAGTAACGATACGTGTGTAATATGATACAAGCATGGTGGATACGCCGCTGGTACTTCCTATATATAAGTGTTTGTATGGTATTACATATTGTAGCGTTATTTGAATCATTTCAGTTTGATACATATAACATTTTATACAATAACATACTTTTCACAAGACATTGTTTTACAAACAACTTTTCTTATACAAATCCATTTTACTATGGTTATTCATTTAACTATACATTATTCATTTATTTATACATATCATCTGAACTCATTGTTTTTCAAATGATTTACAAAACAAAGCAAATTACAAGGTTCATGACTAAACATTTTCTCAAACATAAGTCATGGAACCTATTTTCACAAAACCTATGTATCTCACAGGCATTTTTATGCTGACGTACCTATTTTCACATGTGTTTTTCAGGAGCTGTTGCATAAGATGATCAAGATACACATAGGCAGACTTGGGCTTTAGTGACAATAAAAGATACAAGACTAGTTAATTATGTTGTAGTCTCTTGTTTGTTAAGACATTGTAACACTTGTATTCAATAAAACGAAACTTCAATTGCCATGGATTTGAAACAATTAATTCTGTTACAACACTCCCCGACATTTCCGCCACGTTTGGTATGTTCTACGTGGTCGGGGTGTGACAAACACAATAACTTCTTATGCTTTTATAATAATCATCCAATTATAACAGTATATGTGAATTGCCAAGTTAGTACACATGATACTTTAATTTATTAATTTATACAAGGTCGGTCCCTACAAAAAGAGTTGATGCATGTGCGGACCTGCTTGATTCAACACGTGCAGACGAAATCTGTTTAACATGTGCGGACGTAATTGTTCATCCAACTTCGGACCACTCACAAGTCACAATGAATTAAGTTGGGACTATTAATATACAAACATATTCAGACCCTAGTGCCCCCCCCCCCCCCACAAATTCTGACACTTTGCAAGTATATTATGTGCAGATGATATGTAACTAACAAAGTCGGATCATTAAATCCCTAATTGCACAGAATTCAATCATAAACAAGAAGTTAACATACCAGGCAATTGCAAGAACACGAGAGATAATGTTTCGAAGGTAGAAGAGTTCCGATTAGGGGGGTATCTACTGTCTTCGCAAATCAAAAGAGGAGAAGTAGGGTTTGTTATGTTCGAGTTTTGTTCTAAACCCTAACATAATACGTATACATACTATTAACCTTTGGGGCGGTTAACCTCTTAGGCCGAATTGGGCTCAAGCCCATTCAATTAGTTGTTATCATAATGGGCTAGTTTTTGTCTAACTAGTCATTATTGGGTTACAAGGGTTTAGGGTGCGGTCCGCTCGAACAAGTAACACCAAGATGTGGCCCAATAATACATTTGAGCATAACCCGACACGTTTGCGTTTAACAATTAACCGTAGCAAGAATGTGATCGAGAAACCACGAGGAATCAGATTTACAAGACTAACCTTGGAAGTTCGGGTTGTCACATCCTACGTCTTCCAGTACAGGGGCAAGCACCTCTAACATAGACTCCAATGGATAGGTGGCTTTTGTTTCATGCTAAGAGGCTGCCGGTTGGTAGCAATTTCATTTTTGATGATGGCGGTTGAAGTTTTGTTTGATTTTTTTCATTTGTCTACTAGTTAGTCATTATCATGATTGTAGGAGGCTAGATTGAGGTGGTAACTTGGTTTGTTTTGTTTTTTTTTGCTTACATATATGGGGCATGTCCTGTATATGAACTAGTGGGGAACTCATCCTCACTACTTGTACTTATTTGGCGGTTGTCTATAATAGAATTGTCACACCCCGACCGCGTAAAACAACAAAGCGCGGCGGAAACATCGGGGCGTGTTGCGACAGAATTAATTGTTTCATAACCATGGCATACAAAGTTGTATTTTATTTATCAACAAGGGTGTTACATTGTTTCAAACAGGAAATTAAAGAGTTCAGAACATAATTAAACATAGTCTATCTTCTTTTAAAGTTTCTAAGGCACAGGTCCGCCCTAGTATCATGATCAACATCCTATGGAAAAGCACCTGAAAACACATGTGAAAATAGGTACGTCAGCATAAAAATGCCTGTGAGATACATAGGTTTTGTGAAAATAGGATTCATGACTTGAGTTTAAGAAAATGTTTAATCATGAACCCCGTACTTTGCTTTGTCTTGTAAATCATTTGAAAACAATAAGGTCAGATGATATGTATAAGTAATGTCAGGTTAAATAAATAACCATGTAAAAATGTGTTTGTATAAGATAAGTTGTTTGTAAATCAATGTCTTGTGAAAAGTATATTATTTGTATAAAAATGTTCTATGTCTCAAACTGAAATGATTCAAATAACGCTACGCCATGTAATACCATACAAACACTTATATATAGGAAGTACCAGCGGCGTATCCACCATGCTTGTATCATATTACACACGCATCGTTAACTTAATCACTTAATCAAACCAAACCAACCAATGTAAGAAGTCTATGTTTAACCAAATTGTCAAATGTATTGAATAATATGTCAAAGTGTTTATGTCAAGATGTAAATCATGTCAAATGTCTATGTCAAATATCCATGTCAAATGTCTATGTCAAATATCCATGTCAAATGTCTATGTCAAAATATCCATGTCAAATGTCTATGTCAAAATGTCATGTATGGCAAGTGAAATGTCTCAACTAAACCATATGCACAAAAACAAAGTATTGAGGTAAAACTTGGTTTAAATCAAAGCTATGTTTTGTGGGAAATGCATGCAACTATTTAATATGAACATTTATGCGGTATTGTGAAAATGCATACATCCAAGCCTGGCGACTGTGGTGATAAACCCTTTAAACAAATTAAAGGTCTATCTGTCTTATGTCAACGAATTCGGTCATTCCTTTCTGTCCCCTTTCCCTGGGATGTCCGGAACGGGAGTTGTCAATTCCTATGGTACCACTACCTACTAACGAACGGCGTAGCTAATGTTAATGAACGTATTGTCCCATGTAAACAAACCAAATGTCATAACAAAATGTGAGCATGTGAAAACAATGCACTAAGTATGTAATCAAATGAACATACATAGCGTGAAATGTCATGTAAAACGATGTACTAGGTAATGCACACAATGGGCACACCTAGCATGAAATGTCATGTAAAACGATGTACTAGGTAATGCACACAATGGGCACACCTAGCATGAAATGTCATGTAAAACAATGTACTAAGTAATGCACACAATGGGCACACCTAGCATGAAATGTCATGTA
Source organism: Helianthus tuberosus (assembly GCA_030545235.1). Lineage (NCBI taxonomy): Eukaryota > Viridiplantae > Streptophyta > Magnoliopsida > Asterales > Asteraceae > Helianthus > Helianthus tuberosus. The sequence continues at coordinate 117,610,341 of CM060452.1, read as the reverse complement.
AAACAATGTACTAAGTAATGCACACAATGGGCACACCTAGCATGAAATGTCATGAAATCATGTACTATAATGTACTAACGAACATAGCATGTATATGATGTGAAAACAGGAAAGCATGAAAGTAACAAGTAGGCACATGTGTTCCACCCCAAAACAGTTTGGAAAACAGTAAAAGAGGGGTCTATGTACTCACTTGTGATTGCTCAGTTGTATAAAGATAACCACCAAGCAATGCAAGAGATCTCGGAATCAAACGGCACCTAATATAGGTAACTATGTTAATAACCGGACCTTAATCGGATGATTGGATAGAATGAGGTTTCGTAAACCAAACAAGTGTAGAGACTCGTGTCATTTGGTTTAACAACGCCTACATACTAAATGAAACCTAACATAATTGTTTACGACCCATTACGACCCGTTTAGGAAGCTTATGCTACTTTAACGTGTCGTGCGCGTGAAACGCGTTCGGACCGCCTAACTAGTCCTATGACAAGTATTATATGCCTAAACATGTTACATAATCAGTTACGTGACAAAAGTTTAGGTTACATATGCTAAATTACCAATTATGTATGAAAAGGGTATTCTGGTAATTTACCTAAGGCATATAAACTACCTATCATACAACTACTTACACGTCGTGACCATAAGGTATAACCTCGGAAGGTTATTCCCTACACTATGGTCACCTAATGTATTTGGTCGGATCCTAATGATCGACCAAACTGGGTCGGGTTCGAAGGTATAGGCGATTTATTAGATCGCTTACCCTACGACCCTTGACAACGTGGTAATCAGTAGGCAAAGTCCCAAGGGACTATGACCATCGTGATTACAATCACGTTGCGAAGTTCTAACGAACTTCGCATTGACCATTACTGGTCAACGCTGAAAGTCAAACAAAGTTTGACTTTCTGACTCGAAAAGCAGTAAAAATAATGAAAAGAATGAAAGAATACTTACGAAGGGTCCCCGAATGCTAATCTAGATCAGTATAGTTCAGGTATGAAACAAGGTTTCAACTTAGAACACTACTAATAAGATTCTTGTGCCTTAAAACAATGAAAGGCATGGGATATATATAGTATTCGGGTAACCGTTAGGATCGTTTCTTGAATAACGTGATCGAATCTCGTGCGTACACTTGTCGGAAAGGTTATGGAGCCACATATGCTCCTTAACTTAATGACACATCAACTTAAAACATGTGGTTAAGAATCAATTAGTTGCAACTTGTAATTAAACATTGAATCTGGCCCAGATCACGCAGTCACGTAGCGCGACAGGTGAGGCCACATGCAGTGGCGCTACGCCACTGCCCCTCCTGAAACAGAAAGTTTCAAAAAGTGACAGCAATGGTCCCTGCACGTGTTTAAGCCCTTTTTCGATGCGTTTGAACCCCGTTAACCTCATTTTAAGGCTCTAAAATGAAGTTAAAGTATAGGGAACTCAAAACATGTTCAAAAATATCTCGGATGATGGTTCGTTTGGCCGTACGAACGCGATGTTCGCTTAATTACGACGGAATGCGCATAAGCGCGAAAAACGATCCAAATGACGAAACGAATGGATTTTTCTTAAGGCGAACACTAAAATATAATGTAGTCATGCTTACATAAATTTTTGGATGTACAGATGTATTCAGAACGTAAGTTATGCGCGAAAATGCAAACTTGTGCACTTTTTGACACTTTTAGTCCCTGAATGTTCCAAAAGTTTATTTTAGCACACCAAACCCCTCAAAGCCTATTTCTAAGCTATGTAAAGGATATTTAAGGTGTGTTTAACTTATGGTCATGTTCCGGAATGTTCGTTACAGTTCAAATTGACATACTTTCGCAGTTTGTCATATTTAGTCCCTGTAAGCGAATTAACTTGTTTTTGCCATACCAAAGCCTTCAAAACTTATTTCTAAGTTATGTAAAGGTTATTTAAGGTATGTTGAGTATATGTTGATGTTCCGGAGTATTTCTCGCATTAAACTGAGTACGTTTACGCACTAGTTTGCGTATAACTCTCCAGAAAGCGATGTAGAGTTTGAAATTACATAAAAGTCAAAACATGAAAAATGTATAACATAACAAAACAAACATTGGGATCAAATAACATTGTTTTATTGATAACAGAACTGTTCATAGTGATTACAAGCACAGTTGTTACAAGAATCACCGGGGTAACCCTTTACCCAAAAAAAATATTAGGTGCATGTGATGTTGTCAGCTCATTAAAGTAAACATGTGAAGTGTTTGAAGTCCAATTGTCAAGTCATCCATATCTTGGCAGTTTATTAAAAGTTTGACTTTGATTTTTTTTAAAAATCAAAGAAGAGGTGGTCAGTCTGTTTAAATTCAAACTAGTTCAAGGTCGTGTGATTTAGTGAGGTCATTGGAAAAGTTCGGTTTATTTTGATCCGGGTCATAGAAGTCCGTACAGTGTGTCAACCGTCAGTCTGCACAGAATTATCACTAGTTCGAGTACCAGTGTTATTCTGTTAATCGATAAGTTTTTTTTTTAAACTGATCATTTGTTTGTCTGTTTCAAGTATTTTTTTAAGGTGATACAGCTCATTTGAAAATTTTGAAACATGGAGAACGAGTTCTACAATGCTTTTGCTAGTCCAATTACAATCACTCAGAGTGCTTTGCATGAAAATGAAACCGGGACGTCTAAGAAACTACCCAAACTCATGGATATTTGTGACAACTCGAGTTTCCAAGATTCCATCTTCGCACTATTGCACGTTAAATTGTTTAGATTGTTTGTTGACACGACTTGTTTGTTTCACAACTGTACGCGTGGTAATAGGCTAAATCGTATTGTGACTGATATATTATACCCGGTGTGTACTAAGTGTGATATTAAGTGTGTTTTATTATATTGATGTGCATTACATTACATGTGTTGAGGAGGAGTGTATACATGGTATGTTTATGAATGTTATGTATATATAGTGTTTGTTGGATTGCATAATTAAAATGAGCTCTTGCCAAAAAAAAAAAAAAAAAAAAAAAAAAAAACTCCCTCAGCCGAAAACACCCACCCTATTTTCGTCATATGCATCTTGGCGAAATCAGTATGGGCTTCGGCCCAGTATCCATTTAACATAAGACTTGTGTTATGCCGTATACAAAATGGAGAACGGAGAAAACCCTAATCGCATCTCCTCCCCTCTCTCTCTCGGTTTGCTTTAAACCCGACGGCTGCTCCTCATATTCGAAACCGAATCTCTTTTGTTTTGATCATTATTGGTTAGTGTCTTTTGTCTTGTACTATTCGTATTTACGTATTGATTTTTATATGATATGTGATCATGTATTGATGTGGATATAACTTGTATGAAGTTGGTTATAGTCGATTTGATTTGTGATGTTAATAATCTGAGTTATACAGAAATCCCTGGTTCCAATTATATGCAAGTGAATGTTTTCTACTCATGTTAAATCAATTAAAGTGAAACAAGATTATCATGTGAATTGTCAGGACTTTGTCTATAACATTGAGACTTGAAATCCCAAAGTAGAGGTCCAATAACATAAGACTAGCAACCACTATTAAGTTGGTCAATTGGCAACATGACAACAACATACATTGGTCGGCCACTGTTGATTTTTAATGATGATATATTGATTGAATTGTAATCTTGGTCTCGCATGATGTGGCAAGTATATGTAACATATCAATCACGGCTAGGTGTTATGATTTTTGAATCATGATTAGGATGCTGTTAATGATAACCTGTTATTATGATTAATTTTCGGCCCAACTGTTGATCTCTTAGGTTGTTAGACCTGTTACAATGTTAATCTTGTTAAGCTATGTATATATATATATAACACTGTTAAGTATGTCATTTCCTGTTATGGATGATTTCTGTTATGCTTGTGAGCTATGCAAAGTGTAATGATCCAGTTAAATGCAATAACCTCGTTAAACCCATTTAACACCATTAGTCAAGTATGAATAAACTGTGAATGACAAGTATGTGAAACATGAGTTGCATGAACTTGATTAACTGTTTACAAGATACAAGATGCTAACTGCCAAGCACACTCTGTGATATTACTGTGATACTAGTTACATGTGTGTTTCGCCAATATGTGTGTTTCGCCAAATGTGTAATCAGCACAGTAACCTACTTGAATTCTGTTTAGAAGTTAACCGGGTTAGTTAACTGCTGTTAAGTGTAACCATCCTGTGTATGATCTTAAATACGTGCCATGTGCTACTTGCTTATCGACTGTGTACTTGTACGTGAACACAAACTGATTATTGTATACGTGCATACTTTAGGACGTGATTGATTTACTTTGAGCACATACTTAGCATACCGAGCAAACCCAAGGTGAGTTCACACTCTTACCAAGGCATGGGATTCCCGGGGTTGGGAATGGGTTGAATGATTCTTATACTTACATGATTAATGAAATTATTCCTTGGGAGGGGAAGGTTATTGGTAGATACTGCTAGACTATTGATACATATACTCTCTCTTCGCAAACACGCCGGGATTGGCCGCGATACTAGAACAATCTTCGCAAACATGCCTAGAATGGCCGCGAACTATACTTTAATCTTCGCAAACATGCCGGGTGGCCGCGATACAAATATACCTAGTCTAGAAAACATGGGAAACCCCCACTAAACTTCGCAAACATGCCTGGAGGGCCGCGATACCATTACATACATTACATGATTGCTAAACGAGCTTACGAATTACAATACGAACACTATAACTGAATAACCAACTGTGAACTCGCTCAACTAGTTGTTGACTCTCTGTTACATGCCTTGCAGGACCTTAGGTACATTTGGAGCTTGCACGGGAGGCGCGGTCGTTGTGGGCACGGATTGTGGATCTTATATTGAAACATTAAACATTCGAACTTATTACTTACGTTGGGTTTACATTCTATGCTTCCGCTATACACTTAACATGTTTTGTTGGACACCTATCATATCTTTTGGTTTAAATTACTCTATCACTTATTATGTTTGATATGATTGGTGGCTTGATCCTAGTCAGTCACTCCTCCAAGCGGTGATACTCCGCGTGTGGATTTTGAGGGTGTGGCAGATTGGTATCAGAGCCATTGGTTATAGAGAACTCGGTTTTAATAAGGGGAAAACGATTTTGTTAAAACCAGACTATAACCAGAACAGTGCTCTCAACGATCCACAACGACGCTTCGCTCCACGTGCAAGGCTCAACATCATAGGTACTACTATTCATGTTACTTTACCTACTTGCTACAATTACATAGAACTTTGCTCGTGGTATGCTCAGATTACAGAACCTACTATATGTTATTGCTTGAGAATACTTGTGTGCTCACTCTCTTCGCACTATTCGCGAACCTCTCACCCACATGTTCTCCTTGATGTCAAGATCATGAGTGGACGCGTTAACCTAACTCAAGCCCAGTTGGCGGCTTCGATCACTGAACAAGTTACTGCAGCACTCGCAGCTGCCCAGGCAGGAGGTGTAACCTGCCATCACCACTTACTCTAGGATCTTTAGATCCTACTCTCGTAACTCAACACTTGTGCTTAATTTTGATTACTCTTACGCACACGACAAGTCAACACGCTCAGCCACCTGTGTGCACATACAAGACTTTTATGGACTGTCGTCCTACTACCTTCAGCTACACTGAAGGAGCTGTTGGACTCCTCCATTAGTTCGAGGAACTCGAATCGGTCTTCGAGTGTGTGAATGACCCGAGGCTCGTAAGGTGAAATATGCCACTGATACTCTCGAAGGCACTGCGTTAACTTGGTGGAACGCGCAAGTTCAGATGCTGGGGCTGGCGGCTGCTAATGCCACCCCTTGGGACGAATTCAAGGAACTAATCAAACTAGAATACTGTAACTATGATAACATCCACAAGCTGGAAGTGGAGTTCTTTAACCTGAAGATGACGGGGTCAGAGATAGAAGCGTACACGAAACGATCCAACGAACTGGCATGTTATGTCCAACTATGGTGGATCCTCCCATCAAACGCATTGAGCTGTACCTCAAAGTCTTGGTACCAGAGATTCAAAGTCATGTGACTTCTGCCAACCTTGCTACCATCCAGGATGTTACTCGTCTTGCTCATCGTCTCACAGACCAGGCAGTGGAACAGAACAAGCTGCCCAAACGTATTGGTGCTACTGCTACTACTACATCTGCTATTCCTAGTGACAATAAACGAAAGTGGGATGGAATCTCCAGCAAGGGTTCGACTTCAGTTCAGTCCCAGGCACAGCAGCGAAAGATTGATGACTATCAGAGCCCTGGTCAGCAACCTTCTGGTAGTCAAGGGCGGGGTGGATATCGAGGAAACCTCCCGAAGTGCAATAGATGCAACAGGCACCACAGTGGTCAGTGCAACAGGGGTCGTTGCCAGTGGTGATGCTAGGGATAACCCCAACGTTGTGATAGTTTCGACATCATTATTGGTATGGATTAGCTACCTCAACATCGAGCAGAGATCTTATGCAAGGAGAAGATCATTTGTATTCCTCGTTCTGGTAAAGAACCTCTCGAAGTTCAAGGCGACAAGAGTGGTGTCGTGAGTGGCATCATATCCTTCTTGAAGGCTCAGAAGTGTTTGCGAAAGGGCCACACAGCTGTTTTAGCACTCGTTACAGATACATCGAAGAAAGAGAAAAAGATTGAGGATATTCCAGTAGTACGCGATTTTCCTCAAGTGTTTCCTGAAGAGTTACCCGGGTTACCGCCTCATCGTCAGGTCGAATTTCAGATCGAGCTAGCTCCAGGAGCAGCACCTATAGCTCGAGCACCTTATCGCTTAGCTCCAACGGAACTGGAAGAACTGTCTAAGCAGCTGCAAGTACTCTTGGAAAAGGGTTTCATACGTCCTAGCTCTTCGCCTTGGGGAGCTCCGGTATTATTTGTAAAGAAGGACGGTACTTTCCGCATGTGTATAGACTACCGCGAATTGAACAAGGTGACTGTGAAGAATCGCTATCCTCTTCCACGCATCGACGATTTATTCGACCAGTTGCAAGGGTCGAGTTATTACTCGAAGATTGATCTAAGGTCAGGGTATCATCAACTGAGAGTCCGGGATGAGGACGTCTCCAAAACAGCGTTCAGAACACGCTACGGCCACTACGAGTTTTTGGTCATGCCTTTCGGGTTGACGAACGCGCCTGCGGTTTTCATGGATCTTATGAACAGGGTGTGCAAACCTTATCTCGACAAGTTCGTCATTGTTTTCATCGACGACATCCTGATCTACTCGAAGAATCAGGAGGAACACGAACAACACTTACGACTTATTTTGGAACTTCTTCGATCGGAACAGCTGTACGCCAAGTTTTCGAAATGCGACTTCTGGCTTCGTGAAGTCCACTTTCTAGGCCACGTGGTAAACAAGGATGGGATTCATGTCGATCCATCCAAGGTGGATTCGATCAAGAACTGGCCTGCACCTCGCACACCGACAGAAATACGCCAATTCTTGGGTTTGGCGGGTTATTACAGACGGTTCATCAAAGACTTCTCAAAGATTGCACAGCCGCTCACATTACTGACACAGAAAGGTGTTGTTTATCGTTGGGGTAATACACAGGAAACAGCATTTCAGCACTTAAAGGATAGACTCTGTAGCGCACCTATCCTCTCATTGCCTGAAGGCACGGACGATTTTGTAGTCTACTGCGACGCATCCATCCAAGGTCTTGGATGTGTGTTGATGCAACGGGATAAAGTTATTGCTTATGCTTCGCGCCAACTTAGGATTCATGAACGGAATTACACTACACATGATTTAGAGCTGGGAGCTGTTGTTTTTGCGCTCAAGATATGGCGACATTACCTGTATGGTACCAAGTGTACCATTTACACCGATCACAGGAGTCTCGAGCATATCTTCAAGCAGAAAGAATTGAACATGCGACAACGTCGATGGGTCAAGCTACTGAACGATTACGAATGTGCTATAAAGTACCATCCGGGCAAAGCCAATGTAGTGGCTGACGCCCTTAGTCGAAAGGATACTACACCTAGGCGTGTACGAGCGTTGCAACTCACTATTCAGTCTAGTCTTCCTGCACAGATACGAGATGCTCAAGTAGAAGCATTGAAACCAGAAAACGTCAGGGCTGAAGCTCTACGCGGCTCAAGGCAACAGTTAGAACAAAAGGCAGACGACGCCTACTACATAACGGGACGCATTTGGGTCCCACCTTATGGCAACCTACGAGAGCTTGTGATAGACGAGGCACACAAGTCTCGCTACTCGGTACATCCTGGTTCAGATAAGATGTACCACGACCTCAGAACTACATATTGGTGGCCTAGCATGAAAGCTCACATAGCCACTTACGTTAGCAAGTGTTTGACTTGTGCGAGAGTCAAAGCGGAATATCAGAAACCATCAGGCCCACTCCAACAACCTGAGATACCACAATGGAAATGGGAGCAAATTTCCATGGATTTTGTTACTGGCCTGCCTAGATCCCAGCGTGGGAACGATACTATTTGGGTGATCGTGGATCGACTCACCAAGTCTGCTCACTTCTTGGCTATCAAAGAAACGGACAAGTTCTCCACATTAGCAGACATCTACTTGAAGGAAGTGGTCTCGAGGCACGGGGTGCCCACTTCTATCATTTCGGATCGTGATGCACGATTCATTTCAGAACTGTGGCAAGCAATGCACAAATCTTTTGGCTCTCGGTTAGACATGAGCACAGCTTATCACCCTCAGACGGATGGACAGTCTGAGCACACTATTCAAACTTTAGAAGACATGCTTCGTGCATGTGTAATCGGTTTCGGCAACGGCTGGGAAAGGCACCTGCCACTTGTGGAATTTTCGTACAACAACAGTTACCACACCAGCATTAAAGCCGCTCCGTTTGAGGCATTGTACGGGCGTAAATGCCAATCACCTCTTTGTTGGGCAGAGGTGGGTGACAGTCAGATCACTGGTCCAGAACTTGTAGTTGATACTACTGAAAAGATTGCTCAAATACGACAACGCATGGCGGCAGCTCATGACCGTCAGAAAGCCTACGCAGATAAAGACAGGAAACTACTCGAGTTCCAGGTTGGGGATCGAGTGCTACTCAAAGTTTCACCCTGGATGGGTGTTGTTCGTTTTGGCAAACGAGGCAAGCTCAATCCACGATACGTCGGACCTTTCGAAGTCATAGAGAAAATAGGCTAAGTGGCCTACAGACTGAACTTACCAGCTGAACTCAGTGCAGTTCACAACGTCTTTCATGTGTCGAATCTGAAGAAGTGTCTGTCAGATGAGACCCTCATAGTTCCTTTGAAGGAACCCACTATCGACGAACAGTTACACTTCGTCGAGGAACCTGTTGAAATCACGGACCAGGATGTTAAGGTCCTCAAGAACACGAGAATCCCTCTTGTACGAGTTCGCTGGAACTCCCGTCGCGGCCCAGAGTTCACCTGGGAGCGTGAAGATCAAATGAAACTCAAGTATCCCCAGTTATTCGGAACCAATGCAACTACTACTGAGGTTGAAGCTACTACTGCAGAATTTCGGGACGAAATTCCAAATCAACGGGGGGATGATGTGACACCCCAGGAAAACCAGTAAACGATTACAACTTACCTAGCTTCCTCAGTAACCGCATGCTAAATTTCGGGACGAAATTTCTTTCAAGTTGGGGATAATGTGACAACTCGAGTTTCCAAGATTCCATCTTCACACTATTGCACGTTAAATTGTTTAGATTGTTTGTTGACACGACTTGTTTGTTTCACAACTGTACGCGTGGTAATAGGCTAAATCGTATTGTGACTGATATATTATACCCGGTGTGTACTAAGTGTGATATTAAGTGTGTTTTATTATATTGATGTGCATTACATTACATGTGTTGAGGAGGAGTGTATACATGGTATGTTTATGAATGTTATGTATATATAGTGTTTGTTGGATTGCATAATTAAAATGAGCTCTTGCCAAAAAAAAAAAAAAAAAAAAAAAAAAAACTCCCTCAGCCGAAAACACCCACCCTATTTTCGTCATATGCATCTTGGCGAAATCAGTATGGGCTTCGGCCCAGTATCCATTTAACATAAGACTTGTGTTATGTCGTATACAAAATGGAGAACGGAGAAAACCCTAATCGCATCTCCTCCCCTCTCTCTCTCTCGGTTTGCTTTAAACCCGACGGCTGCTCCTCATATTCGAAACCGAATCTCTTTTGTTTTGATCATTATTGGTTAGTGTCTTTTGTCTTGTACTATTCGTATTTACGTATTGATTTTTATATGATATGTGATCATGTATTGATGTGGATATAACTTGTATGAAGTTGGTTATAGTCGATTTGATTTGTGATGTTAATAATCTGAGTTATACAGAAATCCCTGGTTCCAATTATATGCAAGTGAATGTTTTCTACTCATGTTAAATCAATTAAAGTGAAACAAGATTATCATGTGAATTGTCAGGACTTTGTCTATAACATTGAGACTTGAAATCCCAAAGTAGAGGTCCAATAACATAAGACTAGCAACCACTATTAAGTTGGTCAATTGGCAACATGACAACAACATACATTGGTCGGCCACTGTTGATTTTTAATGATGATATATTGATTGAATTGTAATCTTGGTCTCGCATGATGTGGCAAGTATATGTAACATATCAATCACGGCTAGGTGTTATGATTTTTGAATCATGATTAGGATGCTGTTAATGATAACCTGTTATTATGATTAATTTTCGGCCCAACTGTTGATCTCTTAGGTTGTTAGACCTGTTACAATGTTAATCTTGTTAAGCTATGTATATATATATATATAACACTGTTAAGTATATCATTTCCTGTTATGGATGATTTCTGTTATGCTTGTGAGCTATGCAAAGTGTAATGATCCAGTTAAATGCAATAACCTCGTTAAACCCATTTAACACCATTAGTCAAGTATGAATAAACTGTGAATGACAAGTATGTGAAACATGAGTTGCATGAACTTGATTAACTGTTTACAAGATACAAGATGCTAACTGCCAAGCACACTCTGTGATATTACTGTGATACTAGTTACATGTGTGTTTCGCCAATATGTGTGTTTCGCCAATATGTGTGTTTCGCCAAATGTGTAATCAGCACAGTAACCTACTTGAATTCTGTTTAGAAGTTAACCGGGTTAGTTAACTGCTGTTAAGTGTAACCATCCTGTGTATGATCTTAAATACGTGCCATGTGCTACTTGCTTATCGACTGTGTACTTATACGTGAACACAAACTGATTATTGTATACGTGCGTACTTTAGGACGTGATTGATTTACTTTGAGCACATACTTAGCATACCGAGCAAACCCAAGGTGAGTTCACACTCTTACCAAGGCATGGGATTCCCGGGGTTGGGAATGGGTTGAATGATTCTTATACTTACATGATTAATGAAATTATTCCTCGGGAGGGGAAGGTTATTGGTAGATACTGCTAGACTATTGATACATATACTCTCTCTTCGCAAACACGCCGGGATTGGCCGCGATACTAGAACAATCTTCGCAAACATGCCTAGAATGGCCGCGAACTATACTTTAATCTTCGCAAACATGCCGGGTGGCCGCGATACAAATATACCTAGTCTAGAAAACATGGGAAACCCCCACTAAACTTCGCAAACATGCCTGGAGGGCCGCGATACCATTACATACATTACATGATTGCTAAACGAGCTTACGAATTACAATACGAACACTATAACTGAATAACCAACTGTGAACTCGCTCAACTAGTTGTTGACTCTCTGTTACATGCCTTGCAGGACCTTAGGTACATTTGGAGCTTGCACGGGAGGCGCGGTCGTTGTGGGCACGGATTGTGGATCTTATATTGAAACATTAAACATTCGAACTTATTACTTACGTTGGGTTTACATTCTATGCTTCCGCTATACACTTAACATGTTTTGTTGGACACCTATCATATCTTTTTGTTTAAATTACTCTATCACTTATTATGTTTGATATGATTGGTGGCTTGATCCTGGTCAGTCACTCCTCCAAGCGGTGATACTCCGCGTGTGGATTTTGAGGGTGTGACAATATTGATGATTACAATGCATGGTCCGAACGGTTTGGAAATTGGGTTGAAGCTTATCACTTAGATGCGTGGGAACACACTGAAGAACCATATGTTAGACCCACAACGAATAATATTCAGCAAACAATTAGGGAAATGAGTACGGAAGATAAAAAGAAATATCGAGATGAGAAATTGATGGTGAGTCTGCTTCAGCAACCGATAAAAGAAGATATCTTGATACTGCTTCAACATGATGGAACTGCTTATTCAATTTGGACAGAATTGGAAGCAAAATTTGTTGGAAGTGATGATATGCTCAAAAACAAGATGTCTCTCATGAAGAAAGAGTTTGATTTATTCCGTGGTTTAAAATCTGAAAACACCAAGCAAATAATTGATAGATATTGTAATTTGGTGAGAAATATGACAAAACTTGGTATTAAAAAGGATACTGATGAATTGATTGAAAAACTTGCAGATGCACTACCTCATGAAACTTGATTGAAAAACTTGCAGATGCACTACCTCAACCGGTTCTTCAGTAAAGTGGAGTGTGTCGTTGATATGAACTTCGTCGGCAGGAATGACCACTGTCTCTTGAGTTGGACTCTTTTTCAGATTGGATACATGAAATGTATCATGAACGTCATTAAGTTCAGCAGGTAAATCCAACTTGTATGCAACCAAACCAATCCTTTTCAGAATTTTAAATGGACCAATGTACCGCGGATTCAACTTCCCACGCTTCCCAAAGCGTGCCACACCCTTCCAGGGTGAAACTTTCAACAAAACCAAGTCTCCCACCTGAAATTCCAGAAGTTTCCTCCTTCGGTCTGCATAACACTTTTGTCGATCACGAGCCGCTTTGATGCGCTCTCGGATCTGAAAAATCTTGTCTGTTGTGTCTTGAACCAAATCTGGACCAACTAACTGTCTATCACCTGCGTTAGCCCAATAAACCGGTGAATGACACTTGCGTCCATAGAGAGCTTTGAACAGTGCGGCTTGAATGCTTGCATGATAACTGTTATTGTACGAAAATTCAACCAATGGTAGGTGGGTGTCCCAACTTCCACCTAAATCCATTACTGTGACACCTGGGTCACTGCGACCATCAAACAAATACCAAACCAATGAAATATTGTATTTCATACTTGGGATTTGTGCAAATATGTGTATCATTTGCACATATCAATTTTTGTTCAATTTCAAACTCTAAATCGCTTTCTGAAAGGTTATACGCGCACCGATGCGTAAATACAACCAGTTTAATGCAACAAACACTCCGGAATAGTGACATAGGCTTAACATACCTTAAATAACCTTTACATAACTTAGAAATAAGTTTTAAAGGCTTTGGTATGGCAAAAACAAGTTAATTCGCTTACAGGGACTAAACTTGACAAACTGCGAAAGTATGCCAATTTGAACTGTAACGAACATTCCGGAACATGACCATAAGTTAAACACACCTTAAATATCCTTTACATAGCTTAGAAATAGGCTTTGAGGGGTTCGGTATGCTAAAACAAACTTTTGGTTCATTCAGGGACTAAAAGCGTCAAAAAGTGCATAAGTTTGCATTTTTGCGCATAACTTACGTTCTGAATACCTCCGGACATCCAAAAATTTATGTAAGCACTAAAACATTTTATTTTAGTGTTTGGCATAAGAAAAATCCATTCGTCGCGTCATTTGGATCGTTTTTCGCGCTTATGCGCATTCCGTCGTAATTAACCGAACAACGCAACCGTACGACCAAACGAACCGACATCCGAGATATTTTTGAACACATTTTAAGTTCCCTATACTTTAACTTCATTTTAGAGCTTTGAAATGGGGTTAACGGGCCTTAAACGTGTCGGAAATGGCCTTATTACACAGCAGGGACCAAAACTGCCAAAAATCAAAGTTTCTAGTCTGCAAGGTCCTTACGGACCTCAACATTGTGAGTGTTGAGGTCCGTAAGCAGCCCCCAGTCAGCAGAAACTTGGCAGAAACATTGGATCTGGTCCCTTTCACTTGTGCACATGGTATTGGGCAATACTAGGGGCTCCCATGGTATTGTAAAACCACTATCTTGAGGTGTATGGCCAAGATCAAAGCACGGTTTCCAAGAAATGATCTTAACGGCTAACCGAAAACTATAAATACCCCCCCATGCCATTGCAAAACCCACAAGAATTTTGATTTGAGAAGCTCTAAGTTGAAATCTTTGTTTCATACCTGAGCTACTTGGATCGAGATTAGCATTCGGGGACCCTTTGTAAGTATTCCTTCGTTCTTTTATTGCTTTTCGAGTCCGAAAGTCAAACTTTGTTTGACTTTCTGCATTGATCAGTTTATGGTCAATGCGAAGTTCGTTTGAACTTCGCAACGTGAGCGTAATCACGATGGTTATAGTCCCTTGTGACTATGCCTACTGATTACCACGTTGTCTAGGCTCAGTGACGAGCCGTAGTTTCGGTCAAAATGCGCATTCGTGCGTATTTTGTAACCAAACTACTCTTAGGTATCAAAACCGTTTGTTTTGATACCAAACTTGTTTTCAAACTTAGTTAAGCATGTTTTAACATGCTTAGCCCGTCACTTTTAGTTTTGTGCTTGTCTAGGGTCGTAAGGGTAAGCGATCTATTAAATCGCTTATACCTTCGAACCCGACCCATTTTGGTCGATCATTAGGATCCGACCAAATACTTTAGGACCATAGCATATAGGGAATAACCTTCCGAGGTTATACCCTATGGTCACATCGTTTGAGTAGTTGTATGATAGGTAGTTTATATGCCTTAGGTAAATTACCAAAATACCCTTTTCATGTGTAATTGGTAATTAAGCATACGTAACCTAAACTTTCGTCACTTAACTGATTATGTAACATAATTAAGCATTTTAGGCATATAATACTTGTCATAGGACTAGTTAGGCGAATGCGTTTCACGCGAACGACGCGTTAAAGTAGAATAAGCTACCTAAACGGGTCGTAATGGGTTGTAAGCACTTAGGTTAGGTTTCATTTAGTATGTAGGCTTTGTTAAACCATATTACACGAGTCTCCATACTCGTTTGGTTTACAAACCCTCATTCTATCAAATCCTCCGATCTAGGTCCGGTTTATTAACCTAGTTACCTATTTTAGGTACCGTTTGATATCCGCGATCTCTAGCATTGTTTGGTTGTTACTCAAGGACAACTAAGCAATCTCAAGTGAGTACATAGACCCCTCTTTTACTGTTTTCCAAACTGTTTTGGGGTGAAACACATGTGCCTACATGTTACTTTCATGCTTTCCATGTTTTCACATTATATATGTCACACCCCGACCACGTATAACATACAAAACGTGGCAGAAAATGTCGGGGAGTGTTGTAACAGAATTAATTGTTTCATAACCATGGCATTCAAAGTTGTATTTTATTTATCAACAAGCGTATTACATTGTCTTAAACTGGAAATAACGAGTTTATAACATAATTAAACTAGTGCTATCTTCATTTTTAGTCTCTAAGGCACAGGTCCGCCCTAGTGTCACGATCATCATCCTACAGAAAAGCTCCTGAAAACACATGTGAAAATAGGTACGTCAGCATAAAAATGCCTGTGAGATACATAGGTTTTGTGAAAATAGGATTCATGACTTAAGTTTAAGAAATTGTTTAACAACAGTAAGTCATGAACCTTGTAAATTGTTTTGTCTTGTAAATCATTTGAAAAACGATAAGATCAGATGATATGTATAAATAGGATCATAAAGTATGGTTAAATAAATAACCAAGAAAAATGAGTTTGTATAAGATAAGTTGTTTTGTAAAACAATGTCTTGTGAAAAGTATGTTATTTGTATAAAATGTCATATGTCTAAATTGAAATGATTCAAATAACGCTACAATATGTAATACCATACAAACACTTATATATAGGAAGTACTAGCGGCGTATCCACCATGCTTGTATCATATTACACATGCCTCGTTACTCAAATCACTTAAACAAACCACCAACGTATAAAGTCCATGTTTAAACCAATCGTCAAAAGTCCTTGTATAAGCTATGTCAAATGTTTAAAAGTCCAAACGTAGTCAAGTAATGTGTAACGAAAGTTATGTATTGTAAGTAAAGTATTGTCACATAGTCCAAAATGTATAAATGTACAAAACAAAGTATTTTGAATATATCAAAAAGTTATGTCTTGCAAAGTAATGCATGTTACATTGATACAAACATTTATGTGGTAAGTTAACGCATACATTCAAGCCTTGAGACAGTCGGATAACCCTTTCAGTCAAGGTTATCAAAAGAAATGTTTTCGGATTCAGTCATTCCTTACATCCAAACAAACCCGGGATGTCAGGAATGGGATTTGTCAAGTCCTATGGTACCAGTACTTACTACCGAGCGGCGTAGCTAATGTTAATGAACGTATAATAGTCTCGTTTGTGCAAACCAAATGTCATAGCAAAAGTGAACATGTCATATGAAAACAATGTACTAAGTATGCTAAGTTAACATAGAAAGCAGAAATGTAATGTAAAACAATGTACTAAGTATGCACACAATGGACATACATAGCATGAAATGAAACGAAATCATGTACTATAATGTACTAATAAACATAGCAGGTATATGATGTGAAAACAGGAAAGCACGAAAGTAACAAGTAGGCACATGTGTTCCACCCCAAAACAGTTTGAAAACAGTAAAAGAGGGGTTCTATGTACTCACTTGAGATTGCCCAGAAGTCCTAAGATAACCACCAAGCAATGCTAGAGATCACGGATATCAAACGGCACCTAATATAGGTAACTACATTAATAAACCGGACCTAAATCGGAAGATCGAATAGAATGAGGGTTCGTAAACCAAACGAGTATGGAAACTCGTGTAATATGGTTCAACAAAGCCTACATACTAAATGAAACCTAACATAAGTGCTTACGACCCATTACGGCCCGTTTAGGTAGCTTATGCTACTTTAACGCGTCGTTCGCGTGAAACGCGTTCGGAACGTCTAACTTGTGACAACTCAAGTTTCCAAGATTCTATCTTCGCATTTAGTGCACGTTAATTTTTTATTTTTTTTTATTTTAGTTGTTTGTTAATACGACTCGTTGTTTCACAACGCTTACTTTTGTAATACGTTGTAACGTATTTCGACTGATATTTTATACTTGGAAATCCATAATATTTATTATGTGTGATTGTATGTTAATAAGGTGTTATTAATTAACATGTAATTAAAGATGGAACTTTTACAGTAAACAAACAAGTATGATGAAATCACCCAAGTGGTGAAAACACATAAGTGTTTTCGTCCACTTTAAACCAACGAAATCAGTGAAGGGCTTGGCCCATGGCCCAGTATTTTAGATATTTTGTATAATCATTTTTATAAACCAATCTTCTCAGACAAGTCTCACAATTATCAAAACAAATCTTATCACATTGTCTCTCTCTCTCTATCTCTGAAAACCCACAAAGAAGTTCCTCATTTGAAGCAAACCTCTGTTTAAAATCCTTGGTTAGTGATTTTCATGTTCAGTTGTTTAAGATGCTTATCGTATGATTATTGGATGTTTAATCATGATGTATGAATATATGTGAATATGTGAATTATCATAGTGTGCTTGTTAGATAATTATCATACATGAATTCTGTGTATATTTGATATTTTGAACAACAGTGGGTATATGTTAATGGATGATAAACTGATTAAATCGGGGTCCTGGTATCATATAATGTTGGCAAATTATATATTACATATCAATGATTGATTTAAATGGCTTGTAGATGATTAAACATGTTTCTGTAATGAGATAGTTACTGGGTTTTAAGTTACAGTGAGTTGGTGAAGATGATGAACATTCACGAAAACACCCCCACAACAAGGAAGTGGACGAAATCACTTAATGTGATTTCGGCCCAAACAGTTCGGCCCATAGGGGTGTTTTCGGCCCAGTTAAGGATTTCGGCCATTAAGGGTTTTCGGCCTATGTTTGGATTTTGGCTTATATGTGGTTTTCGGCTTATATAGGGGATTTCGGCTAAGCTAGTGATTTCGGCCCAACATAGATTTCGGCCCAGTTGTGTTTTCGGCACTAGGGTGTGTTTGGCAACTTATTCACTGTTAATAATTAATGTCATTTAATATGTTATTCAAATAAACTAACCACTTGTATAACCCAGTTAGTTTACTTAACTCTATTAATCTAGTAAGTTGTTAACTTTTATTGGTTGTTAACCTTGTTAAGTAGTTAACCCTATTTATTTAATTTACACAGTAAGTTACTAAACTTGACTGTATGTTAACTCTGATTAGTTCTTATTCAACTATGTTATGGCTCATTAACTATGCCAAGTCAGTAACTGTATCAAGTATGTTATTGGATAATATGCTATGATAAATTGTGATTAACTGTTATGTAATGTGCGATTATTTGCCAAGCGCGCTATGTTATATTACTGTGATAATAGTTACATGTGAAATATTACGAACGTAAACTGACTGAACATACGTGCACAATAGGACTTGACTGATAAATTGTGAGCACTTAACTTAGCAAACCGAGCAAACAAGGTGAGTTCACACTTCTACCAAGGCATGGGATTCCCGGGGTTGGGAATGGGTTGATGATTGATTATTTAAGCTTAAGAGTTATCGGAATTACATACCATTGGCCTCGGGAGATGAAGGTCAATGGTAGATACTACTAGACTAGTGATACATAAACTTCTCTTCGCAAACATGCCGGGATCGGCCGCGATACTAGAACTAATCTTCGCAAACATGCCTGGAATGGCCGCGAACTATACTTTAATCTTCGCAAACATGCCTGGAGGGCCGCGATACAAATATAACTAGTCTAGAAAACATGGGAAACCCCCACTAAACTTCGCAAACATGCCTTGAGGGCCGCGATGCTATTACATACGATACGTGATTCTAATCGAGCATACGATTTACGAAATGAACATTATAACTAAATAACCAACTGTGAACTCGCTCAACTTTTTGTTGACTCTCTGTTACATGCCTTGCAGGACCATAGGTACTTTTGGAGCTTGCACGGGAGGCAAGGTCGTTGTGGACATGGATCGTGAACGTGTTGTTAAACATAAATGACATTTTGTACTTAAAACTTATGTTGGGTTTACATTAATGTTTCCGCTACACACTTGTTTATATTTGGTTTTGTAAACACCTATCGTATTGATGAATGACTTTTGATATACATACTTATGTTCAATATGATTGGTGGCTTGATCCTGGTCATGTCACGCCTCCAAGCGGTAGTGTGACAACTCGAGTTTCCAAGATTTCCGTTTTCGCACTAATGGCACGTTTATTGTTTAAATATTTGTTATACGACTTATTTGTTCCGTAACTGTACACGTTGATATTATGATAAATGATATACGTGGTTAGTAAACACTTGAACTAGTTAAGTGCCGGAAAACCTCCACAACGAATCAAGTGTCTCGCCAATAACAACTCGACGAAACAGAAACTTGATCCGTCAACCTTCTCGACGAAACAGAATCTGTTTCGCCGAGCCCAGATCCGCCGAAGCCCAGCTTGGGCCCAGTACGTAAACTCTCATATTATTACGTGAACCAACCTTTTGTTTCATACTTTTGAGCAATCTGAAACCCTAGAACACTTCTCAAACTGTGACGGCAACTACAAGCTTACGAAACCTTCTTGTGCCATCAATCCACTAGTTTCTATCTCGGTTAGTGTGATTCTTGTTCGTGTAGTGGATTAAAAACACTTGTGATTATTTGTTTGATTTTATGTAGTAACAGTTAGGTATAACAGTTAGGTAATTTTGTTCATGGATTGAATATATATGCGATTATGGTCCGAAAGGACACCGCGCCTAAGCGCGTGCGAGCTTTACAACTCACTATACAGTCTAGTCTTCCTTCTCAGATACGAAATGCTCAGGTAGAAGCATTGAAACCAGAAAATGTCAGGGCTGAAGCCCTACGTGGCTCAAGACAACGTTTAGAACAAAAGGAAGATGGTGCTTACTACGTCATAGGACGCATTTGGGTTCCACTCTATGGTAACTTACGCGAGCTTGTAATGGATGAAGCTCATAAGTCTCGCTACTCAGTACATCCTGGTTCGGATAAAATGTACCACGACATCAAAACCACATATTGGTGGCCTAGCATGAAGGCCCACATAGCCACATACGTTAGCAAATGCTTGACTTGTGCGAGAGTCAAGGCAGAATATCAGAAACCGTCAGGACCACTCCAACAACCTGAAATACCACAATGGAAATGGGAGCAAATTTCCATGGATTTTGTTACTGGCTTACCTAGATCTCAGCGCGGAAATGATACTATTTGGGTGATCGTGGATCGACTCACAAAGTCTGCTCACTTCTTGGCTATCAAAGAAACAGACAAGTTCTCTACCTTAGCAGACATTTACTTAAAAGAAGTGGTCTCGAGGCACGGGGTGCCCACCTCCATCATCTCTGATCGTGACGCACGTTTTACTTCAGAACTGTGGCAAGCAATGCATAAATCTTTTGGCTCTCGTTTAGACATGAGCACAGCTTATTATCCTCAGACGGATGGGCAGTCTGAGCGCACTATTCAAACTTTAGAAGACATGCTTCGGGCGTGCGTAATTGACCTTGGCAATGGTTGGGAGAAACATCTGCCACTTGTGGAATTTTCATACAATAACAGCTACCACACCAGCATTAAAGCTGCTCCATTTGAGGCATTGTACGGGCGTAAATACCGGTCACCTCTCCGTTGGGCAGGGGTGGGAGATAGTCAAATCACAGGTCCAGAAATGGTAGTCGATACTACAGAAAAGATTGCACAAATACGGCAACGCATGGCGGCAGCACGCGACCGTCAGAAAGCATACGCTGATTTAGACAGGAAACCACTCGAGTTCCAAGTTGGGGATCGAGTGCTACTCAAAGTTTCACCCTGGAAGGGTGTGGTTCGTTTTGGCAAACGCGGCAAACTAAATCCACGATATGTTGGACCATTCGAAGTTACAGAGAAAATAGGTAAAGTGGCCTACAGATTGAACTTACCACCTGAACTCAGTGCAGTTCACAACGTCTTCCACGTGTCGAATCTGAAGAAGTGTACGTCAGATGAGACCCACATAGTTCCCTTAAAGGAACTCACTATCGACGAGCGGTTGCACTTCGTCGAGGAACCTGTTGAAATCACGGACCGGGATGTTAAGGTCCTCAAGAACACGAGAATCCCTCTTGTACGAGTTCGTTGGAACTCCCGCCGCGGCCCAGAGTTCACCTGGGAGCGTGAAGATCAAATGGAACTCAAATATCCCCAGTTATTCGGAAACTAAGCAACCACTACTGAGGCCGAAGCTACTACAGAATTTCGGGACGAAATTCCAAATCAACGGGGGGATAATGTGACACCCCAAGAAAACCAGTAATCTTCGCAAACCTGCTCGGGGAGCCGCGATACAATACAGGTAAACAACATCACACCACTAGCTTCCTCAGTAACCGCATGCTAAATTTCGGGACGAAATTTCTTTCAAGTTGGGGATAATGTGACAACTCGAGTTTCCAAGATTTCCGTTTTCGCACTAATGGCACGTTTATTGTTTAAATATTTGTTATACGACTTATTTGTTCCGTAACTGTACACGTTGATATTATGATAAATGATATACGTGGTTAGTAAACACTTGAACTAGTTAAGTGCCGGAAAACCTCCACAACGAATCAAGTGTCTCGCCAATAACAACTCGACGAAACAGAAACTTGATCCGTCAACCTTCTCGACGAAACATAATCTGTTTCGCCGAGCCCAGATCCGCCGAAGCCCAGCTTGGGCCCAGTACGTAAACTCTCATATTATTACGTGAACCAACCTTTTGTTTCATACTTTTGAGCAATCTGAAACCCTAGAACACTTCTCAAACTGTGACGGCAACTACAAGCTTACGAAACCTTCTTGTGCCATCAATCCACTAGTTTCTATCTCGGTTAGTGTGATTCTTGTTCGTGTAGTGGATTAAAAACACTTGTGATTATTTGTTTGATTTTATGTAGTAACAGTTAGGTATAACAGTTAGGTAATTTTGTTCATGGATTGAATATATATGCGATTATGGTCCGATGTAAAAATCTATTACGTGATGTTATGTGATTAATGTTGTTTATGTGGTATTTCATGATTTAATATGTATGCTAGATTAGAGGTGTCATGATGATCTGAGTAATTGATAGTCTTGCATGGGTCACAAGTGTTGAGTGGTATTTTGTTTATGAAATCATGTGACTAAATGGATAATCACTTCTTTAATTCGGTCCAATAGCATCATGAAAACAATCCATATTGTCGGCCATTGTTGGTGTGGAATATATTAGTGAGGATGTAAACCAGTACATGATAATCTAGTCCATGTGAGGTCATGAGTATTCTGTTTAGTTGAGAATTTTCATGAGTTGGGCGGCATGCATAAACTGACAACTTGGTCACATGTGATGATATTCTCATTGAAACTGTCACTATTGAATTAGGCTTCATGCTAGATATTAAGTACCATGATGATGATTATGTTATGACATCGATGATTGCTGGTAGATGGCGTATAACGGCTGTAAGTGATGGTTAGGGTTTCTGTGATAAGCTGCGTAACTGGTACATGTTCACGAAACAGAATTTACGGCGAAACAGGAAGGGTGTTTCGCCAAGGGTAATTGACGAAACAGAACTTTATTTCGCTGAAGGGACTCTCGACGAAACTGAAGGTGTTTCGTCGAGTGGGGAAACCTGTTTTAACTTGGTTTGTTTCTGTTAGAACTTAACTGACCTAATTAACTGCTGTTAACTGAATTGCATGTTCCGTATGTGTTTGAATATGTGTTATGTGCTACGTGATGATCTTTGACTCGGTGTTACCATGTTGTACTCGTACGTAAACTGATTTCGCATACGTGAATAATCTAGGACGTGATTGATTTACTTTGAGCACATACTTAGCATACCGAGCAAACCAAGGTGAGTTCACACAAGCCAAGGCATGGGGTTCCCGGGGTGGGAATGGGGATTTGATGATTTACTGTACATACATAGATGATGGAACCTACTGCTAGACTAGTAACACTTATTGAACGATCTTCGCACACCTGCCAAGGACATTGGCCGCGATACTATGAACTGATCTTTGCACACCTGCCAAGGACATTGGCCGCGATACTATGAACTGATCTTCGCACACCTGCCAAGGACATTGGCCGCGATACTATGAACTGATCTTCGCACACCTGCCAAGGACATTGGCCGCGATACTATGACCCGATCTTCGCACACCTGCCATGGAATGCCGCGAACTAAATTTACAACATCTTCGCACACCTGCCTGTTGTCACACCCCGACCACGTAGAACATACAAAACGTGGCGGAAACATCGGGGAGTGTTGTAACAGAATTAATTGTTTCAAATCCATGGCAATTGAAGTTTCGTTTTATTGATTAAAAGTGTTACAATGTCTTAACAAACAAGAAAAACAACATAATTTACTAGTCTTGCATCTTTTATTGTCACTAAAGCCCAAGTCTGCCTATATGTATCTTGATCATCTTATGCAACAGTTCCTGAAAAACACATGTGAAAATAGGTACGTCAGCATAAAAATGCCTGTGAGATACATAGGTTTTGTGAAAATAGGTTCCATGACTTATGTTTGAGAAAATGTTTAGTCATGAACCTTGTAATTTGCTTTGTTTTGTAAATCATTTGAAAAACAATGAGTTCAGATGATATGTATCAAATAAATGAATAATGTATGGTTAAATGAATAACCATAGTAAAATGGATTTGTATAAGATAAGTTGTTTGTAAAACAATGTCTTGTGAAAAGTATGTTATTTGTATAAAATGTTATATGTATCAAACTGAAATGATTCAAATAACGCTACAATATGTAATACCATACAAACACTTATATATAGGAAGTACCAGCGGCGTATCCACCATGCTTGTATCATATTACACACGTATCGTTACTTAATCATTTAACCAACCCAAACCACCAAAGTAATGTTTAACAGTTATAGAAATGTTTATGTATGGTCAAAGACGGTTCACACGGTTCATAGATACAAACGGTTCACAGATACAAACGGTTCACAGATACAAACGGTTCACAGATATCAACGGATCACAGATACAAACGGTTCACAGATACAAACGGTTCACAGATATCAACGGATCACAGATACAAACGGTTCACAGATACAAACGGTTCACAGATATCAACGGATCACAGATACAAACGGTTCACAGATACAAACGGTTCACAGATATCAACGGATCACAGATACAAACGGTTCACATAGTCAAATGTTTACAACGGTTCAATATGTAGTATAAAGTATTCATATGCTGGATAAGTATATGCAACAGAAAAGCAATGTAAAACAATGTACTAAGTATGCACATAATGGACATACATAGCATAAAATGTATTGAAATCATGTACTATAATGTACTACGAACATAGCAGGTATATGATGTGAAAACGGGAAAGCATGAATGTAACAAGTAGGCACATGTGTTCCACCCCAAAACAGTTTGGAAAACAGTAAAAGAGGGGTCTATGTACTCACCTGAGATTGCTCAGTAGTCCTTGAGTAACAACTAAACAATGCTAGAGATCGCGGATATCAAACGGCACCTAGTATAGGTAGCTACATTAATAAACCGGACCTGAATCGGAAGATCGGGTAGCATTAGGGTTTGTAAACCAAACGAGTGTAGAGACTCGTGTCATTTGGTTTAACAAAGCCTACATACTAAATGAAACTTAACCTGAGTGATTTCGACCCATTACGACCCGTTTAGGAAGCTTATGCTTCTTTAACGTGTCGTGCGCGTGAAACGCGTTTGGACCGCCTAACTAGTCCTATGACAAGTATTATATGCCTAAACATGTTACATAATCAGTTACGTGACAAAAGTTTAGGTTACATATGCTAAATTACCAATTATGTATGAAAAGGGTATTCTGGTAATTTACCTAAGGCATATAAACTACCTATCATACAACTACTTAACGATGTGACCATAGGGTATAACCTCGGAAGGTTATTCCCTACCTACTATGGTCACCTAATGTGTTTGGTCGGATCCTAATGATCGACCAAACTGGGTCGGGTTCGAAGGTATAGGCGATTTATCAGATCGCCTACCCTACGACCCTAGACAACGTGGTAATCAGTGGGCATAGTCCCAAGGGACTATGACCAACGTGATTACAATCACGTTGCGAAGTTCAAACGAACTTCGCATTGACCATTACTGGTCAACGCAGAAAGTCAAACAAAGTTTGACTTTCAGACTCGATAAAACAATAAAATAAGGAAAAGAACGAAAGAATACTTACGAAGGGTCCAAGATTCAAAGGTTCAAAGGTGTGGGTTTTTGGGTGTGATGTTGGTGGGTATTTATAGGAAATGGTCCACCGCTAGGATCGTTTCTTGGAAAAGGAGGCAACGATCAAGGCCGTACACTTGTTGAAAGGTTATGGTAGCTTAATTCCATCCTTATCTCATGACTAGATAATTAGGAACATGTGGTTGTGGATTAAACATGTGCAAACAGCCTGTTTAAATACTCTGCATCTGGTCTGGACACCCCATACGCATCGTATGGTATATATACCATACGCATCGTATGGGTGAACTTTGGCAGAATTACAGTTTTGGTCCCTGAACTGTATTTAGGTCATTTTTGACACGTTTAAGGCCCGTTAACCCCATTTCATAGCTCTAAAATGAAGTTAAAGTATAGGGAACTTAAAACATGCTCAAAAATATCTCGGATGTCGGTTCGTTTAGCCGTACGAACGCGATGTTCGCTTAACTACGACGGAATGCGCATAAGCGCGAAAAACGAACCAAACGACGAAACGAATGGATTTTTCTTATGGCGAACACTAAAATAAAATGTAGTCATGCTTACATAAATTTTTGGATGTCCAGATGTATTCAGAACGTAAGTTATGCGCGAAAATGCAAACTTGTGCACTTTTTGACACTTTTAGTCCCTGAATGACCCAAAAGTTTATTTTAGCATACCGAACACCTCAAAGCCTATTTCTAAGCTATGTAAAGGATATTTATGGTATGTTTAACTTATGGTCATGTTCCGGAATGTCTGTTACAGTTCAAATTGGCATACTTTCGCAGTTTGTCAACTTAAGTCCCTGTAAGCGATTAAACTTCGATTTCACCACACCAACCCTTCCAAAACTTATATCTAAGTTATGTAAAGGTTATTTAAGGTATGTTAAGCCTATTTCACTATTCCGGAGTGTTCGTTGCATTAAACTGGTTATATTTACGCATCAGTGCGTGTATAACCTTCCAGAAAGCGATTTAGAGCTTGAAATCGAACATGAGTTGATATGTGCAATTGATACACATATTTATACAAGCCCAAAGTATGAAATACAATATTTCATTGGTTTGGTATTTGTTTGATGGTTGAAATGACACAGGTGTTACAGTCTCCCCTACTTTAGGAAATTTCGTCCCGAAATTAATTCGTAGGAGTCTATTTGTGACTTTGTGTCAAAACAACCACCAGAGATATGTAAGGTATAATCCTGTCATTTCCTTAACGGACATTCTTTAGAACGAAAATGAACAGACGGAGTCATTTTCCTCAACGAGTATTCTTCAGAAGCGGAAATGAAGGAATAAACAAACGGGGATTCATTTCCTCAACGGACAATCTTCAGAAACGTAAAATGAACAAACGGAGTCATTTTCTACGGTTGCTTCCTCAGACACGGAAATGAAAAGGATAGACAAACGGATATTCATTTCCCTTACGGAAAATCTTCAGAAACGAAAATGAACAAACGGAGTCATTTTCTACGGTTGCTTCCTCAGAAACGGAAATGAAAAGGATGGACAAACGGATATTCATTTCCTTAACGGAAAATCTTCAGAAACGAAAATGAACAAACGGAGTCATTTTCTACGGTTGCTTCCTCAGAAACGGAAATGAAAAGGATGGACAAACGGATATTCATTTCCTTAACGGAAAATCTTCAGAAACGAAAATGAACAAACGGAGTCATTTTCTACGGTTGTTTCCTCAGAAACGGAAATGAAAAGGATGGACAAACGGATATTCATTTCCTTAACGGAAAATCTTCAGAAACGAAAATGAACAAACGGAGTCATTTTCTACGGTTGTTTCCTCAGAAACGGAAATGAATGGAGTTAACTTCTAGGCACATTACAAAGCTTACTGTGGTTTCTGTGCACTAAATTCCATAATTATGTATGCATCCATAATTACGTAATTCCTTGCATAGTCCGCACAGTTTGTCTTGTAATGTTCATAAGCACATAAACACATAGTTATTTAATTGTTATTATCTTGTTATTGATTGCAATTAACTTGGCACCTCGTACTTCGTTTCTCTTGGAAGAAACGGGTACTTAGGATTTTCGTGGAAAACGCAAGAGATCATACAACGGAAGAAATTTGGGAGTAGTCTGTTCTTCAAGGAATGCGGTTCCTTGATTGTCGGTATTGTAGGGGATATGTTGTTTATACATACAATCACATAAATACATTGTAATGTAAATAAAAGGTTTATTTATGAACAATGATCACAACTGTTTCTTGGACCTTGACAACTAAAGAAAATAATACATAAGGATTGATTATTTCTAAACAGCGTTGTCTTCCATTCGGTCAGATGCTCATCCCTGTGCTGGATTTGCATTAGCAAGCTTTGGGCAATTTCTTCGGAAATGACCCATCTCGCCACAGTTGAAGCAAGAACCTGGTAGAAAACGACCTTGAGCGGTATTGTTGTTAACTTGATTTGGTGCAGCTGCAGCTGGGCAGACTCTTGCTGTATGGCCTATGAGTCCGCAAGTTTGGCATTTGCGGCACTTCACAGCAGCATGATGATGTAGGCCACATTGGTTGCACAAGGGTGCAGTTCCATTGTAGGGTTTCCTGGCAGGGGGTTGAGCTGGTTGATTGAGGACGGCTTGATCATTGTGAGCGACCACAGCGTAGTTCTGAGAAGCCTTTCGCTTCTTTGACCTCTTAGGGGATCCAGTCTGTTCATCCATGATCTTTGATTCCTCGATTGGTTCCGATTCTTCGACCGGCTTCTTGTCACCTTTTCGGAAAAGTTTACCTTTCCTGATCTTTGATTCAGTCAAGGTTGCAGATAGCTCAATGGCCTGTCTAACTGTAGTAGGGTTGCTACCAGTCAAAATGTCTTGTATTGAGTCAGGGAGGCCATCAATGTACTTTTCGATTGCCTTATCCAGAGGCGTGACCATGTTTGGGCATAACAGACTCAACTCCTCATAACGGTCCGTGTAGGCTCTATGCTCACCGCTGTCTTGCTCCAGATTGTCGAATTCCCTTTCCAAAGCCCTGATCTCGTGTCGAGGACAGAATTCCTTCATCATAAGGGCCCTAAGTTCAGCCCATGTCTGTGCTAGAGCAACTTCTGCACCACGATCCCTCATAATCCCATTCCACCACGTAAGGGCTCTCTTCTGGAACACACTCGAAGCAAACTCGACCTTGCGATTGTCAGGACACTGCACATGGCGGAAAGTATTCTCAATGCTCTCGAACCATTGAAGAAGCCCAGTCGCTCCCTCAGAACCACTAAACTTGAGTGGTTTCGCCGAGTTAAAACTCTTGAAGTTGCACGGACCATTGTTGTTGTTGTTGGCTTGATTCCATTGAGCAAAGAGGTTTGGGAATTGAGCAGCCATTTGCTGCGCAATGATTTCTGCCAGCTCGGCAGTCGCTATCTGGTTTTCGCGTCGAGGAGGCATTCTAAAAGAGGAACATGAAAGGATACGAGTGAGAGAATTAGACGAAAAGAATGAGATGAAGCAAATCTGATGAAAGCAAGGATAGTGGTCATTTGTTTGTTACTACAAAGCAACAAACGACCTCGGTGAATAATCAAAGTAAATAGGTCAAAAATAATGTATCGCGAAGACATGCTCGCCTATAAGTGAACACTCATCCCAAGAATTCCCAGGTAAGCACATCTGGTCTCGCGTCTGGTTGAGATGTATACGAGGTGCTTGCCTAGACAGAAAACTCAGAATATAGGCATTCACCCTTCCAGTTTGCACGTGTTCACATTATTTAAAACCCAAAACCTTGACGAGATTTTTGAAAACTCAAAGGGGTTCAAAACCTTACAATAGAGGGTTCAAAACCTAGTAATTAATCATCCTAGAACAGATGATTAGTTTTCAAAGCGGTTTCGAAAATTATGTTCTTGTTGTGGTAGTCGCCTAAGGATAGGTGACGGTATTGTTTTATGACTAAACGCAAGTAAACTCGCGTTAGGGTCCTAAGAAGGTTATAGACTAGGTCAAAGCAATACTAATAACCTAATTCCCTATAACCATTGGCTCTGATACCATCTTTTCTGTCACACCCCGACCACGTAGAACATACAAAACGTGGCGGAAACATCGGGGAGTGTTGTAACAGAATTAATTGTTTCAAATCCATGGCAATTGAAGTTTCGTTTTATTGATTAAAAGTGTTACAATGTCTTAACAAACAAGAAAAACAACATAATTTACTAGTCTTGCATCTTTTATTGTCACTAAAGCCCAAGTCTGCCTATATGTATCTTGATCATCTTATGCAACAGTTCCTGAAAAACACATGTGAAAATAGGTACGTCAGCATAAAAATGCCTGTGAGATACATAGGTTTTGTGAAAATAGGTTCCATGACTTATGTTTGAGAAAATGTTTAGTCATGAACCTTGTAATTTGCTTTGTTTTGTAAATCATTTGAAAAACAATGAGTTCAGATGATATGTATCAAATAAATGAATAATGTATGGTTAAATGAATAACCATAGTAAAATGGATTTGTATAAGATAAGTTGTTTGTAAAACAATGTCTTGTGAAAAGTATGTTATTTGTATAAAATGTTATATGTATCAAACTGAAATGATTCAAATAACGCTACAATATGTAATACCATACAAACACTTATATATAGGAAGTACCAGCGGCGTATCCACCATGCTTGTATCATATTACACACGTATCGTTACTTAATCATTTAACCAACCCAAACCACCAAAGTAATGTTTAACAGTTATAGAAATGTTTATGTATGGTCAAAGACGGTTCACACGGTTCATAGATACAAACGGTTCACAGATACAAACGGTTCACAGATACAAACGGTTCACAGATATCAACGGATCACAGATACAAACGGTTCACAGATACAAACGGTTCACAGATATCAACGGATCACAGATACAAACGGTTCACAGATACAAACGGTTCACAGATATCAACGGATCACAGATACAAACGGTTCACAGATACAAACGGTTCACAGATATCAACGGATCACAGATACAAACGGTTCACATAGTCAAATGTTTACAACGGTTCAATATGTAGTATAAAGTATTCATATGCTGGATAAGTATATGCAACAGAAAAGCAATGTAAAACAATGTACTAAGTATGCACATAATGGACATACATAGCATAAAATGTATTGAAATCATGTACTATAATGTACTACGAACATAGCAGGTATATGATGTGAAAACGGGAAAGCATGAATGTAACAAGTAGGCACATGTGTTCCACCCCAAAACAGTTTGGAAAACAGTAAAAGAGGGGTCTATGTACTCACCTGAGATTGCTCAGTAGTCCTTGAGTAACAACTAAACAATGCTAGAGATCGCGGATATCAAGCGGCACCTAGTATAGGTAGCTACATTAATAAACCGGACCTGAATCGGAAGATCGGGTAGCATTAGGGTTTGTAAACCAAACGAGTGTAGAGACTCGTGTCATTTGGTTTAACAAAGCCTACATACTAAATGAAACTTAACCTGAGTGATTTCGACCCATTACGACCCGTTTAGGAAGCTTATGCTTCTTTAACGTGTCGTGCGCGTGAAACGCGTTTGGACCGCCTAACTAGTCCTATGACAAGTATTATATGCCTAAACATGTTACATAATCAGTTACGTGACAAAAGTTTAGGTTACATATGCTAAATTACCAATTATGTATGAAAAGGGTATTCTGGTAATTTACCTAAGGCATATAAACTACCTATCATACAACTACTTAACGATGTGACCATAGGGTATAACCTCGGAAGGTTATTCCCTACCTACTATGGTCACCTAATGTGTTTGGTCGGATCCTAATGATCGACCAAACTGGGTCGGGTTCGAAGGTATAGGCGATTTATCAGATCGCCTACCCTACGACCCTAGACAACGTGGTAATCAGTGGGCATAGTCCCAAGGGACTATGACCAACGTGATTACAATCACGTTGCGAAGTTCAAACGAACTTCGCATTGACCATTACTGGTCAACGCAGAAAGTCAAACAAAGTTTGACTTTCAGACTCGATAAAACAATAAAATAAGGAAAAGAACGAAAGAATACTTACGAAGGGTCCAAGATTCAAAGGTTCAAAGGTGTGGGTTTTTGGGTGTGATGTTGGTGGGTATTTATAGGAAATGGTCCACCGCTAGGATCGTTTCTTGGAAAAGGAGGCAACGATCAAGGCCGTACACTTGTTGAAAGGTTATGGTAGCTTAATTCCATCCTTATCTCATGACTAGATAATTAGGAACATGTGGTTGTGGATTAAACATGTGCAAACAGCCTGTTTAAATACTCTGCATCTGGTCTGGACACCCCATACGCATCGTATGGTATATATACCATACGCATCGTATGGGTGAACTTTGGCAGAATTACAGTTTTGGTCCCTGAACTGTATTTAGGTCATTTTTGACACGTTTAAGGCCCGTTAACCCCATTTCATAGCTCTAAAATGAAGTTAAAGTATAGGGAACTTAAAACATGCTCAAAAATATCTCGGATGTCGGTTCGTTTAGCCGTACGAACGCGATGTTCGCTTAACTACGACGGAATGCGCATAAGCGCGAAAAACGAACCAAACGACGAAACGAATGGATTTTTCTTATGGCGAACACTAAAATAAAATGTAGTCATGCTTACATAAATTTTTGGATGTCCAGATGTATTCAGAACGTAAGTTATGCGCGAAAATGCAAACTTGTGCACTTTTTGACACTTTTAGTCCCTGAATGACCCAAAAGTTTATTTTAGCATACCGAACACCTCAAAGCCTATTTCTAAGCTATGTAAAGGATATTTATGGTATGTTTAACTTATGGTCATGTTCCGGAATGTCTGTTACAGTTCAAATTGGCATACTTTCGCAGTTTGTCAACTTAAGTCCCTGTAAGCGATTAAACTTCGATTTCACCACACCAACCCTTCCAAAACTTATATCTAAGTTATGTAAAGGTTATTTAAGGTATGTTAAGCCTATTTCACTATTCCGGAGTGTTCGTTGCATTAAACTGGTTATATTTACGCATCAGTGCGTGTATAACCTTCCAGAAAGCGATTTAGAGCTTGAAATCGAACATGAGTTGATATGTGCAATTGATACACATATTTATACAAGCCCAAAGTATGAAATACAATATTTCATTGGTTTGGTATTTGTTTGATGGTTGAAATGACACAGGTGTTACAGTCTCCCCTACTTTAGGAAATTTCGTCCCGAAATTAATTCGTAGGAGTCTATTTGTGACTTTGTGTCAAAACAACCACCAGAGATATGTAAGGTATAATCCTGTCATTTCCTTAACGGACATTCTTTAGAACGAAAATGAACAGACGGAGTCATTTTCCTCAACGAGTATTCTTCAGAAGCGGAAATGAAGGAATAAACAAACGGGGATTCATTTCCTCAACGGACAATCTTCAGAAACGTAAAATGAACAAACGGAGTCATTGGTTATAGAGAACTCGGTTTTAATAAGGGGAAAACGTTTTTATTAAAACCAAACTATAACCAGAACAGTGCTCAACGATCCACAACGACGCCTCGCTCCACGTGCAAGACTCATCACTCTAGGTAATATGGTACATGTCTTATTGCCTACTTGCTAGAATTGCATAGAACTTTGCTCCGGGTATGCTTAGGTTAACTTAACACTATTGCATGAGAACACTTGTGTGATTATTCCCTTTTGTTATCACACTACTCGCGAACCTCTCTCACTTATGTCATATTTACTATGAAGATCATGTCTGGACGTATCAACATGACGCAAGCCCAACTGACGGCTCTCATTAACGAGCGAATTGCTGAGGCACTTACAGCCGCACAAGCAGGAGGTATACCCTGCAGTTGTAACTCACACTAGGATCTTTAGATCCTACACTCCTAAACCAACTCTTGTGTTTTAATCTTGTACTGGATTCTTATATACAACAGGTCAGCACGCTCAGCCACCTGTTTGTACCTTCAAAACTTTCATGGACTGTCGTCCTACTACCTTTAGTGGCACGGAAGGAGCGGTTGGACTCCTCCATTGGTTTGAAAAGCTCGAGTCCGTATTCGAAATGTGCGAATGCCCTGAGGCTCGCAGGGTGAAATACGCCACTGGTACTCTAGAAGGCATTGCACTGACTTGGTGGAATGCGCAAGTACAGATGTTAGGGTTGGTTGTTGCTAATGCCACACCTTGGAACGGTTTCAAGGAATTGATTAAAGAGGAATATTGTAGCCGTGATGATATTCATAAGCTGGAGGTAGAGTTTTATCACTTGAAAATGACTGGGTCAGAAATTGAAGCGTACACCAGAAGATCGAACGAGTTGGCTATTCTGTGTCCTACTATGGTGGACCCTCCCATTAAGCGTATCGAACTGTATCTCAATGGTCTGGTGCCGGAAATTCAAAGTCACGTAACCTCAGCGAATCTTGGCACTATTCAACAGATCGTCAAGCTAGCTCATCGCCTCACCGACCAGGCAGTGGAACAGAACAGGCTGCCTAAACGTATCAGCGCTACTACCGTTACCACTCCAGTTACTCCTGCTATTCCCAGTGACAACAAGCGGAAATGGGAAGGGGATTCCAGCAGGGGTTCAGCTATTGTACAGTCTCAAGCACAACAGCAGCGCAAGACTAGTGATTACCAGAGCCAGAGTCAGCAATCGTCTGGTAATCAGGGGCAGAGTGGATATCGGGGAAATCATCCACTATGTAACAGGTGCAACAAACACCACAGTGGTCAGTGTCGTAAAGGCCGCTGTCAAAGATGTCTAAGGGTAGGTCATGACGCTAAAGATTGCAGGAGCTCAAGGCCTGCGAATCAGAACCAGCAACAACAGTCACCCGTTCCACGAAACCAGTCACAGCAACAACAGCAAGGAAATAAGGTATGCTTTCAGTGTGGGGCTGAAGGTCATTTCAAGCGGAACTGCCCCCAGTTAAACCAGAATCAGAATAACAACAACAATAATCAGGGCAGTGGGAACAACAATGGGGGAAACAACAACAACAACAATGGTGCAAAGGGTCGTATGTTTGTGATTGGTCAGAGTGACGCAAGGAACGATCCTAATGTGGTTACGGGTAAGTTTCTTCTCGACGACTTTTATGTTACCGTATTATTTGATTCGGGTGCGGATACCAGTTATATGTCTCTGAACGTTAGTCAAATGCTTAAACGCGCACCAACACTTTTGAACAACAAACATGTCGTAGAGTTAGCTAACGGTAAAAGTCTAGAGGCCACACACATAGTTCAGGGTTGTAATCTTATCCTCGCTGGTCAGACTTTCTCTATCGATCTCATCCCTATAACGGTAAAAGTCTAGAGGCCACACACATACTTAGCATACCGAGCAAACCAAGGTGAGTTCACACAAGCCAAGGCATGGGGTTCCCGGGGTGGGAATGGGGATTTGATGATTTACTGTACATACATAGATGATGGAACCTACTGCTAGACTAGTAACACTTATTGAACGATCTTCGCACACCTGCCAAGGACATTGGCCGCGATACTATGAACTGATCTTCGCACACCTGCCAAGGACATTGGCCGCGATACTATGAACTGATCTTCGCACACCTGCCAAGGACATTGGCCGCGATACTATGAACTGATCTTCGCACACCTGCCAAGGACATTGGCCGCGATACTATGACCCGATCTTCGCACACCTGCCATGGAATGGCCGCGAACTAAATTTACAACATCTTCGCACACCTGCCTGTTGAGGCCGCGATACAAATAAACCTAGTCTAGTATACTTGGGGTAACCATTCCCCAACATCTTCGCACACCTGCCTGGAGGGCCGCGATGGGAAATAATACGATACTTTGTAACGAACGAACATACTACTACTCACGCTATACTAATACTGAACTATTAACTGTGAACTCGCTCAACTAGTTGTTGACTCTCTCTTACATGCCTTGCAGGACCTTAGGTACATATGGAGCTTGCACAGGGAGGAGCAGGTCGTTGTGGGATACGGATCGTAGACGATAATTGAACTTATAACTTACTTTGGGTTTCATTATTATGCTTCCGCTACTTAAACAATGTTTGGTTATGAACATCAGTCATGTCAAGATGAATTACATTTTCCTACTTTTACACTTAAATACTATGTTTGATATGATTGATGGCTTGATCCTGGTCAGTCACGCCTCCAAGCGGTGATACTCCGCGTGTGGATTTTGGGGGTGTGACAGATTGGTATCAGAGCCATTGGTTATAGAGAACTTGGTTTTAATAAGGGGAAAACGATTTTGTTAAAACCAGACTATAACCAGAACAGTGCTCAACGATCCACAACGACGCTTCGCTCCACGTGCAAGGCTCAACATCATAGGTATTACTATTCATGTTACTTTACCTACTTGCTAGAATTACATAGAACTTTGCTCGTGGTATACTCAGATTACAGAACCTACTATATGTTATTGCTTGAGAATACTTGTGTGCTCACTCTCTTCGCACTATTCGCGAACCTCTCACCCACATGTTCTCCTTGATGTTAAGATCATGAGTGGACGCGTTAACCTAACTCAAGCCCAGTTGGCGGCTTCGATCACTGAACAAGTTACTGCAGCACTCGCAGCTGCCCAGGCAGGAGGTGTAACCTGCCATCACCACTTACTCTAGGATTTTTAGATCCTACTCTCGTAACTCAACACTTGTGCTTAATTTTGATTAATCTTACGCACACGACCAGTCAACACGCTCAGCCACCTGTATGCACATACACGACTTTTATGGATTGTCGTCCTACTACTTTCAGTGACACTGAAGGAGCTGTTGGACTCCTCCATTAGTTCGAGGAACTCGAATCGGACTTCGAATATGCGAATGACCTGAGGCTCGTAAGGTGAAATATACCACTGATATTCTCGAAGACACTGCGCAAACTTGGTGGAACGCGCAAGTTACGATGCTGGGGCTGGCGGCTGCTAATGCCACCCCTTGGGACGAATTCAAGGAACTAATCAAACTAGAATACTCTAACTATGATGACATCCACAAATTGGAAGTGGAGTTCTTTAACCTGAAGATGACGGGGTCAGAAAATAGAGGCGTATACGAAGCTATCTAACGAACTGGCAACTTTGTGCCCTACTATGGTGGAACCTCCCATCAAGCACACCGAGAGCTGTACCTCAAAGGCTTAGTATCAGAGATTCAAAGTCATGTGATTTCTGCTAACCTTGTTACTATTCGAGATGTTACTCATCTTGCTCATCGTCTCACAGATCAGGCAGTGGAACAGAACAAGCTGCCTAGACGCATTGGTGCTACTACTACTACTTCTGCTATTCCCAGTGACAACAAGAGAAGGTGGGATGGAACCTTCAGCAAGGGTTCAACTTCAGTTCAGTCTCAGGCACGGCAGCTAAAGATTGATGACTATCAGAGCACTGGTCAGCAATCTTCTGGTAGTCAAGGGTTGTAACCTCGTCTTAGCTGGTCAGACATTCTCCATCAATCTCATTCCTATAGTTTTGGGTAGTTTCGACATCGTCATTGGGATGGATTGGTTATCCCAACATCAAGCAGAGATCCTATGCAAGGAGAAGACCATTCGTATTCCACGCTCTGGTGAGGAACCTCTCGAAGTTCAAGGTGACAGGAGTGGTGTCGTGAGTGGCATCATTTCTTTCTTGAAGGCTCAGAAGTGTTTGCGCAAGGGGCACACTGCTATATTAGCACCCGTTACAGATACATCGAAGAAAGAGAAGAAAATTGAAGATATTCCTGTAGTACGCGATTTTCCTCAAGTGTTTCCCGAGGAATTACCTGGGTTACCGCCTCATCGTCAAGTTGAATTTCAGACCGAGCTCGCTCCAGGAGCAGCACCTATAGCTCGAGCACCTTATCGCTTAGCACCAACTGAATTGGAAGAACTGTCTAAGCAACTGCAAGAACTCTTGGAAAAGGGTTTCATACGTCCTAGCTCTTCGCCTTGGGGAGCTCCAGTGTTATTCGTAAAGAAGAAAGACGGTACGTTCAGGATGTGTATAGACTACCGTGAACTCAACAATGTGACGATCAAGAATCGTTACCCTCTTCCGCGCATAGATGATTTATTCGACCAGCTGCAAGGGTCGAGCTACTACTCCAAGATAGACTTAAGGTCAGGGTACCATCAGCTGAGAGTCCGGGATGAGGACGTCTCTAAAACAGCATTTAGGACTCGCTACGGCCACTACGAGTTTATGGTCATGCCTTGTCACACCCCCAAAATCCACCCGCGGAGTACCACCGCTTGGAGGCGTGACATGACCAGGATCAAGCCACCAATCATATCAAACATAGTATTTAAGTGTAAAAGTAGGAAAAGGTAATTCATCTTGACATGACTGATGTTCATAACCAAACATTGTTTAAGTAGCGGAAGCATAATAATGAAAACCCAAAAAAATAAGTTATAAGTTCAAATATCGTCTACGATCCGTATCCCACAACGACCTGCTCCTTCCTGTGCAAGCTCCATATGTACCTAAGGTCCTGCAAGGCATGTAACAGAGAATCAACAACTAGTTGAGCGAGTTCACAGTAAATAAGTTCGTAATAGTAAGTTTGTTTCGTAACATGTGGCGCTACTAGGCCGATCGTATGTTCTATTAGTGGGGGCTTCCCATGTTGCATATACACTAGACTATTTGTAACCATAAGTGTTCTTCACAACCGAGAACAGTAGTACGTACATAGTTTACGTAGGCTTTACGTAAGTGTCCTTCACAACCGAGGACAGTATTGAGTATAAGTTCACGTAGGTTTTACGTGAGTATCCTTCACAACCGAGGATAGTATTGAGTATAAGTTCACGTAGGTTTTACGTGAGTATCCTTCACAACCGAGGATAGTATTGAGTATAAGTTCACGTAGGTTTTACGTGAGTATCCTTCACAACCGAGGATAGTATTGAGTATAAGTTCACGTAGGTTTTACGTGAGTATCCTTCACAACCGAGGATAGTATTGAGTATAAGTTCGATAGTATTGAGTATAAGTTCACGTAGGTTTTACGTGAGTATCCTTCACAACCGAGGATAGTATTGAGTATAAGTTCACGTAGGTTTTACGTGAGTATCCTTCACAACCGAGGATAGCGAGTAGCATAAGTATACGTAGGTTTTACGTATGTGTCCTTCACAACCGAGGACAATGGTATGGTAGTCTAGTATCAGTGTATGTACGAATCTATTCAACCTTATTCCTTCCATCCCATTCCCCAAACCCTGGGAATCCCATGCCTTAGTAAGGGTGTGAACTCACCTTGGTTTGCTCGGTATGCTAAGTGTATGCTCACAAGTAATCAATTGCGTCCTAAAGTAGGCACGTATGTGAAATCAGTTTGTGTTCAATTTGTTCACGTATAAACATGTAGCACGTAATCACAATCATATACAAGATGGTTACACTTAACAGCAGTTAAATATTCCAGTTAATGCTTAACAGAATTAACCCAAGTTCCTGCACAGATCAGCTATTCGGCGAAACACACATGTTGGCGAAACAAGTTCTGTTTCGTCGTGGTCTTAGTTGGCGAATCAGAATTCTAATTCGTCGATTGTCCTTGGCGAAACACATTCTGTTTCGCCGAGAGTTCTGTTTCGTCGAACAGTTCAGTTACGTCGAACATCAGTTGCAGAAACATCCCCAAAAACCCTAACAGCCGTAAAACAGCAAATCCTCAAACATACAGTAATCATTCAGCACAGAATCATCGTAACTCAATCATCCAAGAATCATTGTCTAGCATGAACCCTAGTTTATGTGTACAACATATAGATTAACATACAACATCATATCATCGATCCCTATCAAGATACTAATGTGTATTCAGAAATCAAGAGTCATGAAATCGATTAAACAAACATATGACTAACCGAGGTCGATAGTACGAAGGTTTAATCTCTTAACGAGGCTTCGAGAACTCTAATCTGCCGTCGCCAGGCAGTGGGAGCCCTAGGGTCTTTCTGTTTTGCTAAAATGACGAATTGAGCGGTTCCGTATAACTTATACGCGTCTAAGTGTTTTGGGCCCTTACTGGGCTTGGCGAAACTGACGGGCCGGCGAATCACATTTGATTCGTCGAGATGTTGATGGCGAAACACCTGTTTCGTCGGGTGGTATATGACGAATGGCACATGTGTTTCGTCGAGTTTACATAGGGCTTAATAGTCTGAGTGTTTACAACAGGTTCCCATTAAATCTTTAAACACATATTCATGCAACCATCACAATAAGTATTATCATATCAGCACGTAGCATATCCAACAATCATCTCAAATTACAATCAGTGTACAGTTATAAGTCAAACCAGTCAAACAAGTCAAAGTCAACGTGCATTAAATGCAAATAAAGGATGTCGGAATTTCGAGTTGTCACATGCCTTTCGGGTTGACGAACGCGCCTGCGGTTTTCATGGATCTTATGAACAGGGTGTGCAAACCTTATCTTGACAAGTTCGTCATTGTTTTCATCGACGACATCCTGATCTACTCGAAGAATCGGGAGGAACACGAGCAGCACTTACGACTTATTTTGGAACTTCTTCGAACGAAACAGCTATACGCTAAGTTTTCAAAATGCGACTTCTGGCTTCGTGAAGTCCACTTCCTAGGCCACGTAGTAAACAAGGATGGGATCCATGTTGATCCATCCAAGGTAGATTCGATCAAGAACTGGCCTGCACCTCGCACACCAACGGAAATACGTCAATTCTTGGGTTTGGCGGGTTACTACAGAAGGTTCATCAAAGACTTCTCAAAAATTGCTCAGCCACTTACACTACTGACGCAGAAGGGTGTTGTTTATCGTTGGGGTAATGCACAGGAAACAGCATTCCAACACTTAAAGGATAGACTCTGTAGCGCACCTATCCTCTCACTGCCTGAAGGCACGGACGATTTCGTAGTCTACTGCGACGCATCTATCCAAGGTCTTGGATGTGTATTGATGCAGAGGGATAAAGTTATTGCTTATGCTTCGCGCCAGCTTAAGATTCACGAACGGAATTATACGACACACGACCTAGAGCTGGGAGCGGTTGTTTTTGCACTCAAGATATGGCGACACTATTTGTATGGTACCAAGTGCGCAATCTACACTGATCACAGAAGCCTCGAACATATCTTCAAACAGAAAGAGCTGAATATGCGACAGCGACGATGGGTTGAATTGTTAAATGACTACGAATGCTCGATCAGGTACCACCCAGGCAAAGCCAATGTTGTGGCTGACGCCCTCAGCCGAAAGGACACCGCGCCTAAGCGCGTGCGAGCTTTACAACTCACTATACAGTCTAGTCTTCCTTCTCAGATACGAAATGCTCAGGTAGAAGCATTGAAACCAGAAAATGTCAGGGCTGAAGCCCTACGTGGCTCAAGACAACGTTTAGAACAAAAGGAAGATGGTGCTTACTACGTCATAGGACGCATTTGGGTTCCACTCTATGGTAACTTACGCGAGCTTGTAATGGATGAAGCTCATAAGTCTCGCTACTCAGTACATCCTGGTTCGGATAAAATGTACCACGACATCAAAACCACATATTGGTGGCCTAGCATGAAGGCCCACATAGCCACATACGTTAGCAAATGCTTGACTTGTGCGAGAGTCAAGGCAGAATATCAGAAACCGTCAGGACCACTCCAACAACCTGAAATACCACAATGGAAATGGGAGCAAATTTCCATGGATTTTGTTACTGGCTTACCTAGATCTCAGCGCGGAAATGATACTATTTGGGTGATCGTGGATCGACTCACAAAGTCTGCTCACTTCTTGGCTATCAAAGAAACAGACAAGTTCTCTACCTTAGCAGACATTTACTTAAAAGAAGTGGTCTCGAGGCACGGGGTGCCCACCTCCATCATCTCTGATCGTGACGCACGTTTTACTTCAGAACTGTGGCAAGCAATGCATAAATCTTTTGGCTCTCGTTTAGACATGAGCACAGCTTATTATCCTCAGACGGATGGGCAGTCTGAGCGCACTATTCAAACTTTAGAAGACATGCTTCGGGCGTGCGTAATTGACCTTGGCAATGGTTGGGAGAAACATCTGCCACTTGTGGAATTTTCATACAATAACAGCTACCACACCAGCATTAAAGCTGCTCCATTTGAGGCATTGTACGGGCGTAAATACCGGTCACCTCTCCGTTGGGCAGGGGTGGGAGATAGTCAAATCACAGGTCCAGAAATGGTAGTCGATACTACAGAAAAGATTGCACAAATACGGCAACGCATGGCGGCAGCACGCGACCGTCAGAAAGCATACGCTGATTTAGACAGGAAACCACTCGAGTTCCAAGTTGGGGATCGAGTGCTACTCAAAGTTTCACCCTGGAAGGGTGTGGTTCGTTTTGGCAAACGCGGCAAACTAAATCCACGATATGTTGGACCATTCGAAGTTACAGAGAAAATAGGTAAAGTGGCCTACAGATTGAACTTACCACCTGAACTCAGTGCAGTTCACAACGTCTTCCACGTGTCGAATCTGAAGAAGTGTACGTCAGATGAGACCCACATAGTTCCCTTAAAGGAACTCACTATCGACGAGCGGTTGCACTTCGTCGAGGAACCTGTTGAAATCACGGACCGGGATGTTAAGGTCCTCAAGAACACGAGAATCCCTCTTGTACGAGTTCGTTGGAACTCCCGCCGCGGCCCAGAGTTCACCTGGGAGCGTGAAGATCAAATGGAACTCAAATATCCCCAGTTATTCGGAAACTAAGCAACCACTACTGAGGCCGAAGCTACTACAGAATTTCGGGACGAAATTCCAAATCAACGGGGGGATAATGTGACACCCCAAGAAAACCAGTAATCTTCGCAAACCTGCTCGGGGAGCCGCGATACAATACAGGTAAACAACATCACACCACTAGCTTCCTCAGTAACCGCATGCTAAATTTCGGGACGAAATTTCTTTCAAGTTGGGGATAATGTGACAACTCGAGTTTCCAAGATTTCCGTTTTCGCACTAATGGCACGTTTATTGTTTAAATATTTGTTATACGACTTATTTGTTCCGTAACTGTACACGTTGATATTATGATAAATGATATACG
This sequence comes from Helianthus tuberosus, assembly GCA_030545235.1. NCBI lineage: Eukaryota > Viridiplantae > Streptophyta > Magnoliopsida > Asterales > Asteraceae > Helianthus > Helianthus tuberosus. Next base: position 117,567,795 of record CM060452.1, on the reverse strand, counting down.
TGGTTAGTAAACACTTGAACTAGTTAAGTGCCGGAAAACCTCCACAACGAATCAAGTGTCTCGCCAATAACAACTCGACGAAACAGAAACTTGATCCGTCAACCTTCTCGACGAAACATAATCTGTTTCGCCGAGCCCAGATCCGCCGAAGCCCAGCTTGGGCCCAGTACGTAAACTCTCATATTATTACGTGAACCAACCTTTTGTTTCATACTTTTGAGCAATCTGAAACCCTAGAACACTTCTCAAACTGTGACGGCAACTACAAGCTTACGAAACCTTCTTGTGCCATCAATCCACTAGTTTCTATCTCGGTTAGTGTGATTCTTGTTCGTGTAGTGGATTAAAAACACTTGTGATTATTTGTTTGATTTTATGTAGTAACAGTTAGGTATAACAGTTAGGTAATTTTGTTCATGGATTGAATATATATGCGATTATGGTCCGATGTAAAAATCTATTACGTGATGTTATGTGATTAATGTTGTTTATGTGGTATTTCATGATTTAATATGTATGCTAGATTAGAGGTGTCATGATGATCTGAGTAATTGATAGTCTTGCATGGGTCACAAGTGTTGAGTGGTATTTTGTTTATGAAATCATGTGACTAAATGGATAATCACTTCTTTAATTCGGTCCAATAGCATCATGAAAACAATCCATATTGTCGGCCATTGTTGGTGTGGAATATATTAGTGAGGATGTAAACCAGTACATGATAATCTAGTCCATGTGAGGTCATGAGTATTCTGTTTAGTTGAGAATTTTCATGAGTTGGGCGGCATGCATAAACTGACAACTTGGTCACATGTGATGATATTCTCATTGAAACTGTCACTATTGAATTAGGCTTCATGCTAGATATTAAGTACCATGATGATGATTATGTTATGACATCGATGATTGCTGGTAGATGGCGTATAACGGCTGTAAGTGATGGTTAGGGTTTCTGTGATAAGCTGCGTAACTGGTACATGTTCACGAAACAGAATTTACGGCGAAACAGGAAGGGTGTTTCGCCAAGGGTAATTGACGAAACAGAACTTTATTTCGCTGAAGGGACTCTCGACGAAACTGAAGGTGTTTCGTCGAGTGGGGAAACCTGTTTTAACTTGGTTTGTTTCTGTTAGAACTTAACTGACCTAATTAACTGCTGTTAACTGAATTGCATGTTCCGTATGTGTTTGAATATGTGTTATGTGCTACGTGATGATCTTTGACTCGGTGTTACCATGTTGTACTCGTACGTAAACTGATTTCGCATACGTGAATAATCTAGGACGTGATTGATTTACTTTGAGCACATACTTAGCATACCGAGCAAACCAAGGTGAGTTCACACAAGCCAAGGCATGGGGTTCCCGGGGTGGGAATGGGGATTTGATGATTTACTGTACATACATAGATGATGGAACCTACTGCTAGACTAGTAACACTTATTGAACGATCTTCGCACACCTGCCAAGGACATTGGCCGCGATACTATGAACTGATCTTCGCACACCTGCCAAGGACATTGGCCGCGATACTATGAACTGATCTTCGCACACCTGCCAAGGACATTGGCCGCGATACTATGAACTGATCTTCGCACACCTGCCAAGGACATTGGCCGCGATACTATGACCCGATCTTCGCACACCTGCCATGGAATGGCCGCGAACTAAATTTACAACATCTTCGCACACCTGCCTGTTGAGGCCGCGATACAAATAAACCTAGTCTAGTATACTTGGGGTAACCATTCCCCAACATCTTCGCACACCTGCCTGGAGGGCCGCGATGGGAAATAATACGATACTTTGTAACGAACGAACATACTACTACTCACGCTATACTAATACTGAACTATTAACTGTGAACTCGCTCAACTAGTTGTTGACTCTCTCTTACATGCCTTGCAGGACCTTAGGTACATATGGAGCTTGCACAGGGAGGAGCAGGTCGTTGTGGGATACGGATCGTAGACGATAATTGAACTTATAACTTACTTTGGGTTTCATTATTATGCTTCCGCTACTTAAACAATGTTTGGTTATGAACATCAGTCATGTCAAGATGAATTACATTTTCCTACTTTTACACTTAAATACTATGTTTGATATGATTGATGGCTTGATCCTGGTCAGTCACGCCTCCAAGCGGTGATACTCCGCGTGTGGATTTTGGGGGTGTGACAGGTAGTACTCCGCGAGTGGATTTTGGGGGTGTGATAGATTGGTATCAGAGCCATTGGTTATAGAGAACTCGGTTTTAATAAGGGGAAAACGTTTTTATTAAAACCAAACTATAACCAGAACAGTGCTCAACGATCCACAACGACGCCTCGCTCCACGTGCAAGACTCATCACTCTAGGTAATATGGTACATGTCTTATTGCCTACTTGCTAGAATTGCATAGAACTTTGCTCCGGGTATGCTTAGGTTAACTTAACACTATTGCATGAGAACACTTGTGTGATTATTCCCTTTTGTTATCACACTACTCGCGAACCTCTCTCACTTATGTCATATTTACTATGAAGATCATGTCTGGACGTATCAACATGACGCAAGCCCAACTGACGGCTCTCATTAACGAGCGAATTGCTGAGGCACTTACAGCCGCACAAGCAGGAGGTATACCCTGCAGTTGTAACTCACACTAGGATCTTTAGATCCTACACTCCTAAACCAACTCTTGTGTTTTAATCTTGTACTGGATTCTTATATACAACAGGTCAGCACGCTCAGCCACCTGTTTGTACCTTCAAAACTTTCATGGACTGTCGTCCTACTACCTTTAGTGGCACGGAAGGAGCGGTTGGACTCCTCCATTGGTTTGAAAAGCTCGAGTCCGTATTCGAAATGTGCGAATGCCCTGAGGCTCGCAGGGTGAAATACGCCACTGGTACTCTAGAAGGCATTGCACTGACTTGGTGGAATGCGCAAGTACAGATGTTAGGGTTGGTTGTTGCTAATGCCACACCTTGGAACGGTTTCAAGGAATTGATTAAAGAGGAATATTGTAGCCGTGATGATATTCATAAGCTGGAGGTAGAGTTTTATCACTTGAAAATGACTGGGTCAGAAATTGAAGCGTACACCAGAAGATCGAACGAGTTGGCTATTCTGTGTCCTACTATGGTGGACCCTCCCATTAAGCGTATCGAACTGTATCTCAATGGTCTGGTGCCGGAAATTCAAAGTCACGTAACCTCAGCGAATCTTGGCACTATTCAACAGATCGTCAAGCTAGCTCATCGCCTCACCGACCAGGCAGTGGAACAGAACAGGCTGCCTAAACGTATCAGCGCTACTACCGTTACCACTCCAGTTACTCCTGCTATTCCCAGTGACAACAAGCGGAAATGGGAAGGGGATTCCAGCAGGGGTTCAGCTATTGTACAGTCTCAAGCACAACAGCAGCGCAAGACTAGTGATTACCAGAGCCAGAGTCAGCAATCGTCTGGTAATCAGGGGCAGAGTGGATATCGGGGAAATCATCCACTATGTAACAGGTGCAACAAACACCACAGTGGTCAGTGTCGTAAAGGCCGCTGTCAAAGATGTCTAAGGGTAGGTCATGACGCTAAAGATTGCAGGAGCTCAAGGCCTGCGAATCAGAACCAGCAACAACAGTCACCCGTTCCACGAAACCAGTCACAGCAACAACAGCAAGGAAATAAGGTATGCTTTCAGTGTGGGGCTGAAGGTCATTTCAAGCGGAACTGCCCCCAGTTAAACCAGAATCAGAATAACAACAACAATAATCAGGGCAGTGGGAACAACAATGGGGGAAACAACAACAACAACAATGGTGCAAAGGGTCGTATGTTTGTGATTGGTCAGAGTGACGCAAGGAACGATCCTAATGTGGTTACGGGTAAGTTTCTTCTCGACGACTTTTATGTTACCGTATTATTTGATTCGGGTGCGGATACCAGTTATATGTCTCTGAACGTTAGTCAAATGCTTAAACGCGCACCAACACTTTTGAACAACAAACATGTAATAGAGTTAGCTAACGGTAAAAGTCTAGAGGCCACACACATAGTTCAGGGTTGTAATCTTATCCTCGCTGGTCAGACTTTCTCTATCGATCTCATCCCTATAACTCTGAGTAGTTTCGACATTGTCATCGGTATGGATTGGTTATCCTAACAACAAGCAGAGATCCTATGCAAGGAGAAGATCATTCGTATTCCTCGTTCTGGCAAAGAACCTCTCGAAGTTCAAGGCGACAAGAGTGGTGTCGTGAGTGGCATCATCTCCTTTTTGAAGGCTCAGAAGTGTCTGCGAAAGGGCCACATAGCTATTTTAGCACTCGTTACTGATACATCGACGACAGAGAAAAAGATTGGGGATATTCCTGTAGTACGCGACTTTCCTCAAGTGTTTCCTGAAGAGTTACCTGGGTTACCGCCCCATCGCCAGGTCGAATTTCAGATCGAGCTAGCTCCAGGAGCAGCACCTATAGCTCGAGCGCCTTACCGCTTAGCTCCAACTGAACTGGAAGAACTGTCTAAGCAATTGCAGGAACTCTTGGAAAAGGGTTTCATACGTCCTAGCTCTTCGCCCTGGGGAGCTCCAGTATTATTTGTAAAGAAGAAAGACGGTACTTTTCGTATGTGCATAGACTGCCGCGAACTGAACAAGGTGACTGTGAAGAATCGTTATCCACTTCCACGCATCGACGACTTATTCGACCAGTTGCAAGGGTCGAGCTATTACTCAAAGATTGACCTGAGGTCAGGTTACCATCAACTGAGAGTCCGGGATGAGGACGTCTCCAAAACAGCATTCAGAACTCGCTACGGTCATTACGAGTTTTTGGTCATGCCATTCGGGCTAACGAACGCGCCTGCGGTTTTCATGGATCTTATGAACAGGGTGTGGTGTGCAAACCTTATCTTGACAAGTTTGTTATTGTTTTTATTGATGACATCCTGATCTACTCGAAGAATCGGGAGGAACACGAACAGCATTTACGACTTATTCTGGAACTCCTTCGAACGGAACAACTGTATGCTAAGTTTTCAAAATGCGACTTCTGGCTTCGTGAAGTCCACTTTCTAGGCCACGTGGTAAACAAGGATGGGATTCATGTCGATCCATCCAAGGTAGATTCGATCAAGAACTGGCCTGCACCTAGCACACCGACAGAAATACGCCAATTCTTGGGTTTGGCGGGTTATTACAGACGGTTTATCAAAGACTTCTCAAAGATTGCACAGCCGCTTACATTACTGACACAGAAAGGTATTGCTTACCGTTGGAGTGATACACAGGAAACAGCGTTTCAGCACTTAAAGGATAGACTTTGTAGCGCACCTATCCTCTCATTGCCTGAAGGCACGGACGATTTTGTAGTCTACTGCGATGCATCTATCCAAGGTCTTGGATGTGTGTTGATGCAACGGGATAAAGTTATTGCTTATGCTTCACGCCAACTTAAGATTCACGACCGGAATTACACTACGCACGATTTAGAGCTTGGAGCTGTTGTCTTTGCACTCAAGATATGGAGACATTATCTGTATGGCACCAAGTGCACCATCTACACCGATCACAGAAGTCTTGAGCATATCTTCAAGCAGAAAGACTTGAACATGCGACAACGTCGATGGGTCGAGTTACTGAACGATTACGAATGTGCTATAAAGTACCATCCAGGCAAGGCCAATGTGGTGGCCGACGCCCTCAGTCGAAAGGATACTATACCTAGGCGTGTACGAGCGTTGCAACTCACTATTCAGTCTAGTCTTCCTTCACAGATACGAGATGCTCAGGTAGAAGCATTGAAACCGGAAAACGTCAAGGCTGAAGCTCTACGCGGCTCAAGGCAAAGGTTAGAACAAAGGGCAGACGGCGCCTACTATGTAACAGGACGCATCTGGGTCCCACTCTATGGTAAATTACGCGAGCTTGTAATGGATGAAGCTCATAAGTCTCGCTACTCAGTACATCCTGGTTCAGATAAGATGTACCACGACCTCAGAACTACATATTGGTGGCCTAGCATGAAGGCCCACATAGCAACTTACGTTAGAAAGTGTTTGACTTGTGCGAGAGTCAAAGCAGAATATCAGAAACCATCAGGCCCACTCCAACAACCTGAGATACCACAATGGAAATGGGAGCAAATTTCCATGGATTTTGTTACTGGCCTACCTAGATCTCAGCGCGGAAATGATACTATTTGGGTGATCGTGGATCGACTCACAAAGTCTGCTCACTTCTTGGCTATCAAGGAAACGGATAAGTTCTCCACTCTAGCAGACGTATACCTTAAAGAAGTTGTCTCGAGGCACGGGGTGCCCACCTCTATTATCTCTGATCGTGATGCACGTTTTACTTCAGAACTGTGGCAAGCAATGCACAAATCTTTTGGCTCTCGATTAGACATGAGCACAGCTTATCATCCTCAGACAGATGGGCAATCTGAGCGTACTATTCAAACTCTAGAAGACATGCTTCGGGCGTGCGTAATTGACTTTGGCAAGGGCTGGGAAAAACATCTGCCACTTGTGGAATTTTCGTACAACAACAGTTACCACACCAGCATTAAAGCTGCTCCATTTGAGGCATTGTACGGGCGTAAATGCCGATCACCTCTTTGTTGGGCAGAGGTGGGTGACAGTCAGATCACAGGTCCGGAAATGGTAGTTGATACTACTGAAAAGATTGCTCAAATACGACAACGCATGGCGGCAGCTCGTGACCGTCAGAAAGTATACGCCGATAAAGACAGGAAAATACTCGAATTCCAAGTTGGGGATCGAGCACTACTCAAAGTTTCACCTTGGAAGGGTGTTGTTCGTTTTGGCAAACGAGGCAAGCTCAATCCACGATACGTTGGACCATTTGAAGTCATAGAAAAGATAGGCAAAGTGGCCTACAGACTGAACTTACTAGCTGAACTCAGTGCAGTTCACAACGTCTTTCATGTGTCAAATCTGAAGAAGTGGCAGTCAGATGAGACCTTCATAGTTCCTTTGAAGGAGCTCACTATCGACGAACAATTGCATTTCGTCGAGGAACCAGTTGAAATCACGGACCGGGATGTTAAGGTCCTCAAGAACACCAGAATACCTCTTGTTCGAGTTCGTTGGAACTCCCGTCGTGGCCCAGAGTTCACCTGGGAACGCGAAGACCAAATGGAACTCAAATATCCCCAGTTGTTCGAAAACAATGCAACTACTACTGAGGCTGAAGCTACTACAGAAGTTCGGGATGAAATCCCAACTCAACAGGGGAATGATGTGACACCCCAGGAAAACCAGTAAACGATAACTTACCTAGCTTCCTCAGTAACCGCATGCTAAATTTCGGGACGAAATTTCTTTCAAGTTGGGGATAATGTGACAACTCGAGTTTCCAAGATTCTATCTTCGCATTTAGTGCACGTTAATTTTTTATTTTTTTTATTTTAGTTGTTTGTTAATACGACTCGTTGTTTCACAACGCTTACTTTTGTAATACGTTGTAACGTATTTCGACTGATATTTTATACTTGGAAATCCATAATATTTATTATGTGTGATTGTATGTTAATAAGGTGTTATTAATTAACATGTAATTAAAGATGGAACTTTTACAGTAAACAAACAAGTATGATGAAATCACCCAAGTGGTGAAAACACATAAGTGTTTTCGTCCACTTTAAACCAACGAAATCAGTGAAGGGCTTGGCCCATGGCCCAGTATTTTAGATATTTTGTATAATCATTTTTATAAACCAATCTTCTCAGACAAGTCTCACAATTATCAAAACAAATCTTATCACATTGTCTCTCTCTCTCTCTATCTCTGAAAACCCACAAAGAAGTTCCTCATTTGAAGCAAACCTCTGTTTAAAATCCTTGGTTAGTGATTTTCATGTTCAGTTGTTTAAGATGCTTATCGTATGATTATTGGATGTTTAATCATGATGTATGAATATATGTGAATATGTGAATTATCATAGTGTGCTTGTTAGATAATTATCATACATGAATTCTGTGTATATTTGATATTTTGAACAACAGTGGGTATATGTTAATGGATGATAAACTGATTAAATCGGGGTCCTGGTATCATATAATGTTGGCAAATTATATATTACATATCAATGATTGATTTAAATGGCTTGTAGATGATTAAACATGTTTCTGTAATGAGATAGTTACTGGGTTTTAAGTTACAGTGAGTTGGTGAAGATGATGAACATTCACGAAAACACCCCCACAACAAGGAAGTGGACGAAATCACTTAATGTGATTTCGGCCCAAACAGTTCGGCCCATAGGGGTGTTTTCGGCCCAGTTAAGGATTTCGGCCATTAAGGGTTTTCGGCCTATGTTTGGATTTCGGCTTATATGTGGTTTTCGGCTTATATAGGGGATTTCGGCTAAGCTAGTGATTTCGGCCCAACATAGATTTCGGCCCAGTTGTGTTTTCGGCACTAGGGTGTGTTTGGCAACTTATTCACTGTTAATAATTAATGTCATTTAATATGTTATTCAAATAAACTAACCACTTGTATAACCCAGTTAGTTTACTTAACTCTGTTAATCTAGTAAGTTGTTAACTTTTATGGGTTGTTAACCTTGTTAAGTAGTTAACCCTATTTATTTAATTTACACAGTAAGTTACTAAACTTGACTGTATGTTAACTCTGATTAGTTCTTATTCAACTATGTTATGGCTCATTAACTATGCCAAGTCAGTAACTGTATCAAGTATGTTATTGGATAATATGCTATGATAAACTGTGATTAACTGTTATGTAATGTGCGATTATTTGCCAAGCGCGCTATGTTATATTACTGTGATAATAGTTACATGTGAAATATTACGAACGTAAACTGACTGAACATACGTGCACAATAGGACTTGACTGATAAATTGTGAGCACTTAACTTAGCAAACCGAGCAAACAAGGTGAGTTCACACTTCTACCAAGGCATGGGATTCTCGGGGTTGGGAATGGGTTGATGATTGATTATTTAAGCTTAAGAGTTATCGGAATTACATACCATTGGCCTCGGGAGATGAAGGTCAATGGTAGATACTACTAGACTAGTGATACATAAACTTCTCTTCGCAAACATGCCGGGATCGGCCGCGATACTAGAACTAATCTTCGCAAACATGCCTGGAATGGTCGCGAACTATACTTTAATCTTCGCAAACATGCCTGGAGGGCCGCGATACAAATATAACTAGTCTAGAAAACATGGGAAACCCCCACTAAACTTCGCAAACATGCCTTGAGGGCCGCGATGCTATTACATACGATACGTGATTCTAATCGAGCATACGATTTACGAAATGAACATTATAACTAAATAACCAACTATGAACTCGCTCAACTTTTTGTTGACTCTCTGTTACATGCCTTGCAGGACCATAGGTACTTTTGGAGCTTGCACGGGAGGCAAGGTCGTTGTGGACATGGATCGTGAACGTGTTGTTAAACATAAATGACATTTTGTACTTAAAACTTATGTTGGGTTTACATTAATGTTTCCGCTACACACTTATTTATATTTGGTTTTGTAAACACCTATCGTATTGATGAATGACTTTTGATATACATACTTATGTTCAATATGATTGGTGGCTTGATCCTGGTCATGTCACGCCTCCAAGCGGTAGTACTCCGCGAGTGGATTTTGGGGGTGTGACATAACTAGTCCTATGACAAGTGTTATATGCCTAAACATGTTACATAATCAGTTAGGTGACAAAAGTTTAGGTTACATATGCTTAATTACCAATTATACATGAAAAGGGTATTCTGGTAATTTACCTAAGGCATATAAACTACCTATCATACAACTACTTAAACGAAGCGACCATAAGGTATAACCTTGGAAGGGTATTCCCTATATGCTATGGTCACCTAATGTGCTTGGTCGGATCCTAATGATCGACCAAACGGGTCGGGTTCGAAAGTATAAGCGATTGTTTAGATCGCTTACCTTACGACCCTATATAAGCACTAAACTAAAAGTGACGAGCTAAGCATGTTAAAACATGCTTAACTAAGTTTAGAAAACAGGTTTGGTATCAAAACAAACGGTTTTGATACCTAAGAGTAGTTTGGTTACAAAATACGCAAGAATGCGTATTCTGGCCGAAACTACGGCTCGTCACTGAGCCTAGATAACGTGGTAATCAGTAGGTATAGTCACTAGGGACTATAACCATCGTGATCACGCTCACGTTATGAAGTTCAAACGAACTTCGCATCGACCATAAACTGGTCAATGCAGAAAGTCAAACAAAGTTTTGACTTTCGGACTCGAAAAGCAATAAAAGAACGAAGGAACACTTACGAAGGGTCCCCGAATGCTAATCTAGATCAAAATAGCTCAGGTATAAAACAAAGGTTTCAACTTAGAGCAAAATTGATCAGATTCTAGTGAGAAAAGAAGTGAAATGGGTTGGGTATTTATAGTTTTCGGTTCACCGTTAGGATGGTTTCTTGGAGAAGAGGGAATGATCTAGCCCGTACACTTGTCAAGATGTTATGGTAACTGATTTTGGCCACCACAAGAGTTTAACAAGTGGCACTTGACCTTTGGAGAATGTTTAGGGGCAGATAACAGCTACCAAAAACGATTTGCTGCATCTGGACACTGCTTGCGCACCGTAACAAATAACCCTTACGGTGCGCAAGGGCCAAGTTTGTCAGATTTACCATTTTGGTCCCTGTTGTGCTATAAGGTCATTTCTGACGCGTTTAAGGCCCGTTAACCCCATTTCAAAGCTCTAAAATGAAGTTAAAGTATAGGGAACTTAAAATGTGCTCAAAAATATCTCGGATGTCAGTTCGTTTAGCCGTACGATTGCGTTGTTCGGTTAATTACGACGGAATGCGCATAAGCGCGAAAAACGATCCAAATGGCGTGACGAATGGATTTTTCTTATGCCAAACACTAAAATAAAATATTTTAGTGCTTACATAACTTTTTGGATGTCCGGATGTATTCAGAACGCGAGTTATGCGCGAAAGTGCAAACTTGTGCACTTTTTTGACGCTTTTAGTCCCTGAATGTCCCAAAAGTATATTTTAGCACACCGAACCTCTCAAAGCCTATTTCTAAGCTATGTAAAGGATATTTATGGTATGTTTAACTTATGGTCATGTTCCGGAATGTTCGTTACAGTTCAAATTGGCATACTTTCGCAGTTTTGTCAAGTTTAGTCCCTGTAGTCGAATTAACTTGTTTTTGCCATACCAATGCCTTCAAAACTTATTTCTAAGTTATGTAAAGGTTATTTAAGGTATGTTAAGTATATGTTGATGTTCCGGAGTATTTTCCGTATTAAACTGATTACGTTTACGCATCTGTTTGCGTAAAACTCTCCAGAAAGCGATGTAGAGTTTGAAATTACATAAAAGTCAAAACATGAAAAATGTAAAACACAACCAAACAAACATTGGGATCAAATAACATTGTTTTATTGATAATAGAACTGTTCACAATGATTACAAGCACGGATGTTACAGTCTCCCCTACTTGTGGAAATTTCGTCCCGAAATTTATTTAGAGGAAACTCGTGGGAAAAGATGCGGATACTTCGCCTTCATTTGATCTTCGCGTTCCCAAGTAAACTCGGGTCCATGTTTAGCTTCCCAGTGAACTTTGACCAAAGGAATGCGCTTGCGTTTTAGCCACTTGACTTCACGTTCCATGATTTCCACTGGCTTTTCAACGAATTTCAGTGTTTTACCAACCCGAATTTCGTCAAGCGGTATGTGGAGGTTCTCATCAGCTAAACACCTCTTGAGATTGGACACGTGAAAAGTTGGATGAACATTTCCAAGTTCAGGAGGTAACTCAAGTCTGTAGGCTACCTTACCGATTCTTTCGACGATCTTGAATGGTCCAACGTATCTAGGTGCAAGTTTTCCTTTATTTCCAAATCTGATCACACCTTTCCAAGGTGAGACCTTAAGTAATACTCGATCACCGACTTGAAATTCCAAGGGCTTGCGTTTTGGATCCGCGTAACTCTTTTGACGGCTTCTAGCTGTCTGAAGGTTATCACGAACTTTCTTTATCTTGTCAGTTGTCTCTAAAATGAGAGCAGGTCCAGTAAGTTGAGCCTCGCCGATCTCATTCCAGCAGACTGGTGAACGACATTTTCGACCATAGAGAGCCTCGAAAGGAGCCATTTTGATGCTGGTGTGATAACTGTTGTTGTAGGAGAATTCAATCAACTTAAGATGTGAATCCCAACTACCACCAAAATCGATCACACAAGCTCTAAGCATATCCTCCAGAGTCTGGATTGTTCTTTCAGATTGACCATCCGTTTGCGGATGATAAGTTGTGCTCAGATTGAGTTGGGCGCCCATAGCAGATTGCATGGTTCTCCAAAAATGAGAAGTGAAACGAGCATCTCTGTCAGAAATGATGTTCAAAGGAACACCATGTCGAGCTACAATTTCATCCACATAGATTTGAGCAAGTCTGTCAGCAGGAAAATCCTCACGGATTGGCAAGAAATGCGCTGACTTAGTAAGACGATCAACAACTACCCAGATGGCATCATGACCTTTCTTTGTGCGTGGAAGTTTAGTAACAAGATCCATAGTAATGTTTTCCCATTTCCAAACTGGGATCTCTGGTTGCTCCAATAAACCAGAAGGACGCTGATGTTCAGCCTTAACCTTAAGACAAGTAAGGCATTTTGATACGTATAAGGCAATGTCTTTCTTCATACCAGGCCACCAATAGTGAATACGAAGATCCTTATACATCTTATCTGAGCCCGGATGAATAGAATAACGAGACTTATGGGCTTCATCCATAAGCAAGGTACGAAGATCATCCTGGCTTGGGACCCACAAACGGTCCATGAAGTAATACGATCCATTGTCCTTCAGTTCCAAAGCAGGCGTTATGTGATAGGGAAATTCCTTATCCATTAAACCTTGTGAGACACAAGATTGTTGAGCCTGAGAAATGCGTGCTTGGATATCGGATTGAGCTTGAATAACAGATTGAACACATACACAATGAAGCTTAGTACGTTCCTTACGACTCAATGCATCAGCTACGACATTCTCCTTACCAGGATGGTAGCGAATTTCGCAGTCATAGTCGTTTAAAAGCTCAACCCAACGTCGTTGCCTCATGTTGAGTTCTTTCTGGTTGAAGATATGCTGAAGACTTTTGTGGTCCGTGAAAACCACACATTTTGTACCGTACAAATAGTGTCTCCAGATTTTTAGAGCGAAAACCACTGCACCCAACTCAAGATCATGAGTAATGTAGTTCTTCTCATGTATCTTCAACTGCCTCGATGCATATGCTATGACTTTGTTCCTTTGCATAAGAACACAGCCAAGACCCAGTTTAGATGCATCGCAATAAACAACGAAATCATCATTGCCCTCAGGCAAAGTCAGAACAGGCGCGTCGCAAAGCTTCTGCTTCAAGTGTTGAAAAGCTTCCTCTTGTTTGAATCCCCAATCAAAGGGCTTGTTCTTCTGAGTTAAAGCAGTTAGAGGAACTGCAATCTTTGAGAAGTTCTCAATGAAGCGGCGGTAATAACCCGCCAGACCAAGAAAGGAACGAACCTCAGTGGGAGTAGAAGGCGTATCCCAATCCTTAATCGCACTGATCTTGGAGGGATCTACATGAATACCTTGTTCGTTGATAATATGTCCTAAGAATTGAACTTCTTTAAGCCAGAATTCACACTTGGAGAATTTGGCGAAAAGTTGCTCTTTCTTTAGGAGTTCCAGAGTAAGACGAAGATGTTGCTTGTGATCAGCTCGCGTCTTGGAGTAAATCAAGATGTCGTCAATAAAAACAATGACGAACTGATCCAAATAAGGTTTGCAGACCCTATTCATTAAGTCCATGAAAACAGCAGGAGCATTAGTCAAACCGAATGGCATGACTGTGAATTCATAATGCCCATAACGAGTGCGGAACGCTGTCTTGGGAATATCTTCTTCATGCACACGAAGTTGATGATACCTAGAACGTAGATCAATCTTCGAAAAATAAGAAGCGCCCTGTAACTGATCAAAGAGATCGTCTATGCGCGGTAGGGGATATCGGTTCTTGATGGTAAGCTTGTTAAGCTCACGATAATCGATACACATCCTAAAAGATCCATCCTTCTTCTTGACAAAAAGAACGGGAGCACCCTAGGGTGAAAAGCTAGGACGGATAAAACCTTTGTCAGAGAGCTCCTGAAGCTGCTTAGACAACTCTTGCATCTCAGACGGTGCAAGACGATATGGGGCTCTGGCAATGGGATTTGCACCAGGTACGAGATCAATGCGGAACTTGACTTGGCGTGCTGGAGGTAGACCAGGTAACTCTTCAGGGAAAACTTCAGAATAATCCCGAACGACAGGAATATCTGAAATAGACTTACCCTTGCCTTTATCTGCTGTAACATGTGCTAAGAAGGCCACATAATTCTTTCGCAGATACTTCCGAGCTTTAAAACAAGACATGAGTTTGAGACCACCGGCAGGTTTCTCACCTTGAACCTGTAGGATCTCGCCTGTCGAAAGCGGCACACGAACAATCTTCTCAGAACAAACTATCTCTGCACGATGCTTAGACAACCAATCCATACCCACTATGACGTCGAAGCTTCCAAGTTGCATAGGCGTGAGGTTAATAGGAAAAAGATGATCGTTAAGGTTCAACTGGCAGTTGTGAAGAACAGAATCAAGAACAATGGGTTCACCACTAGCAACTTCTACTGTCAGAGGTTTACCTAGTTTTGTTCTAGACACGCGAAGTAATGGCTCAAAAGACAATGACACAAAACTCTTGTCGGCACCCGAATCAAAAAGAACAGATGCAGGGTGATTATTAATAAAGAACGTACCGTTCACCACATTATCGTCCGCCTGCGCCTCTTGGGCATTCAAGTTAAAAGCTCGCCCTCGAGCCTGAGCCTGATTTTGGTTCTGATTCTGATTTTGGTTGGCTAGCCTTGGGCACCGGTTCCTGTAGTGGGTCAGATCCCCACAATTGTAGCACGAACCAGGAGGAAAATGAGGTCGTGCAGCTTGACCTTGTTGCTCATTGTTGCTGAGCAAGAGGCTGAGCAACTTGTTGGGCTTGGTTCAGAACTGCCTGGTTCTGGTTAACAGGAATGCGGCAGGTGGCAGCAAGGTGACCAGGCCTTCCGCAGTTGGTGCACTGTCGGCACTGGAGGTGTGGTTGATGATGGCCGTTACACCTGTTGCACAAAGGTGCATTGCCAAGATAAGGCTTCTTGGCTAGTGGCTGCGCAGGCTGATTTGGCGCAGCTTGGGCCTGTGCAGTAACGGCATAGTTTTGGGAAGCCTTCCGCTTCCTAGACCCTCCAGAATTCTTTCCCTTCTTGTTTTGACCTTTCTTGCTATCTTCCTTAACAGACACCTGCTTCTTACCCTTGTCACCCTTTTTGTGCAGCTTCCCCTTTCGAATCTGCGACTCAGTCAATGTCGCTGATAACTCGATCGCCTGACGGAGTGTGGTAGGGTTGCTACCAGTAATGATGTCTTGTACCGAGTCAGGTAGGCCGTCGATGTATCTTTCGATAGCCTTGTCGAGTGGGGTAACCATAGTTGGGCAAAGCAGACTCAACTCTTCAAACCTATCAGTATAAGCCCTGTGCTCCCCACTGTCTTGTTTCAAGTCCTCAAACTCTTTCTCCAACGCTCGCTGTTCATGACGAGGACAGAATTCCCTCATCATAAGGGCCCTAAGTTCAGCCCAAGTTTGCGCTAGAGCAACTTCTGCACCCCGATCTCTCATAACCCCGTTCCACCATGTGAGAGCCCTCTTTTTTTTGGGTAAAGGTTTCACCCTGGTAAATTTTATATCACAACAAAAACAACGAAGAACAAGTGGTAAACAAAAGCGCCTACCAATTCATATGCCCGACATGCCGGGAATATGCACAACCAAGACAAAACAACCACACAAAAACTAAAACACAAACCACCAAACAAAACAGACTAGCACCTAGACGATGCTAATCTGAGCTGACCCCTAAAATAAACACTTTAGCCGATTTGATCGTATATGTCAAGCCCTTTGGGCAGCTTCCAATCTCTAAGAATTTTATCCACTTGTCTCGAGTCCTTGAACTTCAGTGTTACCAGCTTCAATCGAACCGAGGAATTGACAGCATCCGCAACTTGTCGAGCTGACCGTTGTGTATTCGCAAACAACCTGGAATTTCTTTCTAGCCAAACCTGATAAACGGTCGCCGCTACCAAAATCCTGCCAATCACATGCTTTGCCAATTTTGATCCTGATGTATTAACAAGATGTTGGAGAATATCCTCCCATTTATCCGATAGGTGTTGCATAGCTCCCATGGGTTTAACTATCATCCAAACTTGTGTCGAAAAAGGGCATTCAAAGAATAAATGCGGATGAGAATCAATACCGTGCTGGCACAAAGGACAGCACATCAGCCGAAGGTTTACGGCTCCACCGACATCCCAATACTTCAACCTATCTTGAGTCTTAAGCTTGTTCCCAATCACTAACCACATGAGAAAAGCGTGACGCGGAATACACTGAGAGAACCAAACAGCTCTATACCAATTTACATTCGGGCCACTCGATCGAAGTGTATCCCAAACATTCTTGGACGAGTAGGTTGTTTCCTTACCATTATCATCAATCCAGGCAATAGTATCTTTTTTATTTGGCGTTAAGTTCGGGACCTGCACATTTGCCAGAGCCGGGTATGTGTCTAACCAAGCCTCCGGCCATACCCATTTACCATCATTCACCACTACCGCTAGCTTTGTATTAATGTGAAAACCCGCTTGTTGAATCATTCTCGGCGTAATAAAGTTCCCAATTGGATCCGCATGAGACCATTTATCATACCAAGCAAAAGTCGCCATGCCATCCCCTATCTTTGACCACATATGCTCACGAATAATCGGTCTAAGCTTTAAGATTTTCCTCCACCCCCACGTATTACCTTGCTTAACTGGAACATCCCAAAAGCATCTTTGTTTCAACTTGTATGTGTGAATCCACTTAACCCAAAGCGACTCTCGATTAGTTAATAGGCTCCACACATGAAAAGTCATCAATGCCTTATTAACGTCGTCAACACGTTTAATCCCCAAACCCCCTTCATCCCTAGGCCAACATATAGTTTTCCACGCGACCTTGGCCTTGCCTTTCCCTACTGAACCGCTTCTCCATAGAAAGTCTTTCATTTTCCTTTCGAGCTCCTTTGTAATACGCTTTGGCAGGATGAAGACGGATGCCCAATAGACATGCATAGACGATAGAACTGATCTGATGAGTTGAAGTCTTCCCGCGAATGAAAGAAACTTGTTGTCCCAATACGTGATTCTATTTTCCATTTTTTCAACGAGTATTTGGCAGTCTTTATACAATAACCGGGAAGATATAAGGGGAACGCCAAGATATTTAACTGGAAGGCATCCTTCTTTAAACGACACAAGGTCAAGAATCCTTTGTTTTACCTGATTGGTCACGTTAGCAAAGTATACCGTGCTTTTTGGGATACTCGGAACTAAACCTGACATGTTTTTAAAACTTTCAAGAGCTTCTAGCACAAGCTTGACCGATTTAACTTCGCCTCTTGCAAACATAAACAAGTCATCAGCAAAACATAAGCTCACAATTCGTTGTTTATCACACTTATTATGAAACCGAAAATTCAGCGATGTGGCTACCATGTGATCCAGCCGAAGAGTAAGAACTTCTATAACGAGAGTAAACAAGTAAGGCGACATCGGGTCGCCTTGTCGAAGCCCCCTCTCACCTTTGAAGAACCCATGCAGGTTACCATTTATGCTCAACGAGAACGTTGTGGATGAGATACACTTCATAATCCATTCTACCATACGATCATGAAAACCGAAGCCTATGATGATTCGTCTCAGAAAACTCCAATCAACTGTGTCATATGCCTTCTGAATATCGATTTTAAAAGCACATCTAGGAGGACCCGTATTTCTGTGATAATTATGCATCAGTTCTTGTGTAAGCATAATGTTGTCGGTAATTCGCCTTCCCGGGATAAACGCCGATTGGTTGATGCTAACTAGCTCATGCAAACCTTGCTTGATTCTATTGGTAATGATTTTACTCAAACACTTGTATACTGTATTGCAGCAAGATATTGGTCTATAGTCCGTGACATACTCCGGAGTGGACTTTTTAGGGATTAGTGCAATGATAGTGTGGTTTACCTCCTCTAATAGTTTGCCATTCCTGAAAAATTCCCGAACCGCAAGACAAACATCACTCCCTACAATATTCCATGCTTTTTTAAAGAAGACAGACGAGAATCCATCCGGACCCGGAGCCTTATTATCCCCAATTTCAAACATAACATTCTTGATTTCTTCATTCGAAACCTCCCTCACCATCAACTGAGCTTTGTCAGGTTTCAGCTTATTGACAAATAACTCAGGGGTAGGATTCACCAGATTATTATCTTTTCGGCCAAGAAAATTTTCATAGTGATTTAGGAGCACTTTTGCTGCATCTATACCTTCATGTTGCGTCCCATTAACATCCTTAACTATCTCAATTCTGCTACGATGGTTCTTGCTTTTGATTGAGTTGTGAAAAAACGCTGTATTCGCATCTCCAGCCCCGAGCCATTTGACTTTTGCTTTTTGTTTGAGAAAACATTCTTCATCAACCGACACCTCCATAAATTCTTTGTATGTCACAGCCTCCTTGACTCTTAGCTCTTCATTATTCGGTTCATTATCTAACTGAATCTGAATTTTATCCAACTCTTTACGTAAATTATCGACCTTCTTATGTAAGTTACCTTGGTCACGAAGCAACTTCCTAAGCGGCACCTTTAAAGATCTCAGCTTCGACGTTAACCTGAACATATGACACCCAACCACCTCCTCATTCCACTTATCAGTCACCGCTTCCACAAATTCTTTCTTATTTGCAATGAAGTTAGCAAATTTGAAAGGTTTTGGTTTTTCTTTCGACAATGATGGGATTTTTAGAATACATGGCATATGGTCCGAAATCCTGTTAGGATGAAAGTATGCACATGCAGCTGGGAACATATCTGTAAAATGAACATTAGCCATTATCCGATCTATTTTCTTGATAACACCAGTTCCCTTTTTTGGTTTTTGCTTCCAAGTGTAATGAACGCCTGATCTATTGACATCAAACACCTCCACATCGTCTATACAATCTCTAAAGTCTCGCATGCCCGTATTAATTTTAGACGAACTAAACAAGTTATCCTCTAAGTTCAATGAAGAGTTAAAGTCCTCTAAGTTCAAGTTATCCTCATAATCCCATGTTTTCCGTACAATTTATTTTTGATAATTAAAAGTGTTTGACGACTGTGTGGAATCATTTAACTGCTTCCTGATATCTGTGTTATACTTACATGTATTTGTTAACATACTAGTAATATGCAGAAAAGTCACTAAATAGTCCTGTGTGGTTTCCTAAGTGTTAGAAATTAAAAACGTTACAAAAATATACATATAGGACACGTTACGGAATAATTAAACACTTTAACAGAACAACACCGAACCGAACAACCGGACCTTACCCGGAATACTAAAATAATGCTAGAAGCATTATTTCTATTTTTCTAAGCTAGTTAGGGTCCCCGAACACCCTAACCCACTATATAATTAACCACACACCATAAACCACTAAATTAACACTAGATTCCTAACTAGATCACTAACTAGAAGTTGAAATGGAACTAGGACCCCCCCCCCCCTAAGTGGACGGTTACCATAGGGGCTCCACACTTTGATTTTGTTTGAATATTATATTAGATATGCTAGGATGATATTAGACACATTAACCACCATGCAAACATATGTTGGAGATTAAGTTTATAAAAAAAAACCCAAAAGTCCTAAACACTTAACATTCTCCATCAACATCCAAAACCCACAAAATCACCTCCATCTCCTTCAAGGGCTACGGCCCAAACAACTCCCACCTCAAATCCTTTATGGATTCACTAAATCTCTTATTTAAATATTCCATAGATATGGTTAGATATTGTTGGTACTTATTGGAACACTATACCCTTTGGTCCATAGAAATTATTATTATAAAGCACATCAACATCTTCATTTGCATTTCACCACTCCTTACCTCTCCTCTCAAAAAGCTCGGCCGAAACCTCCTATCACCACCATCATTGTTTTTGATCCAAGTTCATCCATTCTAAGTGTACATCAAGGTGATACAAGGTGCCTAACGAAGCTCGGTGCAAGCGGATCTTAAAGGACCTTCTCTATTTGCTATTAACCACCACATTTCCTCACTCGAACTTCCCTAGCCTTGAGCTAGTGGTAAGAACTTAGATCCGTTCATTCTTTATGTTATTTAAGTGGTTAATAGATGTTAGAATGATAAAAAGTTAAGAAACCTTAAAGCTCATGAACAAGTCTTGGACATAATGTGTTAAAGTATGGATAAAGAGAAGTTATGTGTGTAAATCATGTAGATCTTGTGTGGTTATGATTCTTGGTTGATTTTTTTGATGTTTTGCTGGTTAGTATTGATGTTTAATATTGTTGTGATCACTAAACATGTTAACGGAAATCAACCGAACACAAACTAGTAAGCTAGAAACTAATAACAGCAATCTGTCCATACTTTACAGCCAACTTCAGTTGGCTGTAAACAGGGCATAAATTCAACGAAAAACCGATATTTTGAATCTAAAATATTTTGTTATGAAATACGGTTCTAATGGCACCGGAATCGTAATTTTTGGACTTCGTTTACTATTTTTAATGTGTCGATTTGTAACAACAGCTTAAGCTGAATTTTTACAGCAATAAATGGGTGTCATACTTTCAGTCATAACCTGAGTTTTGTGATCAATCGGACCATGAAAATTTTACTGTAGATGAAAACTGAAGTATTTGTAATTACCCCACTGGAATTTCGCAAATCGGACTTACGATGAATTTTTAATAAATTGTTTCGTGGACTATGGTCAGAAATACATAAATCTGAGTTCAGTCCCGAATATGAATTTTTATAAAATATTGGTAATGAACCGGACCCCGATATTTTTACACAATAAAATATGGAATGTTTATGACATTCTATAAAAATTTGGGAATTTTTGGAATAATCTAACTATTTTATTTAAATGTCCGAAAACAGCCGGTTTTGAGTATTAATGCTGAATTGACATAAGTTGTGACTTGCGTGTCTAAATGTCGAGTATGTTATCTGTGAATGATTTAGCATGTTATATATGTTATGTGCATTATCGTTTGTTTGATTTAGAGTGGGGAATGGATGGGAAACTTAGATGGGCATAAACCGTTACAGTGATGCATGTTGTGTGATAGATACGTGTAGGAACTTTGTGTTCTATTTGAAAGCCACTAAATGACTAACTGGTAAATCATACTAGGATGTGATTGACCGACCTTGACTGTTAGCTATATTGAGAATCTAACCGAGCAAACCGAGGTGAGTTCACACACTTTCTAAGGCATGGGATTCCCGGTGGTTTGGGAATGGGTTAAAGAATTAAAACTAAATCTACATATCCTCCTTGGGTAGGATATGTACGGTCATCCTCCATAGAGTGGATGCCATTATTAAACCTACGAATTCTCCTGGTGCAGAATACGTACGTTCGTCCTCCTGGTGCAGGACAACAACCTTTAAACTAGCTAGACAAAACTCTATCATGAAGTCCCTCAATTTATATCGACTTAATCGCCGAGGCCAATGGCGAGCGGATCATTAGTTAATAGCGCTATTAGGTTTAACAAACCTCACACCGTGCCGGTAGGACGGGCGTGTACTAATGGACTATGGCAGATTGTCAGTGATGATAGACACTGATATAGGGCACAACTTATTTGCGTAGCAGTCGATATCATACCGTCTAGTAGTTCAAACGGGGAAAACCCCCACTGATCATGGTTATGGATTGGGTAAAGAAAAAGGGAAATGGTTAAACATACTTTCAACAACGGGGTAACCCCCACGGCAAATAAGCCAACGAAAGTCAAACCACGTTTTTCAGAAACAACTTAAAACTAAACAACCAAACGTGAACTCACTCAACTTTGTTGTTGACTAGTTGTTACATGCCTTACAGGTCGCTAGATGCTTTTGGGAGCTTGCACGAGGAGAAGGTTGTTGTGGAATATGGGTTGTTATATCCCATACTTAATAATTGAACTTTATAAACCTATGGAACTTATGTTTGAACTCTAACTTATAAACTATGGACTTATGCTTTTGGATTTACGTATATGCTTCCGCTGTTATCTTAAAAATTGGTTACCTTCTTTAGGTCACCAATCGTATTATAGTTGGTTTCATTTACTTAATTGTGTTGTTCAATATGATTGGTGGCTCGATCCTGGTCACGTCACGCCTCCAAGCGGTGGTACTCCGCATGGTGGATTTTGGGGGTGTGACAGATTGGTATCAGAGCCATTGGTTATAGTGAACTTGGTTTTAAAAAGGGAAATGTTTTTGATAAAACCAGACTATAACCGGTACAGTGCTCAACGATCCACAACGACGCTTCGCTCCACGTGCAAGACTCGACACCATAAGTGGTATGATTTATGTTATATTGTTGGTTAGATAGTTCTCACTGTGCATTAGATAACGTGATACTTGCTATTTGAACCTTGTGTGCTTACTCTTTTCTGTCACTCCACACTTACGCACTTGCGACACCTTTCTTACGTGTGTCCCTTCGACGTGAAGATCATGAGTGGACGTCTCGAGATGACCCAGGGTCAGCTGACGACCTTGATCAACGAACGGATTGCTGAAGCCTTAGCAACCCAAACAAGGAGCCAACCCATGCACCCTCAAATACGCATGGGCACCTTCAAGGCGTTCCTAGAATGCAAACCTCCCACTTTCGACGGCACTGAAGGGACAATCGGCCTTCTACATTGGATCCGGAGAATCGAATATACATTCGAAGAGAGTGAAAGCCCTGCCAGCAAACGAGTAGAGTACGCTACTGGCATGTTGCAAGGGAAAGCGTATTCTTGGTGGAACGCACAAGTTCAGATGCTCGGGTTGGCAGACGCGAATGCCATCCTCTGGAACGACTTCAAGGATTGGGTTAAGGAAGAGTTCTGCCACCTGGATGACATTCTGAAACTTGAGATAGAATATTATGGTTTGAAGATGGAAGGATCAGAGATTGAGGCATATACAAAGAGGTCCAACGACTTGGCAGCCTTATGCCCTAACATGTCACAACCCATATCTAGGCGAATCAAGCTATACCTCATAGGCTTAGTCCCGGAAATCCAAGGGTCTGTAAGTGCGGCCAACCTTCCCACAATCCAGCAAGTCATTCGTTTGGCACACCAGCTCACCAATCAGGCGGTGGGAGAGGGCAAGCTGCCCAAGCGTATTAACGCTACTACTACTGATGCTCCCAGCAATGACAAGCGCAAGTGGGATGCAAATTTGGGCAGGGGTTCCACTCCAGATCGGTCTCAGTCCCAGCGGCAAAAGACAGATGAGCACAGGAGCCCCAGTCAGCAGTTTTCTGGAAATCAAGGTCAGGGTGGATACGGGGGAAATCACCCTAAGTGCAAACGATGTAGTTTGCACCACAGCTGGCCGTGCAACAAGGACCGTTGTCAGAGATGTAACAAGTTTGGACACGAAGCCAAAGATTGCCGGAGAACGCGTCCTGCAAATCAGAATCGTCAACAACAATAAGCTCCACAGAATCACCAGCAGCAGCAACAACAGGGCAATAGGGGATGCTTTCAGTGTGGCGCTGAAGGCCACTTTAAGAGAAACTGCCCCCAACTGAACCGGAATCAGAACAGCAACAACCACGGAAACGGGAACAACACTGGAGGCAACAATGGAGGCAATAACGGGGGTAACAATAATGGCAACGGAGCAGGGGGTCGTGTGTTCGTAATTGGTCAAGGTGATGCAAGGAACGATCCCAACGTTGTGATGGGTAAGTTTCTTCTGGACGACTTCTTTGTTACTGCTTTATTTGATTCGGGTGCCGATACTAGTTATGTGTCCTTAAAAGTTAGCCAAATGCTTAAGCGCACTCCAACACTTCTGAACACCAAACACACGGTAGAACTAGCTAACGGTAAAAGTCTTGAAGCCACACACATAGATAAAGGTTGTAACCTCGTCTTGGCTGGTCAGACTTTCTCTATCGATCTTATTCCTATCACACTGGGTAGTTTCGACGTCGTTATTGGGATGGATTGGCTATCTCATCATCAAGCGGAGATTGTTTGCAAGGAGAAAATCGTCCGCATTCCTCATCCTGGTAAAGAACCTCTAGTGATTCAGGGCGATAAGAGTGGTGCTGTTGTAGGCATTATCTCTTTCCTTAAGGCCCAGAAGTGTCTACGAAAGGGCTACACTGCCATTCTAGCGCTCGTTACTGACACATCAACAGAAGAGAAGAGAATTGAAGACATCCCTATTGTGCGCGATTTTCCTGAGGTATTTCCTGAGGAATTGCCTGGTCTTCCGCCTCATCGCCAAGTTGAGTTTCAAATCGAGCTAGGTCCTGGAGCAGCGCCAGTAGCTCGAGCGCCATATCGTCTAGCTCCATCAGAACTCAAAGAACTGTCCACGCAATTACAAGAACTCTTGGAAAAGGGTTTTATACGTCCTAGCTCTTCGCCCTGGGGAGTTCCAGTCTTATTCGTAAAGGAGAAAGATGGTACTTTCAGAATGTGTATTGACTATCGCGAGCTTAACAAGGTGACTGTGAAGAATCGTTATCCTCTTCCACGTATTGACAACTTATTCGACCAGCTGCAAGGGTCGAGCTATTACTCCAAGATTGACTTGAGATCGGGATACCATCAGCTGAGAGTCCGAGATGAGGATGTCTCCAAAACAGCATTTAGAACTCGTTACGGCCATTACGAGTTTCTGGTTATGCCATTTGGGCTGACGAATGCACCAGCAGTCTTCATGGATCTCATGAACCGAGTGTGCAAGCCTTACCTGGATAAGTTCGTTATTGTGTTCATCGATGATATCCTGATCTATTCTAAGAGTCAGGAGGAACACGAGCAGCACCTACGACTTATGCTGGAACTTCTTCGAAAAGAGCAGTTGTATGCCAAGTTTTCGAAATGTGACTTCTGGCTTCGCGAAGTCCACTTTCTAGGCCACGTGGTAAACAAGGATGGAATTCGTGTGGATCCATCTAAGGTTGAATCGATCAAGAACTGGCCTGCACCCCGAACACCAACAGAGATCCGCCAATTCTTGGGTTTGGCCGGATATTACAGAAGGTTTATAAAAGATTTCTCCAAGATTGCGCAACCTCTCACTTCGCTGACTCAGAAGGGTGTCATCTATCGTTGGGGTGATGCACAGGAGTCCGCATTTCAACACCTAAAGGATAGACTTTGTAGCGCGCCTATCCTCTCATTGCCCAAAGGCACCGATGATTTCGTGGTTTATTGCGACGCTTCCATCCAAGGACTTGGTTGCGTATTGATGAAACGTGACAAGGTCATTGCCTACGCATCGCGCCAACTTAACGTTCACGAAAGGAATTACACTACTCACGATCTGGAGCTGGGAGCAGTTGTTTTTGCGCTAAAGATATGGAGACATTACCTGTACGGTACAAAGTGCACCATTTATACCGACCACAGGAGTCTCGAGCATATCTTCAAGCAAAAGGAGTTAAACATGCGACAACGCCGATGGGTCGAACTCTTGAATGATTATGAATGCGCTATCAAGTATCATCCGGGGAAAGCCAATGTTGTGACTGACGTCCTCAGTCGAAAGGATACTTTACCTAAGCGTGTACGTGCTTTACAGGTTACCATCCAATCCAACCTTCCCGCTCAAATTCGTGATGCCCAGGTCGAAGCATTGAAAGCAGAGAACATCAGGACTGAGTCCCTACGAGGATCGAGGCAACGGCTAGAACAAAAGGAAGATGGCGCCTACTATGTAACGAGGCGTATTTGGATTCCACTCTATGGCAACTTACGCGAGCTTGTGATGGATGAAGCACATAAGTCTCGTTATTCAGTACATCCTGGTTCGGATAAGATGTACCACGACTTAAAGACCACATACTGGTGGCCTGGCATGAGAGCCCACATAGCAACCTACGTCATCAAGTGCTTGACTTGTGCGAGAGTCAAGTCTGAATATCAGAAACCATCAGGCCTACTTCAACAACCGGAGATCCCGAAATGGAAATGGGAGCAAATTTCCATGGATTTCGTTACCGGCCTGCCCAGATCTCAACGCGGAAACGATACCATTTGGGTGATCGTAGATCGACTAACCAAGTCTGCACATTTTCTGGCTATCAAAGAAACAGATAAGTTTTCTACTCTTGCAGACATTTACCTAAAGGAAGTGGTATCCAGGCACGGAGTGCCAACCTCCATCATTTCTGATCGTGACGCGCGCTTTACTTCAGAACTGTGGCAAGCAATGCACAAGTCCTTTGGCTCACGTTTAGATAGGAGCACCGCTTATCACCCGCAGACGGATGGGCAACCTGAACGCACCATCCAAACCCTTGAAGACATGCTTAGGGCATGTGTAATCGATTTTGGTAATGGCTGGGAAAGGCACCTCCCGCTAGTGGAGTTTTCGTACAACAACAGCTACCACACCAGCATCCAAGTCGCTCCGTTCGAGGCATTATACGGACGCAAATTCCGATCACCTCTCTGTTGGGCAGAAGTTGGTGACAGCCAAATCACTGGCCCAGAACATGTGGTAGACACCACCGAGAGAATTGCTCAGATACGACAGCGAATGGCGGCAGCTCGTGACCGTCAGAAAAGCTATGCTGACAAGGGAAGAAAACCACTCGAGCTCCAGGTTGGGGATCGAGTGCTACTCAAAGTCTCACCTTGGAAAGGTGTAGTCCGCTTTGGCAAACGAGGAAAACTCAATCCGCGTTATGTCGGACCATTCGAAGTCACCGAGAAAATTGGCGAAATCGCCTACAGGTTGAATCAACCTGAAGAACACAGCGGAGTTCACAATGTCTTCCATGTGTCAAATCTGAAGAAATGTCTGTCAGATGAGACCCTCATAGTTCCTCTTAAAGAACTCACAATCGACGACCAGCTGCGATTCGTTGAGGAACCAGTAGAGATTACGGATCGAGATGTTAAGATTCTCAAGAGTACCAGGATACCTCTGGTTCGAGTTCGTTGGAATGCTCGTCGTGGCCCAGATTATACCTGGGAACAAGAAGACCAAATGAAACTCAAGTATCCCCAACTGTTTAAGAAAAACGCAACCACTACTGAGGCTGAAGCTACTGCAGAATTTCGGGACGAAATTCCAAATCAACGGGGGAATGATGTGACACCCCAGGAAAATCAGGAAAACAATGCAACTTAACTAGCTTCCTCAGTAACCACGCGCTAAATTTCGGGACGAAATTCCCTTAACAGGGGGAGAATGTGACAACCCTCATAATCCCATGTTTTCCGTACAATTTATTTTTGATAATTAAAAGTGTTTGACGACTGTGTGGAATCATTTAACTGCTTCCTGATATCTGTGTTATACTTACATGTATTTGTTAACATACTAGTAATATGCAGAAAAGTCACTAAATAGTCCTGTGTGGTTTCCTAAGTGTTAGAAATTAAAAACGTTACAAAAATATACATATAGGACACGTTACGGAATAATTAAACACTTTAACAGAACAACACCGAACCGAACAACCGGACCTTACCCGGAATACTAAAATAATGCTAGAAGCATTATTTCTATTTTTCTAAGCTAGTTAGGGTCCCCGAACACCCTAACCCACTATATAATTAACCACACACCATAAACCACTAAATTAACACTAGATTCCTAACTAGATCACTAACTAGAAGTTGAAATGGAACTAGGACCCCCCCCCCCCCTAAGTGGACGGTTACCATAGGGGCTCCACACTTTGATTTTGGTTGAATATTATATTAGATATGCTAGGATGATATTAGACACATTAACCACCATGCAAACATATGTTGGAGATTAAGTTTATAAAAAAAAACCCAAAAGTCCTAAACACTTAACATTCTCCATCAACATCCAAAACCCACAAAATCACCTCCATCTCCTTCAAGGGCTACGGCCCAAACAACTCCCACCTCAAATCCTTTATGGATTCACTAAATCTCTTATTTAAATATTCCATAGATATGGTTAGATATTGTTGGTACTTATTGGAACACTATACCCTTTGGTCCATAGAAATTATTATTATAAAGCACATCAACATCTTCATTTGCATTTCACCACTCCTTACCTCTCCTCTCAAAAAGCTCGGCCGAAACCTCCTATCACCACCATCATTGTTTTTGATCCAAGTTCATCCATTCTAAGTGTACATCAAGGTGATACAAGGTGCCTAACGAAGCTCGGTGCAAGCGGATCTTGAAGGACCTTCTCTATTTGCTATTAACCACCACATTTCCTCACTTGAACTTCCCTAGCCTTGAGCTAGTGGTAAGAACTTAGATCCATTCATTCTTTATGTTATTTAAGTGGTTAATAGATGTTAGAATGATAAAAAGTTAAGAAACCTTAAAGCTCATGAACAAGTCTTGGACATAATGTGTTAAAGTATGGATAAAGAGAAGTTATGTGTGTAAATCATGTAGATCTTGTGTGGTTATGATTCTTGGTTGATTTTTTTGATGTTTTGCTGGTTAGTATTGATGTTTAATATTGTTGTGATCACTAAACATGTTAACGGAAATCAACCGAACACAAACTAGTAAGCTAGAAACTAATAACAGCAATCTGTCCATACTTTACAGCCAACTTCAGTTGGCTGTAAACAGGGCATAAATTCAACGAAAAACCGATATTTTGAATCTAAAATATTTTGTTATGAAATACGGTTCTAATGGCACCGGAATCGTAATTTTTGGACTTCGTTTACTATTTTTAATGTGTCGATTTGTAACAACAGCTTAAGCTGAATTTTTACAGCAATAAATGGGTGTCATACTTTCAGTCATAACCTGAGTTTTGTGATCAATCGGACCATGAAAATTTTACTGTAGATGAAAACTGAAGTATTTGTAATTACCCCACTGGAATTTCGCAAATCGGACTTACGATGAATTTTTAATAAATTGTTTCGTGGACTGTGGTCAGAAATACATAAATCTGAGTTCAGTCCCGAATATGAATTTTTATAAAATATTGGTAATGAACCGGACCCCGATATTTTTAAACAATAAAATATGGAATGTTTATGACATTCTATAAAAATTTGGGAATTTTTGGAATAATCTAACTATTTTATTTAAATGTCCGAAAACAGCCGGTTTTGAGTATTAATGCTGAATTGACATAAGTTGTGACTTGCGTGTCTAAATGTCGAGTATGTTATCTGTGAATGATTTAGCATGTTATATATGTTATGTGCATTATCGTATGTTTGATTTTGAGTGGGGAATGGATGGGAAACTTAGATGGGCATAAACCGTTACAGTGATGCATGTTGTGTGATAGATACGTGTAGGAACTTTGTGTTCTATTTGAAAGCCACTAAATGACTAACTGGTAAATCATACTAGGACGTGATTGACCGACCTTGACTGTTAGCTATATTGAGAATCTAACCGAGCAAACCGAGGTGAGTTCACACACTTTCTAAGGCATGGGATTCCCGGTGGTTTGGGAATGGGTTAAAGAATTAAAACTAAATCTACATATCCTCCTTGGGTAGGATATGTACGGCCATCCTCCATAGAGTGGATGCCATTATTAAACCTACGAATTCTCCTGGTCCAGAATGCGTACGTTCGTCCTCCTGGTGCAGGACAACAACCTTTAAACTAGCTAGACAAAACTCTATCATGAAGTCCCTCAATTTATATCGACTTAATCGCCGAGGCCAATGGCGAGCGGGTCATTAGTTAATAGCGCTATTAGGTTTAACAAACCTCACACCGTGCCGGTAGGACGGGCGTGTACTAATGGACTATGGCAGATTGTCAGTGATGATAGACACTGATATAGGGCACAACTTATTTGCGTAGCAGTCGATATCATACCGTCTAGTAGTTCAAACGGGGAAAACCCCCACTGATCATGGTTATGGATTGGGTAAAGAAAAAGGGAAATGGTTAAACATACTTTCAACTACGGGGTAACCCCCACGGCAAATAAGCCAACGAAAGTCAAACCACGTTTTTCAGAAACAACTTAAAACTAAACAACCAAACGTGAACTCACTCAACTTTGTTGTTGACTAGTTGTTACATGCCTTACAGGTCGCTAGATGCTTTTGGGAGCTTGCACGAGGAGAAGGTTGTTGTGGAATATGGGTTGTTATATCCCATACTTAATAATTGAACTTTATAAACCTATGGAACTTATGTTTGAACTCTAACTTATAAACTATGGACTTATGCTTTTGGATTTACTTATATGCTTCCGCTGTTATCTTAAAAATTGGTTACCTTCTTTAGGTCACCAATCGTATTATAGTTGGTTTCATTTACTTAATTGTGTTGTTCAATATGATTGGTGGCTCGATCCTGGTCACGTCACGCCTCCAAGCGGTGGTACTCCGCATGGTGGATTTTGGGGGTGTGACAACGCTGCTATTGGAACATCATGCAGTTTGGTCCAGATCGGAACTGATTTTATATCTTCTTTTACCAGTTTGGAAGACGGTTTCCATATATTCAGAACAATTGGAAGCTTACGGATCAACCATGGCCCATTTTCCATCACTTTTCCCATGCCCTCTTTCGAGTTGAACTTAAAGAAGTAAAATCCGTGGGCATTCATCATTGTCTTAGCAATACCATACTTTGCCCATGTATTCTTCACATAATTCTCAACAATAGGAAAGGGCAATCTCTTCCCTAAAAAATATCCGTAAATTGTGTTCGTAAATCTGTTCTGGACTTTTTTTACTAAAGCGGCTGGGATAACCACATCAGCTCCTTCAACTTTAGTGTCCGACTTTAGAATCCGAAAATTAACTTTCTTATTACTCGTACCTGATTCGGCAACGCTAGCATAAGATTTCTTTAAAGGTTTATTACCTGGTTCAGACTCCTCCATGTCATCAGATCGATCACTAACTTTATTCAGGTTAACATTAGCTTCCATGTCGCTATATTGATAGGCCTCATCGTCCTTCCTAATGATTCCACGTACAGGAAGTAGAATGCTCCCATCAGCTCTTTTCAGCGGCACATCAATATTTCTTATCTTCGAAACTAGACTAGGAACACAATTGCTTCTCTCCATGCAAACAAAAAACAGAAATCCACAAAATATCCAGCCGACACCACGTTCACATGCAAAACCCTAATCCTAGAACCCTAGAATCAATCTTTTTTTTTTTGGGTAAAGGGTTACCCCGGTGATTTTATATATTCACAACCAAATAAAACAAGTAGTAAGGAGAATCCTTACTAGTTCAAACATGGGACATACCCCCATGAAAGTAAACAAAGAAAAACAACACAAAGTAACGCAAACACACCACTAGACAACCTATCTAGCCAAAAACGGACACCCTACTTATCCGAAATCAACCATTATCCATCGTCCGTAAGTAAATCAGCTCCATGAATATCCCACTTCTTGAGTAATTCCCGAACTCTAGATGTGTTCTTGAATCTGAGCCCCATCAATTTATATCTGACACTCTCCAACACCACCTGACATAAAATATCCGGTGGTCTTGCATGGTTCCTGAAAAGCCGATTATTCCTTTCCTGCCAGATATTGTATGCCAAAGCCGCAACTAACAGTCTACAAACTATATTCTTTGCTGATTTTGAACGCGAATGAAAACGAAGCCGATCAATAATATCATTCCACTTTGGATCTAAGTTAGCCATACCTGCTTTTGACCGAACCATATCCCATATTTGAGCCGAAAACTTGCACTCAAAAAATAAGTGATCATGAGAATCCACATTTTCATAACACAACAGGCAACACATCAAGTTCATACTACTACCCCGTGAATGATTCCATATCAGAATTTTGTCTTGAGTTAGTAACTTACGACGCATAATAAGCCACATCAAAAATGCATGACGAGGAATGCATTGAGAAAACCAAACAATTGTGGCCCAATCCACCTCCTGGTCTCTTGTACGAATAGAATCCCAAACACCAGAAGAAGAGTGCTCGGTCATATTATCCCCATCTTTCCAAAGAAGACAATCTCTAGCATTTAAATTTCGTTGTATGTGATCAAGTTGAATAAGAACTGGAAACATATCTCTCCAAGCCGCAGGCCAAAGCCAACAACCATTAGAAGATACATCTGCAACTGTAGCTTTAAGTGAAAAACCTTCACGAGTTATGGTTCTCGGAGTCAAGAAAGAACATAACGGACCAATATTACTCCATGTATCAAACCATGCTGAAGTATTTCTTCCGTCACCAAGCCGAGACCAAACATATTGACGAACCACGGGCCGAATTTGAACTATCTTCCTCCAGCTCCAGCAACAAGTAATCGGAATTTTGTGATCCCAAAAGCTCCGACCTTTTAATCGATAAGAGTGGATCCAAGCAACCCATAAAGATTGACGATTACTTAGAATACTCCAAATATGCGAAATCATAAGAGCCTTATTGAAATCTGCAATCCGACGAATACCTAAACCCCCTTCCACCTTCGGCACACAAATAGATTTCCAAGACACTTTCGCCCTACCACGCTTTGAAGAAGATTGAGCCCATAGAAAATTCCGCATTTTAGCTTCTAATTCCTTGACAAGTCTAGCTGGTAAGATAAACACCGAAGACCAATACACATGTAAAGCTGATAAAACGGATATTATAAGCTGAAGTCTACCCGCAAAAGACAACATTTTATTTTTCCAATTATCAATCCGACGATCAAGCCGTTCCACAAGAATACTACAGTCTTTATACAAAAGCCGAGATGAAATCAAAGGAACCCCCAAATATCTGACAGGCAACGAACCCTCAACAAACGGCATAATGTTCAAGATTTCTCTTTTCACATGATTCGGGACATTACAGAAAAACCCTGTACTCTTCTGAACACTAGGAACCAAACCCGACATTCGTGTAAAGTTTGTAAGGGAAAGCATAACACACCTGACCGAAGCCACATCACCCCTAGAAAAAAGGAATAAATCATCCGCAAAGCACAGATTAACTATTTTCTGCTTCTCACATTTATTATGGAACCGAAAAGAAGAATCAATTCTAGTAGCATGGTTCAAAATGCAAGTCAAAACTTCCATAACTAGAGTAAACAGATACGGAGATAGAGGATCACCCTGTCTTAGACCCCTTTTTCCTTTAAAAAAACCATGAATATTCCCATTAACACATTCCGAATAAGAAGCGGTAGTCACACATAACATGATCCATTCGACCATGATACCATTGAAACCAAAACCCAGCAAGACTGCTTTAAGAAAACTCCACTCAACTGTATCATAAGCTTTTTGAATATCAACCTTGAACGCACACCTCGGAGGACCAAAATCACGATGGTAGTTATGCATTAATTCCTGAGTAAGCAGAATATTATCAGAAATTTTCCGACCGGGAACAAACGCTGATTGATTAATGCTTACAACCTCATTCAAAAAACCCTTTAATCGGCCCACCAATACCTTGCTGATACATTTAAAAATGACATTACAGCACGATATAGGGCGATAATCAGTGATATAAGTAGGAGTCGAGACCTTTGGCACCAGGACTACTAAAGTATGATTGAGCTGTTTAAGAAGGTTTCCCGTGTTAAAGAAATCAAGAATAGCCATCGACACATCACTCCCCACAATTTGCCAAGCACTTTTAAAAAACGCAGCCGTATACCCATCCGGTCCTGGAGCTTTATCATTCCCAATCGAAAACATAGCTGATTTAACTTCCTCCAAAGTAACCGGCCGCACCATATGATTGGCACTCTCAGGTTTCAGCTTATAACAAAATAGATCAGGTGAAGGGACCGAAGAAAGTTGACCTTCACAACCTAAAAATTTCTCATAATGACTGACAAAAGCTTCCGCTACCTTATCACCTTCAAACAAATTCCCACTCGAATCAGAAATAGCCTCAATACGATTGATATGGTTCTTACATTTTAGCGACATGTGAAAGTATGCCGTATTAGCATCACCAGCACGCAACCAATCTACTTTAGATTTCTGCTTTAAAAACCTTTCCTCATCAAGCGACGCCTCCTGAAAATTACGAAGCACCTCCGCCTCTTGAGATCTTAAAAGATCATTCATCGGGTCCCTATCTATATCACGCTGAATAGCCTCAAGATCACCTCTTAAATTAACAACCTTTTTATGTAAGTTCCCTTGTTGAAATAAAAAACCTCGAAGAGAAGCCTTCATAATAGTTAATTTCTTCACAAGACGGAACTGGTGAACACCATTGACATTAACATCCCACTTTGAACTAACAATCTCCATAAAGCCAGGTTTATGCACCAAAAAGTTTGCAAACTTGAAAGGTCTCGGTTTCTTCTTTTCATCCGAAAACAATTTTAACACACAAGGACAATGGTCCGAAACACCATAAGGTCTAAACATAGCTACCGACTGAGGAAACGAGCTAACAAAAGGAGTGTTACCCATAACCCTATCAATTTTCTTTAATAACCCGGCACCCTTTTTTGGTTTTTGGCTCCAAGTGTAATGAAAACCTGTACGATTAATATCGAAGACCTCAATCTCCTCAACACAATCTTTAAATTCACGCATACCTGGAGATATAGAGGAACTACCAATCGATCTATCTTCAAGGTTAAGAGCAGAGTTAAAATCTCCCATAATCACCCAAGGTTTATCATGGACGAGGCCGTTATGCATACGAAGATTCTGCCATAGTTCCCACCGATCAACATAGTAATTCGCAGCATATACCAATGAACAAAAAAACATACTCTTTTTAGCTTTACAAAAAATCTGAACATGTAATACTTGATCCGTCTGAGCAATAACCATAACATCCACCTCCACAGGATCCCATCCCAAGATTATTCGAGCACCCTTATTGCAACAACTCCCATTAGACGTCCAATCCCATCTTCTAAACACAACATTACAAACTTTTTGAAGCTTATCCATATCCACATGAGACTCCAAGATTGCACATAAACTGAGCTTATTATTTTTAACAACCTGGCGAACCTCATTCTGTTTTAGGGGCCGGTTCAAATCCCTAATATTCCAAACAGCCATACTAATCATTTAAACATCTTTGGAGAAGGAGTGCTTGCCCCTTTTTTATGAATATCATGCCCAGGATCTACTTTAAGAAATTCATTCGTTTCATTATATATTTCCTCCACCTCGTCATCATCCGAGTTCTCTTTCTCACCTTCCAAATTCCGACCAGATTTACTAGATTCTCCCACATCCTCTCTTAAAACATCAAATGGATTTTCCGAAACCAAAGAAATTGGTTTATTAGTTTTTCCGATACTTCCATCCGTTTTGTTACCAATAGGCCTATACTCAAACTTTGATTTCTGCTTATTAACATGAAACCCCGATCTTTTTGCAGTCTATTTTCCATCAACAATCGTAAACCCATCATCATCGACCTTAGTCTTTCCCTGCCCACGGTTATTAGCGGCCTCCTTTTGTTTTTTCCCATAATACCCCATGTTTCCCTGCTTCACATTAGTCTTTATTTGTTTCGGACATCCTTCATCCGAATGCCCAAACACACAACAGTGCCCACATCTCTGCGGACTCCACTCATATTCGACATACAACTTTTCTTTAACGAAACCATCCCCATCAATCTCCGGAACAGCAACAACTAACTCCTCTTTAAACTCATTATCGGCAGAGATTTCAATAAGTGCCCGGGCATAACTACTCCTCCCCCAAGCATCCATACACATAGTTGTAGTAAATGAGTCCAGCATTTTCGGTTCTCCAATCGCCGTTGCTATAAGACTTAGTCCATCTTCTGTATAAGCGGCAATTGGTACGTCATGAATTTTTACCCAGATCTGTAACTTTTTTACCTCCTTTTTCTCCAGCTTAGTAGAAGCCGACCAGATGTTTAAGAATAAAGGTTGAGACCGAATAATCCACGGCCCAGCATTCATAGCATTCATCATACCAGACTTATCCGCAAACTTAAAAAAGAAGAAGCCATTAGCATTCATCATGGATTTCTGGAGCCCGAATTTCTTCCAATTGTTGCGAACAAAATACTCAACTACCGGGTAGGCCACACGATCACCCAAAAAATATCCATATAACGTATTAGCCAGCTTATCCTGAACCACCCTAACCGAATCCCGGGTTAAAACCACATCACAGCCATCTTGTTTCTCTATACTAGCAAGGTTCCGAAAGTTTACCTTCTTAGCATTATTGTTGAGAACTGATTCAGCATAGGATAAAGGTTTCGGACTCCCCATATTAACCTGATTATCTTCCATCACATCTCCATCCGCTTTAACCTGACTCACATCCTCCACGACAACCTGATCACCACTTTGCTGAAACTGCAAATCAACCGGTAGTGTGATCTTTTCCAGTTCGTCAATAACATTAATCAATTTCGGTTCAGATTGAGACACTGGAACCTGATTCGAATGAACCACACCCCTCCTCGGAGCTAGAGTGTTACCCTCTATGTTAACAATGCGACTTGCTAAACCCTGGTAAGAAGAAACAGATTTCCGATGCAGATCCGGCAAGACACCCGAAGGTTTTTTACGATCATCCATACTATAAAATGCAACTCTCTCCGTGAACAAGAATCCAGAAAACCATGCAAAGAAAACCAAGAATACCAGAAGACCAGAAGAATCAACGAACAAGAACAAAAACAAAACCCTAAATCTAGCGCTTTATCCCATGCTTCTATCAAATCAGAATAGGGAATAAGGTAAATCAGGTTAACGATAAACCCTAAACACTATACCAAAAGATTCGAAAACACAAGAATAAAGGATGGCGACAAAGAAAAACGAAAACCCTAGATAAACCTCAATCCTTTGGCTAACAAGTTCGAATCAGATATGTTAATAAAATCAGCAATCCGATGATCAGACTGTTATACCAAAATCAAGAAGAAGATCGAAGGTAGCCTGAAGAGAAAATCGCCATGCTAGAGAGAGAGAAAAGGGTTACACATGTTTCCCTAGAATCAATCTTCAACCCTTAATCGATTAAATCAGCGAATCGATCTAGCTAAATTAAACTCAGTTAACCGCAATCAATTACAACCGATTTTAATAGATCAGGGTTTCCAATAGATAGCTAGGGCGGCGATTATAAGAAACGAATCAAATAAGAAAAAACCCTAGTTTCAGATCGATCTATCTTGCTAACGAGTTCGTTATAGAGGATTAAAAGATTAAACCTCTAATCACAGACTGTTATACAAAAAGATTTCAAAAAAAACAGAAAGGGTTTCATGATGAACACAAGAAATCGCCTACAGGATAAAGAGAAAGGGTGTGTGACTTGATGCAGGAAGGCTCAAACCTAGCTGCTCTAGGTATGTGAGAGCCCTCTTCTGAAACACGCTCGAAGAAAACTCAACCTTGCGATTATCCGGACACTGCACGTGGAGGAAAGTATTCTCAATGCTCTCAAACCATTGAAGAAGCCCAGTCGCTCCCTCAGAACCACTAAACTTGAGTGGTTTAGCCGAGTTAAAATCCTTGTATTTGCATGGAGCATTGTTGTTGTTGTTGGCTTGTTGCCATTGAGCAAAGAGATTTGGGAATTGAGCAGCCATCTGCTGCGCAATGATTTCTGCCAGTTCGGCAGTCGCTATTTGGTTTTCGCGTCGAGGAGGCATTCTAAAAGAGGAAAACATGAAAGGAAACGAGTGAGATGATTGGGTGAAAAGAATGAGATGAAACAAAATTAACAAAAGCAAAGATGGTGGTCATTTGTCCGCATTACCAAGCAAACAAACGACGCACAGTGACTAATCAAAGTAAATGGATCAAAAATAATGTATCACGAAGACATGCTCGCCTATAAGTGAACACTCATCCCAAGAATTCCCAGGTAAGCACAACTGGTCTCGCGTCTGATGAGATGTATACGAAGTGCTTGCCTAGACAGAAAACCCAGAATACAGGCATTCACTCTTCCAGTTTGCACGTGTTCACATTATTTAAAACCCAAAACGTTGACGAGATTTTGAAAATTTGAAGGCACAAGGACAAAAATTTAGTCAAACTGGAAGGGTTCAAAACCTTACAAAAGAGGGTTCAAAACCTTGTAATAAATCATCCAAAAACAGAAGATTGTTTTTCAAAAATCGTTTCGAAAAATTTGGTTTCTTGTTTTGATAATCACCTAAGGATAGGTGATGTACATGTTTTAAGATCTAAACACAAGATAACTTGTGTTAGGTTCCTAGAAAGGTTATAGTCT
Source organism: Helianthus tuberosus (assembly GCA_030545235.1). Taxonomy (NCBI): domain Eukaryota; kingdom Viridiplantae; phylum Streptophyta; class Magnoliopsida; order Asterales; family Asteraceae; genus Helianthus; species Helianthus tuberosus. The sequence goes on along the minus strand of CM060452.1, from coordinate 117,529,422 downwards.
AGGTCAAAGCATTACTAATAACCTAATTCCCTATAACCATTGGCTCTGATACCAACTCTTCTGTCACACCCCGACCACGTATAACATACAAAACGTGGCGGAAAATGTCGGGGAGTGTTGTAACAGAATTAATTGTTTCATAACCATGGCATTCAAAGTTGTATTTTATTTATCAACAAGCGGATTACATTGTCTTAAACTGGAAATAACGAGTTTATAACATAATTAAACTAGTGCTATCTTCATTTTTAGTCTCTAAGGCACAGGTCCGCCCTAGTGTCACGATCATCATCCTACGGAAAAGCTCCTGAAAACACATGTGAAAATAGGTACGTCAGCATAAAAATGCCTGTAAGATACATAGGTTTTGTGAAAATAGGATTCATGACTTAAGTTTAAGAAATTGTTTAATAACAGTCAGTCATGAACCTTGTAAATTGTTTTGTCTTGTAAATCATTTGAAAAACGATAAGATCAGATGATATGTATAAATAGGATCATAAAGTATGGTTAAATAAATAACCAAGAAAAATGAGTTTGTATAAGATAAGTTGTTTTGTAAAACAATGTCTTGTGAAAAGTATGTTATTTGTATAAAATGTCATATGTCTAAATTGAAATGATTCAAATAACACTACAATATGTAATACCATACAAACACTTATATATAGGAAGTACTAGCGGCGTATCCACCATGCTTGTATCATATTACACATGCCTCGTTACTCAAATCACTTAAACAAACCACCAACGTATAAAGTCCATGTTTAAACCAATCGTCAAAAGTCCTTGTATAAGCCATGTCAAATGTTTAAAAGTCCAAACGTAGTCAAGTAATGTGTAACGAAAGTTATGTATTGTAAGTAAAGTATTGTCACATAGTCCAAAATGTATAAATGTACAAAACAAAGTATTTTGAATATATCAAAAAGTTATGTCTTGCAAAGTAATGCATGTTACATTGATACAAACATTTATGTGGTAAGTTAACGCATACATTCAAGCCTTGAGACAGTCGGATAACCCTTTCAGTCAAGTTTATCAAAAGAAATGTTTTCGGATTCAGTCATTCCTTACATCCAAACAAACCCGGGATGTCAGGAATGGGATTTGTCAAGTCCTATGGTACCAGTACTTACTACCGAGCGGCGTAGCTAATGTTAATGAACGTATAATAGTCTCGTTTGTGCAAACCAAATGTCATAGAAAAAGTGAACATGTCATATGAAAACAATGTACTAAGTATGCTAAGTTAACATAGAAAGCGGAAATGTAATGTAAAACAATGTACTAAGTATGCACACAATGGACATACATAGCATGAAATGAAACGAAATCATGTACTATAATGTACTAACAAACATAGCAGGTATATGATGTGAAAACAGGAAAGCACGAAAGTAACAAGTAGGCACATGTGTTCCACCCCAAAACAGTTTGAAAACAGTAAAAGAGGGGTTCTATGTACTCACTTGAGATTGCTCAGAAGTCCTAAGATAACCACTAAGCAATGCTAGAGATCACGGATATCAAACGGCACCTAATATAGGTAACTACATTAATAAACCGGACCTAAATCGGAAGATCGGATAGAATGAGGGTTCGTAAACCAAACGAGTATGGAAACTCGTGTAATATGGTTCAACAAAGCCTACATACTAAATGAAACCTAACATAAGTGCTTACGACCCATTACGGCCCGTTTAGGTAGCTTATGCTACTTTTGGGTAAAGGGTTACCCCGGTGATTCTATTATAGACAACCGCCAAATAAGAACAAGTAGTGAGGATGAGTTCCCCACTAGTTCATATACAGGACATGCCCCGTATATGTAAACAAAAAAGCAAACAAAACAAGTTACCACCTCAATCTAGCCTACTACAATCATAATAATGACTAACTAGTAGACAAACGAAAAAACAAACAAAACAACGTCAACCACCATCATCAAAAATGAAATTGCTACCAACCGACAGCCCCTTAGCATGAAACAGAAGCCACCTATCCATTGGACACCTTTATGTGAGAGGTGCTTGCCCCTGTACTGGAAGACGTAGGATGTGTACCCGATGTCATAAACTCCTTCGATTCATCATATACATTCTCTACCTCATCATCGTCAGACTCCGCATTTAGCTCATGTCCCCCTTTAGATCTCCCTTGGAAGGAACCCCCGTCCCCCTCAACAAACCCAAGAGCACTAAAAGAATTGTGTGTTTGAACCTTGGACGAGCTAGTCACTGCCTTTTTCTTCTTATCCACAGGTCTATATTCAAACTTGGGCTTTTGATTGTTAACTTGAAAACCGCTCTTCTTTACATTCTTCTTTGTCTTGACTTCCGTATAACCATCCTCATCTACTTTCTGATTGTTTGTAGGAGGTTTCACTGTCGATCGAATGCCTTTAGGACACTCCTCATAAACATGCCCAAAAACACAGCAATGGGCACATCTCGGGGGTTCCGATTCATACTCCACCCTAATAGTCTCAGTAACATATTTATTCCCATCCAATTCAGGAATAGCCATGGTAAAAGTCTCTTTCAAATCCTGATCAGCCGATATTTCAATGAGAGCCCTAGCATAGCTGCTCCTTCCCCAAGCCTCATTACACATATCAATAGTATACGAATCAAGCCGCACAGGATTCCCAATTGTTGAAGCCAGCATGCTTAAACCATCATCAGAATATGCCACTAAAGGGACATCATGCAATTTAACCCAAACTGCAACCTTTTTAACTTCTTCTTTTTTATGAGTGTTTGTAGGGGACCAAATGTTGAGAAACATAGGTTTGTTACGGATCATCCAGGGACCCCCTTCAAGAACAACATCCATACCCTTTCTGTCTTCAAACTTGAAGAAAAAGAACCCATTCGAATTCATCATAGTTTTCTGAAGACCATGTTTCTTCCAATTTGTTCTCACAAAGTGTTCAACTACTGGATACGCAATTCTATCCCCCAGAAAATAACCATAAAGAGTGTTAGCTAACCTGTTGTTAACCTGGCGAACAGAATCAATCGGAAGCACTACATCCACTCCATCCATTGAGACATCTGAGTTTAGAGAACGAAACTTGACTTTAGGAACTTGTTCAGCCGCATCATTGGCCTTCCTAGCAAATTTATCATCATTCTGTTTCTGCATTAAATCACTACCACGCTTAATATCCCCCTGCTCGACCTGTTCATTTAGGACCACATCCGCATAAGATTGGACATGAGCATTATCATCTTGTATCTTATCTTGAACACGAGGAGGACTAACATCCTTCAACGGTAGCACAAATGCTACCTTTCGTTTGTCAAACACCTTCGCATAAATCTGATTAGGAGAATCAGAGCTGCCAATAACATGCTCAGAATCATTAAGCGGCATCATAAAACATACCTTCTTATTCGGCAATTCAGCAACCCTAGCCGGCGTAAGTGATATTTGTCTAGGCTCAAATGGTTTACCATCAATGTTCTTAATCTTTGTCACAAACACATTAGAATTTTCAGCATCTTGGCTATCCATAACGAGATGTTGCTGAATAATCAGCGAACAAAAAACAATCAGCGAACGACCGGATGTTGCTGAATAACTTGCTTGAATCTGAATTGCGGCCAAAGATTGAATCCAAATCAGGTTATAAGAAACCTTAATTCGCCAATACAATCAGCCGTCACCTCTAAACTTGAAACCCTAATTCGTCAAACCCACAAAACGACCAAGAAATCTCGGCCAATCTTGAAACCAAATGAATGTTTACTGCAATTCAATCACTCTCTCTTGATAAAACCCAAACAATTACGAAACACAAGCAGCCAATGAACCCAAATACAACGGCAGCCAACAAAACTTACAAAAAGGAAGGATAAAAACGTAACCCTAATGTATAAAAACGGATTCTTAATGCTTAACCTGAATTGGAATTGGAAATCAGGAATCTAGAGACCCTAATCACACAATCAATCCTCATTAGCAAGAAGAAATCACGAATTTTGATCATTGGATTTGTGGGGCGCCGTTTTCTCCATTTGCTTGAGAGAAAACTAGGGTTGTTGTTAAGTAGAGCTTATGCTACTTTAACGCGTCGTTCGCGTGAAACGTGTTCGGAACGTCTAACTAGTCCTATGACAAGTGTTATATGCCTAAACATGTTACATAATCAGTTAGGTGACAAAAGTTTAGGTTACATATGCTTAATTACCAATTATACATGAAAAGGGTATTCTGGTAATTTACCTAAGGCATATAAACTACCTATCATACAACTACTTAAACGAAGCGACCATAAGGTATAACCTTGGAAGGTTATTCCCTATATGCTATGGTCACCTAATGTGCTTGGTCGGATCCTAATGATCGACCAAACGGGTCGGGTTCAAAAGTATAAGCGATTGTTTAGATCGCTTACCTTACGACCCTATATAAGCACTAAACTAAAAGTGACGAGCTAAGCATGTTAAAACATGCTTAACTAAGTTTAGAAAACAGGTTTGGTATCAAAACAAACGGTTTTGATACCTAAGAGTAGTTTGGTTACAAAATACGCAAGAATGCGTATTCTGGCCGAAACTACGGCTCGTCACTGAGCCTAGATAACGTGGTAATCAGTAGGTATAGTCACTAGGGACTATAACCATCGTGATCACGCTCACGTTATGAAGTTCAAATGAACTTCGCGTCGACCATAAACTGGTCAATGCAGAAAGTCAAACAAAGTTTTGACTTTCGGACTCGAAAAGCAATAAAAGAACGAAGGAACACTTACGAAGGGTCCCCGAATGCTAATCTAGATCCAAATAGCTCAGGTATGAAACAAAGGTTTCAACTTAGAGCACAATTGATCAGATTCTAGTGAGAAAAGAAGTGAAATGGTTTGGGTATTTATAGTGTTCGGTTCACCGTTAGGATCGTTTCTTGGAGAAGAGGGAATGATCTAGCCCGTACACTTGTCAAGATGTTATGGTAACTGATTTTGGCCACCACAAGAGTTTAACAAGTGGCACTTGACCTTTGGAGAATGTTTAGGGGCAGATAACAGCTGCCAAAAACGATTTGCTGCATCTGGACACTGCTTGCGCACCGTAACAAATAACCCTTACGGTGCGCAAGGGCCAAGTTTGGCAGATTTACCATTTTGGTCCCTGTTGTGCTATAAGGTCATTTCTGACGCGTTTAAGGCCCGTTAACCCCATTTCAAAGCTCTAAAATTAAGTTAAAGTATAGGGAACTTAAAATGTGCTCAAAAATATCTCGGATGTCGGTTCGTTTAGCCGTACGATTGCGTTGTTCGGTTAATTACGACGGAATGCGCATAAGCGCGAAAAACGATCCAAATGGCGTGACGAATGGATTTTTCTTATGCCAAACACTAAAATAAAATATTTTAGTGCTTACATAAATTTTTGGATGTCCGGATGTATTCAGAACGCGAGTTATGCGCGAAAGTGCAAACTTGTGCACTTTTTGACGCTTTTAGTCCCTGAATGTCCCAAAAGTATATTTTAGCACACCGAACCTCTCAAAGCCTATTTCTAAGCTATGTAAAGGATATTTATGGTATGTTTAACTTATGGTCATGTTCCGTAATGTTCGTTACAGTTCAAATTGGCATACTTTCGCAGTTTTGTCAAGTTTAGTCCCTGTAGTCGAATTAACTTGTTTTTGCCATACCAATGCCTTCAAAACTTATTTCTAAGTTATGTAAAGGTTATTTAAGGTATGTTAAGTATATGTTGATGTTCCGGAGTATTTGCCGTATTAAACTGATTACGTTTACGCATCCGTTTGCGTAAAACTCTCCAGAAAGCGATGTAGAGTTTGAAATTACATAAAAGTCAAAACATGAAAAATGTAAAACACAACCAAACAAACATTGGGATCAAATAACATTGTTTTATTGATAATAGAATTGTTCACAATGATTACAAGCACGGATGTTACAATATACATGCTATGTTTATTAGTACACTATTAGTACATGATTTCATTACATTTTATGCTATGTATGTCAATTGTGTGCATACTTAGTACATCGTTTTACATTTACATTTTATGCTATGTATGTCCATTTGTTACATACTTAGTACAGTTGTTTTCATCACATGCTTACATTTTGGTATGACATTTGGTTTGTTTAAAATGGAACAATACATTCATTAACATTAGGTACCATAGGAATTGACAACTCCTGTTCCTGAAATCCTGGGTAGGTTTGGATTGGAAGGAATGACCGAATTCGATACACATAACTTAGATAAACCTTTAATTTGATTAAGGGTTTATCGCCTCAGTCTCAAGGCTTGGATGTATGCATTTTCACAACACCGCATAGATGTTTATATCAGTATAGCATGCATTTGTTCCACAAAACATAGCTTTGATTTAAACCATGTTTTACTTCAATACTTTGTTTTTGTGCATATGGTTTAGTTGATATATTTCACTAGCCATACATATCATTTTGGTTACACATTACATGATTTACATTTGACACATAAACATTATTGACATTGGTTATACATTACATGACTTACATCTTGACATATTATTCAATACGTTTGGCAATTGGTTTAAACATAGACATCTTACATTGTTGGTTTGGTTCGAGTAAGTGATTTAAGTAACGAGGCGTGTGTAATATGATACAAGCATGGTGGATACGCCGCTGGTACTTCCTATATATAAGTGATTGCATGGTATTACATATCGTAGCGTTATTTGAATCATTTAAATTTGGACATGTAACATTTTATACAAATAACATACTTTTCACAATACATTGTTTAACAAACAACTTAATTTATACAAACTCATTTCACATGGTTATCCACTTAACCATGTGTTATTCTTTTATACATATATATCATTTGGTTTATTTATCACTTTTCAAATGATTTACAAAACAAAGCAAACTACAAGGTTCATGACTAAACATTTTCTTAAACATAAGTCATGAATCTCATTTTCACAAAACCTATGTATCTCACAGGCATTTTTATGCTGATGTACCTATTTTCACATGTGTTTTAGGATATGTTGCATGGGATTTATCAAGATACACTTAGGCGGACTTGGGCCTTAGTGACAATAAAAGATGCAAGACTAGTTATTTATGTTATTTTTTCTTTGATTGTCAAGACATTGTAACTCTTTTAATCAATAAAACAATATTTCAATTTCCATGTGTTATGAAACAATGATTCTGTTACAACACTCCCCGACGTTTTCCGCCACGTTTTGTTGTTCTACGTGGTTGGGGTGTGACAGAAAAGTTTGTATCAGAGCTCATGGTTATAGGGAATTAGGTTATTAGTAATACTTTGACCTAGTCTATAACCTTCCTAGGACCCTAACGCAAGTTTACTTGTGTTTAGTCATAAAACAATACCGTCACCTATCCTTAGGCGACGACCACAACAAGAACACAAATTTCAAAACCGCTTTGAAAAGCAATCATCTGTTCTAGGATGATTGGTTACTAGGTTTTGAACCCTCAGTTAGAAGGTTTTGAACCCTCTGTTAGAAGGTTTTGAACCCCTTTGAATTTTCAAAATCTCGTCAAAGTTTGGGTCTTATAATGTGAACACGTGCAAACTGGAAGAATGAATGCCTGTATCCTGAGTTTTCTGTCTAAGGCTAGAGTGTTCATATAAATCCATATAATCGGACCAGTCACTCTTACCTGGGAACTCTTGGGGTGAGTGTTCACTTATAGGCGAGCATGTCTTCAGTGATACATTAATATGACCCGCTTACTTTGATTAGTCACCGTCTCATTTGTTTGCCTTAGGTAACAAACAAATGATCAAAATTTCCATGCGTTGGCATTCTGTTTTAATTATCCGATAACCTTTCACCTGTTTCTTCCTATGTCTTTCTTTTTCTTCTAGAATGTCTCTTCCTCTCAGCAACGGTCAAATGTCTGAGCAAATCGCCAAATTTTCCCACCAAATAGGAGAAGTGATTCTAAAGACCGTGGATTTAGGCATTGCCATGTCTCGTCTCAACAATGAAGCCTCTCGTCTCAACAATGAAGCCACTCAAGAGCCACCGAAGGAGGCAGAAGTCAAGCCTGCACCAAGATCAAGGAAGCGTAAGGCTTCAAAGAAACCCGTAGCAGTTATACCAAATCAAGCAGGGCCTAGCCAGAAGGCAACACCACCTGCTAAGAAGCAATACAAGGGAACGGCACCATTATGCAACAAATGTAAGGGGCATCACCTAGCTCACTTACAGTGTCGTCTATGTGTATCATGTGGACGAGTTGGTCACCTGGCAAGTGCTTGTCGATGTAACCCGAACCAAGGTGGTCCAAATCAACCACAAGCCAATCCTGCTCAAGCTCGCTTTCCGCCTGGATCGTGCTACAACTGTGGCGAGACGAGCCATTACAGGAACAACTGCCCGAAGATTGTCAGTGCAAATCCAAACCTTGGATGAGCAATTGGCTGAACAAATGATGTTGCTGTCTTATGCCTTTGTTTCTTTTGTTTTGTTTTCTTTTTTTTTTTGGGTAAAGGGTTACCCCGGTGATTCTATATATTCACAAAACAAACAAACCAAGTAGTGTAGAATGCCTACACTAGTTCAATCATGAGACATGCCCCATGAAAGTAAACACAAAACCAACCAAAAACATCCAAATAAAAAACAACAAAAACGACAACTAGACTATCCTCTAGGCAAACGCAACATGACACAAACTAATCAGCCGCCATCATCATCCACGTGATCCCCATGAATCTCCCACTCTTCAAGAAGTCTCCGCACACTTGTAGTGTTCTTTAATCTAGCTCCCATCAGCTTGTATCTGACCGTGTTTAAAATAATTTCACTAAGTTTCTCCGGAGGTCTCAACTGATTTTTGAAAATTCTAGCATTTCTTTCCTGCCAAATAAAGTACACAGCAGCCGCAACCAGAATTTTAGCAACATAAGTCATAGCCGATTTAGATCTAGCACGAACTGTCACACCCCGACCACGTAGAACATACCAAACGTGGCGGAAACATCGGGGAGTGTTGTAACAGAATTAATGTTTCAAATCCATGGCAATTGAAGTTTTGTTTTATTCATTAAAAGTGTTACAATGTCTTAACAAACAAGGAAATACAACATAATTAACTAGTCTTGCATCTTTTATTGTCACTAAAGCCCAAGTCTGTCTATGTGTATCTTGACCATCTTATGCAACAGTTCCTGAAAAACACATGTGAAAATAGGTACGTCAGCATAAAAATGCCTGTGAGATACATAGGTTTTGTGAAAATAGGTTCCATGACTTATGTTTGAGAAAATGTTTAGTCATGAACCTTTTAATTTGCTTTGTTTTGTAAATCATTTGAAAAACAATGAGTTCAGATGATATGTATAAATAAGTGAATAATGTATGGTTAAATGAATAACCATAGTAAAATGGATTTGTATAAGATAAGTTGTTTGTAAAACAATGTCTTGTGAAAAGTATGTTATTTGTATAAAATGTTCTATGTCTCAAACTGAAATGATTCAAATAACGTTACGCCATGTAATACCATACAAACACTTATATATAGGAAGTACCAGCGGCGTATCCACCATGCTTGTATCATATTACACACGCATCGTTACTTAATCACTTAATCAAACCAAACCAAACAATGTAAAATGTTCATGTCAAGATGTAAATCATGTCAAAATGTCTATGTCAAATATCCATGTCAAATGTCTATGTCAAGTATCCATGTCAAATGTCTATAGTCCAAGAGTAGTCAAGTAATGTATAACCAAAATGATATGTATGGTAAGTAAAATTTAGACTACTTAAACCATAAGTAAAAATGTACAAAACAAAGTATTGAAGTAAAACTTGGTTTAAATCAAAGTTATGTTTTGTAAGATATATGCATGCTATACTGAATATGAACATTTATGCGGTATTGTGAAAATTCATACATCCAAGCCTTGAGACAGACGGATAACTATGTAAAAGTGAGTTATCAAGAGAATATGTATTCGGATTCGGTCATTCCTTTCATCCCCTTTCCCTGGGATGTCCGGAACGGGATTTGTCAAGTCCTATGGTACCACTACCTACTAACGAACGGCATGATCGGTGTTAATGAATGTATAGTATAGTTTAAACAAACCAAATGTCATACCAAAATGTAAGCATGTTTTATGAAGATAATGTACCTAGTATGCTAGAGTAAACATACAGGGTAGAGCTATAAAACCATGTGTCCATATGTTACTGGAACATATGCAACAGAGATGCAGTATAAAACAATGTACTAAGTATGCAAAGTCATCATACAAAGTAGAAAAGTCATGTAAAACAATGTACTAAGCATGTTATCAGTCAACATACATAGCAGAAAAGTCATGTAAATCAATGTGCTTAGCATGTTATCAGTCAACATACATAGCAGAAAAGTAATGAAATCATGTACTATAATGTACTAACAAACATAGTCGGTATATGATGTGAAAACAGGAAAGCATGAAAGTAACAAGTAGGCACATGTGTTCCACCCCAAAACAGTTTGGAAAACAGTAAAAGAGGGGTCTATGTACTCACCTGAGATTGCTCAGTAGTCCTTGAGTAACAACTAAACAATGCTAGAGATCGCGGATATCAAACGGCACCTAGTATAGGTAACTATGTTAATAAACCGGACCTAAATCGGAAGACTGGGTAGCATTAGGGTTTGTAAACTAAACGAGTGTGAAGACTCGTGTGATATGGTTTAACAAAGCCTACATACTAAATGAAACTTAACCTAAGTGTCTACGACCCATTACGACCCGTTTAGGAAGCTTATGCTACTTTAACGCGTCGTGCGCGTGAAACGCGTTTGGACCGCCTAACTAGTCCTATGACAAGTGTTATATGCCTAAACATGTTACATAATCAGTTATGTGACAAAAGTTTAGGTTACATATGCTTAATTACCAATTATACATGAAAAGGGTATTCTGGTAATTTACCTAAGGCATATAAACTACCTATCATACAACTACTTAAACGATGTGACCATAGGGTATAACCTCGGAAGGTTATTCCCTACCTACTATGGTCACCTAATGTGTTTGGTCGGATCCTAATGATCGACCAAACTGGGTCGGGTTCGAAGGTATAGGCGATTTATCAGATCGCCTACCCTACGACCCTAGACAACGTGGTAATCAGTGGGCATAGTCCCAAGGGACTATGACCAACGTGATTACACTCACGTTGCGAAGTTCAAACGAACTTCGCATTGACCATTACTGGTCAACGCTGAAAGTCAAACAAAGTTTGACTTTCTGACTCGAAAAGCAGTAAAATAAGGAAAAGAACGAAAGAATACTTACGAAGGGTCCCCGAATGCTAATCCCGATCCAAGAACTCAGGTATGAAACAATGGTTTCAACTTAGAGCTCTCAAAATCAGAATTCTTGTAAGAAATGCAATGGGGGTGGATGGGTATATATAGTTTTCGGGTAACCGTTAAGATCGTTTCATGGAAAACGTGCCATGATCCCATCCGTACAAGTGTCGGAAAGTTATGGAACCACATATGCTCCTTAACTTAGTGACACATCACTTAAAACATGTGGTTAAGGATCATTTAGTTGCAACTTGTGTTTGAAACACTTAATCTGGTCAGAACACTCACTCGCGTAGCGCTAGTGCAAAGGCATTAGGCAGTCGCGCTACGCTAGTGCCTATCTGATTCAGAATTGTTTCAAAAGTGGCAGAAATGGTCCCTGCACGTGTTTAAGGCCTTTTTCGATGCGTTTGAACCCCGTTAACCTCATTTCAAGGCTCTAAAATGAGGTTAAAGTATAGGGAACTCAAAACATGCTCAAAAATATGTCGGATGTCGGTTCGTTTGGCCGTACGAACGCGATGTTCGCTTAATTACGACGGAATGCGCATAAGCGCGAAAAACGATCCAAATGACGAAACGAATGGATTTTTCTTAAGGCGAACACTAAAATATAATGTAGTCATGCTTACATAAATTTTTGGATGTCCAGATGTATTCAGAACGTAAGTTATGCGCGAAAATGCAAACTTGTGCACTTTTTGACACTTTTAGTCCCTGAATGACACAAAAGTTTATTTTAGCATACCGAACACCTCAAAGCCTATTTCTAAGCTATGTGAAGGATATTTATGGTATGTTTAACTTATGGTCATGTTCCGGAATGTCTGTTACAGTTCAAATTGGCATACTTTCGCAGTTTGTCAACTTTAGTCCCTGTAAGCGAATTAACTTGGTTTTGCCATACCAAAGCCTTCAAAACTTATTTCTAAGTTATGTAAAGGTTATTTAAGGTATGTCAAGCCTATTTCACTATTCCGGAGTGTTTGTTGCATTAAACTGGTTATATCTACGCATCGGTGCGCGTATAACCTTCCAGAAAGTGAATTTAGAGTTTGGAATTGAACGAGAATTGATATGTGCAAAATGATACACATATTTTTACAAATCCCAAGTATGAAATATAATATTTCATTGGTTCGGTATTTGTTTGATGGCCGTGGAGGCACAGGTGTTACAGTCTCCCCTACTTTAGGAAATTTCGTCCCGAAATTTATTTAGAGGAAACTTGTGAGAGTTTAAAACATGAAGTTGAAAAGATCAAACAACATTGGTTAGGGTTCTTGAACTTCTAGTAACCTTAATAACATTATGTTTGCAATGTAAGAGGGACACTTATATACAAGTATATGAAGCGTCATTGGTGCGTCCACCGTACCTCCATTACATCGTTATCATTTTGTTATTGTTGTCGCTATCGGTTCTTACACATAATAAATCTTACTGGGTTTCTGTGCATTGAATTCCATAATTATGTAGGCCTCCATAATTACGTAGTTCTTTGTACAGTCCACACAGTCTATTTTATAATGTGTAGTGTAAAACCAAATGAATAATCCTGTGATGAGTGTAACTAGACTGCCATAGAGTCCTTTAGACTAAATCAATAAATGATTTAAATAGACTATCAAGGAGTCTGTTCAGTTACATCACTAGATGTCATTCTTTAACCAAATTGTGAATCAATCTTTTTTGACTAGACCACTAAAGGGTCTCTTATGAATCATGGAGTAGTACTATATAATCCAAGGGTCTTAACTATTACATAGAAGCCCATTGAGGATTGAAGGTAGTACCTTTTGAATATCCTGTTACGAATCCCTCATATGAAGATATGAAAGATTCTGCGAGGATTTGGATAACGAATATCCAGAGTATTAAAAACACAAAAATGCATAAAAGAAAACATAAGATGAATTAACACATAGTCACATAACCACAAAATTGTTTAACTAGAAGTTTGTTCTGCTAACAGAGTACATGTATTTAAAGCACACTAGGAATCCATCTCGTGGATTTCATTTGGTACTTTAAACATTAACAAGAATCTAACTATAAAGATAGAAAGATCTTTAAAAGAAAAATTCGATTTCGATTATAAGGAACCGAAATGTTCGAATTCAGGTACATAAGGAATCCAATTAAGGACTCTGATTTGAATGATGATCATCCACAAGGATCTAATTGTGAAGATAAAAAGATCCCTTATGGATTTTAGAAGTTGAAGATGTTTTGATACCTTGCACTGGACGTGCTTATGTCAAAACATGAAGTAAAAATGTTTATGAAGTTGAGATGCTTGATATGTCAAGGCGACATATGAAGCAGAATTTTGAAGGTTAAGTCAATGTATGAGGAAAATATTTTTTGAAAACTATGCATGGGGTTCTTTTAAGAAAAAGGTGTTTAACGTTTTTGAAACCTTATATATAATACTTTTGAAATAAAGTAGGTGTATTAGGTAGATATATTTACAAAAATGTTTTTAAAATCATGCGAGATGAATTTTGAAATTATGTATAAGGTTTTTGAAAGACATGAATGATGCTTTTCGAAATCATGCACTTGATCAGAAAATGTATTGTGTTAATATTGTCTTTAGACTATATGAAATATTTTGAAATTAGAAAGGTTGGTTTTGATAACATGGCCAATGTTTTTGAAATAACATAGACAATGCATCTAGAAAAATTGTTTTCAAACTATATGAAATGTTTTGAGATCATGAAGATTGTTTTGAAATACTGGTACTGTGTATGTTGAAAAATCAAAACGTAATGGGTATGAGATTTGAAAATATCCTTAGTTATCCAACCAAGGATTCAAAGGTACAGATGTGCGAAAAGCACGATTACTCATAATGTCACTTAATTTTCTGTACTTTGTTTCTTAGAGTGAAACGAGTACTTAAAATTTTCGAGGGAATCATGAGCAATCATTTGAGAGAGAGAAATCACAAGAGTAGGTTGTAAGGTACATAGTTCCTTGATGTAGGTATCATAGGAAAAGCCATACACACCTAGCAGGGGGTTGAGCTGGTTGGTTGGGGACTGCTTTACCATTGTGAGCGACCATGGCGAAGTTCTGAGAAGCCTTTCGCTTCTTTGACTTCTTAGGGGATCGTTCATCCATGGTCTTTGATTCCTCGATTGGTTTCTTGGCTGATGGTGCTGTCACCTGACTAGGTCCTGCCTGTCTTGGTGACTCTTGAGTGGCTTCATCCTGGAGATGATACATGGCAGTAGCTAATTCAACAGTCTTCAGGGCTACTTCGCCTATTCGCTGAGCGAATTTTGGCTGCTTGCTCAGATATCTGGGCGTCATCGTGATGAAGAGGCATTCTTGAAGAAAAAGAAAGGCATAGGGAGAAACAGGTGAAAGTTTATTGGACAATCAAAACAGAATGATAACGCATGAAGATTGCGATCATTTGTTTGTTACCTAAGGCAAACAAATGAGACGGTGACTGATCAAAGTAAATGGGTCAAAAATAATGTATCGCGAAGACATGCTCGCCTATAAGTGAACACTCATCCCAAGAATTCCCAGGTAAGCACAACTGGTCTCGCGTCTGATGAGATGTATACGAAGTGCTTGCCTAGACAGAAAACCCAGAATACAGGCATTCACCCTTCCAGTTTGCACGTGTTCACATCATTTAAAACCCAAAACCTTGACGAAGTTTTGAAAACTCAAAGGGGTTCAAAACCATATAACAGAGAGTTCAAAACCTTACAATAGAGGGTTCAAAACCTAGTAATCAATCATCCTAGAACAGATGATTAGTTTTCAAAGCGGTTTTGAAATTTATGTTCTTGTTGTGGTCGTCGCCTAAGGATAGGCGACGGTATTGTTTTATGACTAAACGCAAGTAAACTCGCGTTAGGGTCCTAAGAAGGTTATAGACTAGGTCAAAGCATTACTAATAACCTAATTCCCTATAACCATTGGCTCTGATACCATCTTTTCTGTCACACCCCGACCACGTAGAACATACCAAACGTGGCGGAAACATCGGGGAGTGTTGTAACAGAATTAATGTTTCAAATCCATGGCAATTGAAGTTTTGTTTTATTCATTAAAAGTGTTACAATGTCTTAACAAACAAGGAAATACAACATAATTAACTAGTCTTGCATCTTTTATTGTCACTAAAGCCCAAGTCTGTCTATGTGTATCTTGACCATCTTATGCAACAGTTCCTGAAAAACACATGTGAAAATAGGTACGTCAGCATAAAAATGCCTGTGAGATACATAGGTTTTGTGAAAATAGGTTCCATGACTTATGTTTGAGAAAATGTTTAGTCATGAACCTTTTAATTTGCTTTGTTTTGTAAATCATTTGAAAAACAATGAGTTCAGATGATATGTATAAATAAGTGAATAATGTATGGTTAAATGAATAACCATAGTAAAATGGATTTGTATAAGATAAGTTGTTTGTAAAACAATGTCTTGTGAAAAGTATGTTATTTGTATAAAATGTTCTATGTCTCAAACTGAAATGATTCAAATAACGTTACGCCATGTAATACCATACAAACACTTATATATAGGAAGTACCAGCGGCGTATCCACCATGCTTGTATCATATTACACACGCATCGTTACTTAATCACTTAATCAAACCAAACCAAACAATGTAAAATGTTCATGTCAAGATGTAAATCATGTCAAAATGTCTATGTCAAATATCCATGTCAAATGTCTATGTCAAGTATCCATGTCAAATGTCTATAGTCCAAGAGTAGTCAAGTAATGTATAACCAAAATGATATGTATGGTAAGTAAAATTTAGACTACTTAAACCATAAGTAAAAATGTACAAAACAAAGTATTGAAGTAAAACTTGGTTTAAATCAAAGTTATGTTTTGTAAGATATATGCATGCTATACTGAATATGAACATTTATGCGGTATTGTGAAAATTCATACATCCAAGCCTTGAGACAGACGGATAACTATGTAAAAGTGAGTTATCAAGAGAATATGTATTCGGATTCGGTCATTCCTTTCATCCCCTTTCCCTGGGATGTCCGGAACGGGATTTGTCAAGTCCTATGGTACCACTACCTACTAACGAACGGCATGATCGGTGTTAATGAATGTATAGTATAGTTTAAACAAACCAAATGTCATACCAAAATGTAAGCATGTTTTATGAAGATAATGTACCTAGTATGCTAGAGTAAACATACAGGGTAGAGCTATAAAACCATGTGTCCATATGTTACTGGAACATATGCAACAGAGATGCAGTATAAAACAATGTACTAAGTATGCAAAGTCATCATACAAAGTAGAAAAGTCATGTAAAACAATGTACTAAGCATGTTATCAGTCAACATACATAGCAGAAAAGTCATGTAAATCAATGTGCTTAGCATGTTATCAGTCAACATACATAGCAGAAAAGTAATGAAATCATGTACTATAATGTACTAACAAACATAGTCGGTATATGATGTGAAAACAGGAAAGCATGAAAGTAACAAGTAGGCACATGTGTTCCACCCCAAAACAGTTTGGAAAACAGTAAAAGAGGGGTCTATGTACTCACCTGAGATTGCTCAGTAGTCCTTGAGTAACAACTAAACAATGCTAGAGATCGCGGATATCAAACGGCACCTAGTATAGGTAACTATGTTAATAAACCGGACCTAAATCGGAAGACTGGGTAGCATTAGGGTTTGTAAACCAAACGAGTGTGAAGACTCGTGTGATATGGTTTAACAAAGCCTACATACTAAATGAAACTTAACCTAAGTGTCTACGACCCATTACGACCCGTTTAGGAAGCTTATGCTACTTTAACGCGTCGTGCGCGTGAAACGCGTTTGGACCGCCTAACTAGTCCTATGACAAGTGTTATATGCCTAAACATGTTACATAATCAGTTATGTGACAAAAGTTTAGGTTACATATGCTTAATTACCAATTATACATGAAAAGGGTATTCTGGTAATTTACCTAAGGCATATAAACTACCTATCATACAACTACTTAAACGATGTGACCATAGGGTATAACCTCGGAAGGTTATTCCCTACCTACTATGGTCACCTAATGTGTTTGGTCGGATCCTAATGATCGACCAAACTGGGTCGGGTTCGAAGGTATAGGCGATTTATCAGATCGCCTACCCTACGACCCTAGACAACGTGGTAATCAGTGGGCATAGTCCCAAGGGACTATGACCAACGTGATTACACTCACGTTGCGAAGTTCAAACGAACTTCGCATTGACCATTACTGGTCAACGCTGAAAGTCAAACAAAGTTTGACTTTCTGACTCGAAAAGCAGTAAAATAAGGAAAAGAACGAAAGAATACTTACGAAGGGTCCCCGAATGCTAATCCCGATCCAAGAACTCAGGTATGAAACAATGGTTTCAACTTAGAGCTCTCAAAATCAGAATTCTTGTAAGAAATGCAATGGGGGTGGATGGGTATATATAGTTTTCGGGTAACCGTTAAGATCGTTTCATGGAAAACGTGCCATGATCCCATCCGTACAAGTGTCGGAAAGTTATGGAACCACATATGCTCCTTAACTTAGTGACACATCACTTAAAACATGTGGTTAAGGATCATTTAGTTGCAACTTGTGTTTGAAACACTTAATCTGGTCAGAACACTCACTCGCGTAGCGCTAGTGCAAAGGCATTAGGCAGTCGCGCTACGCTAGTGCCTATCTGATTCAGAATTGTTTCAAAAGTGGCAGAAATGGTCCCTGCACGTGTTTAAGGCCTTTTTCGATGCGTTTGAACCCCGTTAACCTCATTTCAAGGCTCTAAAATGAGGTTAAAGTATAGGGAACTCAAAACATGCTCAAAAATATGTCGGATGTCGGTTCGTTTGGCCGTACGAACGCGATGTTCGCTTAATTACGACGGAATGCGCATAAGCGCGAAAAACGATCCAAATGACGAAACGAATGGATTTTTCTTAAGGCGAACACTAAAATATAATGTAGTCATGCTTACATAAATTTTTGGATGTCCAGATGTATTCAGAACGTAAGTTATGCGCGAAAATGCAAACTTGTGCACTTTTTGACACTTTTAGTCCCTGAATGACACAAAAGTTTATTTTAGCATACCGAACACCTCAAAGCCTATTTCTAAGCTATGTGAAGGATATTTATGGTATGTTTAACTTATGGTCATGTTCCGGAATGTCTGTTACAGTTCAAATTGGCATACTTTCGCAGTTTGTCAACTTTAGTCCCTGTAAGCGAATTAACTTGGTTTTGCCATACCAAAGCCTTCAAAACTTATTTCTAAGTTATGTAAAGGTTATTTAAGGTATGTCAAGCCTATTTCACTATTCCGGAGTGTTTGTTGCATTAAACTGGTTATATCTACGCATCGGTGCACGTATAACCTTCCAGAAAGTGAATTTAGAGTTTGGAATTGAACGAGAATTGATATGTGCAAAATGATACACATATTTTTACAAATCCCAAGTATGAAATATAATATTTCATTGGTTCGGTATTTGTTTGATGGCCGTGGAGGCACAGGTGTTACACGAACCAGCAACCAATCCACTATATCAGTCCATTTCGGACTAACATCACCCATATTCACCTTGTTTCGAATTAGATGCCAAACTTGAGATGAAAAATTGCATTCAAAAAATAAATGCGGATGTGAGTCGAAATTCTGATAACACAACATGCAACACATCATATTCATGTTCTTCCTCCGCGAGATATCCCACTTTAGAATTTTATCTTGAGTTAACAACTTACGTTTAAGGACCAGCCACATCATAAAAGCATGTCGAGGAATACACTGCGAAAACCAGACAATATTACACCAATTAACTTCCGGAGCCGTGTACCGAACCGACTGCCACACACATGAAGAGGAGAACTCCCTTGTATCACTACCATCTTTCCATACCAATTTGTCATGTTTTGTTGGAATTAATTGTACTTGGTCTAACTGAATAAGAACTGGAAAAAGATCTCTCCAAGCCACAGGCCAAGACCAATAACCCTGCGAATAGATGTTAGCCACAGAATCATCCAGTTTAAAATCTGCATCGGTAATGGTTCTAGGCGAAATAAAATCACCAAGAGGCCCTATATCACACCAATAATCGAACCAAGCAGAAGTATCAACTCCATTACCTAAAACCGACCATATATGTTTCCTTATAAGAGGCCGTAATTGCACTAATTTTCTCCACGACCAGCAGCAATTAGCTTGAGTTTTACACATCCAAAAACTCTTGCCTTTTAACCGGTAACTGTGCACCCAATCTACCCATAAAGAATCCCGTTTAGACACGATACTCCAAATATGAGAAGACATAAGAGCCTTATTCATATCCCCAATCCGTCTAATTCCCAACCCTCCTTCATACTTCGGAGTACAAACGGTCTTCCAAGAAACCTTAGATTTACCTTTAGAATACACACTCTCTTGAGACCAAAGGAAATTTCGCATACAAGCTTCAAGCTCAAGAACAATACGGGTCGGCAACATAAAAACAGAAGACCAAAAGATGTGCATATCTGAGAGAACTGAAGTAATAAGCTGTAATCTACCAGCAAACGAAAGCAACTAGTTCCTCCAATGCGTTATACGTTTTTGTAAACGATCCACAAGCACTCGACAGTCACTATAACCGAGTCTGGAAGAGATCAGGGGCACACCCAGATATTTAACAGGCAACGATCCTTCCACAAACGGCATGAACTCCAAAATATCCTCTTTAACATGGCCATTGACATTACAAAAGAATATCGTACTTTTCTGATTATTCGGCACTAACCCCGACATCTTCGTGAACTTAGATAGAGATGTCATAATACACCTAGCCGAATTAACTTCTCCTCTAGCAAAAAGGAACAATTCATCCGCAAAACAAAGATTGACAATCTGCTGTTTTTCGCATTTATTATGAAATTTAAAGGAAGAATCAATACGAACCGCATTCTGCAGGATGGCCGTCAAAACCTCCATAACTAAGGTAAAGAGATAAGGGGATATTGGATCCCCTTGCCTTAAACCTCGTTTGCCTTTAAAGAACCCATGAACCGAACCATTGACACACATAGAAAAGGAGGTAGTCGAGACACACACCATGATCCACTCAATCATCTTTTCTTTGAACCCAAACCCAAGCAGAGCACTTTTTAGAAATCTCCAGTCAACTGTGTTATAAGCTTTCTGGATATCCACTTTAAAAGCACACCTTGGAGGACCCGTCTGTCTATGATAATTATGCATTAATTCTTGAGTCAACAAAATATTGTCAGAAATTCTCCTACCAGGAACAAAGGCCGATTGATTAATACTAACGATATCATTCAGAGCACCTTTAATTCTATCCGCAAGGATTTTACTGATACATTTGTATAAGACATTACAGCAAGCAATCGGCCGATAGTCAATGACTGCCGAAGGGGTAGGAATTTTCAGAATAAGCACAATATTAGTGTGATTCAATTCACGAAGAAGGTTTCCTGTCTCAAAAAAATCAATGATAGCACATGTAATATCATTACCAACAATATGCCTGGCACTCTTGAAAAAAGCCGCTGTATAACCATCAGGGCCCGGAGCTTTATCAATACCAATAGAAAACATCGCCTTTTTCACTTCTTCCGCCGAGACTTGGCGAATCATATGATCAGCAACCTGAGGAGATAGAACTTTAGAGAATAAATCCGGAGCCGGGGAAAGAGAAATATCACCTTGAGTACTGAAAAATTTCTCATAATGCTTGACAAACGGTTGGAAAACCGTATCACCCTCATAGAAGTTCCCTTCCGAATCTTTAATTACCTCTATTCGGCTACAGTGATTTCTAACTTTCAGAGATGAATGAAAGAAAGCAGAATTCATATCCCCCGCACTTAACCAATCAACTTTAGACTTTTGTTTCAGAAAACGTTCTTCGTCTAACGTTGCTTCTTGAAGGTCACGACTTATCCAACACTCGGCTGCCCGAAGATCAGCATTAGCAGGATCACGATCAATCTTTTGCTGTATGACATCTAGATCCAATCGCAGATTTTCAACTTTTTTATAAAGATTACCTTGTTTGTATAATAAAGACCGCAACGGGTGTTTAAGTAAACGAAGCTTTTTAACCACTCTAAACTCATGAACACCATTAACGTTAGTACTCCAATTGCTATTAACAATCTCTAAAAACTCAGGTTTATACACCAGGAAATTAGCAAACTTAAAAGACCTCGGCTTCAGTCTACTAGAATCCGGGAACGAGAGAATACAAGGACAGTGATCCGATAGTCTATACGGTTTAAACATGGCCACAGAATTCGGAAATTCAGCTATAAATTCCGTATTTCCCATCACTCGGTCAAGTTTTTTCAGCAAACCTACCCCATTCTTTGGCTTTTGACTCCATGTAAATTGTATCCCTATACGGTTTATATCAACAACTTCAATATTATCCACGCACTCTTGAAAGTCTCGCATACCAGCAGAAATCATTGAAGTTCCCATCGAGTTATCCTCAATGTTAAGAGCCGTGTTGAAATCGCCCAGAATGCACCAAGGTTTATCCTTAACAAGGGCTTTATGCATTAAAAGATTACTCCATAACTCTTTCCGGGTCATATAATAATTAGCAGCATAAACAACTGAACAAAACAACATTCTTTTATCCAATTTGAAAACAAGCTGAAAATGCATAACCTGATTAGATTGCGCCAAGATCATGACATCAAAAATAGCCGGATTCCAACCAATAATAATTCTAGTGCCTTTATTACAGCAACCACCATTCGAAGTCCAATTCCAAGATCTAAAGACTGACTTGCAAACTTTACCCAAATTACCAACGTCGACATGAGTCTCTAAAATAGCACACAAACTGAGATTAAACTCTTTAACTGCTTGCCGAACCTCCTTCTGTTTTAGAGGGCGGTTCAACCCCCTTATATTCCATGCCGCAATGCTAACCATGGGTAACTATCGGAGAAGGAGTGCTTGCTCCTTTACTTTTAACATTAAGAGTACCTTCCGTCAAAAACCCATCCATTTCGTTTTCCACCTCTATAACCTCTTCTTCATCAGATTCATCATTATTCAGCCCCGATGTCTTGTTACTAGTACCCGCCTCGTCTACCACTTCATTAAGAACATCAAATGGGTTATTTGATCTTACATTTTTAACACCCGCATTTTTGTTGGCGTCGCCTTTTGGTTTAGAACCAACAGGACGATATTCAAATTTAGACTTTTGCTTATTAACAGGAATACCAACTTTCTTAGCAGCTTTCTTACCATACACTCCTATGTATCCGTCTTGATCCACAACAGGCATCTTCTTTACAGGATGATTCTTTTGAACATTCCGATTGTGATTCTCATACACAGGTTTAGTTGGTTTCTTTGGTTGTTTCGGGCAACTATCGGTGGAGTGACCGAAAACACAGCAGTTAGCACACCGATGCGGACTCCATTCATACTCAACATACATAGTCTCTTTAATGAAACCCTCCCCTTCCGGTTCAGGAATTGCCATTGTAATCTCCTCTCGAAACTCATTCTAAGCCGAGACCTCAATCAATGCCCTAGCATAGCTACTTCGACCCCAAGCGTCGATACACATAGACGTAGTAAACGAATCCAGCATTTTTGGTTCCCCAATAGTAGTTGCAATCAAGCTAAGACCATCCTCCGTATAAGCCGCTAAAGGAACTTCATGAATTTTGACCCACACCTGAACCTTCTTAACCTCCTTCTTTTCTAACTTAGTTGTTGGAGTCCAGACATCTAGAAATAATGGTTGTGATCTAATAATCCAAGGCCCATCCTTCAGAACATTCGACAATCCAACTTCATCATTAAATTTAAAGAAGAAAAAACCATTCGCGTTCATCATAGTTTTTAATAAGCCATACTTCTTCCAATTCGTTCGAACAAAATAATCAACTACAGGGAAAGCAATCCGATCTCCTAAAAAATACCCATACAGAGTATTAGCCAGCTTATCTTGCACTGATCGAACAGATTCCCTCGGCAAAACAACATCACAACCATCTTGTATTGCGGAACTAGCAAGTGATCGAAAGTTTACTTTCTTCAATCCATTAGCAGCTACTGTATCTGCATATGACATCGGTTTGGAAGTAGTGCCCTTACTCGGCTGGTTAACAAAATTATCCCTACCCTCATAATTTAACCCCGCAGCCTCATATTCCGATGACTGACCCGGAACGTTAACATCCTCTTTCAAAACAGGTTCAACCGGAACAGTAATTGTAGACAACTCATCAATGACGTTGAACTTACCAGGTTCACTTGCAGCCGACGACACAACACCTCTCCTCGGCATCAGCGTTTTACCTTCAATATCGACTACCCGAGACGCTAAACCCTGGATTCTTGTAGGAGGCTTTCCACGATCAAAAAACATGTTATCCCCAGGTTTTATACGAACATTCAGATTATTATTGACAACTCCCTCCATCAGCAAGAAAAGCAAATCACCATGCAAAGAAACCAAACGAAAACCAGAAAAACCAAAAGTTGAGAAAACAGAAACCCTAATCCTTTAAACCCTAGAATCAGATCTCAACCCTTAATCGATTAACCCAGAGTATCAATCCAGCTAAATTAGTCTCAGCTAACCACAATCAATAACAACCAGGTTAATAAATCAGAGAATCGAATAAGATTACTAAGGCAGCGATTGAAAAAACAAGAAAAAACCCTAGTTTTGGATCGATCACTAATGCTAACAAGTTCGTTATAGGGTTTTGAAGAACAAAACTCTAATCACAGACTGTTATGCATAAGATTACGAAGAAAAACTGATGGATTCATGGTGAAGAACAGAAAATCGCCTAAAGGAGAGAGAGTTTAGGGTTTTTATTAGGGTTTGCAATACTGTTTCTTTTGTTTTCTTGTAATGTGAAACAATCTGTTTTGTTCATAAATAAATTATTGTTCACAAATTCTGATGTACAATTGTAGTTACATATGTGTATGTCATTACCTATAATACCTACATTAAGGAACTATGTTCCTTACAAACTACTTTTGTGAATTTCCTATTTTTGTGTTTACTCATGATTCCCTCGACAAAAAAAATTTAAGTACTCGTTTCATTCCAGGAGACGAAGTACAAGAAATAAAGGGAAATTATGAGTAATCATGCTTTTTTGCACATCTATGCCATTAAATCCTTGATTAGATAACTAAGGATATTTTCAATCTCATACCCATTATGTTCTGATTTCTTCAACATGCATAACATAAGTTTTCCAAAACAACCTCCATGATTTCAAAAACATCGACTACATTTCAAAAATAACCTTCATGACTTCAAAATGTTACTAATACAGTATATATCAAATGTATGACTTCAAAAGCATCATTCATGTTTTCAAAAACCTTATACATAATTTCAAAATTTATCTCGCATTATTTTAAAACATTTTTGTAAATATATCTACCTAATACACCTACTTCATGATTTCAAAAGTATTATATATAAGGTTTCAAAAACGTTAAACACATTTTTTTTCTTTCTTAAAAGAACCCCATGCATAGTTTTCAAAAAATATTTTCCTCACACATTGACTTAACCTTCAAATTCTGCTTCATATGTCGCCTTGACATATCCAGCATCTCAACTTCATAAGCATTTTTTTACTTCATATTTTGACTTAAGCACGTCCAGTGCAAGATTTCAAAACATCTTCAACTTCTAAAATCCATATGGGATTTTTATCTTCACAATTAGACCCTTGTGGATGATTATCATACAAATCAGAGTCCTTAATTGTGACACCTGTGTCACTTCAACCATCAAACAAATACCAAACCAATGAAATATTATATTTCATACTTGGGAATTGTATAAATATGTGTATCATTTGCACATATCAACTCTTATTCAATTTCGGGCTCTAAATCGCCTTCTGGAAGGTTATACATGCACTGATGCATAAATATAACCAGTTTAATGCAACAAACACTCCGAAATAGTGACATAGGCTTAACATACCTTAAATAACCTTTACATAACTTAGAAATAAGTTTTGGAAGGTTTGGTATGCCGAAATCAAGTTAAATCGCTTACAGGGACTAAAGTTGACAAACTACGAAAGTATGCCAATTTGAACTGTAACAGACATTCCGGAACATGACCATAAGTTAAACATACCCTAAATATCCTTCACATAGCTTAGAAATAGACTTTGAGGGGTTCGGTGTGCTAAAATAAACTTTTGGGTCATTCAGGGACTAAAAGCGTCAAAAAGTGCACAAGTTTGCACTTTCGCGCATAACATACGTTCTGAATACATCCGGACATCCAAAAATTTATGTAAGCATTAAAATATTTTATTTTAGTGTTTGGCATAAGAAAAATCCATTCGTCGCGCAATTTGGATCGTTTTTCGCGCTTATGCGCATTCCGTCGTAATTAAGCAAACATCGCGATCATACGACCAAACGAACCGACATCCGGCATATGTTTGAGCATGTTTCATGTCCA
Organism: Helianthus tuberosus; assembly: GCA_030545235.1. Lineage (NCBI taxonomy): Eukaryota > Viridiplantae > Streptophyta > Magnoliopsida > Asterales > Asteraceae > Helianthus > Helianthus tuberosus. The sequence goes on along the minus strand of CM060452.1, from coordinate 117,503,578 downwards.
CAATGTTTAGACATCATCTTAGGGCCTTAAAGTTGGCTTAACGGGCCTTAGAAGTGTCGGAAATGGCTTTAAACACCAACAGGGACTGAAACTGTAATTCTGCAAACTTTTTTCTGAACTGTAACACTCAGGCGGCCCGCGTAAAGTTTCTGTTGTCTCTTACGCGGCCCGCGTGGCCCTCCCAGATATGCAGAATTGTTGCAAACAGCCTGTTCCAGCTGTTATACCGTCACTTTCCACTTGCAAACGGTTTTTACAACAGCATGGGCCATTTCTATGGGTTCTAATGGTTTAGTAAAACTAGGGGCACACTTGGACGGTTGAGATCAAGGCACGTTTTTCGACGAACGATCCTAACGGCTCTACTTTTCCTATAAATACCCCCCCCCCCCCCATGTTTGCTCATTTCCCTCACATTTGAAATCTGATTCAAAGCTCTCTAAGTGGAAGTTTATATGCTTCCTACCTGAGAGTGAATCGGGTTCGAATCTTGCGGGGACCTTCTGTAAGTATTCTTTCGCGTTTATCGTTCGTTTTAGCGTTAAAGTCAAACTGTGTTTGACTTTCTGCATTGACCAGTTTATGGTCAATGCGAAGTTCGTTTGAACTTCATAACGTGAGCGTAATCACGATGGTTATAGTCCCTAGTGACTATACCTACTGATTACCACGTTATCTAGGCTCAGTGACGAGTCGTAGTTTCGGGCAAAATGCGTGTTCTCGCGTATTTTGTAACCAAACTACTCTAGGGTATCAAAACCGTTTGTTTTGATACCAAACCGGTTTTCTAACTTAACTAAACATGTCCTAGCATGTTTAGCTCGTCACTTTTAGAATTGTGCTTCTCTAGGGTCGTAAGGGTAAGCGATCTAATCAATCGCTTATGCTTTCGAACCCGACCCATTTGGTCGATCATTAGGATCCGACCAAATACATTAGGTGACCATAGTAGTATAGGGAATAACCTTCCGAGGTTATATACCTTATGGTCACATCGTTTGAGTAGTTGTATGATAAGTAGTTCTTATGCCTTAGGTAAATTACCAAAATACCCTTTTTGAACTAAAATTCATTTTAAGCCTATGTAACATAACTTTTGCCATCTAAACTGATTTAACAACAATATTAAACATGTTAAGGCATATCTTATTTGTCATAGGGCTAGTTAGGCGATCCAAACGCGTTTTACGCGAACGACACGTTAAAGTAGCATAGGCTACCTAAACGGGTCGTAACGGGTTAAAGGCACTTAGGATAAGTTTCGTTTTGGTATATAGGCTTTGTCAAACCATATTACATGAGTTCCTACACTCATTTGGTTTACAAACCCTCATACTACCCGATCCTCCGTTCAGGTCCGTTTATTAATCTAGTTACCTATATTAGGTGTCGTTTGATTCCGTAACCTACTAGCTTTGCTTGGTGGATATCTAAAGTCTATTGAGCAATCTCAAGTGAGTACATAGACCCCTCTTTTACTGTTTTCCAAACATTTTGGGGTGAAACACATGTGCCTACTTGTTACTTTCATGCTTTCCATGTTTTTCATATCATATGCTTGTTATGTTCAATAGTACACTTATAGTACATGATTTCATTGTGTTTTATGCTATGTATGTCCATTGTGTGCATACTTAGTACATCATTTTACATTACATTTTATGCTATGTATGTTCATCATACTTAGTATATCATTTTACATTACATTTTATGCTATGTATGTTCATCATACTTAGTACATCATTTTACATTACATTTTATGCTATGTATGTCCATTGTGTGCATACTTAGTACATTATTTTACATGACATTTCACGCTATGTGTGTACATTTGATTACATACTTAGTGCATTGTTTTTCACATGCTTACATTTTGGTATGACATTTGGTTTGTTTAAATGGGACAAAAATACATTCATTAACATTGATCACGCCGCTCGTTAGTAGGTAGTGGTACCATAGGAATTGACAACTCCCGTTCCTGACATCCTAGGTATGTTTGGATGGAAGGAATGACCGAATTCGAATACATAACTCAGATGAACCTTTAATTTGTTTAAAGGTTTATCACCACAGTCTCAAGGCTTGGATGTATGCATTTTCACAACACTGGATAAATGTTTGTATTCAGTATAGCATGCATTTCCACAAAGCATAACGTTGGTTTAAACCATGTTTTACTTCAACACATTGTTTTGTGCATTTACACCTATGGTTCAGTGGATATATATATATATATATATATATTTCACTTGCCATACATGACATTTTGTTTATACATTACATAATTGACATTTGACATAGACATTTTGACATTGATATACATATTTCATGGACTATATTTGACATAAACATTTTGACATGGTTTACACAAAGACATTTGACAAAGGGTTTAGACATGGGCAATTTACATTGGTGGTTTGTTGGGTAAGTGGTTTGAGTAAACGAGGCGTGTGTAATATGATACAAGCATGGTGGATACGCCGCTGGTACTTCCTATATATAAGTGCTTGTATGGTATTACATATCGTAGCGTTATTTGAATCATTTCAGTTTAGACATATAACATTTTTATACAAATAACATATTTTTCACAAGACATTGTTTTACAAACAACTCATCTTATACAAACTCATTTTACTTGGTTATTCATTTAATCTTACATTATTCTTCCACATATCATCGTTTTTCAAATGATTTATAAAACAAAACATTTTACAAGGATCATGACTGACTTTAGTTAAACAATCTTTTTTCCAAACTTATAAGTCATGAATCCTATTTTTACAAAACCTATGTACTCGCCGGCATTTTTATGCTAACGTACCTATTTTCACATGTGTTTCAGGAAATGATGCATAGGATTGATCAAGATACACTTAGGCGGACTTGGGCCTTAGTGACAATAAAAGATGGAAGACTAGTTAATTTTGTTTTACTTCTTTGTTTGTTAAGACATTGTAACTCTTTTAATCAATAAAACAATATTTAAATTTTCCATGTGTTATGAAACAATGATTCTGTTACAACACTCCCCGACGATTCCGCCACGTTTTGTTGTTTTACGTGGTCGGGGTGTGACATTAATTGGATTCCTTGTGTATCTGAATTCGAACATTTCGGTTCCTTATAATCGAAATCGAATTTTTCTTTTAAAAATCTTTCTATCTTTATAGTTAGATTCTTGATAATGTTTAAAGTACCAAATGCAATCCACGTAATGGATTCCTGGTGTGCTTTAAATACATGTACACTATCAACAAAACAAATTAACAAATAAACAATCTTTGTGGTTATACGACTATGTGTTTATGCATCTTGTGTTTTCTTTTATGCATTTTGTGTTTTTGTATACTCTGGATATTCGTTATCCAAATCCTCATATAATCTTTCATATCTTCATATGAGGGGTTCGTAGTAGGATATTCAAAAAGGTACTACCTTAAATCCTTAATGGGCTTCTATGTAATAGTTAAGACCCTTGGATTATATAGTACTACTCCATGATTCATAAGAGACCCTTTTAGTGGTCTAGTCAAAAAGATTGATTCACAATTTGGTTAAAAAACGACATCTAGTGATGTAGCTGAACAGACTCCTTGATAGTCTATTTAGATCATTTATTGATTTAATTAAAAGGACTCTATGGCGGTCTAGTCACACTCATCACAGGATTGTTCATTTGGTTTTACCCTACACATTATAAAATAGACTGTGTGAACTGTGCAAGGAATTGTCTAATTATGGACGCGTACATAATTATGAAATTTAGTGCACAGAAACCTAGTAAGATTTATTATGTGTAAGAACCGATAGTGGCAACAATAACGAAACGTGAACAATGTACAGAAGGTATGGTGGACGCACCAATGACGCTTCATATACTTGTATATAAGTATCCCTCTTACGTTGCAAGCATGATGTTATTAAAGTTACTAGAAGTTCAGAACCCTAACCAATGTTGTTCGATCTTTTCAACTTCATGTTTCAAGCTCTCACAAGTTTCCTCTAAAAAAAATTCATCAACCTCACAACACATAACATCCCATGTTATAATATAAAACAAATAATTTAACAACGCATATAATAAGAATACTGCGATTGAGCTATCATATAATCAAGACCACGAATACAGTGTTTATAAGTTTTACAAATGTATCATACATCCAAAAGAGACTAAGGGTCATATTGCCCTTGTCTGAATCGTCTAACCATATACAACAACCAAAAGTCAAATGTCAAAAGTCCTAAGTCATCATGTGGTCTTCAAAATGCTATGCAGTCAGGCTCAATCGATGTCTTCTCATCAAAAGTAACGCTACCTGCAACAAACCAAAAATCCTCAAGCCGATGGGGGAGGAGGAGGAGGTGGAGGGAAGAAAAGCAAACGGCGCAAATGCACCCAATCCTCCTCAAGTGCGTGGATAACGCGCAGCAGGTAAGCAATATGCTGCTTCGGAGTGAGGAAGCGGACATTAGAATCTGGGTGTAGTGGAAGAGGAGCTGGTGGTGTAGCAAAAGAAGGCTGGCAATGACAAGGGGGAGGACGCGGAGTCCTCTCCAGCTCCTGGACTCGTCGGCTCAACGCATCCTACTGTAACTGCAAGGATATAAGTATGTCATCCGTGGTATATCCAACATGAAAAGGATGGTATGGGTCTGATAAAGGCATGACATTGGGCGAAGACCACATAAATGGCTCGCCTGAGGGTGCTGGCGAAGGAAAAGCAGCGTGTGCAGCAGGTGCAAAAGGGGCATAAAAGGAAAAGCTGATGTCGTAGGTGGCATGTGATCGTGCTGCTGTGTAGAAGGTCCTTCCCCTGGACGGGGAGGAGGAATGTCCTGGAGAAAAGTGATGGGTAAATCCGTGCGGTGGACATCAGATACGTGGGGATGAAACTGGGGAACATCAAGAGGTGCAAAAAACAGGTGCAGTAGGGGGAGTGACTGGTATAACATAAGGAGGATAATCGTCGTCCTCAATCCACCCATTACGGGTGTCAGCATATCTAGGATCGACATGTGTGGCAAATGGTGCACGGTCAACAAACTCAGGGGCAGGGTCGGGCAGTGGTGCAACAACAACAGGAACATCAGTAACTGGTGGTGTAATGACTGGTGCATCAACAACGGGTGATGCCACGACGGGTATGTCAACGTAGTCAGGCTCTGGTAAAGGATCAGGCAAAAGTGCAACAGCTGGAACATCAATAGGGTCGTAAGCAACGACAGGCTCTGGACCAACTGGAGCAGGCTCAGCAGGTACAAACTCGACCTTAGGATCCGGGCCAAAGTCATGGGGAACAATGGGTGCAGCAGACATCGCCATGTCTGAGTCAGTGTCGGTGGAGTAGTGTTGCACGCCCCGGGCATGAAGAGTAGCGGACGCTACAGACTCAAACGAGTCTGGATCAGACGAATCAGAAGGAGCCTCCATGTCAGGAAGCTCAATGACAGGGACAACAGGGTCGGCAACTGGAATATCAGCAGGTGGTATATCGTCATCTGACACATCGTCGAGAGGCAAATCCTCCAAGGGAAATGCAGCGAGGGGAATAGGTGCAGGGATCTGAACGAGGGGTAGATCCCCATCAAGAATACCATCAGCGAGCTGAACATCGACTCCGAAATCCAGCAAAGCAAAGGGCTGGAAATCGTCATCATCACTGTTGTCAGTATCAGATGTATAAATCTCGGGATCTGTGGGCATCGGATCATCTGGATCTACTGCTATGGGGTCTAATGTGCCGGAAGCTCCACTCGAAGAAGACATGACGTCTGTAACAAAACAATCACGACAATTGCACATATATTAACAATTATCAAATAAGCATGTAAGTCACAACAATGTAAGCAAGTAATCATCCTAGTCTTCCCCAGACTATCCCTCCTAGTCTCTTAGACTGACTCCCTAGTGTCTAAGACTAACTCCCTGGTCTCTAAGACTAAACTTTCCCAGTCTCTAAGTCTAATTCCCTGGTCTCTAAGACCAACTCCCTGGTCTCTAAGACTAAACATCCCCAATCTCTAAGATTGAACCCCTCAGTCTCTAAGACTGAACCTCCCTCAGTCTCTAAGACTGAACTTCCCCAGCCTCTAAGGCTGAACTCCCTCAGTCTCTAAGACTGAATTATAAACATAAATTTTGAAATGTGTATTTGTGCCTTTTTGTTTGTAAAAATGTTTGTTCCCTGGATCTGGATGTTTTATGTATGCAATGTAAAAATATTTTCGTGAGAGCCCTGATGATCATAGTCTAGACTCGAGAAAGAATCCTAGTTCGCTATGATCGAGGCTTTGATACCAAGCTGTCACACCCTGGCTTTTGCGAAAGCGTGGTTTGTTTGGTGTGACCTCTTAATACCATAGCAACAATCATAACAATGCTATATGATAAAAATACGAGATGTTCATCCATTAATATAGTTTAGAAAATACCATAACATGCTTGTCTTGAAACATCAACCCAAAATAAGTTACAAACCATAACTTGTTTAAAACTTTCAATAAAACGAGGTTTAGAGACATGTAACCCGTCTAGGAATAGGTTACACCTCTCAAACCCTACAACCCTGGATGACATCTTTATTCAGACGCAGCTAGACACATGCATACCCTGCCAGATCCGCTAGTTCCCTGAAATACATGTAGTTTGAAAATCAACAAAAGTTGAGCGAGTTCATGTGTAAGTGAGTAAGTATAAACCTTTGTAAACAATGTAAGTATGTATGTATGTCCCGGTATGATTGCAAACAAGGAAAAGATCACCAATGGTTTGCAAGGCCACTGATATGTGTGACAGTGTAGGAAGACTCAAACCTAGCAAAGTTGTACCGGGCTCCCGGCTGGAAGACATAGTCACCACAACGGGCCACCCTGGCCACGGGGGTGTGGGCTCGCTACACCCAAATAGATCTATCACTCATGCCCCTCGGTCCTGATATGAGGATTATTGGTCCCAAGTATCCGCCTACCCTATCACATGATCTATGATTCTTTCCTAGGCTAATCATACCAATAGTATTGTAAGTATCCCTTTTGTAACATGTATTTCACCCCCGAATTAAGTAAACAAAACAGTTTATGAAAAGGGGGACATGAACTCACTGTAGTGCGTCTCCTGTGCTCGTGCTCAAACCTTGTCAGCTACACGATAACCTACACCGTACTAATGTCTATTAGACGAACGGGCCGTGCCTTGCTTTCGTATTTACGGGTTTGTGTTACGTTACTTTGATATTATTCCAAGTCATAACTTCTTATTAAAATAATAATAATTATTTTATCTTAAGTTTTGTTTTTAGGGTTTTGGAATAATAGTTAGGCAACTATTTCGTATCCATACTTCTCAAGTATTTTATATGCGTATTTCCTTCCCAATGATGGGGGTATTCATACATGTATTTTTGGTAGTTCCGAAAATAATATATTTTTAAGTCTAACTTAGAAATATATATATAACTCCTTGTCAAATAATGTATTCCAAAATATATATATATTTTTCCAAAAAAATAAATAATATATTTTCACTTCTTAGTTTCCAAAATAATATTTTACCAAAAATATATGTGTAAGAGTATTTTCTGGAATGTTACATAAGTTATGTTTTAGCGTTCAGTTTCGCAATAACAAATGCGTAACTTAAATATTTATTCCGAGAGAGTTTTGGTATTATTTTGGAGTTGTAATTTCCACGTTAACTTGTAAGTTATATTATATTACCCTAAAATAATATAACTACTTCACAAAATATACAAATACTCACACAAGTGACTTAATATAAAATATATATTCTAAATATATATTTACCCATTTTACTTGTAAAAATCAACCTCTGATACTTTGTATTTTTGTAACAAAACTTATGGTGAAGTTTATTTTGAAAAACAAAGTTAAAACATATTTGTAAACACTTGTTAGAAAAGTATTTTCTAAGTGTTTGGATTTTTAGAAAATTTCGCCATAGTCCCCTTTGTAAATGGAGGTGTCCATGCTAATAAGCATATCATTTTCTTTTCGAAGAATCATTCAGATCAATCAACAACAAGTCACTAAGCAATATTACACTTACCAAGTGCAAAACTATTCCTATTTAATATACAACATGAACTTGATGTTTTATAAAAACGCGTAGTAACTTAGTGGGGTGTTTAGTGGGTTTAGTTACCCTCCAAAGTGTGTTTGTTTTTGTTAAAATCTCATTCTCGGGATTTTTAGATGTTCACAACTTGTGAACATATTTTACAAAAATCTCTATTTACACATTTTCATGTCTTACTAGGATCCATATACTTATTTCTTTCCAAAAATAGTGTAAGAATCATGACCTTTCAAAATTCGTCTTTTTAACTTGTTTTGTTTAGAAAAATCATTCTCAAGACTTGGATTTACAAGATTACTAGTCCACTTGGTTTATTATTTTTCAAGAAAAATCATCCTACTTTCAAGTTCATGTCTTCACTGGTGGATGATTATTTCATAATCATCTCTAACTTGTTAAACCATGTTTTTAATCATAACTTAAGAGGTTTCATATGATGACTAACCATCATATTACTAGTAATCATCAAGAAATCATCAACACATTCAAACCACATCATACTATCATTATTTCATCTTGTTTCTTCATCTTTAAGCTTATGTTTCATGATTCAAGTGTAGGTTCTTTTAGTGTTCATAAGATTTCAACATATTATATCAATTAACCACCAAAAACATGAAGTAAATAAGGATTAAAGAAGCTTACAACTAGCTTAAAGCTAGGGAAGATTAATGGAGAAAAATGAGTGGTTAATAGCAAACGAGTGAGGTCCTTCAAGTTCCGAGTGCTCCACACCTTCTTAATCACCTTGTTTCACCTCAAGACAAGCTTGGATTGTATGTATTAAAATTGAAAATGGTTGGTGGGTGTGCTTGGTGTTCGGCCATAGCTTTTGTTTTGAATGGAGGAAGTTTTGTGATGTGTGAAAAATGATGAAGATAAGTATTCTTTTAACCCACCAAATATTGTTATCCATTAGATAATGTGTTTCCCAAAGTACATGCAACATCTAATTGGATCTCAACAAATCCAAGAATGGATTGCATGGGGAATTATGAAGATTTACACCAATCTTGGTGGTGGGGCCTTATGTGAACCGTCATTTACATTATGGGGGGGGGGGTAGATTGTGATTTTTGTACCAAGTACTTAGTTCTAAATTTCAATTTAATTATATAGTTAAGTGGGTTGGTTACTAGATATTTAGCGGGTGTTAGGGTGTTCTGGGATCATGACTAGCTCAGAAAAAGTGAAACAATGTTTTTAACAATATTTTGGTGTCCCGGGTAATGACCAGTTGTTCGGTTAGATACTGTTCCGTTAAAGTGTCTAGTTATTCCATATAGTGTCTTTGATGTACCCTTTTGTGACACTTTTAATTCCCGGCACTTAGGAAAGCATACAGGACCATTTTGCCATGTTTTTGCACATTACTATCATGTTAAAATGCTGAATTTTGTTAATTAAATGCAGAATTCTGCACTTAGAGTGGGTTTTAGGCACTTTCTGGCTCCCAAACTATCACCTAGTGACGCAGTTTTATTGTTCTTACTTCTCTACACTCCCTACTAGTGTAGTACCTTGTCCCTGGCTCATACTGGGCCTCAAAATATTGTCTGTCTATGTACTGGCATTGTCAGCATGATTCTGAATTATCAGCTCACTGTGCTAACTGTGCTTTGTGCATCAAATTTGTCACTAAAGTTTGTGTGTAATAAATGGAGTGACAGTATGAATGTGATGCATATGTATGTATGATGCAGAAATCATAAAACAGTTTAATTCGTTAGTTGTAATTCAAGCACAGTCATTAAGCACAAAGTTAATATTAATTAATTGTACGGATACCTGTAATTGTGAGGGTTGTCACATACCTGACTCTGTGCAAGACATCATTACTGGTAGTAACCCTACCACAGTTCGTCAGGCAATTGAGTTGGCAGCGACATTGACTGAGTCGCAGGTTCGAAAAGGTAGCTACATAGGAAGGGCGACAAGGGTAAGAAACAGTCAACTAACAAGGGTGAAGGTAAGAAGGGTAAAAACAAGAAGGGCAAGGATTCGGGTTCTGTGAAGGGGTCAAGGAAGCGTAAGGCTTCCCAAAATTTTGCTATCACTGCCCAACCAAATCAGGCAGCTCCCGATCAACCTGCACAACCACCAGTAAAGAAGCGGTATGCGGGGAATGCACCTTTGTGCAACAGATGCAATAGTCACCATCAGCCGCAACTTCTGTGCCGTTTCTGTACTAACTGTGGGAAGTCAGGTCATCTTGCCGATGTTTGTCGTTTTGCTCAGAATCAGGCCGCTCGTAATCCAGCTCAGCAGGTTGCTCAACAGCAAGCACAAGCTACACGACCTCATTTTCCTCCTGGTTCGTGCTATAATTGTGGAGACCTGGCCCATTATCGAAACCACTGACCAAGGCTGGTTAATGGAAATCAGAATCAGGCTCCGGCTCGAGGTCGAGTTTTTAACATGAATGCTGTCGAGGCGCAAGCAGACAACAAGGTGGTGAACGGAACGTTCATTGTTAACAATCAGTCTGCTTCTGTTCTTTTTGATTCAGGTGCCGATAAAAGTTTTGTGTCGTTATCTTTTGAGCCATTGCTTCGCGTGTCTAGAACGAAACTAGGTAAGCCTTTGACAGTAGAAGTTGCTAGTGGTGAACCCATTGTTCTCGATTCTGTTCTTCGTAACTGCCAGTTGAACCTTAACAACCATCTTTTTCCTATCGACCTCACGCCAATGCAACTTGGAAGCTTCGACATTATAGTGGGCATGGATTGGTTAGCCAAACATCACGCAGAGGTAGTTTGTTTCGAAAAGATTGTTCGAGTTCCGCTTTCGACAAGTGAGACCCTACAGGTTCGTGGTGAGAAACCTGCTAGTAGCCTCAAGCTCATGTCTTGTTTTCAAGCTCGGAAGTATCTACGAAAGAACTATGTGGCCTTCTTGGCACATGTCGTAGCAGATGAAGGCAAAGGTAAGTCTATTCAAGCTATCCATGTTGTTCGGGATTATCCGAAGTTGTTTCCTGAAGAGTTACCTGGTTTACCCCCAGCACGCCAAGTCGAGTTCCGTATTGATCTCGTACCTGGTGCAAATCCTATTGCCAGATCTCCATATCGTCTTGCACCGTCTGAGATGCAAGAGCTATCTAAGCAGCTTCAGGAGCTTTCTGACAAAGGTTTTATTCGTCCTAGCTTTTCACCTTGGGGTGCTCCCGTTCTTTTTGTCAAGAAGAAGGATAGATCTTTCAGAATGTGCATCAATTACCTTGAGCTTAACAAGCTTACCATCAAGAATCGATATCCCCTACCTCGCATTGATGATCTCTTTGATCAGTTACAGGGTGCTACTTGTTTCTTGAAGATTGATCTTCGTTCTGGGTATCATCAGCTTCGTGTTCATGAAGAAGATATTCCCAATACAGCTTTCCGCACTCGTTATGGGCATTATGAGTTCACAGTTATGCCATTCGATTTGACTAATGCTCCTGCTGTTTTCATGGACTTGATGAATAGGGTTTGTAAGCCTTATTTAGATAAGTTCATCATCGTTTTCATTGACGACATCTTGATATATTCTAAGACGCAAGCTGATCATGAGCAGCATCTTCGTCTTACTCTGGAACTCCTAAAGAAAGAGCAACTTTTTGCCAAATTCTCCAAGTGCGAATTTTGGCTTAAGGAAGTTCAATTTTTGGGACATATTGTCAACAAACAGGGTATTCATGTAGATCCCTCCAAGATCAGTGTGATTAAGGATTGGGATACTCCTACTGAGGTTCGTTCATTTCTTGGTCTCGCGGGTTATTATCGTCGCTTCATTGAAAATTTCTCGAAGATTGCAGTTCCTCTAACTGCTCTAACTCAGAAGAACAAACCCTTTGAATGGGGAACCAAGCAAGAAGAAGCGTTTCAGACCTTGAAGCAGAAGCTTTGTGATGCGCCTATTCTATCTTTGCCTGAGGGCAATGATGATTTTGTCGTGTATTGTGATGCATCAAATTTGGGTCTTCGCTGTGTTCTAATGCAAAGGAACAAAGTCATAGCATATGCATCAAGATAGTTGAAGATACACGAGAAGAACTACACCACTCATGATCTTGAGTTAGGTGCAGTTGTGTTCGCTCTCAAAATCTAGAGACACTATTTGTATGGTACAAAATGTGTGGTTTTCACTGACCACAAAAGTCTTCAGCATATCTTTAATTAGAAGGAACTCTAACATGAAGCAACGACGTTGGGTTGAACTTCTAAACGACTATGATTGCGAAATTCGCTACCATCCTGGTAAGGCGAATGTCGTGGCTGACGAATTGAGTCGTAAAGAACGTGTCAAACTTCATTGTGTGACAACCCGTGATTTACGGCTCTTAATTACGTGATTAACAAGTGATTAACGCGATAATAAATAGTGTTTACAGTGCAAATTAACTTAATTAGGCCTTTGGAATGCCTAGGAACGTTTATCGGACTTTACAGTGCGTGTATAGTGATTAACGGGGAATCTGCTGAACACTACGCGACAACGAACTGATGCCGTACAAAATACAGACAACGCCGACAAATATTAAATTTTTACGATATATATTAGCTTCGTAATAAAATTTTTGTGACTACAGTCGAAACCGGATTGAAAAACGGGTTAAAGACGACAACGATACAATTTTTCGCAATTATTACCGTGATCGACTAACGGGCGTGCAAACAACGACTACCGACCGTATTTTATGTATTTTAAATACTTAAATTTTATCTTTTGATAATAAACGGAGTTCGGGTTTTGACAACGGGTCTCGTAGGAATTATGGACCGCTTAAACACGGGGATTGAGCTTGTGGGCCCTGGGCCCAAGCCCAAAACCCACAAGCCTAAACTGTCACACCCTCAAATTACCACCTAGGGAGTGTCCCGGTTAGGCGTGTGACTACTAGCAATGAGCCACTAATTACATTGAATCACAAGTTGTAATAAAGTTCCATCAATTAAGTAATACCAATTCCAATCATAAGTTATTCAAAATCACAAGTTCAGCGGAAGCATTAAAGTAAGGTAAATACAAATCAATCATAATAAATAAGTATTTGACAAATAATCTCGTCGGTATGACCATGACCACTCTTGCTCTCCAGCCAGCAAGCTCCTGTTTCAATCACCTAACTACCTGCGAGCATGTAACAAGTGTATCAGACAAAGCTGGCGAGTCCACAGTTTAAGAAAACGTTTGTTACCAGTTGAATGTAAAACAGTTCAATAACCAATGCAAGTAATATTGTTAATATCTCAATTCCGAACAAGACGGCTCCTGATGTACATGACTGCCCTATCCCACGTACTCCTATCTAGTACTGGGCCCGACTGGGTCATTAGTTCACATCCGTCCTATCCAGGAGCGGTGTGAGGGTGCCAAACCTAAGTAGCGCTACCAACTAATACCCGTTACCCTCCAGGTAACAACATAAGGGACTTACAAGAATGATAGGTGAGAATATTAACCAATATACCCGTTTTTACCCAAAAGACTTATCCCTCCACGGGATACCCACTGACTGTCCCCAACCACTGGGACGCATGCTCGAATGTAGTGAACTCACCTTAGGTTGCTCGGTAAGATTAAAATATGTGTTCCAAGTTGATCAATCAGTCCCTATTGTGGTTACCACTCACAGTTAGAATCTCATTCTATCAAGCCACGCATGAAACAGATTGCATATAGTGTATCACTCATCATATAGTCACATAATAAACATTCAAGATTTTTAGTACCTTTCCTTTTACAACCAATGAATCTAACATGTTTATCATACAATTGACATCGCATAATCCTAACCATCTTTAAATCAGCCAACCTTTGCCAATGTAATTTCTAACATGTCAAGTGGGTACCCTTTAACACTTATTGATTTGCATTAACTTGTGCAATATATATTACCCATACTATACGATCAGATCACAATTACACAACATCATAGTTCATAAAGATCAATCAACATATTATCACATCACATCTATAACCATGCTACCATACGAAATCATTGATTATTAATTCATAATTACAAGCATACTATGTCTAGACATGTTACCATACGTATATGCCCAACTACACCACACTGTTATCCACAAACTCATAATTTGATTCACGTGTATATTGGTCAAGATGACATCAACTCATGCTTAACGTAGATCTAGTGATTCAACATCTCAAAGAGTTATTACTTAACTATCAGCATGAAATATTCAATTCGGATTACACAAACATCACAGAGTTCTAGTTATATTCGGTATCCATATACTCGTAACCGTGCCTATTATTGCAAACATTAAATCATGATTATTCTTTTACTGATAATCACACCAATCAATGAGTATACCCTCGGCTAAGGGTGTCAAGAAACCAACTCAAAATAACAAATTATACTAATCCGATTAACTTGAATAAGATCAATTAATTGTTAATCAAGTTTCCGTAACACAAGACGTTCACGTTTATAAAGCTCATGCACGCAATGTTGTTAAACACATTAATCCATAACGAGATCAAATAGTTGAGGATTAATACAATTATGAAATCACTAACCAAAAGCCGATCAAAAGGAACGATGCATCGAAGGGGGGGGGGGGTCTCCTGTCGCCGATCACCGAGAGTACCAGGGGGCGCTAGGGTTTACAACGCGTTGAGTTTTGTGAGGAGTGAACATACTACGCAAATATGGACTAATCTATAAGCCGGACCCTTAATGGGCTTCAACGACATTTGGGCCAGCGACGAAACCCACATGGCGACAAACTTCCCTACTGGCGAAACACATGAATTGATGTTAAACCCATGTGAGAATGATGATGTTTTTGACTTTGGTTCCAAGTCTTCACGTGATGATTATCTATTTAAAAAAAATGGCTTTTATTTTGGTCCACTGATGATCGGCCCATGTGCAACCCACTATGGTTGCATGTGCTTAGAAGTCCAACAAAATTCCTTTCCCACAATCCTATGTTGGCTGCCATGTGATGATGATTACGATGGATGAGATATCATCCTTTTATGAAGAGTGATTGATGATTATTAACCAACCCTAATAATTCCTCAATCATATATTAATTATGCACAAGTTGCAAACAGAATTGTAAACCAGCAATGCGTAAAGGAAGACCTTGAAATCTCGGGTTGTCACATAAACCTACACATAATATACTAGATCTAATAAGATCTCTAAAGATCTAAAAATCTGCACAAAATCTCAATAGAAATCCTTCCAAAATCTTGATAAAATCTCTACAAAAGATTTATTTAGATCCACACAAGATACACCCAAAATCTCATTATCTCTATATAAGATCCATAACTCCCACACACATTTCTCACAACACATCTGCTCTCATCTCTCTATTATGAAACAAATACATTATCTCCCCCACTCCCTCTCTCGAATACACATACAGGAAACAAACATATTCAACATCGCATCTCCTTCAATACACACACAAACGAAAAATGCAGACTTATCTTCAACACCCTCTCTCTCTAATACACATTCAGGCAACAAGCAGCATCCCCTCTCCTCTCTCTCGCTCCCCTTACCCGACGATCGGAGCAGAACCGGTCGGTCCCCGGGTGTCCTTTCTCCGGATACTCACACATCGGACACACCCCCTTCTCTCTGTTTTACCGGTCGTACACCCCCCTCTTACGAGCAGCAGGACCGACCACCACCGCCACCATAGTCCGGTGGTGGTGCGACGGCGGAGACAAACAGGAGAGAGAGAGAAACGAGACGGAGAGAGAGAGATGTCGAAGAGAGAGAGAAACGAGACGGAGAGAGAGAGATGTCGAAGAGAAAGAGACGGTGGCGCGTGGTAGCGCGTGACGGCGTGGCGTGGCGGCAATCGGAGCTGCAGAACCGACGGGTTCTGTCCGGTAAACAGACTTTAACCATCATTTTATTTTGACCTGTTTCGGTTCAGTTAAAGTGATTCAAGGTTTGGATCGGTTATGTTTGACTCCGGTGTTCAGGTTCGGGATAAGCGGATCCGATTTTGGCTCAACTCGGTTCGACTCGGAGTATTTTAGCTTAACTCGGTTCGACTCAGAGTATTTCAACTTAACTCGGTTCGACTCAGTGTAACTCGGTTGACTCAGTCAACTCAACCGAGTCAACTCGGTCAGACTCGGTCAACGCACAGTCAACTCGGTCAGACTCGGTAAACATCCTGACGCGAAGACTTGGTAAAAATTAGCGGCGTATTTACTTCGTTATGCTATCTTTATAATTTTAATCTTTACGTGACAAGCGAGCTCGGCCCGATTCATTAACATATGTACATTAGTTATTATCTACATTTTGGCACTTGACGAAAATTTCACATATATTGTTTGTTGACAATTGTTGAATCTTGAAAAATAACGACAACTTGTGTTGTCGGGGCGTCCAAAAACAGAGGAAACTCTGCCCGTTTTTTGAGAAAACCCGTAAAATAAAACGAGTTTTATTATAAAAACGTGCTTTTCTTGTAAAACGACAACTATTACTATAAAGCGACTTTTACGAGATACAAATATAAAGTTTCCTTCGACAACAACTTACAACTTACGAAAACAACGATTCGGAAATATTTACAACGACAAACATAGTTGTTTTAAACTTCGGAAATTTGACGAATTCGTTTTATAAAAATAAATATAGTTATATATTTATTCCAAATATCGTACAACACGAATTCTTTTACAAAAATAAATATGGGTTATATATTTATTTTCAAACATAACAACTCGACGATTCCTCTATAAGATAAATATAACTCTTCATATTTATTTTATACGCCTAAACGGCATATACGTATATTTTTGGCAAATATACACAAGACGTGATATATATAATACAAGTTATTATATATTATTTTCATACGAAACGTTATACGAGTTTGTTATATGATATTTTCATAGAATTATATATTATTTTCGTATGACTACTCGAGACGGCTAACACACCTACAACGATATATTTATATATCTTTATATAAATATTTATTCATTTTAAGTCTCTCGGAAACTAAGTCTTTTTCAAGACTTATTAAACTGCTACTGACATTAAACGAGACTTAACACATATAACTTAATCTTTTCCATTAAGTTAACAACTTACCGTTGAATCGTTCGATTAACGATTCGGTAGAGCTCGGTGACACGTAGTTTAGATACTGCGTTTATTTAGAAACTTATTAGGTATTCCGTGTTAGGAATATTGTAGAATGCACGCTAGCAAGTCAAGCCTTGGAAACGACATCATCGAAGTCGTAATTAGCTAGCTTTGCACAGGGAATATTCAGGCGAGTTCATAACCCCCACTTTTTACTATTTTACATTTTTATAAATGTTTTCGGGGTGGAAAGACATGCACGTTTTGCAAAAACATACAAAGTTTTGAACTAACGCAAAACTCGTATTTCTAAATCATATTACGAAGGGATTTCGGGGAACACAAATGAATTACGAAAGGTTTATACTAAACATACCGGTTTTTTTACAAAACAAATGCTTATTTTCGAAATGTGAATGATATTCGGCCAGGGTGACCAGGAATTTGGTCAGGGTGACCAGGGATTTGGTCAGGGTGACCAGGGATTCGGTCAGGGTGACCAGGGATTTATTTTATACATGGTATGGTTAGCGTAAGGAGGGTTACTACTTAGATCATGTGAGTGGGTAGGCGGGAACTGGAGGCCATTAATCCTCATTGTAGGACCGAGGGACAGGAGCGGTAGATCTATCTGGGTGTAGCGAGCCCAGCAGAACGGACCTCGGGGTGACTTTGTGCCCAACGCAAAATCCGCTAGGTTTGAGTCTTCCTACTTGCACTTCACACATATCAATGGCCTTGCAAACCATTGGTGATCTCTTTATTTCCTTATTTGCTACATACCAGGGACATATATACTTACGAAACTACTGTTTCATACAAATTAAATACCATGTTTTATACAAAATTCAAAGCACAGGATTATGCGGGTATGGAGTGAAAGTCAGGGTGGGCATTGACAGTTATGCGAACATTACAAATACATGGTTTTTATGAACATACTGTGTTACAAACACAACGTTTCCATATAACTTGGCAAGAAAATGACTTTTGATTCGTTTTCTCAATACTATTTCAAAAACCGGTTACTCCAAAGATTTATTTCAAATCTTTCACAACTCAAAAGATTTATTTCAAATCTTTTACAAACAAACTATGAACTCGCTCAACTTTATGTTGATTTTTCGCATGTTTCTTTCTCAAGTTACTTTTCTAAGACAAGGCACGGTTGGAATAGGAGAACCATGTGGAGTCGAGTACTTAGTGGGCGTTCAATTTCTGGAAAGTCTTTGTTTTAACTGCTTCCGCTGTGCAATGAAGACACCAGTCCAGTCACGCGAATGCTCTGATATTCGGGGTGTGACAGATTGGTATCAGAGCTATAGGTTACAGCGAATTAGGTTTCTGTTGTGATACCTAGGCTCTAACCTCACTTTTCTCTGGGACTTAGACTATTAAGACGTTGAATACATACAGAACGCCTAGTACTCAAATATGGTCTCCAACCGTTGCCGAAAAACAAACAGTCAAAATTTTGTTTTCAAACATACGCTATAGTGGTGTTTTATACACGGTACGCAAAGCAATTACATACAGTACACAACACTCTGAGAGTTTAGGAAACATGCATTTAAGACCTTCGGAAAAAGAGATTCAGTCTAAGAGGCTGGGAAGGTAGTCTGAGAGACTAGGAGATTCAGTCTGAGAGGCTGGGAGGATAGTCTAGTGGGACTAGGAGATTCAGTCTGAGAGGCTGGGAGGATAGTCTAGTGGGACTAGGAGATTCAGTCTGAGAGGCTGGGAGGATAGTCTAGTGGGACTAGGAGATTCAGTCTGAGAGGCTGGGAGGATTGTCTAGTGGGACTAGGGAGTCAGTCTGGGAGGCTGGGAGGCTAGTGGGACTAGGAGGACTATTTGATTGCTTATTGGTTATTTGTGCATGTGTGTTTATTAAAGGTCATCACGTAGGAACCGCGAATATTAACTCGGGCACACACTATTATCCATATTGTCTATGATATTTTAACTTCCCGAGCAGGCAGCCTACGCATAACGAAACGCTAGTGCACGACAATACATGAAATTCAAACTTTACGTCAACGGATGTCGAAGTACATCACATTCTACGCAGAACGTAACGCTAGTGCACAGGTATACGTGAAACTTAAGCTATACATCAACGGAGGTTGAAGTACGACACATACGACTATCGAGGCGAGGCCTTTGAGAAGGAACGATGACACAAATCTAACGACGACGCTAGATCCCTGTCAGCAGGAGAACTAACGATCAGGAAACGACAACTTGTCACGCGATCCTGCAACGACACAAATCACGCCAGGGAGAAGACGATTGTCTCCGCATTCCCCCCCCCACCTAACTAATGACGAATACGCTATGTTCGACATTCCATGGTAATGTCACCTAACAATTGGTCGTCACACGAAACCCCAGGTAAAGTCCTCAAATTTCTTTTATTGAAATTTCGACTCTCATATTTACTGAGTAGATTTTCGTATCTCTACTCCTCTTAATGGACATTGTGCGACAATCATTATTATTGACTTGTGAATTCGAATGACCCACATTATTGTAACTGTTGGCTCCTTTGTTATCAAGTCAACACATTTTCTTGAAAATTTCTCTTCTTTTCAAGTTACATACATGGTTTTTCGTTGTGACCATGCCGAAAGTTTTCTTGTCGATACATATACTTATTGTCGGATTACGCTAAAACCAAGTTCAATTGTTTGAATTTGTTCATTACACATATTCATTTCAGAACATAATATGATGTATTGGGAGCATCAAATTCAAATTCGTATTAACAAGCGTTTCATTTGTTCCGAGTCGAGGTAAACTTGTTTGGTATTCGACTCCATTAAATTGTCTGTTGATTTCGACACCATGTGATGGTGATTTTCATTAGTTTGAAGCTTGCGCTAAACTCGTTTACGCATCTCATGCACGGATCTAAATATTTATTGATTGTTTTCCAATCCACTTCGATTTATTATATCAAAGCGGTCTTAATACAATAGTGTGTTAAGACAATGGTACACAAATTCATTTCTATATTCTGGTGTACCTACTAACGGTTCTTTCGACATCAATCGAATATTTCGCAATACTCATTGCTTCTTCCTCTTCGATCGAAAACATTATTTCTTTAATGTTCCATTTTCAATTGAAAATCTTTCGATGTTTGTTGGAACAAACATTCATATTTACTTCATGGCGTTTTCATTTGACTTCAAACACGGTGGATTTGTTTGATCACCACTATTATTGAATTATTAAGTCACTACGACACCTTGTGATGTCAGTACAAACTTGTAGCTTGGGCTAATCATGATTGAGCATTTCATGCAATACACAGGTGATACTTGTTCGATCACTCCTACTATTGAATTGTTTCATTCGTTGCGACACCTTGTGGCGTCGGTATGACTTGCAGCTTGCGCTGATCACGATCGAGCGTTTCATGCAAACTATTACATTTGAGATTGTGGATTCTAAGTTCATCTAGTGGATGTTATTGCTTCTAGAACTCATTTACATGTTATAAACATTCATATGGAATTCGATTGGTCGAAGTTCCTGTTCATTGTTGGATCCTTGTTAACTTAGTCGCACTGGTGACTGTATCATTAAGTCTTGTTTCGATTACGTGGTCATTCACTTTGTTATTATTCTGACTTACCTGCGAACAATACAATTCCGATGAGATAACATAGTCTAAATTTCGAGGACGAAATTTCTGTAACAGGGGGAGAATGTGACAACCCGTGATTTACGGCTCTTAATTACGTGATTAACAAGTGATTAACGCGATAATAAATAGTGTTTACAGTGCAAATTAACTTAATTAGGCCTTTGGAATGCCTAGGAACGTTTATCGGACTTTACAGTGCGTGTATAGTGATTAACGGGGAATCTGCTGAACACTACGCGACAACGAACTGATGCCGTACAAAATACTGACAACGCCGACAAATATTAAATTTTTACGATATATATTAGCTTCGTAATAAAATTTTTGTGACTACAGTCGAAACCGGATTGAAAAACGGGTTAAAGACGACAACGATACAATTTTTCGCAATTATTACCGTGATCGACTAACGGGCGTGCAAACAACGACTACCGACCGTATTTTATGTATTTTAAATACTAAAATTTTATCTTTTGATAATAAACGGAGTTCGGGTTTTGACAACGGGTCTCGTAGGAATTATGGACCGCTTAAACACGGGGATTGAGCTTGTGGGCCCTGGGCCCAAGCCCAAAACCCACAAGCCTAAACCTACACATAATATACTAGATCTAATAAGATCTCTAAAGATCTAAAAATCTGCACAAAATCTCAATAGAAATCCTTCCAAAATCTTGATAAAATCTCTACAAAAGATTTATTTAGATCCACACAAGATACACCCAAAATCTCATTATCTCTATATAAGATCCATAACTCCCACACACATTTCTCACAACACATCTGCTCTCATCTCTCTATTATGAAACAAATACATTATCTCCCCCACTCCCTCTCTCGAATACACATACAGGAAACAAACATATTCAACATCGCATCTCCTTCAATACACACACAAACGAAAAATGCAGACTTATTTTCAACACCCTCTCTCTCTGATACACATTCAGGCAACAAGCAGCATCCCCTCTCCTCTCTCTCGCTCCCCTTACCCGACGATCGGAGCAGAACCGGTCGGTCCCCGGGTGTCCTTTCTCCGGCTACTCACACATCGGACACACCCCCTTCTCTCTGTTTTACCGGTCGTACACCCCCCTCTTACGAGCAGCAGGACCGACCACCACCGCCACCATAGTCCGGTGGTGGTGCGACGGCAGAGACAAACAGGAGAGAGAGAGAAACGAGACGGAGAGAGAGAGATGTCGAAGAGAGAGAGAAACGAGACGGAGAGAGAGAGATGTCGAAAGAGAGAGACGGTGGCGCGTGGTAGCGCGTGACGGCGTGGCGTGGCGGCAATCGGAGCTGCAGAACCGACGGGTTCTGTCCTGTAAACAGACTTTAACCATCATTTTATTTTGACCTGTTACGGTTCAGTTAAAGTGATTCAAGGTTTGGATCGGTTATGTTTGACTCCGGTGTTCAGGTTCGGGATAAGCGGATCCGATTTTGGCTCAACTCGGTTCGACTCGGAGTATTTTAGCTTAACTCGGTTCGACTCGGAGTATTTCAACTTAACTCGGTTCGACTCAGTGTAACTCGGTTGACTCAGTCAACTCAACCGAGTCAACTCGGTCAGACTCGGTCAACGCACAGTCAACTCGGTCAGACTCGGTCAACATCCTGACGCGAAGACTTGGTAAAAATTAGCGGCGTATTTACTTCGTTATGCTATCTTTATAATTTTAATCCTTACGTGACAAGCGAGCTCGGCCCGATTCATTAACATATGTACATTAGTTATTATCTACATTTTGGCACTTGACGAAAATTTCACATATATTGTTTGTTGACAATTGTTGAATCTTGAAAAATAACGACAACTTGTGTTGTCGGGGCGTCCAAAAACTGAGGAAACTCTGCCCGTTTTTCGAGAAAACCCGTAAAATCAAACGAGTTTTATTATAAAACGTGCTTTTCTTGTAAAACGACAACTATTACTATAAAGCGACTATTACGAGATACAAATATAAAGTTTCCTTCGACAACAACTTACAACTTACGAAAACAACGATTCGGAAATATTTACAACGACAAACATAGTTGTTTTGAACTTCGGAAATTTGACGAATTCGTTTTATAAAAATAAATATAGTTATATATTTATTCCAAATATCGTACAACACGAATTCTTTTACAAAAATAAATATGGGTTATATATTTATTTTCAAACATAACAACTCGACGATTCCTCTATAAGATAAATATAACTCTTCATATTTATTTTATACGCCTAAACGGCATATACGTATATTTTTGGCAAATATACACAAGACGTGATATATATAATACAAGTTATTATATATTATTTTCATACGAAACGTTATACGAGTTTGTTATATGATATTTTCATAGAATTATATATTATTTTCGTATGACTACTCGAGACGGCTAACACACCTACAACGATATATTTATATATCTTTATATAAATATTTATTCATTTTAAGTCTCTCGAAAACTAAGTCTTTTTCAAGACTTATTAAACTGCTACTGACATTAAACGAGACTTAACACATATAACTTAATCTTTTCCATTAAGTTAACAACTTACCGTTGAATCGTTCGATCAACGATTCGGTAGAGCTCGGTGACACGTAGTTTAGATACTGCGTTTATTTAGAAACTTATTAGGTATTCCGTGTTAGGAATATTGTAGAATGCACGCTAGCAAGTCAAGCCTTGGAAACGACATCATCGAAGTCGTAATTAGCTAGCTTTGCACAGGGAATATTCAGGCGAGTTCATAACCCCCACTTTTTACTATTTTACATTTTTATAAATGTTTTCGGGGTAGAAAGACATGCACGTTTTGCAAAAACATACAAAGTTTTGAACTAACGCAAAACTCGTATTTCTAAATCATATTACGAAGGGATTTCGGGGAACACAAATGAATTACGAAAGGTTTATACTAAACATACCGGTTTTTTACAAAACAAATGCTTATTTTCGAAATGTGAATGATATTCGGCCAGGGTGACCAGGAATTTGGTCAGGGTGACCAGGGATTCGGTCAGGGTGACCAGGGATTCGGTCAGGGTGACCAGGGATTTATTTTATACATGGTATGGTTAGCGTAAGGAGGGTTACTACTTAGATCATGTGAGTGGGTAGGCGGGAACTGGAGGCCATTAATCCTCATTGTAGGACCGAGGGACAGGAGCGGTAGATCTATCTGGGTGTAGCGAGCCCAGCCCCAGGCCCAGCAGAACGGACCTCGGGGTGACTTTGTGCCCAACGCAAAATCCGCTAGGTTTGAGTCTTCCTACTTGCACTTCACACATATCAATGGCCTTGCAAACCATTGGTGATCTCTTTATTTCCTTATTTGCTACATACCAGGGACATATATACTTACGAAACTACTTGTTCATACAAATTAAATACCATGTTTTATACAAAATTCAAAGCACAGGATTATGCGGGTATGGAGTCAAAGTCAGGGTGGGCATTGACAGTTATGCGAACATTACAAATACATGGTTTTTATGAACATACTGTGTTACAAACACAACGTTTCCATATAACTTGGCAAGAAAATGACTTTTGATTCGTTTTCTCAATACTATTTCAAAAACCGGTTACTCCAAAGATTTATTTCAAATCTTTCACAACTCAAAAGATTTATTTCAAATCTTTTACAAACAAACTATGAACTCGCTCAACTTTATGTTGATTTTTCACATGTTTCTTTCTCAGGTTACTTTTCTAAGACAAGGCACGGTTGGAATAGGAGAACCATGTGGAGTCGAGTACTTAGTGGGCATTCAATTTCTAGGAAGTCTTTGTTTTAACTGCTTCCGCTGTGCAATGAAGATACCAGTCCAGTCACGCGAATGCTCTGATATTCGGGGTGTGACAGATTGGTATCAGAGCTATAGGTTACAGCGAATTAGGTTTCTGTTGTGATACCTAGGCTCTAACCTCACTTTTCTCTGGGACTTAGACTATTAAGACGTTGAATACATACAGAACGCCTAGTACTAAAATATGGTCTCCAACCGTTGCCGAAAAACAAACAGTCAAAATTTTGTTTTCAAACATACGCTATAGTGGTGTTTTATACACGGTACGCAAAGCAATTACATACAGTACACAACACTCTGAGAGTTTAGGAAACATGCATTTAAGACCTTCGGAAAAAGAGATTCAGTCTGAGAGGCTGGGAAGGTAGTCTGAGAGACTAGGAGATTCAGTCTGAGAGGCTGGGAGGATAGTCTAGTGGGACTAGGAGATTCAGTCTGAGAGGCTGGGAGGATAGTCTAGTGGGACTAGGAGATTCAGTCTGAGAGGCTGGGAGGATTGTCTAGTGGGACTAGGGAGTCAGTCTGGGAGGCTAGTGGGACTAGGAGGACTATTTGATTGCTTATTGGTTATTTGTGCATGTGTGTGTTTATTAAAGGTCATCACGTAGGAACCGCGAATATTAACTCGGGCACACACTATTATCCATATTGTCTATGATATTTTAACTTCCCGAGCAGGCAGCCTACGCATAACGAAACGCTAGTGCACGACAATACATGAAACTCAAACTTTACGTCAACGGATGTCGAAGTACATCACATTCTACGCAGAACGTAACGCTAGTGCACAGGTATACGTGAAACTTAAGCTATACATCAACGGAGGTTGAAGTACGACACATACGACTATCGAGGCGAGGCCTTTGAGAAGGAACGATGACACAAATCTAACGACGACGCTAGATCCCTGTCAGCAGGAGAACTAACGATCAGGAAACGACAACTTGTCACGCGATCCTGCAACGACACAAATCACGTCAGGGAGAAGACGATTGTCTCCGCATTCCCCCCCCCCCCCCCTACCTAACTAATGACGAATACGCTATGTTCGACATTCCATGGTAATGTTACCTAACAATTGGTCGTCACACGAAACCCCAGGTAAAGTCCTCAAATTTCTTTTATTGAAATTTCGACTCTCATATTTACTGAGTAGATTTTCGTATCTCTACTCCTCTTAATGGACATTGTGCCACAATCATTATTATTGACTTGTGAATTCGAATGACCCACATTATTGTAACTGTTGGCTCCTTTGTTATCAAGTCAACACATTTTCTTGAAAAATTCTCTTCTTTTCAAGTTACATACATGGTTTTTCGTTGTGACCATGCCGAAAGTTTTCTTGTCGATACATATACTTATTGTCGGATTACGCTAAAACCAAGTTCAATTGTTTGAATTTGTTCATTACACATATTCACTTCAGAACATAATATGATGTATTGGGAGCATCATATTCAAATTCGTATTAACAAGCGTTTCATTTGTTCCGAGTCGAGGTAAACTTGTTTGGTATTCGACTTCATTAAATTGTCTGTTGATTTCGACACCATGTGATGGTGATTTTCATTAGTTTGAAGCTTGCGCTAAACTCGTTTACGCATCACATGCACGGATCTAAATATTTATTGATTGTTTTCCAATCCACTTCGATTTATTATATCAAAGCGGTCTTAATACAATAGTGTGTTAAGACAATGGTACACAAATTCATTTCTATATTCTGGTGTACCTACTAACGGTTCTTTCGACATCAATCGAATATTTCGCAATACTCATTGCTTCTTCCTCTTCGATCGAAAACATTATTTCTTTAATGTTCCATTTTCAATTGAAAATCTTTCGATGTTTGTTGGAACAAACATTCATATTTACTTCATGGCGTTTTCATTTGACTTCAAACACGGTGGATTTGTTTGATCACCACTATTATTGAATTATTAAGTCACTACGACACCTTGTGATGTCAGTACAAACTTGTAGCTTGGGCTAATCATGATTGAGCATTTCATGCAATACACAGGTGATACTTGTTCGATCACTCCTACTATTGAATTGTTTCATTCGTTGCGACACCTTGTGGCGTCGGTATGACTTGCAGCTTGCGCTGATCACGATCGAGCGTTTCATGCAAACTATTACATTTGAGATTGTGGATTCTAAGTTCATCTAGTGGATGTTATTGCTTCTAGAACTCATTTACATGTTATAAACATTCATATGGAATTCGATTGGTCGAAGTTCCTGTTCATTGTTGGATCCTTGTTAACTTAGTCGCACTGGTGACTATATCATTAATTCTTGTTTCGATTACGCGGTCATTCACTTTGTTATTATTCGGACTTACCTGCGAACAATACAATTCCGAGGAGATAACATAGTCTAAATTTCGAGGACGAAATTTCTGTAACAGGGGGAGAATGTGACAACCCGTGATTTACGGCTCTTAATTACGTGATTAACAAGTGATTAACGCGATAATAAATAGTGTTTACAGTGC
This sequence comes from Helianthus tuberosus, assembly GCA_030545235.1. Taxonomy (NCBI): domain Eukaryota; kingdom Viridiplantae; phylum Streptophyta; class Magnoliopsida; order Asterales; family Asteraceae; genus Helianthus; species Helianthus tuberosus. The sequence goes on along the minus strand of CM060452.1, from coordinate 117,476,431 downwards.
AAATTAACTTAATTAGGCCTTTGGAATGCCTAGGAACGTTTATCGGACTTTACAGTGCGTGTATAGTGATTAACGGGGAATCTGCTGAACACTACGCGACAACGAACTGATGCCGTACAAAATACTGACAACGCCGACAAATATTAAATTTTTACGATATATATTAGCTTCGTAATAAAATTTTTGTGACTACAGTTGTCACACCCCCAAAATCCACCTGCGGAATACCACCGCTTGAAGGCGTGACTGACCAGGATCCAGCCACCAATCATATTGAACAAGCATATAAGTAGTTATAAAAATCCACCCAATACAATTGGTGTTCAAACAAAACATAGTTAAGTTGCAAGCGGAAGCATAAGTCTTAAATCAAAACATAAGTTTAATTGTTTCATAGTTTAACATGGCACACAGTCGTCCATGTCCCACAACGATCCTCCTCCATGCAAGCTCCAGCTAAGAAACCTAAGGACCTGCAAAGCATGTAGTAACGAGTCAACAACTAGTTGAGTGAGTTCACGGTTGGGTGTTCGTTTTAAGTTGTTTCGAAAACAGTTTCCTTTAGCTGGCATCCTGCCATGGGGGTTACCCCATAGTTAAAAACGTGACTTGTTTATTCCCGGTTACTCTGGCAATCCAGCCGTGGGGGCTACCCCATGTAGTTATCTGGCATTTCGGCCGTGGGGGCTACCCCATGTATCTACTAGACTCGTTACCATATCGACTGCTGACTGTAGTCATGTTTATGTGCCCTGAACTGTCAATGTCTATCATCATTGACGTGCCAGTAGTCCATTAGTTCACGCCCGTCCTCTGCGGCACGGTGTGAGGTTTGTCAAACCTAAATAGCGCTATCTAACTAATGACCCGCTCGCCATTGGCCTCGGCGATTAAGTCGATACAAAGATGAGGGACTTCGTGATAGAGTTTTGGTCTAGTACGAGTTATCTGTCCGTGAGGACGAGGAATTACATTCCTGAACCTTTGCTGTCCTACCCAAGGAGGACGAGGAACCCAGTTCCTTAACCCCAATTCCCGACCCCTGGGAATCCCATGCTTTGTAGAGGGTGTGAACTCACCTTGGTTTGCTCGGTAGAAACACAGAAAAGTCAATCAAATTGCAGGAAATCAATTAGGTCCTATCACAGATATTATTCGTATCAGATTCAAGCCAAGCAGTGCACGAATGTTCAACACGTATTGTACACAGGTATTGATTATGGCAAACATGTTTAACATCAACAGCTCACAGTTAACAGTCATATACAACCCAAAGTCTAAGTGTGAGGCCCTAACAGTTGGGCTCGTGATAACAGGCCCAAACAACACGTCAACAGTAACACAGAAGTCCATAAGCCTGACCCATTAACGTAGGCCCATAATTAAGCCAGCCCAATGAGCGTGGTTTCGAGTCGCAACCGGACTCGCAAGCATGGTTGCGGGTCATGCTGTTTGTGTTGATCATGGATGGTTGCGAGTCGCAACCTATGTCGCAACCATGGTTTCGGCTGATCATGCTAAGGTTTCGAGTCGTAACGGGACTCGTAACCTGTGTCGCAACCTGTGGTCTCGGCTTGTCATGTTATGGTTGCGAGTCGCAACCAGGTGTTCTCGACTCGCAACTGGTGTCGCAACGTGGAGATTTCGAGTCGCAACCAGGGGTTCCGACTCCCCAGCAGCTGCTGATCCTTCGCAGATTGTACTATCCAATAGAATTCATGCAGAATTACGTACTATCCACTAAACATGTTTTGTTGTCTAATATTTACTCAAAATGGATCAAACAGTGCAGATTTCAAATATTCAACACTCTTTTATTGCATATTCAAGTTGTTCTTCATATATTCAAGCACATTCATCAAGTTCTTCATATGTTCCTGACACAAACAACCCTTATTCTACCAAATTATGAACAAACATCAAAACACTTAGCATAACACACAAACTCGGTTTTTATATAAATCCGATTACATGACAAGTGCAACCCGGTTTCATGTTCATCAACATAAGTGGTTTGAATCACATTTAGACACAAGATACCATAACCCATCATGCATTATATATCCGAAATCAAGACATATTAACCGATTATCAACATTGTACACATTAGAATCATCATATACATCAAGAACATCATGTAAACACTAATATCCAAACACAATAAACATCATATCCATTCATTTTATCATTTAACATAACCAACATCAATCAATAAACACCATAATTACTAACCGGTTGGTGAAGTGTGTGTGTGCCGATCCAAAGTCCAAATCCGGGAGTTCTTGTGCCAACCGATTGGATCCGAGAACTTGGAGGTGTGTTTGTGTTCTTAAGGTTTTAGTGAGAGGGAAAGTAGGAGAGTGTGTGTAGAGGAGTATGGGTGTTGTCAAAAGAAATGGTGAGTGTGGCCATGAGTGTAGTATAAATACTAGTTCTTCATGGTTTGCCCTAAAGGGCTTACTAGCCGGTTAAGGAGGTCACGGCCCAAAGGCCCAAATCGGTTATGTTCACTCGAGACCACATGGTCTCGAGTCGGGTCCTTGTTGTCTCTAGTTGGGTTCTCGGCTCACATATACACATACATACATGCATACAAATACAACACATAATCACATAAAAGCTTCACATTTATTATTAAGTTAACAAGTTAACTAGTCACATAGCGTTCAAGCATGTTACATCAAGGCACAAGAAGGGTTCCAAATTTCGAGTTGTCACATCATCCCCAAGTTGAAAGAAATTTCGTCCCGAAATTTGATGGCACTCACTGAGGAAGCTAGTTAAGTTGTATGGTTTTCCCGGTTTTCCTGGGGTGTCACATCCTCCCCCCGTTGATCTGGAATTTCGTCCCGAAATTCCGTAGCTTCAGCCTCAGTAGTGGTTGTACTGTTTGCGAACAGTTGGGGATACTTTTGTTTCATCTGATCTTCGCGCTCCCAGGTGAACTCTGGGCCGCGACGTGAGTTCCAACGAACTCGAACGAGAGGTATTCTAGTACTCTTGAGGACCTTAACATCCCGGTCCGTGATCTCGACTGGTTCCTCGACGAATCGTAACTGCTCGTCGATAGTGAGTTCCTTCAAAGGAACTACGTGGGTCTCATCTGACGGACACTTCTTCAGATTCGACACGTGAAAAACGTTGTGAACTGCACCGAGTTCCGCTGGTAAGTTTAATCTGTAGGCCACCCTGCCTATTTTCTCAATGACTTCGAAAGGTCCAACGTATCGTGGGTTAAGTTTACCGCGTTTACCAAAACGAATCACACCCTTCCAGGGTGAAACTTTGAGTAGTACCCGCTCCCCAACCTGGAGCTCAAGTGGTTTCCTGCCCATGTCGGCGTAAACTTTCTGACGTTCGCGAGCGGCCGTCATGCGTTTTCGTATTTGAGCGATTTGCTCGGTTGTATCTACCACATATTCTGGGCCAGTGATCTGACTTTCTCCCACCTCTGCCCAGCAAAGGGGAGACCGGCATTTACGTCCGTACAATGCCTCAAACGGAGCAGCTCCAATGCTGGTGTGGTAGCTGTTATTGTACGAGAATTCCACAAGTGGCAGATGCTTTTCCCAGCGGTTGCCAAAGTCGATTACACATGCACGAAGCATGTCTTCTAAGGTTTGAATAGTGCGCTCGGACTGCCCGTCCGTCTGAGGATGGTACGCTGTGCTCATGTCTAATCGTGAGCCAAAGGATTTGTGCATTGCTTGCCACAGCTCAGAAGTAAAACGTGCATCTCGATCTGAGATAATGGAGGTGGGCACCCCGTGCCTCGAAACAACTTCCTTGAGGTATACTTCTGCAAGAGTGGAGAACTTATCCGTCTCCTTGATAGCCAAGAAGTGTGCAGACTTTGTGAGTCGATCCACGATCACCCAAATAGTGTCGTTCCCGCGCTGGGATCTAGGTAGGCCAGTAACAAAATCCATGGAAATTTGCTCCCATTTCCATTGAGGTATTTCTGGTTGTTGGAGTAGGCCTGATGGTTTCTGGTATTCCGACTTGACCCTCGCACAGGTCAAACACTTGCTGACGTAGGTTGCTATGTGGGCCTTCATGCTAGGCCACCAGTACGTAGTCTTGATGTCATGATACATCTTATCTGATCCAGGGTGTACTGAGTAGCGAGACTTGTGTGCTTCGTCCATCACAAGCTCTCGTAGGTTGCCATAGAGTGGGATCCAAACGCGTCCCGTTACGTAGTAAGCACCGTCTTCCTTCTGTTCCAATCGTTGCCTTGATCCGCGTAGGGCTTCAGCCCTGACATTTTCTGGTTTCAGTGCTTCTATCTGAGCAGCTCGTATCTGGGAGGGAAGGCTAGAATGGATCGTGAGCTGTAAAGCTCGCACGCGTTTAGGTGCAGTGTCCTTCCGACTGAGGGCGTCAGCCACAACATTGGCCTTGCCCGGGTGATACCTGATTGAGCACTCGTAGTCATTCAGAAGTTCGACCCATCGTCGTTGTCGCATATTCAGTTCCTTCTGCTTGAAGATATGCTCGAGGCTCCTGTGGTCGGTGTAGATCGCGCACTTGGTACCATACAGGTAATGCCGCCATAACTTAAGTGCGAAAACAACAGCTCCCAGCTCTAAGTCGTGCGTAGTGTAGTTCTTCTCATGAACTTTGAGTTGGCGTGAAGCGTAGGCTATAACTTTGTCTCGTTGCATCAACACGCAACCAAGACCCTGAATTGATGCGTCGCAGTAAACCACAAAATCGTCTGTGCCTTCCGGCAAGGAAAGGATAGGTGCGCTACAAAGTCTATCCTTTAGGTGCTGAAATGCCAACTCCTGTGCGTTTCCCCAGCGATAAACAACGCCCTTCTGCGTTAGTGAGGTGAGAGGCTGTGCAATCTTAGAAAAATCCTTTATGAATCTCCGGTAGTATCCCGCCAAACCCAAGAATTGGCGAATTTCCTTTGGTGTACGAGGTGCAGGCCAGTTCTTTATCGAGTCTACCTTGGATGGATCAACATGAATCCCATCCTTGTTCACCACGTGGCCTAGGAAATGGACTTCTCGAAGCCAGAAGTCGCATTTCGAGAACTTTGCATAAAGCTGTTCTGTTCGAAGGAGTTCCAGTATAAGTCGCAGATGCTGCTCGTGTTCCTCCCGACTCTTAGAATAGATCAGGATGTCGTCGATGAAGACTATAACGAACTTGTCCAGGTAAGGCTTGCACACTCGGTTCATCAAGTCCATGAAAACCGCAGGTGCATTTGTCATCCCAAAAGGCATGACCAAAAACTCATAGTGCCCGTATCGAGTTCTGAAAGCTGTTTTGGAGACGTCCTCTTCCCGGACTCTCAGTTGGTGATAACCCGATCTCAAATCGATCTTCGAATAGTAGCTCGATCCTTGCAACTGGTCGAACAAGTCGTCGATACGCGGTAGAGGATAACGATTCTTCACCGTCACCTTGTTGAGTTCTCGGTAGTCGATGCACATTCTGAAAGTACCGTCTTTCTTCTTCACAAATAATACTGGAGCTCCCCAGGGCGATGAGCTAGGACGAATAAAACCCTTATCCAAGAGTTCTTGTAGTTGCGTGGAGAGTTCTTTCAACTCTGATGGGGCTAAACGATAAGGTGCACGAGCTATAGGCGCAGCTCCAGGAGCTAGTTCAATCTGAAACTCGACTTGGCGATGAGGCGGAAGACCAGGTAATTCCTCAGGAAATACCTCTGGATAATCGCGTACAACTGGAAAATCTTCTATCTTCTTCTCTTTTTCTGAGGTGTCAGTAACGAGAGCTAAAATAGCAGTGTGGCCCTTTCGCAAGCACTTTTGGGCCTTAAGGAGAGAAATGACGTTCTCAACAGCACTCCTCTTGTCGCCATGAATCATGAGAGGTTCACCACCGGGACCTGGAATACGGACAACCTTCTCGTTGCAAAGAATCTCTGCTCGGTGTTGGGATAACCAATCCATCCCAATGACAACGTCGAAACTACCCAAGACAATAGGAATGAGGTCGATAGAGAAGGTTTGGTCAGCGAGAATAAGTTTACAACCCTTGACTACGTGTGTGGCTTCTAAACTCTTACCATTTGCTAGCTCTACGGTGTGCTTGTTGTTCAAAGGTGTTGGAATACGCTTAAGCATTCGACTAACTTCTAGTGACACGTAGCTAGTATCGGCACCCGAATCAAATAAAACTGAAACATAAAAGTCGTCGAGAAGGAACTTACCCGCCACAACATTGGGGTCGTTCCTAGCTTCACCTTGGCCAATCACAAACATTCGCCCCCTGGCGCCATTGTTGTTGTTGTTCCCATTGTTACCATTCCCCTGATTGTTGTTATTGTTATTGTTGTTGTTGTTATTCTGGTTCCTGTTCAGTTGAGGACAGTCTCTCTTGAAGTGGCCTTCAGCTCCACACTGAAAGCACCCTTTGTTATCACCCTGTTGCTGTTGCTGGCGCTGGTTCTGTTGAGCTTGCTGACGATTCTGGTTGGCGGGGTATAAGCTCCTGCAATCCTTTGCAGCGTGACCAGGCTTGTTGCACCGATGACAGTTGCCCCTGGTGCATGGTCCGCTGTGGTGCAGGCCGCAGCGATTGCATTTGGGATGATTTCCTTTGTATCCACCACCAGACGATTGCTGATTAGGGCTCTTGTAGTCCTCAGTCTTTCTCTGCTGAGACTGGGACTGAACAGAAGTCGAACCCTTACTTGAAGTTCCATCCCATTTCCGTTTGTTGTCACTAGAGGTACCAGTAGTAGTTGCAGCGCCAATGCGTTTTGGTAACCTGTTCTGCTCCACCGCTTGATCCGTGAGACGGTGAGCCAACTGAACGGTTTGCTGGTAGGTGGCGAGGTTCGCTGAAGTCACATGACTTTGGATTTCCGGCACTAAGCCCTGAAGAAATAGTTCAATGCGTTTGATGGGAGGATCCACCATAGTAGGGCACAGAATTGCCAGTTCGTTCGACCTTTTCACATAAGCTTCAATTTCCGACCCCGTCATCTTGAGGTTGAAGAACTCCACCTCGAGTTTGTGAATCTCATCACGACTGCAGTATTCCTCTTTGATCATTTCCTTAAAAGTTTCCCATGGGGTGGCGTTGGCAGCAACCAACCCTAGCATTTGAACTTGAGCGTTCCACCATGTGAGGGCTAAACCCTCGAGAGTACCAGTAGCGTACTTCACCCTGCGCGCCTCAGGGCATTCACACATTTCGAAGACAGATTCCAGCTTCTCAAACCAGTGTAGGAGACCTACTGCTCCTTCCGTGCCGCTAAAAGTAGTTGGTCGGCAGTCCATGAAAGTTTTAAAAGTGCACACGGGTGGCTGAACGTGCTGACCTATCGTAGGTGAAAGAAAAGACAGAGTTTAACACAAAGGTTGGTTCACGAGAGTAGGATCCTAAAGATCCTAGAATGAGTTCGGACTACAGGATATACCTCCTGCGTGTGCAGCTGCAAGTGCTGCGGCAACTCGTTCGTTGATCAGAGCCGTCAACTGGGCTTGTGTCAGGTTAACGCGTCCAGACATAATCTTCATACCAAGAAGAACGTGAGTGAGAGGGGTTTGCGAAGGTACGACGATAAAATAGGGCAAGCACGCACGTGTTCAAGCAACAGTAGTTATACTAACCAAGCATACCATAAGCGATGTACTATGTAACTAACAAGTAGGCAATATATACACAAATCATATCACCTAGAATGTCGAGCCTTGCATGTGGAGTGAAGCATCGTTGTGGACCGTTGAGCACTGTACAGGTTATAGTCTGGTTTTAACAAAAACGTTTTTCCCTTTATTAAAACCAAGTTCTCTATAACCAATGGCTCTGATACCAATCTGTCACACCCCCAAAATCCACCTGCGGAATACCACCGCTTGAAGGCGTGACTGACCAGGATCCAGCCACCAATCATATTGAACAAGCATATAAGTAGTTATAAAAATCAACCCAATACAATTGGTGTTCAAACAAAACATAGTTAAGTTGCAAGCGGAAGCATAAGTCTTAAATCAAAACATAAGTTTAATTGTTTCATAGTTTAACATGGCACACAGTCGTCCATGTCCCACAACGATCCTCCTCCATGCAAGCTCCAGCTAAGAAACCTAAGGACCTGCAAAGCATGTAGTAACGAGTCAACAACTAGTTGAGTGAGTTCACGGTTGGGTGTTCGTTTTAAGTTGTTTCGAAAACAGTTTCCTTTAGCTGGCATCCTGCCGTGGGGGTTACCCCATAGTTAAAAACGTGACTTGTTTATTCCCGGTTACTCTGGCAATCCAGCCGTGGGGGCTACCCCGTGTAGTTATCTGGCATTTCGGCCGTGGGGGCTACCCCATGTATCTACTAGACTCGTTACCATATCGACTGCTGACTGTAGTCATGTTTATGTGCCCTGAACTGTCAATGTCTATCATCATTGACGTGCCAGTAGTCCATTAGTTCACGCCCGTCCTCTGCGGCACGGTGTGAGGTTTGTCAAACCTAAATAGCGCTATCTAACTAATGACTCGCTCGCCATTGGCCTCGGCGATTAAGTCGATACAAAGATGAGGGACTTCGTGATAGAGTTTTGGTCTAGTACGAGTTATCTGTCCGTGAGGACGAGGAATTACATTCCTGAACCTTTGCTGTCCTACCCAAGGAGGACGAGGAACCCAGTTCCTTAACCCCAATTCCCGACCCCTGGGAATCCCATGCTTTGTAGAGGGTGTGAACTCACCTTGGTTTGCTCGGTAGAAACACAGAAAAGTCAATCAAATTGCAGGAAATCAATTAGGTCCTATCACAGATATTATTCGTATCAGATTCAAGCCAAGCAGTGCACGAATGTTCAACACGTATTGTACACAGGTATTGATTATGGCAAACATGTTTAACATCAACAGCTCACAGTTAACAGTCATATACAACCCAAAGTCTAAGTGTGAGGCCCTAACAGTTGGGCTCGTGATAACAGGCCCAAACAACACGTCAACAGTAACACAGAAGTCCATAAGCCTGACCCATTAACGTAGGCCCATAATTAAGCCAGCCCAATGAGCGTGGTTTCGAGTCGCAACCGGACTCGCAAGCATGGTTGCGGGTCATGCTGTTTGTGTTGATCATGGATGGTTGCGAGTCGCAACCTATGTCGCAACCATGGTTTCGGCTGATCATGCTAAGGTTTCGAGTCGTAACGGGACTCGTAACCTGTGTCGCAACCTGTGGTCTCGGCTTGTCATGTTATGGTTGCGAGTCGCAACCAGGTGTTCTCGACTCGCAACTGGTGTCGCAACGTGGAGATTTCGAGTCGCAACCAGGGGTTCCGACTCCCCAGCAGCTGCTGATCCTTCGCAGATTGTACTATCCAATAGAATTCATGCAGAATTACGTACTATCCACTAAACATGTTTTGTTGTCTAATATTTACTCAAAATGGATCAAACAGTGCAGATTTCAAATATTCAACACTCTTTTATTGCATATTCAAGTTGTTCTTCATATATTCAAGCACATTCATCAAGTTCTTCATATGTTCCTAACACAAACAACCCTTATTCTACCAAATTATGAACAAGCATCAAAACACTTAGCATAACACACAAACTCGGTTTTTATATAAATCCGATTACATGACAAGTGCAACCCGGTTTCATGTTCATCAACATAAGTGGTTTGAATCACATTTAGACACAAGATACCATAACCCATCATGCATTATATATCCGAAATCAAGACATATTAACCGATTATCAACATTGTACACATTAGAATCATCATATACATCAAGAACATCATGTAAACACTAATATCCAAACACAATAAACATCATATCCATTCATTTTATCATTTAACATAACCAACATCAATCAATAAACACCATAATTACTAACCGGTTGGTGAAGTGTGTGTGTGCCGATCCAAAGTCCAAATCCGGGAGTTCTTGTGCCAACCGATTGGATCCGAGAACTTGGAGGTGTGTTTGTGTTCTTAAGGTTTTAGTGAGAGGGAAAGTAGGAGAGTGTGTGTAGAGGAGTATGGGTGTTGTCAAAAGAAATGGTGAGTGTGGCCATGAGTGTAGTATAAATACTAGTTCTTCATGGTTTGCCCTAAAGGGCTTACTAGCCGGTTAAGGAGGTCACGGCCCAAAGGCCCAAATCGGTTATGTTCACTCGAGACCACATGGTCTCGAGTCGGGTCCTTGTTGTCTCTAGTTGGGTTCTCGGCTCACATATACACATACATACATGCATACAAATACAACACATAATCACATAAAAGCTTCACATTTATTATTAAGTTAACAAGTTAACTAGTCACATAGCGTTCAAGCATGTTACATCAAGGCACAAGAAGGGTTCCAAATTTCGAGTTGTCACATCATCCCCAAGTTGAAAGAAATTTCGTCCCGAAATTTGATGGCACTCACTGAGGAAGCTAGTTAAGTTGTATGGTTTTCCCGGTTTTCCTGGGGTGTCACAACAGTTGAAACCGGATTGAAAAACGGGTTAAAGACGACAACGATACAATTTTTCGCAATTATTACCGTGATCGACTAACGGGCGTGCAAACAACGACTACCGACCGTATTTTATGTATTTTAAATACTAAAATTTTATCTTTTGATAATAAACGGAGTTCGGGTTTTGACAACGGGTCTCGTAGGAATTATGGACCGCTTAAACACGGGGATTGAGCTTGTGGGCCCTGGGCCCAAGCCCAAAACCCACAAGCCTAAACCTACACATAATATACTAGATCTAATAAGATCTCTAAAGATCTAAAAATCTGCACAAAATCTCAATAGAAATCCTTCCAAAATCTTGATAAAATCTCTACAAAAGATTTATTTAGATCCACACAAGATACACCCAAAATCTCATTATCTCTATATAAGATCCATAACTCCCACACACATTTCTCACAACACATCTGCTCTCATCTCTCTATTATGAAACAAATACATTATCTCCCCCACTCCCTCTCTCGAATACACATACAGGAAACAAACATATTCAACATCGCATCTCCTTCAATACACACACAAACGAAAAATGCAGACTTATTTTCAACACCCTCTCTCTCTGATACACATTCAGGCAACAAGCAGCATCCCCTCTCCTCTCTCTCGCTCCCCTTACCCGACGATCGGAGCAGAACCGGCCGGTCCCCGGGTGTCCTTTCTCCGGCTACTCACACATCGGACACACCCCCATCTCTCTGTTTTACCGGTCGTACACCCCCCTCTTACGAGCAGCAGGACCGACCACCACCGCCACCATAGTCCGGTGGTGGTGCGACGGAAGAGACAAACAGGAGAGAGAGAGAAACGAGACGGAGAGAGAGAGATGTCGAAGAGAGAAACGAGACGGAGAGAGAGAGATGTCGAAAGAGAGAGACGGTGGCGCGTGGTAGCGCGTGACGGCGTGGCGTGGCGGCAATCGGAGCTGCAGAACCGACGGGTTCTGTCCTGTAAACAGACTTTAACCATCATTTTATTTTGACCTGTTACGGTTCAGTTAAAGTGATTCAAGGTTTGGATCGGTTATGTTTGACTCCGGTGTTCAGGTTCGGGATAAGCGGATCCGATTTTGGCTCAACTCGGTTCGACTCGGAGTATTTTAGCTTAACTCGGTTCGACTCGGAGTATTTCAACTTAACTCGGTTCGACTCAGTGTAACTCGGTTGACTCGGTCAACTCAACCGAGTCAACTCGGTCAGACTCGGTCAACGCACAGTCAACTCGGTCAGACTCGGTCAACATCCTGACGCGAAGACTTGGTAAAAATTAGCGGCGTATTTACTTCGTTATGCTATCTTTATAATTTTAATCCTTACGTGACAAGGGAGCTCGGCCCGATTCATTAACATATGTACATTAGTTATTATCTACATTTTGGCACTTGACGAAAATTTCACATATATTGTTTGTTGACAATTGTTGAATCTTGAAAAATAACGACAACTTGTGTTGTCGGGGCGTCCAAAAACTGAGGAAACTCTGCCCGTTTTTCGAGAAAACCCGTAAAATAAAACGAGTTTTATTATAAAAACGTGCTTTTCTTGTAAAACGACAACTATTACTATAAAGCGACTATTACGAGATACAAATATAAAGTTTCCTTCGACAACAACTTACAACTTACGAAAACAACGATTCGGAAATATTTACAACGACAAACATAGTTGTTTTGAACTTCGGAAATTTGACGAATTCGTTTTATAAAAATAAATATAGTTATATATTTATTCCAAATATCGTACAACACGAATTCTTTTTCAAAAATAAATATGGGTTATATATTTATTTTCAAACATAACAACTCGACGATTCCTCTATAAGATAAATATAACTCTTCATATTTATTTTATACGCCTAAACGGCATATACGTATATTTTTGGCAAATATACACAAGACGTGATATATATAATACAAGTTATTATATATTATTTTCATACGAAACGTTATACGAGTTTGTTATATGATATTTTCATAGAATTATATATTATTTTCGTATGACTACTCGAGACGGCTAACACACCTACAACGATATATTTATATATCTTTATATAAATATTTATTCATTTTAAGTCTCTCGAAAACTAAGTCTTTTTCAAGACTTATTAAACTGCTACTGACATTAAACGAGACTTAACACATATAACTTAATCTTTTCCATTAAGTTAACAACTTACCGTTGAATCGTTCGATCAATGATTCGGTAGAGCTCGGTGACACGTAGTTTAGATACTGCGTTTATTTAGAAACTTATTAGGTATTCCGTGTTAGGAATATTGTAGAATGCACGCTAGCAAGTCAAGCCTTGGAAACGACATCATCGAAGTCGTAATTAGCTAGCTTTGCACAGGGAATATTCAGGCGAGTTCATAACCCCCACTTTTTACTATTTTACATTTTTATAAATGTTTTCGGGGTAGAAAGACATGCACGTTTTGCAAAAACATACAAAGTTTTGAACTAACGCAAAACTCGTATTTCTAAATCATATTACGAAGGGATTTCGGGGAACACAAATGAATTACGAAAGGTTTATACTAAACATACCGGTTTTTTACAAAACAAATGCTTATTTTCGAAATGTGAATGATATTCGGCCAGGGTGACCAGGGATTTGGTCAGGGTGACCAGGGATTCGGTCAGGGTGACCAGGGATTTATTTTATACATGGTATGGTTAGCGTAAGGAGGGTTACTACTTAGATCATGTGAGTGGGTAGGCGGGAACTGGAGGCCATTAATCCTCATTGTAGGACCGAGGGACAGGAGCGGTAGATCTATCTGGGTGTAGCGAGCCCAGCCCCAGGCCCAGCAGAACGGACCTCGGGGTGACTTTGTGCCCAACGCAAAATCCGCTAGGTTTGAGTCTTCCTACTTGCACTTCACACATATCAATGGCCTTGCAAACCATTGGTGATCTCTTTATTTCCTTATTTGCTACATACCAGGGACATATATACTTACGAAACTACTTGTTCATACAAATTAAATACCATGTTTTATACAAAATTCAAAGCACAGGATTATGCGGGTATGGAGTCAAAGTCAGGGTGGGCATTGACAGTTATGCGAACATTACAAATACATGGTTTTTATGAACATACTGTGTTACAAACACAACGTTTCCATATAACTTGGCAAGAAAATGACTTTTGATTCGTTTTCTCAATACTATTTCAAAAACCGGTTACTCCAAAGATTTATTTCAAATCTTTCACAACTCAAAAGATTTATTTCAAATCTTTTACAAACAAACTATGAACTCGCTCAACTTTATGTTGATTTTTCACATGTTTCTTTCTCAGGTTACTTTTCTAAGACAAGGCACGGTTGGAATAGGAGAACCATGTGGAGTCGAGTACTTAGTGGGCATTCAATTTCTAGGAAGTCTTTGTTTTAACTGCTTCCGCTGTGCAATGAAGATACCAGTCCAGTCACGCGAATGCTCTGATATTCGGGGTGTGACAGATTGGTATCAGAGCTATAGGTTACAGCGAATTAGGTTTCTGTTGTGATACCTAGGCTCTAACCTCACTTTTCTCTGGGACTTAGACTATTAAGACGTTGAATACATACAGAACGCCTAGTACTAAAATATGGTCTCCAACCGTTGCCGAAAAACAAACAGTCAAAATTTTGTTTTCAAACATACGCTATAGTGGTGTTTTATACACGGTACGCAAAGCAATTACATACAGTACACAACACTCTGAGAGTTTAGGAAACATGCATTTAAGACCTTCGGAAAAAGAGATTCAGTCTGAGAGGCTGGGAAGGTAGTCTGAGAGACTAGGAGATTCAGTCTGAGAGGCTGGGAGGATAGTCTAGTGGGACTAGGAGATTCAGTCTGAGAGGCTGGGAGGATAGTCTAGTGGGACTAGGAGATTCAGTCTGAGAGGCTGGGAGGATTGTCTAGTGGGACTAGGGAGTCAGTCTGGGAGGCTAGTGGGACTAGGAGGACTATTTGATTGCTTATTGGTTATTTGTGCATGTGTGTGTTTATTAAAGGTCATCACGTAGGAACCGCGAATATTAACTCGGGCACACACTATTATCCATATTGTCTATGATATTTTAACTTCCCGAGCAGGCAGCCTACGCATAACGAAACGCTAGTGCACGACAATACATGAAACTCAAACTTTACGTCAACGGATGTCGAAGTACATCACATTCTACGCAGAACGTAACGCTAGTGCACAGGTATACGTGAAACTTAAGCTATACATCAACGGAGGTTGAAGTACGACACATACGACTATCGAGGCGAGGCCTTTGAGAAGGAACGATGACACAAATCTAACGACGACGCTAGATCCCTGTCAGCAGGAGAACTAACGATCAGGAAACGACAACTTGTCACGCGATCCTGCAACGACACAAATCACGTCAGGGAGAAGACGATTGTCTCCGCATTCCCCCCCCTACCTAACTAATGACGAATACGCTATGTTCGACATTCCATGGTAATGTTACCTAACAATTGGTCGTCACACGAAACCCCAGGTAAAGTCCTCAAATTTCTTTTATTGAAATTTCGACTCTCATATTTACTGAGTAGATTTTCGTATCTCTACTCCTCTTAATGGACATTGTGCCACAATCATTATTATTGACTTGTGAATTCGAATGACCCACATTATTGTAACTGTTGGCTCCTTTGTTATCAAGTCAACACATTTTCTTGAAAAATTCTCTTCTTTTCAAGTTACGTACATGGTTTTTCGTTGTGACCATGCCGAAAGTTTTCTTGTCGATACATATACTTATTGTCGGATTACGCTAAAACCAAGTTCAATTGTTTGAATTTGTTCATTACACATATTCACTTCAGAACATAATATGATGTATTGGGAGCATCATATTCAAATTCGTATTAACAAGCGTTTCATTTGTTCCGAGTCGAGGTAAACTTGTTTGGTATTCGACTTCATTAAATTGTCTGTTGATTTCGACACCATGTGATGGTGATTTTCATTAGTTTGAAGCTTGCGCTAAACTCGTTTACGCATCACATGCACGGATCTAAATATTTATTGATTGTTTTCCAATCCACTTCGATTTATTATATCAAAGCGGTCTTAATACAATAGTGTGTTAAGACAATGGTACACAAATTCATTTCTATATTCTGGTGTACCTACTAACGGTTCTTTCGACATCAATCGAATATTTCGCAATACTCATTGCTTCTTCCTCTTCGATCGAAAACATTATTTCTTTAATGTTCCATTTTCAATTGAAAATCTTTCGATGTTTGTTGGAACAAACATTCATATTTACTTCATGGCGTTTTCATTTGACTTCAAACACGGTGGATTTGTTTGATCACCACTATTATTGAATTATTAAGTCACTACGACACCTTGTGATGTCAGTACAAACTTGTAGCTTGGGCTAATCATGATTGAGCATTTCATGCAATACACAGGTGATACTTGTTCGATCACTCCTACTATTGAATTGTTTCATTCGTTGCGACACCTTGTGGCGTCGGTATGACTTGCAGCTTGCGCTGATCACGATCGAGCGTTTCATGCAAACTATTACATTTGAGATTGTGGATTCTAAGTTCATCTAGTGGATGTTATTGCTTCTAGAACTCATTTACATGTTATAAACATTCATATGGAATTCGATTGGTCGAAGTTCCTGTTCATTGTTGGATCCTTGTTAACTTAGTCGCACTGGTGACTATATCATTAAGTCTTGTTTCGATTACGCGGTCATTCACTTTGTTATTATTCGGACTTACCTGCGAACAATACAATTCCGAGGAGATAACATAGTCTAAATTTCGAGGACGAAATTTCTATAACAGGGGGAGAATGTGACAACCCGTGATTTACGGCTCTTAATTACGTGATTAACAACTGATTAACGCGATAATAAATAGTGTTTACAGTGCAAATTAACTTAATTAGGCCTTTGGAATGCCTAGGAACGTTTATCGGACTTTACAGTGCGTGTATAGTGATTAACGGGGAATCTGCTGAACACTACGCGACAACGAACTGATGCCGTACAAAATACTGACAACGCCGACAAATATTAAATTTTTACGATATATATTAGCTTCGTAATAAAATTTTTGTGACTACAGTCGAAACCGGATTGAAAAACGGGTTAAAGACGACAACGATACAATTTTTCGCAATTATTACCGTGATCGACTAACGGGCGTGCAAACAACGACTACCGACCGTATTTTATGTAGTTTAAATACTAAAATTTTATCTTTTGATAATAAACGGAGTTCGGGTTTTGACAACGGGTCTCGTAGGAATTATGGACCGCTTAAACACGGGGATTGAGCTTGTGGGCCCTGGGCCCAAGCCCAAAACCCACAAGCCTAAACCTACACATAATATACTAGATCTAATAAGATCTCTAAAGATCTAAAAATCTGCACAAAATCTCAATAGAAATCCTTCCAAAATCTTGATAAAATCTCTACAAAAGATTTATTTAGATCCACACAAGATACACCCAAAATCTCATTATCTCTATATAAGATCCATAACTCCCACACACATTTCTCACAACACATCTGCTCTCATCTCTCTATTATGAAACAAATACATTATCTCCCCCACTCCCTCTCTCGAATACACATACAGGAAACAAACATATTCAACATCGCATCTCCTTCAATACACACACAAACGAAAAATGCAGACTTATCTTCAACACCCTCTCTCTCTGATACACATTCAGGCAACAAGCAGCATCCCCTCTCCTCTCTCTCGCTCCCCTTACCCGACGATCGGAGCAGAACCGGTCGGTCCCCGGGTGTCCTTTCTCCGGCTACTCACACATCGGACACACCCCCTTCTCTCTGTTTTACCGGTCGAACACCCCCTCTTACGAGCAGCAGGACCGACCACCACCGCCACCATAGTCCGGTGGTGGTGCGACGGCAGAGACAAACAGGAGAGAGAGAGAAACGAGACGGAGAGAGAGAGATGTCGAAGAGAGAGAGAAACGAGACGGAGAGAGAGAGATGTCGAAGAGAGAGAGACGGTGGCGCGTGGTAGCGCGTGACGGCGTGGCGTGGCGGCAATCGGAGCTGCAGAACCGACGGGTTCTGTCCTGTAAACAGACTTTAACCATCATTTTATTTTGACCTGTTACGGTTCAGTTAAAGTGATTCAAGGTTTGGATCGGTTATGTTTGACTCCGGTGTTCAGGTTCGGGATAAGCGGATCCGATTTTGGCTCAACTCGGTTCGACTCGGAGTATTTTAGCTTAACTCGGTTCGACTCGGAGTATTTCAACTTAACTCGGTTCGACTCAGTGTAACTCGGTTGACTCGGTCAACTCAACCGAGTCAACTCGGTCAGACTCGGTCAACGCACAGTCAACTCGGTCAGACTCGGTCAACATCCTGACGCGAAGACTTGGTAAAAATTAGCGGCGTATTTACTTCGTTATGCTATCTTTATAATTTTAATCCTTACGTGACAAGCGAGCTCGGCCCGATTCATTAACATATGTACATTAGTTATTATCTACATTTTGGCACTTGACGAAAATTTCACATATATTGTTTGTTGACAATTGTTGAATCTTGAAAAATAACGACAACTTGTGTTGTCGGGGCGTCCAAAAACAGAGGAAACTCTGCCCGTTTTTCGATAAAACCCGTAAAATAAAACGAGTTTTATTATAAAAACGTGCTTTTCTTGTAAAACGAAAACTATTACTATAAAGCGACTTTTACGAGATACAAATATAAAGTTTCCTTCGACAACAACTTACAACTTACGAAAACAACGATTCGGAAATATTTACAACGACAAACATAGTTGTTTTGAACTTCGGAAATTTGACGAATTTGTTTTATAAAAATAAATATAGTTATATATTTATTCCAAATATCGTACAACACGAATTCTTTTACAAAAATAAATATGGGTTATATATTTATTTTCAAACATAACAACTCGACGATTCCTCTATAAGATAAATTTAACTCTTCATATTTATTTTATACGCCTAAACGGCATATACGTATATTTTTGGCAAATATACACAAGACGTGATATATATAATACAAGTTATTATATATTATTTTCATACCAAACGCGATACGAGTTTGTTATATGATATTTTCATAGAATTATATATTATTTTCGTATGACTACTCGAGACGGCTAACACACCTACAACGATATATTTATATATTTTTATATAAATATTTATTCATTTTAAGTCTCTCGGAAACTAAGTCTTTTTCAAGACTTATTAAACTGCTACTGACATTAAACGAGACTTAACACATATAACTTAATCTTTTCCATTAAGTTAACAACTTACCGTTGAATCGTTCGATTAACGATTCGGTAGAGCTCGGTGACACGTAGTTTAGATACTGCGTTTATTTAGAAATTATTAGGTATTCCGTGTTAGGAATATTGTAGAATGCACGCTAGCAAGTCAAGCCTTGGAAACGACATCATCGAAGTCGTAATTAGCTAGCTTTGCACAGGGAATATTCAGGCGAGTTCATAACCCCCACTTTTTACTATTTTACATTTTTATAAATGTTTTCGGGGTGGAAAGACATGCACGTTTTGCAAAAACATACAAAGTTTTGAACTAACGCAAAACTCGTATTTCTAAATCATATTACGAAGGGATTTCGGGGAACACAAATGAATTACGAAAGGTTTATACTAAACATACCGGTTTTTTACAAAACAAATGCTTATTTTCGAAATGTGAATGATATTCGGCCAGGGTGACCAGGAATTTGGTCAGGGTGACCAGGGATTCGGTCAGGGTGACCAGGGATTCGGTCAGGGTGACCAGGGATTTATTTTATACATGGTATGGTTAGCGTAAGGAGGGTTACTACTTAGATCATGTGAGTGGGTAGGCGGGAACTGGAGGCCATTAATCCTCATTGTAGGACCGAGGGACAGGAGCGGTAGATCTATCTGGGTGTAGCGAGCCCAGCCCCAGGCCCAGCAGAACGGACCTCGGGGTGACTTTGTGCCCAACGTAAAATCCGCTAGGTTTGAGTCTTCCTACTTGCACTTCACACATATCAATGGCCTTGCAAACCATTGGTGATATCTTTATTTCCTTATTTGCTACATACCAGGGACATATATACTTACGAAACTACTTGTTCATACAAATTAAATACCATGTTTTATACAAAATTCAAAGCACAGGATTATGCGGGTATGGAGTCAAAGTCAGGGTGGGCATTGACAGTTATGCGAACATTACAAATACATGGTTTTTATGAACATACTGTGTTACAAACACAACGTTTCCATATAACTTGGCAAGAAAATGACTTTTGATTCGTTTTCTCAATACTATTTCAAAAACCGGTTACTCCAAAGATTTATTTCAAATCTTTCACAACTCAAAAGATTTATTTCAAATCTTTTACAAACAAACTATGAACTCGCTCAACTTTATGTTGATTTTTCGCATGTTTCTTTCTCAGGTTACTTTTCTAAGACAAGGCACGGTTGGAATAGGAGAACCATGTGGAGTCGAGTACTTAGTGGGCGTTCAATTTCTAGAAAGTCTTTGTTTTAACTGCTTCCGCTGTGCAATGAAGATACCAGTCCAGTCACGCGAATGCTCTGATATTCGGGGTGTGACACATTGTGTTCGTGTTCAATCTGATATTCAAGCTCGATCTGATATCCAAGCTCGCATCTCTCAGGCTCAACATGCTTGTGTTTCACAAGACTTGATGGGTAAGGAATTACCCTATCACATTAAGCCTGATCTCGTACTGAAGGACAACGGATCATATTATTTCATGGACCGTTTGTGGGTCCCAAGCCAAGATGATCTTCGCACCTTGCTTATGTATGAAGCTCATAAATCTCGTTATTCTATTCATCCTGGCTCAGATAAGATGTATAAGGATCTTCGTACTCAGTATTGGTGGCCTGGAATGAAGAAAGACATAGCCTTATACGTTTCAAAGTGCCTTACTTATCTTAAGGTTAAGGCTGAACATCAACATCCTTCTGGTTTATTAGAGCAACCAGAGATTCCAGTTTGGAAATAGGAAAACATTGCTATGGATCTTGTTACCAAACTTCCGCGCACTAAGAAAGGTCACGATGCCATCTGGGTAGTTGTTGATCGTCTTACAAAATCAGCGCATTTCTTGCCGATCCGTGAGGATCTATCTGCTGAAAAGCTTGCTAAAATCTATGTGGATGAAATTGTATCTAGACATGGTGTTCCCTTGAACATTATTTCTGACAGAGATGCTCGATTCTCGTCTCGTTTTTGGAGAACCATGCAATCTGCTATGGGGACCCAACTTAATCTGAGCACAGCTTATCATCCACAATCAGATGGCCAAACTGAAAGAACAATCTAGACTTTAGAGGATATGCTTAGAGCTTGTGTGATCGATTTTGGTGGTACTTGGGATTCGTATCTTCCATTGATTGAATTCTCCTACAACAACAGTTATCACTCCAGCATCAACATGGCTCCTTTCGAGGCTCTCTATGGTCGAAAATGTCATTCACCAGTCTACTGGAATGAGATCTGTGAGGCTCAGCTCACTGGACCTGACCTCATTCTAGAGACAACTGATAAGGTTAAGAAAGTTCGTGATAACCTTCAGACAGCTAGAAGCCGTCAAAAGAGTTACGCGGACAGACGACGCAAGCCCTTGGAATTTCAAGTCGGTGATCGTGTATTACTGAAGGTCTTACCTTGGAAAGGTGTGATCAGATTTGGAAAGCCAGGAAAACTTGCACCTAGATACGTTGGACCATTCAAGATCATCGAAAGAATCGGTAAGGTAGCCTACAGACTTGAGTTACCTCCTGAATTTGGAAATGTTCACCCAACCTTTCACGTGTCCAATCTCAAGAAGTGTTTAGCTTATGAGAACCTCCACATACCACTTGATGAGATTCGTGTCGATAACACGATGCATTAAACCTGTGGAAATCATGGACCGTCAAGTTAAGTGGCTTAAACGCAAGCGCATTCCTTTGGTTAAAGTTCACTGGGAATCTAAACGTGGACCAGAATTTACTTGGGAACGTGAAGATCAAATGAAGGCGAAGTATCCGCATCTTTTCTCACGAGTTTCCCTAAATAAATTTCGAGACGAAATTTCTGCAAGTAGGGGAGACTGTGACACCTGTGCTTGTAATCATTGTAAACAGGTCAGTTATCAATAAAATAATGTTATTTGACCCAAATATTTGTTTGTTTATGTTTGATATTTTTCATGTTGTGATTTGTGTTCAATTTCGAACTCTATATCGCTTTCTGGAGAATTATACGCAAACTGGTGCGTAAACATAATCAGTTTAATGTGACAAACACTCCGGTACATCAACATATGCTTAACATACCTTAAATAACCTTTACATAACTTAGAAACAAGTTTTGAAGGCTTTGGTATGGCAAAATCAAGTTTATTCGCTTACAGGGACTAATTTCGACAAACTGCGAAAGTATGCCGATTCGTACTGTAACGAGCATTCCGGAACTTGATCATAAGTTAAACATACCCTAAATATCCTTTACATAGCTTAGAAATAGGCTTTGAGGGGTTCGGTATGCTAAAATAAACTTTTTGGTCATTCAGGGACTAAAAGCGTCAAAAAGTGCATAAGTTTGCATTTTCGCGCATAACTTACGTTCTGAATAGATCCGGACATCCAAAAATTTATGTAAGCATTAAAATATTTTATTTTAGTGTTTGGCATAAGAAAAATCCATTCGTCGCGAAATTTGGATCATTTTTTGCATTCATGCGCATTTCGTCGTAATTAAGCGAATATCGCGATCGTACTACCAAACGAACTGACATCCGGCATATTTTTGAGCATGTTTCATGTCCATTATGTTTAGGCAACATTGTAGGCCCTTAAAGTTGGCTTAACGGGCCTTAGATGTGCCGGAATGGAGCTTAAAACACTGCAGGGACCAAAACTGCAACTTTGGAAAGTTGTTGCTGAACTGTGCAGCCCAGGCGGGCCATGTAGGCTGCTGCTGGGGCTTACGCAGGGCGCGTAGGATCACCATATCTGCACAGATTTGTTTTTCCAGCTGTTTACAGCTGTTCCAGCTGTTTCCAACCCTTGCACGTGGTATTTTATCAATCTATGGGCCATTTTTTAAGTGCCCATTACGCAAACGACGCGTTAAAGTAGCGTAAGCTACCTAAACGGGTCGTGATGGGTCGTAAGCACTTAGGATAGGTTTCATTTTAGTATGTAGGCCCTGTTAAACCATATCATATGAGTTCCCACGCTCATTTGGTTCACGAGACCTCATACTATCCAATCTCCCGATTTAGGTCCGGTTTATTTATGTAGTTATCAATATTAGGTGCCGTTTGATTCTGTGCTCCCTCTAGCTTGCTTGGTAGTTGTTCAAGACTCCTAAGCACTCTCAAGTGAGTACATAGTCCCCCCTTTTACTATTTTCAAATGTTTTGGGGTGAAGCATGTGTAGGTATCTGTTATTTTCATGATTTCAAAGTATATTTGATTATACATGTTAATACTTATCTTTTGACAAACTGAATGATTATTTATGGTTTAAACGCTGATTTTCAAAGATTATAAAATTAATTGTTGGAATAGTACTTATTTTTGTTCACCAGACTGGTTAGTAGTATGATATAGCGCTATAGGATTTGACACCCCATTCCTGTTGTCATGGAATGTCTGAAACCAATTTGTTTCTCCATCCAAATAGGAATTGCCTTCGTGGTATTTCTATAGTCTCAAATGTGTATTTTGATGCACTAGGTCTGAATGAATTCTTAAATCACATTATTTTTGTATATTAAGTTATACTCCCAAAAGTATAGTTTGATATGCTCTCATATGTGATATTGTACAAAACCAACATATATTTTGTTAATCATTAAAACATAGTTTGATATGTTATTCTCAAAATCCAAAGCATAGTTTAATATGTTATTTTTAAATCCAAAGTATACTTTTGATATACTACTGAAAATTTATTTATTTTAACAACTAAAGTATATTTAATATACTATTTACTTAACGACTGGTTTTGGTTAGTGTTTAGATAACGGGACGGGTGTAATGTAATGAAAACATGGTAGATACGCCGCTGGTACTTATA
This sequence comes from Helianthus tuberosus, assembly GCA_030545235.1. NCBI lineage: Eukaryota > Viridiplantae > Streptophyta > Magnoliopsida > Asterales > Asteraceae > Helianthus > Helianthus tuberosus. The sequence continues at coordinate 117,452,850 of CM060452.1, read as the reverse complement.
TACAAGTGTTTTCATCGCATTACATACCGTGGCGTTATTTAGTACACTTGGGTTAATGGTTTTGGAACTGAAATATATTTTAATATATTATTTATTCGACTTTCTTAAAATCTAAGTATATTTTTATATATACTATGAATCTTTTTATCAAAATATTGTTTTTCAAACAATATATTTTTATACAAACTTATTCTACTTACTTATTTAATTTCCTATGTATTATTATTTTATACCATCTGATTTCTTATAAATGATTTATAAAAGAAAACCTTTTACAAGGATCATGACTACTTTTATTAAAACTTTTTCCTTAAACTCATAAGTCATGAATCCTAAATACAATAAAACCTATGTATCTCACAGGCATTTTTATGCTGACGTACCTATTTTTATACATGTTTCAGGTGCAGTTATGTGATGATTGTTGACACATGCTATACATAGGATGGACTCGTGCCTTAGCCACTTTAAAACTTGAAAGATAATAGTTGTACTTATTTGATTGTATTAAAACAATGAGTTCATTATTCAATAAAACAAAATTATTTATTCCATGGTTGTGAAACAATGATTCTGTTACAACACTCCCCGACGTTTCCGCCCCGTTTTGTTGTTTTACGTGGTCGGGGTGTGACAGAAAAGTTGGTATCAGAGCCAATGGTTATAGGGAATTAGGTTATTAGTAATGCTTTGACCTAGACTATAACTTCCTAGGACCCTAACACAAGTTATCTTGTGTTTAGTTTTAAAACAATACCGTCTCCTATCCTTAGGTGACAACCACAATAAGAACACAAATTTCGTTTCCGCTTTGAAAACCAATCGTCTGTTCTAGGATGATTATTATAAGGTTTTGAACCCTTTAAGTTTTCAAAATTCCGTCAAAGTTTGGTCTAAATAATGTGAACACGTGCAAACTGGAAGGGTGGGTGCCTGTACCCTGAGCTTTCTGTCAAAGGCTAGAGTGTTCGTACAAATCCGCAATATCGGACCAGTCACTCTTACCTGGGAACTCTTGGGGTGAGTGTCCACTTATAAGCGAGCATGTCTTCGCGATACATTATTTATGGCCCATTTACTTTGATTAATCACCGTGTGTCGTTTGTTGCTTTGTAGTAACAAACAAATGACCACCATCTTTGCTTTCATCAATTTTGTCTCATCTCATTCTTTTTGTCTAATCCTCTCATTTGTTTTCCTTCCTGTTTGCCCTTTTAGAATGCCTCCTCGACGTGAAAATCCGCTCTCAAATGCCGAAATGGCACATATCATGGCACAGCATATGGCTGCTGTACTCCCAGATATCATTGCTCAAGTGAACCAAGCCAATAATAACCAGAATGCTCCATGCAGTTTCAAAAGCTTCAATTCAGCTAACCCACTCAAGTTTAGTGGTTCTGAAGGAGCAACTGGGCTCCTACAGTGGTTCGAGAGCATTGAGAGTACATTTCGTCATGTTCTGTGTCCTGAAAATAGGAAAGTCGAGTTTACATCCAGTGTGTTTTAGAAGAGGGCTCTCACATGGTGGAATGGAATTATGAGGGACCGTGGTGCTGAGGTCACATTAGCACAGACTTAGGCCGAGCTTAGGGCTCTTATGATGAAGGAATTTTGTCCTCGTCATGAATTGAGGGCTTTAGAAAGGGAATTTGATAACCTGAAGCAAGACAGTGGTGAACATCAAGCCTATACGGACCGATATGAGGAATTGAGCCTGTTATGTCCTGCTATGGTTACGCCTGTGGATAAGGCGATCGAGAAATACATTTATGGTCTTCCTGACCTAGTTCAGGATATTGTTACTGGCAGTAACCCTACTACTGTCAGACAAGCCATTGAATTGTCTGCCACCCTAACTGAATCCCACATCAGGAAGGGTAAGCTTTTTTCGAAAAAGCGACCCAAGACCATCTGACAAGACTGCTCAAGTTGAGCCAAAGGAAAAACAGGCTGAGGTATCCAAGAAGAAGAAGCGTAAGGCTTCTCAAAACTGCGCCATCACTGCTCAAGACAAACAGGTTGCACCAAACCAACCAGCACAACCTCGCAAAAGGCAAAATTATGTTGGTATCGCACCTTTGTGCAATAAATGCAACCGTCATCATCTAGAGCAAGAGCAGTGTCACAAATGTACCCACTGTGGGCGGTTGGGACATTTGATCAATGTTTGTCGTTATGCAAATCAAGCTACTGCAAACCCTGCTGCTGTTCAAGCACGGTTCCCACTGGGGTCATGTTATAACTGTGGTGACCTTACTCACTACAGAAACAATTGCCCAAGACTTGTTAACATACCTCCAGCACGTGGACGGGCGTTTAACATCAATGAGGCAAACGTGAACAATGATGCAGCAGTGAACAATTAGTGTTTTGTTATTTCCTCTGGTTGTTATCTTTTGACAATTAAAAACAAGTCGTTATATAAATAAAAATTCGTCGTTTTTATTTTTGCAAAACTGATGCGATTGTGTGAATGTTTGATACAACCTTATGATAACAACACAAAGACAAACTACTCGTGTTGTTCTGTCATTATTATGATCACTTGTGATCTCCCCAAGAACCTTAAACGCTCGTTTCTTTTAAGAAACAAAGCCAAACTCCTGTTGAAGATCCTTCTATCTCCATAGATAGATTCTTGGAAATGATTAAAGTGCCAAATGAAATCCACGAATTGGATTCTTGGTGTGCTTTATTTATCCGTGTCCAAAGATAACAAATTAAAGATCAAGTTAACTAATTATGTGATTATGTGCTTATATGTTTTCTTATATGTTTAGTGTGATCCATCTAAATCCTCGTAGAATCTTCCATATCTCATATGAGGGATTCATAGTAGGATATCTAAAGGTACTATCTTGAATCCTTAATGGACTTCTACGTTGTAGTTAAAGTCCCTTGGGTTTTAAAGTACTATTCTATAATTGGACCCCTTGAGTGGTCTAGTTAAACAGATGGATTTGAAAATCTGGTTAGGAATATCATGTGATGATATAATTGAAAAGATCCCTTAAGTGGTCTATTTAAGGAGATCATACGACGGTCTAGTTAAAAAGATCATGTGTTGATCTAGTTAAAAAGATCGTTCGTTGATCTAGTTAAAAAGATCCTTTGGTGGTCTAGTCAAATCGCTTCATGTTTATTCAATTGATTTTTCCCCTACGCATTATGAAATGAATTGTGTGGACTATGCAAGGAATTACGTAATTATGGAGGCCTACATAATTATGGAATTCAGTGCACAGAAACCACAAGAAGTTTTGTCATGTGTTAAGACCTATAGTGACAAGAGTAATGATACGGGAGAAGTCTTGGACCTTGACTGATGTCATTTTATCTTACACTCCCCAATTCTGATTTCAAGCACACACAAGTTTCCTATGATAAGTCTTCATGAGAAACGTTCTTTCGTCCGTAGTTCGAAACCCCATGTTTTGTTACTACAAGGACTTCACTTTGAGGGTTGTCAATTTCGCTAAGAATCCTAACATGGCCCAGATTTTTACTTAAGGGTTCAATGGATTTGTTTGAAAGCGAAACCGTCACAGCTGTCTTCACAAGTTTCCTCTAGAATTAAATTTCGGGACGAAATTTCCTAAAGTAGGGGAGACTGTGACACCTGTGCCACTTCAATCATCAAACAAATACCAAACCAATGAAATATTGTATTTCATACTTGGGATTTGTAAAAATATGTGTATCATTTGCACATAACAACTCTTGTTCGATTTCAAGCTTTAAATCGCTTTCTGGAAGGTTATACGCGCTCTGATGCTTAAATATAACCAGTTTAATGCAACAAACACTCTGGAATAGTGAAATAGGCTTAACATACCTTAAATAACCTTCACATAACTTAGAACTAAGTTTTGGATGGTTTGGTGTGTTGAAATCAAGTTTGTTCGATTGCAGGGACTATTTGTGTCAAACTGCGAAACTATACCGATTCGTATAGTAACGAACATTCTGGAACTTGATCATAAGTTAAATATGCCCTAAATATCCTTTATATAGCTTAGAAATAGGCTTTGAGGTGTTTGGTGCGCAAAAATAAACTTTCTTGATCAATAGGGACTAAAAGCGTCAAAAAGTGCACAAGTTTGCATTTTCGCGCATATCTTACGTTCTGAATACATTCGGACATCCAAAAATTAATGTAATCATTAAAATATTATATTTTAGTGATTGGCATGATAAAAATCCATTCGTCGCTCAATTTGGATCGTTTTTGCGTTCGTTACGACTTCCGTCGTAATTAACCGAACAACGCAGCCGTACGACCAAACGAGCCAACATCCGAGATGTTTTTGAGCACATTTTAAGTTCCCTATACTTTAACTTCATTTTAGAGCCTTAAAATGGGGTTAACGGGGCTTAAACATGTCAAAAATGCATCAAAAACCAAGTTTTGGAGCTTCAGGGACTAAAACTGCCAATTTTGAAAGTTGCTGACCTGCAAGGTCGTTACGGTCCGTATGGACCTTTGCTTACAGTCTGTAAGTAGTGCCCAACACATCAGAATTGCGGAAACATTGAAACTGGTCATTCCCATTTGTTCCAATGGTTTTGATCCATGGTTTTTCATGCTGTGAGCTGGTTTGTGTGGAGAACAAGTCCCCCAATCATTCTCTAACACTTGTAAGGCCAAGATCATTCCCTGTTTACCAAGAAATGATCCTAACGGTTTTGCGAAAACTATATATAGCATGGCTCTCATTCATTCTTCCTCACACAAATCTGATCTAATGTGCTCTAAGTTGAAGCCTTTGCTTCATACCTGAGCTATTTGGATCAAGATTTGCTTGCGGGGACCCTTTGTAAGTATTCCTTCGTTCTTTTATCGTTTTTCGAGTCCAAAAGTCAAACTGTGTTTGACTTTCTTCATTGACCAGTTTATGGTCAACGCGAAGTTCATTTGAACTTCATAACGTGAGCGTAATCACGATGGTTATAGTCCCTAGTGACTATACCTACTGATTACCACGTTATCTAGGTTAGTGACGAGTCGTAGTTTCGGCCAAAATGCGTATTCTCGCGTATTTTGTAACCAAACTAGTTTAAGGTATCAAAACCGTTTGTTTTGATAACAATGTCACCCTAGTTTTCTCTCTCTCTAATGGAGAAAATCGACCCTCTTGATTCCTTGACCTAAAACTCGTTTTTCTTGATGATTGTAGGGATTGTTTTGTGTGATTAGAGTCTCATCAATTCTGATTACACTTACGATTCAATATAATCATTCTTTGATTCGTTTTTGTTCAAGATTAGGGTTGGTTTTTCGGTTTTTTCTACACTTGGCTGCCGCAGGTTGTTTGCTTTCGTTGTTAATCTTGATTGGGTATACAAAGAGAGATTGTTTTGCTGCTTTTGTAATCTGAATCATCCCTTCTTGATCGATTTGTTCTTGACGGCTGCTAGGGTTTTTCAGCTCTGCGGAGTGGTTGCTTGTTCCAGCAACATCCATTCGCTGATTATTATGTTCGCTGGTTAAGTTTGTTGCGGATTAAGCTTTTGTTCGCTGATTAGTTGGCTGATTAAGTTCGTTCGCTGATTGTTTATGTTCGCTGATTATTCAGCAACATCTCGGTAGAGTTCCAGCAACAATGGATGGCCAAGATGCTGAAAATTCTAATGTGTTTGTGAAAAAGATTAAGAACATTGATGGTAAACCTTTTGAGCCTAGACAAATTTCACTTATGCCGGCTAGGGTTGCTGAATTGCCGAATAAGAAGGTATGTTTTATGATGCCGCTTAATGATTCTGAGCATGTTATTGGCAGCTCTGATTCTCCTAATCAGATTTATGCAAAGGTGTTTGACAAACGAAAGGTAGCATTTGTGCTACCGTTGAAGGATGTTAGTCCTCCTCGTGTTCAAGATCAGATACAAGATGATAATGCTCATGTCCAATCTTATGCGGATGTGGTCCTAAATGAACAGGTCGAGCATGGGGATATTAAGCGTGATAGTGATTTAATTCAGAAACAGAAGGATGATAAATTTGCTAGGAAGGCCAATGATGCGGCTGAACAAGTTCCTAAAGTCAACTTTCGTTCGCTAAACTCAGACGTCTCAATGGATGGAGTGGATGTAGTGCTTCCGATTGATTCTGTTCGCCAGGTTAACGACAGGTTAGCTAACACTCTTTATGGTTATTTTCTGGGGGATAGAATTGCGTATCCAGTAGTTGAACACTTTGTGAGAACAAATTGGAAGAAACATGGTCTTCAGAAAACTATGATGAATTCGAATGGTTTCTTTTTCTTCAAGTTTGAAGACAGAAAGGGTATGGATGTGGTTCTTGAAGGGGGTCCATGGATGATCCGTAACAAACCTATGTTTCTCAACATTTGGTCCCCTACAAACACTCTTAAAAAAGAAGAAGTTAAAAAGGTTGCAGTTTGGGTTAAATTGCATGATGTCCCTCTAGTGGCATATTCTGATGATGGTTTAAGCATGCTGGCTTCAAAAATTGGGAATCCTGTGCGGCTGGATTCGTATACTATTGATATGTGTAATGAGGCTTGGGGAAGGAGCAGCTATGCTAGGGCTCTTATTGAAATTTCGGCTGATCAGGATTTGAAAGAGACTCTTACCATGGCTATTCCTGATTTGGATGGGAATAAATATGTTACTGAGACTATTAGGGTGGAGTATGAATGGGAACCACCGAGATGTGCCCATTGCTGTGTTTTTGGGCATATTTATGAGGAGTGTCCTAAAGGCATTCGATCGATAGTGAAACCTCCTACAAACAATCAGAAAGTAGATGAGGATGGTTATACGGAAGTCAAGACAAAGAAGAATGTAAAGAAGAGCGGTTTTCAAGTTAACAATCAAAAGCCCAAGTTTGAATATAGACCTGTGGATAAGAAGAAAAAGGCAGTGACTAGCTCGTCAAAGGTTCAAACACACAATTCTTTTAGTGCTCTTGGGTTTGTTGAGGGGGACGGGGGTTCCTTCCAAGGGAGATCTAAAGGGGGACATGAGCTAAATGCGGAGTCTGACGATGATGAGGTAGAGAATGTATATGATGAAACGAAGGAGTTTATGACATCGGGTATACATCCTACATCTTCCAGTACAGGGGCAAGCACCTCTCACATAAAGGTGTCCAATGGATAGGTGGCTTTTGTTTCATGCAAAGGGGCTGCCGGATGGTAGCAATTTCATTTTTGATGATGGTGGTTGACGTCGTTTGTTTGTTATTTTCGTTTGTCTACTAGTTAGTCATTATCATGATTGTAGTAGGCTAGGTTGAGGTGGTAACTTGTTTTGTTTTGATTTTTTGTTTACATATACGGGGCATGTCCTGTATATGAACTAGTGGGGAACTCATCCTCACTACTTGTTCTTATTTGGCGGTTGTCTATAATAGAATCACCGGGGTAACCCTTTACCCAAAAAAAAAAAAAAAAAAACCGTTTGTTTTGATACCAAACATGTTTTCTACCTTAGTTAAGCGTGTTTTAACATGCTTAGCTCGTCACTTTTAGATTAGTGCTTATGTAGAGTCGTAAGTCAAGCGGTCTAATCAACCGCTTAGACTTTCGAACTAGACCCGTTTGGTCGATCATTAGGATCCGACCAAACATGTTTAGTGACCATAGTTGTATAGGGAATAACCTTCCGAGGTTATACCTTATGGTCACTTCGTTTAAGTAGTTGTATGATAGGTAGTTTATATGCCTTAGGTAAATTACCAAAATACCCTTTTTATGCATAATTGATATTTAAGCATATGTAACCCAAAATTTTGTCACCTAACTGATTATGCAACATAATTAAACATGTTTAGGTATATAATACTTGTCATAGGACTAGTTAGGCGGTCCGAACGCGTTTTACGCAAACGACGCGTTAAAGTAGCGTAAGCTACCTAAACGGGACGTGATGGGTCGTAACAACTTAGGATAGGTTTCATTTTAGTATGTAGGCCTTGTTAAACCATATCATATGAGTTCCCACGCTCATTTGGTTCATGAGACCTCATACTATCCAATCTCCCGATTTAGGTCCGGTTTATTTATGTAGTTATCAATATTAGGTGTCGTTTAATTCTGTGCTCCCTCTAGCGTGCTTGGTAGTTGTTCAAGACTCCTAAGCACTCTCAAGTGAGTACATAGTCCCCTCTTTTATTTTCAAATGTTTTGGGGTGAAGCATCTGTACCTATCTGTTATTTTCATGATTTCAAAGTATAATTGATTATACATGTTAATACTTATCTTTTGACAAACTGAATGATTATTTATGGTTTAAACACTGATTTTCAAAGATTATAAAATTAATTGTTGGAATAGTACTTATTTTTGTTCACCAGACCGGTTGGTAGTATGATATAGCGCTATAGGATTTGACACCCCATTCCTGTTGTCATGGAATGTCTTAAACCAATTTGTTTCTCCATCCAAATAGGAATTGCCTTCGTGGTATTTCTATAGTCTCAAAGGTGTATTTTGATGCACTAGGTCTGAATGAATTCTTAAATCACATTATTTTTGTATATTAAGTTATACTCCCAAAAGTATAGTTTGATATGCTCTCATATGTGATATTGTACAAAACCAACATATATTTTGTTAATCATTAAAACATAGTTTGATATGTTATTCTCAAAATCCAAAGCATAGTTTAATATGTTATTTTTAAATCCAAAGTATACTTTTGATATACCACTGAAAATTTATTTATTTTAACAACTAAAATATATTTAATATACTATTTACTTAACGACTGGTTTTGGTTAGTGTTTAGATAACGGGACGGGTGTAATGTAATGAAAACATGGTAGATACGCCGCTGGTACTTATATACAAGTGTTTTCATCGCATTACATACCGTGGCGTTATTTAGTACACTTGGGTTAATGGTTTTGGAACTGAAATATATTTTAATATATTATTTATTCGACTTTCTTAAAATCAAAGTATATTTTAATATATACTATGAATCTTTTGATGGGATTTTAACATGTTTATCAAAGCAATTTCATCCTTATGAAATAAAAACGCAGCGGAAATTATGTTTAAAACATGTTACTTTTATGATATAAATTTCATTTATAAGTAAAATCCCAAAACCCGGATCCATATATGAAGATGCATACTATCAAACACAACCATAGGGTGTTTAGAAAACTACCTTCTTGGAGTAATGAGAATGAAACTGATGATGCTTCAAGAATGGTTGCCTTCAAGAGTAGAAGGCCTCAAGCTTGTATACCCCAAGCTTCCAACAAAACACCACGAAATAGCTAGGATTTAACACTTGAAACGAAACCGAAAAGCTCCTTTGAACCCTTCTATGGCCGAAATTTTTAGAGAAAAAATTCAGCTCTTCCCTTTGAGATTATCTCTATATCTTCTTTATATTTTTGTCATACAAAAATATATAAATGATGAGAGAAGAGCCACCTCCTTTTTGCCCAATCAAGAGGCTTCTTCCACATGCAAAATGCATGAAAAGATATTGGACCAATTTCTTTGGTTAGAGAGAAAGGGGGGCCGGCCCTAGGTGGGTGTTTTTAAAAAAAAATCAATTTTACTTTATTAAATAAAGTCTTGTTTATTTTTATAACTTTTATAAAATAAACACTATATGTTTTCAAGACTTTATGCACCTCTTTTAAAATTGTTATTTAACTTATTAAATAACAAAATAAAATATTCTCTCATAATAAATTATCCACATAATTTATTGGTTTCTCAAGTGTAATTATTTAGAACACCAATTTCTAAATATTGTAAGTGTTAATATTTATTTGTTTGATCATATCACAAATAAATATTATTGGTGTTTGTCTAGCTTGTTATTGGGTATTACTCGACTTGGATCATAACGTACTAGCCACATCAATTTAATATGTGTCTTGGGCATACAAAGTCCAACAATCTCCCACTTGCACAAGATACATAGAAGATTGATGCAAGTCGTAAATGACGCCTAACTACGGTTTACTACCCCCAATACGTATGACTATATTTGCCATTCAATAACATCATCCCTTTCAAGTCCCTTACTTGAACATGATTTAGGTGAATCTATCATTTATCCTTTCGTTACAGATGTCATGTTAAATCCAGAGACATAGAGTGATCACTCTCTGTTGATTTAACTTTATCAGGCCTTAGACATCTTACTCTCAACGAATAAGAGGGACAAATCCCTTCTTGACTACATACGTCTCTCACAATCACCTTGTATCACACCTGAGCTCAGCCTTATGTACTGTCATATTACTGACAGCGAAGAAATAAGTCAAGGCATAATATTTGGTGAATATCAAGACCCATGTATCTCAGGTCAGAGGATACTATGATATTCGCCTTAATTCAAAATTTACTTATGATCAATCACAAATGATTCCATGCAGTAATATTTGAGAGCGAGTCAGTCCAATATTTGTATCCCACAAATATCTATGAACTTTGGTAGCAACACTTTGCTCTATATTCATTCTAAATGAATATCCACCAATCCAAGTTCATAATAGTCTTACATTCATATTTTTTCCCACAAGTATGATCGACTACGGACATTTAGAATAATTAACTTATTCACGGATTTAAACATGCTAATATGAAATATAACTCAAAATACCATAAAAGAGTTAAAATAACAATTGTTTCAATATCCAAATACAAAATAGATCAAATCCAATCACTAGAATATCGAAGTCCTAAGGAACATGTATGACCCTCATGTTTTCCCCTGTCAAGGAGCTTCGTGAGTGGATCCGCAATGTTTTGATCTGTCTGAACTTAGCGGATACATATCTTTCCCTTTTCAACTTCATCCCTTATGTAGTTGAATCTCCGCTCGATATGTCTAGTCTTTTGGTGCGCACGAGGTTCCTTGATTTGAGCAATCGCACCCTCGTTATCACAAAAGATCTCTAGGGGGTCTTGAATGGTAGGGACCACCCCTAGGTCGGCTATAAATTTCTTCAGCCATGCAGCTTCCTGGGCTGCCAATGAAGCGGCGATGTATTCTGATTCTGTAGTGGACAATGCTACCACATCTTGTTTTGAGCTCTTCCAAGAGACTGCTCCTCCATTTAAAATGAAGACATACCCCGATTGTGATCGAGAATCACTTCGATCGTTTTGGAAACTCGCGTCCGTGTAACCCTTTACAACGAGTTCCTCCTCACCAGATCCATATATTAATAACATATCCTTAGTCCTCCTAAGATATTTCAATATGCTTTTAACAGTCATCCAATGACTGTTACCTGGATTCTGCTGGTATCTACTCGTCATGCTCAAGGCGCATGAGACGTCCGGTCTGGTGCATATCATTGCATACATGATGGATCCTATAGCTGACGCATATGGGATTCTTTTCATTTTCTCTTGCTCATCCTTTGAGCTTGGACATTGAGATGTATTCAGTATTGTCCCCTTTTGAATAGGTACAAAACCTCTCTTAGAGTTCTCCATTTGGAACCTATTCAAGACTTTGTCAATGTATGCACTTTGGTTTAAACCTATCAAGCGCCTAGATCTATCCCTATAGACCTTTATTCCGAGAATGTAGGCGACTTCACCAAGATCCTTAATGGAAAAACAACTTCCAAGCCAAGCTTTTACACCTTCCATGGTTGGAATGTCATTCCCAAATAGTAGAATGTCATCGACATACAGTACTAAGAAAGTGATGATGCTCCCACTAGCTTTCTTGTACACACAAGCTTCATCACCGTTCTTGATGAATCCAAAATTCTTAATTTCTTCATCAAAACGGTGATTCCAACTTCTAGATGCTTGTTTCAATCCATAGATTAATTTCTTTAACTTGCCTACTTTGTCAGGATGTTTTGGATCGACAAAACCTTCAGGCTGAACCATATAGACATCTTCATTAAGATATCCATTAAGAAAAGCCGTTTTGACATCCAATTGCCAGATCTCATAGTCATAATATGCAACTATGGCAAATAATATCCTGATTGACTTTAGCATTGCCACAGGTGAGAAGGTCTCATCATAATCAATCCCTTGAGTTTGAGTGAAACCTTTTGCTACAAGTCTTGCTTTGTAAGTATCCAAGTTACCATGCATATCTGTTTTCTTCTTGAAAACCCACTTACTTCCAACTACTTTGGAGTTGAGTGGTGGCACAACCAATTCCCAAACTTGGTTGTCATACATGGATTGCATCTCTATGTTCATGGCTTCAAGCCATTTGTGTCACACCCCCAAAATCTACATGCGGAGTATCACCGCTTGGAGGCGTGACTGACCAGGATCAAACCACTAATCATATTGAACAAGTGAGTAATTAATTGTAAAAGTCCAACCAACACGATTAGTGTCCAAAACAAACATAGTTTAAGTTATGAGCGGAAGCATAATGTTTAAAACCAAAACTTAAGTTTAAATATCCAAAGGTCTCACATGGCACACAGCTGTCCATGTCCCACAACGACTCTCCCTTGTGCAAGCTCCAGCTAAGTACCTATTGACCTGCAAAGCATGTAGTAACGAGTCAACAACAAGTTGAGTGAGTTCACGTTTGGTTGTCCAGTTTATAGTTGTTCCGAAAACACAGTTTGTTCTTTACCAGCTATCCAGCCGTGGGGGTTACCCCATAGTTCGAAAAACGTTTATTAGTTACCCGTTCGTACGTTGGCTATTCCAGCCCGGCTCTATGGCCGTGGGGGCTACCCCATGTTTAATTCACCAGACTCGTTACCATATCGACTACTAACGTTCGTCATGTTTAAGTGCCCTAACGTCTGTGTCTATCATCACTGACGTGCCATAGTCCATTAGTCCACGCCCGTCCTCTGCGGCACGGTGTGAGGTTTGTTAAACCTAATAGCGCTATTTAACTAATGACCCGTTCGCCATTGGCCTCGGCGATTAAGTCGATATAAAAGGAGGGACTTCGTTGATAGAGTTCTAGTCTAGTATAGTTAAATCCGTCTCATACTGGACGAGGAATCTACGTTCCTGAATACGTCTCAACAGGACGAGGAATCTATGTTCCTGATTACGTCTCAACAGGACGAGGAATCCCTATTCCTTAACCCATTCCCAACCCCTGGGAATCCCATGCTTTGTAACGAAGTGTGAACTCACCTTGGTTTGCTCGGCAGATTACACAGAAAGGTCAAGTCTAGCAGCTAGTGGTCAACCACGTCCTAACATGGTTATCATACAAGTCAGGTTCACGTTCGAGTTAAGCACATAAGTATCACATAGATAGCAAATAAGAAACACATATGGGTCATGGCAACATACATCAACACGTTCAACAGTTAATAGCGTATTCAAGATTGGGCTCGCACAAGCTTAATGGCCTTGTGCGAGTCGTCCATTAAAGCCCAATAAAACCCAGCCCGCAACTAAGAAAGCCCAACACATCTTCATGTACATACACGGCCCAACATATAAACAAATAATCCATCTTGTGCGATCAGTCTTGTTTCCCAGCCCAATGCATATAACTTACGGCCCAATAACAATAAACAAATAATCTTGTGCGACTCAAGTACTCTTGTGCGGTTGAGTTAATCCGGCCCAAACATACCCGGCCCAACAGTTAAACAACAATTCAATTTGTGCGGTCCAGTAACTCTTGTGCGACTGGAGGTGTCTTTGTACGACTGACAAGGCTTGTGCGAATGGACCCCTTATGCGACTAGGGGTCTTGTGCGACCGGTTAACAAACTTTCGTGATTCTAGCAATCAGTTACATCTATTCCAATTAATCATTTGACCATTATAATAGTTTCCATAATTTGCATAAAAATCAATCAACTATAACAGATAACAATAACACCATGATTACTAAGATATGATGTATTCGATACCCTATGCATAACAAGAATGACTAGCCGAATATAATGAGGTGATCACATGCAACCTAGCCGACAAATCCTATGCCATCACATGCAACACCTTAATTTGGCTGCACCTACCGACTGCATTCTCTCAAATCAAACATGTATGACTTTAATAAATTACACATTCAGCAATCACTAATCATCATCATCATCACGCATACCTATGCAAAATCCCTAATTTCATAGTGACATTTATGGCACTAGAACAAACATCCAATCAAGTCGATGAACATAATCTGGTTAATAATTAATGCACCACAAACCATCATGCCATACATAAATCGTTATCAATATCATAACCTTTTTCTTAATGTGTTGACCACCGATTTAAAGATTGTGATCCCACAAAATAAATGGATCCTGACAATAGCACACATTCAAGATCATCAAATAGAAACTAATATAGGCATGGTTCGGTTTGCAATTGCACATATAATGTAACATTATTTATCGAGCAGTTAGCATATATGATGTTTTATCAAATCCATCAATACAATCTAAAAGATAATAAAACCATTCTAGCCAACCGATCACCATTAATGATTCCTGACTATTCTGACAAAACTAATAAGAGGTGCACATGATTCTAATATATTAAGACTACAAAATTTACATGGCTGCCATTTATTCAATGTCATCCAACTTTAGTCAAACCATTGGCTCCAATCTATTGGACCACATTTACGCATAGCAATATCAATTAATTGAGACTCAATACAAATATAATTTTACTAACCAAGATCTCGATCAAGTGAGATGATGCCTCGAGGGGATGTCTACTGCCGTCGCACCCACCAATGAGAAGTAGGGTTTTATTAGGTTGTGTTTTGTTGTGATGCAATTTGTGAGGCGTATGCTTAATTATAGATTGAACAACATAAGTGGGCCGATTATCTATTAGTTTAATTAACATGCAAATGGGCCAAGCCCACTCTTGTTTTCGCCGGCTTCATATTGGACAAAAACGCTTAGGGGTTTTCGTGTGGTCAAAGTTCCATTTCTAATTACACATAACACCATATCAAACATAACAGAACATTAATCTTTAAGGTTCACATAATCACATAGTGTTCAAACATGCTACACTTAGCACAAAGATAGGTTCTGAAATACGAGTTGTCACAATTTGTCACAATCGGATTTTGACATTGCATCATGGTATGTGGTTGGTTCATCTGAATCTACCACGTAGCATCCATCCATGAAAAATCCATATCTTTCAGGTGGATTACTAATTCTGCCAGATCTGCGAACATTTTGTGTGTTTTGATCAACCTCTTGATCGTTTTCAACAACCTCTTGTTGAGCGCTAGTATCAACCAAACGTGTATCGTCTTGTGGTTCTTGATCCTCCTCAAGTTCCATTGTTCTATCACTAGTTCCTTCCATAAGGAACTTAGCTTCTAAGAACTTACCCTTTCGAGCAACAAATACCTTTTGCTCGGTTGGATTGTAGAAATAATATCCTATATCATCTTTAGGATATCCTACAAAGATACACTTAGTGGATCGGACTTCCAATTTATTTGGGGTGTATTGCTTAACATAAGCTTCACAACCCCAAACCCTTAAGAATGATAATGATGGAGGGTTTCCATGCCATATTTCAAAAGGTGTCTTTTCCACTTTCTTGGTTGGGGCCATATTTAGTATGCGAACTGCGGAGAGCAAAGCGTAACCCCAAAATGATAGAGGTAATTTGCTTCTAGCCATCATTGATCGAACCATATCTAATAGAGTTCGATTTCTCCTTTCGGACACACCATTGTGTTGTGGTGTTCCTGGTGGAGTAAGTTGTGAGATAATCCCACAACTCCTAAGATGATCTTGAAAAGCACCACTAAGGTATTCACCTCCTCTATCGGTGCGAAGGACTTTGATTGTTTTCTTGAGTTGATTTTCAACTTCATTTTTGAAGTCTTTGAACATTTCAAATGCTTCATCTTTGTGTCTTAGTAAATACACATAACCATAACGACTATAGTCGTCGATAAAGGTAATGAAGTATCTTTCACCATTCCTAGTCATCGGCTTAAAAGGACCATATACATCCGAATGTATGATACCTAGTAAGTATTTTGCCCTTTCAAAAGTTCCACTAAAGGGTGTCTTGGTCATTTTGCCTTGCAAACAAGATTCGCATACATCAAATGAATTATCTTCATTTGTATTCAAAAGACCATTTTTCTGAAGTGTATGCATGCGATTCTTGCTTATATGTCCAAGGCGACAATGCCAAAGGTAGGAATCACTCAAATCCATTTTGAGTTTCTTGTTGGTTACTTGGTACATTGAGCTATCATATGATGTGTTATCATGATCTAATTCATAAATACCATTTAAAGATATAGCTTTAAAATAAAACACATCATTCTTAGAAACATAAATGTCATAGTTAACAAATTCGAAATTGAAACCAGATTGTTTTAAAAGGGAAACAGAAATTATGTTCCTAGTCAAACTAGGAGCATATAAAACATTCTTCAAAATCACTTCCAAACCACTTGGAAGCTCTAAAACGTAGTCTCCTTGAGCTTCGATATCAACCTTTGCTCCGTTGCCCATGAAAAGACTAGCGTCTCCCTTCTTGTAATGTCTATTTCTTTTGAACCCCTGCAACGAATTGCAAATATGAGTTCCACATCCGGTATCTAGTACCCATGTGCTTGAAGAAATAACATTAAGCTCAATATGTATCATAAAGATAGTACCTGAGGTTTGCCCTGCATCCCTCTTGTTTTTCAACTCCTTGAGATAGGTTGGACAATTTCTTTTCCAATGTCCTATCTCACCACATTCAAAACATGGGTCATTTGTAGCAACCTTTTGCTTCTTCTCCTTCGGTTTGGTGGGTTCTGCTTTAGCTTTTCCCTTTCCCTTGACGTGTCCCTTTCTTTTAGCATAGGTTGCTTTAGAGTCGGGGTGGGGCCTCTTCTTGTTGCCTCCTTCATTGATCGCTAGGACGGGTAAAGCCTTTTTGCCCATTCCTGCTTCGGCCGTTTTGAGCATTGCATGAAGCTCACCAATGCTCTTGTCCCATCCATTCATGTTGTAATTCATTACAAAACTCTCAAATTTCTTTGTTAAAGAGTTGAGGATCAAATCCGTAGCCAACTCTTTAGAGACGGGACAATTTAGCCGTTCGAGGCGATCAATGTGGCTTTTCATCTTGAGAACATAAGATGATACCGATTGGGTTTCCTCCATTCGACATGCATGAAGCGCTCGAACAGTTTTGAAGCGTTCTACCCTAGCTTGTTGTAGGAACATTTCCTTTAACTGGGTAATCATGTCGTATGCCCCGTGATGTTCAAAATCCTTTTGAATTTCAGGAATCATAGTTCCCAACATGAGGCATGAGGCTTGCATGGAGTCCTCGGTATACTTAACCCAATCGTTTTAGGCTTCCACATCTTCCACGTTAGGTTCATCGGGAATAGGATCGTCCAACACATAGGATATTTTCTCTTGCTTGAGAACGATTCTCAAGTTTCGAAACCAATCCATGAAGTTGTTATGGTTGAGACGATCCTTTTCAAGGATGGTTCTTAGTGATAGGTTTCGGACGATTTGGTTAGTCGGGTTTGCATTGTTAGCGGCCATCTACAAAATTTAACAAGTTCAATTTTAGTATTTTCGACATTATTATATTTTAATCATTAATACCCTTTTGTGTCTTAAAGACAATTAATAATTAAAATCTAGAATCCAACGTTACATTTAAATATTGGTTAGGTGACCTTTATCCCTCTATTTAAATTAACAAGGTAGTCAACGTTTGACAATTGCAACTCTTTGCAACTTCTAGCCATATGGGATCGGTTAAACATCTTTATGTTTAGTTGGCATGTTTAATCCCATCAACACCTTTGTTCCCCATGCTTTGGTGACCCTAAGTTCATGGTTTCCAAATCAAGTCGTCCAACTTACACACACGTGTGAGTTTATTCACATAAGTGGTTAAGTGACCTTTATCCCACAAACATGGTAAACCCACCTTGAAGATACAAGTTCCCTCAAATGTGGTTAGGTGACCTTTATCCCACAATAAGAGTTCCCAAGTGTTTCGAGTGTTGTATAAAAGGATGGTGTTTGACTTGTTTTATAAAAGGGTTTTTAATATTTCAAAATTCTAGTTTAGAAAATATTATGTACCATACATTTGCATGCATTCAAATCAATGGTACTTTGGTGAAAACAAATTTTCAAGGTTCTTTTTAATAAAACCCATTTTATTATAAAACCATTAATTTTTAATAAAACCTTTATTAAACATTTTAATGATTTTGTCAAGAACCAATTTTACGCTTGTTGTTGATTATTAGTTTGTTAAGTCATGCATATCTACATATCATCTAAACAACAAAATAAACAACCAAACAAGCATATCATTCACAACAATAGGTGCATAACCATAGCCAACTATTTTGACAACACTTGTTAGCCGAAACAAGTGTGCCAAAAGGTCCTTCCTAAAGGGTGAAAAATGACACAAGTAATGTGTTGATTAACTCCCACTTGATCCCGCATCCAAATGCTTCAAGTCTCCTTCTTGTTTTGTGATTTCTCCACCTTCTTTGAGCTTCCAAAAGTCTTTTATATTCAGCTCCAAACTCTTTTGGACTTCAAAAATGTGTTTTGGTTATCGGGTTAAAATCCCGTTGAGAACGATGAAGTTCTTTGGACCGAATATTATGGTCCAAACCAAAACCGCATTTTTGTGTGCATCTTCTTTTACAAAATATATCCTAATACATTTTTTTAGTAAAATAAAATGCACCTAATCTATTTATTTTACATGCCAAATGAAAATAAATAAATTACATATCTTCTAATGGAAGAACAAAATAATAACTATTACAACCCATTGAAATAATAAATCACAACACAATCATTCAACACAAGGTCATGGCTAGGTCATATGCACCAAAACATATATCCAAATATATATATTAATTTCAAGAAGCATAAAAAAAATGGTTCCCTTTTATAAACATTTTCGGCTATGTTCAAAAAACCGAAAAGGTAAGTTTTGTCCAAACAAACAAATCATCCATATGAAATAAAATTTTCAAGATTCTCTTATGCATGTAAGAAAATAATCTTAAAAAACAAAGGGTTAACCATGTTAAAATTTTCGGCCATAGGGTTCTATTCAAACCCGAAACCCGAAATTTTTAATCTATTGAAGCATGCACTCATATAAGCGGCTCTGATACCATTGATGGGATTTTAACATGTTTATCAAAGCAATTTCATCCTTATGAAATAAAAACGCAGTGGAAATTATGTTTAAAACATGTTACTTTTATGATATAAATTTCATTTATAAGTAAAATCCCAAAACCCGGATCCATATATGAAGATGCATACTATCAAACACAACCATAGGGTGTTTAGAAAACTACCTTCTTGGAGTAATGAGAATGAAACGGATGATGCTTCTAGAATGGTTGCCTTCAAGAGTAGAAGGCCTCAAGCTTGTATACCCCAAGCTTCCAACAAAACACCACGAAATAGCTAGGATTTAACACTTGAAACGAAACCGAAAAGCTCATTGGAACCCTTCTATGGCCGAAATTTTTAGAGAAAAAATTCAGCTCTTCCCTTTGAGATTATCTCTATATCTTCTTTATATTTTTGTCATACAAAAATATATAAATGATCAGAGAAGAGCCACCTCCTTTTGCCCAATCAAGAGGCTTCTTACACATGCAAAATGCATGAAAAGATATTGGACCAATTTCTTTGGTTAGAGAGAAAGGGGGGCCGGCCCTAGGTGGGTGTTTTAAAAAAAAAAATCAATTTTACTTTATTAAATAAAGTCTTGTTTATTTTTATAACTTTTATAAAATAAACACTATATGTTTTCAGTGGGGCTATAGAGGACATTGTGGTGTGTGGGGGTCCGTTTTTTGGGGATTTTCAGTGGCGGGTTGCTTCTCTGCCCTGTAAGATGGGGGGGCTGGGGCTTCTATCGGCCACGGATGTCTCCATTTACGGTTTTGTTGCCTCGCGAGCTCAATCGTGGGGGCTGCAAGATCACATCTTGCGTGAGAGTGGGGTTGTTGGAATGGATGGGGATTATGACATGGCTCTGGGGGAGTTGCATAGACACCTCCCGGATTTGGATATTGGCGGTTTCGGTAACAGGGACACCGCCCCACCGAAGACCCAGAAGACTTTGGCGAGTGCTCGGTTTTGTCGTATCGCTCAGAATATTGGATCAGATTTCTGTACGACCCCTCGTCAGAACGCCGTCCTAGAATGCTTGCGGGGCCCCCATGCCCAAGATTTTCTATCGGTCATCCCCATCGAGGGCTTAGGCCAAAAGATGTCAGCCGTTGAATACCGTGCTATCTTAAAATATCGGCTCATGATTCCTATGTTCCCTGATGATCAGCAATGCCCGATTTGCCGGAAAGCTTGCTTAGACCAATTTGGGGAGCATGCTCTGCACTGTAAAGAACTGCCAGGTTTTAAGTATAGGCACGACTGGGTGCGGGATGTCTTGGGGGACATCCTCAAACGGGCGGGGATCTCGGTGAAGAAAGAAGCCCCCGTAAACTTTTTGACAGATCCGAGGGAAGGAAGATCCACATTGCGCCCCGCGGACGTTTTAGTTTTCGGGTGGGATGCAGGTAAACACGCTTGTGTTGATCTTACCGGGGTTTCCCCCCTTGTAGGCTTTCGGGATACAGGTTTTGTCCCTGGTCAGGCGATTGCAAAGGCGGCAGCGAAGAAAATAGACAAACATGCAAAAGCCTGCGAGGATAATCAACATTCCTTTATCCCTTTTGCCTTTGATACCTTTGGCTCGCTAGCCCCAGAAGCCATCAGATTTCTTGAACGGGTCCAACGGGTTGTTCACAGCAACATTTCGTCTCCTAGAGATCGGGGTTTCGTGTTTACTAGGTTAGGTTTCGCTATTCAAAAGGGGGTAGCGGCGCAGCTTGTTGCCCGCTTACCGGCTATCTTGGTGTAATTTGTTTGACCTTATATATAAATATGGTATTTTGTAATTTAATAAATAATTTATTTAACAAAAAAAAATGTTTTCAAGACTTTATGCACCTCTTTTAAAATTGTTATTTAACTTATTAAATAACAAAATAAAATATTCTCTCATAATAAATTATCCACATAATTTATTGGTTTCTCAAGTGTAATTATTTAGAACACCAATTTCTAAATATTGTAAGTGTTAATATTTATTTGTTTGATCATATCACAAATAAATATTATTGGTGTTTGTCTAGCTTGTTATTGGGTATGACTCGACTTGGATCATAACGTACTAGCCACATCAATTTAATATGTGTCTTGGGCATACAGAGTCCAACATCTTTTTATCAAAATATTGTTTTTCAAACAATATATTTTTATACAAACTTATTCTACTTACTTATTTAATTTCCTATGTATTATTATTTTATACCATCTGATTTCTTATAAATGATTTATAAAAGAAAACCTTTTACAAGGATCATGACTACTTTTATTAAAACTTTTTCCTTAAACTCATAAGTCATGAATCCTAAATACAATAAAACCTATGTATCTCACAGGCATTTTTATGCTGACGTACCTATTTTTATACATGTTTCAGGTGCAGTTATGTGATGATTGTTGATACATGCTATACATAGGATGGACTTGTGCCTTAGCCGCTTTAAAACTTGAAAGATAATAGTTGTACTTATTTGATTGTATTAAAACAATGAGTTTTTTTTTTTTTGGGTAAAGGGTTACCCCGGTGATTCTATTATAGACAACCGCCAAATAAGTACAAGTAGTGAGGATGAATTCCCCACTAGTTCATATACAGGACATGCCCCATATATGTAAACAAAAAACCAAACAAACCAAGTTACCACATTATTCTAGCCTACTACAATCATGATAATGACTAACTAGTAGACAAACAAAAAAACAAAACAAAAAGACGTCAACCGCCATCGTCAAAAATGAAATTGCTACCAACTGGCAGCCCTTTAGCATGAAATAGACGCCACCTATCCATTAGACAAGTTTATGTGAGAGGTGCTTGCCCCTGTACTAGAAGACGTAGGATGAGTACCCGATGTCATAAACTCATTCGTTTCATCATATACAACCTCTACCCCGTCATCATCAGACTCCTCATTTGGCTCACGTCTCCCTTTATCCCCGTTCCCTCCAACAAACCCAAGAGCGCTAAACGAATTATGTGTTTGAACCTTAGAAGAACTAGTGCTCCTCGCACTCCTGTAATCAGAACTCACTGCCTTTTTCTTTTTATCCACAGGTCTATATTCAACCTTGGGCTTTTGAATGTTAACTTGAAAACCGCTTTTCTTTACATTCTTCTTTGTCTTGACTTCCGTATAACCATCCTCATCTACGTTCGGTCTATGTGTAGGAAGTTTCACTGTCGGTCGAATGCGCTTTGGACACTCCTCAGAATCATGCCCAAATACACAGCAGTGGACACATCTCGGAGGTTCCCATTCATACTCCACCCGAATCGTCTCATTAATATATTTGTTCCCATCCAATTCAGGAATAGCCATGGTTAGAGCCTCTTTCAACTCATGATCAGCTGATATTTCAATGAGAGCCCTAGCATAGCTGCTTCTTCCCCAAGCCTCATTACACATATCATTAGTATACGAGTCCAGGCGCACAGGGGACCCAATTTTTGAAGCCAACATGCTTAAACCATCATCAGAATATGCCACTAGCGGAACATCATGCAATTTAACCCAAACTGCAACCTTTTTAACCTCTTCTTTTTTAAGGGTGTTTGTAGGAGACCAAATGTTGAGAAACATAGGTTTGTTACGGATCAGCCAAGGTCCCCCTTCAAGAACAGTATCCATACCCTTTCTATCTTCAAACTTGAAGAAAAAGAAACCATTTGAATTCATCATAGTTTTCTGAAGACCATGTTTTTTCCAATTTTTTCTGACAAAATATTCAACTACTGGATTTGCAATCCTATCCCCCAGGAAATAACTATAAAGAGTGTTTGCTAACCTGTTATTAACCTGGCGAACCGAATCAATCGGAAGCACTACATCCACTCCATCCAACGATACATCTGATTTTAGTTGTCGAAAATTGACCTTAGGAACTTGAACAACCGAATCATTGGCCTTCCTAGTGTTTTCATCTTCATTCTGATTCTGAATTGAATCCCCACCCCTCTTAGTATCACCCTGCTCAATTCGTTCCTGTAGGACCACATCCGTATAAGATTGGACATGAGCATTATCATCTTGATTCAGACTTTGAACTCGAGTAGGACTAATATCATTCACCGGTAACACAAATGCTACCTTTCTCTTGTCAAAGACTTTCGCATAATTCTGATTAGGAGAATCAGAACAACCAATAACATGTTCAGTATCATTAAGCGGCATCATAAAACATACCTTCTTACTCGGCATTTCAGAAACCCTAGTCGCCAAAAATGATGTTTGTCTTGGCTCAAATGTTTTACCATCAATGTTCTTAATTTTGTTGGCAAACACATTTGAGTTTTCTGCAGTTTGGCTCTCCATTCGGACAGATTGTGATCAACAAACCAGCCAAAGCAAAGAGAATCGAAGATGAAAAAAAACCTGCTGAAACCCTAAAGCAAAAGGAACCAGCCGCACCACCTTCGAAAACAGAAAACCACGACTACAAACCCTAATCACGAAATCTGGACTCACCTCAATAGCGCCGAAATCAGAACAACTAGACGAGGTGTAAGCCGAAATCAGATGTAAGCCGAAATCAGATGTAAATCCGAAAACAGACTAACAAAATCAGATACGAAATCAAAGCGCAAATCAGCAACAACTAGCTACACCCCCGATTGCAAACAGAAGTAACAGCCGAAAACAAAACCCTAACTACAAACCCTAATCCGAGAACAAATGAATATCACCTAAGGATCGATCATAATCCTAAGCTGATAAACAAGAACAATCGATACGAGGATTAGCAAGAGAAAATTAGGGTTTTACCAAGTCGCCAAAATCGCCCAGAGAACCCATCACCAAGTTCCCCCGTAGTTTAAAAAAAAAAAAACAATGAGTTCATTATTCAATAAAACAAAATTATTTATTCCATGGTTGTGAAACAATGATTCTGTTACAACACTCCCCGATGTTTCCGCCATGTTTTGTTGTTTTACGTGGTCGGGGTGTGACACCCATGGTTTTTCAAAACCATGGGTGCACATGTACGGATGAGATCGAAGCACGTTTTACGATGAACGATCTTAACGGTTGTGTGAAAACTATAAATACCCCAACCCACTTCATTGCAAAACCCACATTTGATCTGATTTGGCTCTCTAAGTTGGAGTATTCACTTCATAACTGAGAGTAATCGGATCAAAACTTCCGTTCTTGGACCCGTTGTAAGTCCTCTTTCGTTCGTTTATACGTTTTTAGCTTAAAAGTCAAACTGCGTTTGACTTTCTGCATTGACCAGTTTATGGTCAACATGAAGTTTGTTTGAACTTCATAACGTGAGCGTAATCACGATGGTTATAGTCCCTAGTGAGTATACCTAATGATTACCACGTTATCTAGGCTTAGTGACGAGTCGTAGTTTCGGCCAAAATGCGTATTCTTGTGTATTTTGTAACCAAACTACTTTTGGGTATCAAGACCCTTTGTCTTGATATCAAACCTGTTTTCAAACCTCGTTAAACATGTCTTAACATGTTTAACTCGTCACTTTTTAGATTTGTGCTTATATAGGGTCGTAAGGTAAGCGATCTAATCAATCGCTTATACTTTCGAACCCGACCCAATTGGTCGATCATTAGGATCCAACCAAACACATTAGGTGACCATAGTTGCATAGGGAATAACCTTCCGAGGTTATACCTTATGGTCACTTGGTTTAAGTAGTTGTATGATAGGTAGTTTATATGCCTTAGGTAAATGACCAAAATGCCCTTTTTGCGCCAAAATTCATTTTAAGCATATATAACATAATTTTTGACATCTAAACTGATTTGGCAACAATATTAGACATATTAAGGCATATTTTACTTGTCGTAGGACTAGTTAGGAGGTCCGAACGTGTTTTTTTTTTGGGTAAAGGGTTACCCCGATGAATTTTATAAAAGAACCAATAAGAACAAGGGTGTGTCAAAGCGACACACCAACTAGGCTTGGCATACCAAGCCTAGGAAGACAAAACAAACAACCAACAAAACAAAACAACCACACAAAGTATCAAGAACTAGACACAACCACGGCTAAAGAACTCGGCCGAACTCTAATCTAATTCAAAAGTTCTAGCCCGGATCAAGTTGATCTTCCTTGCTATCATTAATCTTCCAGATGCTGAATATCTTCCTCCTAGCCGATTCCAGCCGAAACTTGAAGCCCATAAGTCTTAATCGAACCGAATTTTTAATCTTCTCCGCAACTTGTGTCTCCGTCAAATGAGATGAGCTAAAAAGCCGACTATTCCGCTCTTGCCAAATATAATAGGAAGCCGCAGCAATGACCAATTTACATACTATATCATCCACTTTCTTAGACTTGGAATATTGATCAATCCAAACCATTAAGGACTGCCATGTATGATCAACACTATCTAAGTTCACCATGCTCTTCACATTTGTCCAAACTTTATTCGCATAAGCACATTGAAAAAACAAGTGATCTCGACTATCTCTACCATTTTTACGCAAAGGGCAACACATAAGATTCAGATTTGTTGCACTCCCAGCTTCCCAAACCGCTAACCGATCCTGAGTCTTCAGTTTATTCTTAATCACCAGCCACAAATGAAAAGAGTGCCGTGGAACACATTGAGAGAACCAAACCATATGAGCCCAGTTTGCAATGTTATCCCTGTTCCGAATGGTGTGCCATACTTGGGCCGATTCAAAGTCACCAACATTACCATCCAAACCTTTCCAAACCAAACGATCAAGGGCATTTTCAACCAGTTGAGGCGTTTGAATAGTTATTAGAACCGGAAACAAGTCTAACCAAGCTTGGGGCCATCTCCAATTCCCATTCGCATCAATGACATCCGCAACCGACGACTTCAAGTTAAACCCTGCATTTTCTATAGCACGAGGAGTAATAAATGAGCTCAGCGGACTTACATTGCACCAATTATCGCTCCAAACATTTGTTTGCATACCACTTTTGAGCAAATACCAGATAAAAGGTCTCATAATACTCCGAATGGACAAAATTTTCCTCCATCCCCAACTCATACTACCCCGACAAGGAACCTCCCAAAAATTCCTCCCTTTAAGTTTGTACTCGTGAATCCATTTCACCCAAATAGAATCACGTTTACTTATAATACTCCAAACATGTTTGGCCATGAGCGATTTATTCACATCCGAAATGCATCGAATGCCCAACCCCCCTCTTCTTTAGGCAAGCACACTTCTTTCCAGGCAACTTTTGCACGGATTCTACCCTCTGAACCCGCATTCCACAAGAATCTACGAATTCTTTTCTCAAGCTCATTGATAACACGAGTGGGGATAATGAAAACAGAGGCCCAATATATATGCATAGATGAAAGAACCGAGTTTATAAGTTGAAGCCGGCCAGCAAAAGATAATGTCTTTGTCATCCAATTAACAATCTTCTTATCCATACGATCAATAAGGACTTTGCAATCTTTAAAAAGAAGTCTGGAAGAAATGAGCGGGACCCCCAGATAGCGAACCGGAAACTCACCCTCCTGAAATGGCATGATATCCAGAATTTCCTGTCTAATCGACTGAGGAACATTGCAGAAAAAAACTGTACTTTTCGCTGGACTAGGAGCCAAACCAGAGATGTTAGTAAATGTCTCAAGAGCCTGCTTAACCTTTTTAACCGAAAAAACATCACCATGCACAAAAATAAATAGGTCATCAGCAAACGACACATTAATTATTTTTTGCTTGGCACAATTAGCATGATATTTGTATGGAAAACTAGCAGCCTGTTGGAGCAAAAGAGAGAGAACCTCCATGATTAACGTGAATAAATAGGGAGACATTGGATCACCCTGCCGTAGCCCTCGTTTGCCTCTAAAATAACCATGAAGATTGCCATTGATACTCAACGAGTACGAGACTGTAGAAACACAAGTCATAATCCACCCAATCATTTTATGATGAAACACAAATGGATTCAAAACCTCTTCTAGAAAAGACCAATTAACCGTATCATAGGCTTTCTGGATATCAATTTTGAACGCACATCTAGCCGGACCCCTATTAAGGTGATAATTATGCATTAGCTCTTGTGTAAGAAGGATATTATCAGAGATCTTTCGGCCTGGCACAAATGCAGATTGATTGATACTAACAAGAGTTCCCAAACTTCCTTTTAATCGATCCGTGATAATCTTGCTTATGCATTTATAGATCACATTGCAACAAGAAATCGGCCTGTAGTCTAGAACTGAATCAGGAACATCTTTTTTCGGAATCAAGGCAAGAATAGTGTGATTAACCTGAGTTAGAATCTTTCCGTTTTCAAAAAATTGTAACACCGCATCAGTGACCTCATTACCCACAATATCCCACGCATGTTTAAAAAAAGCTGACGTATACCCGTCAGGCCCCGGAGCCCTATCCTCTCCAATACTGAACATGGCGCTTTTGACTTCCTGACGAGTAACTTGAGTAACCATTTGATCTGCAACCTCCCTGCTCAACACGTTAACGAAGAGATTATCCATGCTAACATTATCAACCGTACCATCGAACCCCAAAAAAATCCTTATAGTGCGAGACTAGGACATCAGCAACATTATCACCTTCATGCCGAACTCCCATCCGATCCGTAATACTGCATATTTTAGTACGAGCATTTCTGGCTTTCACAGAATTATGAAAAAACCGAGTATTAGAGTCTCCCGCACGAAGCCATGTTACCTTAGATTTCTGTTTTAAGAAGCATTCTTCATCGTAAACCGCTGATTGAAAGTCTTGAAGACATTGAGTCTCCATTTGCCGTAGCCGAACATCCAACGGGTTTTGATCAATCCGGCTCTGAATATCATCCAAAGATTTCCTCAACTCATTCACCCTAACATGTAAATTACCTTGGTTGAAAAGAATCTTCCTCAACATAGGTTTCAAATTCCTCATCTTCTTCACAACAGAAAGCATAGTGATACCTTCAACTGTTTTTATCCACTCATTTTGAACGGCCTCCGTAAATTCAGGTTTCGTCACAATGAAATTCGGAAATTTAAAAGGTCTCGGTTGATTCCCATATGAAGTCAACGTTCTTAAAATGCACGGGGTATGGTCCGACACTCGAAACGGATGAAACAAAGCGAAAGCATCCGGAAATTGATTAATAAAAGAAACATTACCCATAATTCTATCTATCTTTTTAAGAAGACCCACTCCACTCTTAGGCTTTTGACTCCAAGTATATTGCAAACCATGAGCTTGAATATCAAATAATTCGGCTTGTTGAACACAATCATTAAATTCACGCATACCAATAGACAAATTGGAAGACCCAAACAATGAATCTTCAATATTGAGAGCCGAATTGAAATCTCCCATCACCACCCAGGGCTTATCATGGCAGAAAGCCATATGCTTACATAAATCATCCCAAAGACGTCTTCGATCTTGATACTTATTCTCAGCATAAACAAAAGAGCAAAAAAGAACCTTTTTGCTATCTTTAAAAATAACCTGAACATGAATAAGTTGGTCTGATTGAAACAGGACCATAACATCAAACACATTAGGATTCCAACCGAGAATAATTCTTGTTCCCCGAGAGCATAACCCTCCATTAGACGTCCAGCACCAATTACGGAACACATACTTACACACTTTAGCCAACTTAGAGACATCTACATGAGATTCAAGAATTGCACACATATCTAGTTTGTTATCAGCAACAATAGAACGAACCTCACTTTGTTTCAGGGACCGGTTCAAGCCCCTAACATTCCAAGTCATTATGCTACCCATTTAAACCATTCGAACTGGGAGTGCTTGCCCCCTCAGAATTAGTATGCTGGTCATTATTCATAAACTGTGCCATCTCAGTCGGAGTAACCTCCTTCACCTCGTCATCAGTCTTCGGAGACCGATTGGTCTCAACATGCAACCTCTCATTCTCAACATCTCTAATCTCTTCTCCATTTCCATCCACAGCCGCTAAAGCTTCAAAAGAATTCGCTGTTTTAATATGAATAGACCCCGAGCTATTGTCTTGCTTCGTTCCTGAAGTACTCGCACCCGATCTATTTGCTTTTGGCTTGTAAACAAACTTTGGTTTCTGTTTTTTCTGCCCAACCCCAAACTTAGCAACCTTTCTCTTATCCGTGACAAATCCTTCCTCATCCACCGTTACTTGCTTCTGGCTAACATTAACATTCTTAGGACAGTTTTGGTCATTATGACCAAAAATGCAACAAGTAGCACAATGATGCGGCTTCCATTCATACTCAACTCTGACTTTTTCCATGATAAAACCATCATCCTCCAGCTTCGGTATAGCAACAACTATCTGATCCTTAAGAACATCATCTGCACTAACTTCAATCAAGGCTCTAGCAAAGCTGCTCCTACCCCAACTATCCGCACACATGTCCGCTGTGTAGCTATCCAGTCTTTTTGGTGTTCCAATTTTCGACGCCAACAAGCTCAAACCATCATCCGTATAGATAGAAATAGGAACATTATGAAGCTTAACCCATATAGGAACCGACTTAATTCCTTCTTTTTTCAGACTGACCGAAGGCGACCAGATATTGAGAAAAAGAGGAACTTTACGTATTAGCCAAGGCCCACCCTCAAGAACTTTATTCATACCTTCCTTTGTATCAAATTTAAAAAAGAAAAAACCTTCAACATTCATCATGACTTTAGCAAATCCAAATTTCGACCAAACATTTTTAACATAATACTCCACAACAGGAAACGGCAATCTGTTCCCCAGAAAATAACCAAATAGCACATTTTCAAATCTGTCTTTAACCGTTTTAACTACCTCCCTGGGGATCACAATATCAGCTTCCTGATGAGTCTCCATCGTGTCCAGCTTCCTGAAGTTAACTTCACGATTAGACTTAGAATTCATCATCACCTTTTTAGCATAAGACACCTGGTTCTCCTGTTGTTTATCCGCATAAACATTCTCAACCGGAACAGTTATTTTCTCCAATTCATCAAGAACATTGAGAACTCGAGGCTCATTCAGATTATTCACGACAACTCCACGTCTCGGTGCCATCGTTTTGCCATCAATATTCAGTATTTTACTCCCCAAACCCTTCAGCACGGTCGGCGGCTTCCCATACAAATCACGGTATTCAGCATTCAAAGATGGAGGTTTCCCAAATATTTCATTCATATCAGGCGGTTCAGTATTCATCTTTGTATCAAATTAATCACATGCAGACGTAAAAACAGCAGCAGAAACAGATTACGGAGACAGCAACAGAAACCCTAATCAGCCGACAAAACAAATCTCTCCTAAAAACGAATGAATCAGACTCCGAAACTCCAAGAAAAAACAATCAGCAATCTACCAGCGAAACCTGACCAAACCCTAGACTAGCAAAACCCCTAACTTGTGATTCTCACTAGATCATATAGAATGATTAATAAAAGAATCAACCACGCTATACAATAAGATCAAACACAACAAGTTAAGGAGCGATTGAAGGAAAAACAGGAAAACCCTAGATTAGATCGATCACTAGATTGCTAACGAGTTCGTTATGGATCATTTGAATAATTAAACACCAATCACAGACTGTTATACAAAAAGATCACGAAGAAACCTAGGATTGCAAGAAGAACAGAATCGCCTGGCTAGAGAGAGAAACTAGGGTTTAGACCATCCTGGATCATCTTCTTCGATAGACGGTCGATCGTTATTATTGTGGAGGTCCGAACGCGTTATACGCGAACGACGCGTTAAAGTAGCATAAGCTACCTAAAAGGGTCGTAATGGATCGAAAGCACTTAGGCCGTTTCATTTTAGTATGTAGGCTTTGTTAAACCATATTACATGAGTTCCCATACTCATTTGGTTTACGAACCCTCATTCTACCCGATCCTCCGATTTAGGTCCGGTTTATTAACATAGTTACCTATACTAGGTGTCGTTTGATTCCGCAACCTTTATTGCTTTGCTTGGTAGTTATCTAAATACTATTGAGCAATCTCAAGTGAGTACATAGACCACTCTTTTTCTGTTTTTCAAACGTTTTGGGGTGAAACACATGTGCCTACTTGTTACTTTCGTGCCTTCCATGTTTTCATATCATATACTTGTTATGTTCATTAGTACATGATTTCATTTTGTTCATGCTATGTATGTCCATTTAGTGCATACCTAGTGCATTGTTTTACATTACCTTTTCATGCTATGTATGTTCATCATACTTAGTACATTTGTTTTGCATCACATTGTGACAACTCGTATTTTAGAACCTCCTTGCTATGCTTTGATGCAACTTATTTGAACATACGTGACTAGTTAATGTACTTGGTTTCAACAGAATGTTACGTTTATCAAGCTATGTGTTATATATGTGATGTGAATGTATGTATAATGTATCGCACAACACTATTCGAATCGCACAAGCCTTTGGGCTTTGGTCCTTCACCACTCTCGGCCCACTTGTTCCGATTAGATTTGCATATATGGACCTTCCTATGTATTTTGTATGTTAGGAACTAATGCTTCTCGGCCCATTGTTTTCCAACTAATGTTAATTGGATCCTGGCCCAACTATTTTATCTAATTGGCTCGATAACTAAGAATACGTATTATGCTTATATCTCACAAGTTACAACAAAACAAAACCCCTCCCCCCCCCTGTTCGAGAAAGTACTTGGATCAGTCGAGTTCTGGTTAGTATTACCTCGTGTTCGTTTACTTTGATTGATTGTTTGTTATATGCGATCATGTATTGATGTATCGATGATTGCTTGTGATCCGATCTAAACGTGTTAACTATATTTTGATATGATATGTCTGTGCTAACAATGATGTGATGCATGACTTCGAATTGTCTGATAATAGATGGCAGCAAGTGTTTGTAAATATGATGTATGTGCATGTCAATAATGCTGAACTAAAAAGAGCACATGATATGGCTGGTTAGTGTAATCATGTCTGCTGATGATAGATCATGTAGTTATTGATTGTTGTGATGGCCCATGTGCATTGACTGAACACTATTGTTTTGGTCCAATAGAGGTTACACACTTCACATGAATCACTTTGACTTTATAAATTGATGGTCATGTGTTTAGTGAAAAGGTAATAAATGAAGTGATCAGATTTAATTGACTATATGATTCGTTTGATGATGATGACTATGTTCAAGATTAGTTAATACCATGCTCATGAATTTAGATTGAATGAATGATATGAAGCTAGGGTTGCATGATGATAGGACAGTTCTTAATGATTTTATAGTGAGGATAACCATGAACAAGGAATTGGCGGCCCATGTGGGTGTATAAAGTCTTGATTTAATCAACCCATGTGCATATCTCCTTAATGTTGTCAATATAGTCATATCTCCTTAATGTTGTCAATTTAGTCATATCTCATTAATGTTGTCAATATAGTCAAAGGTAGTCATAGGGGATTAATTAATTAATGAGAGGGTGTAGGTGGTTTGGTTGAACTGATTGTGCTAATTGTTGTAACTATTGATTAGTTTAGAGCATGTAAACTGCGAAGTTGGGATTGATGCTTGTTCCGGATGTACATGAGTTTATTAATTGACAATGTATCATTGCTGAAACTAGGATTTCATGATTTAGTGTGTTAATTGAATTTGTTTATAATGTGGGCCGATACATGTTAACTGGATTATAAGGGTTATTAGTTGGGCCGCATATAAATGTTGGACACACACATACATATAAATTGATTTATTGGTTTGGGTAGTAAATAATGGACCGTGGATTGGATATTATGTAGGGGCATAAAAACTATCTTGGACCGTACAGAACTCATATAAGATATTAACTTAGTAATTGTACATGTACTTGTGATTAAGAGTAAAAGAGTTATGTATGTGTAAACATAAACCTGATTATGAATCGAATACGTGTTAGATGATTTCCTTTGGGTATTAAATTGCTAGCTTGAATGAATGACTTGAACTACACGCTACACGTTCAATAAATGTGTGATATGTAAACATAGTGTGCCTGAATTAATTGTACATGAAATATGTGGATCATGTGCACTCGAAACTGATTATTGATGGTAACCATGATAGGGCGTGTGTAATCTATTAACAAACGGGTAGTTAGTCTTACCAAACAAACCGAGGTGAGTTCACACTTTCTACAAAGCATGGGATTCCCAGGGGTTGGGAATGAGTTAAGGAATATGGATTCCTCGTCCTTTCTTGGGTAGGACAGTACGGGTTCAGGAATATAATTCCTCGTCCTCTTGGACAGTTTTCACTAGACCAAAACTCTATCACGAAGTCCCTCCTTTTTATATCGACTTAATCGCCGGGCCAATGGCGAGCGGGTCATTAGTTAGATAGCGCTATTTAGGTCTGACAAGCCTCACACCATGCCGCAGAGGACGGGCGTGAACTAATGGATCTGGGCACGTCAATGATGATAGACATTGACAGTTCAGGGCACTTAAACATGACTACAGTCAGCAGTCGATATGGTAACGAGTCTAGTAGTATATACATGGGGTAGCCCCCACGGTCGAAAAGCCAGATAACTAAACATGGGGTAGCCCCCACGGCTGGATTGCCAGAGTAAACCGGGAATAAACAAAACACGTTTTCAACTATGGGGTAACCCCCACGGCAGGGATGCCAGTTAAAGGAAACCGTTTTCGAAACAACTTAAAACAAACACCCAACTGTGAACTCGCTCAACATTATTGTTGACTCGTTACTACATGCTTTGCAGGTCAATAGGTTCTTAGCTGGAGCTTGCATGGGGAAGAGTCGTTGTGGGACATGGACAGCTGTGTGCCATGTGAAACATTGAACTTATATTTTGTCTTGGTTTTATCATTACAAGCTACCAGAACCCAAAGAGGTCGACTACTTGTAAAAAAAAACCCTAATTTCTCTCTCTAGCAATGGCGATTTTGGTTCTTTTTTCAACCTGTGATTTTTCTTCTTGAATTTCGTATAACAGTCTGATCATCGGAGTATTGATTTATTAATACTCTGATTCGAACTAGTTTGCGAAAAGATTGAGTTGAATCTAGGGTTTTCTTTCTTGTTTTTTCGTCTTGCTGGATTAGGGTTTTGTGTGTCGCTAGGGTTTTTTGTGTTGGTTGTTTCTTCTTGGCTACGAGTTTCTTGGCTGCATGATTCATTTTCTTACGTGCTAATGGAGAGAGTTGATATGTCTGATGGGGATGGGTTTTATGATTCGAATGAGGAGGCGGAAACAACAACTGGAACAGCTCCGATTAAGGGTATTAGTCTTCGGGTTACAAATATTGAAGGGAATGCATTCATGCCAAAGAGAGGTATGTTCCATACTGATAATGTGTCGGTCATTGATGGATTGCTGAATATATCCAAACCTGTGGATCTTGAATACAAAGGAGGTTATGGTGGGGATGGTGCGACGGCTGCAAACCAACCTCATGCAAACCCTAATAGTCACGTTGGCCATATTGGAAGTAGTTCGGACCCGATTGTTACAGGGATGGGAAACACAGTCAAGCCTCAATCGTTTGCTAAAGTGGTTCAAAATAGAAAGGAGACGGTGAAGGTTAACTTTAGACGTATGGAGGCTGCGGAGCATATGGAGGGTGTTGATGTTGTTATTCCAGTAGCTTCGGTGAAGCAGGTGAACGAGAGATTTGCAAATACTCTCTATGGATATTTTCTGGGTAAACGTCTTGCTTTTCCAGTCGTTGAATACTTTGCAAAGAGTCAATGGACGAAATATGGACTTATGAAATTGATGATGAATGCTAGAGGGTTCTTCTTCTTCAAGTTTAAGACAAAAAAAGGGATGGAACAAGTGTTGGAAGACGGACCGTGGATGATTCGTAATGTTCCGATAATTCTTAATGAATGGTCCTCTTCAGTTAACTTGATTAAAGAGGATATCACGGCGATTCCGGTATGGGTAAAAATGCATGATGTTCCGCTGGCAGCATTCACGGAGGATGGGCTCAGCTTATTGGCTTCTAAGGTTGGAGTCCCTAAGATGTTAGACTCTTATACTGCTTCTATGTATACTGATTCATGGGGGAGAAGTAGTTTTGCTAGGGCCCTTATTGAAGTGCAGGCAGAGACTGAATTGAAAATAAGTGTTACAGTTCCTGTTCCGTCGCTTGAAGGTAATGGGTTCTCAAAAGCTGAAGTTAAAGTTGAGTATGATTGGGAGCCGTTAAGGTGTACTACATGCTGCGTTTTTGGACATGAGGATACTTCATGCCTAAAAAAGCTTAAGACTTCGGTTCCGGATGAGAAAAAGGTGGATGCAGACGGTTATCAGGAAGTTAAAGGAAAGAATAAAAAAGGTGGCCAGCAAGGAGTTCAACTAAAAAGTCAGAAATCGAAGCTGGTGTATCGTCCGATTCAGAAGAAAATCACTAGTGGGAATTCGTCTTCTCAGTTTAATTCGTCTAATCCGTTTGACGTTCTGCAAACGGAGGATACGATTGGTCAACAACAAAACCCGATTCGTATCCCAAGTGGTAATCCAGTAGTGAGGAATAAGGAGGATAAAAAGGATGGGTATGAGGAAATTATCCATCAAGGGGTCGCAGTGGATGAGTTACTTGCTGAAATTCCTAAGTTTTTAGATAAGAAGCTAGGTGCTGATGGTTCTGAGGGTGCAAGCACACCCGGTGAAGCTGGTTTACATGGGTAGCATTGCTGCATGGAATATTAGGGGATTGAACCGGCCCCTGAAACAGAAAGAGGTTCGGCAGGTTGTTAATGAAAATCATCTTCAGGTTTGTGCTATTATGGAAACGCATGTTGATGCGTCCAATGTTCCAAATGTTTGTAAAAAAGTTTGTCGGTCATGGAGTTGGGCTTCGAATGCTGGATCTTGTTCTAAAGGAACACGTATCATGATAGGATGGGATGCTAATATGGTAGACGTTATGGTTTTATCACAAACAGATCAAGTTATACATACTCAGATTGTATTCAAGATTGATCGTAAAACGTTGTTTTGTTCTTTTGTATATGCTGACAATCACTATAAGATCCGTCGGGAACTCTGGAATAATCTGTCCTTACATCACTCTTTTATGAAAGATAATCCTTGGGTAATAATGGGTGACTTTAACTCATCATTGTTCTTGGAAGACTCACTAACTGGTTCGTCGTTGGGCAGTAGTGGTATGAGGGAATTTAAGGATTGTGTCAATAATATTGAAGTGTTTGATATTAACAGCTCGGGATTACGCTATACTTGGACGAATAAACAAAAAAAGCAAAGTGCGGTTTTTAAGAAGATCGACAGGATTCTTGGGAATACCCCATTTATAGATGTGTTTCCTTCGGCAGCTGCTTGTTTCCATCCTTATCGTATCTCCGATCATTCTCCTTGTATTCTGGTTCTTCCGAATATTACAAGGGATAAGCCTAAACCATTCAAATTCGTTAATCTTTTGGCGGATAAGGAGGGTTTTTTAGATGAAGTTACTCGGGTTTGGAGCTCGGAGGTCCAAGGGTTCCGAATGTTCCAAGTTGTGATGAAATTGAAAGCTTTGAAGTCCCCGTTACGTAAACTTCTTCATAAACAGGGGAATATTCATGAAAAGGTAAAGGTTGTCAGACAGAGTTTAGATGAATGTCAACGGGCTATTGATGTGGATCCCTTAAATATGAATTTAGTGGAGCAGCATACGCAGTTACTTAAAGATTACATGGTGGTCGTCCGTGATGAAGCTTTATTCTTACAACAAAAATCCAAGGTTGAATGGCTTGCTCTTGGTGACATGAATACCAGGTTTTTTCATAATGTTGTAAAAGCAAGGAATCACCGAAGTAGATTCTATTCTATTAGGGACACCAATGGTACTTTGTTCGAAGGGGGGCTGGTGCCGCAAGCTTTAGTCGATCATTATTCGAGGTTCTTTGGTGGTGTGGGTAATATTAGTAAGGTTCCTACTCCGGATCTCTTTACTAATGTTTTATCTACTTCGAAAGCGGAACACATGGTTCGAGAGGTTACTGATGATGAAATAAAAAAGGTGATGTTTTCTATTGCTGGGAATAAAGCTCCTGGTCCGGATGGGTATACTTCTATCTTTTTTAAAAGGGCGTGGCATATTGTTGGGGTTGATGTCTGTAGCGCTATAAAGGATTTCTTTCTCAATGGAAGATTACTTCAACAGCTTAATCATACCATTATTTCTCTGATTCCGAAAGTGAGTACTCCGTTGCTTGTTTCTGATTATCGTCCGATTTCTTGCTGTAACACGGTGTATAAATGCATTAGCAAAATCATCTCTAATCGGATTAAAGAGGGATTGGCTGATATTGTTAGTATAAATCAGTCTGCGTTTGTGCCAGGGAGACGGATATCTGATAATATCCTCTTAACCCAGGAGCTTATGCATAATTATCACCGTAATGTAGGTCCTCCTAGATGTGCATTCAAAGTGGATATCCAGAAGGCCTATGATACGGTGGAGTGGAGTTTTCTTGAAAAAACTTTGGTGGGTTTCGGCTTTCATGGGAAGATGGTTAAATGGATCATGGCATGTGTAACATCCACTTCGTTCTCATTGGCAATCAATGGGAACTTGCATGGTTACTTTAAAGGTAGATGAGGATTGCGGCAAGGGGATCCCATGTCTCCATACTTGTTCACGATTGTTATGGAGGTGCTCACTCTCATATTAAATAGCCAAGTTGCAAATTCTGAGGCTTTTAGGTATCATAGCAAGTGTGAGAAGCAAGAGCTTATTAATTTATGTTTTGCGGATGATTTATTTCTGTTTTCTCGGGGAGATCAAAGGTCAGTTAAAGTTATTATGGATGCTCTTAATTTATTCAAGGATATGTCTGGTCTCGTGCCGAGTATGGGTAAAAGTACGGTTTTCTTTGGTAATGTGGTGGAGCCGATTAAAAATAGTATTCGAGCCATTATGCCGTTTGATGAAGGGGTTCTTCCTGTTCGGTATTTAGGTGTGCCTCTCATTTCCTCTAGACTTCAATACAAGGATTGCAAGAAACTGGTTGAGAGTATGGAGACCAGGATCATGGACTGGAGGAATAAGTTTTTATCGTTTGCAGGTAGACTTCAATTGATTCGCTCGGTGCTTTCGTCTATGCACATTTATTGGGCGTCCGTGTTTATCCTTCCTAAACGTATTATTAAAGACCTTGAAGATAGGATGAAACGGTTCTTGTGGGCTCAAGGGGACGACATTAGAGGGAAAGCAAAAGTTAAATGGAAATCGGTGTGTATGCCTAAGCATGAGGGTGGGTTGGGGATTCGGAGACTTGGTGATATGAACAATGCGTTGATGACTGTTCACATATGGAGTGTCCTAACTCATAGGGAATCCTTATGGGTTAAATGGATCCACTCTTATCATCTTCAAGGTAGATCGTTTTGGGATGTACCGGTGAAAAGTAACATCACATGGAGTTGGAGGAAAATGCTAGGCCTGAGACCTCTTATTAGATGCCATGTATGGTCGGAAGTGGGTGATGGGAAGAATACGTTTGCCTGGTTTGATAAATGGGATGATGTTTGTCCTCTTAATTCTTTTCTTACTCCTAGACTAATTTCGAATGCTGGGTTTCACATGGAGTCTACTTTGTTCGATCTGTTCGGCCAAGAGGGGTGGCATTGGCCGAATATGTGGATTAATCGTTTCCCGGCTCTAACACTGATGCGTGATATTGAGTTGGATATGTCTAAGCATGATAAGCTAGTGTGGAAGGACAGGATGGGGACCGTAACTGATTTTGGTTCCTCCACGGTGTGGGATGTTATTCGTGCTAATCAGAATGAAGTCCATTGGTCGAAGATGGTTTGGTTTTCGCAAGCTATTCCTAAACACTCATTTATAATATGGTTGATTATCAACAAAAAGCTGAAGACGCAAGATGTTATGATGAGATGGAATACTTCGGGTAACATGAACGTTAACCTTATGTGATGCTCGTTGTGTACTTCAGGCCCGGACTCTCATGACCATTTGTTTTTTGAGTGTTGCTATGCTTCTAAAGTTTGGGATGGTGTCAAAGGCAGAGCGGGTATGGAAGCTATTTCTAACAGATGGAGTGATATTTTTGACTTCGTAGTAGGAATAGCGGATTCGAAGAAGGCTTGGCATGTTATTGCCAAGCTTGTGGTGTGCGCTTCAGCTTACTTTATTTGGAATGAGCGAAATAGGACATTTTTCTCGAAGCATCGAAGAAGTCAGGAGCAGCTGGTTGATGTTATTCTTTCTACAGTTCGGTTGAAGCTTCAATCGATGAAGTTCAAGCAGTCAGTTCATACTGATAGGATCTTGCAAGAATGGGCGCTTCCAAGGGGTCTGTTACTTGCTGATGACGATTGTGGCTGATTTTATTTTGTTAGTGAGTTTAGTTTGTAAGCTTAGTTGACTGGTGTGTTTGTTTTGCGTTGTTGTTCGCTTGTTCACTCTCGTTAGGTATGTCTTTCGAGAGAACTGGGGTGTGTTTCTGCGCCCCACTTGTTTTTATGTGTTGGTTGGTATAATATTCACCGGGGTAACCCTTTACCCAAATAAAAAAAAACGTTATGCTTCCGCTTGCAACTTAAACTATGTTATTGTTTGGACACCAATTGTATTGGTTAGGTTTTTATAATTACTTACATGCATGTTCAATATGATTGGTGGCTAGATCCTGGTCAGTCACGCCTCCAAGCGGTGATACTCCGCGTGTGGATTTTGGGGGTGTGACAGATTGGTATCAGAGCCATTGGTTATAGTGAACTTGGTTTTAATAAGGGAAAACGTTTTTATTAAAACCAGACTATAACCTGTACAGTGCTCAACGATCCACAACGACGCTTCGCTCCACGTGCGAGGCTCGACACTATAGGTGATATGATTTATGTTTATATTGCCTGCTTACTAGTTTACATAGAACATTGCTAATGATAGGGTTAGATAACATAGTAGCCATTGTTTACAACAACGCGTGCTTGTTCCCTTCCGTCACTTCACACTTACGCACATTCGCGACATGTAACACCTGTGCCTCCACGGACATCAAACAAATTCCAAACCAATGAAATATTGTATTTCATACTTGGGATTTGTAAAAATATGTGTATCTTTTGCACATATCTATTCTTGTTCGATTTCAAGCTCTAAATCGCTTTCTGGAAGGTTATACGCGCACTGATGCGTAGATATAACCAGTTTAATCCAACGAACACTCCGGAATAGTGAAATAGGCTTAACATACCTTAAATAACCTTTACATAACTTAGATATAAGTTTTGGAAGGTTTGGTGTGGTGAAATCAAAGTTAAATCGCTTACAGGGACTAAAGTTGACAAACTGCGAAAGTATGCCAATTTGAACTGTAACAGACCTTCCGGAGCATGACCATAAGTTAAACATACCATAAATATCCTTCACATAGCTTAGAAATAGGCTTTGAGGGGTTCGGTGTGCTAAAATAAACTTTCGTGTCATTCAGGGACTAAAAGTGTCAAAAAGTGCACAAGTTTGCATTTTCGAGCATAACTTACGTTCTGAATACATCCGGACATCTAAAAATTTATGTAAGCATGACTACATTATATTTTAGTGTTCGCCTTAAGAAAAATCCATTCGTCGCGTCATTTGGATCGTTTTTCGCGCTTGTGCGCATTCCGTCGTAATTAAGCGAACATCGCGTTCGTACGGCTAAACGAACCGACATCCGAGATATTTTTGAACACATTTTAAGTTCCCTATACTTTAACTTCATTTTAGAGCTTTGAAATGGGGTTAACGGGCCTTAAACGTGTCAAAAATGGCCTAAATACAGTTCAGGGACCAAAAGTGTAATTCTGCCAAAGTAAGCCCTACGATGCGTATGGTATTTATACCATACGATGCGTATGGGGTCTTCTGACCAGGTGCAGAGTCTTTAACAGCCTGTTTTCAGCAGATTTAACCACAACCACATGTTCCTAATTGTCTAGTCATGAGATAAGGATGGAATTTTAGTTACCATAAGGTTCCGACAAGTGTACGGGTTGGATTCATGGCACGTTATCCAAGAAACGATCCCAACGGTGGACCATTTCCTATAAATACCCACCAACATCACACCCAAAAACTCACACCTTTGAATCTGAACTTGCTCTCTAAGTTGTCGTGTTTAACACTTCATACCTGAGAGTGTTCGGGTTCAAACCTTCCATTCTTGGACCCTTCGTAAGTATTCTTTCGTTCTTTTCCTTATTTTTACTGCTTTTCGAGTCAGAAAGTCAAACTTTGTTTGACTTTCAGCGTTGACCAGTAATGGTCAATGCGAAGTTCGTTTGAACTTCGCAACGTGAGTGTAATCACGTTGGTCATAGCCCCTTGGGACTATGCCCACTGATTACCACGTTGTCTAGAGTCGTAGGGTAGGCGATCTAATAAATCGCCTATACCTTCGAACTCGACCCATTTGGTCGATCATTAGGATCCGACCAAATACATTAGGTGACCATAGTAGGTAGGGAATAACCTTCCGAGGTTATACCCTATGGTCACATTGTTTAAGTAGTTGTATGATAGGTAGTTTATATGCCTTAGGTAAATTACCAGAATACCCTTTTCATGTATAATTGGTAATTAAGCATATGTAACCTAAACTTTTGTCACATAACTGATTAAGTAACATGTTTAGGCATATAACACTTGTCATAGGACTAGTTAGGCGGTCCGAACGCGTTTCACGCGAACGACGCGTTAAAGTAGCATAAGCTACCTAAACGGGTCGTAATGGGCCGCGATGGGTCGATAGCACTTAGGTTTGGTTTCATTGTAGTATGTAGGTCTTGTTAAACCATATCATATGAGTTCCAAAACTCGTTTGGTTTACCAAGCCTCATCCTATCCGATCTCCCGATTTAGATCCGGTTTATTTATATAGTTTTAGATTGCCGATTGATTCCGTGCTCCCTCAAGCTTTGTTTGGTTGTTGTTCAAGACCTCCAAGCATTCTCAGGCGAGTACATTCTTCCCCTATTTTACTGTTTTCAATTGTTTTGGGGTGACTCATATGTGCTAAATGTTTTCAATGTTATAACAATAGTTTCAAAAACAATTAAGGCGATTTATACAAAACTAATAACGATTTCATAAAGTGAACAAACTTGTTGGTTGTAGTTACATAACATATGACATTCATTAGCAATGATCAAGCCGACCAGTATTAGGTTATGGTACCATAGGATCTGACAAATCCCGTTATTTACTGCACCCGTGGTTATGTGTGGGTGTTGTGGGTAGCGACTGAATCTGTAAGTGTTAACTTACCCTATGGAGGTTTGTTAATGCGAATACGAGAAGCGACGAAATCGAGAAGCGACGAAATCGAGAAGCGACGAAATCGAGAAGCGACGAAAGTCAAGAAGGTTTGAATGTTATTAGCGAGACGACCACATAAGTAGTTTCACGACCTAAAACGAATTAAACGATTTACGATTGGTTTTCACACAATGTTTTAACGATTGGGTAACGATTGGGTTTTCACACAATGTTTTAACGATTGGGTAACGATTGGGTTTTCACACGATGTTTTAACAATTACTTTGGTGGTTTGGTTTGGATTAAATGATTAAGTAACAATGCGTGTGGAATATGATACAAGCATGGTGGATACGCCGCTGGTACTTCCTATATATAAGTGTTTGTATGGTATTACATATTGTAGTGTTATTTGAATCATTTCAGCTCGAGACATAGAACATTTTATACAAGTAACATACTTTTCACAAGACATTTATTTACAAACAACTTATCTTATACAAACTCATATTACATGGTTATTCATTTAATCATGCTTTATTTTCTTATTTATACATATCACCTGAACTTATCATTGTTTTTTTCAAATAATTTACTAAAACAAATGTTTTTGGGTTAAGAGTCATGGCTACGAGGTTTTACAAATTATAACCCGCTTGATTTGAGTTGGTTAATTGAGTTGCAATATTATACTCTTTTCAAAACAAGGTTTTTAAATAAAGTATTGCAACATCTAAACTAGCCATGATTTCGACACTCCTACAAAACCTATGTACTCGCCAGCATTTCTTTGCTGACCTCGTTTTCACATATGTTTCAGGTATTGTTGAATGTTATCAATTGATAAGATGCATGCTCACATAGGACTGGACAAGGCCTTAGTGACTAAATAACAATGATAGATTTCGTTTAAATAGTGTATTTAGATTTCAAGACGATGTAATTATTCAATGTATAATAAAGCGAAACACTT
Organism: Helianthus tuberosus; assembly: GCA_030545235.1. Lineage (NCBI taxonomy): Eukaryota > Viridiplantae > Streptophyta > Magnoliopsida > Asterales > Asteraceae > Helianthus > Helianthus tuberosus. The sequence continues at coordinate 117,409,601 of CM060452.1, read as the reverse complement.
TTTGATATCCATGGTTATGAAACATTAATTCTGTTACAACACGCCTCGATGTTTCCGCCACGTTTTGTTGTTTTACGTGGTCGGGGTGTGACAGAAAAGATGGTATCAGAGCCAATGGTTATAGGGAATTAGGTTATTAGTAATGCTTTGACCTAGTCTATAACCTTCTTAGGACCCTAACGCGAGTTTACTTGCGTTTAGTCATAAAACAATACCGTCACCTATCCTTAGGCGACGACCACAACAAGAACATAAATTTCAAAACCGCTTTGAAAACTAATCATCTGTTCTAGGATGATTGATTACTAGGTTTTGAACCCTCTATTGTAAGGTTTTGAACTCTCTATTATATGGTTTTGAACCCCTTTGAGTTTTCAAAATCTCGTCAAGGTTTTAGGTTTTAAATAATGTGAACACGTGCAAACTGGAAGGGTGAATGCCTGTATTCCGAGTTTTCTGTCTAGGCAAGCACTTCGTATACATCTCATCAGACGCGAGACCAGTTGTGCTTACCTGGGAATTCTTGGGGTGAGTGTTCACTTATAGGCGAGCATGTCTTCGCGATACATTATTTTTGACCCATTTACTTTGATCAATCACCGTCTCATTTGTTTGCCTTAGGTAACAAACAAATGATCGCAATCTTCATGCGTAATCATTCTGTTTTGATTGTCCAATAACCTTTCACCTGTTTCTCCCTATGCCTTTCTTTTCCTTCAAGAATGTCTCTTCATCACGATGACGCCCAGATATCTGAGCAAGCAGCCAAAATTCGCTCAGCGAATAGGCGAAGTAGTCCTGAAGACTGTTGAATTAGCTACTGCCATGTATCCTCTCCAGGATGAAGCCACTCAAGAGTCACCAAGACAGGCAGGACCTAGTCAGGTGATAACACCATCAGCCAATGAACCAATCGGGGAATCAAAGACCATGGATGAACGATTCCCTAAGAAGTCAAAGAAACGAAAGGCTTCTTAGAAGTTCGCTGTGGTCACTCACAATGGTCGAACCGTTCCCAACCAACCAACTCAACCCCCTGCTAGGTGTGTATGGTTTTTCCTATGATACCTACATCAAGGAACTATGTACCTTACAAACTACTCTTGTGATTTCTCTCTTTCAAATGATTGCTCATGATTCCCTCGAAAATTTTAAGTACTCGTTTCACTCTAAGAAACAAAGTACAGAAAATTAAGAGATATTATGAGTAATCGTGCCTTTCGCACATCTGTGCCTTTAAATCCTTGGTTAGATAACTAAGGGTATCTTCAAATCTCATACCCATTACGTTTTGATTTTTTCAAACATACACAGTACCAGTATTTCAAAACAATCTTCATGATCTCAAAACATTTCATATAGTTTGAAAACAATTTTTCTAGATGCATTGTCTGTGTTATTTCAAAAACATTGGCCATGTTATCAAAACCAACCTTTCTAATTTCAAAATATTTCATATAGTCTAAAGACAATATTAACACAATACATTTTCTTATCAAGAGCATGATTTCGAAAAGCATCATTCATATTTTCAAAAACCTTATACATAATTTCAAAATTCATCTCGCATGATTTTAAAATATTTTTGTAAAAAAAATATCTATCTAATACACCTACTTTATGATTTCAAAATAATATATATATAAGGTTTCAAAAACATTTTTTTAACCCATGCATAGTTTTCCAAATATATTTTCCTCACACATTTACATAACCTTCAAATTCTGCTTCATATGTCGCCTTGACATATCTAGCATCTCAACTTCATAAGCATTTCAACTTCATGTTTTGACTTAAGCACATCCCGTGCGAGATTTCAAAACATCTTCAACTTCTAAAATCCATATGGGATCTTTTTTATCTCCACAATTAGACCCTTGTGGATAATCATCATTCAAATCAGAGTCCTTAATCGGATTCCTTATGTACCTTAATTCGAACACTTCGGTTCCTAGTAATCGAAATCGAATTTTCTTTTTGAATCTTTCTATCTTTATAGTTGGATTCTTGATAACGTTTAAAGTACCAAATGAAATCCACGGAATGGATTCCTAGTGTGCCTTAAATGCATGTACGCAATTTACAAGACAAATTAACGAACAATTTTGTGGTTATATGATAGGTGTTTATGTGTTCTCCTCTATGTTTTTGTGTGTTACGATTTTCCAAATCCTCATAGAATCTTTCATATCTTCATATGAGAGATTCATAGTAGGATATTCAAAAGGTACTACCTTAAATCCTTATGGGCTTCTACCTGGTAGTTAAGACCCTTGGGTTATATAGTACCACTCCATGATTCATAAGAGACCCTCTTAGTAGTCTAGTCAAAAAGATTGATTCACAATTTGGTTAAAGAATGACATCTAGTGATGTAGTTGGACAGACTCCTTGATAGTCTATTTAGATCATTTATTGATTTAGTCTACGGGACTCTATGGCGGTCTAGTCACACTCATCACAGGATTGTTCATTTGGTTTTCCCCTGCACACTATTGAATACACTGTATGAACTATGCAAGGAATTGTCTAATTATGGAAGCGCACATAATTATGAGATTCAGTGCACGGTAAACCCAGTAAGATTTATTATGTGTAAGAATCGATAGTGACAACAATAACAAAATGAGGACGATGTAATAGAGGTACGGTGGACGCACCAATGACGCTTCATATACTTGTATATAAGTATCCCTCTTACATTGCAATCATGATGTTATCAAAGGTTACTAGAAGTTCAGAACCCTAACCAATGTTGTTTGATCTTTTCAACTTCATATTTTCAAACTCTCACAAGTTTCCTCTAAATAAATTTCGGGACGAAATTTCCTAAAGTAGGGGAGACTGTAACACCTGTGCCTCCACGGACATCAAACAAATGCCAAACCAATGAAATATTGTATTTCATACTTGGGATTTGTAAAAATATGTGTATCTTTTGCACATATCTATTCTTGTTCGATTTCAAGCTCTAAATCGCTTTCTGGAAGGTTATACGCGCACTGATGCGTAGATATAACCAGTTTAATCCAACGAACACTCCGGAATAGTGAAATAGGCTTAACATACCTTAAATAACCTTTACATAACTTAGATATAAGTTTTGGAAGGTTTGGTGTGGTGAAATCAAAGTTAAATCGCTTACAGGGACTAAAGTTGACAAACTGCGAAAGTATGCCAATTTGAACTGTAACAGACCTTCCGGAGCATGACCATAAGTTAAACATACCATAAATATCCTTCACATAGCTTAGAAATAGGCTTTGAGGGGTTCGGTGTGCTAAAATAAACTTTCGTGTCATTCAGGGACTAAAAGTGTCAAAAAGTGCACAAGTTTGCATTTTCGAGCATAACTTACGTTCTGAATACATCCGGACATCTAAAAATTTATGTAAGCATGACTACATTATATTTTAGTGTTCGCCTTAAGAAAAATCCATTCGTCGCGTCATTTGGATCGTTTTTCGCGCTTGTGCGCATTCCGTCGTAATTAAGCGAACATCGCGTTCGTACGGCTAAACGAACCGACATCCGAGATATTTTTGAACACATTTTAAGTTCCCTATACTTTAACTTCATTTTAGAGCTTTGAAATGGGGTTAACGGGCCTTAAACGTGTCAAAAATGGCCTAAATACAGTTCAGGGACCAAAAGTGTAATTCTGCCAAAGTAAGCCCTACGATGCGTATGGTATTTATACCATACGATGCGTATGGGGTCTTCTGACCAGGTGCAGAGTCTTTAACAGCCTGTTTTCAGCAGATTTAACCACAACCACATGTTCCTAATTGTCTAGTCATGAGATAAGGATGGAATTTTAGTTACCATAAGGTTCCGACAAGTGTACGGGTTGGATTCATGGCACGTTATCCAAGAAACGATCCCAACGGTGGACCATTTCCTATAAATACCCACCAACATCACACCCAAAAACTCACACCTTTGAATCTGAACTTGCTCTCTAAGTTGTCGTGTTTAACACTTCATACCTGAGAGTGTTCGGGTTCAAACCTTCCATTCTTGGACCCTTCGTAAGTATTCTTTCGTTCTTTTCCTTATTTTTACTGCTTTTCGAGTCAGAAAGTCAAACTTTGTTTGACTTTCAGCGTTGACCAGTAATGGTCAATGCGAAGTTCGTTTGAACTTCGCAACGTGAGTGTAATCACGTTGGTCATAGCCCCTTGGGACTATGCCCACTGATTACCACGTTGTCTAGAGTCGTAGGGTAGGCGATCTAATAAATCGCCTATACCTTCGAACTCGACCCATTTGGTCGATCATTAGGATCCGACCAAATACATTAGGTGACCATAGTAGGTAGGGAATAACCTTCCGAGGTTATACCCTATGGTCACATTGTTTAAGTAGTTGTATGATAGGTAGTTTATATGCCTTAGGTAAATTACCAGAATACCCTTTTCATGTATAATTGGTAATTAAGCATATGTAACCTAAACTTTTGTCACATAACTGATTAAGTAACATGTTTAGGCATATAACACTTGTCATAGGACTAGTTAGGCGGTCCGAACGCGTTTCACGCGAACGACGCGTTAAAGTAGCATAAGCTACCTAAACGGGTCGTAATGGGCCGCGATGGGTCGATAGCACTTAGGTTTGGTTTCATTGTAGTATGTAGGTCTTGTTAAACCATATCATATGAGTTCCAAAACTCGTTTGGTTTACCAAGCCTCATCCTATCCGATCTCCCGATTTAGATCCGGTTTATTTATATAGTTTTAGATTGCCGATTGATTCCGTGCTCCCTCAAGCTTTGTTTGGTTGTTGTTCAAGACCTCCAAGCATTCTCAGGCGAGTACATTCTTCCCCTATTTTACTGTTTTCAATTGTTTTGGGGTGACTCATATGTGCTAAATGTTTTCAATGTTATAACAATAGTTTCAAAAACAATTAAGGCGATTTATACAAAACTAATAACGATTTCATAAAGTGAACAAACTTGTTGGTTGTAGTTACATAACATATGACATTCATTAGCAATGATCAAGCCGACCAGTATTAGGTTATGGTACCATAGGATCTGACAAATCCCGTTATTTACTGCACCCGTGGTTATGTGTGGGTGTTGTGGGTAGCGACTGAATCTGTAAGTGTTAACTTACCCTATGGAGGTTTGTTAATGCGAATACGAGAAGCGACGAAATCGAGAAGCGACGAAATCGAGAAGCGACGAAATCGAGAAGCGACGAAATCGAGAAGCGACGAAAGTCAAGAAGGTTTGAATGTTATTAGCGAGACGACCACATAAGTAGTTTCACGACCTAAAACGAATTAAACGATTTACGATTGGTTTTCACACAATGTTTTAACGATTGGGTAACGATTGGGTTTTCACACAATGTTTTAACGATTGGGTAACGATTGGGTTTTCACACGATGTTTTAACAATTACTTTGGTGGTTTGGTTTGGATTAAATGATTAAGTAACAATGCGTGTGGAATATGATACAAGCATGGTGGATACGCCGCTGGTACTTCCTATATATAAGTGTTTGTATGGTATTACATATTGTAGTGTTATTTGAATCATTTCAGCTCGAGACATAGAACATTTTATACAAGTAACATACTTTTCACAAGACATTTATTTACAAACAACTTATCTTATACAAACTCATATTACATGGTTATTCATTTAATCATGCTTTATTTTCTTATTTATACATATCACCTGAACTTATCATTGTTTTTTTCAAATAATTTACTAAAACAAATGTTTTTGGGTTAAGAGTCATGGCTACGAGGTTTTACAAATTATAACCCGCTTGATTTGAGTTGGTTAATTGAGTTGCAATATTATACTCTTTTCAAAACAAGGTTTTTAAATAAAGTATTGCAACATCTAAACTAGCCATGATTTCGACACTCCTACAAAACCTATGTACTCGCCAGCATTTCTTTGCTGACCTCGTTTTCACATATGTTTCAGGTATTGTTGAATGTTATCAATTGATAAGATGCATGCTCACATAGGACTGGACAAGGCCTTAGTGACTAAATAACAATGATAGATTTCGTTTAAATAGTGTATTTAGATTTCAAGACGATGTAATTATTCAATGTATAATAAAGCGAAACACTTTTTGATATCCATGGTTATGAAACATTAATTCTGTTACAACACGCCTCGATGTTTCCGCCACGTTTTGTTGTTTTACGTGGTCGGGGTGTGACACGACACCTTTCCTACTTGTGTTTCCTTCGATGTGAAGATCATGAATGGACGTGTGAACCTAACTCAAGCCCAGCTGACGGCTCTTATCAACAAACAAGTTACGGCAGCACTCGCAGCCGCTCAGGCAGGAGGTATAACCTGCTGTTCCGAACCTACCCTAGGATGTTAGATCCTACTCTCATGACCCAACTCTCGCGCTTAACCCTGTCTTTTCTTCCTCGCGCAACAAGGTCAGAACGCTCAGCCACCTGCGTGCACGTTCAAAACTTTCATGGACTGTCGTCCTGGTACTTTCAGTGGCACTGAAGGGACAGTAGGACTCCTCCACTGGTTCGAGAAGCTCGAGTCAGTCTTCGAAATGTGTGAATGCCCTGATACTCGTAGGGTGAAGTACGCCACTGGTACCCTCGAAGGCGTTGCATTGACTTAGTGGAACGCACAAGTACAAATGCTGGGGCTGGCGGCTGCTAATGCCACCCCATGGAATGATTTTAAGGAACTGATCAAAGAGGAGTATTGCAATCGTGATGATATCCACAAGCTGGAGGTAGAGTTCTTTAACCTAAAGATGGCGGGGTCAGAGATAGAAGCGTACACGAAACGATTCAACGAACTGGCAGTGTTGTGTCCAACTGTAGTGGATCCTCCCATCAAGCGCATTGAGCTGTACCTCAAAGGCTTAGTACCAGAGATTCAAAGCCATGTGACTGCTGCCAACCTTGCTACCATCCAGGATATTACTCATCTTGCTCATCGTCTCTCGGATCAGGCAGTAGAACAGAACAAACTGTCGAAACGTATTAATGCTCCTACAACTACTTCGGATACTCCCAGTGACAACAAACGCAAGTGGGATGGAAATTCGAGCAAGGGTTCCACTTCGGTTCAGTCTCAGTCGCAGCAACAGATGAGTACAGGAGCCCCAGTTAGCAGTCTTTTGGTAATCGAAGTCAGGGTGGACACAGGGGAAACCACCTTAAGTGCAATCGATGTAATTTGCACCACAGCGGTCCGTGCAACAAAGATCGTTGTCAGAGATGCAACAAGCTTGGTCATGAAGCCAAAGATTGCAGAAGCTCACATCCTGCAAACCAGAACCGACAACAGCAGCCACAGGCTCCACAGAATCAGCAGCAACAGCAGGGTAACAAGGGATGCTACCAGTGTGGTGCTGAAGGTCACTTCAAGAGACACTGCCCACAGTTGAACCAGAACCAGAATCAGAACCACAACCAAGGAAACGGGAACAACAATGGAGGCAACAACGGGGGTAATAATGACGGCAATGGTGCCAGGGGTCGAGTGTTCGTGATTGGTCAGGGTGATGCTAGGTATGACCCCAACGTTGTGACGGTTTCGACATTGTTATTGGTATGGATTGGTTACTCCAACAACCAGCAGAGATTCTTTTTTTTTTTTTTTTTTGGGGTAAAGGGTTACCCCGGTGATTCTATTATAGACAACCGCCAATGAAGTACAAGTAGTGAGGATGAGTTCTCCACTAGTTCATATACAGGACATGCCCCATATATGTAAACACAAAAAGCAAACAAACCAAGTTACCAACTCAATCTAGCCTACTACAATCATGATAATGACTAACTAGTAGACAAACGAAAAAATCAAAACAAACGACGTCAACCGCCATCAGCAAAAATGAAATTGCTACCAACCGGCAGCCCCATAGCATGCAACAGAAGCCACCTATCCATTAGACAACTTTATGTGAGAGGTGCTTGCCCCTGTACTGGAAGACGTAGGATGTGTACCCGATGTCATAAACTCATTCGTTTCATCATATACAATCTCTACCTCGTCATCGCCAGACTCCTCATTTGGCTCACGTCCCCCTTTATATCTCCCCTGGAAGGAACCCCCGTTCCCCCCAACAAACCCAAGAGCACTAAACGAATTATGAGTTTTAACCTTGGACGAACTATTGCTCCGCGCACTCACGTAGGAAGAATTCACTGCCTTTTTCTTTTTATCCACAGGTCTATATTCAAACTTGGGCTTTTGATTATTAACCTGAAAACCGCTCTTCTTTCCATTCTTCTTTGTCTTGACTTCAGTATAACCATCCTCATCTACTTTCGGATTGTTTGTAGGAGGTTTCACTGTCGATCGAATGCATTTTGGACACTCCCCAGAAACATGCCCAAATACACAGCAGTGGGCACATCTCGGAGGATCCCATTCATACTCCACCCGAATAGTCTCAGTAACATATTTGTTCCTAACCAATTCAGGAATAGCCATGGTTAGAGCCTCTTTCAACTCATGATCAGCTGATATTTCAATGAGAGCCCTAGCATATCTGCTCCTTCCCCAAGCCTCATTACACATATCACTAGTATATGAATCCAGGCGCACAGGGGATCCAATTTTTGATGCCAACATGCTTAGACCATCATCAGAATAAGCCACTAGAGGAACATCATGCAATTTAACCCAAACTGCAACATTTTTAAACTCTTCTTTTTTTAAGGATGTTTGTAGGAGACCAAATGTTGAGAAACATAGGTTTGTTACGGATCATCCAAGGTCCCCCTTCAAGAACAGTATCCATACCCTTTCTATCTTCAAACTTGAAGAAAAAGAAACCATTTGAATTCATCATAGTTTTCTGAAGACCATGTTTCTTCCAATTTGTTCTGACAAAATATTCAACTACTGGATATGCAATCCTATCCCCCAGGAAATAACCATAAAGAGTATTAGCTAACCTGTTATTAACCTGGCGAACCGAATCAATCGGGGGCACTACATCCACTCCATCCAATGATACATCTGAATTTAGAGATCGAAAATTGACTTTAGGAACTTGATCAGCCGCATCATTGGCCTTTCTAGTGTTTTCATCTTCATTCTGAATCTGAATTGAAACACCACCCCGCTTAATATCACCCTGCTCGACCTGTTCATTTAGGACCACATCCGCATAAGATTGGACATGAGCATTATCATCCTTATTCTGATTTTGAACTCGAGTAGGACTAACATCATTCACCGGTAAGACAAATGCTACCTTTCTCTTGTCAAAGACCTTCGCATAATTCTGATTGGGAGAATCAGAACAGCCAATAACATGTTCAGTATCGTTAAGCGGCAGCATAAAACATACCTTCTTACTCGGTATTTCAGAAACCCTAGCCGCCATAAGTGAAGTTTGTCTTGGCTCAAATGTTTTGCCGTCGATGTTCTTGATTTTTTTCGCAAACACATTTGAGTTTTCTGCATTTTGGCCATCCATAATTGCACCAGGGACTGAATGACCAGAATTGATTGGCAAATGAACGGCAATCGATCAGCAAATGATTCGCCGAAAGAATTAACGGTCAGCCGCACAAACTTGTGAGCTGTTCTTCAGTCGAAACGCAAACAAGACAAGAACCTTAATACGAAACCCCTGCTCAAAACAGACCAAGTTCTAACCCTAATCGAAGCCTTAGATCAAAAGCGGACAGGAGATGTATCACAAACCAGCCGATCAATCAGACCAAAACTTCAGGCAGGACGTAGAATCAGATAAAACAAACATACGAAAAAGAAACCCTACTCACAAAAGAAAGTGATTTGATCTTATGGTAACGAAAAACGGTTACCCTAATATCTAACCAGATCCAATGTAGAGAAGGAATGAAGATCGACGTAGGGTTTCAAGTTGTTCTCCCAAATCGCCCAGATCGCCCAGAGAGAGCCGCCATTCTCCTACCAGCAGAGATTCTTTGCAAACGAGAAGATCGTCCGTATTCCTCGCTCAGGGGATGGACCTTTCATGATTCGTGGCGACAAGAGTGGTGCTGCTGTGAGCATCATCTCTCTCCTTAAGGCCCAGAAGTGTTTGAGAAAGGGCCACACTGCTATTCTAGCTCTCGTTACTGACACCTCGAAGAAAGAGAAGAAGATAGAAGATTTTCCGATTGTACGCGACTATCCTAAGGTATTTCCTGAGGAATTTCCTGGCCTTCCGCCTCATCGCCAGGTCGAGTTTCAAATCGAGCTGGCTCCTGGAGCAGCACCCATAGCTCGAGCACCTTATCGTCTAGCTCCATCAGAATTGGAAGAACTGTCCACGTAACTACAAGAGCTTGTGAATAAGGGTTTTATTCGTCCTAGCTCTTCGCCCTGGGGAGCTCCAGTGCTATTTGTGAAGAAGAAAGACGGTACCTTCAGAATGTGCATCGACTACCGTGAACTTAACAAGGTGACCGTGAAGAATCGCTATCCTCTTCCACGCATTGATGACCTATTCGACCAGCTACAAGTCGAGTTTTACTCGAAGATTGATCTGAGATCGGGATATCACCAGCTGAGAGTCCGAGAAGAGGACGTCTCCAAAACAGCCTTTAGAACACGTTATGGACACTACGAGTTTTTGGTCATGCCTTTTTGGGCTGACAAACGCACCTGCGGTCTTCATGGACTTGATGAATCGAGTGTGCAAGCCTTACTTAGACAAGTTTGTTATAGTATTCATCGACGACATCCTGATCTATTCTAAGAGTTAGGAGGAACAGGAGCAGCATCTACGACTCATTTTGGAACTTCTTCGAACAGAACAGCTTTACGCAAAGTTCTCGAAATGCGACTTCTGGCTTCGTGAAGTCCATTTCCTAGGCCACGTGGTAAACAAGGATGGGATCCATGTTGATCCATCCGAGGTAGATTCGATCAGGAACTGGCCTGCACCCCGTACACCAACAGAAATTCGCCAATTCTTGGGCTTGGCAGGATACTACAGAAGGTTTATCAAGGATTTCTCCAAGATTGCGCAACCTCTCACCTCACTAACTCAGAAAGGTGTCACCTATTGTTGGAGTGATACCCAGGAAACTGCGTTTCAACACTTAAAGGATAGACTTTGTAGCACCCCTATCCTCTCATTGCCTGAAGGCACATAAGATTTTTTTGGTTTATTGCGACGCATCCATTCAGGGACTTGGATGTGTGCTGATGCAACGTGACAAGGTCATTGCTTACGCCTCACGTCAACTTAAGATTCGCGAAAGGAACTACACTACGCATGATTTGGAGCTGGGAGTTGTTGTTTTCGCACTCAAGATATGGAGACACTACCTGTACGGTACCAGGTGCACCATTTACACCGATCACAGGAGTCTCGAGCATATCTTCAAACAAAAGGAGTTAAACATGCGTCAACGTCGATGGGTTGAGCTATTGAACGATTACGAATGTGCCATCAAGTACCATCCAGGCAAAGCCAATGTTTTGGCTGACGCCCTCAGTCGAAAGGACACTACGCCTAAGCGCGTGCGAGCATTACCACTTACCATTCAATCTAGTCTTCCTTCCCAGATACGAGATGCTCAGGTAGAAGCATTGAAACCAGAAAACGTCAGGGCTGAAGCCCTACGTGGCTCAAGGCAACGGTTAGAACAAAAGGAAGATGGTGCTTACTATGTAACGGGACGCATTTGGGTCCCACTCTATGGCAACCTACGAGAGCTTGTGATGGATGAGGCACACAAGTCTCGCTACTCAGTACATCCTGGTTCGGATAAGATGTACCACGACCTCAGAACTACATACTGGTGGCCTAGCATGAAGGCCCACATAGCAACTTACGTCAGCAAGTGTTTGACTTGTGCGAGATTCAAAGTCGAATACCAGAAACCCTCAGGCCTACTTCAACAACCAGAGATACCACAATGGAAATGGGAGCAAATTTCCATGGATTTTGCTACTGGCCTGCCTATATCTCAGCGCGGAAATGACACTATCTGGGTGATCGTGGATCGACTCACAAAGTCCGCACATTTCTTGGCTATCAAAGAAACGGATAAGTTCTCCACTCTAGCAGACGTATACCTTAAGGAAGTGGTCTCGAGACACGGGGTGCCCACCTCTATTATCTCTGATCGTGACGCACGTTTTACTTCTGAACTGTGGTAAGCAATGCACAAGTCCTTTGGCTCACGTTTAGACATGAGCACAGCGTATCACCCTCAGACGGATGGGCAGTCTGAGCGCACTATTCAAACTTTAGAAGACATGCTTCGGGCATTAAAACTGCACCGTTTGAGGAATTTTCATACAATAACAGCTACCACACCAGCATTAAAACTGCACCGTTTGAGGCATTGTACGGGCGTAAATGCCGGTCACCTCTTTGTTGGGCAGAGGTGGGGGATAGTCAGATCACTGGCCAAGAACTTGTGGTAGACACAACAGAAAGGATTGCTCAGATACGACAACGAATGGTGGCAGCTCGTGACCGTCAGAAAAGCTACGCCGATGAGGGCAGGAAACCACTCGAGTTCCAGGTTGGGGATCGAGTGCTACTCAAAGTCTCACCCTGGAAGGGTGTTGTTCGTTTTGGCAAACGAGGCAAACTTAACCCACGATACGTTGGACCATTCGAAATCATTGAGAAAATAGGTAGGGTGTCCTACAAACTGAACCTACCAACAGAACTCAGTGGAGTTCACAACGTTTTCCACATGTCGAATCTGAAGAAGTGTCTGTCAGATGAGACCCTCATAGTTCCCTTGAAGGAGCTCACTGTCTACGATCAGTTGCGATTCGTCAGGAACCAGTTGAAATCACGGACCGGGACGTTAAGGTCCTCATGCACACCAGAATACCTCTCGTTCGAGTTCGTTGGAACTCCCGTCGTGGCCCAGAGTTCACCTGGGAACGCGAAGATCAAATGAAACAAAAGTATCCCCAACTATTCGCAAACAGTACAACCACTACTGAGGCTGAAGCTTCTACGGAATTTCGGGACGAAATTCCAGATCAACGGGGGGAGGATGTGACACCCCAGGAAAACCATGCAACTTAACTAGCTTCCTCAGTGAGTACGTACCAAATTTCGGGACGAAATTTCTTTCAACTTGGGGATAATGTGACAACTCGTATTTTAGAACTTCCTTGCTATGCTTTGATGCAACTTATTTGAACATACGTGACTAGTTAATGTACTTGGTTTCAACAGAATGTTACGTTTATCATGCTATGTGTTATATATGTGATGTGAATGTGTACTTTCTAGGAGATCGTGTGGCTTTCCCAGTGGTCGATTACTTTGTGCGTGTGAACTGGAAGAAATATGGTTTACAGAAAACTATGATGAATGTGAACGGCTATTTCTTTTTTCAAATTTAAAGATGAAATTGGTATGTCGAATGTTCTTAAGGATGGGCCATGGATAATTCGGTCTCAACCTTTGTTTCTTAATAATTGGACCCCAACTACTAAACTTGAAAAGAAGGAGGTTAAGAAGGTTCAACTATGGGTAAAAATTCATGAGGTGCCTATTACGGCCTACACGGAAGATGGTCTTAGCCTGATTGCAACAACTATTGGGGAACCAAAGATGCTGGATTCGTTTACTACGTCTATGTGCATGGACTCATGGGGTAGGAGTAGCTATGCTAGAGCCCTAATTGAAATCTCGGCTGATAAAGACTTTCGGGAGGAAATTACTATGGCCATTCCTCAATCTGAAGGGGAGGGTTTTATTAAAGAAACGATGTATGTGTAGTATGAATGGAGTCCGCATCGGTGTGCTACTTGTTGTGTGTTTGGCCACAATATTGATGCTTGTCCGAAACAACCTATGAAACCAATCAAGGCTTTGCATGAGGAGCACAATCGAAATGTTCAAAAAAATCGTTCAACAGAAAAGATGCATGTTGTGGATCAGGATGGGTACACAGAAGTCCATGGTAAGAAAGCTGCTAAAAAAGTTGGAATTCCTGTCAATAAGCAAAAATCTAGATTCGAATATCGTCCTGTAGGGCCGAAACCAAAGGGAGACAGTAACAAGGCTTCGAGTTCGAACAGTAACAGATCGAATAACCCATTTGATGTTCTTAATGAAGTGGATGCTGACTCGGGTGCCAGTATCAAGAATTCGGGTATGGGCAATGAGGATACTGATGACGATGTAGAAGAAGTGTACAATGAAACGGATGGTTTTATGATGGAAGGTACTCTTAATATAAAAAGCAAAGGGGCAAGCACTCCTTCTCCGATAGTTAACAATGGTTAGTATCGCGACATGGAATATAAGGGGGTTGAACCGCCCTCTCAAACAGAAGGAGGTTCGTCAGGCAGTCAGAGATTTTAATTTGAGCTTGTGTGTGATTTTAGAGTCTCATGTGGATGTTGGTAATTTGGGTAAAGTTTGTAACTCCGTGTTTCGCTCGTGGAATTGGAGTTCAAATGGAGGGTGTTGTGACAAAGGCACGAGAATTATTATCGGATGGAACCCGGCTATTTTTGATGTGATGATCCTGTCGCAGTCTCCTCAGGTTATGCATATTCAGCTTGTTTTTAAAATTGATAAAAGAATGGTGTTTTGCTCTTTCGTTTCTACTGATAACTATTATGTCTCCCGTAAAGAATTATGGCATAATTTGTCCTTGCACAAAGTCCTGGTTGGGAATAAACCTTGGTGTATCATGGGTGACTTTAACACGGCTCTGAACATTGAAGATAATTCTATGGGATCGTCGTCGGTCTCTATTGGCATAAGAGATTTTCAAGAGTGTGTGGATGATATTGAGGTTGTTGATATTAACCGAATGGGGATCCATTATACTTGGAGCCAAAAGCCGAAAAATGGGGTAGGCCTTATGAAGAAAATTGATCGAATTATGGGAAACACTCCCTTTGTTGCTGAATACCCGAATTCTGTTGCCTTTTTCAAGCCATACAGACTTTCTGATCATTGTCCGTGTATCTTATCGTTTCCGGAAGCTGGTATAGTGAAGCCGAGGTCGTTTAAGTTTGCTAACTTTTTGGTTTTCAAACCGGAATTTTTGGGAATTGTTAAAAATGTTTGGGATTCTAGTGTGAGCGGTGTGCATCAGTTTCGTTTGGTCAAGAAACTTCGGTTGCTTAAGCATCCGCTTCGCTCTTTGTTATTCAAACAAGGAAATCTTCACAAGAAAGTGAAAGCTCTTCGATCGAAACTGGATGACATTCAGCAAAGTATTGACCGAGACCCGAATAATGTCGATCTCCGTGTGGCTGAAAAGGAGACTAGCCGTGATCTCCTAGAAGCTTCGCTGGACGAGGAGCGTTTTCTGAAACAAAAGTCAAAGGTTGATTGGCTAAGGGCGGGTGATTCGAACTCTGCTTTTTTCCATTCTTCTCTAAAAATCAGAAATCATTGTAGCCTAATAGATGTGATTAAAGATTCGGATGGAAAACTCTATGAAGGTGATTCGGTTTTTAAAGCTTTTGTTAATCATTATCAGAAGTTTTTTGGTACTCAAGGGGATATTTCTCTCTCTCCGGCTCCAGATTTATTTTCTAAAGTCATTGATCCTCAGAAAGCTTCTCATATGATACGACAAGTAACTGTGGAGGAGGTAAAAAAATTGGTATTGACAAAGCTCCTGGTCCGGATGGCTATACAGCGGCTTTCTTTAAAAGTGCTTGGCCTATTATAGGTAATGATGTTACTTGTGCCATCTTGGATTTTTTTGAAACAGGTAATCTTCTTCGGGAATCGAATCACACGACTATTGTTCTTATTCCGAAGGTGCCTACTCCTGCGACTGTTATTGACTATCGACCAATTGCTTGTTGTAACGTTTTATACAAGTGTATAAGCAAGATTGTTGCTGATAGAATTAAAGGTGTGCTAAATGACATTGTTAGCATTAATCAATCGGCGTTTGTTCCAGGAAGGAGAATATCTGATAATATTATGCTCACGCAAGAATTGATGCATAATTACCATAGAAGTACGGGTCCTCCTCGATGTGCTTTTAAAGTTGATATCCAGAAAGCTTATGACACTGTTGATTGGAGATTCCTCAAGAGTGTTTTGCTTGGTTTTGGTTTTCACGGCAAGATGGTTGATTGGATCATGGTTTTGGTCTCTACGGCATCGTTTTCGGTCTGTGTCAATGTCTCTGTGCATGGTTTCTTCAAAGGTAGCCGCGGTTTAAGACAAGGGGACCCGATCTCTCCTTATCTTTTTCCTCTAGTCATGGAAGTCCTAACGGCCATTCTTCAACATGTGGTTCGTATTGATTCATCCTTTAAATTTCATAACAAATGTGAAAGACAGCAAATTATCAACCTTTGTTTTGCGGATGACTTGTTCATTTTTGCTAGAGGAGAAGTCAACTCGGCGAGATGCATTTTGACATCTCTTTCTAATTTTACGAAGATGTCGGGGTTAGTTCCTAGTAATCAGAAAAGCACGATTTTCTTTTGCAATGTTAACAGTCATGTCAAAGATGCTATTCTGGATATTATGCCCTTTGTGGAAGGAAAATTGCCTGTCGGATATTTGGGAGTGCCTCTAATTTCTTCTAGACTTGGTTATAACGATTGTCGAGTTCTTATCGAAAGATTAGAGAAACGAATCACGAACTGGAGGAATTAGTTGCTCTCTTTGCTGGTAGACTTCAACTTATTATTTTTGTCCTCTCTTCCACGCATATTTATTGGTCGTCTGTGTTTATCCTGCCAGCTCGGATAATTCAGGAGCTAGAAGCTAGAATGCGAAACTTCCTTTGGTCTCAAGAGAGTTTGTTTAATAAAGGTAAATCTAAAGTTTCTTGGAAGACTGTTTGTACTCCAAAATATGAAGGAGGTTTGGGCATTAGACGAATTGGGGATATGAATAAGGCTCTTATGTCATCTCACATTTGGAGTATCATTTCTAAGCGAGATTCGTTATGGGTTGCGTGGGTTCATAATTATCATTTAAAAGGTAAGAGCTTTTGGGTTTGCAAAACTCCTGCTAATTGCTGTTGGTCTTGGAGGAAATTGATTCGGTTGCGCCCTATGATCAGAAAACATATATGGTCGGATGTAGGTAATGGCGCGAGGACTTCGGCCTGGTTCCATTTTTGGTGTGATCCGGGTCCGTTAAGTGACTTTCTATCACCGAGAACCATTACCGATGCGGACTTTAAGCTAGATGATTCAGTGGCTAATGTCTATTCTAGTGGTTCTTGGAGATGGCCTACGGCTTGGAGAGATTTGTTTCCGGTGCTCATTCATCTAGATCAGGTGTACTTAATTCCAACAAAACAAGATAGACTATTATGGAAGGATGGTAATGATTTAACCGAGTTATCTTCGTCGAATGTTTGGCATTCGGTTCGGTACAAGGAGCCGGAAGTTAACTGGTGCAATATTGTTTGGTTCTCGCAGTGTATCCCTCGGCATGCTTTTATGATGTGGTTGGTCATGAAAGGTAAACTTTTAACTCAAGACAAAATTCTGAAGTGGGATATTTCAAGGCGAAAAAATATGAATATGATGTATTATGCTTATATCTCACAAGTTACAACAAAACAAAACCCTATTTCCCCCTTGATTCGTGAACGGCAGGAGAAACCCCCCCCCCTGTTCGAGAAAGTACTTGGATCAGTCGAGTTCTGGTTAGTATTACCTCGTGTTCGTTTACTTTGATTGATTGTTTGGTTATATGCGATCATGTATTGACGTATCGATGATTGCTTGTGATCCAATCTAAACGTGTTAACTATATTTTGATATGATGTGTCTGTGCTAACAATGATGTGATGCATGACTTCGAATTGTCTGATAATAGATGGCAGCAAGTGTTTGTAAATATGATGTATGTGCATGTCAATAATGCTGAACTAAAAAGAGCACGTGATATGGCTGGTTAGTGTAATCATGTCTGCTGATGATAGATCATGTAGTTATTGATTGTTGTGATGGCCCATGTGCATTGACTGAACACTATTGTTTTGGTCCAATAGAGGTTACACACTTCACATGAATCACTTTGACTTTATAAATTGATGGTCATGTGTTTAGTGAAAAGGTAATAAATGAAGTGATCAGATTTAATTGACTATATGATTGTTTGATGATGATGACTATGTTCAAGATTAGTTAATACCATGCTCATGAATTTAGATTGAATGAATGATATGAAGCTAGGGTTGCATGATGATAGGACAGTTCTTAATGATTTTATAGTGAGGATAACCATGAACAAGGAATTGGCGGCCCATGTGGGTGTATAAAGTCTTGATTTAATCAACCCATGTGCATATCTCCTTAATGTTGTCAATATAGTCATATCTCCTTAATGTTGTCAATTTAGTCATATCTCATTAATGTTGTCAATATAGTCAAAGGTAGTCATAGGGGATTAATTAATTAATGAGAGGGTGTAGGTGGTTTGGTTGAACTGATTGTGCTAATTGTTGTAACTATTGATTAGTTTAGAGCATGTAAACTGCGAAGTTGGGATTGATGCTTGTTCCGGATGTACATGAGTTTATTAATTGACAATGTATCATTGCTGAAACTAGGATTTCATGATTTAGTGTGTTAATTGAATTTGTTTATAATGTGGGCCGATACATGTTAACTGGATTATAAGGGTTATTAGTTGGGTCGCAAATAAATGTTGGACACACACATACATATAAATTGATTTATTGGTTTGGGTAGTAAATAATGGACCGTGGATTGGATATTATGTAGGGGCATAAAAACTATCTTGGACCGTACAGAACTCATATAAGATATTAACTTAGTAATTGTACATGTACTTGTGATTAAGAGTAAAAGAGTTATGTATGTGTAAACATAAACCTGATTATGAATCGAATACGTGTTAGATGATTTCCTTTGAGTATTAAATTGCTAGCTTGAATGAATGACTTGAACTGGATGCTACACGTTCAATAAATGTGTGATATGTAAACATAGTATGCCTGAATTAATTGTACATGAAATATGTGGATCATGTGCACTCGAAACTGATTATTGATGGTAACCATGATAGGGCGTGTGTAATCCATTAACAAACGGGTAGTTAGTCTTACCGAGCAAACCGAGGTGAGTTCACACTTTCTACAAAGCATGGGATTCCCAGGGGTTGGGAATGGGTTAAGGAATATGGATTCCTCGTCCTTTCTTGGGTAGGACAGTACGGGTTCAGGAATATAATTCCTCGTCCTCTTGGACAGTTTTCACTAGACCAAAACTCTATCACGAAGTCCCTCCTTTTTATATCGACTTAATCGCCGGGCCAATGGCGAGCGGGTCATTAGTTAGATAGCGCTATTTAGGTCTGACAAGCCTCACACCGTGCCGCAGAGGACGAGCGTGAACTAATGGATCTGGGCACGTCAATGATGATAGACATTGACAGTTCAGGGCACTTAAACATGACTACAGTCAGCAGTCGATATGGTAACGAGTCTAGTAGTATATACATGGGGTAGCCCCCACGGCCGAAAAGCCAGATAACTAAACATGGGGTAGCCCCCACGGCAGGATTGCCAGAGTAAACCGGGAATAAACAAAACACGTTTCAACTATGGGGTAACCCCTACGGCATGGATGTCAGTTAAAGGAAACCGTTTTCGAAACAACTTAAAACAAACACCCAACTGTGAACTCGCTCAACATTATTGTTGACTCGTTACTACATGCTTTGCAGGTCAATAGGTTCTTAGCTGGAGCTTGCATGGGGAAGAGTCGTTGTGGGACATGGACAGCTGTGTGCCATGTGAAACATTGAACTTATATTTTGTCTTGGTTTTAAACGTTATGCTTCCGCTTGCAACTTAAACTATGTTATTGTTTGGACACCGATTGTATTGGTTAGGTTTTTATAATTACTTACATGCATGTTCAATATGATTGGTGGCTGGATCCTGGTCAGTCACGCCTCCAAGCAGTGATACTCCGCGTGTGGATTTTGGGGGTGTGACACACATGCTATATATGTTTATCATATTTAGTACATTTACATTTCATCACATGCTTACATTTTGGTATGACATTTGGTTTGTTTAAATGGGACCAAAATACGTTCATTAACATTGGTCGTGTCGTTCGTTAGTAGGTAGTGGTACCATAGGAATTTACAACCTCCGTTCCTGACATCCTAGGTATGTTTGGATGGAAGGAATGACCGAATTCGATAAACATAACTCAGATTAACCTTTAATTTGTTTAAGGGTTTATCACCACAGTCACAAGGCTTGAATGTATGCATTTTCACATTACCGCATAGATGTTTGTATCAGTATAGCATGCATTACCACAAAACATAACTTTGATTTAAACTAAGTTTTACTTCAATACCTTGTCTTTGTGCATTGTTACCTATGGTTTAGTTGATATATTTCACATGCCATACAAGATATTTTGGATACACGTTACATGATTTACATTTGACACAAGAACATTTTGACATTGGTTATACATTACATGATTTACATTATGGCATAAACATTTTGACAATTGTGGTAGATCGGTGGCATTGTGTAACCTTGACACTCAACATTGTGTTCAGGGAGGGACCATGGGCGATTTTGGCGATTTTGGTAAAACCCTAATTTTCTCTTGCTAATCCTCGTATCGATTGTTCTTGTTTATCAGCTTAGGATTATGATCGATCCTTAGGTGATATTCAATTGTTCTCGGATTAGGGTTTGTAGTTAGGGTTTTGGTTTCGGCTTTAATTTTCTGTTTGCAAACGGGGGTGTAGCTGGTTGTTCTGATTTGCGCGTCTGATTTCGGATCTGATTTCGTTAGTCTGATTTCGAATTTACATCTGAGTTCGGCTTACATCTGATTTCGGATTGTTGTTCTGATTTCGGCGCTATTGAGGTGCTTCCAGATTTCGAGATTAGGGTTTTGTGTCGTGGTTTTCTGTTTGCGAAGGTGGTGCGGCTGGTTTATTTTGCTTTAGGGTTTCAGCAAGTTTCTTTATTCTTTGTTTTGGCTGGTTTGTTGTTCACAATCTGTCCGAATGGAGAACCAAACTGCAGAAAACTCAAATGTGTTTGCCAAAAAAATTAAGAACATTGACGGTAAAACATTTGAGCCAAGACAAACATCATATTTGGCGACTAGGGTTTCTGAAATGCCGAGTAAGAAGGTATGTTTTATGATGCCGCTTAATGATACTGAACATGTTATTGGTTGTTCTGATTCTCCTAATCAGAATTATGCGAAAGTCTTTGACAAGAGAAAGGTAGCGTTTGTGTTACCGGTGAATGATATTAGTCCTACTCGAGTTCAAAAGTCTTTGACAAGAGAAAGGTAGCGTTTGTGTTACCGGTGAATGATATTAGTCCTACTCGAGTTCAAAATCTGAATAAAGATGATAATGCTCATGTCCAATCTTATGCGGATGTGGTCCTACATGAACGAATTGAGCAGGGGGATACTAAGAGGGGTGGGGATTCAATTCAGAATCAGAATGAAGATGTAAACACTAGGAAGGCCAATGATGCGGTTGTTCAAGTTCCTAAAGTCAATTTTCGACAACTAAAATCAGATGTATCATAGGATGGAGTGGATGTAGTGCTTCCGATTGATTCGGTTCGCCAGGTTAATAACAGGTTAGCAAACACTCTTTATGGTTATTTCCTGGGGGATAGGATTGCATATCCAGTAGTTGAATATTTTGTCAGAACAAATTGGAAAAAACATGGTCTTCAGAAAACTATGATGAATTCAAATGGTTTCTTTTTCTTCAAGTTTGAAGACAGAAAGGGTATGGATACTGTTCTTGAAGGGGGACCTTGGCTGATCCGTAACAAACCTATGTTTCTCAACATTTGGTCTCCTACAAACACCCTGAAAAAAGAAGAGGTTAAAAAGGTTGCAGTTTGGGTTAAATTGCATGATGTTCCGCTAGTGGCATATTCTGATGATGGTTTAAGCATGTTGGCTTCAAAAATTGGGTCCCCTGTGCGTCTGGATTCGTATACTAGTGATATGTGTAATGAGGCTTGGGGAAGGAGCAGCTATGCTAGGGCTCTCATTGAAATATCAGCTGATCATGAGTTGAAAGAGACTCTAACCATGGCTATTCCTGAATTGGATGGGAACAAATATGTTAATGAGACTATTCGGGTGGAGTATGAATGGGAACCTCCGAGATGTGTCCACTGCTGTGTATTTGGGCATGATTCTGAGGAGTGTCCAAATCGCATTCGACCGACAGTGAAACCTCCTACATATAGACCGAAAGTAGATGAGGATAGTTATACGGAAGTCAAGACAAAGAAGAATGTAAAGAAAAGCGGTTTTCAAGTTAACAATCAAATGCCCAAGTTTGAATATAGACCTGTGGATAAAAAGAAAAAGGCAGTGAGTTCTGCTTACATGAGTGCGAGGAGCACTAGTTCTTCTAAGGTTCAAACTCATAATTCGTTTAGCGCTCTTGGGTTTGTTGGAGGGAACGGGGATAAAGGGAGACGTGAGCCAAATGAGGAGTCTGATGATGACGGGGTAGAGGTTGTATATGATGAAACGAATGAGTTTATGACATTGGGTACTCATCCTACGTCTTCCAGTACAGGGGCAAGCACCTCTCACATAAAGTTGTCTAATGGATAGGTGGCGTCTTTTTCATGCTAAATGGCTGCCAGTTGGTAGCAATTTCATTTTTGACGATGGCGGTTGACGTCTTTTGTTTGTTTTTTCGTTTGTCTACTAGTTAGTCATTATCATGATTGTAGTAGGCTAGATTAATGTGGTAACTTGGTTTGTTTGGTTTTTGTTTACATATATGGGGCATGTCCTGTATATGAACTAGTGGGGAATTCATCCTCACTACTTGTACTTATTTGGCAGTTGTTTATAATAGAATCACCGGGGTAACCCTTTACCCAAAATTTTGACAATTGATTTAAACATAAACATTTTACATTGATGGTTTGTTTGGGTAAATAATTTAAGTAACGAGGCGTGTGTAATATAATACAAGCATGGTGGATACGCGGCTGGTACTTCCTATATATAAGTGCTTGTATGATATTACATATCGTTCCGTTATTTAAATCATTTCAATTTAGATATATAACATTTTACACAAATAACATATTTTTCACAAGACATAGTTTTACAAAACAGTTTGTTTTATACAAACTCATTTTACTTGGTTATTTTATTAACCATACACATTTCTTTTATATAATCTGATTTCTTATCGCATTTTCATATGGTTTATAAAAGAAAACACTTACAAGATTCATGACTAAATTTCATTAAACATTTCTTTAAACTTAAGTCATGAATCCTATTTTCATAAAACCTATGTATCTCACAGGCATTTTTATCCTGACGTACCTATTTTCACATGTGTTTTCAGGAGCTATTGCATAGGATGTTCGTGACACGCTAGGGCGGACCTGTGCCTTAGTGACTTAAAAATTAAGTTAGAACTAGTTTAATAATGTTATGTACTCTTGTTTTCTTTCGTTTAAGACAATGTAACACTCCTATTTGATAAATAAAGCATAACTTTAATTGCCATGGTTGTGAAACAATAATTCTGTTACAACACTCCCCGACGTTTCCGCCACGATTTGATGTTTACTTGGTCGTGGTGTGATAGGTACCGAGGTAGCACTGGCTCAAACCTGGGAAGAGCTTCGCGCTCTAATGATGAGGGAATTATGTCCACGTCATGAGATTAGGGCATTGGAAAGGGAATTCGACGATCTTAAGCAAGATAGCGGTGAGCATCGAGCCTACACGGACCGTTATGAGGAGTTAAGTCTGTTATGCCCGAACATGGTTACGCCTTTGGATAAGGCAATCGAAAAGTAAATTGATGGCCTCCCTGACTCAGTACAAGACATTGTGACTGGTAGCAACCCCACTACAGTTAGGCATGCCATTGAGCTATCCGCTACCTTGACTGAATCTCAGATCAGGAAAGGTAAACTTTTTCGAAAGGGTGATAAGAAACCGATCGAGGAATCGAAACCAAAGGATGAGCAGACTAAATCCTCCAAGAAGTCAAAGAAGCGAAAGGCTTCTCAGAACTTCACCGTGGTCGCCCACAATGGAACAACACCCTTGTCCCCAACCAACCAGCTCAACCCCCTGCTAGGAAGCCATACAATGGAACAACACCCTTGTGCAACCAATGTAGCCTTCATCATCATGCAAGTGTGAAGTGCCACAAATGCCAAAATTGTGGACTTATAGGTCATACAGCAAGAGTTTGCCCAGCTGCAGCTGCACCCAATCAAGCTAACAACAATCCTGCTCAAGCTCGTTTTCCACCAGGTTCTTGCTACAACTGTGGCGAGATGGGCCATTTCCAAAGGAATTGCCCAAAGCTTGCTAATGCAAATCCAGCGCAGGGATGAGCATTTGACCGACTGGAAGACAACGCTGTTTAGAAATAATCAAACCTTATGTATTATTTTCTTTTGTTGTCATGGTCTATGAAACAGTTGTTGTTTATAAATAAATCTTTTTATTTACATTGCCATGTGCTTGCGTGGTTGCATGTATAAACAACATATCCCCTACAATACCGACAATCAAGGAATCGTATTCCTTGAAGAACAGACTACCCCCAAAATTCTTCCATTTTATGATCTCTTGCGTTTTCCACGAAAATCCTAAGTACCCGTTTCTTCCAAGGAAACGAAGTACAAGGCGCAAGTTACAACTCTGGACGAATACCCAATCCTTAATAGGGTACCTAAGGGTATTTCCGTAAGTCCTTAATTGTGGTGTACCTTAATTCGAATGTTACGTTTCCTTGTAAACGAAATTGAATTTTGGAAGATCATCCTATCTTTTTCAGATAGATTCTTGAGGACGTTGAAGTCTATCGACTGGGTTCCTGGTATACCTTGAATACCCATGTTCAAATCGATAACAAGTTAATAACAATTAATAACAATTAATAACAAATTAATAACCAAGAAAACAATTATGTGCATATGTGTTTATGTGTTGACCTAATCAAAGTTGTCTCAAGCTTGTTCAAATTCCATCCCTTTCACATTATAAAACAAACTGTGATTACTATGCAAGGAATTACGTAATTATGGATGCATACATAATTATGGAATTTAGTGCACAGAAACCACAGCAAGTTTTGTCATATGTCTAGAGTTAATTCTATTCATTTCCATTTCTGATGAAGCAACCGTTGAAAATGACTCCGTCCGTTCATTTTCGTTTCTGAAGAATGTCCGTTGAGGGAAATGAACATCCTTTTGATTATTCCTTCATTTCCATTTCTGATGAGGCAACCGTTGAAAATGACTCCGTCCGTTCATTTTCGTTTCTGAAGAATGTCCGTTGAGGGAAATGAATATCCTTTTGATTATTCCTTCATTTCCATTTCTGATGAAGCAACCGTTGAAAATGACTCCGTCCGTTCATTTTCGTTTCTGAAGAATACCCGTTGAGAGAAATGAATATCCTTTTGATTATTCCTTCATTTCCATTTCTGAAGAATACTCGTTGAGGAAAATGACTCCATCCGTTCATTTTCGTTTCTGAAGAATGTCCGTTGAGGAAAATGAATATCCTTTGATTATTCCTTCATTTCCATTTCTGAAGAATACCCGTTGAGGAAAATGACTCCCTCCGTTCATTATCGTTTCTAAAGAATGTCCATTGAGGGAAATGAATATCCTTTGATTATTCCTTCATTTCCACTTCTAAAGAATACCCGTTGAGGAAAATGACTCCGAGCGTTTATTTTCGTTTCTGAAGAATGTCCGTTGAGGGAAATGAATATCCTTTTGATTATTCCTTCATTTCCATTTCTGAAGAACCCGTTGAGGAAAATGACTCCGTCCGTTCATTTTCGCTTCTGAAGAATACCCGTTAAGGGAAATGACAGGATTATGCCTTGCATATATTTGATGGTTATTTAACACAAAGTCACAGACAGACTCCTACGAATAAATTTCGGGACGAAATTTTTCTAAAGTAGGGGAGACTGTGACACCTGTGCCTCCGCGACCATCAAACAAATACCAAATCGATGAAATATTGTGTTTCATACTTGGGATTTGTATAAATATGTGTATCATGTGCACATATCAATTCATGTTCGATTTCGAGCTTTAAATCGCTTTCTGGAAGGTTATACGCGAACTGATGCGTAAATATAACCAGTTTAATACAACAAACACTCCGGAATAGTGACATAGGCTTAACATACCTTAAATAACCTTTACATAACTTAGAAATAAGTTTTGGAGGGTTTGGTATGCCGAAATCAAGTTTATTCGATCACATGGACTAATTTCGACAAACTGCGAAAGTATGTCGATTCGTACTGTGACGAATATTCCGGAACTTGATCATAAGTTAAACATGCCCTAAATATCCCTTTCATAGCTTATAAATAGGCTTTGAGGTGTTTGGTGCGCAAAAATAAACTTTTGAGTCAAACGGGGACTAAAAGCGTCAAAAAGTGCATAAGTTTGCATTTTTGCGCATATCTTACGTTCTGAATATATCCGGACATCCAAAAATTTATGTAATCATTAAAATATTTTATTTTAGTGATTGGCATGATAAAATTCCATTCGTCGTGTAATTTGGATCATTTTTCGCGTTCGTTCGTGTTTCGTCTTAATTAACCGAACAACGCAACTGTACGACCAAACGAACCGACATCTGAGATATTTTTGAGCATGTTTCATGGTCCCTATACTTTAAATTCATTTTAGAGCCTTGAGATGGGGTTAACGGGGCTTAAATGTGCCAAAACCTGAGTTTATCATGTGCAGGGACCATTTCTGACATTTCTGGAAAGTCAGGCCACGCGGGCCGCCTAAGCCTTGTATGGATCTTACGCGGGGCGTGTAAACTGCCCAGATTAGCAAAACTGATTTCCAGCTTGTTCCAGCTGTTCCCCATGTTTGCAAATGGTTTTAAGCATTCTATGGGCTTGTTTAGGGGTGCCCATGGTATTCTAAATCAGGGGGTGTACTTGTACGGCTCAGATCGAAGCTCGTTTATCGAGGAATGATCTTAACGGTTACCCGAAAACTATATATACCCCCATGATTTCATTTGCAAACTCACCTTGATCTGAATTCATTCTCTAAGTTGGAGTTCATACACTTCATACCTGAGAATTTTGGATCAAATCTCCATCGCATGGACCTCTTGTAAGCTTCTTTCGTTCTTTTATGCCTTTTTAAGCGTGAAAGTCAAACAGTGTTTGACTTTCTGCTTTGACCAGTCAATGGTCAACACGAAGTTTTTTTTTGGGTAAAGGGTTACCCCGGTAAATTTTATAAAAATCAAATAAGTACAGAAGGTGTGCCTGACTTAGCACACACAACTAGCCTTGACATACCAAGACTAGACGACCAAAGGAAACACAGCAAGAAACACGACACTACCAAAGACAATTACAACCCAGACATCATGACCAAATCAACAAAACTCTAGCTAAACACACTCCAAATTAACTGCGTTAGCCCGGGTCTTCATCTAGCGCCCTTGCCGGGATCTTCCACTTTTTCAATATTTTGTTATAATCAACTTGGACTTTGAATTTGAACCCCATCATCCTAAGACGAACTGAATTTTTAACCTTCTCGATAACCTGGGCAGCCGAACACTCAACTTGAGAGAATAATCTATTGTTGCGTTCTTGCCATATGTAGTAGGCTGATGCCGAGAGAGCCAATTTGCACACAACATGCTCCAGTCTCTTTGAATTTGAATGTTGCTCCATCCAATCCGAAATAGAGTCCCAAGAATCGCTCACATTATCCATATCCACCATCAACTTAATACTCTGCCATACCTGCGATGCAAATATACACGAGAAAAAAAGATGGTTTCTTGAATCACGGTCATGTTGACATAGAGGACAACACATCAGCCTTAAGTTAGTTTCACTGCCCGCTTCCCAAACTTTCAATCGGTCTTGAGTCTTCAGTTTATTCTTTATAACCAACCATAGAAGAAAAGAATGCCTAGGAACACATTGACTAAACCAAACCATGCTTGCCCAAGTAATAGGATTGTTACGGTGCCGAATGGTATCCCACACTATGAAGGAGCTGAAATGCAAGACATTACCTTCCACATCCTTCCAAACCGTGCGATCCTGTAATTGAATACTAGACCGATCAATTGCCAAACCAATTAAAACTGGATAAATATCATACCAAGCTTGAGGCCATTTCCATTGAGCATTCGCATCAATTAAATCCGCAACTGAACTTTGGAGGTTGAAACCCGCGTTTGCAATGTGTCTTGGAGTTATAAACGCCCTGAGGGGGCTTAGGTGACACCAATTATCACTCCAAGCATTTGTTTGCATCCCACTCCGAATTACTTTCCAGATGAACGGCCGAACCACATTGCGGATAGATAAAATCTTTCTCCACCCCCAACTCATGCTTTCCCTAGGTTGAGCTTCCCAGAAATTTTGATTCTTCAATTTATGATCATAAATCCATTGCACCCATAGAGATTTTCTTTTAAGAAGGATACTCCAAATATGGTTGGTAATAAGGGCTCTATTCACATCCCCTATACGTCTAATGCCTAGGCCACCCTCCATTTTAGGAAGACAAATATCATTCCACGCAACCTTAGCTTTAATTTTTCCCACGTTACCAGCATTCCATAGGAATCGACGTAGACGCTTCTCAAGATCATTAATGATACGAGCCGGAATAACAAACACCGAAGCCCAATAAATGTGCATGGCAGAGAGGACCGAATTAATAAGCTGCAATCTACCCGCAAAAGATAGAGTTTTTGTCATCCAGTTGTTAACTTTTTTATCCATTCGGTCCACTAAAGTCTTGCAATCCCCAGCAGTTAACCTTGATGTGATCAACGGCACACC
The DNA here is from genome assembly GCA_030545235.1 of Helianthus tuberosus. NCBI lineage: Eukaryota > Viridiplantae > Streptophyta > Magnoliopsida > Asterales > Asteraceae > Helianthus > Helianthus tuberosus. Next base: position 117,380,811 of record CM060452.1, on the reverse strand, counting down.
TAGGTACCGAACCGGAAGGGAACCTTCACGAAACGATAAAGCATTCAGAATTTCCTGACGAACCTGCTGAGGAACATTACAAAAGAAAACCGTACTTTTAGCATGACTCGGGACAAGACCCGAAATACTCGTGAACTCCTGCAAGGCGTCCTTGATCCTGGTAACCGAATCAATATTCCCATGAACAAATATAAACAAATCATCCGCAAAGGATACATTTATTATTTGTTGCTTAGTACAATGAGCATGATACTTAAAAGATGAGCTTGAGCGAGCTACCTTTTGGAGTAATAAAGTAAGCACCTCCATGACAAGCGTGAACAAGTACGGGGACATCGGATCACCTTGGCGAAGCCCCCTTCTCCCTTTGAAAAAACCGTGAAGGTTGCCATTGATACTCAAAGAATAAGTAGCCATACTAACGCAAACCATTATCCACTTCACCATTTTCCTGTGAAGACCAAATTGGTAGAGGATCTTTTCCAAAAACGACCAACTAACGGTATCGTATGCTTTTTGAATATCAATCTTGAACGCGCATCTGGGAGGACCTTTATTCAACTGATAATTGTCCATCAACTCTTGTGTTAAGAGAATATTATCAGAAATCCGCCTGCCTGGAACGAAAGCAGACTGATTTATGCTAACCAAAGAGTCCAAGCTCTCTTTTAATCTATCCGTGATAATCTTACTGATGCACTTATAGAGGACATTACAGCAAGAAATGGGCCGGTAATCAAGAACAGAGTCAGGAGTATCCACTTTTGGAGTAAGCGCCAAGATTGTGTGATTTAACTGTTTCAGAATTTTTCCATTTTCAAAAAAATCAAGAATTGCATTTGTAACCTCCTCACCAACAATCTCCCACGCCTTTTTAAAGAATGCTGATGTATAGCCATCAGGCCCTGGGGCTTTGTTTTCACTTATACTGAACATGGCATTTTTAACTTCATCACGCGTAACACGTCTGACCATATTTTCAGCTTCATTAGTACTCACAGCATTAACAAAGACATCAGTCAAGTTAATACTGGAAACAGGGTCTTCCGTGCCTAAAAAACTCGAATAATGATTGACAAGCGCTGCCACTGCTTCATCTCCTTCAAACCGATTACCTGCCACATCCCGGATGCATTGGATTTTACTACGATTGTTTTTGCCTTTAACGCTATTGTGAAAGAAAGCTGTGTTAGAGTCCCCCGCACAAAGCCATTCCACCTTCGATTTTTGTTTCAAAAAACACTCCTCATCATAAGCCGCAGTTTGGAACTCTCGAAGACATTCTTGCTCCTTTTTCCGAATTTCAACATCAAGAGGGTTTTTATCCATCAACTTTTGAACTTCATCTAATTTCTTACGCAGCTCATCAACTTTCTTATGCAAATTTCCTTGCTGAAAAAGGATCTTCCTGAGCCCTGGTTTCAGATTCTTTAATTTATTAATAACCGAAAACATAGAAACCCCATCAATCGTTTTCGCCCATTCCTGCTCCACACAAACTTTGAAGTCAGGTTTGGAAGTAATAAAATTCGCAAACTTGAAAGGTGTGTGATCAGACACACGACTCGGGTGATATATAACATAAGCATCCGAGAATACCTCTAGACTCTTGACATTACACATGACGCGATCAATTTTCCTAAGTAAACCAATCCCTTCCTTCGGTTTCTGGCTCCAAGTATAGTGAATACCATGACCTTTAACATCCACAAGCTCCGACTGTTGAACACAATAAAAAAATTCCCGCATTCCGATAGAGTGACTAGATGTTCCACACAACGAATCATCAAGATGAAGAGCAGCATTAAAATCACCCATAACGAACCAAGCCTTATCCCTACACAACAACTTATGCCTACATAAATCCTCCCAAAGGCTTCTTCGGTCTTGGTATTTATTCTTTGCATAAACGAATGAGCAAAAAACAGTCGAACTATCAGCTTTGGACCAGATTTGAGCATGGATGACCTGTTCCGTTTGAGACAAAATCATGACATCCATCAGATCACTATTCCAGCCGAGAATAATCCTAGTGCCACGCTGACATAACCCCCCGTTAGAAGTCCAATTCCAGTTTCTAAAAACATTTTTACATACTCTATCAAGATTACTGACATTCACATGAGTCTCAAGAATAGCACACATGGAAACTTTATTTTCTGACATGAGAACACAAACCTCATTTTGTTTTAGGGGTTGGTTCAAACCCCTTATATTCCAAGTAAGAATACTATCCATGGATACCGATTTGACCGGGAGTGCTTGCCCCCTCAGCAACCTCTTCATGTTTATCATTCCTCATGAATTCAGCAGTTTCCGTTGGCACCGTTTCTATCACCTCTTCATCATACTTAGTTTGCTTCCCACTATTATTGATCACCTTTTTCGTCAAAACATTGTCATCCTTGATTTCCTGCCCATCTATCTTCGATAAAGCCTCAAAAGAATTCCGAGTATTAACATTTTCACTAGATTTAATATTGACGTTTACCTCCTTTGTACCAGACGGACTCGGATCTGACTTGTTAACCTTGGGTTTGTAAATAAATTTCGTTTTTGGTTTCTTTGGGATAACACCCACTCGAGCCATCTTTCTCTTATCCATAGTAAACCCGTCTTCATCCACAACCACTTGCTTAGTTTTTTTTGTTTCATTTTTCCCACACGTTTGGTCGTTATGACCAAAGATGCAACATATCGAGCACCTTTGTGGTTTCCACTCATATTCGACTTTCACTACTTCATTGATATATCCTTCCTCCTCTAGTTTTGGAATCGCCACAACAATATGATCCTTAAGTTCATTCTCCGCATTTATTTCAATTAAAGCCCGAGCGAAACTACTCCTACCCCAACTTTCCGAGCACATATCAGCTGTATAACCATCCAAACGTCTTGGCTCACCTAACTTAGAAGCTAACAAGCTTAACCCATCATCAGTATAAACCGTAATGGGAACATTATGGAGTTTCACCCATATCGGCACTGACTTAATGCCTTCTTTCTTTAGACTAACCGATGGAGACCAGACATTTAGAAACAACGGGACCTTCCTGATCAACCATGGACCTCCCTCCAACACTTTGGCCATACCTTCTTTTGAGTCAAATTTAAAGAAGAAGAATCCATCCGAATTCATCATGAGTTTGACAAATCCGAACTTAGCCCACACATTCTTTACATAGTATTCAACTACAGGGTATGGTAACCGATTACCCAGAAAATATCCATTTAACACATTCTCAAATTTTTCCTGAACTTTACGAATTACCTCACGAGGAATAACAACATCCGCATCAGGGTTTGTCTCTCCTGAGTCCATCTTTCTGAAATTAACTTCCCTTTTTATCATAGAACTGTTCTTAACCTTTTCCGCATATGACAACTTGTTAATTACCTCTTCCTTATTACGTCCAGGCAAGACATTAGTCTCCTGTACCGGTACTAACACCTTTTCCAACTCATCTATGATGTTTATCATTCTCGGCTCATTTTGGATTACACCTCGCTTTGGCAACATCGGATTTCCATCAACTTTAAGTGATCTAGCATCAAGCGTATTCCCAAACTTGGGGAAAATACCACGTAACTCTTGTGAAGCCGGCGGTTTTGTATTGATCGAAGAAATAAAGACGTCCCCATGTAGCTTTTCAGTGAAAGCCTGGAACCCTAAGTCATCCAAGCCTTGATCTCTATTTCTCTCCATGCAGACGAAAGCAACAATCTCGTTCTAATGAAGAAATCAAAAACATGCAGCCACCACAAAAATCCTAAACCTTATAAACCCTAGTGATAATCTTCAACCCTTAATCGATTAATCCAGAGTTTTCGATCTAGCTAAATTAAACTCAGTTAACCGCAATAAAAAACAACTAGACTAATAAATCAGAGAATCAAACTAAACACTAAGGAGGCGATTGAAACGAAAAAACAAGAAAAAACCCTAAATTCGAAATCGGTCACAATTGCTAACTAGTTCGTTATAGAGTTTTGAAGTAATCAAATCTCCAATCACAGACAGTTATACAAGAGATCGCAAAGAAGAATCAAGGTTTACGTGAGGAATCAAAATCGCCAAAGGTTAGAGAGAAAACAGCCATCACTTGTTGGTCAACACGAAGTTCGTTTGAACTTCGCAACGTGAGCATAATCACAATGGTCATAGTCCTTTGTGACTATACCTACTGATTACCACGTTGATTAGGTGTTGTGACGAGTCATAGTTTCGGTCAAAATGGGCGTTTATGCGTATTTTGCAACCAAACTATTCTTGGGTATCAAAACCCTTTGTTTTGATATCAAACCTTTTTTCAAACTTCGTTAAACATGTTTTAACATGTTTAACTCGTCACTTTTAGATTTAGTGCTTATATAGGGTCGTAAGGTAAGCGGTCTAAACAACCGCTTAGACTTTCGAACCCGACCCGTTTGGTCGATCATTAGGATCCGTCCAAACATATTTTGTGATCGTAGTTGTATAGGGAATAACCTTTCGAGGTTATACCTTATGGTCACTTCGTTTAGTTAGTTGTATGATAGGTAGTTTATATGCCTTAGGAAAATGACCAAAATGCCCTTTTTACGCATAAATTCATTTTAAGCATATGTAACCTAAATTTTGACATCTAAACTGATTAGGCAACAATATTAGATATGTTAAGGCATATAATACTTGTCATAGGACTAGTTAGGCGGTCCAAACGCGTTTTACGCGAACGACACGTTAAAGTAGCGTAAGCTACCTAAACGGGTCGTAATGGGTCGTAAGCACTTAGGATAGGTTTCTATTTAGTATGTAGGCTTTGTTAAACCATATCGTATGAGTTCCAACACTCATTTGGTTTACGAAACCTCATCATATCCAATCTTCCGATTTAGGTCCGGTTTATTAACATAGTTACCTATATTAGGTGTCGTTTGATTTTCCGTGATCCCTCTAGCTTTGCTTGGTTGTTGTTCAAGACTTCTAAGCATCCTCAGGTGAGTACATAGTCCCCTCTTTTACTGTTTTCAAACTGTTTTGGGGTGAAACACATGTGCCTACTTGTTTTTTTTTGGGTAAAGGGTTACCCCGGTGATTCTATATATTCACAACCAAACAAAACAAGTAGTGTAGAAAGCCTACACTAGTTCACTCATGAGACATGCCCCATGAACTTTCGTGCTTACTTGTTACTTTCGTGCTTTTCATGCTTTTATATCATTTACTTGTTATATTCATTAGTACACTTATAATACATGATTTCATTATGTTTTGCTATGTATGTTCTCTTAGCATGCTAGCACATTGATTTTCATATTACATTTCGTTGCATATGTTAATCCAGCGTATGGACACATTGTTTTACATTTTGAACTGTTTGAACCGTTGGGTTAGGGAAGTGATTAGGTAATGGGGTGGGTGTAATGTGTTATAAGCATGGTGGATACGCTGCTGGTACTTCCTATATATAAGCGCTTTTAACACATTATATATCGTTGCGTTATCTAGATCACTTGGGCAATGTTAGCAAAACAAAGTTATATTACAAGGTTTTTCTAACAATATAAACCATTCAAGTTTTATTACAAAAACGATTTTAGATCTGGGTCTATATAAACAAATGTTTTGGAGTTAAGATTCATGGCATCGAGGTTTTATAAATTATAACAAATCTATTTTAAACTTGGTTATTTCAATTCACAATATAAACATTTTACAAAACTAAGTTTTGTAATATCGAATAACAAGTTGTTTGAGTTATTTCAAAAGGTAAAACGAGCCATGAATCTGACACTCACATAAAACCTATGTACTCGCCGGCATTTTTATGCTGACGTATTTTCACATGTGTTTCAGGTACCATAGTTGGTGATGTTTGATGATGATATTGATGCATGCTCACATAGGAACGGACGAGGCCTTAGTGACTTAATAACAATGAAAGTCTATTTGTTCATGTTTTGTTTCTAATTTCAATACAATGTAATACTTTTAATTCAATAAAACAAAACTTCAATCCATGTGTTATGTAACAATGATTCTGTTACAACACTCCCCGACGTTTCCGTCGCGATTTGTTGTTTTACGCGGTCGGGTGTGACAGTAGCTCCCAACCTAACTATAAAATGTTAAGATTTGGTTGGCTAAGATAAAGGAAAAAAGGCATTAACATACCAAGAACAATATTTAACATACTAACATTTAGGGATCCAATTTGTATTTATCTTGGTATTTATTCCCAACTAATTAGTGCATAAGATGGTGGCGTGTGGGAGCGGGGAGCACCTGGGGGAGCTGAGGTAGCACCCTCCCTCATCGTAGATCACCTCCCCCACCCCCCGTCCTCCTTTTGGTGCAGTTGGGAACCCAACCCTGTCCTCCCCGATCTGTTATGCTTGTTGATGTTTGTAGCGCCCTGCTTTTCGTAACTTTCCTTAATTGGAAAGCTTATCTTGTATTTCATTTTTTTTGGAAATCATGTATTCCTTGTAATCGTGTTTCCGTTGTATCGTTGTAAAATCTGAGACTTTGATCATAAATAAAATCTGTATTTCATACAAATCATACTTTACTTATTCGTACATGATTATACGTTTGAATTCATTATGCATATGATACCTTATCCGTAATTCTTGTAAAATGTGTTAAACATACAAATACTTGTCATACGTACTAAATTTATACGATTATCACTCATGCTTTTATACATTTACGAATGCTTATTCATGATTCTATACTTATCCTTATATCAAAGTTACATAATACCCCCTTATATTATGACCTTTATACTTAAAACGTATCACAACATAACAAACGTAAACATAAGGGACTAAAAATGCAAAAAATGAAACTTTGGTCCGGAACATAGATGATCGGAGTGTCGCGCTCCGGTCAAAGATAATATTTATAATCCCGAATTACCCTTAAAAAATAGTTAGCGGTAGTAAGGGGTCGAACCACGAAGAGTCTATGGTTTGCGAATGGACTTGATTGATTTTAAAAGATTTTGTCACAATTATGAAGCTTACTAGATTGTTTTTATGAATTTTGTTTGTTTAGAAAATGGGTCGGAATGAACCGACAATTTGGTTTTTAATTACTAACTAACAAGAACTTAAACAAATGCACGGAATTGTAATTGATGGTTTAAAACAAGATAAGTAAACAAGGTTCACACCCGGTTCAACAAATGCAAGACCTAGGGTTACTACATGTTTTAACTTGGTTTAATCCAAGTGGTTCATTAACGGTTTGAAAATCACAAAGCTTAGGTGCCAATCGCTATCGACGTTATAGACAACGGACCATGATGCACTTCGTTACTTTGGACAAGTAAATCCTATCAAAAGACAAGGCATAAATACGAATATTCATTTCACAAAGTCAAATTTAATCGTTCATTCGACAATTTGCAAATACAATACAAATGTATGACAATTATCTAATGATTCAAATGCAAATCAATTAGTCACAAACCAAGTATCAAACAAATACTAAACCCTAAACCTTACAAAAGTCTACACCGGGGTGAAACCTCTGAGAATTTAGCCGCTCATGGAAGGATGAACGCGATCACCGGATGAAAGGAACTTGAGCTTGAACATCTTGCAACCTTGAATTTGATGGAAATGGATGCTAGGGTTTGTGGTGATGGAAGGTTGAAGGTTTGATGATTCATGGTGAAGATGGATTAGGGTTGTAAGATGAAGATTGTGATGAGTCGGTTGATTGATTCGAGTAGTCTATGATTAGGAATGAATTGGATGATGAAAAAAGGCTCCAAGGTGATTCAAAGTTCAAAAAGGAAGTGTAACCCCCGTTTCAAGGTAAAAAATGGTGTTATAGCTCGTCCCCATTCAAAAGAAACTTATCTTTCGCGATGCAAGAAAGTAAGGGGCGTCCTCGATGGCCATTTAGGGCGTCCCCGACGGCCCCTGGAAGTCTCAGTTTCACCCGACGGCTTAATCTGCTGTTTACAAAGGTTTCTGGCTTACGGAACAAACCAAAGGGCGTCGCCGACGGAACAAACCAAAGGGCGGTGCCTCTAAAACCCATTTTTTGTTTTCTTCATAACTTATTCGTTTTAGCTCTGTTTTATTCCCTGTTTTCGCCCACGTCTTCGTAATTCAGCCCTTTATCATGCTATCTTCCAATATCTTCATTTTCAATCCATTAATATCCCCTAAAACACATCCAATCTTCATGGTTAACACCAACTTGTTTTCTTTTTTTCCATTTCTTGATCCCGGTTGACCCGATTTGCGTCCTGGTGCTCCGTTTAGCTCCCGATTAGCTCCTTAAACTCTTTTAGACCTATAAAACACAAATCCCATAAAAAGTAGGCTATTCAAGATTAAAAGCTTCGTAAAAACATCAACTTAAGCATAAACGATCACCGGTTTTCAACCACGTATCACATCCCCACACTTGTCGTTTGCTTGCCCTCAAGCAAATATGTTTTTCACTTTCACGTGGGTCGAACGAGAAACACACATTCCATTCCCGAGACTAAGGTTAAGGTCTGATGTCATACTATGTTCAACTTTTTACAATTTTCAACATATCTAACGGTAAAGTGACTAATCATGTATAAAATGATTATCCAAGATTAACCCGCCCTTGAAACCCACAAATCATACATATCCCTTACAATGTTCACTCCACTCGATTTACAAGTTGGCTAATTTTAATGGTGTATTAGCACCTTTTAAAGTAATCACTCAAAACCGAATACAACATGTACCCGCATAGGCTTGCAACTCAATCGTTCTCCACCACCGGACACGAATACTAAGCACAAGTCAAAAGGTCTTTAAAGGGTTGTAATGGGGCTAGGCTAAGGGTAGGAAATAAGATATTTTAACGTGGCGAAGGTGATGAAAAATTTGATTTTTATTACAAACGACTATACTGAATAAAACTAACTATAAACATCAACTATGAGGCAACGGCTTTCGCCTTTTATTCAACAAACTAATAACTTGTATTTTTGTACTTTTCTCAATGCTTTTCTATTCTTTTTCGCAACATTTTCTGAATTTTTTTTTCATATGAATTACAACTATACAAACACATAATCCTATAATCGAATTTTCATCACACGGGTTTAAAAAGAAAAAAAGGTTTATGGTTATGGGCTAAGTGGGTTGTCAAACGAAAGGTTTAGGCTCAAAATTGGCAACTAAGGGATAGATTTCGGGTAAGGGTAAGCAAATGGTGTAAAAGAAAAAGGTTTACCTAATGCCTTAAGCATTCCCGTGCTTATATTCGGTCCGTGGTCTCAAACGTATCAAAAGATGCAAGTTCTACAATACATGACTAATGGTCCACTCAAACAAAGAAATATGTGTATATATGATGTATAAAAGTGGCTCAAGATCTCACGTATTAAGGGTATGGAATATGATATACATAAATTGCAAGTTTCTTAGGCGGATTATTCCCAAATAACCACCCGCTAAATACCCGTCATGCTATTAACTCGAAATTGACCATGACAAAAGACCAAATGGGTTGTGTCATCCCTCGTTAACTTAGTTACTTGTGCTTTTTAGATAGCTTCAAACAAAGACATTTTAAAAAAAAATGAAATTTTTCCCCCATCCCCACACTTAAGGTCAACATTGTCCTCAATGTGTAGTGTTTAAATGAACGGGGAACGGGTCAAAAATCGAAAAACTTTTACTCCCCCATCCCCACACTTGAGGAAAACATTGTCCTCAATGTGTGAGAACTAGAGTTTTTTCAAAACGCACAAGGGATGTGACACGGCTAACCTTCCCCAAAATTTCACCCCGGAAAATAAAATACAAAATACAATCCACTTATTTGCTAACAAAAAATCAAAGGTAAAAAGAAACGTATGCACCTGGTTTTTCGCTCATTCCTCGTGTGCTCTTCATCTTTCAACAAAGTGGTCGTCTCACGAACATGGTGTACCTACAAATCTCAACCCTTGTGTAGAAGCATGCTTCTCACAACCATCCAAATTTGTTAGTTACCTAGTTCTACCACTTTTATGAAAACATTACCAAGCCATACGTTATTTCACTTTGATTTATGTGGAAAAATAATGTACGATAACAACAAACCTAACTCACTTTCGTAGGAATCACAGTTGCATTTAGCTTATGCAATAAGCCCTTTTAAACCCCCCGATAGCTCGGGAGGACGAGTAGGTCTCATGAGGGTTATATAGGGAACACATCCACAACGTTCATTTAGCCTAAAACGAAATAACAAAATTATACAACAACAACAACACAACTAGACTACAGAGATAAACTAAAACGAATTGTGAAAGAAAATGTACAACAAGTAACTCACCACCTCATGGTGGTCGAATGGCGTGCTTGCCGCCCACGAACTCCTCAAAATCACCCATCGGTGATTCATGCCATTTGTTTCCAAACGGTCTAAACTTCCTCACTTCCTCTTCCTTCTTCTTTTCTTAACACGACTTCTTCGCCTTCTTCTTCTTGACCGTCTTCTTCTTTGTTTCTCCAAACCTACCAACCATAGCACATACTTTTTTGTTTAGATTCATGTCCTCCTTAGGACACTTATCCTCACTAATCGGGTTAGTAAATTTAGGGAAAACATTCAAAATCAATTCCCGGTCCCCAAACTTCATGTTTACCTTTCCTGTTGCACGGTTTATTATGGTATTAGCTGTTGCAAGGAACGGTCTACCCAGTATAACTATTGGTTGTGTGTCCTCGACACACCCAACATAATCAACTACTAAGAAGTCATCTGGGTAGTAGCAATCATCTACCTTAACAATCACATCTTCCACCATCTCCCGTCGATGCGTGGGAGTCTGATCGGCCAACACCACGGGAGTGAAAAACTTTTTCAATGGACCAAAATCATATTGGTCATATAGACTCCCGGGCAAAATGCTCACACAAGCTCCAAGATCTAGGAGCACCCTCTCAATTTTGAATGTACCAATTTGTATTGAAATAAGAGGATCTCCCGGATCTTGTGCTTTTTGGGGGAGGGCACTCGATAAAACGGCACTAACATGAGATATCAAATCAACCGGTTTGGGTAATTTGTTGTGCCGTTTTTTCGATGCTTAACTCCTTTAATTATTCCACATGAGCCGGAACCTTTTTAATGTCATCGAGTAACGGTAAATTAATTTTTGCTTGTTTAAAATTTTCCCACCTCTCGTCCTTTGGTGGGTACCGTTCCTCAACTTTTGATGCATTAATCGTGTTAAGTTAATTTAAATAGTTTTCACAAAAAGAATTTTTATATTTTCAGTTTTAGTTTGTGAAATCGTTTCTTGTTCATTTTCACTTTCCGGCTCATCACTTGCATCTTCCACTACACCATCAACAAATTGTGGTGGTGGAATGCTTTGAACACTACAAATTTCATCATTCGGAAGAAGACTTACCGCACTAATGTGTACATTCCTCACATTGCCCGTGCTTGAGCTTTGATGCTTCGTGTTCATTGTGGTGTCACTTGGGAGTTTTCCTACATTTCCCCGCATTTGAGCTACCTCTTCAGCAAGTTTCCCAACTTGCTTCGCCAACATCTCATGAGATTTATCCCTCATCTCATTTGCCTTTTTCATCTCCTTAATGTCACTATTGGACTCCTTAACCACATTCAATAGTGCATCTATCTTGGCACTCAAATCATCACCACCGCCTTGATTGCTGTTCATTTGGTAACCCCCTTGGTTACCTCCTTGGCGAGTTTGGTGCGAATACCCACCTTGATTTCCCAATTGGAAATTCGGGTTCATTTGGTTGGAGGCATTACCATACCTAAAGTTAGGATGGTTCCTCAATCCGGGGTGGTAAGTGTTGGAGTTCATATCGTATTGGCTCCGGTCTCCATACACTTGATTCACATCCACGGTGGCTTGATAATTCTCGGTCCAGTGACCGATGTTGCCGCATTCTTCACATATGGTGTATTGCACCGCACCCACTTCTTTTTTCTTCATGCGGGCCAACTCCTGCTCCAATGTTTCAATCCGATCCTTAGAACTCGCATCACAGTCGGGCCAAGACCTTGAGGTGGGGTGCTTTTTGGCTCGATAGGCGAATATTTCACCTTTGACCTCTTGCTAATCCTCTTGAGGAATTCCCAATCGTCGTCCTCATGATTACTCATCAACGTTCCATTACTAGTCGACTCAAGGTGGTTCCATATCTCATCATCCAAACCCCTCATGAAGCATTTGGCCAACTCCCATTTTTCAATTTGATGATGAGGGCATTTCCGAATCAATTCTTGTATCGAGTAAATGCTTCGTGTAACGGTTCATTGATAGTTGGCGAAAGGACCGAATTTCATCTCTAGCATCATCGGTCTTCGCCATCGAATAATACTCGTCAAGAAAAACCTGTTGCATTTCAGCCCATGTACGAATACTACCCGCCGGAAGTGTGAGAAACCACTATTTCGCTTTATCCTTCAACGAAAACTGAAACAATCGAAGCTTCACCTCTTCCAATGCAAAATCATGTCCTCCAATCGTACTACATATGGCAGAAAACTCCGCCAAATGGGTATACGGCTCATCATTAGTCCTCCCATTGAAATGGGGGAGGATGTTGATGTAATGGGGTTCACAATAAAAATTCGTCTTTCACACACAATCGGTGAATCATTGTCAGTGATCACCGGTCTAAAACGGTCATTAACACCCCTCGGAGGTTGTTGACGACGACGTAGACCGTCAACTTCTTGATCAAATGGTCTTCGATTATCTCGTCTATTACCACCTCGGTCTCCACCTTGGTTTCCACCTTGATTACCTCCTCCCACAAAACGAGGAATCCGGTTATGATTCACATTGTTGTTATTATTGTAATACCCATCATTCCGGTTCCTTGGGTGATTGTTTCGTGGGTTTTGGTTGTTTCCATAACCGTCATTTCGCATATTCCCATAACCGTAGTCGTCGTTCCCCACAAAGTTGGCTTTTTGGTAGCCAAACTCGTCATTATCAAACCCCCTTGCGTTGTAAATGTTATCCCGGTTCACATACCCCCAACCATCATCGTCTACCCGTTCGTCATAATTACCCCCGTCATCCGAGTATTCTGAGTGAATACTCACGTGCTCCGGCGATTGGTAACCGGGAACACTATACGGCTCATCATCAGGGATGGCATTTCTTAAGTCATCAATGTTAAAGAACGGAATATTAATTCACGTTTTAACTTAAACAAATGCACGGAATTGTAATTGATGGTTTAAAACAAGATAAGTAAACAAGGTTCACACCCGGTTCAACAAATGCAAGACCTAGGGTTACTACACGTTTTAACTTGGTTTAATCGAATTAGTTCATTAACGGTTTGAAAATCACAAAGCTTAGGTGCCAATCGCTATCAACGTTATAGACAACGGACCACGATGCACTTCGTTACTTTGGACAAGTAAATCCCATCAAAAGACAAGGCATAAATACGCATATTCATTTCAGAAAGTCAAATTTAATCATTCATTTGACAATTCACAAATACAATACAAGCGTATGACAATTATCTAATTATTCAAATGCAATTCAATTACTCACAAACCAAGTATCAAACAAAACCCTAAACCTTTCAAAAGTCTACACCGGGGTGAAACCTCCGAGAATTTAGCCGCTCATGGAAGGATGAACGCGATCACCAGATGAAAGGAACTTGAGCTTGAACATCTTGCAACCTTGAATGTGATGGAAATGGATGTTAGGGTTTGTGGTGATGGAAGGTTGAAGGTTTGATGAATCATGGTGAAGATGGATTAGGGTTGTAAGATGAAGATTATGATGATTCGGTTGATTGATTCGAGTATTCGATGATTAAGAAAGAATTGGATGATGAAAAAAGGCTCCAAGGTGATTCAAAGTTCAAAAGGGAAGTGTAACCCTCGTTTCTTGGTCAAAAATAGTGTTATAACTCGTCCCCATTCAAAAGAAACTTATTTTTCGCGATGCAAGAAAGTAAGGGGCGTCCCCAACGGCCCCTGGAAGTCTCAGTTTCACCCGACGACTTAATCTGCTGTTTACGAAGGTTTCTGGCCGACGGAACAAACCAGAGGCGTCACCGACGGTGCCTCTAAAACCCATTTTTTGTTTTCTTCATAACTTCTTCGTTTTAGCTTTGTTTTATTCATCGTTTTCGCCCACGTCTTCGTAATTCAGCCCTCTATCATGCTATCTTCCAATATCTTCATTTTCAATCCATTAACATCCCCTAAAACACATCCAATCTTCATGGTTAACAACAACTTGTTTTCTTTTTTTCCATTTCTTGATCCCGGTTGACCCGATTCACGTCTCGGTGCTCCGTTTAGCTCCCGATTAGCTCCTTAAACTCTTTTAGACCTGTAAAACACAAATCGCATTAAAAGTAGGCTATTAAAGATTAAAAGCTACGTAAAAACATCAAATTAAGCATAAACGATCACCGGTTTTCGACCACGTATCAATAGACCCGTCGGTCGCGCGACGGGGATGGGTGGTTGTGGTCGCTTGACGCGAGCCCCCCTGATCCGCATAAAGTTTCTATCAGCTCATCCATTGGGCACTTGTGTGTTTGTGTAGTTGTGTTTTCTTCATTAATCACTCACCAACTCACCCTAAACCTCAACTATAAAACCCACCTCATTCCCATACTTTTCCACTTTGCAAACACTTCAATCTCACTCTCAAAACACTCTAAATCAGCTGAGAAATCAGATTCAAGGCAGAAACATCTAAGTTGCAAAAGTGTGTTCATACTCACCTTTCTTCTATCTTTCTTCACTTCTTCTTCCTCTACAATGTATGGAACACCTCTAGGAGTGTCTCCACAAGGTTTTCCATGGAAAACCAAGGTGGAACATCACCATTTTGAGGTCCAACTTTCTGTTTTGGAAGAAAACTTTATAATACTTTCTTTAATCTTGAGTTTTCTTCAAACAAACCTATGTTCTTATGCTCCTAATCAAGTCTATCTATGATTAGTGAGCTTAAACAAGGTTGTTTCATACAAATTAGGAGGTGTTTATTCACTCCAAACTTTCTGTTTTATAAGGGTTTTATCCCACAAGTGTTGTATCCTTCCAAGCTTGTTCATGTAATAAGACTTTTGATTGGTTATGTGTGATTATTTGGAGGCCTTGGCCATCCTACTTTCAATCCACCACCTCACTTGATGATTTCCCTCTTAGTTAGTATGTATATTAGCTTTCTATTTCATTCATGACCATCCTTGTTGTCCTTGTAACAACTTGTGCATTGGTGAATCTACGAAAGAGGTTTTAAAGGAAGGTTATCCTCCTACTTCCATGCATGACATCCATTATAAAGAGCAGGAGGGAGAGGAAGAGAGAAAATGGTGAAGAGTTTGAATGAAGATGATGATGTTTGGTGACCTTAGGTTAATCTTTATAAACTTCCAACATCATAATGTCTATGGGGTTAAATGTTGGGTATCTTGGGAATGTGGTGGGGCCACTTTTGGGGCTAGTTACATGAAAGGGGGAGGGGTAAAGTGCAAAGTTTTGGAAGTTAAGGGTTTAAGATGTAAGTTAGAAAGTTTAAGGTGAAGTTAAGAGTGTTTAAGTTTTTTATGATTTTTAAGGTGTTCTATCACCATAACTTGCTTTAAAACATAAAAACTATGTTTCTAGTCTATTTTTGGTGTTTTGGGTAGTGTCTGGTTAATCGTTCAGTTGTTGGTTCGTTAAAGTGCTAAATAGTGAATTTTACAAGGTATGCAGTACCTTTTGTGACAGTTTTCATTCCCGACACTTTACAAGTTATTCTGGACACTTAATCATTAATTATGTATGTTATTTTGGTGTTTAAATGCTGATTTTTGTTGAATTCTACAGAATTATGCATTTAAAGTGCATTTCGGACAGTTTTTAGTGCTTATTTTAGCTTCCGGAAAGTGTTTATGTTAACTCTTGTTCACACACTTGGGTTTTAATGTATTTTTTATGTTGGACCTATCTCTAAGTCCTAAATCTATTGTTTATCTGCATTCTTAAGCTGTGCTGACACATCTTGTCTAACCGGTGAGTTTACTAATCGTTTTGACGCAACGCTTAAAGTATTGTATATTGTGACAATTAATGTATGAAACAGGGTGATAATACTAAAACCCAGCATCAATCCTATGCGGATGTGATCCTAAACAATCAGGCCGAGCAAGGAGGTGCTAAGATGGGGGTTGGTTCAAATCAGATTCCGAATGGTGAGAATTCAGCTAGTAATGCCAATGGTTTGGATGCTAAAGTTCCTAAAATAAACTTTCGTTCACTAAAATCAGATGTATCTTTGGATGGGGTGGATGTAGTACTACCGATTGATTCTGTTCGCCAGGTAAAGGACAGATTATCTAATACTCTTTATGGTTACTTCCTGGGGGATAGAATTGCTTATCCGGTTGTTGAATATTTTGTGAAAACAAATTGGAAAAAAATATGGTTTTCAGAAAATTATGATGAATTCGAATGGGTTTTTCTTCTTCAAGTTTGAAGATAGACAGGGTATGAATAATGTACTTGAAGGGGGTCCTTGGCTGATTCGGAACAAACCTCTTTTTCTTAACACTTGGTCCCCTACTACTACCCTTAGAAAGGAAGATATCAAGAAAGTTGCAGTTTGGGTAAAATTGCATGATGTTCCTCTTGCAGCTTACACCGATGATGGTTTGAGCATGTTGGCCTGAAAAATTGGTTCTCCTTTGTTGCTTGATTCTTATACAGCTTCTATGTGTTCTGAAAATTGGGGTAGGAGTTCTTTTGCAAGGGCTCTTATTGAAGTTTCAGCTGATCATGGATTTAAGGAGGTGATATCTATGGCTATTCCTGATTTGGATGGTGAAGCTTATGTTACGGAAAAGGTTAAGGTGGAGTATGAGTGGAAGCTTCCGAGATGTGCTCATTGTTGTGTCTTTGGTCATGATAGTGGTGATTGTCCTAAACAGGTTGGTCCTACTCCTAACCCCCATCCTAAAGCACCTATAGTAGATGGGGATGGTTACACTGAGGTTACGAATAGGAAAGCGGTTAGGAAAAGTGGGGTTCCGGTTAATACTCAAAAACCAAAATTTGAATATAGACCGTTGAATTACAAGAATATGATTGGGAATACATCTTCTTCTACTAATATGAAGGGTGGAAAAGGTTCAATTCAGACTCACAACCCTTTTAGTGCGCTTAACTCTGGAACAAATAGAACAATGGGGCAGCATAGTAGTGAAGATCTGGATGATGATGAAGTTGAGGTAGTGTATGATGAAACTTTGGGCGTTCGGAAGCCGGAAAATCCAGGGGCAAGCACCTCTACTACAAAGGTCTCCAATGGATAGTCTAATTTTGGTTCGTGTGAAGGGGCTGACAGTTTGTGGCAACTTCATATTTGATGATGGCGGATGAGGGTTTATTTTGTTTTGGTTTGTCGTGTCTACTTCATATATTTTCATGATGTATAGTAGGCTAGGTTATGGGGTGTCGTAGGTTGTTTGGTTTGTTTGGTTTACATATATGGGGCATGTCCTGTATATGAACTAGTGGGGAACACATTCTCACTACTTGTACTTAATTGCGGTTGTTTTTAATAGAATCACCGGGGTAACCCTTTACCCAAAAAAAAAAAAAAGACAATTAATGTATGAAACATGCATGAATTCAAATGCATAACAGGTAAGCATATAATGCTGACGTGTAAACACATAAATGCGGGAAATAAATAATTATTAAAATCGTACGGAAATTACCGGTTTTGTGCCAGTTGTCACAATATATACATACATACATACACTTAATATTATTTCTAATAATCCAAGACAACAACATCACTTTAATCACACATATTTTCATATATATCCATTTTGATCATTCAAACAATCATCTTTCAAGAACCTTTTTATTCAAAACTCAAAACACAAACTCTAACTTATATACACACATATCACGGCTCATATACATACCACATATAAATTTTTATTTTGATAAAAATCATTTGTTGTTTAGTTTCCAAGAGTTGTGAGAATCCAAGTATTTGAGAATCATGCTATCATTATCATCATCATCAAGAAACAAGTTTAAATGTTATAAAAGTTGTGTACCTTCCAAGAACAAAAGTGGGTTTATGATGAGATTCTTTGATGATTATAAGCTTGTTTCTCCTTGAAATCACCTTTAAATCTTCAAATAAGCTTGAAACTAACTTGAAAAGGCCTTGAATCTTCAAGAAATAAGTTTGAAATTTTGAAAGGATGTGTGTATGTGTGTGTTTGGCTGAGACCTTCAAGAGAAAGGAAATGGATGGTTTTTTAATTTGGAAACTTGATTTATGTTGAGTATCGAAGTAATTGGAATGATTAGTCTTACAATTTGGACACTTGGCACAACATGGGGTGTGGTGGGCACACAAGGTGCCGCCACCTTGCCCCCCCCACACACATTCTCTCACTTAATATATATACATACACATATTCATGCAAAAAACAGGTATTTAACTGACTACCGGGTATTTTATTTCGTGTTTTAACTGCGTTTTAAGGCGTTCAAAATTAATTTTATCATTCTATAAAAATTAACTCGCCATAATATCGCTAAACAATATTTTGTTCGCCTAGACTGGCTGCGTTGTCTGCATTTTGCAGTATATGCGCGGTATTGAACAGTACGCGTTTAAATTTGCAAAATAAGAATTTTAAGCATTTTAATTAATTTTTCTTCACGAAAATGATTAAAAATAGGATTTTAATCATAATGGAATATTTTTAGGATTTTAACATTATTCGGGCGGTCATCGACATTCGTTTCGCATTTTGTTCGTTACGCAATTATCTTATTATTGCCAACGTAATTTTTAACAAAGTTTGGGTTTATCAATACTTCATATACCTCATATTAACGTCATAATTAATAATTTAGTGCCTTCATATAATCATAACACGTGTCACACTAGTACAGTACAGGCTCAAAATAGCCGGGTGTCACAATATGTAAATGAGATAGTTTCATTACATGGTTCCGTTATCCACTCTGTCCATCTGTTTGAGGGTGGTGATAAGCTATAGTTAAATTTAGTCGTGTTCCCATAGCTTTTTAGAAACTTTTCCAAAAGTGAGAAGTAAAACGACTATCTCTATGTATGTAATCTAAGGAAATGTTTTGCTAATGAATCTTTAATGGTACCTCTTCAAGATATAGAGGTGAATGAAAAACTAAAATCTATTGAGAAGCCTCTACAAATTGAAGATAGGAAGATCAAGAACCTCAAGCATAAGAGATTCATTCTGGTGAAAGTGAAATGGGATTCGAAAAAAGGACCAAAATATACTTGGGAACTAGAATCGGAAATGAAGCGAAAATACCCTTACTTGTCCCAACAAATCCCGAGGACGAGATTTCAAACAAGGTGGGGAGGATGTAACAACCCTCGAAAAGGGTATAACGAATCTTAACCAAGACTCCAAACGGGTACGATGGAAACCAACACGAAAAACAAAAGAATTCTGATTTAGTCCACGTCACGCTACGCGACGGTGGAAACCTTATGTAGTCGCGCGACACGACGGCTATTTGACCACCAGTTGACACATGACACCACGTGGCATGCCTACGTGGTGACTCATGACACCTATGCTGTCACACCCCCAAAATCCACACGCGGAGTATTACCGCGAGGCATGTGACGACCAGGATCTTAGCCACTAATTATTTTGAATGGATTAGTTATTGTTATAAACATTAGCATAATTAGTGACCTAATTTAAATTTTTCAAAACATAGTTTAAGTTCACAGCGGAAAGGGAAAGAAAACGCATCATAATTGAATCCACAAGTTTATTATCATGTTACTTACGAACCACGTACTCCATCCGATTGCAACGTCCGTCCAAAATTGTATCGAGCAACCTGCAAAGCATGCAGTAGAGTGTCAACATAACGTTGGCGAGTTCACGTGTTTGTAGTTCTCCAGTTTTTAATTCCAAAAACTCGTTTTAACCAGTTAATTTATCCGTTTATACATGCGATGGGGAGCTACCCCATAAGTAAGCGACTAAACTGTTTTTACAATACCGAATACTATTCATCCGTACGTTTCCGTAGAGTGCCCCGTTTGTCAATGTTCTATCATCATTGACGGTTGCCAGAGTACATTAGTTCACGACCGATCCCATACCTTGGCACGGTGTGAGGTTGGTGAGACCTAAATAGCGCTATCAACTAATAACCCGTTCGCCTGGCCCCGGCGACTAATCGGTATTAAGAAGTGAGGACTTGAGTGATAGAGTTTTGTTTAGTGTTGCTTGTTGCATCCAGTATAAACAGTAATTAACTAAAAGTTCCCAGTAACAAGGGAAGTAAGTAAGTTTGTTCCCAGTAACAAGGGAAGAAAAGTAAGTTTGTATCCCTCATAAGGGGATAGCGTTGTTACCCGTATCCCACACAAGGAGATAGAAATACCGTATCCCGCACAAGGAGATAGTAAGCAATCCCAAACCAGGAAAAGTGTTTTGTTCCGTTTCCCAATCCACCGGGAACGCATGCTTTAAGTAAAAAGTAGTGAACTCACCTTTGCTTTGCTCGGTAATTAATTTACTCGTGTTACGTTGGTCAACCATACCCTATTATGGTTATTAAATATTTATTAGGACGGTATACAAGTAATCACGTATAAGCTACACGTATCTAACACGTATTTGTCAAGTAGTGTACAAGTATTAGTTATTTATAACATAATAACCATACAATCAGTCAATAATAAGGGGACAATATGTTGTGTGCAACTACTAAGGCATTTGGGCTATCTAAATGTGCGGCCCAATAGATACGGTCCAAACATATAGACGGTGCGGCCCACTTGTCAAGTGTGCGGTCCACACGAAAGTGTGCGACTTAGCTTTATCATGAAACATAAACAATTCAACTTATACCTATACTTATCTAAATTATTCATCATAATTTAGCATTTATTCTAGCATTATAACATTCCTTATTTTATACACGAATCAAACAGTTTACATCAATTTATCTTTATCCTAAATCATTGTCGGCAATTCATATCATGAATTCATGGCATGCATATAAGGTCTCCAAATCAATGAGTTTACAAACATATATAGTTTGAAATCAAATACTTATTATTTCACAAAACAAGATGTAAAATAATACAAAAATAACAAACATAATAATACTAAAATAATTATTTCATTCTTTAATTCACCACCACTATCAAATATGCATCAATTTTAGAATCACATAACACAAGTCAACCAATCATTTATACCAAACAGTTAACAAACGCAAATAGTCAACCAAATCCATAATAGACACACATATATAATCACAACGGTTTCGAGCATTTTAGAACCTTATGTATTCATAAAACACACAAACAGCCAACTATCACCAAGATTAAAACACAAAATATAAACAAACTGACCGAAGGTTTGTACTGATGGTTGTGGGTGTGACCCGAGACTTCCGAGCATGAATATGAGAAGAAAATAATCCGCTGACTTGTTTACCGAACTTAACCCGAATCATGACCCGCCCCGAATCTGACCACCACCACCGTCGCGACCTGCCGGAACACCACCTCCATTGCCGTCTTCAACATCACCAGCTGAGAAAATCACGGCTGTCGTGACCGCCACCGGCCGTTGCCGGAATCCCGCTGGCACCGTCTCCCTCTCACTGCTCTTTCTTAAAAACAAGGTGGGTGTGGGTATCGTCGGAGTGTCAGCGTCGGACGCCGGAATGGAGAGGGAATACGAGAGTGAGTGTGTGTGTACGAAGGATTTGGGGATTGGGGGTGCTAGTCGGAGAACAAAGGGGAGCAGGGGGGGGGTTGTGCGACGCCGGAAATCATGGCCAGCACCGGCTCTGGTCGCCAGAATCGAGAGAGAGGGAAGAGATGAAAGGGTGTCGGCTGCATAAATGGTATTAGGGTTTTATTATTAAAATGTGGGTGGGGGTTTAAGTCTGTATATATATATTGTAGGGTTTAGGCTAGTTGGGTTAGGCCTAGCCCAAGTGCGTGAACCCGCTAAACGATTAGGCGTCTCGCTCACGGACTGATCCGGGTTTATTTGCAATTAAGTGAATGAACCTCTCGTCGCGGATTATTATTATTATTTTTATAAAATGATAACGATAATAATACTAATAATAGTAATAAATAATGGTGAATACGAGCATTAATAAAATGCTCGTCTCTCGACGATCAGGATCGAGGGTTCGAGTTGTCACATTCTCCCCATGTTACAGGAATTTCGTCCTCGAAATTTAAGCAAGGGTTATACGATGCGCTCTGATACCAATCTGTCACACCCCCAAAATCCACACGCGGAGTATTACCGCGAGGCATGTGACGACCAGGATCTTAGCCACTAATTATTTTGAATGGATTAGTTATTGTTATAAACATTAGCATAATTAGTGACCTAATTTAAATTTTTCAAAACATAGTTTAAGTTCACAGCGGAAAGGGAAAGAAAACGCATCATAATTGAATCCACAAGTTTATTATCATGTTACTTACGAACCACGTACTCCATCCGATTGCAACGTCCGTCCAAAATTGTATCGAGCAACCTGCAAAGCATGCAGTAGAGTGTCAACATAACGTTGGCGAGTTCACGTGTTTGTAGTTCTCCAGTTTTTAATTCCAAAAACTCGTTTTAACCAGTTAATTTATCCGTTTATACATGCGATGGGGAGCTACCCCATAAGTAAGCGACTAAACTGTTTTTACAATACCGAATACTATTCATCCGTACGTTTCCGTAGAGTGCCCCGTTTGTCAATGTTCTATCATCATTGACGGTTGCCAGAGTACATTAGTTCACGACCGATCCCATACCTTGGCACGGTGTGAGGTTGGTGAGACCTAAATAGCGCTATCAACTAATAACCCGTTCGCCTGGCCCCGGCGACTAATCGGTATTAAGAAGTGAGGACTTGAGTGATAGAGTTTTGTTTAGTGTTGCTTGTTGCATCCAGTATAAACAGTAATTAACTAAAAGTTCCCAGTAACAAGGGAAGTAAGTAAGTTTGTTCCCAGTAACAAGGGAAGAAAAGTAAGTTTGTATCCCTCATAAGGGGATAGCGTTGTTACCCGTATCCCACACAAGGAGATAGAAATACCGTATCCCGCACAAGGAGATAGTAAGCAATCCCAAACCAGGAAAAGTGTTTTGTTCCGTTTCCCAATCCACCGGGAACGCATGCTTTAAGTAAAAAGTAGTGAACTCACCTTTGCTTTGCTCGGTAATTAATTTACTCGTGTTACGTTGGTCAACCATACCCTATTATGGTTATTAAATATTTATTAGGACGGTATACAAGTAATCACGTATAAGCTACACGTATCTAACACGTATTTGTCAAGTAGTGTACAAGTATTAGTTATTTATAACATAATAACCATACAATCAGTCAATAATAAGGGGACAATATGTTGTGTGCAACTACTAAGGCATTTGGGCTATCTAAATGTGCGGCCCAATAGATACGGTCCAAACATATAGACGGTGCGGCCCACTTGTCAAGTGTGAGGTCCACACGAAAGTGTGCGACTTAGCTTTATCATGAAACATAAACAATTCAACTTATACCTATACTTATCTAAATTATTCATCATAATTTAGCATTTATTCTAGCATTATAACATTCCTTATTTTATACACGAATCAAACAGTTTACATCAATTTATCTTTATCCTAAATCATTGTCGGCAATTCATATCATGAATTCATGGCATGCATATAAGGTCTCCAAATCAATGAGTTTACAAACATATATAGTTTGAAATCAAATACTTATTATTTCACAAAACAAGATGTAAAATAATACAAAAATAACAAACATAATAATACTAAAATAATTATTTCATTCTTTAATTCACCACCACTATCAAATATGCATCAATTTTAGAATCACATAACACAAGTCAACCAATCATTTATACCAAACAGTTAACAAACGCAAATAGTCAACCAAATCCATAATAGACACACATATATAATCACAACGGTTTCGAGCATTTTAGAACCTTATGTATTCATAAAACACACAAACAGCCAACTATCACCAAGATTAAAACACAAAATATAAACAAACTGACCGAAGGTTTGTACTGATGGTTGTGGGTGTGACCCGAGACTTCCGAGCATGAATATGAGAAGAAAATAATCCGCTGACTTGTTTACCGAACTTAACCCGAATCATGACCCGCCCCGAATCTGACCACCACCACCGTCGCGACCTGCCGGAACACCACCTCCATTGCCGTCTTCAACATCACCAGCTGAGAAAATCACGGCTGTCGTGACCGCCACCGGCCGTTGCCGGAATCCCGCTGGCACCGTCTCCCTCTCACTGCTCTTTCTTAAAAACAAGGTGGGTGTGGGTATCGTCGGAGTGTCAGCGTCGGACGCCGGAATGGAGAGGGAATACGAGAGTGAGTGTGTGTGTACGAAGGATTTGGGGATTGGGGGTGCTAGTCGGAGAACAAAGGGGAGCTGGGGGGGGGGTTGTGCGACGCCGGAAATCATGGCCAGCACCGGCTCTGGTCGCCAGAATCGAGAGAGAGGGAAGAGATGAAAGGGTGTCGGCTGCATAAATGGTATTAGGGTTTTATTATTAAAATGTGGGTGGGGGTTTAAGTCTGTATATATATATTGTAGGGTTTAGGCTAGTTGGGTTAGGCCTAGCCCAAGTGCGTGAACCCGCTAAACGATTAGGCGTCTCGCTCACGGACTGATCCGGGTTTATTTGCAATTAAGTGAATGAACCTCTCGTCGCGGATTATTATTATTATTTTTATAAAATGATAACGATAATAATACTAATAATAGTAATAAATAATGGTGAATACGAGCATTAATAAAATGCTCGTCTCTCGACGATCAGGATCGAGGGTTCGAGTTGTCACATTCTCCCCATGTTACAGGAATTTCGTCCTCGAAATTTAAGCAAGGGTTATACGATGCGCTCTGATACCAATCTGTCACACCCCCAAAATCCACACGCGGAGTATTACCGCGAGGCATGTGACGACCAGGATCTTAGCCACTAATTATTTTGAATGGATTAGTTATTGTTATAAACATTAGCATAATTAGTGACCTAATTTAAATTTTTCAAAACATAGTTTAAGTTCACAGCGGAAAGGGAAAGAAAACGCATCATAATTGAATCCACAAGTTTATTATCATGTTACTTACGAACCACGTACTCCATCCGATTGCAACGTCCGTCCAAAATTGTATCGAGCAACCTGCAAAGCATGCAGTAGAGTGTCAACATAACGTTGGCGAGTTCACGTGTTTGTAGTTCTCCAGTTTTTAATTCCAAAAACTCGTTTTAACCAGTTAATTTATCCGTTTATACATGCGATGGGGAGCTACCCCATAAGTAAGCGACTAAACTGTTTTTACAATACCGAATACTATTCATCCGTACGTTTCCGTAGAGTGCCCCGTTTGTCAATGTTCTATCATCATTGACGGTTGCCAGAGTACATTAGTTCACGACCGATCCCATACCTTGGCACGGTGTGAGGTTGGTGAGACCTAAATAGCGCTATCAACTAATAACCCGTTCGCCTGGCCCCGGCGACTAATCGGTATTAAGAAGTGAGGACTTGAGTGATAGAGTTTTGTTTAGTGTTGCTTGTTGCATCCAGTATAAACAGTAATTAACTAAAAGTTCCCAGTAACAAGGGAAGTAAGTAAGTTTGTTCCCAGTAACAAGGGAAGAAAAGTAAGTTTGTATCCCTCATAAGGGGATAGCGTTGTTACCCGTATCCCACACAAGGAGATAGAAATACCGTATCCCGCACAAGGAGATAGTAAGCAATCCCAAACCAGGAAAAGTGTTTTGTTCCGTTTCCCAATCCACCGGGAACGCATGCTTTAAGTAAAAAGTAGTGAACTCACCTTTGCTTTGCTCGGTAATTAATTTACTCGTGTTACGTTGGTCAACCATACCCTATTATGGTTATTAAATATTTATTAGGACGGTATACAAGTAATCACGTATAAGCTACACGTATCTAACACGTATTTGTCAAGTAGTGTACAAGTATTAGTTATTTATAACATAATAACCATACAATCAGTCAATAATAAGGGGACAATATGTTGTGTGCAACTACTAAGGCATTTGGGCTATCTAAATGTGCGGCCCAATAGATACGGTCCAAACATATAGACGGTGCGGCCCACTTGTCAAGTGTGCGGTCCACACGAAAGTGTGCGACTTAGCTTTATCATGAAACATAAACAATTCAACTTATACCTATACTTATCTAAATTATTCATCATAATTTAGCATTTATTCTAGCATTATAACATTCCTTATTTTATACACGAATCAAACAGTTTACATCAATTTATCTTTATCCTAAATCATTGTCGGCAATTCATATCATGAATTCATGGCATGCATATAAGGTCTCCAAATCAATGAGTTTACAAACATATATAGTTTGAAATCAAATACTTATTATTTCACAAAACAAGATGTAAAATAATACAAAAATAACAAACATAATAATACTAAAATAATTATTTCATTCTTTAATTCACCACCACTATCAAATATGCATCAATTTTAGAATCACATAACACAAGTCAACCAATCATTTATACCAAACAGTTAACAAACGCAAATAGTCAACCAAATCCATAATAGACACACATATATAATCACAACGGTTTCGAGCATTTTAGAACCTTATGTATTCATAAAACACACAAACAGCCAACTATCACCAAGATTAAAACACAAAATATAAACAAACTGACCGAAGGTTTGTACTGATGGTTGTGGGTGTGACCCGAGACTTCCGAGCATGAATATGAGAAGAAAATAATCCGCTGACTTGTTTACCGAACTTAACCCGAATCATGACCCGCCCCGAATCTGACCACCACCACCGTCGCGACCTGCCGGAACACCACCTCCATTGCCGTCTTCAACATCACCAGCTGAGAAAATCACGGCTGTCGTGACCGCCACCGGCCGTTGCCGGAATCCCGCTGGCACCGTCTCCCTCTCACTGCTCTTTCTTAAAAACAAGGTGGGTGTGGGTATCGTCGGAGTGTCAGCGTCGGACGCCGGAATGGAGAGGGAATACGAGAGTGAGTGTGTGTGTACGAAGGATTTGGGGATTGGGGGTGCTAGTCGGAGAACAAAGGGGAGCTGGGGGGGGGGTTGTGCGACGCCGGAAATCATGGCCAGCACCGGCTCTGGTCGCCAGAATCGAGAGAGAGGGAAGAGATGAAAGGGTGTCGGCTGCATAAATGGTATTAGGGTTTTATTATTAAAATGTGGGTGGGGGTTTAAGTCTGTATATATATATTGTAGGGTTTAGGCTAGTTGGGTTAGGCCTAGCCCAAGTGCGTGAACCCGCTAAACGATTAGGCGTCTCGCTCACGGACTGATCCGGGTTTATTTGCAATTAAGTGAATGAACCTCTCGTCGCGGATTATTATTATTATTTTTATAAAATGATAACGATAATAATACTAATAATAGTAATAAATAATGGTGAATACGAGCATTAATAAAATGCTCGTCTCTCGACGATCAGGATCGAGGGTTCGAGTTGTCACATTCTCCCCATGTTACAGGAATTTCGTCCTCGAAATTTAAGCAAGGGTTATACGATGCGCTCTGATACCAATCTGTCACACCCCCAAAATCCACACGCGGAGTATTACCGCGAGGCATGTGACGACCAGGATCTTAGCCACTAATTATTTTGAATGGATTAGTTATTGTTATAAACATTAGCATAATTAGTGACCTAATTTAAATTTTTCAAAACATAGTTTAAGTTCACAGCGGAAAGGGAAAGAAAACGCATCATAATTGAATCCACAAGTTTATTATCATGTTACTTACGAACCACGTACTCCATCCGATTGCAACGTCCGTCCAAAATTGTATCGAGCAACCTGCAAAGCATGCAGTAGAGTGTCAACATAACGTTGGCGAGTTCACGTGTTTGTAGTTCTCCAGTTTTTAATTCCAAAAACTCGTTTTAACCAGTTAATTTATCCGTTTATACATGCGATGGGGAGCTACCCCATAAGTAAGCGACTAAACTGTTTTTACAATACCGAATACTATTCATCCGTACGTTTCCGTAGAGTGCCCCGTTTGTCAATGTTCTATCATCATTGACGGTTGCCAGAGTACATTAGTTCACGACCGATCCCATACCTTGGCACGGTGTGAGGTTGGTGAGACCTAAATAGCGCTATCAACTAATAACCCGTTCGCCTGGCCCCGGCGACTAATCGGTATTAAGAAGTGAGGACTTGAGTGATAGAGTTTTGTTTAGTGTTGCTTGTTGCATCCAGTATAAACAGTAATTAACTAAAAGTTCCCAGTAACAAGGGAAGTAAGTAAGTTTGTTCCCAGTAACAAGGGAAGAAAAGTAAGTTTGTATCCCTCATAAGGGGATAGCGTTGTTACCCGTATCCCACACAAGGAGATAGAAATACCGTATCCCGCACAAGGAGATAGTAAGCAATCCCAAACCAGGAAAAGTGTTTTGTTCCGTTTCCCAATCCACCGGGAACGCATGCTTTAAGTAAAAAGTAGTGAACTCACCTTTGCTTTGCTCGGTAATTAATTTACTCGTGTTACGTTGGTCAACCATACCCTATTATGGTTATTAAATATTTATTAGGACGGTATACAAGTAATCACGTATAAGCTACACGTATCTAACACGTATTTGTCAAGTAGTGTACAAGTATTAGTTATTTATAACATAATAACCATACAATCAGTCAATAATAAGGGGACAATATGTTGTGTGCAACTACTAAGGCATTTGGGCTATCTAAATGTGCGGCCCAATAGATACGGTCCAAACATATAGACGGTGCGGCCCACTTGTCAAGTGTGCGGTCCACACGAAAGTGTGCGACTTAGCTTTATCATGAAACATAAACAATTCAACTTATACCTATACTTATCTAAATTATTCATCATAATTTAGCATTTATTCTAGCATTATAACATTCCTTATTTTATACACGAATCAAACAGTTTACATCAATTTATCTTTATCCTAAATCATTGTCGGCAATTCATATCATGAATTCATGGCATGCATATAAGGTCTCCAAATCAATGAGTTTACAAACATATATAGTTTGAAATCAAATACTTATTATTTCACAAAACAAGATGTAAAATAATACAAAAATAACAAACATAATAATACTAAAATAATTATTTCATTCTTTAATTCACCACCACTATCAAATATGCATCAATTTTAGAATCACATAACACAAGTCAACCAATCATTTATACCAAACAGTTAACAAACGCAAATAGTCAACCAAATCCATAATAGACACACATATATAATCACAACGGTTTCGAGCATTTTAGAACCTTATGTATTCATAAAACACACAAACAGCCAACTATCACCAAGATTAAAACACAAAATATAAACAAACTGACCGAAGGTTTGTACTGATGGTTGTGGGTGTGACCCGAGACTTCCGAGCATGAATATGAGAAGAAAATAATCCGCTGACTTGTTTACCGAACTTAACCCGAATCATGACCCGCCCCGAATCTGACCACCACCACCGTCGCGACCTGCCGGAACACCACCTCCATTGCCGTCTTCAACATCACCAGCTGAGAAAATCACGGCTGTCGTGACCGCCACCGGCCGTTGCCGGAATCCCGCTGGCACCGTCTCCCTCTCACTGCTCTTTCTTAAAAACAAGGTGGGTGTGGGTATCGTCGGAGTGTCAGCGTCGGACGCCGGAATGGAGAGGGAATACGAGAGTGAGTGTGTGTGTACGAAGGATTTGGGGATTGGGGGTGCTAGTCGGAGAACAAAGGGGAGCTGGGGGGGGGGTTGTGCGACGCCGGAAATCATGGCCAGCACCGGCTCTGGTCGCCAGAATCGAGAGAGAGGGAAGAGATGAAAGGGTGTCGGCTGCATAAATGGTATTAGGGTTTTATTATTAAAATGTGGGTGGGGGTTTAAGTCTGTATATATATATTGTAGGGTTTAGGCTAGTTGGGTTAGGCCAAGCCCAAGTGCGTGAACCCGCTAAACGATTAGGCGTCTCGCTCACGGACTGATCCGGGTTTATTTGCAATTAAGTGAATGAACCTCTCGTCGCGGATTATTATTATTATTTTTATAAAATGATAACGATAATAATACTAATAATAGTAATAAATAATGGTGAATACGAGCATTAATAAAATGCTCGTCTCTCGACGATCAGGATCGAGGGTTCGAGTTGTCACATTCTCCCCATGTTACAGGAATTTCGTCTCGAAATTTAAGCAAGGGTTATACGATGCGCTCTGATACCAATCTGTCACACCCCCAAAATCCACACGCGGAGTATTACCGCGAGGCATGTGACGACCAGGATCTTAGCCACTAATTATTTTGAATGGATTAGTTATTGTTATAAACATTAGCATAATTAGTGACCTAATTTAAATTTTTCAAAACATAGTTTAAGTTCACAGCGGAAAGGGAAAGAAAACGCATCATAATTGAATCCACAAGTTTATTATCATGTTACTTACGAACCACGTACTCCATCCGATTGCAACGTCCGTCCAAAATTGTATCGAGCAACCTGCAAAGCATGCAGTAGAGTGTCAACATAACGTTGGCGAGTTCACGTGTTTGTAGTTCTCCAGTTTTTAATTCCAAAAACTCGTTTTAACCAGTTAATTTATCCGTTTATACATGCGATGGGGAGCTACCCCATAAGTAAGCGACTAAACTGTTTTTACAATACCGAATACTATTCATCCGTACGTTTCCGTAGAGTGCCCCGTTTGTCAATGTTCTATCATCATTGACGGTTGCCAGAGTACATTAGTTCACGACCGATCCCATACCTTGGCACGGTGTGAGGTTGGTGAGACCTAAATAGCGCTATCAACTAATAACCCGTTCGCCTGGCCCCGGCGACTAATCGGTATTAAGAAGTGAGGACTTGAGTGATAGAGTTTTGTTTAGTGTTGCTTGTTGCATCCAGTATAAACAGTAATTAACTAAAAGTTCCCAGTAACAAGGGAAGTAAGTAAGTTTGTTCCCAGTAACAAGGGAAGAAAAGTAAGTTTGTATCCCTCATAAGGGGATAGCGTTGTTACCCGTATCCCACACAAGGAGATAGAAATACCGTATCCCGCACAAGGAGATAGTAAGCAATCCCAAACCAGGAAAAGTGTTTTGTTCCGTTTCCCAATCCACCGGGAACGCATGCTTTAAGTAAAAAGTAGTGAACTCACCTTTGCTTTGCTCGGTAATTAATTTACTCGTGTTACGTTGGTCAACCATACCCTATTATGGTTATTAAATATTTATTAGGACGGTATACAAGTAATCACGTATAAGCTACACGTATCTAACACGTATTTGTCAAGTAGTGTACAAGTATTAGTTATTTATAACATAATAACCATACAATCAGTCAATAATAAGGGGACAATATGTTGTGTGCAACTACTAAGGCATTTGGGCTATCTAAATGTGCGGCCCAATAGATACGGTCCAAACATATAGACGGTGCGGCCCACTTGTCAAGTGTGCGGTCCACACGAAAGTGTGCGACTTAGCTTTATCATGAAACATAAACAATTCAACTTATACCTATACTTATCTAAATTATTCATCATAATTTAGCATTTATTCTAGCATTATAACATTCCTTATTTTATACACGAATCAAACAGTTTACATCAATTTATCTTTATCCTAAATCATTGTCGGCAATTCATATCATGAATTCATGGCATGCATATAAGGTCTCCAAATCAATGAGTTTACAAACATATATAGTTTGAAATCAAATACTTATTATTTCACAAAACAAGATGTAAAATAATACAAAAATAACAAACATAATAATACTAAAATAATTATTTCATTCTTTAATTCACCACCACTATCAAATATGCATCAATTTTAGAATCACATAACACAAGTCAACCAATCATTTATACCAAACAGTTAACAAACGCAAATAGTCAACCAAATCCATAATAGACACACATATATAATCACAACGGTTTCGAGCATTTTAGAACCTTATGTATTCATAAAACACACAAACAGCCAACTATCACCAAGATTAAAACACAAAATATAAACAAACTGACCGAAGGTTTGTACTGATGGTTGTGGGTGTGACCCGAGACTTCCGAGCATGAATATGAGAAGAAAATAATCCGCTGACTTGTTTACCGAACTTAACCCGAATCATGACCCGCCCCGAATCTGACCACCACCACCGTCGCGACCTGCCGGAACACCACCTCCATTGCCGTCTTCAACATCACCAGCTGAGAAAATCACGGCTGTCGTGACCGCCACCGGCCGTTGCCGGAATCCCGCTGGCACCGTCTCCCTCTCACTGCTCTTTCTTAAAAACAAGGTGGGTGTGGGTATCGTCGGAGTGTCAGCGTCGGACGCCGGAATGGAGAGGGAATACGAGAGTGAGTGTGTGTGTACGAAGGATTTGGGGATTGGGGGTGCTAGTCGGAGAACAAAGGGGAGCTGGGGGGGGGGGTTGTGCGACGCCGGAAATCATGGCCAGCACCGGCTCTGGTCGCCAGAATCGAGAGAGAGGGAAGAGATGAAAGGGTGTCGGCTGCATAAATGGTATTAGGGTTTTATTATTAAAATGTGGGTGGGGGTTTAAGTCTGTATATATATATATTGTAGGGTTTAGGCTAGTTGGGTTAGGCCTAGCCCAAGTGCGTGAACCCGCTAAACGATTAGGCGTCTCGCTCACGGACTGATCCGGGTTTATTTGCAATTAAGTGAATGAACCTCTCGTCGCGGATTATTATTATTATTTTTATAAAATGATAACGATAATAATACTAATAATAGTAATAAATAATGGTGAATACGAGCATTAATAAAATGCTCGTCTCTCGACGATCAGGATCGAGGGTTCGAGTTGTCACATATGCCCTAGCCTAGACCTTTCGCGCTACGCGAAGGCTTGTCTTGAATACGGTCGCGCGATGCGACAAGACAAGACTGAAGTTTAGCTATAAATTGGACGTGCATTTAGCTTTCACAGTTTCTCAAATTCGTTTCTTTCTCTCTCGTTATACTGCTATTATACCCGAAGTTCTAAACCTCAGCCCGTAATCAGCGTGCTAACTCGAATCACTGGTACAATACCTTGTTTGATCGATCTAAAACCCAACCAACGAATGTTTAAGTGCTGCATGTATACGGCTATACTTTGTCCTCACGTTGTGGTTTGGATATCGTGATTATTGTTAAAGTTGAATTGGGTTAATGCACTAATATGTGTTGCATTGTGTGCTTAATTAGGAAATCGAGACTTAGACAAAAAGGCTATTACTGAAACACTAAATCTGCAATGTGAGTCATTCTCTTTTACTCAAATGATTTGCAAAACCCTAAATGTTTTCTAGTCATATTTACAATGATTAAGTTTTTTGTATTCTGAAATCACAGCCGGTATGTGGGGTATTGTATACATTACTTGATAAGCCTTACTAATGGACAAAGGGTTAGCCACTAGTAATATGACCACAGTCACCGAAATGGCCGAGTAGCAAATATTGTTGGTAATTGAAAGATATAAACAAATGTAAAAACTCTTAATGCTGTAAATTACAATATTATGTCTTTTACAAGAATTGAATGAACTTACCAGTATTTCCGCTTATCAAATGTTTTAAAACGCATTTCAGATGATTTACTGTGAAGAGAAGAAAAAGTGCTATGAAGCACTCAAGCTTAAATAAGTGGCTATGTAAAGCTGAATAAAACGTGTTTTGTAATCAAGGGTTTATCCCATGGAAAATCCTTTATGAAAATACGGGTTTTATCCCACAACTTATGAAATGAAAATTTCGGCGTTTTGAAAACTCTGATATTTTTCCTGACACCCGGTCCTGATAAATATTTCCGCTACGATAATTTTAATAAACACCGGTACCACTCGTATCTGTCACGGCTCCCACCCAGAGAGGGGTCAGGAGTTGTGACAACCATCACCAGCGAATCATAGAAAACCTCCATCCCTGACAATCAGTATATGCTTGGTGTTGAATGCCCTAAATCTTAAACCCAATGCCACTTTCCTAAATGTAATAATCCATCCAATAAACATTATTAAATAACATGAAAGTGCGCGTATGGCGTAGGTTAATTACCTATAACCAAATAACAACCACTTATATAACTAATTGTTGGTGTCATTCATGGATAATGTAACGTAATGAACATAAAAATAAATTCGAATGATAAATCCATTACATTAACTGCGGTTTAAAAAACTGAACTTTTATACCGGTGCTAAAAACTGTATAAAGCCCTCCGATGACCACCATAAGACTTAGTACCATTCCCAAAACACCTAGTCCCCAATTTAAGCACCAGGAGAGACTATAAGGTTTTGGTTTTTTAACCCTTAGCCACATGAAGCATGGGTATGCTAGTGTGACAGGCAAAGCAATCCCTCCAACCAAACCAGCCACAGCTCCCATGAAAGGAAATGCGACTGCAAAAAAGAATGATATGAACCCAAATAAATCCCGCATGATCACCCTGAGCCACCATGGGCACGGCTTCTTGAACCTTATCACAAACATTGACTCCATCTCATCAAATATTGGCATCCCATATATTTGGAATGAGGTAAGGCTATTGATGATAACCAGTAAGCTTACTAGCCCTTGCATAGACTTGGCTAGATCCGTAGCATGGAACATTAGCAATGCCACCAACATTCCATTTGAAGGAATCTTATAATTACAAAAACAAAGACAAAAAAATAGTTATTTACATCGTTAAAATTTGTTATATTGCCTGAAAAATAGTATATACCACTACCAAAACTTACTAGATTGCCATAAGCCCAAAAGCCACCAATTGCAAGGGGGAACAAGCACATAGCTATAACAATATACGAAGCTTTAACACCCTTCCACATTGGAATTCGAGATGGATGTTTCTCACTCGACGGCATTGTAGCCTACATTGAAATTATAAGATTACTTCGAATCATAAAAAATATGTTTTAAAAGACCTAATTAACATCAATCCAGGCTTGGCGACTTTGATTGAAACCGTGTCTTGACAGGATCATTTGTAACCTAGTCTTTACATCAAAGATATAGCAATGCACATAGGGGTTTGAATTCTAATGCATACGTATATATATGTTAAATAGTTGAAAATGCCTATTTACCCCGTGTTTATAACAATGATTATATTATCATCATTGTTATATTAAGCAAACTAATAGTCCCTGTGGTTTGGTGAAATTTCGTCTTTAGTCTTCACCTTTCTAAAACTACACCTATAGTTAGGGCTCTAATTGAACCGAACGAATACAAACAAGGCCATGTTCATGTTCATTCGTTAAGGAAATTAACATGTCCGTGCTCGTTCGTTAAGGAAATTTAGTTGTTCAGAACAGTTCGTGAGCATCGATCTCGAACACAAACGAATAAAAACGAACGTAAACGAACATTTAACTTGAAAAAAACAAATAAAAACAATGTTAACCTTAAACATTGGACATAAGTAGTTAAGTACAACCATCAAATGATAAATCAAAACACAAGAAGTCTACTACAACCACCAAACAATGAATTAAGTTTAATTAACTTAGACATAACTATTCAAAGTTTAACTATCTTAGACATAATTATCCCAAAATATGTCTTGAATATCCAAATTTTTGCTAACTTAGAAATAAACAATGTTTCAAGTTTTTAATAAGTTTAGATAAAAGGTTTATTATTCCTTTAGTATAATCAAACGAACGCAGTTGAACGAACGATACATTTGTTCATGTTTGTTCGCTAAACTAACCGAACGAATTTTTTTGTTCATGTTCGTTCGTTAGCTAATTGAATAGACATAAACGAACTTCCCGCTGAACGGTTCACAAACTGTTCACTGAACATTAGGTTCGTTTACAGCCCTACCTATAGTCCCTAACGTTTGTATGCTCGTTTCTCGGATAGTCCCTAACGTGAACGGGGGTTAGTTCTTGGTGTTAAGTAAGTGTGAATTGACTAAAGTGTTGTTAATATAAAAACGAATAAAAGAAACATGATTCTTTTTCATGTACATACCCCTCCTACACTGCGACTATACATCTAAACTATACGGTGTGGAGGGGCTTGAAAATGGGGCGTTATGCGACATGTGGACGACATGTAAGCACGCATTAGAAACGGGGCGTGGTGCGAAAACGGAAGGTGTGGAACGGGGCATGGAAATGTGGCGTTATTCAACACGTGACATAGTTTTTTATTGTTAAATTATATTTAAAAACTTTTTATTTAAAAAACATTGATAGTAATTAAACAAATAACATTAATAGTTAAACATTACATAATTTAAAAATAAAAAAAAATACACGAAATAAGATTAAAAAAAGATTACATAATCAAAATTAAACATTATTAAATAAAAAATCTAATAATCTGTCATGTCGAAACGTGTTTAAATTCACGGTTGTAGTCGTGTCTGAAGTTTATGAGGGCGACTTTTATGATATCGTCATCCCCAAGGTCACCACCCGCATTTTCCACCGCGGTGTGCACCGTCTCGAATCTTTTACTATCCAAACGAATAGTCCTAAACCGAGAACAAAGCGCATCCACAGTGCAGGTGGTGTCAGCCCTATGGACACATAAGTGTTAGAAAATTCTCCCCCAAAACGGACCATTTGAGCAATTACGCGGCGTGTAGTGGCTAAGCGCTCCAACCCACGACTAGTATAACGTGATATCTTCTTCTTCAATCCATGGAATTGTTGCTATTTTTTGTAGGTTGGGAGGTATATTGTAAAAAAAATTGGTAGAAAGTTGAGAGCACTTAAGAAAGTTTGTAAAAAAATGTTAGAAATAGGGTGATTTATATAGGAGGTGTTATTAAATTTTAAAAAGTAAAAAAAAAAAAGCAATTTAACCATTGCACCCAACGGCTACGTCCCACGACCTGTAGAAATGTGACACGTCCACACAATTTGAAGCTCCGCGCCGATGAAAATTGACTCGCCCCCACGACAACACTAAGGTCCACACCATCCCCGTTGTGGTGTGCGCGACGTGGAAAGGCCTAAACGCAACAAACCCACGCCCACATCGAGTGGTCCAACCCCATCATCGCCACCACACATTTAACCGCGCCTCTACCGTCTCCTGTCACCGCAACCCACACTTGAACAACAGTTTCATAAATTTCAGATTCTCAACAAAACCCACAAAAATGTTTTAAATTGAAAACGATTGAACAACAATTTAAGCAATGTTAATGTGATTTTGTCAATATTGTGCAAGTTTAATCGATCGGAGGATGAGATAAATTTTTGTTACAAGTTATAATTATAATATTTAAACCATTGCAAATGTTCAGATGACGACAATAGCGAGTCGATTTGACAGGATTCTGATATTCAGATGACTGGGCGGATCTGCATATGTCGTCTTCCGACGTTCAACATCCGTAAACCTCTGCATTTTCCTCATCATCACCCACCTGACCACCTCCAACCACGAACACCGGTTCAACCTGTCGCCACATGACCAAACCACCTACTTCTCACCCAACTGACCACCTCTAGACCAAACACCAACTCAAACGACCATCATATCCGACGTTCTACAAGGACCTATAACCTTCTACCTTCCGTCGCATCTCTAACTGGAACCACCACCTTCTTCACCATTAGCCACCCGCAAAACCACTTCGTCAAAATAACAAAACCCCTTCCTCCACCTTTAGTTATGGTTTAACAAAAGTCGAGTAGAATAAGTTTTGTTTTCAAGAGTTGTATGGCTGAGAAAGAGAGAAAACAAGAAAGAAGATGAGAGGTGCGATAGAGAAAGAGGAAAGAGAGAAAAAGGGTGGGGTAGGGTGGTAGAGGTGAAATGGGGTTGGCGTTACAAAACAGAGAAAAACAACTTATGGAAAAGAGTAATCGACGCACTCCATGGTTCAAGAGTAGGCTGGGAATGTTTGCCTTTCAAAAAATCTTTATCGGGGGTGTGGAGTAATATAGCTAAGTCGATCATTAACACCAAAGTTGGAGGGGTTCCATTAAGAAATTTTCTGAAAGGTACAGTGGGCAATGGGGAAGATGTGTTATTTTGGCTTGATACTTGGCTCACGGATGAACCTCTTAAATATAAGTTTCCGGATTTATTCCGTTTGGAATCGAAAAAGCAATGCAAGGTTGCGGAAAGGATCTCGGTTCAGGGAGGAATGCAGGTCATCGGTGGAGCTGGCGATCTCCGCTGTAGTCGACGGAGCTGTTGGACAGCCTCGGCCTTCTTGCTGTGCTCCTTAATGACCTGCAGATAACACCGAATAGGGATAGTTGGAAGTGGGCTGCGGATTCGGAAGGATGCTTCTCAGTCAAATCCGTAAAAACATTATTAAAATCTGAAGACAATCAGGAGCCTTGTTTCATATTAGAATGGTGTAAGTGGGTTCCCGCGAAGTGTAACATCCACGTGTGGAGGTCCAGTTTGAATAGTATCCCGATAGTGGAAGCTCTTACGAGAAGAAACGTTCATGTCGAAGACTCTTTGTGTTCGTTCTGTAGAGAGATTGAAGAGACAGCGGAACACATTTTTATCTCTTGTATATCGGCTACCATTGTATGGAATCATATTAGTACTTGGTGTAAGATTCCAAGCATATTCGCTTTCTCGCTGCAAGATTTGTTCGTGGTGTTCAAGAGCCTCAACGTTTCGGAGAGGAAAAAAGAAGCGGTCCAAGGTATTATCATGGTTACATGTTGGAGTTTATGGCGAGCTAGGAATAACGTGAGATTTTCGAATTCTTTGATTAGAATTGAGAACATTATTAGTGATGTTAAGGTGTTAAGTTTCTTTTGGTTTTCGAGTAGATCCAAGCATAAAGGGATAGGATGGGAGGAATGGTGTTCTTTTGTAAATATGTAATGTAGTTTTTGTTTTGTGCGTTGGCCCGATTTGGGTCGGCGGGTGTTTCTTAATGAAATTTACCTTTAAAAAAAAAGGGGTGGTAGAGGTGGGTCCCTCATATTTGTAATTTCCTTTTTAAACATTAAATTTGAATCATTGACGAACCACAGAAGTATTATCGTGCTACCAGCGAAACCACCCAATCATATCCATCTCCACTAGGCATAATGTCTATACACCAATTCAGGAGGAAACCCAATAAATATGGGAAAACCTCCTTTGTGAGGATCAAACCTATGACCTATTAGTAATTTCCTTTTAATGTTTGATTTATTAGTTTCTTAATATAAAGGGTATTTTAGTCAATTTACATCCACTTAAAACTAAAAATTAAATTACATCTACGTTTGAGACTATCCAAGAAACGAGTGTACAAACATTAGGGACTATAGATGTAATTTTAAAAAAGTATGGACTAAAGGTGAAATTTCACCAAACGACAGGGACTATTCAGACATTTTTCTCTTATATTAACAATAATAATAATAATAACAATAGTAATAGTATCAATAAATATTTTTATTATTATATTATTATTAACCATAATAACGAAAAAATAAATAAATAAAAGTTATTTGTAAAAGAACAAATATGAGGCTATCTCACTTAATAGAGACTTTTGTCACTTAGTGGGAGGTCTTTGGTTCAATCGCAAGCAACAAGTAATTTAGGATAAAATTTGATGTAACTTAGGAATGAGTAAGCATTATCATTAAAAAAATGTACAACAAGAGAATCGGTTTTAATCCTAAATATTTAACTGATTTGATCAAAGACCAAAATTGTTTCCTATAATCTTTAGTAAAAAATCACTTGAATTTGGCATTAATGTACGAGCGTACGTGATGAGAATTCCGCACGTTATAAACCTCAAAAACTATAAATCCGCATGTGGAAAACCATAAATCCGCATGTTATAAAGCATCACGTGTTAGTCATAAAATCCGCATGTTATATTTTCATCCCGTGCGCATCGTCCGTTAAGGAAAATTGTACGTTAACTAACCCATATATGTGTGTGTGTGTGTGTGTGTGTATTTAGGTAGACGATAATGAGAAAGCTACTTAGATGTGAGAAAACTAAAAAAACTCACTCAAAACCACTAAAAAGGAGGGGGGATGAGACTTTTAATGAAGGAGTGACAAAATTGGAAAAAAAAAATATGCAACTTTTCAAACATTTCTATCTTCTTCATGTGGTATTATTTTTTTAAAAAAATTACACCATAAGATCATAAATTTTCTTATCTTTCATTCGAGTATATTCGAGCATATTTTTCGACACAAACAAAAGATTTAACGTGTCATCTTTTTTCAATACTATTATTATAGTAGTGCTCATGTGCAACATAACATGTAATTTAGCCTTAAGGTTTAGGTTCTGGATTTACTTTAGCTTTCAAGTTTAGGTATTTGGGGGGTTTAGGATTCGGGTTTAGTTTTTAAGTGGGGTGGGGGGGTTTAATTTTTTTTATGGGGGGGGGGGGGGGGGAATAAGTTTTCGGGGGGTTTAAGTTTAGTTTTAGTTTTTTTAGGGACGGGGTGGGGGTTTAGGTTTTAAGGGGGTTGGGGGGTTAGTTTTTTTTTTTTGAGCGAGGGGGGTGGGGTTTGGGGGGTTTAGGTAATTGGGGGTGGCCGTTGGGGGGGGGGGGGTGCCACTTTTAAAAATTGATAACCTATGGAGAAATTAGAAATGTTTAATTTTTTTTCCAATTTTACCCCTCTTTTATTAAAGCCTCCTTCCCTAACTTTTTAGAGGTTTGATGTAGTTTTTTAGTTTTCTCATCAAGATGAGTTGTTTTCTCATGATACACCCCATAGGGGAAGGTTCATTGGCGAACACTAAAAAAGTGGGGAACAGCGAGGAACCGACACAAACGAACTCCGATTGGACTCATTCTAGCGGCTTTGGAACCGGCTCGTCGAACCCTAACTAGGATCTCTAAACCCTAAATCCTAACTCCGAAACTCTAAACCCTAAAGCTAAAAATAAGGCTAAAACCTAAGCTAAACCGTAAAATCTAAACTATAAACCCTAAAAGCTAAACCCTAAAGGCTAAACCTAAAGCCAAACCTAAAGCCAAACCTAAAGTTAAACCCTAAAGCTAAACCCTTAAGCTAAACCCTAAACCCTAAAGATGAACCCTAAAGCTAAACCCTAAACCCTAAAGCTAAACCCTAAAACAAAACCCTAAAGCCAAACCCTAATATATTTAGGGTTTAGGGGTTATGATTTAGGATTTAGGGTTAAGAGATCCTAGTTAGGGTTCGACGAGCCGGTTCTAACGCCGCTGGAATGAGTCTAATCCTGGCCATACATGTGTATAAATCAATGGTCAAGATTTGATGATGATATATAAGGTATTTTACGATTTGATGATCAAATCCTAGCCATACACGTGTGTAAATCAATGGTCAGGATTTGTTTAATCAGTTCGTAAATACAATAGTGTTCACTATAGAACCCCAAACTATATATATATATACACATATAGGAGAAGGATCAAATACAAAACAATCTAAGAAAGTAGGAGTTTTCAATAACTAATTTATATACATCTTATTTATCACGAGTGTCCAAATAGCAGTAGTTAAAAAAATAATTACCTGTATTTCAAGTATAAGATTGTGTCCTCTAAATGCGAAACCAACGATACCAAGGGCGTTGAAAATGTTGAAAACACTAGAAATTTCCGATGTAGCCTTAATTGTGTCATAAGACACGTTTGATACTTTACCTTTAGCCACTGATACCACCCATATAAGTGTACAATACCCGACAGCAGTGAATGCGCCAACCATTGAAACCCCAGCAATCGAGTTCAAGTTTGGCAACTGAGAAAGGAGAATTGCTCCACATGTGAACACCAAGTACCATTCTGTTGTCGTCAACGTCTCCGCTTTGCATGATGAATCACGACACACGATTTGCATGAACAATTTTGAGGTAGATCCACCAATGATGATTAGTGCTATGCAAGTTCCTTGGGAGAGATACATAATTTGTACTTTAGCTAGGGTGTTGCCTAATCTTTCACCTGAAATACAAGGTTATAATCCAGAACTTTACT
The DNA here is from genome assembly GCA_030545235.1 of Helianthus tuberosus. Lineage (NCBI taxonomy): Eukaryota > Viridiplantae > Streptophyta > Magnoliopsida > Asterales > Asteraceae > Helianthus > Helianthus tuberosus. The sequence goes on along the minus strand of CM060452.1, from coordinate 117,338,739 downwards.
GGTCCAAAAGAGTTGAATTGCTTACCAAAGGCTGCATTTGCCAATTGCATGTATCTGCTGTATCGGACACCAGTTTCTATTGATTCATGGAGGTTCACTAACAAGTATAGAGTGTAGAGTTGCCATATGAACGCTAAAATTAACGATATTATACCCCATATCCTGTAACATTGAAAAATTTATATTTGGTTTTTTACAACAATACATCCAAACCCAATTACCGTTCATAGGTTTTAATTCATAAATAACTTGTACATAGAGAGATGGACCTAATTTTTTTAGGGGAACTGGCCTGTAATAATCACACCTAGACCTTATTGGTCATTAATAATCCCACCTCAGAATATTCCCCCCACCAGTCCCACCTTTCACCTATTTTTCCTACAATGGTCCCCCGTTAAAAAAACTTAACGTAGTTAAGTTTTTTTCCAATTTACAAACAGATTTTTAGGGCTTTTGATCAGAACGATGATACGAGTCCATTGATGTAAAACTTACTTCGAAATGGTGCTCCAAGTGACTTGATTTTGGTTAATTGGAAATTTAAACACCCGAATTGAAGCGCCGTTTTCATCGTTTGGAGCAGCATTTCGAGGCAAGTTTTACATCAATGGACTCGTATCGTCGTTCTAATCAAAAGCCCTAAAAAATTTGTTTGTAATTTGGAAAAAAACTTAACTCCATTAAGTTTTTTTTTCAACGGGGGACCATTGTAGGAAAAATAGGTGAAAGGTGGGACTAGTGGGGGAAATATTCTGAGGTGGGATTATTAGTGGCCAATAAGGTCTAGGTGAGATTATTACATGTCAATTTTCTTTTTTTTATTTGTTGGAGCTTTAAAAAAGTTTATTTATAGAATGTTTTAAAAGTGTTAAGTTTTCTAGACAATCCCTTTTTATCACGTGTTGAGGAAGCAGACTCAAAGCCTACCTCTTGCAGTGGCAACCTCGATTTTATCTTACTTTTATTTTCTAGTAACACTTAAGGGCTCTGTTGAGTGTAGTGACGAGCGTTGTAAAGGAGGCTTTTGTGGATAACCTTACCGGTTAGCCTAACAACCTACAACTTTTAACTTAAGAAAAAAAAGAGGATTCAAAATGCACAATTTTTTTTGAATTTCATTCTCTACAACACTACCATTTAAGCTTTGTTATAAGCCGAGTTCTAAGTATTTCTTGTGAATATAAACAATACATTATTTAAAAAAAAAAACTTAGTTTTTAAAATAATTTATATTAAAAATAAAAAAACAAAAAAAAACAAAATTGTGTACTTATTTGTTTTTTAACTGTTAAATACTACAAAAAAAAAAAAAAAAAAAAACAAAAATTATACGCATGGGCGAAGCTTTTACCTGGCTCTCACCAATTTTTTACTCGTAGTGTTAATTTTACCGAAAATTTGCTTTGTTAGTGTAAAATATTGGATATTTTTAAGAGTCCGGTCCTCACCGATGTAAGGTTTGAGAGTCCGGCCTCACTGAGTTTTCGTTTAAACTCCGCCACTAATTATATTTTAAATAAATTACCAAAGAAATAGAAAAGAAGATCAGTATTGTTTAGTTTGTTCGCTCAAGAAGTGGATTTTGAATCCCCTTCCTCATAACGGGTTGCCTAGAAACCAAAAAAGTGCATATAAACACTTATTATTTTCTTAAACTAACTAAAAGTAGAAAAATCTCGAAGTGGAGCTCTAAAGGTCGGGAATACAAAAATCTCGAGGTGAGTCTGACGTCTCGTTGATCAACTTCTATTTAAAAGGTGAACTTGGAATACGAAAATCTATACTTTTCTTATGTATTCAATTATTATTCTTAATGTATTCAATTATTATTGTAAATAATAAACTAGATTACGCTTATTTTGTGATTTAAAAAATAGAAAAGTTGAAAACACACATCCACTTGTGTTAAATCTAGTTAATACGCTCCAACCTAGGGGTATCAAAAGAGTAGATCGTGGAATTTATTTATAAAAAAGAAATGATCATTTTGCCCTTGCGGAAAAGAACAAAATAGCAGGATTTTATAAGACAAATATGACTTGATTTCATTTTTGGACCAAAATGGCAATAAAACTGAAACCACAGGGATCCAGATGCAAAAAATTTGAGTTTTGGACTAAAGTGGCAAAAGTGACCAAACCATAGGGACCAAAATGACAGTTTACTCTATGAATAATGAGTGTGTGAGTTTGTCGTTCTAAAAGAAAAAGATAACACAATTTCACGTGTAATTTAATTGTTATTAATTTTTTATTAATGTTATATGTTTTAAATAAGTAAATAACTGTATCAATTATTACACCTAACATCATCCTGCTTTGAGTCAAAATAAGTTATTAGTAGTGTGTTTAATGGCAACTAACCAACTTCTAAAAACTCATATGCACCTTGTCATGGTTGCGGAAGTTGCTAGGTGTTTTCAGGGCGTTCTCCTAGAGAATTGCGAGTACTCAGTCTAGGCGGAGAGTATCCAGGGAGTACTCGGACATGGTAAGTTATAAAGAAACTAGTTTTCCGTAATTATATATGTTAAATATCATAAGTTTACTAATATTTATAAGAAAATACATGAATATCAGTAAGTATTTCAAAAACGATATTAATTCTATGAAAATGAAAGTCAAACTTGGCATTAGTTGACCAACTATACCCGATTCTAGCCGAGGGTCACCGAGTTTGATCGATTCCTAATAAGTAGGTGGAATTGAAGAAAATCGCATCCACAACCTACCTTGTATCCATTATTCGATCTCCTAAATCTTGTTTTACAACATTGTACCTTGTAGGTGAACCCATAGGCGGCTATAATGGTGTGCGGGGAGGACCTCCGCACAAGGCCCGAGATTTCGAGGGGCACGCAATTTAAAAAAATCGATATATATATATATATATATATATATATATATAGGGCCAGGATCATTTCAGAACCATAAATATTTACAGAACTCGCAGAACTCCTAATAAACAATCTTTTTATTTATCTATTTTTATGTTTAGGATAATTTTATCATTTATTATGTGTATTTTTACGATTACATACATGTTAAGAGTAATTTTATCCTTTTTTATATGTAATTTTATAATTACACATATGTAAACTAGTTTTTTTACATATATGTAATTAGTTATGACACATATATATAATTTTGCCAATTAAACATATGTAAACTACTTTTAACATGTATGTAATCAAAGAAATACATATAATAGATGATAAAAAGATCATAAATACAAAAATTTATATATAAAATGATTGTTTATTAGGAGTTCTGAAAGTTTTGTAGTTATTTAGAGTTCTGAAATGAACTCAACCATATATATATATATATATGGGACCGCTAGAATGAGAACCACCACGAGTTATGAGAACCGCGAGAACCACGTGCCACGGAGGGGCGTTGACCACGATTTTTTTTTACAACTAGATCCGTATATTTTAACAACATTCGTAAAAAAAAAATTCAAACGGCGCGCCCGAGGGGGTAGTTTTTTACACCCAAAGTTTGGTGTTTTTATTATTTTTTGTTTTTTCTTTTTTTTTTTACAAACTTTGGGTGTAAAAAACAACCCCCTCGGGCGCGCCGTTTGAATTTTTTTTTACGAATGTTGTTAAAATATACGGATCTAGTTGTAAAAAAAAAATCGTGGTCAACGCCCCTCCGTGGCACGTGGTTCTCGCGGTTCTCATAACTCGTGGTGGTTCTCATTCTAGCGGCTCCCTATATATATATATATAGGGGAAGGTTCATTTGAGAAGAAATTTAATGTAAGAAGAAAAAGAAGAAAATACATATTAGTAAAATTCTATTTCATTTATAACTCATGTCATTAATTTTTAACTCTTTAATTAATTAGCAAACTAATCATTAATTATCCTACATATAATTTACAAAACCTCCACACATCAAAATTTTCCTACATTTACCCTACACATTATAGAATTTTATCCTACACAGTCGAAATTTATCCTACACACCTCGAAATATATCCTACACAACTAGTAATTTATTCTACACTTGAAATTAAGTTGTTTTTTTTTTTAATTTGGAAAAAATATATATTTTGAAAAGTAGTTACAAATTTAATTTAGTTAGTTATTAAAGTGGAAGAATACAAATTAATCATTTTTGTAAGTTTACCAATATACCATTATACTAAAATTAAATGCAAATATTAAATGAAGTGAAATGAAACATTCTTATTGGTTAAAACTTCTTCTTTTCTCTTCTTACAGTATATATATATATATAGGGGGAAGATCATGCGAGAACCACCTCTTATTGCGAGAACCGCGAGAACCAATTTGAACACAACCAAAAATGCCTAAAAATAGCTAAAAATCACACAATTTTTTTTTTAATTTTTTATATAAAAATCGCTACTTTTCGAAGAAAAAAAAAATTAAATTTTTTTTTGGCAACTAAAAGTAGCGATTTGAGCATAAAAAATATTAAAAAAAAAATTTAGATTTTTTTAAGTTTTTTGGGGGTTTAGTTTTTAGTATTTTAGCTTGGGGTGGGGGGTTTAGGTTTTTGGGGGCGTGGGAGAGGGGGGTTTAGGTTTTTTTTGGAGGGGGGGGGGTGGGGGGGTTTAGGTTTTTTTTTGGGGGGGGGGGGGTTAGCTATTTTAGGTTGTGTTCACATTGGTTCTCGCGGTTCTTGCAATAAGGGGGGTTCTCGCATGAACTCCTCCCTATATATATATATATATATATATATATATATGTGTGTGTGTGTGTGTGTTATTTTTTAAATACTAAACACATACCAATTCCAATGTAGACCCATTTACAAATCATTTTGTGGTTTAGAATTTACACCACTTGGCATTAGGTTTACTAATACTAATTTGATTTTTTTTAAATAATAATAAAACATTACGAAAGGGCACAGATTTTCGAGCTCGAAATGGTACGTGAATTCTTAAAGACGCCTCTGGGTGAACCTTCCATCTCTTGGACAGAGATGATCCACCTTACGACCACACCGTGTCTCTTGAAAGAGTATTAATAGCATTCCACCGTGTTGATTAACTTATTATTTTTAACCAAATTCTATTATATTTACAATACGTGGGTAGTCTTTTGAAAATACTTTGTGGTTTTATTTCTTTTTAATTAATGTGTTGACATAAAAGTATTTATATAAACAGGGTTTTTATAGTTAATAAAAGATTTTAATATAAAAGTAGAAAGAAAAAAGACTAGTTACCAGCCAAGAAAAGTGAAGGCGAAAGGAAGAATAAGTGCTTGAATGCCAATTCCAGAACAAAGTGTATGGAAGGCAGCATAGTAAGCGTTTCCATTTCTTGATTGTGTGATGGGCAGCCAGGCATCATGTGGGTCTAGCTTGGTGAGGTGTAGTGCCTTTCTAAGGGGGCTTGCTAAAGGTGTTAAGAATTTGGGAGTTAAATTTCTAGACCTAATAGGCGTTCGGGCACCGCTAGCCGGCACTGTGACAGGGCGGTCCGGTGTCCCTAGAAACTGCGAAACTGGCGCAGAAACCGCTGGCGGCGTGTTTGATAAAGTTGTGGCATGTGGGTGTCTTGGTGTCTGACTAAATGATAACGATGCTGAGTGGGGTGGAGCAGGTGATGCTGCTCTTGGGGCGGAGCTCGTTTCATCGTGTGTCTCTTTCATGCTCTTTGTTTTTCAATTTAGCGTTCCTACAAGTATTGGTATAAATATAAAGACAAATAGATAGCCTGGCCTGGCCTCTTAATTAAGTTTACTTACCCACATAGGTTATAGGCTGTATTTGTTGACCACGACACATGGATCTTCCTAACTTATATAAATACTGGTGTAGTTAATGCTGCTACAACACACATACTTTCAATTAACGTGTTCTAGCATTTAGAAAGTGGGGTATGGTGGGGCGGAGGTTGGGCTTGGGTTGGGGCATTAGGTGACACGTGGCTTGGGGGGCAGACATGGGCTAACCCACATTCAACACGGTATGGTGGGGCGGGGGTTTGGGGCGTGGGTTTGGTGGGCTTCGCTGGGCTGACCCGCTGGGCTATTTGAATATAATTTAAAACAACAAATTTAATTTTTTTAATATTTTTAAATAAAGAAAATTACAAAAAAAAATTCCAAACTTTTATATTTGTTTTTTTATCTCTTCTCTCATCGCCAAGATTAGTTGTAACTCTTCACCCTCTAGGTGATCAATGGGCTGGGATAGAAATTTCAAATCATCCCGTTTTTTTTTGTTTCTGGCCATCTCTAGCTTCTTTGCTCCTTCGTATTTCGGCCCTTTGTTGTTGGAATACGTTGAATGTATCCAACTTGCATGAAATGTCATCCAACTGCTCGCTGTATATTCCCCTACGCGAGCCCGAACTCCCAGCTGAAGGCGATGCCGTACCAGATCTTGATTTTTCAGCACGCCTTCTTGCGGCATTTCTTCCATACTCAGGCCGGTTTGGGCTTGGCGAATCATCCAAAAGGTCCTCAAACTCTTGATCTCGTGTATCAGATTGGGCTTGGGACGAGGCCCTTGACCTTTTGGAGGACGAGTTAGTTTCGCTACCAATGGGGATATTCGCCCACTTTGGATAGAACTTACAAATCTCCCAACAATGCATGAAACGGAAGTCGGTCCCCACATTTGATTTGAATGTGACCACTTCATTTGTCAAAATGTCGGCTTCGGTTTCACAACTTTTTGGGTTTTGCTTTGCTTTATTTAAAAAACATCTATATTTTGTAAGTTGGGTGCTTATCTCGCTCCACTTCGAGGATAAGCTATCGTTTTCACGATAAGCCTCCCTTCCCATTTCTTCATGGAATACTCTACTAACCGCTTCTCACAGGGCGGTCCGATGTTGAGAATTTCCTATTTTAATAAAAACAAAATTTAATATATTACAAAGTTATATGGAAAATAACCATTAATAAAAACAAAGTTTAAGAATACCTAAACTTGGATGTTGAGATTGTTGACACCAAGCCCTCGCCAATGCAACTTCTTCAGCAACGACCCATTTTTGTTGTTTTCGTTTGACGGTTTCAACTGCTTTATCCACCTCGGTTTTTTTCTTATGACTTCTCTTTTTGATGGGTTTCGACGCGGAAGGAGCATCGTTGAGTGGTTGAGTTTCGGGGACGGTTTCGGTTTGTGAAAGATTGATGGAGGTTGGTGAAAGGTTGATGGGCGATTGTGTAAACGGGGTAGGTATCGAATCATCGGTGTGTGGGAAGTTAGTAAACAAACGATTCCCAATATACGATGCATAACTCGCTTCTTGGGGCATAGAAGAGTGTATGAAAAATGGACGAGGCATTGGACGATTGGGTGGTGGGCTAGGATTATTTTCTTGGAATGCATACGGGTTGTTCGGGTCATAAGGACGGTTATAAGGATGCGTTTTTTCGTTTTATAGAAGGAGAATTGAAGATGATTATAGAAGATGTGGTTGAATGTGGTAAAAAATAGAAGAAAAATGTGAGTTTTATAATGAAAAATTAAATTTTTTTTTTAACATAGCCGTTGGCCAACGCTAGCCCAACGGCTATTTTGTTTTGGCCATACACAGGCCGTCATGTCAGCTCGCTTCCCCCGCTCCATGCCCGGCTTGAAACCCAAGCCCCAAGGGTCACGCCCCAACCCAAGCCCACCCGGGATGATGCCTTAGGCGTTTTCTCCCAACCCAAGCCCCATACCCTATGGCCTTATAGTATAGTTTTTTTTTAAAAGACATTTATAGTATAGTTAATGCTGCTATAACACACACACTTTCAATTAACGTGTTCTAGCATTTACAAATACATATATATATATATACACATATAAAAGAAAGAGCACACACATAGATCTGGGTTTGCTCTTGTCCGGATCTAATTGTATACACATATAAAAGAAAGAACACACATAGATCTGGGTTTGCTCTTGTCCGGATCTAATTGTAAAGGAACGAGTTGACACTAACTCGCGCGTTACGGTGGGTGTTAATTATGAATAACTTGATTATGAAAAAATCAAGGTGAAAGAAAATAAAAGGCAAGAATAAATGAAAGATTAATGGACTATATAGAAAAATTCTTAGGTAAAAGATGGCTACTACATTGTATATAGTCCAATTAGATTTTAGTAATCTGATTTAGTTTGGCTTTGTATGACATGTAAGTAATATATATCTTACTTAAAACTCTTATAACTTAACTATTAAAACTCATAGTAAATAAAATGGTAAACGAATGAAAAACATAAAATAAATGGAATGGACTGCTTTTTGTTAGTGGAAATTTTATTACCCAAACTAATAGTACATATAAGTAATAAGTACACAAATCGTCACATATTTTAACTATGTATCGGTGTGGCTTTTGAAACGCCACTTCTTTCTTTAATTTCTATTGAACCGTCAATTTCGTCAATTGCAAATCCCCACCATACGGTGTGTTTCTTAAAACGAATAGGTTTAGGAGCAAAATGAAACGGCACGTCCGAGTTAATACCAACCGCACGTTACGGTGGGATGTTGATAATGAATGCCTTTACTCCTTTACTATCACTACATGAGATGGTGATTATGAATACCTTTATCACGTTACTAGGTTAATACCCGCGTGAACACGCGGTTTCACAAATAAAAATAATATCTATATATATATTAACAACATATCCATTATGCAACCAAAATGTTTCAGGTGAGTAATTTCTTATACCCTCGATCACATGCAGCGTAGGGATATTGAACAATGTAGTTAATTCAGTTCTAACCCGTATTAGTTACCTCGCTCATTGAGGATCCCAAAGGCATTCAGTGGTTATACTTGCATTTATGTGGAAACTGTCGAGAGAATCAGCAAACATCCTCAACTATGGGTGTGTTGAATAACATGTCGAAAAGGGTCCGGCAAGGTTGGGTTGACCCATTTGTCGGGTCTGTATGACATTGCAAACATCTAGTGTTCTTGGCGAAAAAACGATAGTTGTTTGATGCAACCAATCATAGATTGGAGATAGAAGAGGCTCTTTAACGACTTGTAATGGAAAAATAATTAATGCGGCTTATGCAACTGATATAATTTAGAGATTTATGTAAAACCTAATATGACCCATTTACATGAAAAGAAATTATTTGACGATTCTTAAGATAAAAGACAACCAGAATCGACCAATTCTTAACGGTCAACATTTCCAACTTTAGTAAATTTACAACCAACAAATTATGTCTAAGCTCTATTAAAAAGATATGAATAATACATGCCCGAGTGCTTGAAAGCAGGGTACTCTGAAAACTTTATATGCAGGTCTGTCCTAAAAATCCTAATAAAACTCATTTATAACTGATAATTATGCAATAAATAATTAATTAAACAACACAATTCAAAATAATATATACTATAGTCTTACTTGGTCACTGATCTGAGTAATAAATAAGTTGAGGTTGCATATCAAGCTGCTCAAAGTCACTGATCCGACCAAAATACCCAATGGTTTTAAGAAGCCTTTCTGCAACACGTCTTACTTTTCTCCACCTTTTCCACAATATACCTACCAATAATTAACCCATTTTCAATCTTCCAATAAATAAAGAACAAAACAAACTCCCATGTAAACCTATTTCCAAAAGGTTAAAAACCCTTCTTTACCCTTACTTTTCTGGATTAGAATGTATAAACTCTGCCTTCACGTTTGACTCCAACAAAAATTGTTGGTGCATATGTCTGTCGACTTAGTCTTGTATCGAGTCTTGTAATAGGTTAGATTGATCAAGGTACGAAAAACGAGAAACATCGAAATGACAAGGGCCATTTCGCACGAAATGAACCTTGGTCATTTCGTACGAAATGCTCTGCCTATAAATATGTGTCTTGCCAATTCATTTGTAATGATTCTGATTCCGGTATCGAACTGCTGCCGACGTGTCTATTGCCTGTAATAATCTGTTATATCAATATACAAGACATTAAAAGTGATCATGTGTGTAAATCAAGCCGATTCTATTTCGATACGTTTGTTTCCGCCTCTCGTATTGATTAGAACTCTTCTGAACGACTCGTTTTGGGTCTTCAAACGATCCTACAAGTGGTATCAGAGCTCAGGAGGAAGAGTTCTTGCCAAATCAGCTCGATTTCACCAAAATTTCTAACTTCTACACCTTCTTTTTCAAAATTAACAAGATTTTATGGTTAAAATGGATTGAATTTCACACATTAGAAGCGAAACACTGTTTTAATCAATCCTTGAGAGAATCAGACTTAAAATCAACCTAAAACGTGATCAATTTGACAAAAATTTGGCCGATATGATGACGTCAGTACCATTTCGCACGGAATAGACCTTCATTTCGCACGAAATAAATCTTCATTTCGCTTGAAGTCTTCATTTCGCCTGAAAGTTATCATTTCGTTTGAACTGATCGGCATTTCGCACGAAACAGAAGTTCATTTCGCACTAGATTGCCATTTCGCTTGAGATTAGTTCATTTCGCACAAAATCATCTATTTCGTTTGAATATATCCATTTCGTGTGAGTCATTTCGTACGAAATCATCCAACAGGTCATATCGCTTGAAAAGGGTCCATTTCGTATAAAATTTGATTTCGTTTGAGATATCATTTCGTTTGAATCTTCATTTCGCGTGAACTTTGAGAATTTGTGAAATTTCAACACTGAAACATGGAAGAAGAGTTTTACAATGCATTTGCTACACCAGTTGCTCCAATTACAGCTGCCGAAACTGTTTATAGTGAGAATGAGACAGGAACTTACCAGAAACCGCCAAAGCTTATGTATATTGAAGATTTTAAAGGATGGCAAAATCGGTTTGAAAACTGGGTGCAAGCTTATAAGTTTGACGCATGGTGTTCTTTAGATGTAGATTACGTTAAACCGAAAAATGAACGTGGGATTGAAAAAGCTTTTAGTGACTATTCAGAGGGTGAAAAATTGAAGTACACCAGTGAAAAAATGATGATTAGTATTCTCCAACAAGCAGTAAAAGAAGATATCTTTGTTTTGCTTCAACATGAAGATACTTCTAGATCAATTTGGTTAGCTTTGATTAACAAGTTTAAGGGAAGCGCTGATATGATAAAGAACAAACAAGCTTTACTAAAGAAATCATTTGATATGTTTGTAGCTTTTGAAGGTGAAACAACAAAAATGACTATCGATAAATATTGTCATCTTGTTCTGGAAATGGGAAGATTGGAAATAAAGAAAGATGATGATGAATGGGTTGATAAGCTAGCCGATGCGTTACCACAGAATAAATGGGGAACATATTTGCTGATCTTAAAACATATGAGAAAATCTGAAAGTATGAATTTGGCGAAGTTCATTCAGAAGATTGAAGAACATGAATTGGATATTCAGAAAACTGCTATCATGAATAATCCAAATGCTCAACAAGATGTTAGTCTATACTACAGAGGAAACAAATTTGAGACTACTCCAAGTCCAAAGATTAAGACTGCTTTCAGTGCTGATAGTTCTTCTAGAACAAATGGTAGTACTGTAACTCAGAGTGGTGGATATTCGTCGTCGTATTCAAGTTTTGATCCGAATTTCAAAACACCAAGTCCTCAACGACAGAATTCAACAAATCTGCAATGTAAGGTTACCTTGAATATTCAAAATGGTCAAAATCTCTCTCCAGAAGTGGCTAAGCAACACATGGCATCACTTGTTACCATGTTAGAGTCTTATGAAAGCTTAGTTGCTGGAAGAATCGGAAATCCAATGCTTACTAAAGAGGATTATGATCAGATTGATGCTGAGGAACTTGAGTTGATGGACATCAAGTGGTGTTTAGCCAGTGCTGTAAGAAGAGCAGAAAAATTTCAACAAATCACCGGTAGAGATGATTTTCGTGAGATTGCTACATCTCCGTTGGGGTTTGATAAATCAAAGGTTACTAGTTTTCATTGCAAAGAAAAGGGGCATTTTAAACGAGAATGTAAAAATAAAGAAGCAACCGGAAGACAAGATCCGTTTGGAAAGAATGATTATTATCAAAAATCAATTTTTCATCAGATTGCTCAACAACCATTATCATCCCGTGCTATTGAAGACGGAAAGAAGAAAGCTTATCTTGTTAATCAAGATGATGAAAAAGTGGCAGAGGGATTTAGCTGGGACAAATACATTCCGGCTGATTCAGGACTGGTTGCTCGAATCTTGGAAGAAGAAGCAGTCAAATCTAAGCCAAAAAGAACGAAGATTTTCAGAGCATCAGAAAGTGATGAAGATACCGATGATGAGGAAGAGTATATTAATACAGCTAGACAAAATTTGGACTCATTCAATTTTAATTTGTTTTTTGCAGATAAGATCGAGATGTTGAAAGAGAAAAGGGCTGCTCGTCTGAAGAAAGAATTGGAAGAATTGGAAGCAAAAAGGATTGCTGAAGAAAAAGAAAAAATGGAAGCTGAAAAAGTAACTGTTGAAGAAAATTTAACAGAAAAGGTTGAAGATGAAGAATGCGAGATAAAAATAGAATTTGATGAAGAACTGGTGATTGAGAAAGTGGTGGAGAAAATTGTTGAAGTGGAGAAAATAGTTGAAAAGACTGTTGAAGTTGAAAAGATTGTTGAAGTTGAAAAGATTGTCGAAGTCATGAAACCTTCTCTAAAATGTTTGGAATCTTGCAAACATTGCGAAGAGAAAGACAAGAAGATTAGTGAACTTGAAGAGTTAAAAGAAAAATTGTTGTTTGATGTGAAGTATGTGAAGGAATCATATGATGTGCTGAACAGAACGGTTGATAGTCTGAACAAGACAAACTTAGAAGTTGATGCTGCTATGACGATGATGAGTTCAACATTAATGACAAAGCAGAAGGTCATCAATGAATATATTGAAGATTGTGCAAAATTGAAGCAGGATTTGGAACTCGAAAAGATTGAAAATGAGAAAATCAAACGGTTACTGCTGAGTTACACAACTTGTGATTATTTGATTGACAGAGTTTATCCTACTATTGCAGGTCTTGAAGCCTTTCAAGATAAAAAAACAGAAGAAACGGATAATGGTAAGAAACAAAGTGTCAAGTATAACAAGTGTCCGCCTCCAATCTATGAAAGTTATTCTCCCAGAAAACCTAATGAGGAACGATTGAAAAAGGCTGTCAATATAAAGTTAAAGTCTGAAACCATTGATGAGTTACCAGACAACATTGATGTCACATTCACAGCGTCTGACACTGATCATGAGTCTGAATTATTAAAGAAAGTGGTCGATCAGGTGTTGGATATGGATGAAGAGTCAAAATCGGAGTCTAAATCTGAAAGTTCGAGTTCATCAGACAAGAGTCCGAGTTCACCGGTCAAAGGGGTTTACAATAAAGAATTTCTGTTATCGAAAAATAATTTGAATGACGAAACGTTTAAAGTAGCATATACTTTGAATGATTCTGACAAATTATTTTCTGATAAGGAAAATCCAATAAGAAGTGTCAAAACTGAACATATCAACAAGGTTTTCAAATTAACAGAAATTAATATTTCTGAAATAAAAGATGTAAATCTTGCTAAAAAAACCTAAACCTTACACTTCAAGAGTTCAACAAAAATTAAACAAGAAAAAGGGTTACAATTCTGGTTCAGGTTATCGAAAGAAACCAAACCATAACGGTAATTTCAAAAAGAATGGATTAGGTTTTATTCCCCCAGAAAATTATAAAAATGATTAAAATTATAAACCAAAAACTAATTTTGTTTCAGGAACAAGCTCAGAGGAAGAGAAGGAGAAAATGTTCAGAAAACAGTTAAACCAAGAGTTTCTCGCTGAAAAGAAAAAGAATGTTTTGAGAAAGTCTGTACCAAGAGTTGACAGAAGAACTTGTTTCAAATGCCAAGAAGTTGGACACATTGCTTGGAATTGCTCCAAGTCCACTTATTCAAAACAGGGAGTTACTTCTAACTCAAAGCTGAATAAGATATGTGTTGGTGAAAACAAACAACCAAAAGAAAGTTTTAAAAAGGTCAAAAACTCGACTTTCGAAATTGGTGAAAGTTTGAAACGTTTTTACAAAAGAAAAGTCGATTTGAATAAACAAAGATGGGTTGTTAAATCAGAGAGTGGTTCTGACAATGAATCTGACTCGTCAAAGTCAGAGGAGTCATTTGTTGAGAAGATTGATGAGAATTCCGTTCCAGAAATGAACGATGAAAACTTTCCGCCATTGTCAAAAGAAAACTTGAAGTTGAAAGTTGGTAAGGTTGAAATTTCAGATCAATTCTTCACTGGTAAAGAAGAATTTGATGCTGAAAAAGCTTTTAATGGAAAAGTAAAACATATCTTTGGGAAGATGGTTGATGGGAAGGTTAAGGGTGTGAAAGATTTTTATAAATCAAAAAGATGGTGGGATAGAAATGAATCACAATCACCTAAGGCTGGTCAGGCTTGGGTGACAGCTTTTTCTACTTAAAATCCAGACTTACCGGAGCTCCCAAGTTGGTAATCGTGGAGCATGAATCAGCATCATTCTTGAAAAAAATAATAATATTGTTTTTGTGAAAAACCTTAAAATGGTTAAAATTTTACAAGATGGTGACTTGCCGGAACTTCCAGATTGGTAATTGGGGAGTAGGAATCGACATCTTTCTTGAGAAATTCACATCTGTGATATTTCGTTCTACAAGCGGTTGAAAAAGAGATTTATCCCTACAAGTGGTTAATCAAGGTCATTAAGTTGAACTTGATTTAACTTTCATTCAAATAGAGTGATGGGTAATTCTCAGTTCATTTCCCAATTTCCGAGTGCTGTTGCGGTCTTCCATCCGGCTCGGTTATCGGATCACTGTCCATGTGTTCTCAAGATTTCGGAACCTGAAAAGTTAAAACATCGGTCGTTCAAGTTCGCAAACTTTCTGGTGCATAAACCAGATTTTTTACCGATTCTGAAGAGAGTTTGGAGTACTAGTATTAGTGGAGTCTATCAATTCTCGGTTGTTAAGAAGCTTCGGCTTCTTAAATCTCCTCTTCGAATCTTACTTTTTCAGCAAGGCAATTTACATAAAAAAGTTCAAGATTTACGTGATAAACTGGATAGGATTCAGCGAGATATTGATATTGATCCGTCGTGTGAGACTTTTCGGAAGGAGGAAGCTGTTATCCGAAATGAATTTCAGGTTGCTTTGCTTGATGAAGAGCGTTTTTTGAAGCAGAAGTCCAAGGTAGACTAGCTAGTGGCAGGCGATATGAATACCGCTTTTTCCACTCTTCGCTCAAAAATAGAATTCATTATAGCCGTATTGATGTTATTTGGGATGCTAGCGGGAATGTTTTTGAAAATGATATGGTTCAGAAAGCCTTTGTTGAACACTATGAGAAATTTTTGGGATGCCCGGGTGATACTTCGCTCACTCCGTCTCCGGAGTTATTCACTAAAAAGCTGGATACGGATGTTGCTCAGCATATGGTTCGTCCAGTCACAGCTGAAGAGGTTAGGAGGGCGATGTTTTCGATTGGGTCGGATAAAGCGCCAGGTCCAGATGGGTTTACAGAAGGATTTTTTAAAAGTACCTGGCCTATTATCGGTAATGATGTTTCAAATGCGGTTATTGATTTTTTTTGTCACAGGTAAGCTTCTTCGGGAATTAAATCATACGCTCATTGTTCTTATTCCTAAGATCCCGTCTCCATCCGTGGTTACGGACTATCGTCCGATTGCCTGTTGCAATGTTTTGTATAAATGTATCAGTAAGATTGTTGCTGAAAGAATTAAAGTGGTGTTGAATGATATTGTTAGTGTAAACCAATCGGCGTTTGTCCCGGGGAGGAAAATATCTGATAATATCTTGTTAACTCAGGAGTTGATGCATAACTACCATAGAAATATTGGTCCTCCTAAATGTGCGTTTAAAGTGGATATTCAGAAGGCGTATGACACAGTTGATTGGAAATTTCTAAAGAGGATCTTGGTTGGTTTCGGGTTTCATTCTAGCATGGTTCACTGGATTATGGTTTGTGTGTCTTCTACCACGTTTTCAGTGTGTATTAATGGTGATGTTCATGGCTTTTTCAAGGGTAATCGGGGGTTAAGACAAGGTGATCCTATTTCGCCGTATCTATTCACTCTGGTTATGGAAATTCTTACGGCAATTTTACAGCATGCGGTAAGGATTGATTCTCCGTTTAAATTTCACAACAAGTGTGAACGCCAACAGATTGTCAATCTTTGTTTTGCGGACGACTTGTTTATTTTTTCTAAGGGTGAGATTGCTTCGGTCAGGTGCATTATGAATTCTCTCAACTCTTTTACTAAGATGTCGGGATTGTTGCCTAGTGTTCATAAAAGTACAGTTTTTTTCTCTAATGTGCCTTCGTTTGTTAAAACTGCTATTTTGAACATTATGCCGTTTGTGGAGGGTACTTTGCCAGTTAGATATCTGGGTGTGCCTCTTATATCTACTAGGTTACTTTATAAAGATTGTGATGTGTTGGTGGAGAAGTTTGAGAAGCGTATTATGCACTGGCAAAATAAATTACTATCATTTGCGGGCAGGTTGCAACTCATTATATCGGTTTTGTCCTCTCTGCATGTTTACTGGTCTTCTGTGTTTATTCTACCAGCTCGGGTGATTCTTAATTTGGAATCGCTGATGCGAAATTTTTTATGGTCTCAAGACAGTGCTTTTCAAAAGGGGCGGGCAAAAGTGTCTTGGAAAGAGGTTTGTGTTCCTAAGTATGAGGGTGGTTTAGGTATTCGCAGAATTGGTGATGTTAATAAAGCGCTTATGACTTCACATGTCTGGAGTATTCTTTCTAGGCGTAGCTCTTTGTGGGTTGAATGGGTTCATTCTTACAGGTTGAAAGGTAAAAGTTTTTGGGCTTGTAATGTGCCTTCTACTTGTTGCTGGTCGTGGAGGAAGATTCTTCAGATTCGGCAGGATATGAGGAGTTTCGTTTGGTCAGATGTGGGAAACGGTTCGAATACTTCAGCTTGGTTCGATACGTGGTGTGACTTAGGGCCGCTGATTCAGTTAATCTCGCCTAGAGTTATTGCTAACGCGGGTTACAATATGGATTCTAAATTTTCTGACATTTATTCCAATCTTACTTGGACATGGCCAGCCATGTGGAGAGATACTTTTCCTGTTCTTATCCAGCTTGATCAGTTGAATTTTGATCCGAACAAGGAAGACAAACCGTTGTGGCGCAAAGGGGACCAGTTCTATGAGTTTTCCTCGGCTCGTGCTTGGGATTCAGTTAGGCACCGTGAGTTGGAGGTTGAGTGGTGTCCTATTGTTTGGTTCGCTCAGTGTATCCCGCGGCATGCCTTTTTAATGTGGCTAATCATGAGACGCAAGTTGCTTACTCAGGATAAGATTTTGAATTGGGATTTCTCGCGTAGAAAGAATATGAATATGATGTGCTGTCTGCTTTGTTATGCCAATTATGACTCTCATAATCATCTGTTTTTCGAGTGTAAGTTCTCTACTCAAGTTTGGCATATGGTTAGGAATAAAGTGGGAATGGATTCGGTTCAAGCGAAGTGGGAGGATATTGTTGACTGGCTTCTAGTGCGGTCCAAGTCCAAATCTGCAGTGAACTATGTTGCTAGATTATTAGTGGCGGCCAGTGCTTATTTGATTTGGCAGGAACGTAATGCGAGATTATTCAAGAACCAGCTGAGGCCTCCAGAGACTATTAGTGAAATTATTATCCAACAGGTCCGATATAAATTAATGGGTGCGAAGCTAAAGGATTGTGAAAATGTGAGAAGGCTTTTGGGTGACTGGGAGATTTATGGAACTGAGCTCAAGGATGGCGATGGCTGATTGAGTAGTTGTGTTTGTTTTGTTTTTTTTCCTAGAGTTTAGTCTAGTCGTTTTGTTACCAGGTGGTAGTGTTCCTTGTTTTTTCTCATTGTTTACTTTCATGGGGCATGTCCTGTGATTGAACTAGTGTAGACTCTCTACACTACTTGTTTTGTTTTGGTTGTGAATATATAGAATCACCGGGGTAACCCTTTACCCAAAAAAAAAGAGTTTGAAATTGAACAAAAGTCAAAACATGAAAAATGTAAAACATAACCAAACAAACACTAGGATCAAATAACATTGTTTTATTGATAACTGAATTGTTTACAATGATTTCAGACACAGATGTTACTGTCTCCCCTACTTGTGGAAATTTCGTCGCGAAATTTATTTAGAGGAAACTCGTGGAAAAAAAGATGCGGATATTTCGCCTTCATTTGATCTTCGCGTTCCCAAGTAAACTCAGGTCCACATTTAGATTCCCAACGAACCTTGACCAAAGGAATGCGCTTGCGTTTGAGCCACTTGACTTCATGTTCCATGATTTCCACTGGCTTCTCAACAAATTTCAGTGTTTTATCAACACGAATTTCGTCAAGTGGTATGTGGAGGTTCTCATCAGCTAAACACCTCTTGAGATTGGACACGTGAAAGGTTGGATGAACATTTCCAAGTTCAGGAGGTAACTCAAGTCTGTAGGCTACCTTACCGATTCTTTCGACGACCTTGAATGGTCCAACGTATCTAGGTGCAAGTTTTCCTTTCTTTCCAAATCTGATCACACCTTTCCAAGGTGAGACCTTAAGTAATACACGATCACCGACTTGAAAATCCAAGGGCTTGCGTTTTGGGTCCGCGTAACTCTTTTGAAGGCTTCTAGCTGTCTGAAGGTTATCACGAACTTTCTTAATCTTATCAGTTGTCTCTAAAATGAGGGCCGGTCCAGTAAGCTGAGCCTCGCCGATCTCATTCCAGCAGACTGGTGAACGACATTTTCGACCATAGAGAGCCTCGAAAGGAGCCATGTTGATGCTGGAGTGATAACTGTTGTTGTAGGAGAATTCAATCAACGGAAGATGTGAATCCCAACTACCACCAAAATCGATCACACAAGCTCTAAGCATATCCTCCAGAGTCTGGATTGTTCTTTCAGATTGACCATCCGTTTGCGGATGATAAGCTATGCTCAGATTAAGTTGGGTCCCCATAGCAGATTGCATGGTTATCCAAAAATGAGAAGTGAAACGAGCATCTCTGTCAGAAATGATGTTCAAAGGAACACCATGTCGAGCTACAATTTCATCCACATAGATTTTAGCAAGTTTGTCAGCAGAAAAATCCTCACGGATTGGCAAGAAATGCGCTGACTTAGTAAGACGATCAACAACTACCCAGATGGCATCATGACCTTTCTTTGTGCGCGGAAGTTTGGTAATGAGATCCATAGTAATGTTTTCCCATTTCCAAACTGGGATCTCTGGTTGCACCAATAAACCAGAAGGACGCTGATGTTTAGCCTTAACCTTAAGACAAGTAAGGCATTTTGATACATATAAGGCAATGTCTTTCTTCATACCAGGCCACCAATACTGAATACGAAGATCCTTATACATCTTATCTGAACCAGGATGAACAGAATAACGAGACTTATGGGCTTCATCCATAAGCAAAGTGTGAAGGTTATCTTGGCTTGGGACCCACAAACGGTCCATGAAGTAGTACGATCCATTGTCCTTCAATTCAAGATCAGGTGTTATATACTTAGAGTTTCAATCAGAGAAAACCCTCCCTCTCTCCTGGGCGATTTTTTGTTCATCATGAAACCCTAAACTTTCTTTGAGATTCGTTTGTATAACAGTCTGTGATTAGAGTTTGTTCATCAAATCTCTATAACGAACTCGTTAGCAATAGTAATCAATCTGAAATTAGGGTTTTTATTTTCGTTTCTTTCTCAATCGCCGCCATAGGTGCTGTTTAGAGATCCTGACTTATTAATCCGGTTGTTATTGGTCGCGGTTAACTGAGTTTAATTTAGCTAGATTGATACTCCGATTTAATGTGTTAAGGATTGAAATTCGGCTCTAGGGTTTCAGGATTAGGGTTTCTTTTTGTCATTGTTTCTTAGCCGGCTGGAGTTTATTGTTTTTTTGGTGATACGTGTGCATGGAGGGTAGAAGTGATGGTCATAATTCGTTGAAGGAGGGTGTCACTCCGGGGACGGAAGAGAAATCACCACCAGTTTGTGGTATTGGGCTGCGGGTAACAAATATTGAGGGCAATAATAGGATTCCTAAGCGGGGTATGTACTCAACCAACAATAGATCGGTCATTGATGGGTTGTTCGAAATATCTAAACCTGTGGAGTTGAATGTGATGGGATTTTAACATGTTTATCAAAGCAATTTCATCCATATGAAATAAAAACGCAGCGGAAAAAATGTTTAAAACATGTTACTTTTATAAGATATAAAACCATTTATATGCAAAATCCCAAAACCCGGATCCATATATGAGATGTATACTATCAAACACAACCATAGGATGTTTAGAAAACTACCTTCTTGAAGTACAAGGATGATGAAATGGATGATGCTTCTTGAAATGGTTGTCTTCAAGAGTAGAAGACCTCAAGCTTGTATACCCCAAGATTCCAACAAACACTACGAGATTAGCTAGGATTTTTAACACCAAAAATCAAAACCGAACTCTTGAGAAATACTATGATGGCCGAAAATTTTTGAGCATAAGAACTAGTCTTCTTCTTTATTTTTGGTCATCCATTATATTTAAAATACAAGAGAGAATATTATCAAAACCAAGACCCAATCAAAAACTCGTACACATGCAAAATTGCATGTCATAGCATTGGACCAACATGGGTCTTGGGAAGACCCCATAGTGGACGGCCCTTAGGGTTTTTTTTTTTTTTTAAATTCCAATTTTTTTATAACAAATAAAGTCTTGTTTAATTTTATAACTTTTATAAAATATAACACTATGTTTGCAAGACTTTATATAATCTTTTATAATGTCATTTAACCTATTAAATAACAAAATAAAATATTCTCTCAAAATAAATTATCCACATAATTTATTGGTTTCTCAAGTGTAATTATTTAGAAAACCAATTTCTAAATATTGTAAGTGTTAATATTTATTTGTTTGATCACATCACAAATAAATAATATAAGTGTTTGTCTAGCTTGTTATTGGGTATGACTCGACTTGGATCATAACGTACTAGCCACATCAATTTATTATGTGTCTTGGGCATACAGAGTCCAACAATCTCCCACTTGCACAAGATACATAGAAGATTGATGCAAGTAGTAAATGACGCCTAACTACGGTTTACTACCCCCAATACGTATGACTATATTTGCCATTCAATAACATCATCCCTTTCAAGTCCCTTACTTGAACATGATTTAGGTGAATTTATCATTTATCCTTTTGTTTCAGATGTCATGTTAAATCCAGAGACACAGAGTGATCACTCTCTGTTGATTTAACTTTAGCAGGCCTTAGACATCTTACTCTCAACGAATAAGAGGAACAAATCCCTTCTTGACTACATACGTCTCTCACAATCACCTTGTATCACACCTGAGCTCAGCCTTATGTACTGTCATATTACTGACAGCGAAGAAATAAGTTATGGCATAATATTTGGTGAATATCAAGACCCAATATGTATCTCAGGTCAGAGGATACTATGATATTCGCCTTAACTCAAAATTTACTTATGATCAATCACAAATGATTCCATGCAGTAATATTTGAGAGCGAGTCAGTCCAATATTTGTATCCCACAAATATCTATGAACTTTGGCAGCAACACTTTGCTCTATATTCATTCTAAATGAATATCCACCAATCCAAGTTCATAATAGTCTTACATTCATATTTGTTCCCACAATTATGATCGACTACGGACATTTAGAATAATTAACTTATTCACGGATTTAAACATGCTAATATGAAACATAACTCAAAATACCATAAAAGAGTTAAAATAATAATTGTTTCAATATCCAAATACAAAATAGATCAAATCCAATCACTAGAATATCGAAGTCCTAAGGAACATGTATGACCCTCATGTTTTCCCCTGTCAAGGAGCTTCGTGAGTGGATCCGCAATGTTTTGATCTGTGTGAACTTAGCGGATACATATCTTTCCCTTTTCAACTTCATCCCTTATGTAGTTGAATCTCCGCTCGATATGTCTAGTCTTTTGGTGCACACGAGGTTCCTTGATTTGAGCAATCGCACCCTCGTTATCACAAAAGATCTCTAGGGGGTCTTGAATGGTAGGGACCACCCCTAGGTCGGCTATAAATTTCTTCAGCCATGTAGCTTCCTGGGCTGCCAATGAAGCGGCGATGTATTCTGATTCTGTAGTGGACAATGCTACCACATCTTGTTTTGAGCTCTTCCAAGAGACTGCTCCTCCATTTAAAATGAAGACATACCCCGATTGTGATCGAGAATCACTTCGATCGTTTTGGAAACTCGCGTCCGTGTAACCCTTTACAACGAGTTCCTCCTCACCAGATCCATATATTAATAACATATCCTTAGTCCTCCTAAGATATTTCAATATGCTTTTAACAGTCATCCAATGACTGTTACCTGGATTCTGCTGGTATCTACTCGTCATGCTCAAGGCGCATGAGACGTCCGGTCTGGTGCATATCATTGCATACATGATGGATCCTATAGCTGACGCATATGGGATTCTTTTCATTTTCTCTTGCTCATCCTTTGAGCTTGGACATTGAGATGTGTTCAATATTGTCCCCTTTTGAATAGGTACAAAACCTCTCTTAGAGTTCTCCATTTGGAACCTATTCAAGACTTTGTCAATGTATGCACTTTGGTTTAAACCTATCAAGCGCCTTGATCTATCCCTATAGACCTTTATTCCCAGAATGTAGGCGACTTCACCAAGATCCTTAATGGAAAAACAACTTCCAAGCCAAGCTTTTACACCTTCCATGGTTGGAATGTCATTCCCAAATAGTAGAATGTCATCGACATACAGTACTAAGAAAGTGATGATGCTCCCACTAGCTTTCTTATACACACAAGCTTCATCACCATTCTTGATGAATCCAAAATTCTTAATTTCTTCATCAAAACGGTGATTCCAACTTCTAGATGCTTGTTTCAATCCATAGATTGATTTCTTTAACTTGCATACTTTGTTAGGATGTTTTGGATCGACAAAACCTTCTGGCTGAACCATATAGACATCTTCATCAAGATATCCATTAAGAAAAGCCGTTTTGACATCCAATTGCCAGATCTCATAGTCATAATATGCAGCTATGGCAAATAATATCCTGATTGACTTTAGCATTGCCACAGGCGAGAAGGTCTCATCATAATCAATCCCTTGAGTTTGAGTGAAACCTTTTGCTACAAGTCTTGCTTTGTAAGTATCCAAGTTACCATGCATATCTGTTTTCTTCTTGAAGACCCACTTACTTCCAACTACTTTGGAGTTGAGTGGTGGCACAACCAATTCCCAAACTTGGTTGTCATACATGGATTGCATCTCTATGTTCATGGCTTCAAGCCATTTGTCACAATCAGATTTTGACATTGCATCATGGTATGTGGTTGGTTCATCTGAATCTACCACGTAGCATCCATCCATGAAAAATCCATATCTTTCAGGTGGATTACTAATTCTACCAGATCTGCGAACATTTTGTGTGTTCCGATCAACCTCTTGATCATTTTCAACAACCTCTTGTTGAGTGCTAGTATCAACCAAACGTGTATCGTCTTGTGGTTCTTGATCCTCTTCAAGTTCCACTGTTCTACTACTAGTTCCCTCCATAAGGAATTTAGCCTCTAAGAACTTACCCTTTCGAGCAACAAATACCTTTTGCTCGGTTGGATCGTAGAAATAATATCCTATATCATCTTTAGGATATCCTACAAAGATACACTTAGTAGATCGGACTTCCAATTTATTTGGAGTGTATTGCTTAACATAAGCTTCATAACCCCAAACCCTTAAGAATGATAATGATGGAGGGTTTCCATGCCATATTTCAAAAGGTGTCCTTTCTACTTTCTTGGTTGGGGCCATGTTTAGTATACGGACTGCGGAGAGCAAAGCGTAACCCCAAAATGATAGAGGTAATGTGCTTCTAGCCATCATAGATCGAACCATATCTAATAGAGTTCGATTTCTCCTTTCGAATACACCATTGTGTTGTGGTGTTCCTGGTGGAGTAAGTTGTGAAATGATTCCACAACTTCTAAGATGATCTTGAAAAGCACCACTTAGGTATTCACCTCCTCTATCGGTACGAAGGACTTTAATTGTTTTCTTGAGTTGATTTTCTACTTCACTTTTGAAGTCTTTGAACATTTCAAATGCTTCATCCTTGTGTCTTAGTAAGTACACATATCCATAACGACTATAGTCGTCGGTAAAGGTAATGAAGTATCGTTCACCATTCCTAGTCATCGGCTTAAAAGGACCACATACATCTGAATGTATGATGCCTAGTAAGTCTTTTGCCCTTTCAAAAGTTCCACTAAAGGGTGTCTTGGTCATTTTGCCTTGTAAACAAGATTCGCATACATCAAATGAATTATCTTCATTTGTATTCAGAAGACCATTTTTCTGAAGTGTATGCATGCGATTCTTGCTTATATGTCCAAGGCGACAATGCCAAAGATAGGAATCACCCAAATCCATTTTGAGTTTCTTGTTGGTTACTTGGTACATTGAGCTATCATATGATGCGTTATCATGATCTAATTCATAGATACCATTTAAAGACATAGCTTTAAAATAAAACACATCATTCATAGAAACATAAATGTCTTGGTTAACAAAATCAAATTTAAAACCACATTGTCTCAAACGGGAAACTGAAATTATGTTCCTAGTCAAACTAGGAGCATATAAAAGATTCTTCAAAATCACTTCCAAACCACTTGGAAGCTTTAAAACGTAGTCTCCTTGAGCTTCGACTTCAACTTTTGCTCCGTTGCCCATAAAGAGACTACTGTCTCCTTTCTTGTAATGTCTACTTCTTCTGAACCCCTGCAACGAATTGCAAATATCAGTTCCACATCCGGTATCTAGTACCCATGTGTTAGAAGAAATAACATTAAGCTCAACATGTATCATAAAGATAGTACCTGAGGTTTGCCCTGCATCCCTCTTGTTTTTCAACTCCTTGAGATAGGTTGGACAATTTCTCTTCCAATGTCCTATCTCACCACATTCAAAACATGGGTCATTTGTAGCAACCTTTTGCTTCTTCTCCTTTGGTTTGGTGGGTTCTGCTTTAGCTTTTCCCTTCCCTTTTCCTTTGACGTGTCCCTTTCTTTTAGCATAGGTTGCTTTAGAGTCGGGGTGGGGCCTCTTCTTGTTGCCTCCTTCATTGATCGCTAGGACGGGTAAAGCCTTTTTGCCCATACTTGCTTCGGCCGTCTTGAGCATTGCATGAAGTTCACCAATGCTCTTGTCCCATCCATTCATGTTGTAATTCATTACAAAACTCTCAAATTTCTTTGTTAAAGAGTTGAGGATCAAATCCGTAGCCAACTCTTTAGAGACGGGACAATTTAGCCGTTCGAGGCGATCAATGTGGCTTTTCATCTTGAGAACATAAGATGATACCGATTGGGTTTCCTCCATTCGACATGCATGAAGCGCCCGAACAGTTTCGAAGCGTTCTACCCTTGCTTGTTGTAGGAACATTTCCTTTAACTGGGTAATCATGTCGTATGCCCCGTGGTGTTCAAAATCCTTTTGAATTTCGGGAATCATAGTTCCCAACATGAGGCATGAAGCTTGCATGGAGTCCTCGGTATACTTAACCCAATCGTTGTAGGCTTCCACATCTTCCACGTTAGGTTCATCGGGAATAGGATCGTCCAACACATAGGATATTTTCTCTTGCTTGAGAACGATTCTCAAGTTTCGAAACCAATCCATGAAGTTGTTATGGTTGAGACGATCCTTTTCAAGGATGGTTCTTAGTGACAGGTTTCGGACGGTTTGGTTAATCGGGTTTGCATTGTTAGCGGCCATCTACAAAATTTAACAAGTTCAATTTTAGTATTTTCGATATTATTATATTTTAATCATTAATACCCTTTGTGTCTTAAAGACAATTAATAATTAAAATCTAGAATCCAACGTTACATTTAAATATTGGTTAGGTGACCTTTATCCCTCTATTTAAATTAACAAGGTAGTCAACGTTTGACAATTGCAACTCTTTGCAACTTCTAGCCATATGGGATCGGTTAAACATCTTTATGTTTAGTTGGCATGTTTAATCCCATCAACACCTTTGTTCCCCATGCTTCGGTGACCCTAAGTTCATGGTTTCCAAATCAAGTCGTCCAACTTACACACACGTGTGAGTTTATTCACATAAGTGGTTAGGTGACCTTTATCCCACAAATATGGTAAACCCACCTCGAACATACAAGTTCCCTCAAATGTGGTTAGGTGACCTTCATCCCACAATAAGAGTTCCCAAGTGTTTCGAGTGTTGTATAAAAGGATGGTGTTTGACTTGTTTTATAAAAGGGTTTTTAATATTTCAAAATTCTAGTTTAGAAAATATTATGTACCATACATTTGCATGCATTCAAATCAATGGTACTTTGGTGAAAACAAATTTTCAAGGTTCTTTTAGTAAAACCCATTTTATTATAAAACCATTAATTTTTAATAAAACCTTTATTAAACATTTTAATGATTTTGTCAAGAACCAATTTTACGCTTGTTGTTGATTATTAGTTTGTTAAGTCATGCATATCTACATATCATCTAAACAACAAAATAAACAACCACACAAGCATAACAATAGGTGCATAACCATAGCCAACTATTTTGACAACACTTGTTAGCCGAAACAAGTGTGC
Organism: Helianthus tuberosus; assembly: GCA_030545235.1. Classification (NCBI taxonomy): domain Eukaryota; kingdom Viridiplantae; phylum Streptophyta; class Magnoliopsida; order Asterales; family Asteraceae; genus Helianthus; species Helianthus tuberosus. The sequence continues at coordinate 117,312,099 of CM060452.1, read as the reverse complement.
CAAAAGGTCCTTCCTAAAGGGTAAAAATTGACACAAGCAATGTGTCGTTGAACTCCCACTTGATCCCGCATCCAAATGCTTCAAGTCTCCTTCTTGTGTTGTGATTTCTCCACCTTCTTTGAGCTTCCAAAAGTCTTTTATTTTCAGCTCCAAACTCCTTTGGACTTCAAAATGTGTTTTGGTTATCGGGTTAAAATCCCGTTGAGAACGATGAAGTTCTTTGGACCGAATATTATGGTCCAAACCAAAACCGTATTTTTGTGTGCATCTTCTTTTACAAAATATATCATAATACATTTTTTCTAGTAAAATAAAATGCACCTAATCTATTTATTTTACATACCAAATGAAAATAAATAAATTACATATCTTCTAATGGAAGAACAAAATAATAATTATTACAACCCATTGAAATAATAAATCACAACACAATCATTCAACACAAGGTCATGGCTAGGTCATATGCACCAAAATATATATCCAAATATATATATATATATATATATATATATATATATATTAATTTCAAGAAGCATAAAAAAATGGTTCCCTTTTATAAACATTTTCGGCTATTTTCAAAAAACCAAAAAGTTAAGTTTTGTCCAAACAAACAAATCATCCATATGAAATAAAATTTTCAAGATTCTCTTATGCATGTAAGAAAATAATCTTGATAAACAAAGGGTTAACCATGTTAAAATTTTCGGCCATAGGGTTTTCTTCAAACCTGAAACCCGAAATTTTTAATCTATTGAAGTATGCACTCATATAAGCGGCTCTAGATGCCATTGATGGGATTTTAACATGTTTATCAAAGCAATTTCATCCATATGAAGTAAAAACGCAGCGGAAAAAATGTTTAAAACATGTTACTTTTATAAGATATAAAACCATTTATATGCAAAATCCCAAAACCCGGATCCATATATGAGATGTATACTATCAAACACAACCATAGGATGTTTAGAAAACTACCTTCTTGAAGTACAAGGATGATGAAATGGATGATGCTTCTTGAAATGGTTGTCTTCAAGAGTAGAAGACCTCAAGCTTGTATACCCCAAGATTCCAACAAACACTACGAGATTAGCTAGGATTTTTAACACCAAAAATCAAAACCGAACTCTTGAGAAATACTATGATGGCCGAAAATTTTTGAGCATAAGAACTAGTCTTCTTCTTTATTTTTGGTCATCCATTATATTTAAAATACAAGAGAGAATATTATCAAAACCAAGACCCAATCAAAAACTCTTACACATGCAAAATTGCATGTCATAGCATTGGACCAACATGGGTCTTGGGAAGACCCCATAGTGGACGGCCCTTAGGGTTTTTTTTTTTTTTTTTAAATTCCAATTTTTTTATAACAAATAAAGTCTTGTTTAATTTTATAACTTTTATAAAATATAACACTATGTTTGCAAGACTTTATATAATCTTTTATAATGTCATTTAACCTATTAAATAACAAAATAAAATATTCTCTCAAAATAAATTATCCACATAATTTATTGGTTTCTCAAGTGTAATTATTTAGAAAACCAATTTCTAAATATTGTAAGTGTTAATATTTATTTGTTTGATCACATCACAAATAAATAATATAAGTGTTTGTCTAGCTTGTTATTGGGTATGACTCGACTTGGATCATAACGTACTAGCCACATCAATTTATTATGTGTCTTGGGCATACAGAGTCCAACAGAATGCTGATTTTGCATGTGGAGGGAATTTCATGGCGGCGACGAAGGTTTCCCATGCAAACTCTAGTGGTGTGGCTGATAAGGGTTCGATGATTAATCAGGAAGATAACCAGGTTAATGTGGGGAGTCCGAAACCCTTGTCATATGCTGAGTCAGTTTTGAATAATAATTCTAAAAAGGTTAATTTCCGGAATCTGGCTAGTGTAGAGAAAAAGGATGGATGTGATGTGGTTCTACCAAGGGATTCGGTTAGGGCGGTTCAGGATAAGCTTGCTAATACCTTATATGGATATTTTTTGGGTGATCGTGTGGCATATCCGGTAGTAGAGTATTTTGTTCGGAACAATTGGAAGAAATTCGGTCTCCAGAAATCCATGATGAATGCTAATGGATTTTTCTTTTTCAAATTTGCTGATGAGTCTGGTATGATGAACGCTCTGAAAGCTGGCCCGTGGATAATTCGTTCTCAACCATTATTTTTAAATGTTTGGTCGGCTTCTACTAAGCTTGAGAAAAAAGAAGTGAAACAATTACAACTCTGGGTAAAGATTCACGACGTACCGATTGCTGCTTATACGGAAGATGGATTAAGTCTTATAGCAACTGCGATTGGAGAACCAATAATGCTAGATTCGTTTACCACAACTATGTGTATGGATGCTTGGGGGAGGAGTAGTTATGCTCGTGCACTTATTGAGATTTCGGCTGAAAAAGATTTTAAAGAAGAACTAATCATTGCTGTTCCAGATCTTAATGGAGATGGTTTCATTAAGGAGAAGTTATATGTCGAGTATGAGTGGAGTCCGCACAGATGTAGTCATTGTCATGTATTTGGTCACTCTGATGAAGGGTGTCCGAAACAAGCTAGAACTAATCCGAAGCAAGGGAACATGGGAAATAATGGGAAGCAACAAAAGGAGGTAATGAAAAATCGTGGACAGGGTAAGCATAGGGTTGATGATGATGGGTTTTCGATAGTTGATGATAGAAAGACTGCAAAAAGAGCTGGCTTTCCAGTCAAGAAGCAACCACAAAAATTTGAATATAGGCCAATAGGCAGTAAGACGGATGGAGGTACCAAAAAAGCTGATAAACCGATTAATCTAGTGTCTAGTAACCCGTTTGATGTCTTAAGGGATGAGGTTGGGGAATCTAGTAAGTCTGGTCGGGATATGGAAGGTGAATCACAAAATTCTGATGATGAGGAGGTGGTGGAAGTATATAATGAAACAAATGATTTTCTTAAAGCTGACTCGGCCGTGATGTTCATAAAAAAGGGGCAAGCACTCCTTCCAAGGTTTTAAATGATTAGTTTGGCTGTTTGGAATGTTCGGGGCTTGAACCGGCCTCTAAAACAGAATGAGGTTCGTCAGGTTGTTAAAAATAATAAACTTACGTTATGTGCTATCTTAGAGTCTCATGTGGATATGGATAATCTTCGTAAAGTCTGTAACGTTGTCTTTAGAAGATGGGACTGGACTTCTAATGGGGTTGTTGTAATAAGGGTGCTCGTATTATCTTGGGTTGGGATCCGGTGGAGGTGGATGTTATGGTTCTTGCTCAGTCGGCTCAAGTTTTACACGTCCAGATTAATTGTAAAGCTAATAAGAGTATATTTTTCTGTTCGCTAGTCTATGCTGCAAATTATTATGTTCACCATAGAGAACTCTGGCAGAATCTTCGTATGCACAAGGCATTAGTTCATGATAAACCGTGGGTTATTATGGGAGACTTCAACTCTGCGCTTAAGCTTGAAGATAGATCGATTGGTACCTCCTTTTTCTCTCCTGGTATGCGTGAATTTAATGATTGTGTTGATGATATTGAGGTCTTTGATATTAAGCGTACGGGTTTTCAATACACATGGACTCAAAAACCCAAAAAGGGTGTCGGGTTACTTAAGAAGATTGATAGGATTATGGGTAATGTTCCTTTTGTTACTTCTTTTCCCCAATCGGTTGCTGAGTTTAGACCTTATGGAATTTCGGATCATTGTCCGTGTGTGTTGAAATTGTTCTCGGCTGAGAAGTCTAAACCGAGACCATTCAAGTTTGCCAATTTCTTGGTGCACAAACGGGGTTTTTTGGATATTGTTACTGCGAAGTGGAATGTAAACGTTGAGGGGGTTCACCAGTTCCGTGCTGTTAAGAAACTTTCCCAAATGAAATCTTCTCTTCGTGCTCTTTTATATCAGCAAGGGAACTTACATGAAAAGGTTGTGAATTTAAAAGGTAAGCTTGAAGCTATTCAGCGTGATATTGACAGGGACCCGATGAATGTTTCGTTACGTTCTCAAGAGGCTTCGGTGCTTCGTGATTTTCAGGAGGCGTCGCTTGATGAGGAGAGGTTCCTAAAGCAGAAGTCTAAAGTAGAATGGCTTCGTGCCGGTGATGCTAATACGGCGTACTTTCACACGTCGTTAAAATGTAGGAACCACATTAATCGTATTGAGACCATTTCTGATTCGAGTGGTAACATGTTTGAGGGTGACAAGGTGGCGGAGGCGTTTGTTAATCATTATGAGCGTTTTCTGGGTTGTCAGGGTCAGGTTTCTTTGGTTCCTTCACCTGATCTCTTTTACAATAAGTTGAATCCCGATAGTGCTAATCACATGGTTCGGCCGGTTACTTTGGAGGAAATTAAATCAGCTATGTTTTCTATTGGGAATGATAAAGCTCCGGGGCCGGATGGTTATACGGCTGCGTTTTTTAAGAGTACTTGGCAAATTGTGGGAAGTGATGTTTCGAAGGCTATTCTTGATTTTTTTAATACGGGCAACCTCCTTCAACAACTTAATCACACCTTAGTCGTTTTGGTCCCCAAGGTGTCGACTCCTTCATGTATTACTGATTATCGCCCTATATCATGCTGTAATGTTATTTTTAAATGCATCAGTAAGGTATTGTCGGATCGATTGAAGGGTTTTCTGAGCGAGATTGTTAGCTACCAATCAACTTTTGTTCCTGGTCAGAAAATTTCAGACAATATTCTTCTTACACAGGAATTAATGCATAACTATCATCGTGATTGTGGTCCTCCGAGGTGTGCTTTTAAGGTGGATATCCAGAAAGCTTACGATACGGTAGAGTGGAGTTTTCTTAAAAATGTGTTACTTGGGTTTGGGTTTAATGGTATCATGGTAGATTGGATCATGCTATGTGTGTCTACCGCCTCTTATTCGGTTTGCGTAAATGGGAATATTCATGGCTTTTTTAAAGGAAAACGGGGTTTAAGACAGGGTGACCCTTTATCACCTTATCTTTTTACTCTAGTCATGGAAGTTTTGACCTGCATTCTGAACCATACGACGAGAATTGATTCTTCTTTTCGGTTTCATAACAAATGTGAGAAGCAGAATATCGTGAACCTGTGTTTTGCGGATGATTTATTCCTTTTTGCTAGGGGTGATGTGGATTCGGCTAGGTGTGTTATGCTTTCTCTCACTAATTTTACGAAGATGTCGGGATTGGTTCCTAGTGTTCAGAAGAGTACAGGATTTTTTTGTAATGTCCCGAATCATGTTAAAAGAGAAATTTTGACTATTATACCGTTTGTTGAGGGTACGTTGCCTGTCAGATACTTGGGGGTTCCTCTTATTTCTTCGAGGCTGCTGTACAAAGATTGTAGTATTCTAGTCGAGCGCCTAGAACGTCGGATTGATAATTGGAAGAATAAAATGCTGTCTTTTGCAGGTAGACTTCAGCTAATTATCTCGGTTCTTTCGTCTCTTCATGTATATTGGTCTTCGGTTTTTATTTTACCAGCTAGGGTGGTTAAGGAATTGGAAGCTAAAATGCGAAATTTTCTGTGGGCTCAGTCTTCGTTTAAGCATGGTAGAGCGAAAGTTTCTTGGAAATCTATTTGTGTGCCGAAGTGTGAAGGGGGTTTGGGTATCCGTCGGATTGCTGATTTTAATAAAGCTCTTATGGTTTCGCATATTTGGAGTATTCTTAGTAATCGTCAATCTTTATGGGTTGCTTGGATCCACTCTTATCGCTTAAAAGGGCGGAATTTCTGGGATCACAAGATGCCGATTAGTTGTTGTTGGAGCTGGAGTAAGATGGTTCAGATTCGGCCCATGATTCGTCACTATGTTTGGTCTATGCTTGGAGATGGCAGAAATACTTCAGCTTGGTTTGACACATGGAGCAACATTGGTCCGCTTTGTTCTTTTTTAACTCCGAGAATCATAAATCGAGAGGGTTTTTCTCTCAAGGCTACAGTTGCGGATGTCTATTCTAATGGTACTTGGCTTTGGCCGGATGCGTGGAGGGATATGTTTCCTGTTCTTATTCAACTTGACTACATGCAACGAAATTTAAATGCCCAAGATCGTCTTCTATGGAAACATGGTGATAAGGTGGCCGAACACTCCTCTTCTAGAGTGTGGGAGTCCATTCGTACAAGGGATCAGGAGGTGGATTGGGCTAATATCGTTTGGTTCTCTCAATGTATTCCTCGACATGCTTTTCTGATGTGGCTTATTGTTCGACGTAAGTTGCTAACTCAGGATAAAATCTTGCAATGGAATCATGCACGGTCTAACAACATGAACATGATGTGTTGCCTGTCGTGTTATGAAGATGTTGACTCGCATGACCATTTATTTTTTGAGTGCAAGTTTTCCACGCAAGTTTGGGAGTTGGTTCGTTCAAAAGCTGGTATGGAGAATCTGGATCCAAAGTGGTGTGCCATTCTCGATTGGCTTGGTATTCATTCTCGTTCAAAGTCAGCAAAAAATTTGGTATGCAGATTGTTAGTTGCGGCCCTGGCTTACACTATTTGGCAAGAAAGGAATAACCGGTTGTTCAGAAATCATGCCAGGCCACCGGATACCTTAAGTCAGGTGGTGTTAGAAAGTGTCAGATACAAACTGATGGGGCTTAGGTTCAAGAATACCGCGAGGGTTCGGGAACTTCTTGAGAAGTGGGATGTGCAAGGAGCTGATTTGATCATGGATAATGAATGATTTCGCTTATCGAGTTTTAGTCTAGATTGTTGGTCTAGTGGGTTTTATTTGTTTCTCTTTTTGTTGTGTTGCTTGTTCTACTTTCATGGGGGTATGTCCCATGTTTGAACTAGTAAGGATGTTACCTTACTACTTGTTTTGATTTTTGTGAATATATAGAATCACCGGGGTAACCCTTTACCCAAAAAAAAAAAAGATCAGGTGTTATGTGATAAGGAAATTCCTTATCCATCAAACCTTGTGAAACACAAGATTGTTGAGCCTGAGAAATGAGTGCTTGGATATCGGATCGAGCTTGGATAACAGATTGAACACGAACACAATTGTCACACCCCCAAAATCCACCTGCGGAGTACTACCGCTTGGAGGCGTGACTGACCAGGATCCAGCCACCAATCATATTGAACAAGCATATAAATAGTTATAAAAGTCTAACCAATACAATTGGTGTTCAAACAAAACATAGTTAAGTTGCGAGCGGAAGCATAAGTCTTAAATCAAAACATAAGTTTAATTGTTTCATAGTTTAACATGGCACACAGTCGTCCATGTCCCACAACGATCCTCCTCCATGCAAGCTCCAGCTTAAGAACCTAAGGACCTGCAAAGCATGTAGTAACGAGTCAACAACTAGTTGAGTGAGTTCACGGTTGGGTGTTCGTTTTAAGTTGTTTCGAAAACAGTTTCCTTTAGCTGGCATCCTGCCGTGGGGGTTACCCCATAGTTAAAAACGTGACTTGTTTATTCCCGGTTACTCTGGCAATCCAGCCGTGGGGGCTACCCCGTGTAGTTATCTGGCATTTCGGCCGTGGGGGCTACCCCATGTATCTACTAGACTCGTTACCATATCGACTGCTGACTGTAGTCATGTTTAAGTGCCCTGAAACTGTCAATGTCTATCATCATTGACGTGCCAGTAGTCCATTAGTTCACGCCCGTCCTCTGCGGCACGGTGTGAGGTTTGTCAAACCTAAATAGCGCTATCTAACTAATGACCCGCTCGCCATTGGCCTCGGCGATTAAGTCGATACAAAGATGAGGGACTTCGTGATAGAGTTTTGGTCTAGTACGAGTTATCTGTCCGTGAGGACGAGGAATTACATTCCTGAACCTTTACTGTCCTACCCAAGGAGGACGAGGAACCCAGTTCCTTAACCCCAATTCCCGACCCCTGGGAATCCCATGCTTTGTAGAGGGTGTGAACTCACCTTGGTTTGCTCGGTAGAAAACACAGAAAGGTCAAACAAGCAACGTTGAGGCTACTCACGTCCTATCATAGTTGTATCATACAATCAGGTTCGTATTCAAGTAGTGCACGTATGTCATTCACGTTAATCATGGCAGTTCATCGACATTCACATTCAATCAGTAACATATCAGGTCTGCATACTAGGCCCAAGAGTCCGGCCCAATCATAATTAAACAAGTCCAACAGTGTGTTATACGATCCCGAGTCGCAACTAGGCGTTTGCGACTCGCAACCGGAGTCGCAACCATGGTTTCGGTCCATGCTGTTCTGGTTACGAGTCGCAACTGGACTCGCAACCTTGGTTTCGAGTCACAAGGTTTGGTGTGTTGATCCGGAGTGGTTTCGAGTCGCAACCGGGTGTTTGCGACTCGCAATCTGTGTCGCAACCGGGAGATTACGACTCATTGTGCCTGGTTTCGAGTCGCAACTGCTGGTTTCGAGTGGACATCTACTGATTCGGAACAGTGTACTATTCTGATTTCTGGTAACAGTTTGTACTAACCAACCAAATTCCTTAAACATGTTCCTTGTCTAGCAGTTTACTAAAAATGGATCAAACAATCAGGATTCAAATATTCAACCATGTTCTTATGATATTCAACCATGTTCTTCATGTTCATCAAATATTCAAAACACATTCAACGCATATCCGGATATTCATCAAACACAAACAGCCCCTATTAAACATGTTTTGCATTTTCGGACAAGGGTTATATTATCCAAACTAGATATCAAAGCTCATATTGCAACAACATGTATTTTACAATCCTTATGAACAACAACAATCTTAACATCGGTTATACAAGGAGAATCTATATTTATCATGTATGAACCTTAACAAGCAAACATGTTATCAAATCATCATCATCAACCGAAAATCATACATCATTATCAACTCAATATACCATACACATCCGGTTCACAAACATTATCAAACATACACTACACTAGTTAAGTTCTATCATTCATACTATTATTTAACATAACAAACATCATGAAAAAATCACTTAACAAGCATCATAGAAGCACTAACAAACATCATAAACACTAACCGGTTCAAGTGTGGGTTCAAAGGTGCGAGTGAGGCTTCCAACCGGTGTGTGTGAGGGACGATCCGAGAGCTTCTTACGGTTGATGATTGGATCCGAGAGTGAAGGAGAGTATTGTTGTGGTTTAGGGTTTTAGTGTGAGAGAGTAGAGAGTGTGTGTTGGAGAGTATGAATGTTGTTCAAAATGGTAACATGGCCATCTATCAAGTGTATATATATCCACTCCAAGCAATGTACCCTAGTGGGCTTCGAATTAGACTAGGGGGTGTGTGTGGCCCAACCGGCCTATGAGTGGTGTGGTGTTTACTCGAGACCACATGGTCTCGGGTCGGGTCCTAGTTGTTTCGGTTCCTAGACATACTCGCATACATACGATCACAACATACACATAACATGACACATGATCATATAAGTTCACATAAATCATTCATTAATTCATCAAATCAGTTAGTCACTAATCGTTCAAGCATACAACGGAAGGTTCTAAATTTCGAGTTGTCACATCATCCCCAAGTTGAAAGAAATTTCGTCCCGAAATTTGGTAGGCACTCACTGAGGAAGCTAGTTAAGTTGTTTGGTTTTCCTGGTTTTCCTGGGGTGTCACATCCACCCCCCGTTGATCTGGAATTTCGTCCCGAAATTCCGTAGCTTCGGCCTCAGTAGTGGGTGTACTGTCTGCGAACAGTTGGGGATACTTTTGTTTCATCTGATCTTCGCGCTCCCAGGTGAACTCTGGGCCGCGACGTGAGTTCCAACGAACTCGAACTAGAGGTATCCTAGTGCTCTTGAGGACCTTAACATCCCGGTCCGTGATCTCGACTGGTTCCTCGACGAATCGTAACCGCTCGTCGATCGTGAGTTCCTTCAAAGGAACTACGTGGGTCTCATCTGATGGACACTTCTTCAGATTCGACACGTGGAAAACGTTGTGAACTGCACCGAGTTCCGCTGGTAAGTTTAGTCTGTAGGCCACCCTGCCTATTTTCTCAATGACCTCGAAAGGTCCAACGTATCGTGGGTTAAGTTTACCGCGTTTACCAAAACGAACCACACCCTTCCAGGGTGAAACCTTGAGTAGTACCCGCTCCCCAACCTGGAGCTCAAGTGGTTTCCTGCCCATGTCGGCGTAAACTTTCTGACGTTCACGAGCGGCCGTCATACGTTTTCGTATCTGAGCGATCTGCTCGGTTGTATCTACCACATATTCTGGACCAGTGATCTGACTATCTCCCACCTCTGCCCAGCAAAGAGGAGACCGGCATTTACGTCCGTACAATGCCTCAAATGGAGCAGCTCCAATGCTGGTGTGGTAGCTGTTATTGTACGAGAATTCCACGAGCGGCAGATGCTTTTCCCAGCGGTTGCCAAAGTCGATTACACATGCACGAAGCATGTCTTCTAAGGTTTGAATAGTGCGCTCGGACTGCCCGTCCGTCTGAGGATGGTACGCTGTGCTCATGTCTAGTCGTGAGCCGAAGGATTTGTGCATTGCTTGCCACAGCTCCGAAGTAAAACGTGCATCTCGATCTGAGATAATGGAGGTGGGCACCCCGTGCCTCGAAACGATTTCCTTGATGTATATTTCTGCAAGAGTGGAGAACTTATCCGTTTCCTTAATGGCCAGGAAGTGTGCAGATTTTGTGAGTCGATCCACGATCACCCAAATAGTGTCGTTCCCGCGCTGGGATCTAGGTAGGCCAGTGACAAAATCCATGGAAATTTGCTCCCATTTCCATTGAGGTATTTCTGGCTGTTGGAGCAGGCCTGATGGTTTCTGGTATTCCGACTTGACCCTCGCACAGGTCAAACACTTGCTGACGTAGGTTGCTATGTGGGCCTTCATGCTAGGTCACCAATACGTAGTCTTGATGTCGTGGTACATTTTATCCGATCCAGGATGTACCGAGTAGCGAGACTTGTGTGCTTCGTCCATCACAAGCTCTCGTAGGTTGCCATAAAGTGGGACCCAAACGCGCCCCGTTACGTAGTAGGCACCGTCTTCCTTCTGCTCTAAGCGTTGCCTCGATCCGCGTAGGGCTTCGGCCCTGACGTTTTCCGGTTTCAGTGCTTCTATCTGAGCTGCTCGTATCTGGGAGGGAAGACTAGAATGGATCGTGAGTTGTAAGGCTCGTACGCGCTTAGGCGCAGTGTCCTTTCGACTGAGGGCGTCAGCCACAACATTGGCTTTGCCCGGGTGATATCTGATTGCGCACTCGTAGTCATTCAGAAGTTCGACCCATCGTCGTTGCCGCATATTCAGTTCCTTCTGCTTGAAGATATGCTCGAGGCTCCTGTGGTCGGTGTAGATGGCGCACTTGGTACCATACAGGTAATGCCGCCATAACTTAAGTGCAAAAACGACAGCTCCCAGCTCTAGGTCGTGCGTCGTGTAGTTCTTTTCATGAACCTTGAGTTGGCGTGAAGCGTAGGCTATAACTTTATCTCGTTGCATCAACACGCAACCAAGACCTTGAATCGATGCGTCGCAGTAAACCACAAAGTCGTCTGTGCCTTCCGGCAAGGAAAGGATAGGGGCGCTACAAAGTCTATCCTTTAGATGCTGAAATGCCAACTCCTGTGCGTTTCCCCAGCGATAGATAACGCCCTTCTGCGTTAGTGAGGTGAGGGGCTGTGCAATCTTAGAAAAATCCTTTATGAATCTCCGGTAGTATCCCGCCAAACCCAAGAATTGGCGAATTTCCTTTGGTGTACGAGGTGCAGGCCAGTTCTTTATCGAGTCTACCTTGGATGGATCAACGTGAATCCCATCCTTGTTTACCACGTGGCCTAGGAAATGGACTTCTCGAAGCCAGAAGTCGCATTTCGAGAACTTTGCATAAAGCTGCTCTGTTCGAAGGAGTTCCAGAATAAGTCGCAGATGCTGCTCATGTTCCTCCCGATTCTTGGAATAGATCAGGATGTCGTCGATGAAGACTATAACGAACTTGTCCAAGTAAGGCTTGCACACTCGGTTCATCAAGTCCATGAAAACCGCAGGTGCGTTTGTCATCCCAAAAGGCATGACCAAAAACTCATAGTGCCCGTAACGTGTTCTAAAAGCTGTCTTGGAGACGTCCTCTTCCCGGACTCTCAGCTGGTGATAACCCGATCTCAAATCGATCTTCGAATAGTAGCTCGATCCCTGCAACTGGTCGAACAAGTCGTCGATACGCGGTAGAGGATAACGGTTCTTCACCGTCACCTTGTTGAGTTCCCGGTAATCGATGCACATTCTGAAAGTACCGTCTTTCTTCTTTACAAATAGTACTGGAGCTCCCCAGGGCGACGAGCTAGGACGAATAAAACCCTTATCCAGAAGCTCTTGTAATTGAGTGGAGAGTTCTTTCAACTCTGATGGAGCTAGACGATAAGGTGCACGAGCTATAGGCGCAGCTCCAGGAGCTAGTTCAATCTGAAACTCGACTTGGCGATGAGGCGGAAGACCAGGTAATTCCTCAGGAAATACCTCTGGATAATCGCGTACAACTGGGAAATCTTCTATCTTCTTCTCTTTCTCCGTGGTGTCAGTAATAAGAGCCAAAATAGCGGTATGGCCCTTTCGCAAGTACTTTTGGGCCTTAAGGAGAGAAATGACGTTCTCAACAGCACTCCTTTTGTCGCCATGAATCATGAGAGGTTCACCATCGGGACCTGGAATACGGACAACCTTCTCGTTGCAAAGAATCTCTGCTCTGTGCTGGGATAACCAATCCATCCCAATAACAACGTCGAAACTACCCAAGACAATAGGAATGAGGTCGATAGAGAAGGTCTGGTCAGCGAGAACGAGTTTACAACCCTTGACTACGTGTGTGGCTTCTAAACTCTTACCATTTGCTAGCTCTACGGTGTGCTTGTTGTTCAAAGGGGTTGGAACACGCTTAAGCATTCGACTAACTTCTAGTGACACGTAGCTAGTATCGGCACCCGAATCAAATAAAACTGAAACATAAAAGTCGTCGAGAAGGAACTTACCCGCCACAACATTGGGGTCGTTCCTTGCTTCACCTTGGCCGATCACAAACATTCGTCCCCGGGCGCCATTGTTGTTGTTGTTCCCATTGTTGCCATTCCCCTGATTGTTGTTATTGTTGTTGTTGTTCTGGTTCCTGTTCAGTTGGGGACAATCTCTCTTGAAGTGGCCCTCAGCTCCACACTGAAAGCACCCTTTGTTATCACCCTGTTGCTGTTGCTGCTGGCGCTGGTTCTGTTGAGCTTGCTGACGATTCTGATTGGCGGGGTATAAGCTCCTGCAATCCTTTGCAGCATGACCAGGCTTGTTGCACCTATGACAGTTGCCCCTGGTGCATGGTCCGCTGTGGTGCAGGCTGCAGCGATTGCATTTGGGATGATTTCCTTTGTATCCACCACCAGACGATTGCTGATTAGGGCTCTTGTAGTCATCAGTCTTCCTCTGCTGAGACTGGGACTGAACAGAAGTCGAACCCTTACTTGAAGTTCCATCCCACTTCCGTTTGTTGTCACTAGAGGTACCAGTAGTAGTTGCAGTGCCAATGCGTTTTGGTAACTTGTTCTGCTCCACCGCTTGATCCGTGAGACGGTGAGCCAACTGGACAGTTTGCTGGTAGGTGGCGAGGTTCGCTGAAGTCACATGACTTTGGATTTCCGGCACTAAGCCCTGAAGAAACAGTTCGATGCGTTTGATGGGGGGATCCACCATAGTAGGACACAGAATTGCCAGTTCGTTCGACCTTTTCACATAAGCTTCAATCTCAGACCCCGTCATTTTGAGGTTGAAGAACTCCACTTCCAGTTTGTGAATCTCATCACGGCTGCAGTATTCTTCTTTGATCATTTCCTTGAAAGTTTCCCATGGGGTGGCGTTGGCAGCAACCAACCCTAGCATCTGAACTTGAGCGTTCCACCATGTGAGGGCTAAACCCTCGAGAGTACCAGTAGCGTACTTCACCCTGCGCGCCTCAGGGCATTCACACATTTCGAAGACAGACTCTAGTTTCTCAAACCAGTGTAGGAGACCTACTGCCCCTTCAGTGCCGCTAAAAGTAGTTGGTCGGCAGTCCATGAAAGTCTTAAAAGTGCACACGGGTGGTTGTACATGCTGACCTATCGTAGGTGAAAGAAAAGACAGAGTTTAACATAAAGGTTGGTTCACGAGAGTAGGATCCTAAAGATCCTAGAATGAGTTCGGACTGCAGGATATACCTCCTGCGTGTGCAGCTGCAAGTGCTGCGGCAACTCGTTCGTTAATCAGAGCCGTCAACTGGGCTTGTGTCATGTTAACGCGTCCAGACATGATCTTCATATCAAGAAGAACGTGAGTGAGAGGGGTTCGCGAAAGTACAACGATAGGACAGAGTAAGCACGCACGTGTTCAAGCAACAGTAGTTATACTAACCAAGCATACCATAAGCAATGTACCATGTAACTAACAAGTAGGCAATATACACACAGATCATATTACCTAGAATGTCGAGCCTTGCATGTGGAGTGAAGTATCGTTGTGGACCGTTGAGCACTGTACAGGTTATAGTCTGGTTTTAACAAAACGTTTTCCCCTTTATTAAAACCAAGTTCTCTATAACCAATGGCTCTGATACCAATCTGTCACACCCCCAAAATCCACCTGCGGAGTACTACCGCTTGGAGGCGTGACTGACCAGGATCCAGCCACCAATCATATTGAACAAGCATATAAATAGTTATAAAAGTCTAACCAATACAATTGGTGTTCAAACAAAACATAGTTAAGTTGCGAGCGGAAGCATAAGTCTTAAATCAAAACATAAGTTTAATTGTTTCATAGTATAACATGGCACACAGTCGTCCATGTCCCACAACGATCCTCCTCCATGCAAGCTCCAGCTTAAGAACCTAAGGACCTGCAAAGCATGTAGTAACGAGTCAACAACTAGTTGAGTGAGTTCACGGTTGGGTGTTCGTTTTAAGTTGTTTCGAAAACAGTTTCCTTTAGCTGGCATCCTGCCGTGGGGGTTACCCCATAGTTAAAAACGTGACTTGTTTATTCCCGGTTACTCTGGCAATCCAGCCGTGGGGGCTACCCCGTGTAGTTATCTGGCATTTCGGCCGTGGGGGCTACCCCATGTATCTACTAGACTCGTTACCATATCGACTGCTGACTGTAGTCATGTTTAAGTGCCCTGAAACTGTCAATGTCTATCATCATTGACGTGCCAGTAGTCCATTAGTTCACGCCCGTCCTCTGCGGCACGGTGTGAGGTTTGTCAAACCTAAATAGCGCTATCTAACTAATGACCCGCTCGCCATTGGCCTCGGCGATTAAGTCGATACAAAGATGAGGGACTTCGTGATAGAGTTTTGGTCTAGTACGAGTTATCTGTCCGTGAGGACGAGGAATTACATTCCTGAACCTTTACTGTCCTACCCAAGGAGGACGAGGAACCCAGTTCCTTAACCCCAATTCCCGACCCCTGGGAATCCCATGCTTTGTAGAGGGTGTGAACTCACCTTGGTTTGCTCGGTAGAAAACACAGAAAGGTCAAACAAGCAACGTTGAGGCTACTCACGTCCTATCATAGTTGTATCATACAATCAGGTTCGTATTCAAGTAGTGCACGTATGTCATTCACGTTAATCATGGCAGTTCATCGACATTCACATTCAATCAGTAACATATCAGGTCTGCATACTAGGCCCAAGAGTCCGGCCCAATCATAATTAAACAAGTCCAACAGTGTGTTATACGATCCCGAGTCGCAACTAGGCGTTTGCGACTCGCAACCGGAGTCGCAACCATGGTTTCGGTCCATGCTGTTCTGGTTACGAGTCGCAACTGGACTCGCAACCTTGGTTTCGAGTCACAAGGTTTAGTGTGTTGATCCGGTGTGGTTTCGAGTCGCAACCGGGTGTTTGCGACTCGCAATCTGTGTCGCAACCGGGAGATTACGACTCATTGTGCCTGGTTTCGAGTCGCAACTGCTGGTTTCGAGTGGACATCTACTGATTCGGAACAGTGTACTATTCTGATTTCTGGTAACAGTTTGTACTAACCAACCAAATTCCTTAAACATGTTCCTTGTCTAGCAGTTTACTAAAAATGGATCAAACAATCAGGATTCAAATATTCAACCATGTTCTTATGATATTCAACCATGTTCTTCATGTTCATCAAATATTCAAAACACATTCAACGCATATCCGGATATTCATCAAACACAAACAGCCCCTATTAAACATGTTTTGCATTTTCGGACAAGGGTTATATTATCCAAACTAGATATCAAAGCTCATATTGCAACAACATGTATTTTACAATCCTTATGAACAACAACAATCTTAACATCGGTTATACAAGGAGAATCTATATTTATCATGTATGAACCTTAACAAGCAAACATGTTATCAAATCATCATCATCAACCGAAAATCATACATCATTATCAACTCAATATACCATACACATCCGGTTCACAAACATTATCAAACATACACTACACTAGTTAAGTTCTATCATTCATACTATTATTTAACATAACAAACATCATGAAAAAATCACTTAACAAGCATCATAGAAGCACTAACAAACATCATAAACACTAACCGGTTCAAGTGTGGGTTCAAAGGTGCGAGTGAGGCTTCCAACCGGTGTGTGTGAGGGACGATCCGAGAGCTTCTTACGGTTGATGATTGGATCCGAGAGTGAAGGAGAGTATTGTTGTGGTTTAGGGTTTTAGTGTGAGAGAGTAGAGAGTGTGTGTTGGAGAGTATGAATGTTGTTCAAAATGGTAACATGGCCATCTATCAAGTGTATATATATCCACTCCAAGCAATGTACCCTAGTGGGCTTCGAATTAGACTAGGGGGTGTGTGTGGCCCAACCGGCCTATGAGTGGTGTGGTGTTTACTCGAGACCACATGGTCTCGGGTCGGGTCCTAGTTGTTTCGGTTCCTAGACATACTCGCATACATACGATCACAACATACACATAACATGACACATGATCATATAAGTTCACATAAATCATTCATTAATTCATCAAATCAGTTAGTCACTAATCGTTCAAGCATACAACGGAAGGTTCTAAATTTCGAGTTGTCACAACAATGAAGCTTAGTACGTTCCTTACGACTCAATGCATCGGCTACGACATTCGCCTTACCAGGATGGTAGCGAATTTCGCAGTCATAGTCGTTTAGAAGCTCGACCCAACGTCGTTGCCTCATGTTGAGTTCTTTCTGATTGAAGATATGTTGAAGACTTTTGTGGTCCGTGAAAACCACACATTTTGTTCCGTACAAATAGTGTCTTCAGATCTTAAGAGCGAAGACAACTGCACCTAACTCAAGATCATGAGTGGTGTAGTTTTTCTCATGTATCTTCAACTGCCTTGATGCATATGCTATGACTTTGTTCCTTTGCATCAGAACACAACCAAGACCCAATTTAGATGCATCACAATAAACGACGAAATCATCATTGCCCTCAGGCAAAGTCAGAACAGGCGCGTCGCAAAGTTTTTGTTTCAAGTTTTGAAAAGCTTCCTCTTGTTTGAATCCCCAATCAAAGGGCTTGTTCTTCTGAGTTAGAGCAGTTAGAGGAACTGCAATCTTCGAGAAGTTTTCAATGAAGCGGCGGTAATAACCCGCAAGTCCAAGAAAAGAACGAACCTCAGTAGGAGTAGTAGGCGTATCCCATCCTTAATCGCACTGATCTTGGAGGGATCTACATGAATACCTTGTTCGTTGACAATATGTCCTAAGAATTGAACTTCTTTAAGCCAGAATTCACACTTGGAGAATTTGGCGAAAAGTTGCTCTTTCTTTAGGAGTTCAAGAGTAAGACGAAGATGTTGCTCGTGATCAGCTCGCGTCTTAGAGTATATCAAGATGTCATCAATAAAAACAATGACGAACTGATCGAAATAAGGCTTGCAGACCCTATTCATTAAGTCCATGAAAACAGCAGGAGCATTAGTCAAACCGAATGGCATAACTGTGAACTCATAATGCCCATAACGAGTGCGGAACGCTGTCTTGGGAATGTCCTCTTCATGCACCCGAAGTTGATGATATCCAGATCGCAGATCAATCTTCGAAAAATAAGAAGCGCCCTGTAACTGATCAAAGAGATCATCGATGCGAGGTAGGGGATATCGATTCTTGATGGTGAGCTTGTTAAGCTCACGATAATCGATACACATCCTAAAAGATCCATCCTTTTTCTTGACAAAAAGAACGGGAGCACCCCAAGGTGAAAAGCTAGGACGGATAAAACCTTTGTCAGAGAGCTCCTGAAGCTGCTTAGACAACTCTTGCATCTCAGACGATGCAAGACGATATGGAGCTCCGGCAATGGGGTTTGCACCAGGTATGAGATCAATACGGAACTCGACTTGGCGTGCTGGAGGTAGACCAGGTAAATCTTCAGGAAATACTTCAGGATAATCCCGAATAACAGGGATATCTTGAATAGGCTTACCTTTGCCCTTATCTGCTACAACTTGTGCCAAAAAGGCCACATAGTTCTTTCGCAGATACTTCCGAGCTTTAAAACAGGACATGAGTTTGAGACCACCGGCAGGTTTCTCACCATGAACTTGTAGGATCTCGCCTGTCGAAAGCGGCACACGAACAATCTTCTCAAAACAAACTACCTCTGCGCGATGCTTGGATAACCAATCCATACCCACTATAACGTCGAAGCTTCCAAGTTGCATAGGCGTGAGGTTAATAGGAAAAAGATGGTCGTTGAGGTTCAACTGGCAGTTGCGAAGAACAGAATCAAGAACAATGGGTTCACCATTAGCAACCTCTACTGTCAAAGGTTTACCTAGTTTCGTTCTAGACACGCGAAGCAATGGCTCAAAAGATAATGACACAAAACTCTTATCGGCACCCGAATCAAAAAGAACAGATGCAGGCTGATTATTAATAAAGAACGTACCGTTCACCACTTCATTGTCTGCTTGTGCCTCTTGTGCATTCATATTGAAGACTCGACCTCGAGCCTGAGCCTGATTCTGATTTGGGTTAGCATTCACTAGTCTTGGACACTGATTACGGTAGTGGGTCAGATCCCCACAGTTGTAACAAGAACCTGGAAGGTAGTGTGGTCATGCAGCTTGACCCTGTTGCTGAGCAACTTGTTGAGCCGGGTTCTGAACTGCCTGATTCTGAGCAAAACGACAAACATCAGCAAGATGACCCGACTTCCCACAGTTAGTACAGAAACGGCATGGAAGTTGCGGCTGATGGTGTCTGTTGCATCTATTGCACAAAGGTGCATTTCCTGCATAAGGCTTCTTTGCTGGAGGCAGTGCGGGTTGGTTGGGAGCTGCCTGGTTAGCTTGGGCAGTGACAGCAAAATTTTGGGAAGCCTTTCGCTTCCTAGACCCTCTTGAGGAACCAGAATCCTTCCCCTTCTTGTTTTGACCTTTCTTGCCATCTTCTTTGTCAGACGCCTGCTTCTTACCCTTGTCACCCTTTTTGTGTAGCTTTCCCTTTCGAACCTGTGACTCAGTCAATGTCGCTGCTAACTCGATCGCCTGACGGAGTGTGGTAGGGTTACTACCAGTAATGATGTCTTGTACTGAGTCAGGTAGACCATCGATGTACCTTTCGATAGCCTTGTCGAGTGGGGTAACCATTGTTGGGCATAGTAGACTCAACTCCTCAAACCTATCAGTATACGCCCTGTGCTCGCCACTGTCCTGTTTCAAGTCATCAAACTCCCTCTCCAAAGCTCATTGTTCATGACGAGGACAAAACTCCCTCATCATAAGAGCTCTAAGTTCAGCCCAAGTCTGTGCTAGAGCAACTTCTGCACCACGGTCTCTCGTAACCCCGTTCCACCATGTAAGAGCCCTCTTCTGAAACACACTCGAAGAAAACTCGACCTTGCGATTGTCAGGACACTGAACATGACGGAAAGTGTTCTCAATGCTCTCGAACCATTGAAGGAGCCCAGTTGCTCCCTCAGTACCACTAAACTTGAGTGGTTTAGCCGAACTGAAACTCTTGAAATTGCATGGAGCATTGTTGTTGTTGGCTTGGTTCCATTGAGCAAAGAGGTTTGGGAATTGAGCAGCCATTTGCTGCGCAATAATTTCTGCCAGTTCGGCAGTCGCTATCTGGTTTTCGCGTCGAGGAGGCATTCTAAAAGAGGAAACATGAAAGGAAACGAGTGAGATGATTGGATGAAGAGAATGAGATGAAACAAAATCAACAAAAGCAAAGATGGTGGTCATTCGTCCGCATCGCAAAGCAAACAAACGACCCACAGTGACTAATCAAAGTAAATGGGTCAAAAATAATGTATCGCGAAGACATGCTCGCCTATAAGTGAACACTCACCCCAAGAGTTCCCAGGTAAGAGTGACTGGTCCGATTATGTGGATTTGTACGAACACTCTAGCCTAAGACAGAAAACCCAGGGTACAGGCATTCACTCTTCCAGTTTGCACGTGTTCACACTATTTAGAACCCAAAACTTTGACGAGATTTTGAAAATTTGAAAGGCACAAGGCCAAAAATCAAACTGGAAGGGTTCAAAACCTTACAACAGAGGGTTCAAAACCTAGTAATCAATCATCCAGAAACAAATGATTAATTTTCAAAGCGGATTCGAACTTGATGTTCCCGTTGTGGTTATAACCTAAGGATAGGTGAAGTGCATGTTTTAAAATCTAAACACAAGATAACTTGTGTTGGGGTCCTAGAAAGGTTATAGTCTAGGTCAAAGCATTACTAATAACCTAATTCTCTATAACCATTGGCTCTGATACCAACTCTTCTGTCACACCCCGACCACGTATAACATACAAAATGTGGCGGATAACGTCGGGGAGTGTTGTAATAGAATTAATTGTTTCATAACCATGGCATTCAAAGTTGTATTTTATTTATCAACATAAGAGTTACATTGTCTTAAACAGGAAACAAGGAGTACAAAACATAATTAAACTAAGTCTATCTTCGTTTTATGTCTCTAAGGCACAGGTCCGCCCTAGTGTCACGATCATTGTCCTAAGCAACAGCTCCTGAAAACACATGTGAAAATAGGTACGTCAGCATAAAAATGCCTGTGAGATACATAGGTTTTGTGAAAATAGGATTCATGACTTGTAAGTTTAAGAAAATGTTTAATAAAGTTTAGTCATGAACCTAGTAAATTGATTTGTTTTGTAAATCGTTTGAAAAACAATAAGATCAGATGATATGTATAAATAAATGTAAGGTTAAATGAATAACCATGTAAGATGAGTTTGTTTGTAAAACAATGTCTCGTGAAAAGTATGTTATTTGTATAAAATGTTATATGTCTTAAATTGAAATGATTTAAATAACGCTACGATATGTAATATTATACAAACACTTATATATAGGAAGTACCAACGGCGTATCCACCATGTTTGTATCATATTACACACGCCTCGTTACTCAAACCATTTACCCAAACCAACCACCAATGTAAATTGTTCATGTATAAATCACTTGTCAAGTGTTATTGTGTAAACCATATCAAAATGTCCATGTCTAATGTGAATGACCAAATGTGTATATCAATGTCAAAATGTTTATATTTAATGTAAATCGTATAATGTGTATCCAAAAATATCATGTATGGCATGTGAAATATATCAACTAAACCATAGGTAAAATGCACAAAAACAAGGTATTGAATTAAACATAGTTTAAGTCAAAGTTATGTTCTGTGGAACAAATGCATGCTATACTGATACAAACATCTATGCGGTATTGTGAAAATGCATACATCCAAGCCTTGTGACTGTGGTGATAGACCCTTAAACGAATTAAAGGTCTATCTGTGTTATTGTTTATCGAATTCGGTCATTCCTTCCACCCAAACAAACCTAGGGTTCAGGAACGGGAGTTGTCAAGTCCTATGGTATCACTACCTACTAACGAACGGCGTGATCAATGTTAATGAATGTATATTGTCCCGTTTGAACAAACCAAATGTCATACCAAAATGTAAGCATGTGATGAATAACAAATGTACTAAGTATGCACACAATGGGCACACATAGCATAAAATGTAATGTAAAACGATGTACTAAGTATGCACACAATGGGCATACATAGCATGAAATGTAATGTAAAACGATGTACTAAGTATGCACACAATGGGCATACATAGCAAAACACAATGAAATCATGTACTATAAATGTACTAATGAACATAGCAAGTATATGATGTGAAAGCAGGAAAGCATGAAAGTAACAAGTAGGCACATGTGTTTCACCCCCAAAATGTTTGGAAAACAGTAAAAGAGGGGTCTATGTACTCACTTGAGATTGCTCAGTAGTCCTTGAGTAACAACCAAACAATGCTAGAGATCACGGAAATTAAACGGCACCTAATATAGGTAACTATGTTAAGAGTTAATTACATAGTTAGTCCCTGTGGTTTGCACAAAATAACATACTTAGGTACTAATAGTTTAAAATCACATTCTAGGGTATTAACTTTTCATTTTGTAACGTTTGGAGGTATTAACTTCTAGGGTATTAACATAGTTAGTCCCTGTGGTTTGCACAAAATAACATACTTAGGTACTAATAGAATGTGATTTTAAACCTACAAATAACGTTAATACCTCCAAACGTTACAAAATGAAAAGTTAATACCCTATAATGTGATTTTAAACTATTAGTACCTAAGTATGTTACTTTGTGCAAACCACAGGAACTAACTGTGTAATTAACTCCTATGTTAATATACGGGACCTAAATCGGAGGATTGGATAGGAGGAGGGTTCGTAAACCAAACGAGTATGGAGACTCGTGTAATATGGTTTAACAAAGCCCACATACTAAAATGAAACCTAACCTAAGTGCTTACGACCCATTACGACCCGTTTAGGTAGCTTATGCTACTTTAACGCGTCGTTCGCGTAAAACGCGTTCGGAACGCCTAACTAGCCCTATGATAAGTAAAATATGCCTTAACGTGTCTAATATTGTTACCAAATCACTTTAGATACCAAAAGTTATGTTACTTACATATGCTTAAAATGAATTTTGGCGTAAAAGGGGTATTTTGGAAATTTACCTAAGGCATATATACTACCTATCATACAACTAACTAAACATCGTGACCATAAGGTATAACCTCGGAAGGTTATTCCCTATATACTATGGTCACCTAATGTGTTTGGTCGGATCCTAATGATCGACCAAACGGGTCGGGTTCGAAAGTATAAGCGATTGTTTAGATCGCTTACCTTACGACCCTATATAAGCACTAAACTAAAAGTGACGAGCTAAGCATGTTAAAACATGCTTAACTAAGTTTAGAAAACAGGTTTGGTATCAAAACAAACGGTTTTGACACCCACAAGTAGTTTGGTTACAAAATACGTATTCTGGCCGAAACTACGGCTCGTCACTGAGCCTAGATAACGTGGTAATCAGTAGGTATAGTCACTAGGGACTATAACCATCGTGATCACGCTCACGTTATGAAGTTCAACCGAACTTCGTGTTGACCATAAACTGGTTAACGCAGAGAGTCAAACATAGTTTGACTTTCGGACAAGAAAAGCGATAAAAGAACGAAGGAACACTTACAAAGGGTCCCTGAAAGCT
This sequence comes from Helianthus tuberosus, assembly GCA_030545235.1. Lineage (NCBI taxonomy): Eukaryota > Viridiplantae > Streptophyta > Magnoliopsida > Asterales > Asteraceae > Helianthus > Helianthus tuberosus. The sequence goes on along the minus strand of CM060452.1, from coordinate 117,288,555 downwards.
AATCTTGATCCAAGTAGCTCAGGTATGAAACAATGGTTTCAACTTAGAGCTTCTCAAATTAGATTTTGTGGGTTTTGCAAGAAAGGGGGGTTGGGTATTTATAGTGTTCTTCGAACCGTTAAGATCGTTTCTTGAATAACGTGATCGAATCTCATCCGTACATGTGTTGGAATGTTATGGTAACTCATTTTGCCCCCACCGCAAGAGTTTGACATGTGGCATTGGCCTTTAGGGGGGTTGAAAGGCTGTTAACAGCAGTTAATACATTGAATCTGGTCTGGGAGCCTGACGCGGGCCACGTAAAGGATCACCCTGGGCTTACGCGGGCCGCCTGGGTGTCGTGATCAGAAACAACTTTCAGAAATGACAGTTTTGGTCCCTGTTGTGGTTTAAGGCTATTTCCGACACGTTTAAGGCCCGTTAAGCCATCTTTAAGGCCCTAAAATGATTCCTAAACATTGTGGAAATGAAACATGCTCAAAAATATGCCGGATGTTGGTTCGTTTGGTCGTACGATCGCGATGTTCGCTTAATTACGACGGAATGCGCATAAGCGTGAAAAACGATCCAAATTGCGTGACGAATGGATTTTTGACAAGCCAAACACTAAATCATAATATTATAATACTTACATAAATTTTTGGATGTCCGGATGTATTCAGAACGTAAGTTATGCGTGAAAGTGCAAACTTGTGCACTTTTTGACACTTTTAGTCCTGAATGACCCAAAAGTTTATTTTAGCACACCGAACCCCTCAAAGCCTATTTCTAAGCTATGTAAAGGATATTTATGGTATGTTTAACTTATGGTCATGTTCCGGAATGTCTGTTACAGTTCAAATTGGCATACTTTCACAGTTTGTCAATTTTAGTCCCTGTAGGCGAATTAACTTGTTTTTGCAATACCAAAGCTTTCAAAACTTATTTCTAAGTTATGTAAAGGTTATTTAAGGTATGTTAAGTATATGTTGATGTTCCGGAGTATTTGTCGCATTAAACTGATTTCGTTTACGCACCAGTTTGCGTATAACTCTCCAGAAAGCGATATAGAGTTTGAAATTGAACAAAAGTCAAAACATGAAAAATGTAAAACATAACCAAACAAACACTGGGATCAAATAACATTGTTTTATTGATAACTGAATTATTTACAATGATTTCAGACACAGATGTTACATTAAACTTAAAGAAAAAGAACCCGTTTGCATTCATCATTAGCCAGGAAAGACCATATTTAACCCAGTTGTTTTTTGCAAAGTAATCGACCACAGGAAATGCCAGACGTTTACCCAGAAAGTATCCATACAAAGTGTTAGCATACCTGTCCGTAACTTGTTTAACCGATGACAGTGGGATAACAACATCTGCTCCATCAACAGCCTCATTAGATTCCATCGCCCTAAAGTTCACCTTAACATCCACCTTAGTGTTCTTCACTACTTTAGCAAATGAAATAGGTTCAGCAGCCCCATACGATCCTGTTTTCCTTTGACCAGCCGACGAATTCTCTTGATCCAAACCTGAAGAGGGCGTGAACCCCATACTCGGATAATCCCGGAAGTTTACCGATTGTTCTCCATCTAATTTCTCCAATCGGGCTGGCTTCGTAACCTTGGACAGTTCATCAATGATGTTCATACGCTTATGCTCTTCTTGATTTGTAACTTTTGTTCCATGTCTAGGCTGAAACGTATTCCCTTCAACATCGATAACCCGGTCTGCTATATCCTTGAATGACAATGGAGGCATTTGACGAAAATCATGAGATTTACCATCAGACTTTGTTCGATCTTCCATTCAGACTTGCAAACTCTCTTTAACACTATGACAAATCAGCCGCAAACAAACAAATCGAAAAACAAACAGAAACCCTAAACTAGCGAGAAACCCTAACCCATGAATCTAATAAATCTGAGAACGTAATTGGTAAATCAGGCCGATCAACCAACGAATCAAATTGTTCGACCAAGGGATTGAGGGCGGCGATTATAAGAGAACAAACAGAAAACCCTAGACAAAAAATCGACCAGATCCTTAAACCAGAATTCGTTATAGATATCTAATAACTAATTGTGACAACCAGTAAGTTACGCCCTTAATTACGTGATTAACAGGAGATTTACGCGACATTAAATAGTGTTTACGACGCAAATTAACTTAATTAGGGCCTCAGTAAGCTTAGGAACGCTTATGCGGTTCTACAGTGTGCGTGTGACGATCTGCGGAGATATTGTTGGAAATTAAATGGTAATAAACTGAAACCGTACGAAATACTGACGACACCGACAAATATGGATGTTACACGAATATTTTTATTGCTTATGGAGTTTGGGTTGCGATATCGGGTCTCGTAGGAATTATGGGCCACATACACATGAGATGGGCTTGTGGGCCCTGGGCCCAAGCCCAAAACCCACAAGCCTAAACCTGCTCATAATATATTAGATCTCTCATCAAAATCTTATCAAAATCTTTATAAGATCTCTACAAGATCTTACAAAATCTACACAAAATCCTATCATATCTCTTCAAATCTCTTCAAGAGATCTTGAGTCAAAGGATAAAACATCCGACCTGAATGTAATTTGAATACATAATTGACAATTAAAACCTTCCTCACTCTATTAATACACAGACAACACACACAAAACAACAACCCAACCCCCTCCCTTCTAACCGGCGACCAGAGCAGGTCTCCGACGTCCCTCCGATCTTTGCGTGTCTGAAAACACAACACCCCCCCTCGAGCAGCAAGACGGACCACCACCACCACTGTTGGGTGGTGGTGAGCGGCGGATCGATCAGAAAAAAGTGAAGGGGAGGAGAGAGAGAGCGACGGAACGACAGAGGACCACCACCGGCGGCGGCGGCACCTGTAACGGTGGTGGTGGTTATTTACGACTCCGGTAAGTGGCTCGGTCTCGTTTCAGTTTCGGGCTCATGTTAGCGGGTTTGGGTTTTGTTTCGGGTCACTTCAAATTTCGAATTCAGACTTTGTTTTGGTTCAAGATGTTTCAGCCGCGGTTCGGGTTTTGGGTTCGGTTCAACCTCGGGTGTCTCGGTTCGGTTCGAGTCCTGGTACGGGTCAACACCAAGTCAAACCTGGTCAAAGCAGATCAAAGACAGTCAACGTCAGTCAAAGTCAGTTTCGGCTCGGGTCAGAATTGGTCAACAGGATCGGCTCGGTCAACGCGGTCAGGTTCAGTTTTGGTGCGGTGCGAGTTGACTCGGTCAACTCAGTCAATCCGGTTCAGCATTCCGACACGAAGAGTGGTAAAGTTTTAACGGCAAATACGTTATTTCTATATAGTTTTAATTACATACGGGAAATCGAGCTCACACGAACGGTTTAGTGTTTAGTCTATACTTTGTCGTTTTTACGAAAATTTATATATTAGTGATTGAATTTTGAAAGATAACGACAACTTTTGTTGTCGGGGGCGTCCAAAAACAGAGGAAACTCTGCCCGTTTTTCGAGAAAATCCGTAATGTAGAACGCGTTTTATTGTAAAAATGAAAACTATCAGAATCAAACGACTTTTATGAGAAGAAATATAAATATATAATTACTTTCGACGACGCTTTACCACCTACGAAAACGACGATTCGGGAATTGTTTACAACAATAAATATAATCATTTTAACTTCAAAAATTCGATTATTTCATCAACACTCGGAAGCTCCTTCATCGATCCTTCACATCTTCTACACCCGAAATCCTTGACCGTTGGTGCATGGTTTTCTTGTTTGCTGGTGTTTGGAGAGAGGTGATTATTTCATTATGGATGATCGTTCTAAACCTGATAATTCTGTTCTGGGAGATCGTGGTAAGCCGCCATTACCGTACAAAGGGCTTGCCAGTCGTATTGTCAACATTGATGCTAATCCGATTCTACCCAGGAGAGGATCGATACAAGTACCTCAGTAGGAGTCGAAAAAGTTTAATGTAATAGACGAATTAACCAAGATCACATCTCCGGTCTCTTTATCGGAATGTGAGGTTGTGGAGACGGTTTTGGCAGGAGATAGCAAAACACAAGGAACTCTTCAGGTTAATGAAACTATGCCTAAGCCTATGTCATATGCTGAATCGGTAAGTGCTCAGAATGTAAAGAAAATTAATTTTCGTTCCTTGGCTAGTTCCGTAGTGCAAGATGGGTGTGATATTGTGTTGCCGAGGGAGTCTGTCCGTACGGTGCAAGATAAGCTGGCTAACACCCTTTATGGGTACTTTCTAGGAGATCGTGTGGCCTTCCCAGTGGTCGATTATTTTGTGCGTGTGAACTGGAAGAAATATGGATTACAGAAAACTATGATGAATGCGAACGGCTTTTTCTTCTTCAAATTTAAAGATGAAACTGGTATGTCGAATGTTCTTAAGGATGGGCCATGGATAGTTCGGTCGCAACCTTTGTTTCTTAATAATTGGACCCCAACCACTAAACTTGAAAAGAAGGAGGTTAAGAAGGTACAATTATGGGTTAAAATTCATGAAGTGCCTATTGCGGCCTACACGGAAGATGGTCTTAGCCTGATTGCAACAACTATTGGGGAACCAAAGATGCTGGATCAGTTTACTACGTCTATGTGCGTGGACTCATGGGGTAGGAGTAGCTATGCTAGAGCCCTAATTGAAATATCGGCTGACAAAGACATTCGGGAGGAGATTACTATGGCCATTCCTGAATCTGAAGAGGAGGGTTTTATTAAAGAAACGATGTATGTGGAGTATGAATGGAGCCCACATCGGTGTGCGACTTGTTGTGTGTTTGGTCACAATATTGATGCTTGTCCGAAACAACCGATGAAACCAACCAAGTCTTTGCATGAGGAGCAAAATCGAAATGCTCCTAAAAAACGACCAACAAAAAAGATGCATGTGGTGGATCAGGATGGGTACACAGAAGTCTATGGTAAGAAAGCTGCTAAAAAGGTTGGAATTCCTGTCAATACGCAAAAATCCAGATTCGAATATCGTCCTGTAGGACCGAAACCAAAGGGAGATAGTAACAAGGCTTCGAGTTCGAATAGTAACAGATCGAATAACCCATTTGATATTCTTAATGAAGTGGATGATGACTCGGGTGCCAGAATCAAGAATTCGGGTATGGGCAATGAGGATACTGATGACGATGTAGAAGAAGTGTACAATGAAACGGATGGTTTTTTGACGGAAGGTACTCTTAATATCAAAAGCAAAGGGGCAAGCACTCCTCCTCCGATAGTTAACAATGGTTAGTATCGTGTCATGGAATATTAGGGGGTTGAACCGCCCTCTCAAACAGAAGGAGGTTCGTCAGGCAGTCAGAGATTTTAATTTGAGCTTGTGTGTGATTTTGGAGTCTCATGTGGATGTTGGTAATTTGGGTAAAGTTTGTAACTCCGTGTTTCGCTCGTGGGATTGGAGTTCTAATGGAGGGTGTTGTGACAAAGGCACGAGAATTATTATCGGATGGAACCCGGCTATTTTTGATGTGATGATTTTGTCGCAGTCTCCTCAGGTTATGCATATTCAGCTAGTTTTTAAAATTGATAAAAGAATGGTGTTTTGCTCATTCGTTTATGCTGATAACTATTATGTTTCTCGTAAAGAATTATGGCATAATTTGTCCTCGCACAAAGTTCTGGTTGGGAATAAACCTTGGTGTGTCATGGGTGATTTTAACACGGCTTTGAACATTGAAGATAATTCTATGGGATCGTCGTCGGTCTCTATTGGCATGAGAGATTTTCAAGAGTGTGTGGATGATATTGAGGTTGTTGATATTAATCGTATGGGAATCCACTATACTTGGAGTCAAAAGCCGAAAAATGGGATAGGCCTTATGAAGAAAATAGATCGAATCATGGGAAACACTCCCTTTGTTGCTGAATACCCGAACCCTATTGCTTTTTTCAAGCCATACAGACTTTCCGACCATTGTCCGTGTATCTTATCTTTTTAGGAAGCTGGTAGAGTGAAGCCGAGATCGTTCAAGTTTCCTAACTTTTTGGTTTACAAACCAAAATTTTTGGGAATTGTTAAAAATATTTGGGATTCTAGTGTGAGCGGAGTTCATCAGTTCCGATTGGTGAAGAAACTTCGGTTGCTTAAGCATCCGCTTCGCTCTTTGTTGTTCAAACAAGTCAATCTTCACAAGAAAGTGGAAGGATTTCGATTGAAACTGGACGACATTCAGCAACGTATTGACCGAGACCCGAGTAATGTCGATCTCCGTGTGGCTGAAAAGGAGGCTAGCCGTGATCTCCTAGAAGCTTCGTTGGACGAGGAGCGTTTTCTGAAACAGAAGTCAAAGGTTGATTGGCTAAGGGCGGGGGATTCAAACTCTGCTTTTTTCCATTCTTCTCTTAAAATCAGAAATCATTGCAGCCAAATAGATGTGATTAAAGGTTCGGATGGAAATCTCTATGAAGGTGATGCGGTTTTTCAAGCTTTTGTTAATCATTATCAGAAATTTTTCGGTAATCAAGGGGATATTTCTCTCTCTCCGGCTCCAGATTTATTTTCTAAAGTCATTGATCCTCAAAAAGCTTCTCATATGATACGACATGTAACTGTGGAGGAGGTTAAAAAAGCAATGTTTTCTATTGGCATTGACAAAGCTCCTGGTCCGGATGGTTATACAGCGGCTTTCTTTAAGAGTGCTTGGCCTATTATAGGTAATGATGTTACTTGTGCCATCGTGGATTTTTTTAAACAGGTAATCTTCTTCGGGAATTGAATCACACCACTATTGTTCTTATTCCGAAGGTGCCTACTCCTGCGACAGTTATTGACTATCGGCCAATTGCTTGTTGTAACGTTTTATACAAGTGCATAAGCAAGATTGTTGCTGATAGAATTAAAGGTGTGCTAAATGATATTGTTAGCATTAATCAATCGGCGTTTGTTCCAGGAAGGAGAATATCTAATAATATTATGCCTACGCAAGAATTGATGCATAATTACCATAGAAGTATGGGTCCTCCTCGGTGTGCTTTTAAAGTTGATATCCAGAAAGCTTATGACACTGTTGATTGGAGATTCCTCAAGAGTGTTTTACTTGGTTTTGGGTTTCACGGCAAGATGGTTGATTGGATCATGGTTTTGGTCTCTACGGCTTCGTTTTCGGTCTGTGTCAATGGTTCGGTGCATGGTTTCTTTAAAGGTGGCCGCGGTTTAAGACAAGGGGACCCGATCTCTCCTTATCTTTTCACTCTAGTCATGGAAGTCCTTACGGCTATTCTTCAGCATGCGGTTCGTATTGATTCATCCTTTAAATTTCATAACAAATGTGAAAAACAGCAAATTATCAATCTTTGTTTTGCGGATGACTTGTTCATTTTTGCTCGAGGAGAAGTAAACTCGGCGAGATGTATTTTGACATCTCTTTCTAATTTTACAAAGATGTCGGGGTTAGTTCCTAGTAATCAGAAAAGCACGATCTTCTTTTGCAATGTTAAAAGTCATGTCAAAGATGCTATTCTAGATATTATGCCATTTGTGGAAGGAAAATTGCCTGTCAGATATTTGGGTGTGCCTCTAATTTCTTCTAGACTTGGGTATAACGATTGTCGTGTTCTTATCGAAAGATTAGAGAAACGAATCACGAATTGGAGGAACAAGTTGCTCTCTTTTGCTGGTAGACTTCAACTCATTATTTCTGTCCTCTCTACCATGCATATTTATTGGTCGTCTGTGTTTATCCTTCTGGCTCGGATAATTCAGGAGCTAGAAGCTAGAATGCGAAACTTCCTTTGGTCTCAAGAGAGTTCGTTTAATAAAGGTAAATCTAAAGTTTCTTGGAAATCTGTTTGTACTCCAAAATATGAAGGGGGTTTGGGCATTAGACGAATTGGGGATATGAATAAGGCTCTTATGTCATCTCACATTTGGAGTATCGTTTCTAAGCGAGTTTCGTTGTGGGTTGAGTGGGTTCATAGCTATCATTTAAAAGGAAAGAGCTTTTGGGTTTGCAAAACTCCTACTAATTGCTGTTGGTCTTGGAGGAAATTGATTCAGTTGCGTCCTATGATCAGAAAACATATCTGGTCGGATGTAGGTAATGGTGCGAAGACTTCGGCCTGGTTTGATTTTTGGTGTGATATGGGTCCGTTAAGCGACTTTCTAACTCCGAGAACCATTACCGATGCGGACTTTCAGCTAGATGATTCAGTGGCTAATGTCTATTCTAGTGGTTCTTGGAGATGGCCTACGGCTTGGAGAGATTTGTTTCCCGTGCTCATTCATCTAGAACAGAAACAGTTAATTCCAACAAAACAAGACACATTATTATGGAAGGATGGTAATGAGTTAAATGAATTCTCTTCGTCGAATGTTTGGCATTCGGTTCGATACAAGGAGTCGGAAGTTAACTGGTGCAATATTGTTTGGTTCTCCCAGTGTATCCCTCGGCATGCTTTTATGATGTGGTTGGTCATGAAAGGTAAACTTTTAACTCAAGACAAAATTCTGAAGTGGGATATTGCAAGGCGGAAAAATATGAATATGATGTGTTGTCTTTTGTGCTATGAGAACTTTGATTCTCATCCTCATCTATTCTTTGAATGTAAGTTTTCGTCTCAAGTTTGGCATATAGTGAGGCAAAAGGTGGGTATGTCATCGGTTAACCCGAAATGGAGGGAAATTGTAGATTGGTTACTTGCTCGTGCTCGGTCAAAATCGGTGGTGGTATATGTTGCTAAGCTTCTAGTGGCAGCTACTTCTTATTTTATATGGCATGAGAGGAATAACCGGTTATTCAAAAATCAGCTGAGACCCCCGGAAATGGTTAGTGAAGTTATTTTAAAGACAGTAAGATACAAGCTTATGGGAGCAAAGTTAAAGAATACTGCAAATGTGCGGAAGCTGCTTGAAGATTGGGAAATTGGTGGGGAACTCGGTCATGATGATGGAGGCTGAGTAGGGTGTTTTCGTGATTGTTTGGTTTTTCTAGATGTTAGTAGTCTCTATGTTAGTTTTTTCTGGTTCTTTTGGTTTTATGTTTGTTATACTTTCTTGGGGCCTGTCCCATGATTGAACTAGTGTAGACTCCCTGCACTACTTGTTTTGTTTTGGTTGTGAATATATAGAATCACCGGGGTAACCCTTTACCCAAAAAAAATTCGATTATTCTTTTATAAGATCATTATAATCATTATATTCTTTCAAACGCCAAAAACCCGAATCCGTTATTACTAATACATATAGTTTATGTATTTATTTCAAAACATCAACAACACAACTTCTTTTTGTAAGTAAATATAGTTATATATTTATTTCGAATATCAAACAACACGACGGATCTTTTATTAAAATAAATATAGTTTATATATTTATTTTAAATGTCAAACGACACTAACTCTCTTATAAAATAAATATAGTTTATATATTTATTTCAAATATCACACGACTCGAATTCGTTTTATAAAAAAATATAGATTTTATATTTATTTCAAATATCGTATCATACGAATATTCCTATTTACACAACGACTTCTCAAGACGACTAACGGGATTCTACCGAAATATTTATATATTTTAAATCTCACGAGAATTAAATGATTTTCAAGACTTATTAAGTATTACCGACGGATAAACGAACTAAACAGGTATAATTTCTTCGCTTCTTTTAAGTCAATAATTTACCATCAAATCGTTCGGTTAACGATTCGGTAGAGCTCGGTAACACGTAGCTTAGTTACCGCTTTTGTTTAGAAACTTATAAGATATTCCGTGTTAGGAATATTGTAGAATGCACGCTAGCGAGTCTCGTCTTGGAAACGACATCACGAAGTCATATATAGCTAGCTTTGCACAGGAATATCCAGGTGAGTTCATAACCCCACCTTTTTACAGTTTTACATTTTTCTAAATGTTTTCGGGGTGGAAAGACATGCATATTTTGCAAAACATACAAGGTTTTCAATAAACATGAATTACATATTTCTAAACCATTTTACAAACAAGATTTAACTAACATAAATGGTTTATGAAAAGCTTATGCTCTATACCGGTTTTTCAAGCAAGAGTATTTTTCGAAATGTGCATACACATGTATTCTAGTTTCTAAAATTTGGAAAAAATACAAGTACAAAGAGGTACATCAAACTAAGGAATGATACATGGATCACGTGACGAATAGGGTTCCATAAGCACCATTAGTCAACGAATACATTTAGACCGCGGAACAGAAGGGTTAGATCTAATGGGTTTCAGGCAACCCCACTCTTGGCCTACTTCTACCAATGAGTGCTTTTGTGTCTCAGTCGAACTCGACAAAAATGCCTAGGTTTGGTGGCTTCCTATGTCGTTACATATGTTAGTGGCCTCGTGAACCATTAGCGATCTCGTATTCCTTACATATACAGAACTCAGTTCCAATACGTCTTTACAAATTACATACTATGTTCTATATAAATTCAAAGCACAGATGCATGTTGTCAATGTCGGGGTGGACATTGACGGTTATACAAGTTTTACAAACACAAGAGTTTACAAAAGCAAGGTTTTTGCGAATATAATGCGTTACAAATACAGAGTTTACATATAACTTGACATGAAAATGATTTTAAATTCGTTTTCTCAACGATATTTCAAAAACCGGTTATTCAAAAAGATTTATTTCAAATCTTTTACAAACAAACTATGAACTCGCTCAACTTTATGTTGACTTTTTTGCATGTTTCTTTCTCAGGTTACTTTTCAGAAATAATGGCATGGTTGGAATAGGAGGACCATTGGTGGTACGAGTACTCAGTGGGCGTTCAATTTCTAGTAGTCTTAGCTTATTTGCTTCCGCTGTGCAATGAAGATACCGGTCCAGTCACGCCAGCTCTGATATTTCGGGGTGTGACACTAATCTGATACAGAAATCACGATAAAAAAAGTAGGGTTACGTGAGGATCAAAAATCGCCATTGCTAGAGAGAGAATTAGGGTTCTGTTATGGTTGTTGATTTTCAAAGTTTGTTACGCTACTTTAATGCGTCGTTCGCGTAAAACGCGTTCGGACCGCCTAACTAGTCCTATGATAAGTATTATATGCCTTAACATGTCTAATAATGTTACCTAATTTGTTTAGATGTGAAAATTTAGGTTACATATGCTTAAAATGAATTTATGCGTGAAAAGGGCATTTTGGTCATTTTCCTAAGGCATATAAATTAACTATCATACAACTAACTAAACGAAGTGACCATAAGGTATAACCTTGGAAGGTTTTTCCCTATACAACTATGGTCACAAAACATGTTTGGTCGGATGCTAATGATCGACCAAACGGGTCGGGTTCGAAAGTCTAAGCAGTTGTTTAGACCCCTTATCTTACGACCCTATATAAGCACTAAACCTAAAGTGACGAGTTAAACATGTTAAAATATGTTTAACGAAGTTAGAAAACAAGTTTGATATCAAAACAAAGGGTTTTGATACCCAAGAATAGTTTGGTTGCAAAATACGCATGAACGCGTATTTTGACCGAAACTATGACTTGTCACTACACCTAATCAACGTGGTAATCAGTAGGTATAGTCACAAGGGACTATAACCATCGTGATTACGCTCACGTTGTGAAGTTCAAACGAACTTCGTGTTGACCATTGACCGGTCAAAGCAGAAAGTCAAACACTGTTTGACTTTTACGCTTAAAAACGCATAAAAGCATGAAAGAAACTTACAAGAGGTCCAAGCAATGGAGATTTGATTCAAGTTGCTCAGGTATGAGGTGTGGAAACCCCAACTTAGAGCAGAAATGAATCAAGGTGTGAGGTTGCAAATGAAACATGATAGGTATTTATAGATTTCGAGCCACCGTTAGGATCGTTCCTTGATTTACGAGCTTCAATCTTGGCCCTCCATATGTGCCCATTGTTTTACAAACCTATGGGTTCCCCAAAACAAGCTCATGGTGTTGAAAAACCAAGAACCAAAGCCAGAAACCAGCTGCTGATTGCAGAAACTGGTTTTTGCAGAACTCGGCAGCTCTCGCGCCCCGCGTAAGAGTTAGACTCTTCTTACGCGCCCCGCCTGAGTCAGGTTTGGCAGATTTGCAGTTTAGGTCCCTGATGTTGTCAATCTTGGTTTTCGATGCTTTTTCGGCACATTTAAGCCCCGTTAACCCCATTTCAAGGCTCTAAAATGAAGTTAAAGTATAGGGAACATAAAACATGCTCAAAAATATATCGGATGTCAGTTCGTTTGGCCGTACGGTTGCGTTGTTCGGTTAATTACGACGAAACATGTACGCACGCGAAAAACGATCAAAATTTACGCGACGAATGGAATTTTATTATGCCAATCACTAAAATAAAATATTTTAATGATCACATAAATTTTTGGATGTCCGGATATATTCGGAACGTAAGATATGCGCGAAAATGCAAACTTATGCACTTTTTGATGCTTTTAGTCCATGTTGATCAAATAAGTTTAAGTTTGCGCACCAAACACCTCAAAGCCTATTTCTAAGCTATGTAATGGATATTTAGGGCATGTTTAACTTATGATCATGTTCCGGAATGTTCGTTACAGTACGAATCGCCATACTTTCACAGTATGTCAAAATTAGTCCTTGTAAGCGAATAAACTTGATTTCGACACACCAAACCTTCCAAAACTTATTTCTAAGTTATGTAAAGGTTATTTAAGGTATGTTAAGCCCATGTCACTATTCCAGAGTGTTTGTCACGTTAAACTGATTACGTTTACGCATCAGTTTGCGTATAACTTTCCAGAAAGCGATTCAGAGCTCGAAATCGAATAAGAATTGATATGTGCAAATGATACACATATTAATACAAATCCCAAGTATGAAACATAATATTTCATTGATGTGGTATTTGTTTGATGGCCGTGGAGGCACAGATGTCACAATCCCTCTGGTTGAAGGCTTCATTCTTTAGTTTTCTTGTTCTAATCTTCCAGCTTGGACCTTTTGTAAGCTTCTTTCATGCTTGTTTATGCTTTTGAAGCATGAAAGTCAAACAATGTTTGACTTTCTGCTTTGACCACGATTTGGTCAAGTCAAAGTTCAATCGAACTTTGCAACGTGAGCGTAATCACGATGGTTATAGTCCCTTGTGACTATACTTAATGATTACCACGTCAATTAGTCAAAGTGACGAGTCAAAGTTTCGGTCAAAATGCCGATTATGCGCATTTTGCGATGAAACTATTTTCGAGTATCAAAACACTTTGTTTTGATATCAAACTTGTGTTCTAACTTAGTTAAACATGTTTTAACATGTTTAACTCGTCGCTTTTAGTCTAGTGCTTGTATATGGTCGTAAGTCAAGCGGTCTAAACCACCGCTTAGACTTTCGAACCCGACCCGTTTGGTCGATCGTTAGGATCCGACCAAGCATATTTTGTGAGCATAGTTGTATAGGGAATAACCTTCCAAGATTATACCTTATGGTCACTTAGTTTTATTAGTTGTATGATAGGTAGTTTATATACCTTAGGAAAATGACCAAATGTCACACCCCGACCGCGTTAAAACAACGAAACCGCGGCGGAAACGTCGGGGAGTGGAGTGGCAGAATTATTGTTTCACAATTATGGATTCAAAAAGTTTCGTTTTATTAAATATTAAACATTAACATTGTCTTGAAATTTAAACAAACCGGTTAAACATAGTCTACCATCGTTATTAAGTCACTAAGGCCTCGTCCAGTCCTAAGTGAGCATTCATCCTACTTGTAATCAACATCATTCGACACCACCTGTGTGACCCCTGTGCCTCTGCGACCATCAAAAAAATACCAAATCAATGAAATATTGTATTTCATACTTGGGATTTGTAAAAATATGTGTATCATTTGCACATATCAATTCTTGTTCGATTTCGAGCTTTAAATCGCCTTCTGGAAGGTTATACGTGAACTGATGCGTAAATATAACTAGTTTAATGCAACAAACACTCTGGAACAATGACATAGGCTTAACATACCTTAAATAACCTTTACATAACTTAGAAATAAGTTTTGGAGGGTTTGGTGTGTCGAAATCAAGTTTATTCGATCGGAGGGACTATTTGCGTCAAACTGCAAAAGTATACCGAATCGAATGGTATCGAACATTCCGGAACTTGATCATAAGTTAAATATGCCCTAAATATCCTTTACATAGCTTAGAAATAGGCTTTGAGGTGTTTGGTGCGCAAAAATAAACTTTTTGATCCATTAGGACTAAAAGCGTCAAAAAGTGCACAAGTTTGCATTTTCGCACATATCTTACGTTCTGAATATATCCGGACATCCAAAAATTTATGTAATCATTAAAATATTTTATTTTAGTCATTGGCATGATAAAATTCCATTTGTCGCGTAATTTGGATCGTTTTTCGCGTCCGTTCGTGTTTCATCGTAATTAGCCGAACAACGCAACCGTACGACCAAACGAACCGACATACGAGATATTTTTGAGCATGTTTCATGTTTCCTATACTTGAACTTCAATTTACAACTTTGAAATGGGGTTAACGGGGCTTAAACGTGCCAAAAATGCATCGAAAATCAAGTTTGTGACATGCAGGGACCATTTCTGACATTTTCTGAAAGATGGCCCAGGCGGGGCGCGTAGCCCAAGGTGTCTGCTTACGCGGTCCGTGTAAACAGCCCATATCAGAAAACTTGTTTTTCAATTCAGCAGCTGGTTTCATGGGTTTTGCACATGGTTTCTTCATACTAGGGGCTTGTTTTGAGCACCCATGGTATTCTAATTCAGTGGGCACACATGGATGGTTGAGATTGAAGCTCGGGAATCGAGGAACGATCTTAACGGTGGATTGAAATCTATTAATACCCACTTAGAATTCATTTACTCCTCACACCTTGATCTGATTTTATGCTCTAAGTTGAAGCTTTATGCTTCATACCTGAGTATTTAGATCAAGTTCTTCCTAGCTTGGACCAGTTGTAAGTTTCTTTCATGCTTTTATGCGTTTTAAGCGTGAAAGTCAAACAATGTTTGACTTTCTGCTTTGACCAGTCTTTAGTCAACACGAAGTTCGTTTGAACTTCATAACGTGAGTGTAATCACGATGGTCATAGTCCTTTGTGACTATACCTACTGATTACCACGTTATTTAGGCTTAGTGACGAGTCATAGTTTCGGTCAAAATACGCGTTTATGCGTATTTTGCAACCAAACTATTCTTGGGTATCAAGACCCTTTGTTTTGATATCAAACTTGTTTTCAACTTCGTTAAACATGTTTCAACATGTTTGCCTCGTCACTTTTAGATTAGTGCTTGTATAGGGTCGTAAGATAAGCGGTCTAAACAACCGCTTAGACTTCCGAACCCGACCCATTTGGTCAATCTTTAGGATCCGACTAAGCAAGTTTAGTGACCATAGTTGTATAGGGAATAACCTTCCGAGGTTATACCTTATGGTCACCACGTTTAGTTAGTTGTATGATAGGTAATTTATATGTCTTAGGAAAATGACCAAAATGCCCTTTTTACGCATAAATTCATTTTAAGCATATGTAACATAAATTTTGGCATCTAAACTGATTAGGCAACATTATTAGACATGTTAAGGCATATAATACTTGTCATAGGACTAGTTAGGCGGTCTGAACGTGTTTTACGCGAACGACGCGTTAATGTGGCGTAAGCTACCTTAACGAGTCGTAATGGGTCGTAAGCACTTAGGTTAGGTTTCGTTTTAGAATGTAGGCTTTGTTAAACCATATAACATGAGTTCCTACACTCAATTGGCTTACGAAACCTCATTTTATCAGACCTCCGATTTAGGTCCGTTTATTAACATAGTTACCTATATTAGGTGCCGTTTGATTTCCGTGATCCCTCTAGCATTGCTTCGTTGTTAGTCAAGAATTCTAAGCATCCTCAAGTGAGTACATAGTCCCCTCTTTTATGTTTTCAAATGTTTTGGGGTGATACACATGTGCCTACTTGTTACTTTCGTGCTTTTCATGCTTTTATATCATATACTTGCTACGTTCATTAGTACGTATATAGTACATGATTTCATTATGTTTTGCTATGTATGTTGACTTAGCATGCTAGCACATTGATTTTCCTATATTACATTTTGTTGCAAATGCTAATCCAGCATATGGACACATTGTTTTACATTTTGAACTGTTTGAACCGTTGGAACTGTTTGGTCTATGTGAACCGTTTGAATCTGATTGATTCTGTGAACCGTTTGAAACTGATTGATTGTGTGAACCGTTTGAATCTGATTGATTATGTGAACCGTTTGAAACTGTTTAAACCGTTGGGTTAGGGAAGTGATTAGGTAACGGGGCGGGTGTAAGGTGTTAGAAGCATGGTGGATACGCCGCTGGTACTTCCTATATATAAGTGCTTTTAACACATTAGATATCGTTGCGTTATCTAGATCACTAGGAAATGGTTATCAAAACAAAGTTATATTACAAGGTTTTTCTAACAACATAAGACATTCGAGTTTTATTTCAAAAACGATTTACAATTTGGGTTTACTTAAACAAATGTTTTGGAGTTAAGATTCATGGTATCGAGGTTTTATAAAACAAATCTGTTTTGACATGGTTATTTCAATTTACATTACACCCTTATACAAAAAGCAACTTAAAGTTGCCTTTAACCATCATCGCATCACTTCGGAGAAGGCACCGTTTCATTCGCAAATGATGCGTGGCTATTACAGATTATATTATACAAAGGCACCGTTTCATAACTTCCATTCAAATTTACCTTCGTTTAAGCAATGCGTCGATTAGAAAATCTATTGACATATACTATATTAAAATCAACCACATTCAAAAAAACTGACACATGTACAAATGAATACGTATGCAACCAAATCGACGTGACTTTACGTACGGTTCGCAACCAAACCGGCGCGCCGTTATGGTCGTAACTTCATACTCAGACGCGTCTCCTCCAACCGTCACCACCGTTTCCCGTAATTGGCCACCGTTTCACGCCCTTTATAATCCTCAAAGTTTGTGAGTTCCCTTTCAATTCAATCGCTTCATATGCTTTTATGCTTGAATTCCAAAACTTTGCAAAACATGTCTGCCCCTTAATCGGCACAAAGTTCATCACACCGGCGATTGAGAACCACCACAACAATCGCCTGAAGTGAGTTTCCGGCAAGTAACGGTATACCGCCGGCCATTATCCTCCACTCCCTTGGCGTGAAAAATTTGTCGGACTTGAGAACCACCATTACAACCGTCTGAGTCGGTGGTTTGACACTGTTGATTAAAGGTTGCAGTGGTGGAGAGGGGCTATATCTGATTGAGATTTACAGTTTGGGATTTGAAATGGTTTTTATGAAACAGTGGCTAGAAGGAATCCAGATTATTAGTGGTTTTAATCGACAACATGCAGTACACTGTTTTTTAAACGGGGAAGTTGCAGAACATGGTTTTAAAACTGAAGATTAGTTTTCAATATGCACTCCATTTTTTATGTTAAATGTAAAAAGCATGTGATTATGCTTCTAATAAAGTTTCTTGGGTGTTTTAGAATAAATTATCTCATCTCAAGAAGATTAAAATAAATCAAGGAAACATGATAGGTAAAAACTTTATAATAAAAGATATGGTATTTTGGGTGTTTTATTGGTTGCTATTGTAAAAAAATAATCCACAACTTTTTTGAAAAAAAAAACAAACAAAAGCACTAAAGTTTCTTGGTGTTCTTCGGAAAATTTGAGACTCTACCTCATCTACATTAACCCTAACTATTTATGTTTTAATCAACTACCGTAATATAATTTTTACACATCCAGAAAACAATTTATTACATTGTTCAAATATTACATTGTTCTATGTGACAAAATGAATGGTAACTTTCTTGGTAAGAGTGAATAATGCCCCCATCCTTGGGCATTTTCCGCCATGTGGCAGTACAGTCAGCAAGGGGCATTATTGGGCGTTTTTCTAAAATGAGTGTAGTGGGGATGTGGACATTATGTTAAAATAGTGTAGAGAATTAAATAAAAATAAAAAAACCAACAAAAAAAACTATCGGCCAAAAAAAGGAAGTTTAAATGTGATTGGCCCTTCAAATTTGGACAAAGCGTGATTTAAAAAACGCCTGGGGGGATTTTTTGCACAATAACGCCCAATAATGCCCAGGGGGGTGGGGGTGGGCCTGTTTGGTGGCAAATTTTGAAAAATCCACGCCCATTACGGATGGTCTTAAGTTAAATGCTTAATGTGGTGTTGTCAGCTAGGTAGATGTTAGGCAAATGGAAAAAAATGTTTTGCAAAAACTTACAGAATTTTTGCATTTTATATACTGATGCAAGAGTCATTCATAATCAATAACCCGCCGCAACGTGCGGGTTGTTCCAACCGCCGTTTCCTGTCATTTGGCACTATTTCGGATCGTATATAACCCCCACCGCATCCAAATCCGGTCATCAAAGAGTCTGAATGCTTGGTTTCCGCAAACAAGAGGAAGAGGAGTTGACATTTGAATTGTGCGAGGTGAGTCACATTAGAAACCTAATTACTCAAATCACACACTAATAACAAACCTCTACACCATTTTTAATTCCATCTGCAAGATCTCCTATTTGTTGTTTATTACATATAATCATTCCCTATTTATTTAACACAACAGTCAGTTACATATCATATACATATACACAAACAAAAATCATGGGTATATTCTTTTATGGATTAATATTTCATATCTTTGCTAAAAATATTACACAAGTAACTGAGATTTATGATGATAGACAAAATCATACGCTAAAATTGGTCACAAACCCGGTCGTAAAAGGCTTAGCCGTGGATTTTGAAAGTTTGGTCTCAAACTCGGTTATATAAAGTTTGGTTGTTAATTTTGTGATGGAAGTTTTGGTCGCAATCGATCCCAAATGGTCGTCTTTTTTAGGGCTCAGGGTGAATTACAAATTTAGGACTTTTTTTATTTGGCATCCCGCTGCAACGCGCGGGCCGGCGTTAACTCGTTATAAACATTTTACAAAACTTGGTTTTCGAATCAATTTACAAAGGTGTTCAAGTTATATTTTCAAAACATAAACGAGCCATGAATCTGACACTCACATAAAACCTATGTACTCGCCGGCATTTTTATGCTGACGTATTTTCACATGTGTTTCAGGTACCATAATTGGTGATGTTTGATGATGATATTGATGCATGCTCACAAAGGAATGGACGAGGCCTTAGTGAATTAATAACAATGAAAGTTAATTTGTTCATGTTTTGTTTCTAATTTCAATGCAATGTAATACATTTAATTCAATAAAACAGAACTTCAACCCATGTGTTATGAAACAATGATTCTGTTACGACACTCCCCGACGTTTCCGCCGTGGTTTGTTGTTTTAACGCGGTCGGGGTGTGATAGAAAAGTTGGTATCAGAGCTCATGGTTATAAGGAATTAGGTTATTAGTAATGCTTTGACCCTTCCTTGGACCCTAATGCGAGTTTACTTGCGTTTAGTCATAAAACAATACCGTCGCCTATCTTTAGGTGACAACCACAATGAGAACACAAATTTCGAATCCGCTTTGAAAACTAATCATCTGTTCTAGGATGATTTATTATAAGGTTTTGAACCTCCAAAGTTTTCAAAATCTCATCAAAGTTTGGGTCTAAATAATGTGAACACGTGCAAACTGGAAGGGTGGGTGCCTGTACCTTGAGTTTTCTGTCTAAGGCTAGAGTGTTCGTACAAATCCGCAGTATCGGACCAGTCACTCTTACCTGGGAACTCTTGGGGTGAGTGTCCACTTATAGGCAAGCATGTCTTCGCGATACATTATGAGGACCTATTTACTTTGATTCAGCTTTCGTGTGTCGTTTGTTTGCTTCGTGGTTCGAACAAATGACCATCACCCATGTTTTTTGGTCGGTAACTGTAACATCCCATCCTTACCCAATGCCATTTCACTTGTTTTCTCTCTTGTTTCCCCTTTTAGAATGTGACAACCCTCAAAATCCCATGTATTCCGTACAATTTATTAATGAAAATTAAAGTGCTTGATGACTGTGCTGAATCATTTAACTGCTTCTAATATCTGTGTTATACTTACATGTACTTGTTAATATACTAATAGTGTACAGAAAGGTCACTAAATAGTCCGTTATATTTTCCTGAGTGTTGAAAATTAAAAACGTTACAAAAATATATATATAGGACGCTTTACGAATTAATTAAGCACTTTAACGGAACAGTGTCAAACCGAACAACCGGACATTACCCGGGACACCAGAATATTGTTAAAAACATTATTTTACTTTTTGAGCTAGTTATGATCCCCGAACACCCTAACACCCACTAAAATCACCTAGTAACTAACACTTGTAATTAGATACTTGGTTTTGAACTATAACCCAAATAAATAATTCAAAGTGCACTTTGCCTCCCCCCATATATTATACACGGCCTAAATGGAGGGGCCCCACTTAAGATTTTTCAATCTTCTCAAATCCCACTAAAAATCTTCTATTGGAATTGGTAAATCATGTTGGTACTTATCATGACATATTAACCAAAGGACATTAGAGTTGTGTTTATAAAAGAGCCTAACCACCAATCACCTTCACTCCACTCAACTTCTTCTTTCCCTCTACAAAAAAAAGCTACGGCCAACCCCTTGTCCACACACCCACCATATTTTGTTGCAGGTCTATCCAATCCAAGGTGATAGCAAGGTGCTAAGAGGTGAATAAGTTGGATAAAGATAAGTTATGTGTGTAAATCATGTAGATCTTGCGTTGTTATGATTATTGGTTGATTATCTGATGTTTTGCTGATTAATATTAATATGTGATGTTGTTGTGGTCACTAAACATGATTAACCGAATCAATCGAACACAAGTTAGTAAGTTAGAAAGTGAAAACAAAATCTGTCCCGGTTTTACAGCCAACTTCAGATGGCTGTAAACAGGTCATAAATTCAACGGAAAATTGATATTTTGAGTCTAAAACGTGTTATTATGAAATACGGTTCTAATGGCACCGTAATCATAATTTTTGGACTCCGTTTACTATTTTTAAAGCGCCATTTCGTAACAGCAGCTAGAGCTGCATTTTTCTGCTGAAAATACGCGTTTTGTTTTCTGTCATAACGTGAGTTCTGCATAGGGTTAGATCATGAAAAATGTACTGTAGATGGAAACTGAAGTATATGTAATTACCCCACTGGAATTTTGTAAATCGGACTTACGATGAATTTTTAATAAATTGTTCTGTGGACTGTGGTCAGAAATAGATAAATCTGAGATCAGTCCGGAAAATGAATTTTTATAAAATATTGGTAATGAACTGGACCCCGGTATTTTTACACAATAAAATTTGGAACGTTTAAGACATTCTGTAAAAATTTGGGAATTTTTGGAATAGCTTAACTATTCTATTAAAATGTCCGAAAACAGCCGGTTTTGAATATTAATGCTGAAATGACATAAGTTGTGATTTGCGCGTCTAAATGTCGAGTATGCTATCTGTGAATGATCTAACATGTTATATGTGTTATATGCATTATTGTATGTTTTCTTATGAGTGGGGAATGGATGGGAAGTATACATGGGCATAAACAGTTAAAGTAATGCATGCTATGTGCTAGATACGTGTAGAAACTTTGTGCTCTATTTAAAAATCACTAAATGACTAACTGGTAATTATATTAGGACGTGATTGACCGACCTTGACTGTTAGCTATATTTGGGAATGGGTTAAGAAATTAAAATTGGAATCTACATATCCTCCTTGAGTAGGATATGTACGGCCATCCTCCATAGGTAGGATGCCATTATTAAACCTACAAATTCTCCTGGTGCAGAATACGTACGTTCGTCCTCCTTGGGTAGGACAACAACCTTAAAACTAGCTAGACAAAACTCTATCATGAAGTCCCTCAATTTATATCGACTTAATCGCAGAGGCTAATGGCGAGCGGGTCATTAGTTAATAGCGCTATTAGGTTTAACAAACCTCACACCGTGCCAGTCGGACGGGCGTGTACTAATGGACTATGGCAGATTGTCAATGATGATAGACACTGATATAGGGCACAACTTATTTGCGTAGCAGTCGCTATCATACCGTCTAGTAGTTCACACGGGGAAAGCCCCCACTAATTATGGATACGGTTTGGGTAAAGAAAAAGGAAATGGTTAAACATACTTTCAACTTCGGGGTAACCCCCACGGCAAATAAGCCAACGAAAGTCAAACCACGTTTTTCAGAAACAACTTAAAACCAAACAACCAAACGTGAACTCACTCAACTTTGTTGTTGACTCGTTGTTACATGCCTTACAGGTCACTAAACGCTTGGAGCCTGCACGAGGAAGGAGTCGTTGTGGTGTACGGACTGTTATGTTCCGTACTTATTATTTAAATCCTTATGAACTTATTAAACTAGTGTTTTGAACTTTAACTTATAAACTGTGAACTTGTGCTTTTGGATTTACTTTCATGCTTCCGCTGTTTAAACTAAACATGGTTAACTGGCTTTGGTCACCAATCGTATTGTGGTTGGTCTTATTTACTTAATTATGTTGTTCAATATGATTGGTGGCTCGATCCTGGTCACGTCACGCCTCCAAGCGGTGATACTCCGCATGGTGGATTTTGGGGGTGTGACAGATTGGTATCAGAGCCATTGGTTATAGTGAACTTGGTTTTAAAAAGGGAAAAGTTTTTGATAATACCAGACTATAACCAGTACAGTGCTCAACGATCCACAACGACGCTTCGCTCCACGTGCAAGACTCGACACCATAAGTGGTATGATTTATGTTACATTGCCGGTTAGATAGTTCTCACTGTGCATTACATAATGTGATAATTGCTATTTGAACCTTGTGTGCTTACGCTCTACTATCGTCCCACACTTACGCACTTTCGCGACACTTTTCTCACTTATGTTGCTTCATTATGAAGATCATGAGCAGACGCGGAGGGCGTATCAACCTCACTCAAGCCCAGTTGACGGCTTTGATCAACGAACTAGTCACTGAGGCACTCGCAGCTAATCCTGCAGGAGGTCAACATGCTCAACCTCCTGTGTGCACGTTCAAGACGTTCATGGACTGCCGACCTACCACTTTCAGTGGCACCGAAGGAGCAGTGGGCCTTCTTCACTGGTTTGAAAAGCTTGAGTCAGTTTTCGAGATGTGCGAATGCCCCGAAGACCGTAGGGTGAAATATGCTACCGGAACACTTGAAAGAGCTACGTTAACCTGGTGGAAGGCACAGGTTCAATTACAAGGGCTGACAGTTGCTAATGCCACCCCCTGGAATGGTTTCAAGGAGCTGATCAAAGAGGAGTACTGCAGTCGGGATGACATCCACAAACTAGAGGTGGAATTTTTCAATCTGAAGATGACGGGATCTGAGATTGAGGCGTATACGAAAAGGTCAAATGAGCTGGCCATCTTGTGCCCTACCATGGTGGACCTTCCCATCAAACGAATTGAGTTGTATCTCAAGGGCCTTGTACCAGAGATCCAAAGTCACGTAACTTCAGCCAACCTAGGTACCATACAGCAAATTATCAAGTTGGCTCATCGTCTCACCGACCAGGCGGTGGAGCAAAACAGACTGCCCAAACGAATCAGTGCCACAGCTACTTCTGATGCACCTACCGACAACAAGCGAAAATGGGATGGGAACTCCGGAAAAGGTTCTACTTCAATTCAGTCTCAGCAGCGAAAGACTGATGACTACCAGAGTCCTGGTCAGCAATCTTCTGGTAACCAAGGACAGGATGGATACCGAGGGAACCACCCCAAGTGCAACCGGTGCAACAAACATCACAGCGGGCAGTGCAACAAAGGTCGCTGTCAGAGATGTCAAAAGCTGGGTCATGAAGCTAAGGATTGCAGGAGCCCGCGTCCTGTGAATCAGAATCGCCAACAGCAACAAGCTCCACAGAATCACCAGCAGCAACAACAACAACAGGGCAATAAAGGATGCTTTCAGTGTGGCGCTGAAGGCCACTTTAAGAGAAAATGCCCCCAACTGAACCGGAATCAGAACAACAACAACCAAGGAAACGGGAACCACAATGGGAACAACAATGGAGGCAACAATGGAGGCGGCAATGGGGGAAACAACAATGGTAATGGAGCAAGGGGTCGTGTGTTCGTGATTGGTCAGGGAGAAGCAATGAACGATCCCAACGTTGTGATGGGTAAGTTTCTTCTGGATGACTTCTTTGTTACTGTTTTATTCGATTCGGGTGCCGATACTAGTTATGTGTCCTTAAAAGTTAGCCAAATGCTTAAGCGCACTCCAACACTTTTGAACACCAAACACGCGGTAGAGCTAGCAAATGGTAAAAGTCTTGAAGCCACACACGTAGTTAAAGGTTGTAACCTCGTCTTAGCTAGTCAGACTTTCCTTATCGATCTTGTTCCTATCACACTTGGTAGTTTCGACGTCGTTATTGGGATGGATTGGCTATCTCATCATCAAGCGGAGATTGTTTGCAAGGAGAAAATCGTCCGCATTCCTCGTTCTGGTGAAGAACCCCTCGTGATTCGTGGCGACAAGAGTGGCGCTGTCGAAGGCATCACCTCCTTCCTTAAGGCCCAGAAGTGTTTGCGAAAGGGCCACACTGCCATTCTAGCGCTCGTTACTGACACATCAACAGAAGAGAAGAGAATTGAAGACATCCCTATTGTACGTGACTTTCCCGAGGTATTTCCTGAGGAATTACCTGGTCTTCCGCCTCATCGCCAAGTTGAGTTTCAAATCGAGCTAGCTCCTGGAGCAGCGCCAGTAGCTCGAGCACCATATCGTCTAGCTCCATCAGAACTTGAAGAACTGTCCACACAACTACAAGAACTCTTGGAAAAGGGTTTTATACGTCCTAGCTCTTCACCCTAGGGAGCTCCAGTCTTGTTTGTGAAAAAGAAAGATGGTACTTTCAGAATGTGTATTGACTATTGCGAGCTTAACAAGGTGACTGTGAAGAATCGTTATCCTCTTCCACGTATTGACGACTTATTCGACCAGCTGCAAGGGTCGAGCTATTACTCCAAGATTGATTTGAGATCGGGATACCATCAGCTGAGGGTCCGAGATGAGGACGTCTCCAAAACAGCATTCAGAACTCGTTACGGCCATTACGAGTTTCTGGTTATGCCATTTGGGCTGACGAATGCACCAGCGGTCTTCATGGATCTCATGAACCGAGTGTGCAAGCCTTACCTGGATAAGTTCGTTATTGTGTTCATCGACGATATCCTGATCTATTCTAAGAGTCAGGAGGAACACGAGCAGCATCTACGACTTATGTTGGAACTTCTTCGAAAAGAGCAGTTGTATGCCAAGTTTTCAAAATGTGACTTCTGGCTTCGCGAAGTCCACTTTCTAGGCCATGTGGTAAACAAGGATGGGATTCATGTGGATCCATCTAAGGTTGAATCGATCAAGAACTGGCCTGCACCCCGTACACCAACAGAAATCCGTCAATTTTTGGGTTTGGCGGGATATTACAGAAGGTTTATAAAAGATTTCTCCAAGATTGCGCAACCTCTCACTTCACTGACTCAGAAGGGTGTCGTCTACCATTGGGGTAATGCACAGGAATCCGCTTTTCAACACCTAAAGGATAGACTTTGTAGCGCGCCTATCCTCTCATTGCCTGAAGGCACAGATGATTTTGTAGTTTATTGCGACGCTTCCATCCAAGGACTTGGTTGCGTGTTGATGCAACGTGACAAGGTCATTGCCTACGCATCACGCCAACTCAAGGTTCACGAAAGAAATTACACTACTCACGACCTGGAGCTGGGAGCAGTTGTTTTCGCGCTTAAGATATGGAGACATTACCTGTACGGTACCAAGTGCATCATTTACACTGATCACAGGAGTCTCGAGCATATCTTCAGGCAAAAGGAGTTAAACATGCGTCAACGCCGATGGGTTGAGCTTTTGAACGATTATGAATGCGCTATCAAGTATCATCCGGGCAATGCCAATGTTGTGGCCGACGCCCTCAGTCGAAAGGATACTATACCTAAGCGTGTACGTGCTTTACAGCTTACCATCCAATCTAACCTACCCGCTCAGATTCGTGATGCTCAGGTTGAAGCATTGAAGGCAGAAAACATCAGGGCTGAATCCTTACGAGGATCGAGGCAGCGGCTAGAACAAAAGAAAGACGACGCTTACTATGTAACAGGGCGCATCTGGGTTCCACTTTATGGAAACTTACGCGAGCTTGTGATGGATGAAGCACATAAGTCTCGTTATTCGGTGCATCCTGGTTCAGATAAAATGTACCACGACCTCAAGACTACGTATTTGTGGCCTGGCATGAAAGCCCACATAGCAACCTACGTCAGTAAGTGCTTGACTTGTGCGAGAGTCAAGACTGAATATCAGAAACCATCAGGCCTACTTCAACAACCGGAGATCCCGAAATGGAAATGGGAGCAAATTTCCATGGATTTCGTTACCGGCCTGCCCAGATCTCAACGCGGAAACGATACCATTTGGGTGATCGTAGATCGACTGACCAAGTCTGCACATTTTCTGGCCATCAAAGAAACAGATAAGTTTTCTACTCTTGCAGACATTTATCTAAAGGAAGTAGTATCAAGGCACGGAGTGCCAACCTCTATTATATCTGATCGTGACACGCGTTTTACTTCTGAACTGTGGCAAGCAATGCACAAGTCTTTTGGCTCACGTTTAGATATGAGCACCGCTTATCACCCGCAGACAGATAGGCAATCTGAACGCACCATCCAAACCCTTGAAGACATGCTTAGGGCATGTGTGATTACACCAGCTACCACACCAGCATTCAGGCTGGGAAAAGCACCTCCCGTTAGTGGAGTTTTCATATAACAACAGCTACAACACCAGCATTCAGGCTGCTCCGTTCGAGGCATTGTACGGACGCAAATGCCGATCACCTCTCTGTTGGGCAGAAGTTGGTGACAGCCAAATCACTGGTCCAGAACTTGTGGTAGATACCACCGAGAGAATTGCTTAGATAGGACAGCGAATGGCGGCAGCTCGTGACCGTCAGAAAAGCTATACTGATAAGGGAAGAAAACCACTCGAGCTCCAGGTTGGGGATCGAGTGCTACTCAAAGTCTCACCTTGGAAAGGTGTAGTCCGCTTTGGCAAACGAGGAAAACTCAATCCGCGTTATGTCGGACCATTCGAAGTCACCGAGAAAATTGGCAAAGTCGCCTACAGGTTGAACCTACCTGAAGAATTCAGCGGAGTTCACAACGTTTTCCATGTGTCGAATGTCACACCCCCAAAATACCATAAGCGGAAACCCCCGCGAGGTGTGTGACGTACCAGGATCTAGCCACCAATCACATTGAACTCGTATTTATAAATAAATAAAACTTTCATTTATTATTGATAGAAGTGTTACAAAATATTATTTAACATTCAGCGGAAGCATAATACATTAATTAAGAAATTCATAAACCAAGTGTGTGAAAGCCATTAGATTCATCTCGCGTTTCCATGTATCTCGACCCATGACCACTCCAGCCTCCCAGACAGCAAGTTCCAATTAATATGCACCTAAAGGCCTGCAAGGCATGTAACAACAAATCAACAACAAAGTTGAGCGAGTTCACAGTTGGGTGTTCGTTTTAAGTTATTTCAAAAACCATGAGTTCATTTGTAAGTCGTAAGTTAACCAGTTTACCCTGTTTCCCAAACGTATCCATAATCAGTGGGGGCTTCCCCATGTTAACCACTAGACCTATTTACCATATCGACCACTGACTGAAGTAAGTTGGTGCCCTAGCGTCAATGTCTATCATCATTGACGTGCCCAGATCCATTAGTTCACGCCCGTCCTCTGCGGCACGGTGTGAGGCTTGTCAAACCTAAATAGCGCTATCTAACTAATGACCCGCTCGCCATTGGCCCGGCGATTAAGTCGATATAAAATGAGGGACTTCATGATAGAGAGTTTTGGTCTAGTATCCGTGTTGTCACCCTTCAGTAAAGAGGGTGTGTACGCAATCCCCAAACCAGGAGATTACGCAGGTTCCGATTAAGTTCTTAGTACGTGTTGTCACCCTTCAATAAAGAGGGTGTGTACGTGTTCCAAACCAGGAGATCACGCAGTTTCAGTTCAAAATCTTTTACCATTCCCAACCCCTGGGAATCCCATGCCTTGTAGAAAGTGTGAACTCACCTTTGGTTTGCTCGGTATGTTTATTCACGTACTCAAGTTGATCAATCAAGTCCTAGCATGGTTGCCAAAGCCAATCAGTTTCACATAGGCTCGAGTCACATAGTTTCTTACTCATAATACACAAGTAGCACGCATGTATTTCACGTATTATCATGCGAGTCACAGTAACCAATCATATCACAAAACGGTTCACTAAATCCACTTCATGAAGCTTAATATGATAATGAATTGATAATTCATACATGTATTGACAATTATTAAACCTCCTATTCTGATTATATTTCCAAATCAAAAATCCCTTTTTGAATCACATGCCACTTTGACTATTACAAGAAGTTCAATGAACCATTCCATTTAATTGGACCACCATATTGAAAAAATGATTCCCTAGTCATCTTAATGGCTGACAAGAGTAAATGAATACTGAACAATCCTATCTCATACTTCATGCACATGGGACGACAACTTCAATTAGTGGTAAGGCTTCATTGGGCCTCTCAACTCAATCACATGGGCCGTCAAACAGTAATGTGACCTAATGAGGTCTACACATAATCATTCATTTTTAAATTGTTCCAAATTATATTCTGTTTGTGAGGTAACATGATGGCCGACAACTGTTTAAGCATACAAGTGATTATTGGACCGATTACATTAATTAATGGACTGACAAGTTTATTGGGCCTGTCAAAATATACTCACGTGGGCTGTCCACATGCTAACATGATGCATTCGATTTAGTGGGCTGACAATTTATTCATTAACCAATATCATCTTGTGCATGAACATTGACTTTGCTATTCTGATCATCACAATAGGGACGAAATCAGCAACAATAAACCTAGTTCATTAACGTACAAGTCGTGTATCAATCATACTACAACTTACGCCTATTATTGTCAATATGGTTTCGCAGTTTATCATCTACTAACATGCATTCCTAACCGTTTACATCCAATAGCAACACATATCATATTCTCACTATCCGAATCTAACATACATACAACCCTACCTATTCATTACCAAGCAATCATCCTAGCTCCTCTTGATTAGGCTCAACAGAAAGTTTAATAACATGTTTATTACAATCTAATATCATGCGATCAAGATCTCACACAACAAGATTTTCAACACAAATTTAACATGAGAACTTACTAAGCAAACAAGCTTGATCCAATACTGTAATGTCTCGAAGGAGGGGGGTCTGCTGCTGAAATCGTGCGATCAGGAAAGAGGGGGGGGGGGTAGGGTTTGTTGTAACTTGATATTGTGATAAGTGTATGGAGATTATGTATCTCAACCTATAATACCAATTCCATAACAAGTGAGCCGAACCCCATCAATATTTCCGGCCCATTCTTGGGTTATCCATAAAAGAAGTTGGGCTAGACTTGTGTAATGAGGAGGTGCACATGGGTTTCAAGTGTATGATCCGGCCCAAAAGTGATTAGTGAAGCCCACTACATGAGCCCACTACATTATGTTACTCTAACATTTACTGAGACACACGTGTAATAAGACACATTTGACGGTTTCACGTATAGTAACTTACACACATAACGTTTAATGAATCACACGCGTAATCTACTAAGTCTTGTATGATCGTGATATGAAAGCAACTAAAAGTAAGAACACACGTCACGATTGCGGAATTTAAGCAATGCCAACCTTGGGAATACGGGTTGTCACATCATCCCCAACTTGAAAGAAATTTCGTCCCGAAATTTAGCACGTGGCTACTGAGAAAGCTAGTTAGGTTGCATGGTTTTTCCTGGTTTTCCTGGGGTGTCACATCATCCCCAACTTGAAAGAAATTTCGTCCCGAAATTCCGCAGTAGTTTCAGCCTCAGTAGTGGTCTCATTGTTCTCGAACAACGGGGGATATTTGCGTTTCATTTGGTTTTCTCGTTCCCGGGTAAACTCTGGGCCACGACAGGAGTTCCAACGAACTCGAACAATAGGTATCCTGGTGTATTTGAGAATCTTGACCTCCTGGTCCAAGATTTCCACTGGTTCCTCGACAAATCGCAACTGATCGTTGATGGTGAGTTCCTTGAAAGGAACTATAAGGGTTTCATCTGATAGAACCTTCTTCAGATTCAACACATGGAAGACGTTGTGAACTCCACTGAGTTCTTTGGGGTAGATTCAATCTGTAGGCCATCTTGCCAATTCTCTCCGTGATTTCGAAAGTTTCAACATATCGCGGGTTGGGTTTGCCTCGTTACCTAAATGAACTATACCTTTCCAAGGTAAGACTTTAAGTAGCCCTCGATCCCCAACCTGGAACTCGAGTGGTTTCCTACGCTTATCAGCGTAGCTTTTCTGACGGTCACGAGCTACCGCCCTTTGTTTTCGTATCTGAGCAATCTTCTCTGTTGTGTCTATGACGAGCTCTGGGCCAGATGATTTGGCTGCTTCCAACTTCTGCCCAACAAAGAGGTGATCGGCACATCCGTCCGGACAATGCCTCGAACGGAGCAGCCTGGATGCTAGTGGGGTAACTGTTGATATATGAAAGCTCCACTAAAGGGAGGTGTCTTCCTTTAGTTCTCCGGTTCGAACAGGACGAGTCGAATCAGGTAAGCTAGAGTCGATAGTGAGCTGCAAAGCTCGTGCACATTCAAGTTGCATAGTCGAAATCATCCAAAAGTTCCATCCAGTGATGCCATTAACTGATTTGGCTCTTTCGAAACCAGGGTACACGGGAGGCCCTTGTGATCGGTCTAATAACGCATCTGGTACCGTCCAAGTAATGCCTCCCTCTAAAATCCCCAGGCCACGGTTTTCACCGCCAGCTGTGTGTCGTGCAGTTCCTCTTCATTCTCCATCACGAAGTCACCACTCTAACGCGTTAGAACAGATAACAATCCCCCACTAGAAGAAAGGTCGATGGCGAACACTTGTCCCACAAGGTCGAGTTTGCATCCCAACGATCATATGAGGTTTCCATTGTCTTGCCATCAGCCGATTCCACAACAGGTTCGGTTTCAATAAGCATCAGGGTTAAGCAGAACAGTGGCGAAGTGATTGGTTACCAAGAACACGTAGGCCACCATGTTGTTATAATCCCGGCGTCGTCCACGCCAATCCCTGATGTCCCTCCATGAGCATCATCTCCCGTGTTGTACTCGTTGCGAGGATTTCCAGTACGGTTGTCGTTCCCTTGGTTGTTGTCGTTGGATTTAACATCGGCCACTCCATGCCGTAGGCACCTTTATTTTCCATACAGTTGGTTACTATTACAAATACCTTGATGTTGCCGTGACTGTTGCCTCTAATGCTGTTGCTTGAAACAGAGCTCTACGATCTTTCACCGACAGGGTCCATCTTTTCACATTCTGAGTCATGTACTCAAGCGCTACTCACTGTGCTGGAAGCTACACATTTCCTATTATAGTCGATTGTCATTGCTTATGTCCTGATTGATTCATAAGAGTTGGCTCCCATGAGTCGCTGACAAGGGTTAAAGATTCAATTGGAATCAATTTGCTGATGTTCGCTGCTGATAATCAAGACCGTTCTAATGCTGAAGTCGGTGAGATACTACGATCATCCTCTTGCCCCTCGATCTTGCAAGTTGGTTGAGTAATACACAGTACGTTGCTTGGGTGTTGTATAATCGCTTGCCCTTACGGGATCTAAGGCATCTACACAAAGAGCTCCAAGGAGTGAAAAGGTATCGTCCAACCATCCGACGTTGCAACATCCAACTCTGGGATGTTCATATATGCACCTAATATTCTACACGGTTTGCAAGGTGTTCAGATGGGTGTTCAGGTGATACTCGATAGCATCGAGATTCGAAGGGATCTAGAGATGAATGGAAAGTTCACGTTCGAGTAGGGGACAATCACTGCTATGACCCCTATAGGTTTTGTTATGTTTCACATCGATCAAATAACGGAACGGAACCCCTTTTTCACTTGTTAAGTCTCACTGGGACTCGCATGCACCCCACATTATTATTATGTGTGCACCCACAATAATATTGTGATTTGCATGCTCATCTCAGCTCCTCTTAACTCATGTCAAATGGTTCCTCAAACTCGAGTAGCAAACAAAGAGTATCACGAAGTGTAAGTCATGAAGGTTTAGGGAAATACCACCCTTTCAGTCACATAACACATGCAAGTATACATGAATTCATACTGTTGTGCTAAACGTGCAATCACATGCAATATCATATGTAGGTGTTCACTAGTTATGCAGTACAATGAGTATACGAGAGACGAACCTTGCAATCTGGAGCTGAGTGTCATGGTCGTATTCACGTCTTCAGAACTGTTCGGTTATAGTCTGGTTTTACAAAAATGTTTTCCCCTTTTTAAATAAAACCAAGTTCATATAACCAATGGCTCTGATACCAATCTGTCACACCCCCAAAATACCACAAGCGGAAACCCCCGCGAGGTGTGTGACGTACCAGGATCTAGCCACCAATCACATTGAACTCGTATTTATAAATAAATAAAACTTTCATTTATTATTGATAGAAGTGTTACAAAACATTATTTAACATTCAGCGGAAGCATAACACATTAATTAAGAAATTCATAAACCAAGTGTGTGAAAGCCATTAGATTCATCTCGCGTTTCCATGTATCTCGACCCATGACCACTCCAGCCTCCCAGACAGCAAGTTCCAATTAATATGCACCTAAAGGCCTGCAAGGCATGTAACAACAAATCAACAACAAAGTTGAGCGAGTTCACAGTTGGGTGTTCGTTTTAAGTTGTTTCAAAAACCATGAGTTCATTTGTAAGTCGTAAGTTAACCAGTTTACCCTGTTTCCCAAACGTATCCATAATCAGTGGGGGCTTCCCCATGTTAACCACTAGACCTATTTACCATATCGACCACTGACTGAAGTAAGTTGGTGCCCTAGCGTCACTGTCTATCATCATTGACGTGCCCAGATCCATTAGTTCACGCCCGTCCTCTGCGGCACGGTGTGAGGCTTGTCAAACCTAAATAGCGCTATCTAACTAATGACCCGCTCGCCATTGGCCCGGCGATTAAGTCGATATAAAATGAGGGACTTCATGATAGAGAGTTTTGGTCTAGTATCCGTGTTGTCACCCTTCAGTAAAGAGGGTGTGTACGCAATCCCCAAAACAGGAGATTACGCAGGTTCCGATTAAGTTCTTAGTATGTGTTGTCACCCTTCAATAAAGAGGGTGTGTACGTGTTCCAAACCAGGAGATCACGCAGTTTCAGTTCAAAATCTTTTACCATTCCCAACTGTCACACCCCCAAAATCCACACGCGGAGTACCACCGCTTGGAGGCGTGACATGACCAGGATCAAGCCACCAATCATATTGAACATAATTATATATATATATCAAAAGTCATTCATCAATACGATAGGTGTTTACAAAACCAAATATATACAAGTGTGTAGCGGAAGCATTAATGTAAAACCCAACATAAGTTTAAGTACAAAATGTTATAATGTTTAACAACACATTCACGATCCATGTCCACAACGACCGTGCCTCCCGTGCAAGCTCCGTAAGTACCTATGGTCCTGCAAGGCATGTAACAGAGAGTCAACAACTAGTTGAGCGAGTTCACAGTTGGTTATTTAGTTATAATGTTCGTTTCGTAAATCGTATGTAATAGCATCGCGACCCTCTAGGCATGTTTGCGAAGTTTAGTGGGGGTTTCCCATGTTTTATAGACTAGTTATAGTTGTATCGCGGCCCTCCAGGCATGTTTGCGAAGATTAAAGTATAGTTCGCGGCCATTCCAGGCATGTTTGCGAAGATTGTTCTAGTATAGTTCGCGGCCATTCCAGGCATGTTTGCGAAGATTGTTCTAGTATAGTTCGCGGCCATTCCAGGCATGTTTGCGAAGATTAGTGGGGGCTTCCCCATGTGTTAGACTAGTCGTGTTTGTACGTGCCCTTCTTGATCCAAGGACCGTAGCGAGTGTGATTGTCCTACCCAAGGAGGACGAGCATGCGTTAAGGTTTGTTGTCCTACCCAAGGAGGACGTACGTATGTATTCTACCCAAGGAGAATACGCAGGATTAATATTGGCATCCTACCCATGGAGGATGGCGGTACATATCCTACCCAAGGAGGATATGTAGGTTCCATTTTTAATTTCTTAACCCATTCCCAAACCACCGGGAATCCCATGCCTTAGAAAGAGTGTGAACTCACCTTGTTTTGCTCGGTATGCTAAGTATGTGCTCAAAGTAAGTCAATCACGTCCGAGATATCCGGGATGAACAAGGGAGGATTCGAGAGAGAAAGATGATGGTGGAAGATGGTTATCGCCTTCACAAAGTGGAGAGTTCTAGGGTTTCTGTTTTTGTTAAAAGTGTGAAACAGGAAGTCGGTTCACGTTTAAAACACAGATTTACTTACTGGGCCCGTAGTGGGCCTCGGCGAATCAATGGGCCGGCGAAACACTCCTGTTTCGTCGTGAAGTTCTATGGCGAAACACACTGTTTCGTCGAGTTGTTTGATGGCGAAACATATCTCTGTTTCGTCGAGAAGTATATGGCGAGATAGTCTGTTTCGTCGGGTCCTTTCCTGTGTTAAACAGTTTAAGTTTTCAACAGGTGTTTCATGTTATACAACCAAACACAAAGTCATGCAAACACAATGCATTTTATCATATCATAACATGTACAGTTACAAGTCAAACAAGTCAAACAACTAACAGTCAAAGTCAACGTGCAATAAATACGAAAGTGAATGTCGGAAACTCGAGTTGTCACATTATCCCCAACTTGAAAGAAATTTCGTCCCGAAATTTAGCATGCGGTTACTGAGGAAGCTAGGTAAGTTATCGTTTACTGGTTTTCCTGGGGTGTCACATCATTCCCCCGTTGAGTTGGAATTTCGTTCCGAAATTCCGTAGTAGCTTCAGCCTCAGTAGTAGTTGCATTGTTTTCGAACAACTGGGGATATTTGAGTTCCATTTGATCTTCGCGCTCCCAGGTGAACTCTGGGCCACGACGGGAGTTCCAACGAACTCGTACAAGAGGTAATCTAGTGTTCTTGAGGACCTTAACATCCCGGTCCATGATTTCAACAGGTTCCTCGACGAAGTGCAACCGCTCGTCGATAGTGAGTTCCTTCAAGGGAACTATGTGGGTCTCATCTGACATACACTTCTTCAGATTCGACACGTGAAAGACGTTGTGAACTGCACTGAGTTCAGCTGGTAAGTTCAATCTGTAGGCTACCCTGCCTATCTTCTCAGTAACTTCGAAAGGTCCGACGTATCGTGGATTAAGTTTGCCGCGTTTGTCAAAACGAACAACACCCTTCCAGGGTGAAACTTTGAGTAGCGCTCGATCCCCAACTTGGAATTCGAGTAGTTTTCTGTCTTTATCTGCGTATGCTTTCTGACGGTCGCGAGCTGCCGCCATGCGTTGTCGTATTTGTGCAATCTTTTCAGTAGTATCAACTACCATTTCTGGACCTGTGATTTGACTTTCCCCCACCTCTGCCCAACAGAGAGGTGACCGGCACTTACGCCCGTACAATGCCTCGAATGGTGCAGCTTTAATGCTGGTGTGGTAGTTGTTGTTATACGAAAATTCCACGAGTGGCAGATGTTTCTCCCAACCATTGCCAAAGTCAATTACGCACGCCCGAAGCATGTCTTCTAGAGTTTGAATAGTGCGCTCAGACTGCCCATCTGTCTGAGGGTGATAAGCTGTGCTCATGTCTAAACGAGAGCCAAAAGATTTATGCATTGCTTGCCACAGTTCTGAAGTAAAACGTGCGTCACGATCAGAGATGATGGAGGTGGGCACTCCGTGCCTCGAGACCACTTCTTTTAAGTAAATGTCTGCCAAGGTAGAGAACTTGTCTGTTTCTTTGATTGCTAAGAAGTGAGCAGACTTTGTGAGTCGATCCACGATCACCCAAATAGTATCATTTCCGCGCTGAGATCTAGGTAGGCCAGTAACAAAATCCATGGAAATTTGCTCCCATTTCCATTGTGGTATCTCAGGTTGTTGGAGTGGTCCTGACGGTTTCTGATATTCTACCTTGACTCTCGCACAAGTCAAGCATTTGCTAACGTATGTGGCTATGTGGGCCTTCATGCTAGGCCACCAATATGTAGTTCTGAGGTCGTGGTACATCTTATCCGAACCAGGATGTACTGAGTAGCGAGACTTATGAGCTTCATCCATTACAAGCTTGCGTAAATTGCCATAGAGTGGGACCCAGATGCGTCCTGTTACATAGTAGGCTCCGTCTGCCCTTTGTTCTAACCGTTGCCTTGAGCCGCGTAGGGCTTCAGCCCTGACGTTTTCTGGTTTCAATGCTTCTACCTGAGCATCTCGTATCTGTGAAGGAAGACTAGACTGAATAGTGAGTTGCAACGCTCGTACACGCCTAGGTGTAGTATCCTTTCGACTGAGGGCGTCGGCCACCACATTGGCTTTGCCCGGATGGTATTTTATAGCACATTCGTAATCGTTCAGTAACTCGACCCATCGACGTTGTCGCATGTTCAACTCTTTCTGCTTGAAGATATGCTCAAGACTCCTGTGATCGGTGTAGATGGTGCACTTGGTGCCATACAGATAATGTCGCCATATCTTGAGCGCAAAAACAACAGCTCCAAGCTCTAAATCGTGCGTAGTGTAATTCCGTTCGTGAATCTTAAGTTGGCGTGAAGCATAAGCAATAACTTTATCCCGTTGCATCAAAACACATCCAAGACCTTGGATGGATGCGTCGCAGTAGACTACAAAATCGTCCGTGCCCTCTGGAAATGAAAGGATAGGTGCGCTACAGAGTCTACCCTTTAAGTGCTGAAACGCTGTTTCCTGTGTATCACTCCAACGGTAAGCAACACCTTTCTGTGTCAGTAATGTAAGCGGCTGTGCAATCTTTGAGAAGTCTTTGATAAACCATCTGTAATAACCCGCCAAACCCAAGAATTGGCGTATCTCTGTCGGTGTGCGAGGTGCAGGCCAGTTCTTGATCGAATCTATCTTGGATGGATCGACATGAATCCCATCCTTGTTTACCACGTGGCCTAAAAAGTGGACTTCACGAAGCCAGAAGTCGCATTTTGAAAACTTAGCGTACAGCTGTTCCGTTCGAAGAAGT
Source organism: Helianthus tuberosus (assembly GCA_030545235.1). Classification (NCBI taxonomy): domain Eukaryota; kingdom Viridiplantae; phylum Streptophyta; class Magnoliopsida; order Asterales; family Asteraceae; genus Helianthus; species Helianthus tuberosus. The sequence goes on along the minus strand of CM060452.1, from coordinate 117,251,336 downwards.
TCCAAAATAAGTCGTAAGTGCTGCTCGTGTTCCTCCTGACTCTTTGAATAAATCAGGATGTCGTCGATGAAGACAATGATAAACTTGTCAAGATAGGGTTTGCACACCCTGTTCATAAGATCCATGAAAACCGTAGGCGCGTTCGTTAGCCCGAATGGCATGACCAAAAACTCGTAGTGGCCGTAGAGTGTTCTGAATGCTGTTTTGGAGACGTCCGCATCCCGGACTCTCAGCTGATGGTACCCTGACCTTAAGTCTATCTTGGAGTAGTAGCTCGACCCTTGCAGCTGGTCGAATAAATCATCTATGCGCGGAAGAGGATAACGATTCTTGATCGTCACCTGGTTGAGTTCGCGGTAGTCTATACACATCCTGAACGTACCGTCTTTCTTCTTCACGAATAACACTGGAGCTTCCCAAGGAGAAGAGCTAGGACGTATAAAACCCTTTTCCAAGAGTTCTTGTAGCTGTTTTGACAGTTCTTCCAATTCAGTTGGAGCTAAGCGATAGGGTGCTCGAGCTATGGGTGCTGCTCCTGGAACTAGCTCGATCTAGAATTCGACCTGGCGATGAGGCGGTAACCCAGGTAACTCTTCAGGAAACACTTGAGGAAAATCGCGTACTACAGGAATATCCTCAATGTTTTTCTCTTTCTTCGATGTATCGGTAACGAGAGCTAAAACAGTTGTGTGATCCTTACGTAAACACTTCTAAGCCTTCAAGAAAGAAATGATGCCACTCACGACACCACTCTTGTCGCCTTGAACTTCGAGAGGTTCTTTACCAGAACGTGGGATACGAATGATCCTCTATGTATAGGATCTCTGCTTGTTGTTGGGATAACTAATCCATACCAATGTCGATGTCGAAACTATCGCAACGCTGGGGTCATTCCTAGTATCACCCTGACCAATCACAAACACTCGACCCCTGGCACCATTGCCGTCGTTATTACCCCCCGTTGTTGTCTTCCCTAGTTCCCGTTTCCTTGGTTGTGGTTCTAATTCTGGTTCTGGTTCAACCGTGGGTAGTGTCTTTTGAAGTGACCTTTAGCACCATCTGATAACATCCCTTGTTACCATGCTGTTGTCGCCGATTCTATAGATCTTGTGGCTGTTGTTGTTGGTTCTGGTTGCAGGACGTGAGTTTCTACCCTCTTTGGTTCCATGACCAAGCTTGTTGCATTATTGACAATGATTGCGTTTGCCCTGCCCGCTGTGGTGCAGGTTACATCGTTTGTGCTTAGGGTGGTTTCCCTTGTATCCTCCCTGCCCTTGAATACCAAATGTTGCTGATCAGGACTTTAGTTGTCATCGACCTTTCACTGCTGTGCCTGGGACGGAATCGTAGTCGAACCCTTGCTAGAGGTTCCATCCCACTTTCATCCATTGTTACTGAGGGTAGCAGAAGTAGTTGAAGTAGTAGTGGTAGTAGTATCGCTGATACGTTGAGGCAGCTTGTTCTGTCCCACTGCCTGGTTTGTGAGACGATGAGCAAGATGAGTAACATCTTGAATAGTAGCAAGTTTAGCCGTCTTCACATGGTTTTGAATTCCTGGTACTAAGCCTTTGAGGTACAGCTCAAAGCTCTTTATGGGAGGATCCACCATAGTTGGACACAAAATTGTCAGTTTGTTGGATCGTTATCGTGCACGCTTCTATCTCTGACCCCGTCATCTTCATGTTAAAGGACTCCACTTCCAACTTGTGGATGGCATCATAACTATTGTATTCACATTTGATAGGTTCCTTAAAATCATTCCATGGGGTGGCATAGCAGCCGCCAGCCCCAGTGTCGTAACTTGCGCGTTCCACCAAGTTAACGCAGTGCCTTCGAGAGTATCAGTGGCATATTCCACCTTACGAGCCTCGGGTCATTCACACACTCGAAGACCGATTCGAGTTCCTCGAACTAATGGAGGAGTACAACAGCTCCTTCAGTGTTGCTGAAAGTAGTAGGACGACAGTCCATAAAAGTCGTGTATGTGCACACAGGTGGCTGAGCGTGTTGACTTGTCGTGTGCGTAAGAGTAATCAAAATTAAGCACAGGTGTTGAGTTACAAGAGTAGGATCTAAAAATCCTGGAGTAAGTGGTGATGGCAGGTTACACCTCCTGCCTGGGCAGCTGCGAGTGCTGCAGTAACTTGTTCAGTGATCGAAGCCGCCAACTGGACTTGAGTTAGGTTAACGCGTCCACTCATGATCTTGACATCAAGGAGAACATGTGGGTGAGAGGTTCGCGAATAGTGCGAAGAGAGTGAGCACACAAGTATTCTCGAGCAATAACATATAGTAGGTTCTGTACTCTAGGCATACCACGAGCAACGTTCTATGTAGTTCTAGCATGTAGGTAATGTAACATGAATAGTAATACCTATGGTGTTGAGCCTTGCACGTGGAGCGAAGCGTCGTTGTGGATCGTTGAGAGCACTGTTCTGGTTATAGTCTGGTTTTAACAAAATCGTTTTCCCCTTATTAAAACCGAGTTCTCTATAACCAATGGCTCTGATACCAATCTGTCACACCCCCAAAATCCACACGCGGAGTACCACCGCTTGGAGGCGTGACATGACCAGGATCAAGCCACCAATCATATTGAACATAATTATATATATATCAAAAGTCATTCATCAATACGATAGGTGTTTACAAAACCAAATATATACAAGTGTGTAGCGGAAGCATTAATGTAAAACCCAACATAAGTTTAAGTACAAAATGTTATAATGTTTAACAACACATTCACGATCCATGTCCACAACGACCGTGCCTCCCGTGCAAGCTCCGTAAGTACCTATGGTCCTGCAAGGCATGTAACAGAGAGTCAACAACTAGTTGAGCGAGTTCACAGTTGGTTATTTAGTTATAATGTTCGTTTCGTAAATCGTATGTAATAGCATCGCGGCCCTCTAGGCATGTTTGCGAAGTTTAGTGGGGGTTTCCCATGTTTTATAGACTAGTTATAGTTGTATCGCGGCCCTCCAGGCATGTTTGCGAAGATTAAAGTATAGTTCGCGGCCATTCTAGGCATGTTTGCGAAGATTGTTCTAGTATAGTTCGCGGCCATTCCAGGCATGTTTGCGAAGATTGTTCTAGTATAGTTCGCGGCCATTCCAGGCATGTTTGCGAAGATTAGTGGGGGCTTCCCCATGTGTTAGACTAGTCGTGTTTGTACGTGCCCTTCTTGATCCAAGGACCGTAGCGAGTGTGATTGTCCTACCCAAGGAGGACGAGCATGCGTTAAGGTTTGTTGTCCTACCCAAGGAGGACGTACGTATGTATTCTACCCAAGGAGAATACGCAGGATTAATATTGGCATCCTACCCATGGAGGATGGCGGTACATATCCTACCCAAGGAGGATATGTAGGTTCCATTTTTAATTTCTTAACCCATTCCCAAACCACCGGGAATCCCATGCCTTAGAAAGAGTGTGAACTCACCTTGTTTTGCTCGGTATGCTAAGTATGTGCTCAAAGTAAGTCAATCACGTCCGAGATATCCGGGATGAACAAGGGAGGATTCGAGAGAGAAAGATGATGGTGGAAGATGGTTATCGCCTTCACAAAGTGGAGAGTTCTAGGGTTTCTGTTTTTGTTAAAAGTGTGAAACAGGAAGTCGGTTCACGTTTAAAACACAGATTTACTTACTGGGCCCGTAGTGGGCCTCGGCGAATCAATGGGCCGGCGAAACACTCCTGTTTCGTCGTGAAGTTCTATGGCGAAACACACTGTTTCGTCGAGTTGTTTGATGGCGAAACATATCTCTGTTTCGTCGAGAAGTATATGGCGAGATAGTCTGTTTCGTCGGGTCCTTTCCTGTGTTAAACAGTTTAAGTTTTCAACAGGTGTTTCATGTTATACAACCAAACACAAAGTCATGCAAACACAATGCATTTTATCATATCATAACATGTACAGTTACAAGTCAAACAAGTCAAACAACTAACAGTCAAAGTCAACGTGCAATAAATACGAAAGTGAATGTCGGAAACTCGAGTTGTCACATTATCCCCAACTTGAAAGAAATTTCGTCCCGAAATTTAGCATGCGGTTACTGAGGAAGCTAGGTAAGTTATCGTTTACTGGTTTTCCTGGGGTGTCACATCATTCCCCCGTTGAGTTGGAATTTCGTTCCGAAATTCCGTAGTAGCTTCAGCCTCAGTAGTAGTTGCATTGTTTTCGAACAACTGGGGATATTTGAGTTCCATTTGATCTTCGCGCTCCCAGGTGAACTCTGGGCCACGACGGGAGTTCCAACGAACTCGTACAAGAGGTAATCTAGTGTTCTTGAGGACCTTAACATCCCGGTCCGTGATTTCAACAGGTTCCTCGACGAAGTGCAACCGCTCGTCGATAGTGAGTTCCTTCAAGGGAACTATGTGGGTCTCATCTGACATACACTTCTTCAGATTCGACACGTGAAAGACGTTGTGAACTGCACTGAGTTCAGCTGGTAAGTTCAATCTGTAGGCTACCCTGCCTATCTTCTCAGTAACTTCGAAAGGTCCGACGTATCGTGGATTAAGTTTGCCGCGTTTGTCAAAACGAACAACACCCTTCCAGGGTGAAACTTTGAGTAGCGCTCGATCCCCAACTTGGAATTCGAGTAGTTTTCTGTCTTTATCTGCGTATGCTTTCTGACGGTCGCGAGCTGCCGCCATGCGTTGTCGTATTTGTGCAATCTTTTCAGTAGTATCAACTACCATTTCTGGACCTGTGATTTGACTTTCCCCCATATTGAAAAAAATGATTCCCTAGTCATCTTAATGGCTGACAAGAGTAAATGAATACTGAACAATCCTATCTCATACTTCATGCACATGGGACGACAACTTCAATTAGTGGTAATGCTTCATTGGGCCTCTCAACTCAATCACATGGGCCGTCAAACAGTAATGTGACCTAATGAGGTCTACACATAATCATTCATTTTTAAATTGTTCCAAATCATATTCTGTTTGTGAGGTAACATGATGGCCGACAACTGTTTAAGCATACAAGTGATTATTGGACCGATTACATTAATTAATGGACTGACAAGTTTATTGGGCCTGTCAAAATATACTCACGTGGGCTGTCCACATGCTAACATGATGCATTCGATTTAGTGGGCTGACAATTTATTCATTAACCAATATCATCTTGTGCATGAACATTGACTTTGCTATTCTGATAATCACAATAGGGGCGAAATCAGCAACAATAAACCTAGTTCATTAACGTACAAGTCGTGTATCAATCATACTATAACTTACGCCTATTATTGTCAATATGGTTTCGCAGTTTATCATCTACTAACATGCATTCCTAACCGTTTACATCCAATAGCAACACATATCATATTCTCACTATCCGAATCTAACATACATACAACCCTACCTATTCATTACCAAGCAATCATCCTAGCTCCTCTTGATTAGGCTCAACAGAAAGTTTAATAACATGTTTATTACAATCTAATATCATGCGATCAAGATCTCACACAACAAGATTTTCAACACAAATTTAACATGAGAACTTACTAAGCAAACAAGCTTGATCCAATACTGTAATGTCTCGAAGGAGGGGGGTCTGCTGCTGAAATCGTGCGATCAGGAAAGAGGGGGGGTAGGGTTTGTTGTAACTTGATATTGTGATAAGTGTATGGAGATTACGTATCTCAACCTATAATACCAATTCCATAACAAGTGAGCCGAACCCCATCAATATTTCCGGCCCATTCTTGGGTTATCCATAAAAGAAGTTGGGCTAGACTTGTGTAATGAGGAGGTGCACATGGGTTTCAAGTGTATGATCCGGCCCAAAAGTGATTAGTGAAGCCCACTACATGAGCCCACTACATTATGTTACTCTAACATTTACTGAGACACACGTGTAATAAGACACATTTGACGGTTTCACGTATAGTAACTTACACACATAACGTTTAATGAATCACACGCGTAATCTACTAAGTCTTTTTTTTGGGTAAAGGGTTACCCCAGTAAATTTTATAAATAACCAATAAGAACAAAGCATGTGCCTGACATAGCACACGCAACTAGACTTGGCATACCAAGACTAGGACAACAAGAAAACAAGACCAGAATCATACGATCAAACATCAAAACACAAAGCCCAAATACTACCAAAGCAAACAATTGCTACAAAAAAAAAACTAAAGCATCTTCCTTAGCCTGGGTCTTCGTCCGATGCCCTACATAGAATCTGCCACTTTGAAAGAGTCCTCCGATAATCAACATGACCCCTATAGTCAAAACCCATAAGTCGAAGTCGGACCATACTCTTGATTTTTTCGGTCACCTGTTTAGCCGTACACTCCGTAGACGTGAATAACCGATTATTCCGCTCTTGCCATATGTAGTAAGCTGACGCAGCTATGACTAGTTTACACATGATGTGTTTCAGACTCGTGGATTCCGAGTTGTCTTCCATCCAATCTGAAATAGAGTTCCAGGAGTCGTTAACGTTATCCAATTCTACCAGCATCTTTATGTTTGACCAGACCTGTGAAGCAAAACCACATACGAAAAATAAGTGGTCTCTAGAATCCGTTCCATGCTTACAAAGGGGGCAACACATAAGTCTTCGGTTAGTTTCACTGCCCGCTTCCCAAACAGCCAACCGATCTTGTGTCTTAAGCTTGTTTTTTATCACCAACCATAAATGAAAGGAGTGTCTCGGGATACATTGACTAAACCAAATCATGCTAGCCCACTTAACTGGAGTGTCACGCGTCCGTAATGTTTGCCACACTTCCAAGGAGCTAAAATTCTGATCATGACCCTCCAAATCCTTCCAAACCAACCGATCCGCTAACTGGGAGTTCTGTTGGTTAACAGTTAACCCAATCAGGACCGGATAAATATCGTACCATGCTTGGGGCCATTTCCATTGCCCATTTTCATTAAGTAAATCTGCCACCGTAGATTGAAGATTAAAACCCGCGTTCGCAATATGCCTTGGCGTTATAAAAGACCTTAGAGGACTCAAATGACACCAATTATCACTCCACGCATTCGTTTGCGTACCACTCCGAATAATGCTCCAAAAAAAACGGCCGAACAACATTCCGAATGGATAAAATCTTCCTCCAACCCCACGTCATACTACCTTTACACTGGACTTCCCAAAAATTCTGATTCTTCAGTTTATGAGAATAAATCCACTGCACCCAAAGAGAGTTTCGTTTCGAGAGAATACTCCAAATATGCTTAGCGATTAGGGCCCTATTGACATCCGCAATTCGCCTAATACCCAATCCACCCTCCGCTTTTGGCAGGCATATATCGTTCCACGCCACCTTCGCTTTAACTCTCCCATTATTACCCGCATTCCAAAGATAACGCCGCATACGCTTTTCTAACTCATTGATCACACGGGCCGGAATAATGAACACCGAAGCCCAATAGATATGCATGGCTGAAAGAACAGAGTTTATGAGCTGCAACCTACCTGCAAAAGATAGTGTCTTTGATATCCAGTTATCGATTTTCTTCTCCATTCTATCCACCAACAATTTACAATCTTTTGCTGCTAACTTCGTAGTAATCAGCGGCACACCAAGATACCGAACAGGCAAGATGCCTTCCTGAAACGGCATAATGTTGAGAATATGCTGCCTCACCTGCTGACTAACATTACAGAAAAAGACCGTACTCTTTGCAGGGCTCGGAACCAGTCCTGAAACATTAGTGAACAATTCTAACGCATCCTTTATCTTGTTTACTGAAGAAACACTCCCATGAACAAATATGAATAAGTCATCAGCGAACGAGACATTAATTATTTTCTGCTTCACACAATGTGCGTAATACTTAAAAGACGTGCTTGATCGAGCATTATGTTGTAGAAGTAAGGTGAGAACCTCCATAACAAGAGTGAACAAATAAGGAGACATCGGATCGCCTTGACGAAGCCCCCTTCTCCCCTTAAAAAAACCATGAAGATTAACGTTGATACTCAAAGAATAGGTAGCCGTGGTAACACACGCCATAATCCACTTCACCATATTTCTATGCAATCCAAATTGATAAAGAATCTTTTCCAGAAACGACCAATTAACAGTGTCATACGCCTTTTGAATGTCAATTTTGAAAGCACATCTTGGTGGGCCTTTATTCAAATGATAATTATGCATCAGTTCTTGCGTTAAGAGGATATTATCGGAAATCCTCCTACCAGGCACAAACGCAGACTGATTAATGCTTACCAGGATCTCCAAACACCCCTTTAATCTCTCCGTTATAATTTTATTGATACACTTGTAGAGAACATTGCAACAAGAGATTGGACGGTAGTCCAGGACCGAATCCGGGGTCTCAACTTTGGGAATCAGAGCCAAAATTGTGTGATTTAATTGTTTCAGAATTTTGCCATTATCAAAAAAATCTAGAATCGCTTTTGTAACCTCGGTTCCCACAATATCCCATGCATGCTTGAAAAATGCAGACGTGTAGCCATCCGGACCAGGAGCTTTGTTCTCACCAATGCTGAACATAGCATTTTTAATTTCTTCAGGAGTAACTTGTCTGACCATATTACTTGCCACTTCCGGACTAAGAGTATTAAGACATATGTCCGTCAAGTCCAGAGTAGACACTTGATCCTCCGTGCCTAAAAAACCAGCGTAATGATTAACTAACGCGTCCGTAACTTCATCTCCTTCATATCGGGTTCCAGCCAAATCACGAATGCAATGAATTTTGTTCCTAGCGTTTTTGCATTTCAGACTATTATGAAAAAATGCCGTATTCGAATCCCCAGCACAAAGCCACTCAACCTTAGATTTTTGTTTCAAAAAACACTCCTCATCATACGCCGCAATTTGGAACTCCTTTAGGCATTCAGACTCGTTATTACGAAGCACCACATCAAGAGGGTTCTTGTCTAACATTCTTTGAATCTCATCAAGCTTTTTCCGCAGCTCACTCACCTTTAAATGCAAATTCCCTTGCTGATTCAGGATTTTCCTAAGACCTGGCTTTAAGTTCTTCAGCTTAGTGATAACCGAGAACATAGATATCCCATCAACCGTCTTCACCCACTCACGCTCTACACAAATTCTGAAATCAGGTTTCGAAGTAAGGAAATTCGCGAATTTGAAAGGCTTCGGCTTAGACACTTTCGTCTCCTTGGTCAGCTTTAGAATACAAGGGGTGTGATCAGAGACACGATACGGATGATACATAACATAAGCTTCTGGAAACATATCAATACCCTTAACGTTACACATAACCCTATCAATCTTACGAAGTAAGCCAATCCCCTCCTTCGGCTTCTGGTTCCAAGTATATTGCATACCATGCCCCTTAACATCAAGCAGTTCTGAGTTTTTGACACAATCATAAAACTCTCGCATACCTATAGTTTGAGTTGATGTACCAAACAGCGAATCATCCATATGAAGAGCCGAATTGAAATCACCCATGACAAACCAAGGCTTATCCCTACACAATATCGCATGCGCACATAAGTTTTCCCAAAGAACCCTTCGGTCTTGATATTTATTCTTTGCATAAACAAAAGAGCCAAAAACACTAGTATTATCCGCTTTTGACCACAATTGAGCATGAATGACTTGATCTGACTGTGACAAAATCATGACATCCACAATATCACTATTCCACCCAAGGATAACTCTAGTACCCCGATCACAAAGGCCCCCATTAGATGTCCAACTCCAATTTCTAAACACCTTTTTACAAACTCTATTTAGATTAGCAACATCCACATGCGATTCTAAGATAGCACAAACAGACACTTTATTTTCTGAAAGCATAAGACGAACCTCATTTTGTTTCAGGGGTTGGTTCAAACCCCTTATGTTCCATGTGAGAAAGCTATCCATCAAAACCACTCTGACCGGGAGTGCTTGCCCCCTCAGCAACCACTTCATGGTTATCATTCCGCATAAATCTGGCTGTTTCAGTTGGTATAGAATCGACCACCTCCTCAGGTTGAACATGCTTTCCACCTGTTATGTTGACATCAGGTTGGCCATTTTTTCCAGCAGTTTTGTTTGCATACTTCGGCTGTTGCTGGGCATTCTCCATGTCATTACCCTCATTTGAATCCAAAGCTTCAAAAGAATTCCGAATAATGACCCCCCCACCCGGGTTTTGATTCGAACTCTCCCCCATGTTTCTTTGATCATCCTTCTTCGTACCAGAGGTGCTCGGACCAGTTTTAGAAAGCTTCGGCTTATAGACAAACTTAGTCTTCTGCTTCTTATAAACTGCGCCTAGCCATCTTCCTTTTATCCATAACGAATCCATCATCATCAACCACCACTTGTTTTGCTTTGTTATTGACGTTCTTCACACATGATTGATCCGTATGGCCAAAAACACAACACATAGAACATTGTTGAGGCCTCCACTCATATTCCACAGCCACTTTCTCAGTGATGTAGCCTTCTTCGTCTAGTTTTGGAATAGCCACTACAATATGATCTTTCAAAACATTATCAGCATTGACTTCAACTAAGACACGAGCAAAACTACTCCTACCCCAACTATCCAAACACATATCTGCAGTATAACTATCCAATCTCTTCGGCTTACCAATCTTTGAAGCTAACAAACTTAAACCCTCATCCGTGTATACCGCAATGGGAACATTGTGTAACTTAACCCATACCGGAACTGATTTGATCCCCTCCTTTTTAAGACAGACAGAAGGAGACCAACTATTCAAGAATAACGGCATTTTCCGAATTAACCAAGGCCCCCCTTCAAGCACTTTAGCCATTCCCTCTTTGGAATCAAATTTAAAGAAAAAGAATCCGTTAGAGTTCATCATCATTTTCTCGAAACCAAACTTAGCCCATACATTCTTTGCATAATACTCTACCACAGGAAACGGAAGCCGATTACCTAGAAAATAACCATACAAGACATTGTCAAATCTTTCTTGAACTTTTTTAACAACTTCCCTAGGTATCACGACATCAGCATCTTCAAGGGTCTCCATTGTCACACCCCCAAAATCCACACGCGGAGTATCACCGCTTGGAGGCGTGACTGACCAGGATCAAGCCACCAATCATATCAAACATAATGAGTATCAAATGTAATTTAAACCAAACGATATGAAAGGTGTTCAAACAAAACATGTTAAGTGTATAGCGGAAGCATAAAGCGTAAACCCAACGTAAGTAATAAATTCAAAAGTTTAAATGTGCTATCATAAGTTCCACAATCCGTGCCCACAACGACCTGCTCCTCCCCGTGCAAACTCCATATGTACCTAAGGTCCTGCAAGGCATGCAGCAGAGAGTCAACAACTAGTTGAGCGAGTTCACAGTTAATAGTTCAGTAATAGTAATAGTATAGTAAGCCTTGTATTCGTTCATTTAGTCATGTATCATATCAGTTCATATCGCGGCCCTCTAGGCATGTGTGCGATGATAAGGGGAAACTTCCCGAGTATTCTAGACTAGGTATATTTGTATCGCGGCCCCCCGGCATGTGTGCGAAGTTTAGTGTATAGTTCGCGGCCTCCTTAGGCATGTGTGCGAAGATTAGTCATAATATCGCGGCCAAACCTGGCATGTGTGCGAAGATCAGTCATATTATCGCGGCCAACCCCTGGCGTGTGTGCGAAGATCAGTTCTATGAGTATCACTAGTCTAGCCGTATCTTATCAATAACTCTTCCTCACCCGAGGACCATATAACTAAGTTCCATAACTAGGTAAGTACAAATAAATAATCCAAACCCATTCCCACCCCGGGAATCCCATGCCTTGGCTGTGTGAACCTACCTTGGGTTTGCTCGGTATGCTAAGTAAAGTGCTCACAATTAATCAGTCACGTCCTATAATATGCACGTATACTTAATCAGTTAAGTTCGTATAGATTTACATACCATCTATGTCACTAGGTGCGTTTAAGCAGTTATCACCCATCAGTTAATTAAAGCCATGCAATACATGCTTGACAGGATTAACAGGCAGTTATCATGCTCTACACAGTTAACGCATTGAACAAGATTACACACTCCAATGTTACATGTTTAACGGAGTCACTTGACTTAACGAAGTTAACAATTGAATAGAGTTAATACTTGATTTCGTTGAATGGTGTTTTCGTCCGCCCAGAGCATATCATCAACATCAATCAGTAGTTACGTAAATCGGAATCCTATTTATCATCATCGATTAAAGCATTACAACTTGAATAACCATTAATCAATCAAAACAGATCGTGCATATACATGGTTTACTAGATCATTATTCAATTACCTAATACAACCATAACTTTATCATATCAGATTAATCATCCACCTTCAATTCAACATTTAATCATCACAACATCATGAGGCACAAGTATATTAAATCAAAACTTCCTGGCATTGCACATGCACTAAAGACAAATATGGCCACCAATATTCATGCATACATCATGCAACCTCATGGATTTTAGAGCACAGTGGCCGACAAATAAAGTGATAGCTATCTAACCTTCACATGCAATTCATTATTATCAGCACCAATATTCAACCAGATCTATTTTCATAACTACCGAATTTACTACATCACCATGTAATCAAGATCAGCACATAACATCATGTATCAATCTTAAAATATATATATCCAAAGAACTCGAACCAAGCAAGGGGTAACAGTACACTAACCGAGAGAAACGATGTGAAAAATCACAAGGGTCTTCGAGGGTGAGAAGGGCTGCCGCCGGGTTTAAGGAAGAAGGGAAGATAGATAGGGTTTTCTTATGTTATCACCTCCTAGTTTACGTAGGGTTTGGAACAAAACATATAATAACAAATCAACACTGGGCCCAAAAGCCCAGCTGATCTCGCCAACAAGCTTTTGACGAAAACACTAAGGTGTTTTCATCCAATAGTGTTTTCATGGGTGGGTGCGTGTTTTCGGTCATGGGGGTTGATTTCGAGAGTTCCATATTTGTATTTTAACTCCCCAACACAATATTAATAATATTAATACAACACATTATTATAAACATGGACACTCATAGTGCACAACAATATACAACACACTTAAGACACACCATTTATATCATATAAATCAAACACGGTTTAGCGCGTTACAAATGCGTACAGTTGTGGATCAAACCTTTAAACAATTATCGTGTAATAAATGCGAAAACAGAATCTCAGAAACTCGGGTTGTCACATCCATTGACTCCATGAGTCTAAAGTTAACCTCTCGTTTATTACGCACATTAGACTGAAGTTTTTCAGCATAAGAAATCGGAGAAGATGATGAATGAATCTGATCATCCGTAACATCAGCATTAGCGGACACCAGAGGAACCGGAACAGTAACTTTTTCCAATTCATCTATAACATTAATAACTCCACGCCGAGGTACCATAGTTTTACCATCAATGTTTATCGGCTTGCTAAACAATGAAGGCTTATCAGCAAAAGATTGAAACCCTAAATTCTCCAAGCCCCTACCATCACGAGACTCCTGAACATGCATCGGCATTGCACCCTTCGACTTAATAAAGATATCCCCATGCAGTTTTTCGGTAAAGGAATGGAACCCTAAATCCTCCAAACTTTGATCCCTATTTCCCTCCATGCAAACAAAACAACGATCAAAGCATATAAAAACCCCAACAACATGCAGCTACCAAGAACCCTAAACCTTTAAAACCCTAGTGATAATCGTCAACCCTTAATCGATTAATCTAGAGTTTTCGATCTAGCTAAATTAATCTCAGTTAACCGCAATCAAAAACTACAAGATTAATAAATCAGAGAATCAAAGTAACACTAAGGAGGCGATAGGAAAAAACGAAAAGAAATAAAACCCTAATTCGAAATTGGTCACAGTTGCTAACAAGTTCGTTATAGAATAACTGGGGTGCCACATCATCCCCCCGTTGATTTGGAATTTCTTCCCGAAATTCTGTATTGGTAGCTTCAGCCTCAGTAGTAGTTGCATTGGTTCTGAATAACTGGGGATATTTGAGTTCCATTTGATCTTCACGCTCCCAGGTGAACTCTGGGCCGCGGCGGGAGTTCCAACGAACTCGTACAAGAGGGATTCTCGTGTTCTTGAGGACCTTAACATCCCGGTCCGTGATTTCAACAGGTTCCTCGACGAAGTGCAACCGCTCGTCGATTGTGAGTTCCTTCAAGGGAACTATGTGGGTCTCATCTGACATACACTTCTTCAGATTCGACACGTGAAAGACGTTGTGAACTGCACTGAGTTCAGCTGGTAAGTTCAATCTGTAGGCTACCCTGCCTATCTTTTCAGTAACTTCGAAAGGTCCGACGTATCGTGGATTGAGTTTGCCGTGTTTGCCAAAACGAACCACACCCTTCCAGGGCGAAACTTTGAGTAGCGCTCGATCCCCAACTTGGAATTCGAGTAGTTTCCTGTCTTTATCGGCGTATGCTTTCTGACGGTCACGAGCTGCCGCCATGCGCTGTCGTATTTGAGCAATCTTTTCAGTAGTATCAACTACCATTTCTGGACCTGTGATTTGACTATCACCCACCTCTGCCCAACAAAGAGGTGACCGGCATTTACGCCCGTACAATGCCTCGAATGGAGCAGCTTTAATGCTTGTGTGGTAGCTGTTGTTGTACGAAAATTCCACAAGTGGCAGGTGTTTTTCCCAACCATTGCCAAAGTCAATTACGCACGCCCGAAGCATGTCTTCTAGAGTTTGAATAGTGCGCTCAGACTGTCCATCTGTCTGAGGATGATAAGCTGTGCTCATGTCTAAACGAGAACCAAAAGATTTGTGCATTGCTTGCCACAGTTCTGAAGTAAAACGTGCGTCACGATCAGAGATAATAGAGGTTGGCACCCCGTGCCTCGAAACCACTTCTTTTAAGTAGATGTCTGCTAAGGTAGAGAACTTGTCTGTTTCTTTAATGGCCAGGAAGTGAGCAGACTTTGTGAGTCGATCCACGATCACCCAAATAGTATCATTTCCGCGCTGAGATCTAGGTAAGCCTGTAACAAAATCCATGGAAATTTGTTCCCATTTCCATTGTGGTATCTCAGGTTGTTGAAGTGGACCTGAAGGTTTCTGGTATTCGGCTTTGACTCTCGCACAAGTCAGGCACTTGCTAACGTATGTTGCTATGTGGGCCTTCATGCTAGGCCACCAGTATGTAGTTTTGATATCGTGGTACATTTTATCCGAACCTGGATGTACCGAGTAGCGAGACTTATGAGCTTCATCCATTACAAGCTCGCGTAAGTTACCATAGAGTGGGACCCAAATGCGTCCTGTTACGTAATAAGCACCATCTTCCTTCTGTTCTAAGCGTTGCCTTGAGCCACGTAGAGCTTCAACCCTGACGTTGTCTGGTTTCAATGCTTCTACCTGAGCATTTCGTATCTGGGATGGAAGACTAGACTGTATAGTGAGTTGTAAAGCTCGCACGCGCTTAGGCGCGGTGTCCTTTCGACTGAGGGTGTCAGCCACAACATTGGCTTTGCCTGGGTGGTACCTGATTGAGCATTCGTAGTCGTTTAGCAGTTCGACCCATCGTCGTTGTCGCATATTCAGTTCCTTCTGTTTGAATATATGTTCAAGGCTTCTGTGGTCAGTGTAGATAGCACATTTGGTACCGTACAAGTAGTGTCTCCATATCTTAAGTGCAAAAACAACCGCTCCCAGCTCTAAATCATGTGTAGTGTAATTCCATTCGTGAACCTTAAGTTGGCGCGAAGCATAAGCAATAACTTTATCCCACTGCATTAGCACACATCCAAGACCTTGAATTGATGCATCGCAGTAAACTACAAAATCGTCCGTGCCTTCAGGCAATGAGAGGATAGGTGCGCTACAAAGTCTATCCTTTAAGTGTTGGAACGCTGTTTCCTGTGCATTACCCCAACGGTAAACAACACCTTTCTGTGTCAGTAGTGTAAGCGGCTGAGCAATCTTCGAGAAGTCTTTGATGAACCGTCTGTAATAACCTGCCAGACCCAAGAATTGGCGTATTTCTGTTGGTGTGCGAGGTGCAGGCCAGTTCTTGATCTAATCTACCTTGGATGGATCAACATGGATCCCATCCTTGTTTACTACGTGGCCTAGGAAGTGGACTTCACGAAGCCAGAAGTCGCATTTTGAAAACTTAGCGTATAGCTGTTCCGTTCGAAGAAGTTCCAAAATAAGTCGTAAGTGCTGCTCGTGTTCCTCCCGACTCTTCGAGTAGATCAGGATGTCGTCGATGAAAACAATGACGAACTTGTCAAGATAAGGTTTGCACACCCTGTTCATAAGATCCATGAAAACCGCAGGCGCGTTCGTTAACCCGAAAGGCATGACCAGAAACTCGTAGTGGCCGTAGTGTGTTCTGAACGCTGTTTTGGAGACGTCCTCATCCCGGACTCTCAGTTGATGATACCCTGACCTTAGATCAATCTTCGAGTAATAGCTCGACCCTTGCAACTGGTCGAATAAGTCGTCGATGCGTGGAAGAGGATAACGATTCTTCACCGTCACCTTGTTCAGTTCGCGATAGTCTATACACATGCGGAAGGTACCGTCCTTCTTCTTTACAAACAGTGCTGGAGCTCCCCAAGGCGAAGAGCTAGGACGTATGAAACCCTTTTCCAAGAGTTCTTGCAGTTGCTTAGACAGTTCTTCCAGTTCAGTTGGAGCTAAGCGATAAGGTGCTCGAGCTATGGGTGCTGCTCCTGTAGCGAGCTCGATCTGAAATTCAACCTGACGGTGAGGCGGTAACCCAGGTAACTCTTCAGGAAACACTTGAGGAAAATCGCGTACTACTGGAATATCCTCAATCTTTTTCTCTTTCTTCGACGTATCGGTAACGAGTGCTAAAACAGCTGTGTGGCCCTTACGTAAACACTTCTGAGCCTTCAAGAAGGATATGATGCCACTCACGACACCACTCTTGTCGCCTTGAACTTCGAGAGGTTCTTTACCAGAACGGGGAATACGAATGATCTTCTCCTTGCATAGGATCTCTGCTTGTTGTTGGGATAACCAATCCATACCGATGACAATGTCGAAACTACTCAGAGTTATAGGAATGAGATCGATGGAGAAAGTCTGACCAGCGAGGATAAGATTACAACCTTGAACTATGTGTGTGGCCTCTAAACTTTTACCGTTAGCTAACTCTACGACATGTTTGGTGTTCAAAAGTGTTGGTGCACGTTTAAGCATTTGACTAACTTTCAGAGACATATAACTGGTATCCGCACCCGAATCAAATAATACAGTAACATAAAAGTCGTCGAGAAGAAACTTACCCATAACCACGTTAGGATCGTTCCTTGCATCCCCCTGACCAATCACAAATGCACGCCCCCTAGCACCATTGTTGTTGTTGTTTCCCCCATTGTTGTTGTTCCCATTGCCCTGGTTGTTGTTGTTATTCTGATTCTGGTTTAACTGTGGGCAATCACGTTTGAAATGACCTTCAGCCCCACACTGGAAACACCCCCGGTTCCCTCGCTGTGGCTGTTGTTGCTGGTTCTGTGGAGCTGGTAGTGGGAGTTGCTGATTCTGATTTGCAGGTCGCGCACTCCTGCAGTCTTTAGCTTCATGCCCTAGCTTGAAACATCTCTGACAACGTTCCTTGCGACACCGTTCACTGTGATGTCTGTTGCACCGATTACATAGTGGATGAATTCCCCGATATCCACCCTGTCCACCAGACGACTGCTGACTCGGACCCTGATAATCATTGGTCTTGCGTTGCTGAGCTTGAGACTGAACAGTAGCTGAACCTTTGCTGGAATCCCCCTCCCATTTCCGCTTGTTGTCACTGGGAGTAGCAGGAGTAACTGAAGTAGTAGCGGTAGTAGTACTGATGCGTTTAGGCAACTTGTTCTGCTCCACCGCCTGATCCGTGAGATGGTGAGCCAACTGGACAACCTGCTGGTAGGTGGCAAGGTTTGCTGAAGTCACATGACTTTGGATCTCTGGCACTAAACCACCGAGATAAAGTTCGATACGCTTAGCTGGAGGGTCCACCATAGTAGGACACAGTAATGCTAGCTCATTTGATCTCTTTGTATACGCCTCAATCTCTGACCCCGTCATCTTGAGGTTAAAGAACTCGACCTCCAGCTTATGAATGTCGTCACGACTGCAATATTCCTCCTTGATCATTTCCTTAAAGTTGTTCCATGGGGTGGCGTTAGCTGCTACCAACCCTAGTATCTGTACCTGAGCTTTCCACCATGTGAGGGCTAAACCCTCGAGAGTACCAGTAGCATACTTCACCCTGCGTGCCTCAGGGCATTCACACATTTCGAACACAGACTCTAGCTTCTCGAACCAGTGGAGAAGGCCTACGGCTCCTTCAGTGCCGCTGAAAGTAGTTGGACGACAGTCCATGAATGTCTTGAAAGTGCAAACAGGTGGTTGACCTGTTGTGTAAGAATCAGAGTAAGGTTAAACACAAGAGTTGGTTTAGGAATGTAGGATCTAAGGATCCTAGTGTGAGTTGTAACTGCAGGGTATACCTCCTGCTTGTGCGGCTGCAACGGCCGCAGTAACTCGTTCGTTAATGAGAGCCGTCAACTGGGCTTGTGTCATGTTGATACGTCCAGACATGATCTTCATAGTAAAGATAATGTGAGTGAGATAGGTTCACGAATAGTGCGATGACAGAAAAGAGTGAGCACACAAGTGTTCTCAAGCAATAACATATAGTAGGTTCTGTAATCTAAGCATACCACGAGCAAAGTTCTATGTAATTCTAGCAAGTAGATGAGGTAACATGAATAGTAGTACCTATGATGTTGAGTCTTGCACGTGGAGCGAAGCGTCGTTGTGGATCGTTGAGCACTGTTCTGGTTATAGTTTGGTTTTAACAAAATTGTTTTCCCCTTATTAAAACCGAGTTCTCTATAACCAATGGCTCTGAGACCAATCTGTCACACCCCCAAAATCCACACGCGGAGTATCACCGCTTGGAGGCGTGACTGACCAGGATCAAGCCACCAATCATATCAAACATAATGAGTATCAAATGTAATTTAAACCAAACGATATGAAAGGTGTTCAAATAAAACATGTTAAGTGTATAGCGGAAGCATAAAGCGTAAACCCAACGTAAGTAATAAATTCAAAAGTTTAAATGTGCTATCATAAGTTCCACAATCCGTGCCCACAACGACCTGCTCCTCCCCGTGCAAACTCCATATGTACCTAAGGTCCTGCAAGGCATGCAGCAGAGAGTCAACAACTAGTTGAGCGAGTTCACAGTTAATAGTTCAGTAATAGTAATAGTATAGTAAGCCTTGTATTCGTTCATTTAGTCATGTATCATATCAGTTCATATCGCGGCCCTCTAGGCATGTGTGCGATGATAAGGGGAAACTTCCCGAGTATTCTAGACTAGGTATATTTGTATCGCGGCCCCCCGGCATGTGTGCGAAGTTTAGTGTATAGTTCGCGGCCTCCTTAGGCATGTGTGCGAAGATTAGTCATAATATCGCGGCCAAACCTGGCATGTGTGCGAAGATCAGTCATATTATCGCGGCCAACCCCTGGCGTGTGTGCGAAGATCAGTTCTATGAGTATCACTAGTCTAGCCGTATCTTATCAATAACTCTTCCTCACCCGAGGACCATATAACTAAGTTCCATAACTAGGTAAGTACAAATAAATAATCCAAACCCATTCCCACCCCGGGAATCCCATGCCTTGGCTGTGTGAACTCACCTTGGGTTTGCTCGGTATGCTAAGTAAAGTGCTCACAATTAATCAGTCACGTCCTATAATATGCACGTATACTTAATCAGTTAAGTTCGTATAGATTTACATACCATCTATGTCACTAGGTGCGTTTAAGCAGTTATCACCCATCAGTTAATTAAAGCCATGCAATACATGCTTGACAGGATTAACAGGCAGTTATCATGCTCTACACAGTTAACACATTGAACAAGATTACACACTCCAATGTTACATGTTTAACGGAGTCACTTGACTTAACGAAGTTAACAATTGAATAGAGTTAATACTTGATTTCGTTGAATGGTGTTTTCGTCCGCCCAGAGCATATCATCAACATCAATCAGTAGTTACGTAAATCGGAATCCTATTTATCATCATCGATTAAAGCATTACAACTTGAATAACCATTAATCAATCAAAACAGATCGTGCATATACATGGTTTACTAGATCATTATTCAATTACCTAATACAACCATAACTTTATCATATCAGATTAATCATCCACCTTCAATTCAACATTTAATCATCACAACATCATGAGGCACAAGTATATTAAATCAAAACTTCCTGGCATTGCACATGCACTAAAGACAAATATGGCCACCAATATTCATGCATACATCATGCAACCTCATGGATTTTAGAGCACAGTGGCCGACAAATAAAGTGATAGCTATCTAACCTTCACATGCAATTCATTATTATCAGCACCAATATTCAACCAGATCTATTTTCATAACTACCGAATTTACTACATCACCATGTAATCAAGATCAGCACATAACATCATGTATCAATCTTAAAATATATATATCCAAAGAACTCGAACCAAGCAAGGGGTAACAGTACACTAACCGAGAGAAACGATGTGAAAAATCACAAGGGTCTTCGAGGGTGAGAAGGGCTGCCGCCGGGTTTAAGGAAGAAGGGAAGATAGATAGGGTTTTCTTATGTTATCACCTCCTAGTTTACGTAGGGTTTGGAACAAAACATATAATAACAAATCAACACTGGGCCCAAAAGCCCAGCTGATCTCGCCAACAAGCTTTTGACGAAAACACTAAGGTGTTTTCATCCAATAGTGTTTTCATGGGTGGGTGCGTGTTTTCGGTCATGGGGGTTGATTTCGAGAGTTCCATATTTGTATTTTAACTCCCCAACACAATATTAATAATATTAATACAACACATTATTATAAACATGGACACTCATAGTGCACAACAATATACAACACACTTAAGACACACCATTTATATCATATAAATCAAACACGGTTTAGCGCGTTACAAATGCGTACAGTTGTGGATCAAACCTTTAAACAATTATCGTGTAATAAATGCGAAAACAGAATCTCAGAAACTCGGGTTGTCACATCCATTGACTCCATGAGTCTAAAGTTAACCTCTCGTTTATTACGCACATTAGACTGAAGTTTTTCAGCATAAGAAATCGGAGAAGATGATGAATGAATCTGATCATCCGTAACATCAGCATTAGCGGACACCAGAGGAACCGGAACAGTAACTTTTTCCAATTCATCTATAACATTAATAACTCCACGCCGAGGTACCATAGTTTTACCATCAATGTTTATCGGCTTGCTAAACAATGAAGGCTTATCAGCAAAAGATTGAAACCCTAAATTCTCCAAGCCCCTACCATCACGAGACTCCTGAACATGCATCGGCATTGCACCCTTCGACTTAATAAAGATATCCCCATGCAGTTTTTCGGTAAAGGAATGGAACCCTAAATCCTCCAAACTTTGATCCCTATTTCCCTCCATGCAAACAAAACAACGATCAAAGCATATAAAAACCCCAACAACATGCAGCTACCAAGAACCCTAAACCTTTAAAACCCTAGTGATAATCGTCAACCCTTAATCGATTAATCTAGAGTTTTCGATCTAGCTAAATTAATCTCAGTTAACCGCAATAAAAAACTACAAGATTAATAAATCAGAGAATCAAAGTAACACTAAGGAGGCGATAGGAAAAAACGAAAAGAAATAAAACCCTAATTCGAAATTGGTCACAGTTGCTAACAAGTTCGTTATAGAGCTTTGAAGGAATCAAATCTCCAATCACAGACTGTTATGCAATAGATCACAAAGAAGAATCAAGGTTGAGACAAGGTTTACGAGAATCTTCAGGATCGCCAAGGTTTAGAGAGAAAAACAGCCATTTTTAATTTACTTCAGAAGCAGTCTTTGTTAAGCAGTCTTTGTTAAGCAGTCTTTGATCGTGATATGAAAGCAACTAAAAGTAAGAACACACGTCACGATTGCGGAATTTAAGCAATGCCAACCTTGGGAATACGGGTTGTCACATCATCCCCAACTTGAAAGAAATTTCGTCCCGAAATTTAGCACGTGGCTACTGAGAAAGCTAGTTAGGTTGCATGGTTTTTCCTGGTTTTCCTGGGGTGTCACATCATCCCCAACTTGAAAGAAATTTCGTCCCGAAATTCCGCAGTAGTTTCAGCCTCTGTAGTGGTCTCATTGTTCTCGAACAACGGGGGATATTTGCGTTTCATTTGGTTTTCTTGTTCCCGGGTAAACTCTGGGCCACGACAGGAGTTCCAACGAACTCAAACAATAGGTATCCTGGTGTATTTGAGAATCTTGACCTCCTGGTCCAAGATTTCCACTGGTTCCTCGACAAATCGCAACTGATCATCGATGGTGAGTTCCTTGAAAGGAACTATAAGGGTTTCATCTGACAGATGCTTCTTCAGATTCAACACATGGAAGACGTTGTGAACTCCACTGAGTTCTTTGGGGTAGATTCAATCTGTAGGCCATCTTGCCAATTCTCTCCGTGATTTCGAAAGTTTCAACATATCGCGGGTTGGGTTTGCCTCGTTACCTAAATGAACTATACCTTTCCAAGG
This sequence comes from Helianthus tuberosus, assembly GCA_030545235.1. NCBI lineage: Eukaryota > Viridiplantae > Streptophyta > Magnoliopsida > Asterales > Asteraceae > Helianthus > Helianthus tuberosus. The sequence continues at coordinate 117,228,760 of CM060452.1, read as the reverse complement.
TAAGACTTTAAGTAGCCCTCGATCCCCAACCTGGAACTCGAGTGGTTTCCTACGCTTATTAGCGTAGCTTTTCTGACGGTCACGAGCTACCGCCATTTGTTTTCGTATCTGAGCAATCTTCTCTGTTGTGTCTATGACGAGCTCTGGGCCAGATGATTTGGCTGCTTCCAACTTCTGCCCAACAAAGAGGTGATCGGCACATCCGTCCGGACAATGCCTCGAACGGAGCAGCCTGGATGCTAGTGGGGTAACTGTTGATATATGAAAGCTCCACTAAAGGGAGGTGTCTTCCTTTAATTCTCCGGTTCGAACAGGTCGAGTCAAATCAGGTAAGCTAGAGTCGATAGTGAGCTGCAAAGCTCGTGCACATTCAAGTTGCATAGTCGAAATCATCCAAAAGTTCCATCCAGTGATGCCATTAACTGATTTGGCTCTTTCGAAACCAGGGTACACGGGAGGCCCTTGTGATCGGTCTAATAACGCATCTGGTACCGTCCAAGTAATGCCTCCCTCTAAAATCCCCAGGCCACGGTTTTCACCGCCAGTTGTGTGTCGTGCAGTTCCTCTTCATTCTCCATCACGAAGTCACCACTCTAACACGTTAGAACAGATAACAATCCCCCACTAGAAGAAAGGTCGATGGCGAACACTTGTCCCACAAGGTCGAGTTTGCATCCCAACGATCATATGAGGTTTCCATTGTCTTGCCATCAGCCGATTCCACAACAGGTTCGGTTTCAATAAGCATCAGGGTTAAGCAGAACAGTGGCGAAGTGATTGGTTACCAAGAACACGTAGGCCACCATGTTGTTATAATCCCGGCGTCGTCCACGCCAATCCCTGATGTCCCTCCATGAGCATCATCTCCCGTGTTGTTGTACTCGTTGCGAGGATTTCCAGTACGGCCGTCGTTCCCTTGGTTGTTGTCGTTGGATTTAACATCGGCCACTCCATGCCGTAGGCACCTTCATTTTCCATACAGTTGGTTACTATTACAAATACCTTGATGTTGCCGTGACTGTTGCCTCTAACGCTGTTGCTTGAAACAGAGCTCTACGATCTTTCACCGACAGGGTCCATCTTTTCACATTCTGAGTCATGTACTCAAGCGCTACTCACTGTGCTGGCAGCTACACATTTCCTATTATAGTCGATTGTCATTGCTTATGTCCTGATTGATTCATAAGAGTTGGCTCCCATGAGTCGCTAACAAGGGTTAAAGATTCAATTGGAATCAATTTGCTGATGTTCGCTGCTGATAATCAAGACCGTTCTAATGCTGAAGTCGGTGAGATACTACGATCATCCTCTTGCCCCTCGATCTTGCAAGTTGGTTGAGTAATACACAGTACGTTGCTTGGGTGTTGTATAATCGCTTGCCCTTACGGGATCTAAGGCATCTACACAAAGAGCTCCAAGGAGTGAAAAGGTATCGTCCAACCATCCGACGTTGCAACATCCAACTCTGGGATGTTCATATATGCACCTAATATTCTACACGGTTTGCAAGGTGTTCAGATGGGTGTTCAGGTGATACTCGATAGCATCGAGATTCGAAGGGATCTAGAGATGAATGGAAAGTTCACGTTCGAGTAGGGGACAATCACTGCTATGACCCCTATAGGTTTTGTTATGTTTCACATCGATCAAATAACGGAACGGAACCCATTTTTCACTTGTTAAGTCTCACTGGGACTCGCATGCACCCCACATTATTATTATGTGTGCACCCACAATAATATTGTGATTTGCATGCTCATCTCAGCTCCTCTTAACTCATGTCAAATGGTTCCTCAAACTCGAGTAGCAAACAAAGAGTATCACGAAGTGTAAGTCATGAAGGTTTAGGGAAATACCACCCTTTCAGTCACATAACACATGCAAGTATACATGAATTCATACTGTTGTGCTAAACGTGCAATCACATGCAATATCATATGTAGGTGTTCACTAGTTATGCAGTACAATGAGTATACGAGAGACGAACCTTGCAATCTGGAGCTGAGTGTCATGGTCGTATTCACGTCTTCAGAACTATTCGGTTATAGTCTTTTTTGGGTAAAGGGTTACCCCGGTGATTCTATATATCAACAAAACAGAAATACAAGTAGCGTGGAGAAACCCACACTAGTTCAAACATGGGACATCCCCCATGAAAGTACACCAAAAAACAAAACAAAACAACCAAGCACTACCAACCAAAAATTGTTCGGTTATAGTCTGGTTTTACAAAAACGTTTTCCCCCTTTTTAAATAAAACCAAGTTCACTATAACCAATGGCTCTGATACCAATCTGTCACACCCCCAAAATACCACAAGCGGAAACCCCCGCGAGGTGTGTGACGTACCAGGATCTAGCCACCAATCACATTGAACTCGTATTTATAAATAAATAAAACTTTCATTTATTATTGATAGAAGTGTTACAAAACATTATTTAACATTCAGCGGAAGTGATAATGAGTTATAATAACAGTTAAAGGAGATCTCTCTAACCCTAGGCGATCTTGTTCTTCGTGAAATCCTTGATTCTTCTTTGTGATCTTTTGTATAACAGTCTGTGATTGGAGTTTTGATTCTGTCAAATCTCTATAACGAACTAGTTAGCAATTGTGAGCAATTTCGAATTTAGGGTTTTTTCTTTCTTTTCAATCGCCACCTTAGTGTTTAATTTGATATTCTGATTTATTAATCTGATTGTTTTTTATTGCGGTTAACTGAGTTTAATTTAGCTAGATCGAAAACATTGGATTAATCGGTTAAGGGTTGAAGATTAACACTAGGGTTTTCGGATTAGGGTTTCTTGGTGCCGTATGTGATTGACGTTTACGTTGTTGTCGTGCATGGAGAGTAATAAAGATTCAGATTTGGAGGATTTAGGGTTTCACTCGTTCACCGAAAAGCTGCATGGAGATATTTTTATATCTAAGATAAGTGCTATGCCGTCGAATCTGCAGGAGGGGCGTCCTAATCTTGATTCGTTTATGAACAGTCTTGATGCTAAGTCTTTGAAAATTGATGGTAAACCGTTTGCTCCTATTCGAACTCTGAATATTGATGGTAACCCGTTAGCTCCTAGACGTGGAATTGTGTCAAGTAACCAGGTTGAACTTCGCAAGATCAATGTAATTGATGAGTTGGAAAAAGTAACAGTTCCTGTGGAAAATGTTTATGCGAATAAGCATCAGGAGGAAAAGGTTTCTTATGCGCAAAAGGTGATGCTGAATCCTAGTATTAAACGTGAAGTGAACTTCAGAAAATTGGAATCCATGGAGACTCACCAAGAAGCTGATATAGTAATTCCTATGGAGGTAGTTAAGAAAGTTCAAGACAGGTTTGACAATGTTTTATTTGGATACTTCTTGGGAAATAGATTACCGTTTCCGGTGGTTGAGTATTATGTTAAAAATGTGTGGTCGAAGTTTGGATTTGTCAAGATTATGATGAATGCTGAAGGTTTCTTTTTCTTTAAGTTTGATTCTAAGGAAGGAATGCACAAAGTTCTTGAGGGAGGGCCGTGGTTAATCCACAAAGTTCCGTTAATTCTTAATATCTGGTCGCCATCAGTTAGTTTGAAAAAGGAAGGAATAAAGTCGGTTCCTATATGGGTGAAGCTTCATAATGTTCCGATCTCTATCTATACAGATGATGATCTTAGTTTGTTGGCGTCGAAGATTGGAGTCCCAAAGAGATTGGATAGCTATACAGCGGACATGTGTGCCAATAGTTGGGGTAGGAGCAGTTTTGCTAGAGCCTTGATTGAGGTAAGTGCGGATGATGTTCTGAAGGATCACATAGTTGTAGCCATTCCGAAATTGGATGATGAGGGATTCATTATGGAAAGTGTAAAGGTTGAGTATGAATGGAAACCGCACCGGTGTGCTGAATGTTGCATCTTTGGTCATAATGATCAGAATTGTCCAAAAGTTGTTAATCCCAAACAGAAGCAAGTAATGGTGGATGCGGAAGGCTTTATCACGGATAAGAGAAGGGTTGCTAAGATTGGAGTTGGACAAAAGAAACCGAAGTTTGTTTATAAGCCGAAAACTAACAGATTTGCTGCCAGTACTTCTGGAACGAAGACTGGTACTAGTTCGGGTTCTAGTCAAATCAAAACAGGTAATTCGTTTGATGCTTTAGCAAATGAGGATGGGAATGGGGATGAAAATATTGCTGATAAGAAGGATGGAGAGAATAACAAGAATGCCAGACAATCGCAGGTTGATAATGAGATGAAACAAAGAAGGGTGGGGCAGGTTGATAGTGACATGAAAGAGGTTACTCCGACGGAGATGGCACAATTTATGAAGAATGATCAGCCTATTAATTCTGAGGGGGCAAGCACTCCCGGTCTCAATGGTTTAAATGGGTAGCATCATGACCTGGAATGTTAGGGGATTGAACCGGCCCCTGAAACAAAGTGAGGTTCGTTCAATTGTTGCTGAGAATAAATTAGATATGTGTGCAATCCTTGAATCGCATGTGGATGTTACTAAGCTGGCTAAAATTTGCAAGTATGTGTTCCGTAAGTGGTGTTGGATGTCTAATGGTGATTTATGCACGCGAGGCACGAGAATTATCTTAGGATGGAATCCTGATATGTTTGATGTTATGGTTATTTATCAAACTGATCAACTTATACATACTCAGGTAGTTATAAAAGATAGCAAAAAGAGTTACTTTTGTTCGTTTGTGTATGCTGAAAATAAATATCAAGACCGTAGACTGCTCTGGGAGGATTTATGTAAGCATAAAGTGTTCTGTCATGGTAAACCGTGGATAGTTATGGGGGATTTTAACACGGCTTTAATGTTGAGGATTCTGTATTTGGTTCGTCTAGCATGTCTATTGGTATGCGTGAGTTTCATGATTGTATCCTTCAAGCTGAATTGTTCGACATTAATGCTCATGGGCTGCAATACACGTGGAGTCAAAAGCCAAAGAGTGGAGTGGGTCTTCTTAAAAAGATTGATAGAATTATGGGTAATGTGTCGTTCATTGAGCAATTTCCTGATGCGTTTGCTTTGTTTCACCCTTTTCGGTTGTCAGACCATACTCCATGTATCCTTAGAATGATGAGCTCCAATGGGAATAGGCCTAAGCCTTTTAAATTCCCGAATTTTATTGTGTCAAAACCAGATTTTCAGGAGTCTGTGAAACAGGAGTGGATGAAAACAATAGATGGTATTACGATGCTTTCTGTTGTAAAGAAAATGAGAAACTTGAAACCTAGGTTGAGAAAGATTCTTTTCAATCAGGGTAATTTACATAAGAGGGTTATTGATTTGAGGAAAACATTGGATGAAATTCAGATTCAAGTGGATCAGAACCCTATGGATGTTCGGTTAAGGCAGCGGGAGACGCAATGTTTACAAGAATTTCAATCTGTGGCGTATGATGAAGAATGTTATCTTAAACAGAAGTCTAAGGTTGAGTGGCTTTGCGCGGGAGATTCGAATACCAGGTTTTTTCATAATTCAGTTAAAGCACGAAATGCTCGAACAAAAATTCAGAGTATTACGGATACCATGGGAACTAGACATGAAGGTAATCAAGTTGCTGATGTGTTGGTTTCGCATTACACCAATTTTTTGGGGATGGAGTCTTCGGTTAATCAGGTTGATTTTGATGGCATCTTCACTAATGTTTTAAGTAGCGAGATTGCGGATCAAATGGTATCTCAGGTCTCTCGAGAGGAAGTTAAAAATGCTATGTTCAGTATTAGAGAGGATAAAGCCCCAGGCCCTGATGGGTACACTTCGGCGTTTTTTAAGCATGCATGGGAGATTGTTGGTAATGAAGTTACGGATGCAGTGTTGCAATTTTTTGAGAATGGTAAGCTTTTAACTCAGGTTAATCATACTATTCTTGCATTAATCCCGAAAAAAGAAGTCCCGGATTCAGTTCTTGACTACAGGCCGATATCTTGTTGCAATGTGATTTACAAATGCATAAGTAAAATTATCACGGACCGCCTAAAAGGTAGTTTGGGAAATCTTGTTAGTATCAACCAATCAGCGTTTGTGCCGGGGCGGAAAATTTCTGATAATATTCTTCTCACGCAAGAATTAATGCATAATTACCATCTTAACAGGGGTCCAGCTAGATGTGCTTTCAAAATTGATATACAGAAAGCATATGATACGGTAAATTGGTCTTTCTTGGAAAATATTTTGATTCGATATGGGTTTCATCATAAAATGGTTGGGTGGATTATGACATGTGTGTCGACAGTTTCTTATTCGTTGAGCATCAATGGAAACCTTCATGGCTATTTTAGAGGAAAACGAGGGTTACGTCAGGGTGATCCCATGTCACCCTACTTATTCACGTTAATCATGGAGATTCTTTCTCGTTTACTTCAGCAGGCTGCTTCCTCTCCGTTTAGATACCATGCTCGTTGTGCCAAACAAAAAATAATTAATGTCTCGTTTGCTGATGACTTATTTATTTTTGTTCATGGAGATGTTGTTTCGGTTAAAAGGGTCAAAGAGGCGCTTCAGACGTTTACTAACATCTCTGGTTTGGCTCCTAGCCCAGCGAAAAGTACAGTGTTCTTCTGTAATGTTCCACACTTGATTAGACAGGAAATTATGGATATTATGCCATTTCAAGAGGGTGTTATTCCGGTTCGTTATCTGGGGGTTCCGCTTATCTCATCTAGGCTTCTCTTTAAAGATTGCAAGGTTCTTATTTGATCGAATGGAAAAGAAGATTAATAACTGGATGACAAAGTCGCTATCCTTTGCTGGTAGGTTGCAACTAATAAACTCAGTTTTGTCTTCTATGCATATCTATTGGGCTTCTGTGTTCATTATTCCTACTCGAGTTATCAATGAGCTTGAAAAAAGAATCCGTAGATTCTTATGGAATGCAGGATCTGTGACAACTGGCCCAAACCGGTAATTTCCGTACACATTAATTATTGCTTAATGACTGCAATTATGAGTTTAATTGTCAGCAATGTCTGAACATATGATTAAACAAGTGAATTCATGCATGTTGAATACTACAAAATATTGCTTTATGCATAAACGAGAGCGTTGCGTCAGAATAATAGTAAACTCACCGGTAAGACACACTGTGTCAACTGAACTGCAGAAAGCAGTCAGACATTAGAATTGAGGCCTAGGTGTAGGTCCGACGACAAAAGTACATTAAAACCCAAGAGTACATATAAGGGTTTAATTTATAGACATTGCGAAAGCAAAAATAAGCACTAAAAAGCACCCGAAAAGCACTTTAAGTGCAGAATTTTGTATAATTCAGCAATAATTCAGCTTTTGGCACGCGAATATTATGCAGAAAATATAATTTTTCAGTCAGAATATTTCCCCAAGTGTTGGGAATTGAAAGAGTACAAGAAAGGTACTTATTAGACACTAAAAGGTGTAATTTAGCACTTTAACGAACCAGTGTCTAACCGAACAACCGGACTTTACCCGGAGCAAAAAAATATATATATATATATTGTCTATGACATTGTTTTTATTTTTCTAAGCTAGTTAGGGTACCCGAATACTCTAACACCCGTTATAAATTACTACACATATTACACTCTAATTTAATCCCCTAATTTACCAACTAGCTTAACTACTTAGTTCAAATCCAATCCCATTTGTAAACCCCCACCACCGTTTGGTTTCCCCATGGGGGACACCACTCTTACCTAGTTGATTATTTTATTTGAATGTTTAATATCATGGTGACATATTACACATAGGGTATTAGGAATTGAATTATATATGGGACTTAGAGATGGCAACTTTCATTCACTTCACAAATCACATAACAAAATTCCACTATCTCTTTCTCCTCTTGCTTGGTCACGGCCGAACCCACACACAACCATCTCACCACTTTCAAATTCCATTCTTGCCATATTATTCACATACAAAGGAGAAGGGTCACACATAAGGAGGCTCGGTGCTTACGGAATCGCGAGGACCTCTCTACGTCGCTTTTAACCACCCATTTTTCGTCTAGTTTCTTCCCTAGCCACGAGCTAGTAGTAAGTGACTCTAAACACCCTATTGATCTTGTCTAAAGTGGTTAATAAGAGATTTGTCGGATAAAAATCATAAACACCAAAGATCAAAGTTTAAAGTCTACTAAAAATGATGAACAAAGTGGTTAATAAGTAAATATTAGTGTAAAACTTATGGAACTTGTTTGTTATGATTATTTATTATTGTTGGATGCTAGTAGGGGAACGGATCGTCATCTAACCACGCTAGGTCATGTTCATGGAACATGAACTAGCGCTATGTTTAGTGTAAAAAAAAAAAAAAAAAAAGAACTAGATGACGAACCCTTTCACTCACAAACATGAACTTGTGTAAAAACGATTTTTCTTATGAAATGGAGTTCTAAACTAGTAGATCTACGAATCTACAAGTGGTATTTTCGAAAGACCAAGTAAAATATATACAAGTATTATTTTAAGTCGGGTCTTTCATGAACTAGAGGTATTTTTGAAAACCAAAAAGTGTGTAGACACTTGTGTAACGAAAGGATTTAACCAAGAAATATTTTTGCGAATCTCGACTAGAAGTTGTGAAACTTCATATTCTTTAAAAATAAAGTTTTTAAGAAACAAAAATTATTTTTAAAGATAACAAGATTTACTAAATGTGCTAGTAAGTTACTACACATTTTTGTAAATATTCAAGTTCATGAAATGGAGAAATTAGTGATTATTGTTGATGATTGATAATGATTTAAAAGAAAATAAACACACGTTTTGAAAACGTGGGAAACCTCCATTTTTAGGGGAAACTCTGTCAAAATTTTTATAAATTTTGACACTTAGAAAAATATGAGTTTTTGAGAAACTTATCCCCTAAAAATATACCTCAAAACATTAACAAGGTTTCCCTAATTTTTGATGATAAGAAATGGTGATTTCTTGAAGAATAAAAATGGATATTATGTATATATATTTTTGAGAGAAAAATATATATTATTTTATCACCAATTTTTGTGCTAAGTGTATATAGTATGTGTTATACGTGCTAGTGTATTAAGACTTAAAAATACACTAAATACTCATGGGGAGTATAAACATAAAAATGCACATACAAAATACAAGATACATAATTCGGGTGCAAAGTGCAAAACACAAAAGACTTATATTTATTTTTGGAGAAAAATAATATAAGTAAGATATGTAGTTAAAAATATGGAATATTTTTAACACAAGAATATACAAAAGAGAGTGACTGTACTTGTGCGACGCAAGTCTAGTGACTAACGTTAAGAAAACGCGTATAGGTTACGACGTTAATTAAGCAAATCCGGTGGAGTTTACGACGCTAGGAACGCAAAGTTGTGAGTTCATGCTCCCCCTTTTCTCTTTAACTGTTTTCAGTTTTTATAACTTCGGGGGTGAAATACATGTACAAAAGTACAATATTTATAAATGGTATGATATAAATACAAGAAGTATACTTGGTGAGAACGAGAACCAAGTGTGACGAAATACAAGAATATGAGAAGCGCATTTGGTGAGACGAGAACCAAGTATAAGGCGCTATGAGAAATGATAACAAGAAACGCGCTTGGTGAGGACGAGAACCAAGTAGGATGCGTTATGAGAAATAGTGTCACGAATAGGGTACAGAAGCACCATTAATCAACGTATACATTCAGACCGCAGAACAAAAGGTTAGATCTAATAGGTGCCTGGCAGCCTCACACTCGGTCGGGGCGAGAATCGAGTGGTGCTTTTGTGTCTCAGAATATACCAATTAAATGCCTTAGGTTTGGTAGCTTCCTATGACGTGTCACATGTTAATGGCTTTGCAACCCATTAACAATCTGATAATTACAGAAATACTGTATTTACATAAAATTCATACCATACAAGAATTGATAAATAACTTGAAGTACGTGGGGTACTCAAGAGAATTGATAAATAACTTGAAGTACGTGGGGTACTCAAGAGAATTGATATATAACTTGAAGTACGTGGGGTACTCAAGAAGATTGATAAATAACTTGAAGTACGTGGGGTACTCAAGAAGAAATTGAATTATACATAGGTACGTGATGTACACATGAAACTGGATTTATGAAAACTTGATTTACTCACAAACTATGTTTTCATACAAAGTATACAAACATGAAATACAAAACTGCATGAATTCACACCAACATTATGTTGACGTTTTTCCAAAAACTCACATGTATTTCAGGTAACTAGGATGGATGTGCGCGTGGTCTTGCTTATGCTCGTGGATGTCGCTTGTGTTTAACTTTAAATAAAGTTGTAAACTTTTGAGACAATGTCTTTATGCTGTCTAGCGATGTAAACGCTAACGTATGTTTTCAAATTATGGTATTTGAATGTTATTTTACGAGCATGTAGCATGTTTACTCTTCGTATGCAATGAGAACCTTTCATGATCACACCTCGTGCTTCCGCCGCAGAAAGGGGTGTGACAGATTGGTATCAGAGCTGCGATTGTAGTGAACCAGGATTCCTTCTCGAGTCTAGTCTACAATCTCTAGGATCCATTCACGAAAACAATTTTCAAAGAGTTTTCATTGCATAAAACGTCCCGCGACATCCACTGCCTGAAACTGTCTACATGAGTCTAGAAAAGACACTACGAGACTTAGAGTGCACTTGAGTAGCACTTGTCGTTGACTAGAAATTACTTGCAATTATGTGTGATAATTAGCATGTACTAGAAGTAGAGTGTCACAAGTATATGTGACTTTACCTGAAAGCGATGGCCTATCTGAAGGAAGAAATACGAGGATGAAACGAACTGTGCAGACTGTGCAAGGAGTTACGTAATTATGGATGCATACATAATTATGGAATTCAGTGCACAGAAACCACAGCAAGTCTTGTCACGTATAGATTCCCTCAGTGCAAGCCTACTAAGTACTCTGCTGGAGTAATAATTGTTTGATGTCACTTATGTGGTATATATACCTGTGAATATATATGATACTACTGGCTAGTGTGACGATATCAAACAAATGATTAACCCTGCTGTGCTATGTTCTGTCAGAACATGGCACCCAGGAAGGCTGTGAATGCCCGCAATGATGACCAACCTCCACCTCCCCCACTGCCAAGAACTGCTGAAGAGCTGAACGCTTTGCTAGAGGAAAGGATCTCCGCTGCTATCGCCCAGTACGAGGCGAACCGAACTCAAGACAGTGGAGGACCAAGCAACGCTAGGCGTAATGGGAATGGAGATTCATCTGGAGGCAATGCAGCTCAAGGTAACCTTGAGACACTGTACTAAGCATGAGGAAATTTATGAACGGTCTTTGTTTCATTATTTCTTCGATTGCTCACATGTGAATTGGTTAAATCAATTCCAGGCTGCACTTTCAAGCAGTTCCTCGACTGCAAGCCGATGAACTATGATGGCACAGGAGGTGCAGTAGCATTTGTGCGCTGGAAGGAGAAGACTGAAGCTACTTTCCGCATGAGCAAGTGTACCGCGGATCAGCAAGTCACTTTTGCTACTGGGTTATTCGTCGATGAAGCTCTGACTTGGTGGAACCTGCAAGCCCAAACTTTGGGTGATGACGCCGCTTATGGCCTCACTTGGCAGGAACTGAAGGAAAGGATGAGAGAGAAGTACTGCTCTCGTGCGGAACTCCAAAGGCTGGAAACAGAGTTCTGGCACTTGACTATGGAAGGTGCTGATATAAATGGTTACACTCGAAGGTTCCACGATTTGTCCAGAGTGCTTCCCTACATGGTGACTCCCGAATTCAAGCGCGTTGAACGCTACATTTGGGGACTGGCCTCAGAGTTTCGTGGCATGGTGACGTCGGCCAAACCACAAACAATCACCGAGGCTGTAACTCTGGCTGTCAGCCTGACTGAAGATTGTGTTCGTATGAAGAAGTTATCACCAAACCCAACAGAAAAGACCGAGACACATGCTGAGTCGTCCGGTGACAAAAAGAGAAAGCATACAAGTTTGAACCAAGCTACTCGCAACAACAAGGGTTTCAACAAGAAGCGCGACACTAATCCGCCTCAGGATACGAAAACCCATGCAACCAAAGCATACCAAGGCTCCATGCCTAGATGCCAAAAATGTAAGTATCATCATGATGGAGCTTGTCGCATTCCAAGGTGCGACAAATGTGGCAAATTGGGTCATCAAACAGAAGACTGTTGGGGAAAAGGAATGAACTGAAATGGGAACGGTGCTGGTAACAAGAATGGCAGCGGGAAAGGGCAAGGATGCTTCAAGTGTGGAAGCAATGACCATTTCATGAAGAACTGCCCAGAAAGAAACAACGCTCCGGCTCGAGCATTTGTGATTGGAGCAAGAGACGCACGCGAGGACCCTAACGTGGTCACCGGTACGTTTCTCATTAACAATCACTTTGCATCCATATTATTCGACACTGGCGCCGATTATAGCTTCATGTCTGTGGAATTTAAACGCATACTCGGAATAGAATCTAGTAGATTAGAAATTCCTTATTCCATAGAACTAGCCAATGGTAAACTTGTTGAATCGGGCGAAGTTGTTAGAGGCTGCACACTAGAACTTGGCGAACGAAATTTTAGCATCGACCTCTTACCTATTCAATTGGGTAGCTTCGATGTAGTAGTCGGAATGGACTGGTTGTCCAAGAACAAAGCTGAAGTTATTTGTCATGAGAAAATCATTCGCATCCCTTTAGCGAATGGTGAAACTCTTATCGTGCATGGAGAAAAACGAGACGCGCCTCTTCGAATCATCAGTTGTATGAAGGCACAGAAGTGCTTAAGGAAAGGATGTGTTGCTTTCCTAGCACACGTTATAGACAAGAAGGCTGAGGAGCCGAAACTCGAAGACATTCCTGTGGTGAAGGAATTTCCTGATGTGTTCCCTGAAGATCTGCCAGGACTACCCCCGCAACGACAAGTCGAATTCCGTATAGACTTGGTTCCAGGAGCTGCTCCTGTAGCCAAGGCACCCTATCGACTTGCGGCATCCGAGATGCAAGAATTATCTACACAACTCCAGGAGTTGTTGGATAAGGGATTTATAAGGCCAAGCTTCTCACCTTGGGGAGCTCCAGTATTGTTCGTGAAGAAAAAGGATGGAACACTGCGGATGTGTATCGATTACAGGGAACTGAACAAGCTCACTATCAAGAATCGGTATCCACTACCGAGGATTGATGACTTATTTGATCAACTGCAAGGATCAAGCTACTATTCCAAGATCGACCTTCGATCTGGATACCATCAGCTGAGAATCCAAGAAGAAAGCGTGCCAAAGACTGCATTCAGAACGCGATATGGGCACTACGAATTTTTGGTGATGCCGTTTGGATTGACAAACGCGCCAGCGGTCTTTATGGATCTAATGAACCGCGTATGCAAACCATATCTCGATAAATTCGTGATTGTATTTATCGATGATATCCTGATTTACTCGCAAACGAAAGAAGAACATGAGCAACATCTCAGAACCATCTTGGAGCTACTGAAGAAAGAGAAACTTTATGCAAAGTTCTCGAAATGCGAATTCTGGATTCGCGAAGTACAATTTCTTGGTCACGTGGTGAATGAGAAGGGCATTCATGTAGACCCGTCCAAGATTGAAGCGATAAAGAATTGGGAAGCTCCCAAAACCCCAACTGAAGTTCGACAATTTCTGGGCTTAGCGGGCTACTATCGGCGATTCATTGAGAATTTCTCGAAGATAGCTCAACCGCTAACGACCCTTACTCAGAAAGACAAGAAGTACGACTGGGGTCACAAACAAGAAGAAGCCTTCCAGTTACTTAAGAGCAAGCTATGCGATGCACCGATATTATCATTACCCGAAGGCACTGAAGACTTCGTGGTATACTGCGACGCCTCACGACAAGGCTTGGGTTGCGTGCTCATGCAACGCCAAAAAGTCATCGCTTATGCTTCAAGACAACTGAAGGTTCACGAGAGAAACTATACCACTCACGACCTGGAGCTGGGTGCAGTGGTATTCGCCTTGAAGATTTGGCGACATTATCTATATGGTACTCGATGTACAATCTTCACAGATTACAAAAGCTTGCAACACATATTTGATCAGAAGGAATTGAATATGCGCCAGCGACGTTGGGTCGAGCTGCTGAATGATTATGACTGTGAGATTAAGTACCATCCTGGAAAGGTGAACGTTGTAGCAGACGCGTTGAGCCGAAAAGAAAGGGTTAAGACCCTAAGGGTTCGAGCACTGGAAATGACGATTCGAACGAACCTCACAGCACGCATTCGAGATGCACAACAAGAAGCTCTCAAAGAAGAGAACCGTAAAGCTGAATACCTACGGGGTATGCTGAAATACATGGTGCCAAACGAAGAGGGAGCCTTATACTTTAAGAAGCGTATTTGGGTTCCACTCTATGGTGGCATACGAGAAGTCATCCTTAATGAAGCCCACAAATCGAGATATTCGATCCATCCAGGATCGGACAAAATGTATCAAGACTTAAAGGAATACTACTGGTGGCCGAGACTTAAAAGCGATGTTGCTGTTTATGTTGGAAAATGCCTAACCTGTGCCATGGTTAAGGCAGAATATCAGAAACCGTCCGGCCTATTACAACAACCAGAGATTCCCGTGTGGAAGTGGAAACAAATCTCGATGGACTTCATAACGAAATTACCCAGGACCCCGAGAGGGCACAATATGATATGGGTAATAGTTGATCGATTAACGAAGTCTGCGCACTTCCTACCGATCCGAGAGAAGGATAGCACTGGAAAGCTTGCAGAGATATACCTAAGGGAAATTGTGGCACGTCATGGAGTGCCAATCTCAATCATTTCAGACAGAGATGGACGCTTTGTCTCAAGAATTTGGCAATCATTTCAGGAAGCCTTTGGATCTCAGTTAGATCTAAGCACGGCGTTCCATCCGCAAACAGACGGCCAGAGCGAACGGACTATACAAACGTTAGAAGATATGCTTCGCGCATGTGTCATGGATCTAGGCGGCAGCTGGGATACTCATCTACCTTTAGTTGAGTTTTCCTACAATAACAGTTATCATACGAGCATAAAAGCCGCGCCGTTCGAAGCTCTGTATGGCCGCAAATGCCGATCGCCCTTATGTTGGGCAGATGCCGGAGATAAGCGTATGGTTGGTCCTGAACTTGTACAAGAGACAACCGACAAGATTGCGCAGATCCGAGAGCGCATTAAGGCGGCTCGAGAACGACAAAAGAGCTACGCTGATCCAAATAGAAAATCGGTAGATTTCAAGGTGGGAGACAAAGTGTTGCTAAAAGTCTCACCATGGAAGGGCGTAGTCAGGTTTGGAAAGCGTGGAAAGCTGAATCCACGATACATCGGACCATTCAGAATTTTGAAGAGAATTGGTACCGTGGCATACAAGTTGGAGTTACCGGAAGAACTTAATGGAGTACATGATACGTTTCATGTATCCAACCTGAAGAAGAGTCCAACACAAGAAAACGTGATCATCCCGATGGATGAAGTGCATATTGATGAAGCCCTCCGATTTACAGAGCAACCCGTTGAGGTTACTGACTGGAAAGTCAACAAGACCAGGAGGAGTAGTGTGAAACTTGTCAAAGTACGTTGGAGCTCTAAGCACGGACCCGAGTATACATGGGAACGTGAAGACCAGTTCAAGGAAAAGTATCCCCACCTATTCAAGAAGACTCCAGCGAGAGTGAGTTCAGTCTGAATTTCGGGACGAAATTCTTTTAACGGGGGGAGACTGTGACAACTGGCCCAAACCGGTAATTTCCGTACACATTAATTATTGCTTAATGACTGCAATTATGAGTTTAATTGTCAGCAATGTCTGAACATATGATTAAACAAGTGAATTCATGCATGTTGAATACTACAAAATATTGCTTTATGCATAAACGAGAGCGTTGCGTCAGAATAATAGTAAACTCACCGGTAAGACACACTGTGTCAACTGAACTGCAGAAAGCAGTCAGACATTAGAATTGAGGCCTAGGTGTAGGTCCGACGACAAAAGTACATTAAAACCCAAGAGTACATATAAGGGTTTAATTTATAGACATTGCGAAAGCAAAAATAAGCACTAAAAAGCACCCGAAAAGCACTTTAAGTGCAGAATTTTGTATAATTCAGCAATAATTCAGCTTTTGGCACGCGAATATTATGCAGAAAATATAATTTTTCAGTCAGAATATTTCCCCAAGTGTTGGGAATTGAAAGAGTACAAGAAAGGTACTTATTAGACACTAAAAGGTGTAATTTAGCACTTTAACGAACCAGTGTCTAACCGAACAACCGGACTTTACCCGGAGCAAAAAAAAATATATATATATTGTCTATGACATTGTTTTTATTTTTCTAAGCTAGTTAGGGTACCCGAATACTCTAACACCCGTTATAAATTACTACACATATTACACTCTAATTTAATCCCCTAATTTACCAACTAGCTTAACTACTTAGTTCAAATCCAATCCCATTTGTAAACCCCCACCACCGTTTGGTTTCCCCATGGGGGACACCACTCTTACCTAGTTGATTATTTTATTTGAATGTTTAATATCATGGTGACATATTACACATAGGGTATTAGGAATTGAATTATATATGGGACTTAGAGATGGCAACTTTCATTCACTTCACAAATCACATAACAAAATTCCACTATCTCTTTCTCCTCTTGCTTGGTCACGGCCGAACCCACACACAACCATCTCACCACTTTCAAATTCCATTCTTGCCATATTATTCACATACAAAGGAGAAGGGTCACACATAAGGAGGCTCGGTGCTTACGGAATCGCGAGGACCTCTCTACGTCGCTTTTAACCACCCATTTTTCGTCTAGTTTCTTCCCTAGCCACGAGCTAGTAGTAAGTGACTCTAAACACCCTATTGATCTTGTCTAAAGTGGTTAATAAGAGATTTGTCGGATAAAAATCATAAACACCAAAGATCAAAGTTTAAAGTCTACTAAAAATGATGAACAAAGTGGTTAATAAGTAAATATTAGTGTAAAACTTATGGAACTTGTTTGTTATGATTATTTATTATTGTTGGATGCTAGTAGGGGAACGGATCGTCATCTAACCACGCTAGGTCATGTTCATGGAACATGAACTAGCGCTATGTTTAGTGTAAAAAAAAAAAAAAAAAAGAACTAGATGACGAACCCTTTCACTCACAAACATGAACTTGTGTAAAAACGATTTTTCTTATGAAATGGAGTTCTAAACTAGTAGATCTACGAATCTACAAGTGGTATTTTCGAAAGACCAAGTAAAATATATACAAGTATTATTTTAAGTCGGGTCTTTCATGAACTAGAGGTATTTTTGAAAACCAAAAAGTGTGTAGACACTTGTGTAACGAAAGGATTTAACCAAGAAATATTTTTGCGAATCTCGACTAGAAGTTGTGAAACTTCATATTCTTTAAAAATAAAGTTTTTAAGAAACAAAAATTATTTTTAAAGATAACAAGATTTACTAAATGTGCTAGTAAGTTACTACACATTTTTGTAAATATTCAAGTTCATGAAATGGAGAAATTAGTGATTATTGTTGATGATTGATAATGATTTAAAAGAAAATAAACACACGTTTTGAAAACGTGGGAAACCTCCATTTTTAGGGGAAACTCTGTCAAAATTTTTATAAATTTTGACACTTAGAAAAATATGAGTTTTTGAGAAACTTATCCCCTAAAAATATACCTCAAAACATTAACAAGGTTTCCCTAATTTTTGATGATAAGAAATGGTGATTTCTTGAAGAATAAAAATGGATATTATGTATATATATTTTTGAGAGAAAAATATATATTATTTTATCACCAATTTTTGTGCTAAGTGTATATAGTATGTGTTATACGTGCTAGTGTATTAAGACTTAAAAATACACTAAATACTCATGGGGAGTATAAACATAAAAATGCACATACAAAATACAAGATACATAATTCGGGTGCAAAGTGCAAAACACAAAAGACTTATATTTATTTTTGGAGAAAAATAATATAAGTAAGATATGTAGTTAAAAATATGGAATATTTTTAACACAAGAATATACAAAAGAGAGTGACTGTACTTGTGCGACGCAAGTCTAGTGACTAACGTTAAGAAAACGCGTATAGGTTACGACGTTAATTAAGCAAATCCGGTGGAGTTTACGACGCTAGGAACGCAAAGTTGTGAGTTCATGCTCCCCCTTTTCTCTTTAACTGTTTTCAGTTTTTATAACTTCGGGGGTGAAATACATGTACAAAAGTACAATATTTATAAATGGTATGATATAAATACAAGAAGTATACTTGGTGAGAACGAGAACCAAGTGTGACGAAATACAAGAATATGAGAAGCGCATTTGGTGAGACGAGAACCAAGTATAAGGCGCTATGAGAAATGATAACAAGAAACGCGCTTGGTGAGGACGAGAACCAAGTAGGATGCGTTATGAGAAATAGTGTCACGAATAGGGTACAGAAGCACCATTAATCAACGTATACATTCAGACCGCAGAACAAAAGGTTAGATCTAACAGGTGCCTGGCAGCCTCACACTCGGTCGGGGCGAGAATCGAGTGGTGCTTTTGTGTCTCAGAATATACCAATTAAATGCCTTAGGTTTGGTAGCTTCCTATGACGTGTCACATGTTAATGGCTTTGCAACCCATTAACAATCTGATAATTACAGAAATACTGTATTTACATAAAATTCATACCATACAAGAATTGATAAATAACTTGAAGTACGTGGGGTACTCAAGAGAATTGATAAATAACTTGAAGTACGTGGGGTACTCAAGAGAATTGATATATAACTTGAAGTACGTGGGGTACTCAAGAAGATTGATAAATAACTTGAAGTACGTGGGGTACTCAAGAAGAAATTGAATTATACATAGGTACGTGATGTACACATGAAACTGGATTTATGAAAACTTGATTTACTCACAAACTATGTTTTCATACAAAGTATACAAACATGAAATACAAAACTGCATGAATTCACACCAACATTATGTTGACGTTTTTCCAAAAACTCACATGTATTTCAGGTAACTAGGATGGATGTGCGCGTGGTCTTGCTTATGCTCGTGGATGTCGCTTGTGTTTAACTTTAAATAAAGTTGTAAACTTTTGAGACAATGTCTTTATGCTGTCTAGCGATGTAAACGCTAACGTATGTTTTCAAATTATGGTATTTGAATGTTATTTTACGAGCATGTAGCATGTTTACTCTTCGTATGCAATGAGAACCTTTCATGATCACACCTCGTGCTTCCGCCGCAGAAAGGGGTGTGACAGGATCGGAGGGTAAAATCCGCGCGAAAGTTGCTTGGAAAGATGTGTGCTTGCCTAAACAAGAAGGTGGTTTGGGTATTCGAAGTATATCGGATGTTAATAAATCGCTTATGGCTACGCATGTTTGGAGTATTTTAACCAAACGTGAGTCCATTTGGGTTAGGTGGATTCATGAATATAAGTTAAAAGGGAGAAATTTTTGGGAGGTTCCTTGTCGAGGGAGCATGAGTTGGGGATGGCGGAAAATATTGTCTATTCGGAGCATTGTGCGGCCTCACATATGGTTTTTACTAAAAAGTGGGATGCAAACAAATGCTTGGAGTGATAACTGGTGCCATATGAGTCCTCTTATTTCTTTTATTACTCCTAGATCGATAGCTAATGCAGGTTTTAATTTGAAATCTTCGGTTGCGGATG
Organism: Helianthus tuberosus; assembly: GCA_030545235.1. Taxonomy (NCBI): domain Eukaryota; kingdom Viridiplantae; phylum Streptophyta; class Magnoliopsida; order Asterales; family Asteraceae; genus Helianthus; species Helianthus tuberosus. Next base: position 117,209,072 of record CM060452.1, on the reverse strand, counting down.
TCATTGATGAGAATGGGCAGTGGAGGTGGCCTCAAGCGTGGCTAGACTTGTTCCCGGTTTTAATAAATATTCAAACACCCCATCTGATCGATAATGCTCAGGATAGACTAGTGTGGAAAGCTGTGGATGGGGAGTTTGGCGATTTTAAGTCCTCCCAGGTTTGGGATATGGTTCGAAATAGAGATAATAATGCGGCCTGGGCTGATATGGTTTGGTTTTCTCAATGTGTCCCGCGCCACTCATTCCATATGTGGTTGGTGTTCAGGGATAAATTGAAGACGCAGGATAGGTTGGCAGTTTGGGAAGCAGGAAGTGCAACAAATCTTAACCTCATGTGTTGCCCTTTGTGCCATTATGATCGTGATAGTCGAGATCATCTTTACTTTCATTGCGTCTTTGCGGATCAAGTATGGACAAACGTGAAGGGTATGGTGAACATGGATAGTGTAGATAATACATGGCAGTCTTTAATGGGTTGGGTCGAACATCATTCTAACTCGAAGACAGTTGATGATATTGTGTGTAAAATGGTAGTTGCGGCGACCTCGTATTACATATGGCAAGAGAGGAACAGTCGGCTGTTTACGTCTAATCATTTATCTGCAGTTCAAGTGGCTGAAAAGATTAAAAGTTCAATTCGTCTAAGACTTATGGGGTTCAAGTTTCGATTAGAGGCTACAAGGAAGAGGATATTTGAAACATGGAAGATTAGTGATACTAAGGATGGCGAGCTGGATCCGGGCTAGATATTATTTTCTGTTTGTTGTTTAGGCCGGCTTGTGTTTGTTTGTGTTTTTGGCCGTGGTTGTTTTGTTTTTGCCTTGACGTTTTGTCTGGTTGTTTGTTGTTTGGTTTGTTGGATTGGTGTCCTAGGCTTGGTCTGTCAAGTCTAGTTGATGTGTTGCTCTGACACATCTTTGTTTTATTGGTTTATATATAAAATTCACCGGGGTAACCCTTTACCCAAAAAAAAAAAAAAAAAACATTCAGCGGAAGCATAATACATTAATTAAGAAATTCATAAACCAAGTGTGTGAAAGCCATTAGATTCATCTCGCGTTTCCATGTATCTCGACCCATGACCACTCCAGCCTCCCAGACAGCAAGTTCCAATTAATATGCACCTAAAGGCCTGCAAGGCATGTAACAACAAATCAACAACAAAGTTGAGCGAGTTCACAGTTGGGTGTTCGTTTTAAGTTGTTTCAAAAACCATGAGTTCATTTGTAAGTCGTAAGTTAACCAGTTTACCCTGTTTCCCAAACGTATCCATAATCAGTGGGGGCTTCCCCATGTTAACCACTAGACCTATTTACCATATCGACCACAGACTGAAGTAAGTTGGTGCCCTAGCGTCAATGTCTATCATCATTGACGTGCCCAGATCCATTAGTTCACGCCCGTCCTCTGCGGCACGGTGTGAGGCTTGTCAAACCTAAATAACGCTATCTAACTAATGACCCGCTCGCCATTGGCCTGGCGATTAAGTCGATATAAAATGAGGGACTTCATGATAGAGAGTTTTGGTCTAGTATCCGTGTTGTCACCCTTCAGTAAAGAGGGTGTGTACGAAATCCCCAAACCAGGAGATTACGCAGGTTCCGATTAAGTTCTTAGTATGTGTTGTCACCCTTCAATAAAGAGGGTGTGTACGTGTTCCAAACCAGGAGATCACGCAGTTTCAGTTCAAAATCTTTTACCATTCCCAACCCCTGGGAATCCCATGCCTTGTAGAAAGTGTGAACTCACCTTTGGTTTGCTCAGTATGTTTATTCACGTACTCAAGTTGATCAATCAAGTCCTAGCATGGTTGCCAAAGCCAATCAGTTTCACATAGGCTCGAGTCACATAGTTTCTTACTCATAATACACAAGTAGCACACATGTATTTCACGTATTATCATGCGAGTCACAGTAACCAATCATATCACAAAACGGTTCACTAAATCCACTTCATGAAGCTTAATATGATAATGAATTGATAATTCATACATGTATTGACAATTATTAAACCTCCTATTCTGATTATATTTCCAAATCAAAAATCCCTTTTTGAATCACATGCCACTTTGACTATTACAAGAAGTTCAATGAACCATTCCATTTAATTGGACCACCATATTGAAAAAATGATTCCCTAGTCATCTTAATGGCTGACAAGAGTAAATGAATACTGAACAATCCTATCTCATACTTCATGCACATGGGACGACAACTTCAATTAGTGGTAAGGCTTCATTGGGCCTCTCAACTCAATCACATGGGCCGTCAAACAGTAATGTGACCTAATGAGGTCTACACATAATCATTCATTTTTAAATTGTTCCAAATCATATTCTGTTTGTGAGGTAACATGATGGCCGGCAACTGTTTAAGCATACAAGTGATTATTGGACCGATTACATTAATTAATGGACTGACAAGTTTATTGGGCCTGTCAAAATATACTCACGTGGGCTGTCCACATGCTAACATGATGCATTCGATTTAGTGGGCTGACAATTTATTCATTAACCAATATCATCTTGTGCATGAACATTGACTTTGCTATTCTGATCATCACAATAGGGACGAAATCAGCAACAATAAACCTAGTTCATTAACGTACAAGTCGTGTATCAATTATACTATAACTTACGCCTATTATTGTCAATATGGTTTCGCAGTTTATCATCTACTAACATGCATTCCTAACCGTTTACATCCAATAGCAACACATATCATATTCTCACTATCCGAATCTAACATACATACAACCCTACCTATTCATTACCAAGCAATCATCCTAGCTCCTCTTGATTAGGCTCAACAGAAAGTTTAATAACATGTTTATTACAATCTAATATCATGCGATCAAGATCTCACACAACAAGATTTTCAACACAAATTTAACATGAGAACTTACTAAGCAAACAAGCTTGATCCAATACTGTAATGTCTCGAAGGAGGGGGGTCTGCTGCTGAAATCGTGCGATCAGGAAAGAGGGGGGGTAGGGTTTGTTGTAACTTGATATTGTGATAAGTGTATGGAGATTACGTATCTCAACCTATAATACCAATTCCATAACAAGTGAGCCGAACCCCATCAATATTTCCGGCCCATTCTTGGGTTATCCATAAAAGAAGTTGGGCTAGACTTGTGTAATGAGGAGGTGCACTTGGGTTTCAAGTGTATGATCCGGCCCAAAAGTGATTAGTGAAGCCCACTACATGAGCCCACTACATTATGTTACTCTAACATTTACTGAGACACACGTGTAATAAGACACATTTGACGGTTTCACGTATAGTAACTTACACACATAACGTTTAATGAATCACACGCGTAATCTACTAAGTCTTGTATGATCGTGATATGAAAGCAACTAAAAGTAAGAACACACGTCACGATTGCGGAATTTAAGCAATGCCAACCTTGGGAATACGGGTTGTCACATCATCCCCAACTTGAAAGAAATTTCGTCCCGAAATTTAGCACGTGGCTACTGAGAAATCTAGTTAGGTTGCATGGTTTTTCCTGGTTTTCCTGGGGTGTCACATCGAATCTGAAGAAGTGTCTGTCAGATGAGACCCTCATAGTTCCTCTTAAGGAACTCACAATCGACGACCAACTGCGATTCGTCGAGGAACCAGTAGAGATTACGGTTCAAGATGTTAAGATCCTCAAGCATACCAGGATACCTCTGGTCCGAGTTCGTTGGAATGCTCGTCGTGGCCCAGAGTATACCCGGGAATGAGAAGACCAAATGAAACTCAAGTATCCCCAACTGTTTAAGAAAAACGCAACCACTACTGAGGCTGAAGCTACTGCAGAATTTCAGGACGAAATTCCAAATCAACGGGGGGATGATGTGACACCCCAGGAAAACCAGGAAAACCAGGAAAACAACGCAACTTAACTAGCTTCCTCAGTAACCACGCGCTAAATTTCGCGACGAAATTCTCTTAACAGGGGGAGAATGTGACAACCCTCAAAATCCCATGTATTCCGTACAATTTATTAATGAAAATTAAAGTGCTTGATGATTGTGCTGAATCATTTAACTGCTTCTGATATCTGTGTTATACTTACATGTACTTGTTAATATACTAATAGTGTACAGAAAGGTCACTAAATAGTCCGTTATATTTTCCTGAGTGTTGAAAATTAAAAACGTTACAAAAATATATATATAGGACGCTTTACGAATTAATTAAGCACTTTAACGGAACAGTGTCAAACCGAACAACCGGACATTACCCAGGACACCAGAATATTGTTAAAAACATTATTTTACTTTTTGAGCTAGTTATGATCCCCGAACACCCTAACACCCACTAAAATCACCTAGTAACTAACACTTGTAATTAGATACTTGGTTTTGAACTATAACCCAAATAAATAATTCAAAGTGCACTTTGCCTCCCCCCATATATTATACACGGCCTAAATGGAGGGGCCCCACTTAAGATTTTTCAATCTTCTCAAATCCCACTAAAAATCTTCTATTGGAATTGGTAAATCATGTTTTTTTTTTTTTTTTTGGGTAAAGGGTTACCCCGGTGATTTTATATATTCACACAAAAATAATACAAGTAGTGAAGAAACGCCTCCACTAGTTCAAACATGAGACATGCCCCATGAATGTACACCAAAAATCAAACACAAAACAAGTAAAGCACCACTAGACTATCATCTAGAAAAAAAACTATGACTCAATTAACTCCCATTATGAATATTTTCCTCGCCTCCAATATCCCAACTTCCAAGCAACCTCCTAACGTTCGCACAGTCCTTGAACTTAACCCCCATAAGCTTGTACCGAATCGTCTTGACAATTAGATCACAAATGACATCGGGGGGTCTCGTTTGATTCTTAAACAATCTAGCATTTCGCTCCTGCCAAATGAAATAAGCGACCGTAGCAACGAGTAATTTCCTAACATAATTGGCTGCCGATTTAGACCGAGCACGAACCAACATCCAATTCATAATAGCGCTCCATTTTGACTCAACACTATCCATAGCCACCCTATGTCTAACGTTATTCCAAATATGCGTCGAGAACTTGCATTCAAAGAAAAGATGATCGTGAGAATCAACATTTGCATAACACAAAACGCAACACATCATGTTCATGTTCTTCCGTCTTGAAAAATCCCACTTAAGAATTATATCCTGAGTTAACAGCTTCTGACGAACAATCAACCACATAAGAAACGCATGTTTAGGGATGCACTGAGGAAACCAAACAAAGTTAACCCAGTTAACCTCCTCCTCTCTTTTACGAACCGAATGCCACACATTTGATGTAGAAAAATCAAGAAGCTTGTCCCCATCTTTCCAGCATAACTTGTCATTCATATCCGGGCTTAGGGAGATTTGATCCAGTTGAATCAAGACTGGATATAAATCCCTCCACGCCACCGGCCAAACCCAAGACCCGTTAACATGAACATCCTTGACCTTAGCATTCAGCTGAAATCCTGCATTAGAAATGACTCTGGGAGAGACAATATTAGATAATGGACCCAAAGAACTCCAAGTATCATGCCATGCTGAAGAACGACTCCCATCACCCAACTTCGTCCATATATAATTCCTAACAATAGGCCTAAGTTGAAGTAATTTCTTCCAGCTCCAAGTACAATTGGCGACTTCTTTACAAACCCAAAAGCTTCGACCTTTTAATCTATACGAGTAAATCCAACTAACCCACAAAGAATTCCGTTTATTAAGAATACTCCATATATGAGACACCATAAGCGCTTTGTTGAAATCTTCGAGCCGTCTTAGTCCCAACCCACCCTCATACTTAGGGACACAAATCGAATTCCAAGAAACTTTCGCCTTACCTTTATGAAACGTGCTCTCCTGCGACCAAAGGAAATTTCGCATTTTGGCTTCTAATTCCTTAATAATACGAGCCGGTAAAATAAAAACAGAAGACCAATATACATGCATAGCCGAGAGAACTGAAGAAATCAGCTGCAACCTACCAGCAAAAGATAGAAATCTGTTTCGCCAATTCATAATACGATTATCAAGTTTCTCTATTAGCACACTACAATCTTTGAACAGAAGACGAGAAGAGATTAAAGGCACCCCCAAATATCTAACCGGAAGAACACCCTCTTCAAAAGGCAAAATATCCAAAATGTTATTTTTAACCTGTAAGGCCACGTTACAGAAGAACGCCGTACTCTTTTGGATGCTAGGGACCAAACCAGACATGTTAGTGAAAGTTGCCAACGATCTCATAATACACGAAGCTGAAGCAACATCACCTCTTGCAAAAAGAAAAAGGTCATCAGCAAAACAAAGATTTATAATCTGTTGTTTTTCGCATCTATTGTGAAACCTGAACGACGAATCAAGCGTAGCATTCCTTTCCAAAATACACGTTAGAACCTCCATGACAAGAGTGAATAAATATGGCGATAACGGATCGCCCTGCCTTAAACCACGTCTACCCCTAAAATACCCATGCACATTGCCGTTAACACAAATAGAATAGGAAGTAGTCGTCACACAAAGCATAATCCAATCCACCATCCGGATATGAAAACCGAAACCAATAAGCACCGTCTTGAGAAAATTCCAATCTACAGTATCATACGCTTTCTGAATATCCACTTTGAACGCACATCTAGGGGGCCCATAATCTCTGTGATAGTTGTGCATAAGCTCTTGAGTCAACAAAATATTATCTGAGATTTTCCTGCCCGGGACAAATGCAGATTGATTGATACTAACAATTCTGTCAAGATCACCTTTAATACGGTCCGCCACCATTTTGCTAATGCATTTGTAAATCACATTACAACACGCAATAGGACGATAATCCGTAACTTTTAAAGGAGTAGACTTCTTCGGAATAAGCACAATTAACGTATTGTTAATTTCACGAAGCAATTTACCAGAATCAAAGAAATCCCTAACAGCCCGAGTAACATCATGCTCAATAATGTGCCAAACACTCTTGAAAAAAGCCGCCGAGAACCCGTCAGGCCCAGGGGCCTTATCATTACCAATCGAGAACATGGCCTTTCGAATCTCATCATCCGTTACAGGTCTCACCATCTGAATAGCATCATTCGGGTTCAGTCTATTAACAAAAAGGTCAGCCGAAGGGGATAAAGTAACATCACCTTCACAACCAAGAAATTGCTCATAGTGATGTACTAGAGTTTTATGGACATCGGCACCCTCCATTAACACACCATTCGAATCCATAATAACATCAATCCTACTTAAATGATTCCTACTCTTTAACGTAGCATGGAAAAATTTTGTATTAGCATCCCCAGCTTGCAACCAGTCAACTTTGGATTTTTGTCTCAAGAAACGTTCCTCATCCAAGCAAGCTTCGAGAAACTCAGCATTAATCTTGGTTTCTTGAGATCGAAGATCAACATTCATAGGCTCATTATCAATCTCTCGTTGAATAAGATCCAATTTTTCACGCAAATCATTAACTTTCTGATGCAAATTTCCTTGTTGAAACATAAACTTCCTCAACGGACCCTTTAACAACTTAAGTTTCTTAACAACCCGAAACTGGTCAACCCCATCTATATGCGTATCCCAAATATTCTTGACAATTTCAGTAAACCCAGTTTTATGAATTAAAAAATTCGCAAACTTAAAAGGTTTACGATTAGACTTACACGTAGAGGGGATTTTAAGCAAAGCAGGACAATGATCCGACATTCTATATGGATGAAAAAACGCCCCCGAGTTCGGAAATTCAGCAACAAAAGAAGTATTACCCATAACACGATCTATCTTTTTAAGAAGGCCAACACCCTTTTTAGGCTTCTGATTCCATGTAAATTGGAACCCCGATCGATTAATATCAAACACCTCTATATTCGCTACACACTCTTGAAACTCTCTCATACCAATCGAGACTTGAGAAACTCCCATTGATTTATCTTCCAAATTGAGCGCTGAATTAAAGTCCCCAAGTATTACCCACGGCCTATCTCCGACAAACAGTTTATGAACGTTAAGTTGTTGCCATAGATCCCTCCTAGTAACATAATAGTTGGCTGCATATACAACCGAACAGAAGAGAACCTTTTTATCAATCTTAAACATAACTTGAAGATGCATAACTTGGTCCGTTTGAGCAATTACCATAACATCAAAAACACTAGAATCCCAACCAGTAATTATCCTTGTACCCTTATTACATCTGTTCCCATTCGACGTCCACTCCCAACCTCGAAACACAGAGTTACACACTTTTCCTAAATTATCCATATCAACATGAGATTCCAGGATTGCACAAAGACTCAATTTATTACTTCGAACTACCTGGCGAACCTCCTTTTGTTTCAGAGGGCGGTTCAACCCCCTAACATTCCAAGCTGCGATACTAACCATCGGAAACTTGCATTGAAGGAGTGCTTGCCCCTTTAGAATTTTTAGTTTTATCCGTTCCCTCCATGAGATACCCATCCGTTTCATTAAACGTTTCAACTACCTCCTCTTCATCAGAATCATCCATGTTTACATTACCAGTCTTACTACTTTGACCTCCATCTGTATTCACATTATTCAGCACTTCAAAAGGATTCCGAGACGTAAACGTATTAACTACATTCTCTCCCGATGACTTTGCTTTTGTCTCAGCAGATTGTTTACCACTAATAGGTCTATACTCGAATTTTGCCATTGGTTTCTTGAGCTGAATTCCACCTTTTCTTGCTACTTTCCTTGCGTGGACCCCCGTAAAACCATCAGCATCAACTCTAGGCACCTCCTTATCTTTACCATTCCCTTGTCTAACATATTTCCTTTCCTGATTATGATTATCCAAAACCATTGGTTTACGTGGCTTCTTTGGAGATTCATCCGAATGACCAAAAACACAACATCCCGAGCATCTGAGCGGGCACCATTCATACTCAACATACATTGTCTCCTTGATAAATCCATCCCCTTCCAAATCCGGAATGGCCAAAGTCAGCTCCTCTTTTAATTCTTTGTCAGCTGAAATCTCAATTAAAGCTCTCGCATAACTGCTTCTTCCCCAATTATCAATACACATCGAAGCAGTGTATGAATCCAATTGTTTCGGCTCCCCAATGGCTGTTGCAATTAAACTTAGTCCATCCTCCGTATAAGCTGCTATTGGAACCTCATGTATTTTAACCTACACTTGTACCTTAGTCACTTCCTTCTTTTCCAGCTTCAAATTTGGAGACCATTCAGTTAGAAAAAGTGGTTGAGACCGTATAATCCAAGGGCCCTCCTTTAAAACACCCAACATTCCTTTTTGGTCCGCAAACTTAAAGAAGAAGAAGCCATTAGCATTCATCATTGACTTCTGTAACCCAAACTTCTTCCAGTTGTTACGCACGAAATACTCCACTACAGGATAAGCTATACGGTCTCCTAGAAAATATCCAAACAACGTATTTGCAAGCTTATCCTGAACTACTCGGACCGACTCTTTCGGTAAAACAATATCACATTCATCATGTTTATAAAAGAGCCTAACCACCAATCACCTTCACTCCACTCAACTTCTTCTTTCCCTCTGCAAAAAAAAAAAAAAAAGCTACGGCCAACACCTTGTCCACACACCCACCATATTTTGTTGCAAGTCTATCCAATCCAAGGTTAGCAAGGTGCTAGGAGGTGAAGTAGGAAGCCCGGTGTGCTTGGAACTCGAAGGACCTCTCTTGTGTGCTATTATCCTCCACATTTCCGACTTGTTCCTTCCCTAGCCTTGTGCTAGTAGTAAGACACTCTAACACTCTTGATTTACATATTTATGATGGTTAATAGTTATGTTTCGTTGAAATCTTGTTAAACACTAAAAGACCTAAACAAAGTCTTACACATAAAGCTTAACATATGGTGAATAAGTTGGATAAAGATAAGTTATGTGTGTAAATCATGTAGATCTTGCGTTGTTATGATTATTGGTTGATTATCTGATGTTTTGCTGATTAATATTAATATGTGATGTTGTTGTGGTCACTAAACATGATTAACGGAATCAATCGAACACAAGTTAGTAAGTTAGAAAGTGAAAACGGAATCTGTCCCGGTTTTACAGCCAACTTCAGATGGCTGTAAACAGGTCATAAATTCAATGGAAAACTGATATTTTGAGTCTAAAACGTGTTATTATGAAATACGGTTCTAATGGCACCGTAATTTTTGGACTCCGTTTACTATTTTTAAAGCGCCATTTCGTAACAGCAGCTAGAGCTGCATTTTTCTGCTGAAAATACGCGTTTTGTTTTCTGTCATAACGTGAGTTCTGCGTAGGGTTAGATCATGAAAATTGTACTGTAGATGGCAACTGAAGTATATGTAATTACCCCACTAGAATTTTGCAAATCGGACTTACGATGAATTTTTAATAAATTGTTCCGTGGACTGTGGTCAGAAATAGATAAATCTGAGATCAGTCCGGAAAATGAATTTTTATAAAATATTGGTAATGAATTGGACCCCGATAGTTTTACAAAATAAAATTTGGAACGTTTAAGACATTCTGTAACAATTTGGGATTTTTTGGAATAGTTTAACTATTTTATTAAAATGTCCGAAAACAGCCGGTTTTGAATATTAATGCTGAAATGACATAAGTTGTGATTTGCGCGTCTAAATGTCGAGTATGCTATCTGTGAATGATCTAACATGTTATATGTGTTATATGCATTATTGTATGTTTGTTTATGAGTGGGGAATGGATGGGAAGTATACATGGGCATAAACAGTTAAAGTAATGCATGCTATGTGCTAGATACGTGTAGAAACTTTGTGCTCTATTGTTTTGCACAGGGCTGGCTTTTATGGTGGAAGGGTGGGAGTAGCATTATAGGTGGTGTTGGTGGAAGTAGGGGTAACTTAGGTATCTTCATGATTATGTGGGTGGTTTCTTTGACCTATTGTATTCTGTTTGATGTGTTATTTGCTGAATATGGGGAAGGATGGGTTAATCTATGGGTTAACTGTTTTGGGGAGTGTAGGGGCTGGTTTTATATAGATCCGGGAGGCTATAGATTATGCGTTAGAGGGTTGAAGGTCCAAATGCTGTGTCTGGCTTGGCTGTTCGGAATATTAGCTGTTTTTGGAGGCGGGGATGTTGTGGGGGTGTGGTAAGAAGACTGGTTGGTGGATGGAGGTGCTAATGATCGGAAGTCTGCTGATGGTTGGGATGAAGAAAGGCAAGCTTCAGGTTGGATAGGCTGCTGGATTGAACTACAATGCTTTGATGATTTTTGTGTTATTGTCTTTTGGTATAGTTGCTTGTACAAGGTCTTTACTTGCGAACTTTTTTTGTGATTGGTTTTGTTTTTTGCAGGGATTTTTTTGGTTGTATAGAATGGGCGAGGGGCCGGGTTTGATGGCCTATTTTGTTAGGTCCCTCGTCGATAGGGGTGGTGTGTTCCTTGGGTTGTATGTCCCGGGAACCTAAATCCATTTAGGTGTATATAATTTTTTTGTTATTAATAAAATTTACCGGAGGTGCCGCCCTCCTTTACCAAAAAAAAAAAAAAAAAAAAAACTTTGTGCTCTATTTAAAAATCACTAAATGACTAACTGGTAATTATATTAGGACGTGATTGACCGACCTTGACTGTTAGCTATATTTGAGAATCTAACCGAGCAAACCGAGGTGAGTTCACACACTTTCTACAAGGCATGGGATTCCTGGTGGTTTGGGAATGGGTTAAGAAATTAAAATTGGAATCTACATATCCTCCTTGGGTAGGATATGTATGGCCATCCTCCATAGGTAGGATGCCATTATTAAACCTACGAATTCTCCTGGTGCAGAATACGTACGTTCGTCCTCCTTGGGTAGGACAACAACCTTAAAACTAGCTAGACAAAACTCTCTCATGAAGTCCCTCAATTTATATCGACTTAATCGCCGAGGCCAATGGCGAGCGGGTCATTAGTTAATAGCGCTATTAGGTTTAACAAACCTCACACCGTGCCAGTCAGACGGGCATGTACTAATGGACTATGGCAGATTGTCAGTGATGATAGACACTGATATAGGGCACAACTTATTTGCGTAGCAGTCGATATCATACCGTCTTGTAGTTCACACGGGGAAAGCCCCCACGGGCGTGTACTAGGAAGCCATACAACGGAACTCCACCCTTGTGCAACCAATGTAGCCTTCATTATCATGCCAGTGTAAAGTGCCGCAAACGACAGATTTGTGGACTTATAGGTCATACAGCAAGAGTTTGCCCAACTGTAGCTGCACCAAATCAAGCTGGCAACAATCCTGCTCAAGCTCGTTTTCCACCAGGTTCTTGCTTCAACTGTGGCGAGATGGGCCATTTCCGAAGAAATTGCCCAAAGCTTGCTAATGCGAATCCAGCGCAGGGATGAGCATCTGACCGATTAGAAGATGACGTTGTTTAAGAATAATCAAGCTTTTTGTGTTATTTTCTTTTGTTGTTAAGGTCTAAGAAACAGTTGTTGTTTATAAATAAATCATTTATTTACATCGCAGTGTACAAATGTGGTTGCATGTATAAACAACATATCCCCTACAATACCAACAATCAAGGAACCGTATTCCTTGAAGAACAGACTACCCCCAAAATTCTCCCATTTTATTATCTCTTGCATTTTCCACGAAAATCCTAAGTACACGCTTCTTCCAAGGAAACGAAGTACAAGGCGCAAGTTACAACTCTGGATGAATACCCAATCCTTAATAGGGTACCTATGGGTATTTCCTTAAGTCCTTAATTGTTGTGTACCTTAATTCGAATGTTACGTTTCCTTGTAAACGAAATCAAATTTTGGAAGATCATCCTATCTTTTCAGATGGATTTTTGAGGACGTTGAAGTCCATCGACTGGGTTCCTGGTATACCTTGAATACCCATGTTCAAATCGACGTCAAGTTAATAACAATTAATAACAAGATAATAACAAGTTAATAACCAGGAAAACAATTATGTGCTTATGTGTTTATGTGTTGACCCAATCAAAGTTGTCTCAAGCTTGTTCAAATTCTATCCCTTTCACATTATGAAATACACTGTGCGGACTATGCAAGGAATTACGTAATTATGGATGCATACATAATTATGGAATTCAGTGCACAGAAACCACAACAAGTTTTGTCATGTGTCTAGAGTTAATTCAATTCATTTCCATTTCTGATGAAGCACCCGTTGAAAATGACACCGTCCGTTCATTTTCGTTTCTGAAGAATGCCCGTTGAGGGAAATGAATATCCTTTTGAGTTAATTCTATTCATTTCCATTTCTGATGAAGCACCCGTTGAAAATGACTTCGTCCGTTCATTTTCGTTTCTGAAGAATGTCCGTTGAGGGAAATGAATACCCTTTTGAGTTAATTCTATTCATTTCCATTTCTGATGAAGCACCCGTTGAAAATGACTCCGTCCGTTCATTTTCGTTTCTAAAGAATGTCCGTTGAGGAAATGAATATCCTTTTGTTTATTCTATTCATTTCCATTTCTGATGAAGCACCCGTTGAAAATGACTCCGTCCGTTCATTTTCGTTTCTAAAGAATGTCCGTTGAGGAAATGAATATCCTTTTGTTTATTCTATTCATTTCCATTTCTTTTTTTTGGGTAAAGGGTTACCCCGGTAAATTTTATAAATCAACCAAATAAGTACAAGGGTGTGCCAAAGGGGACACACCTACTAGACTTGGCATACCAAGACTAGGAAAAAACACAAAACAACCAGTATGCTAACATACGAAAACAAAACACTAAAGCCTCAACAAAGACAGCCAAGTAACATAAACACACGAAACCGACTACTGAATTAGACTTCTAGCCTGGATCTTCTTCCTCGTCATTAGTATAAATCCTCCAAGCCGTTAAAATTCTATTCCGGCAAGCCTCCCCACGGAACTTGAACCCCATAAGCTTTAACCGAACCGTGTTCTTGATCATCTCCATCACCGTTTTAGCCGTGTTGTGATTGTGAGAGAACAGTCTGTTATTTCTTTCTTGCCATATAAATTAAGCAGTAGCCGCAATCACTATCTTGCCCACAATAACATCCATCTTCTTAGATGAAGCCATTTGTTCCATCCATGCAATAATGGATACCCAAGAATCATCAACACTCTCCAAGCTAACCATAGTTTTGATATTATTCCATACTTGCGACGTAAAATTACATTGAAAAAAACAGGTGCTCTCGTGAGTCACGATCATACCTACAAAGCGGACAACACAAAAGCCTTAAGTTCCTTTCACTTCCTGCGTCCCAACTAGTAAGCCGGTCCTAAGTTTTGAGCTTGTTTTTAATTACCAACCACATATGAAATGAGTATCTCGGAATAAATTGTGAAAACCATATCATATTGGTCCATAAAACCGTAGCACCCCGGCCCCTAATGTTATTCCATACTTCCTTTGAACTGAAGTAACTATCTTTACCTTCCAAGTCTTTCCACGTGAGCTTATCGGCTACATTATGAACAAGATTTGGAGGTTGTAAATTTATCAACACCGGAAATAAGTCATACCAAGCTTGAGGCCATCTCCATTGGCCTGAATCATCCACAAGATCTGCAACAAAGGATTGCATATTGAAGCCCGCATTAGCGATAACTCTCGGAGAAATAAAGGATCGAATCGGACTCAAAGGACACCAATTATCACACCATGCATTAGTTTGAGCACCACTTCGGATAGACATACTGATGTACGGACGCACCAAGTTTCGGATGGATAAAATGCTACGCCATCCCCAGCTCATGCTACCCCTACACGGAACATCCCAAAAGCTCCTACCCTTTAGTTTATAGGAATGGATCCACTGAACCCAAAGAGAGTATCTCTTCGAAATTATACTCCATATGTGGTTTGCCATGAGGGCCTTATTAACATCCATAACACTCCTAATACCCAAGCCTCCCTCATTTTTAGGTAAACACACATCGGACCAAGCCACTTTAGCTCGAACCCTGCCAGGCGAATCTGCATTCCATAAGAACCGACGCATCCTCTTTTCCAACTCTGAGATGACACGAGCTGGAAGAATGAAGACAGAGGCCCAGTATATATGCATAGAAGATAAAACCGAGTTTATAAGCTGAAGACGACCCGCAAAAGACAATGACTTAGAGATCCAGCTTATGATTTTGCTCTCCATACGCTCGATCATAATTTTACAATCTTTAAAAATGAGCTTAGTGGATATAAGCGGCACACCAAGATACCGAACCGGAATATTACCTTCTTGGAAAGGCATCAAAGTAAGAATCTCTTGCTTCACCGAAATAGGGACATTCGAAAAATAGGCAGTACTCTTTGACGGACTCGGTACTAACCCTGAGCAACTAGTAAACGTTTCCAGTGCATCTTTAACTTTCTTGACCGAGCAAGTGTCAGCTGAACAAATGTAAACAAGTCGTCCACAAAGGACACGTTGATTATTTTCTGCTTAGCACAATGATGATGGAATTTAAAAGAGGAGTTTGGCTTGGCCACCTGTTGAAGCAATAAAGAGAGAACCTCCATAATAAGAGTAAATAAATAAGGCGACATCGGATCCCCATGCCTCAAACCCCTCTTCCCTTGAAAAAAACCATGAAGATTACCATTAACGCATAACGAGTAGGAAGCCGTCGAAACACATGTCATAATCCACTCAACCATTGTAGGATCGTTTTGCGACCTATATGAGTCGTTCAGAGTCAAAACTAAGCTGTTTGAAAGGCGGAAACAGTCAAACAACTGAGAATCAGTGATAGAAAGGTGTAGAAACGGAGATTTATAGTTAACACAGGTTTTTCATTGATATTCAACTTGATTACACGGTGAAAATTGGGCAGCACTTCGTTACACGTCCAACTATTTCGTACCAAATGAAAAACCACACCGCCATATTTATAGGCAGATGATTTCGCACGAAATGACCACATGTCATTTCATACGAAATGACAAACTTGATTTCGTACGAAATAGCCAGATGCTATTTCGTGCGAAATGACATCAAAACATATAAAATTACATTTTTGACACTTTTAACCCTACTACAAGCTACCGACATGACCTAGACTATAGACGTAGGCTATAGACATTATGCACTAACAAACTCCCCCTTGGATATTGCAAGGAGTCTTCAGTCAGGTCTTCAGCGCTTTCTTCACAGTGACTTAAACTTCTCTTCCCTTGGCTTAGGCTTCCTCAGCAACAACTTCCTAAGCTTTTCATTTTCGTCAACCTTTTTCTTTTCCTCTGCAGCCATTCTTTGCACCAAAGTATGCCTTAGCATGTTATCTCTTTCTTCACGAGCTTTCCTTTCTCTCTCAGCCTTTCAAGCTTCAGCATTGCCTGGTCTCTATCTTCAGCTTTAAAGCCAATCTTGTTAACAAACAAACACTCTATATCTTTTGCTGAGCAATTAACCAACCACAACGGATCATACACAGAGATGTATCTAACTTCATTTTCAACTCTGTAGGTGATCACAGCTTCAGTTGTCAAACAGCTGTACACCCAATATAAAAAACCTGTATGGAAATCCTGCTCCATTTTTGGCGCAGGAATGTTCTTTATCACTTTTGGCTTCTTTATCTTCAGGATTGTCTCTTCAGCACCTGTTTCAGGATCCACTCTCTTCACCTTCTTTGGATAATGAGGTTTCCAGTGTTTGAAGTCTTTGAACGCTTCATACTTCATCAAACCCCAAATAGGCACATCATGTTTTCTGACAGGATAGTTCAAAGTTCTAACTTTTGACAACTCTTCAACATCCCACCAGGGTAGAGACATGATATCCTGAATATACTCAAAATACTGCACCCCATATTCTCTTCTGATTGCATACACGTTCACTTGTGGCAAGAATCCCCAGCTGATAATGTCACCAAGTGATACTTCTCTATCTCTCTTATAAAACTTCAGTGGACTTTTAAACTTTCTTTCAGTACTCTTTCTAAACCATTTCTTCCTCTCTTCCCGTTGTTCATCTTTTAACGTACCATCAAAGTTTTTATCTTTTAAACATTCTGCAACTTTCCTTCTCAACTCATCTACGTTTGCTTGACTGAGAAACTCAACAAGCGTTGGAAAGTTCGAAGTATCAATATGAGCACTATCTTCATCACTGCAATCTTCTACTTCAACCCTATCATAGTTATCATCTTCTTCCACATACTTGTACTGAAACTCGGGCTGTTGATTAATATCGAAATCGTTCAATTCTTCTTCAAAGTCAAACTTGAAGTTATTTTCATCAACGTGTGTTAGCTTGAGGTACTCCTCCAGAGTATATGTATGCCTGATTTCCCCTTCCTCTACATCAGGTTTTTTTTTTTTTTTGGGTAAAGGGTTACCCCGGTTAAATTTCATTCAACAACCAATAAAACAAGTGAGGGATAGAGTACCACCTCAGTTCTCTAGAATGACAGGCTATTACTAGAGTTACACACAAAACAAGCAAACAGCAAACAAGATAACAAGACAAGTCAAAAAACACGACAAAACAAGTAGCCACATACGGCTACAAACACACGACCTCATTAATCAGGTTCAATACGCAGAATCAACTTTTCAACTTCATCAACGTTCTGATCATCAACATTCTCCCCCTCAACGTCAGCATTTTCTGGTTCTTCATTAGCATCGTCTTGAAGATAATCATCGACATTCTCTTCAGTTGACGCTTCTGTAACTTTAATACCTGAGGTACCTTGATCATCATCATTACCATTGTCATCATCATGACTACTAGCAGAGAATACATCATCTGCATCATCTTTTTCAACTTCATCATCATCCTCATCTTCATCATCTTCCTCAATATCTTCCTCTTCATCATCTTCTTCAACATCTTCCTCATCATCATTAACATCATCAATTAACACATCCTCTTCAAATATACCAGAAATAGCAGATATAGGACGAGGATTTTGAAAAGGTGATTCAGAAATAGTAGATGGAAAAATTGCCCTCTCAGTAACATCAGAAACACCTTCAACACCTTTACCCTTGTTTTTCATCTCAGCATCAATCGCAGCTTGACGACGAGCTCTTACTTCTTCAACTTCAATTTCTTCAAACTTTTGCTCAACAGATTTTCCAAGCAAATTTTCTAACACTTTGTTTATCATATACATCTCGTGTTCTTTCTTTGCATTGGCAGCCTCTAACTCTTTGTTCTTTAACTTGAAATACTTGTTTTGCTCATCTCTGCGAGCTCTTTCATCCTCCAACTCTGTAATTCTGACTTTAAGAATATCAATTTCAGCCTAATCAGCTTCAACTCTTTGCAACAACGATGAGTTCTCAGCTTCAACTGACTTGACACGCTTTTCAAGTTTCTTCTCACGATCTACCAACTTTTTGTTCTCAACCAATACTTCTTCCATTTTCTTTTCCAACTTCTTTACCTGCTCATCATTCACAAAGCTAAAATCTCCAATATCATCCAGAGGATTATTCACTGGAACTTGAGGAAAATCCTTAAGGCCCGAAGAACCAGGAGTGGTTTGAACTTGTGGTTGGGTAGATGGTGGTGTTTGGAAAATTTGCTGTGAAGTAACAACAGGTTGTTCATGTGGTGGTGTAGCAATATGAATTTGTGATAAAGATTGTGGTGATGGTTGATGTGGTGGTGATTGATGTGGTGGTGATTGATGTGGTGGTGATAATTGTTGTTCAGTTTGTGGTGGAGGTGATGGTGGTGGAGTAGGTTGTTTAGGTGGTGTAGATGGTTTTGGTTTGGATGAACGTTTAGGATTCAGCTTGATTATAATCCTTCTTCTTGCTGCTTTAGGAGAAACCACACTTTTTCTTGCACTAGCCTTCTTCCTACCACCAGATGATGGAGGTGTTTGAGATTCTATAACATGCTCAGGAGATGGATTGTACAATTCATCATCTTTATCCTCTCTCCTTTTTCTCTTTAGCTGTTTCTCCTTCTCTATTTCAGCTCTAATTCTTTCTGCACGTTCATTTTCATCAATTTCTTCTTCAGATGAGCTTGATGAACTTTTCTCTACATCGTCACCTTCAATCTCTCCAGCTGCTTTAGCTGCTTCTCCAGCTTTAAAACTCTCTTTAAGAGCTTTTAACAAACGATCAGATTCAGGAGATAAACGGACTTGATCTCCTTCAGCATCAGCTTCAGCTTCAGCTTCAGCTTCAGCTTCAGCTTCAGCTTCAGCTTCAGCTTCATCTTCTTTCTCTAATTCATCAACAAGCATAGTTTCAACAACCTTCTTTTGACGCTTTTGCTTTGGTTGTGAAGAAGAACCCTCTTCAACTTGATCTTTAGGAGTTGTTTTCCTACTCCTTTTCTTCTTTTCTCCCTTCAGAAACCACTCATTCCTCGTTTCTTTGAAATTTGCAAGTATTTTCAACTCATCTGTCACACCCCGACCGCGTAAAACAACAAATCGCGGCGGAAACATCGGGGCGTGTTGCAACAGAATTAATGTTTCATAACCATGGATATCAAAAGTGTTTCGTTTTATTAAACATTGAGTAATTACATCGTCTGGAAATCTAAATACACTATTTAAACATAGTCTATCATTGTTATTGAGTCACTAAGGCCTTGTCCAGTCCTATGTGAGCATGCATCTTATCAATCGATATCTTGCAATACCTGAAACATATGTGAAAACGAGGTCAGCAAAGAAACGCTGGCGAGATACATAGGTTTTGTGAAAATAAGATTCATGACTTCTGTTTTAAGAAAATGTTTAGTCATGAACCTTTTTGTTTGCTTTGTCTTTGTAAATCATTTGAAAAATAATAAGTTCGGATGATAAGTATAAATAAGAGAATAATGCATGATTAAATGAATAACCATGTAAAATGAGTTTGTGTAAGATAAGTTGTTTGTAAATCAATGTCTTGTGAAAAGTATGCTACTTGTATAAAATGTTCTATGTCTCAAACTGAAATGATTCAAATAACGCTACAATATGTAATACCATACAAACACTTATATATAGGAAGTACCAGCGGCGTATCCACCATGCTTGTATCATATTACACACACATCGTTACTTAATCACTTAATCAAACCAAACCAAACAATGTAAAATGTCTATGTTTAAATAAATTGTCAAATGTCTATGTCAAATATCTATGTCAAATATCCATGTCAAATGTCTATGTCAAATATCCATGTATGGCAAGTGAAATGTCTCAACTAAACCATATGCACAAAAACAAAGTATTGAAGTAAAACTTGGTTTAAATCAAAGTTATGTTTTGTGGAAAATACATGATCAAATGTCAATCATGTACAAATGTTTACCCAATCGTTAAACCTTTTTGTAAAATCGTTCTAGTCGTTCTTGTTTTAATTGTGAAACTACTTTATGGTCGATTCTCTAATAACATTCAAACCTTCTTGACGCGTTCATCGTTCCAACTCGCTCTCGCTCTCGTTCTTAACAAACCCTTACCAAAGGATAAGTTAATAATTACAGATTCAGTCGCTACCCACAACCCCCACACATAACAATGGGTGCAGTAAATAACGGGATTTGTCAGATCCTATGGTACCATAACCTAATACTGGTCGGCTTGATCATTGCTAATGAATGTCATCGGTCATGTAAACTACAACCAACAAGTTTGTTCACTTTTTGAAATTTGTTATTAGTTTTTGAAATCATTGTATTCGTTCTTGAAATCATTGTTAGCGTTCTTGAAATAGTTGTTTTTGTTCTTGAAACCACATTGTAATTGTTCTCGAAACCACATTGTAATTGTTCTCGAAACCACATTGTAATTGTTCTTGAAACCATTGATAAAACATTTAGCACATATGAGTCACCCCAAAACAGTTGAAAACAGTAAAAGAGGGGAATAATGTACTCGCCTGGGAGTGCTTAGGAGTCTTGAACAACTACCAAGTAAGCTAGAGGAGTCCCGGAAATCAAACGGTACCTAACATAGGTAACTACATAATTAACCCGGACCTAAATCGGAAGACTGGGTAGCAGGAGGGTTTGTAAACCAAATGAGTGTAGTGTCACACCCCCAAATTCCACCCGCGGAGTACCGTCCGCTTGGAGGCGTGACCGACCAGGATCCAGCCACCAATTATACTGAATAATTGAATTAATAACCAAAGCAATACTTACTAACCATACGATTAGCAAATATCAAGTTCAGCGTTTAAAGTTTTAAGTTCAAATAGTAGTAAGTAGCGGAAGCATAAGTAAAACAGTTTTAGACGTGGTTCATAGTTCATGTTTATTTAACACCCAACACAGGGGTAGACGAACACTACACATTCCCCAAGTAGCGGCTCCTCAGTCACTGGTTACCTGCAAAGCATGCAGTAAGGGGTCAACAATAATGCTGAGTGAGTTCACTAGTTGTCCAGTTTTAATTTCCAAAAACTTGTTTCACCAGTTAATTTATCCGTTTATACATGCCATGGGGAGCTACCCCAAAAGTTAGCAACTAAACTGTTTTTCCAATACCGAACACTAGGTGACCGTTGCGTATCCGCAGAGTGCCCCGATGTCAATGTTCTATCATCATTGACGGATGCCTGAGTACATTAGTTCACGACCGATCCCATACCTTGGCACGGTGTGAGGTTGGTAAGACCTAAATAGCGCTATCAACTAATAACCCGTTCGCCTGGCCCCGGCGACTAATCGGTATTATGTAGTAGGGACTTTAAGTGATAGAGTTTCGTTTAGTGCCGTTTGTTGCAATCCGTATAAACAGTAATTAACTAAAAGGTTCCCAATAACAAGGGAAGAAAAGTAAGTTGTATCCCTTATAAGGGGATAGTGTTGTTTTTAGTTCCGTTTCCCAAACCACCGGGAATACATGCTTTAGGTTGTGAACTCACCTTGGGTTGCTCGGTAGATTAATTACCCGGTCGATCACGTTGGTCACCACGTCCTAGCATGGTTACCAATATAGGTCAAGTTGGGGTACAAGTAAACACGTATAATCTACACATAACTAACACATAGCATGCACAACATATAATTACCCAATAAGTCATTGGGCCCGTCTAAGTTCTTTAACAGCAACAGTTAACAGTTAACACGTAGCCCACCTAAACAGTAACAAGCATGTACAGTTAATACACTTGGGCCCAATAACTAACAGCCCAGTCGAGACCAGGTGGTCTCGACTCGAGAACACACAGTTGCGAGTCGCAACCGGAGGTTGCGGCTTGTCATGGTCTGGTTACGAGTCGCAACCGGAGGTTTTGAGTTGTCATGATCTGATTACGAGTCGCAACCGGAGGTTTCGACTTGTCATGATCTGGTTGCGAGTCGCAACCGCCGTAGTCTCGAGTTGTCATGTTTTGGTTGCGAGTCGCAACCGGGGGTTTCGAGTCGCAACCTCGGATACGTGCACAAGAATCCTTCTAGAACCTCTGATGTACTAACCAATGAGATTTCAATTTCATGAGATTTTGTACTAACCAACCAGAATGCTTAAAACATGTTTCTTTGTCTAATATCAAATGGAAATGGATCAAACAGTAGGTTTTTCAAATATTCATATGATATTTAAACTGTTCTTCATATATTCAAGTAGTTCATCCTTTGTTTGCATATTCATAATCCTAAGTCTATACACAATTTAGACATCATCTTCGGCCCTATGTCTAGCATGCAATCATCGGCTCAACACCGATCATATGTATTTGTTATAGAAATCTTTGCATCCCATGTTTAGACAACATTATCATTCAAACCAACACATAATTCGGTTATCATAATCATTATTCGTAACATATTCATAACATATTCATAGTATCAAGGATCATTATTCATGTTATCATATCATGAGAGGAGGCATATCATATTAATCTTCACATTCTAGCTAAAACACATTATCCTTATCATGCTATCAACCATAATGCACCAAAATCATGGTAAACACTTAAAATACTAACCGGTTGGTGTGTGATACCGAGGTGTGTAAGAAGATGATGAAGTGAAGCCTCCAAGTGATGATGATGAGCTGATTGCGAGTCCTTAGCTGCCACCGAGGAGTCCGAGAAGGATGGAAGGTGTTGGGTGAGGTTTAGGGTTTTTCTAGAGAGAGAGAGGGAGTGAGGATGAAGTGAGAGAGTGAAAGGGGGAGTGTGTGTGAGGGTTTTGGGTTATAATAAGAGGGTGGTGCACCTTGAATGGGTTTCAAGATGTGCAAGGCCCAACCAGCCCAAATCGTTTCTTGTTTACTCGAGACCGAGTGGTCTCGAGTCGGGTTCGGTTCACACATATACTCATATATATAATACATACACATAATTTAATACAAGGATCACATAGCACGCCAAAATAATTCATAAACTTTCATTTAATATTATATATATATACGCACATACATTCATTTAAGGACGACAGTTGGTTCGGGAAAACCCGAAGTGTCACATTATCCCCAAGTTTTAAGAACTTTCGTCCCGAAAGTTAAAGCAGCCACTGACAAGCTAGTAAAAGTGAGAGCGTTTTAACAGGGTGCCACATCATCCCCCCGTTAGTTTGGAATTTCGTCCCGAAATTCAGTTGTAGCTTCAGTGCTGGGGGTTTCATTTGGGAACAGTTGGGGATACTTGCGCTTCATCTGGTCTTCCCGCTCCCAGGTAAACTCTGGGCCACGGCGTGAGTTCCAACGAACTCGCACGAGAGGTATCTGGCTACGTTTGAGGGTTTTGATCTCACGATCCGTGATCTCAACCGGTTCCTCAGTAAAGTGTAGCTGTTCGTCAATAGTAAGTTCCTTGTAAGGAATGACGAGTGTTTCGTCTGATAGACACTTCTTCAGATTAGATACGTGGAAGACGTTGTGCACAGCACTCAGTTCTTCAGGCAGATTCAATCTGTAAGCGGCCGTACCGATCTTTTCGGTAACCTCAAAGGGTCCGACATATCTTGGATTAAGCTTGCCTCGTTTTCCAAAACGAACCACACCCTTCCAGGGTGAGACCTTAAGTAGGGCCCGTTCACCAACCTGGAACTCTTGCGGTTTCCTATCTTTATCAGCGTAGTACTTTTGACGGTCACGAGCTGCGGCCATGCGTTGCCTAATCTGGGCAATCTTTTCTGTGGTGTCGACTACATGTTCCGGGCCTGTGATTTGGCTGTCACCAACCTCAGCCCAGCAGAGAGGCGATCGACATTTACGGCCGTACAATGCCTCAAATGGTGCTGCCTGAATGCTGGTGTGGTAGCTGTTGTTGTAGGAGAATTCCACCAACGGTAGGTGCTTCTCCCAATTTTTGCCAAAATCGATCACACATGCCCTAAGCATGTCTTCGAGGGTTTGGATGGTGCGTTCAGACTGCCCATCTGTTTGCGGGTGATAAGCGGTGCTCATGTCTAAACGTGAGCCAAAAGATTTGTGCATGGCTTGCCACAACTCAGAAGTAAAACGCGCGTCTCGATCAGAAATAATAGAGGTAGGCACTCCGTGCTTCGAAACCACTTCTTTTAAGTATACCTCTGCTAGGGTAGAGAACTTGTCTGTTTCTTTAATAGCCAAGAAGTGTGCAGACTTAGTTAAGCGATCCACTACTACCCAAATGGTGTCATTTCCGCGCTGAGACCTAGGCAGGCCAGTAACAAAATCCATGGAAATCTGCTCCCATTTCCATTGCGGAATCTCTGGCTGTTGGAGTAGGCCTGATGGTTTCTGATATTCAGCCTTAACCCTTGCACAAGTCAAACATTTCCTGACATAGGTGGCTATGTGGGCTTTCATGCCAGGCCACCAATAGGTAGCCCTCAAGTCGTGGTACATCTTATCTGAACCTGGATGTACTGAGTAACGGGACTTATGAGCTTCATCCATCACAAGGTCACGTAAATTTCCATAAAGCGGAACCCATATGCGCCCGGCTACGTAGTAGGCGCCGTCTTCTTTTTGTTCCATTCGTTGTCTCGATCCCCGCAGGGACTCAGCCCTGATGTTCTCGGCTTTCAATGCTTCAACCTGAGCATTTCGAATTTGATTAGGGAGGTTCGAGTGGATAGTGAGCTGTAAAGCACGAACACGCTTGGGTTTGGTCTCCTTTCTGCTGAGGGCATCGGCTACCACATTAGCCTTGCCTGGGTGATATTTGATTGCACACTCGTAGTCATTTAGGAGTTCGACCCATCGGCGTTGCCGCATATTCAACTCCTTTTGTCCCATTATGTGCTGGAGACTCTTGTGATCAGTGTAAATCGTGCACTTGGTGCCGTACAAGTAGTGTCTCCAAAGCTTGAGCGCGAAGACCACAGCTCCAAATTCTAAGTCATGCGTCGTATAGTTCCGTTCGTGGACCTTGAGTTGTCGCGAGGCGTAAGCAATAACTTTCTCGCGTTGCATCAATACGCAGCCAAGTCCTTGAATAGAAGCGTCGCAGTAAACGACGATGTCGTCGGTACCTTCGGGTAAGGAGAGGATAGGAGCACTACAAAGGTTCTTCTTCAGTTCCTGGAAGGCAGATTCCTGAGCATTACTCCATTTGTAAGCAACACCCTTCTGAGTGAGTAAGTGGTTGAGCGATCTTAGAGAATCCCTTGATAAATCTTCGATAGTATCCCGCCAATCCCAAGAATTGGCGAACTTCGGTCGGAGTCTTAGGCACAGGCCAATTCTTAATGGACTCAATCTTAGCAGGGTCAACATGAATCCCTTCCTGATTGACGATGTGTCCAAGGAAATGGACTTCTCTAAGCCAGAAATCACATTTCGAGAACTTGGCGTACAGTTGCTCATTGCGAAGGAGTTCAAGGATAAGACGTAGGTGTTGTTCATGCTCCTCTCGGCTCTTCGAGTAGATTAGGATGTCGTCGATAAACACAATTACGAACTTATCGAGGTAGGGTTTGCATACTCGGTTCATGAGATCCATGAAGATTGCAGGTGCGTTGGTCATACCGAAAGGCATAACAAGGAATTCGTAGTGACCATAGCGGGTTCTGAAAGCAGTCTTAGAGATGTCCTCATCGCGGACTCTCAGCTGGTGATAACCCGACCTCAGATCGATCTTGGAATAATAGCTCGACCCTTGCAGCTGGTCGAACAGGTCGTCGATACGGGGAAGTGGATAACGATTCTTGATGGTAACCTTGTTAAGTTCGCGGTAGTCAATGCACATTCGGAATGAGCCATCTTTCTTTTTGACGAAGAGCACTGGAGCTCCCCAGGGTGATGAACTAGGACGGATAAAACCTTTGTCCAAAAGTTCTTGTAGTTGAGTAGAAAGCTCCTTGAGCTCCGCGGGGGCTAATCGATAAGGTGCACGAGCTATAGGCGCTGTTCTGGGAGCTAGCTCGATTTGAAATTCGACCTGACGGTGAGGAGGGAGTCCAGGCAGTTCCTCCGGGAATACCTCAGGATAGTCGCGTACAACTGGAAAATCTTCAATCCTGTTTTCCCTTTTCTGTGTGTCGGTAATGAGTGCTAAGATAGCGGTGTGCCCTTTTCGTAGGTACTTCTGGGCCTTTAAGAATGAAATGATGCCTGTGACTTCTCCGCTCTTGTCGCCTTGAACTATAAGAGGTTTGCCAGGGGGACGGGGAATACGAATAGCTTTCTCCTGGCAGAGGATTTCAGCCCGATGTTTGGATAACCAATCCATACCAATGATGACGTCGAAGCTCCCAAGAACGATGGGGAAAAGATCGATACAGAAGGTCTGACCAGACAACTCTAATTTGCAGTTACGAATTATGTGTGAGGCCTCGAGGTTTCTACCATTAGCTATTTCAACGGTGTGCTTAGAGCTCAGCGGCGTAAGAGTGAGCTTAAGTTTCTTACTAATACGTAGGGATACATAACTAGCATCTGCTCCGGAATCAAATAGCATGGAAACATAACGATCATTAAGTAGGAACTTACCCGCTACAACGTTGGGGTCATTCCTTGCTTCCCCAGCTCCAATCACAAAAGCTTTTCCTCTAGCACCATTTCCAGCATTGTTGTTATTGTTCCCAGCACCCTGATTGTTGTTGTTTTGATTCAGTTCAGGGCAATCCTTTCGCATGTGCCCCATTGCTCCACACTTGAAGCATCCACGGTTGTTTCCTTGTTGCTGCTGTTGCTGTGGTTGTTGCTGATTCTGCCTAGCGGGGAACTGGCTTCGGCAGTCTTTGGCTTCATGCCCCATCTTGTTGCATCGCTGACATTGACCTTTTCCACATGGCCCACTGTGATGTCGGTTACATTTGTTACACTTAGGGTGGTTTCCTCGATAGCCACCCTGTTGCTGAGGACCCTTGTTGCTTTCAGTCTTCCTTTGTTGAACTGGGGCCTGAGTGGGGTTAGCATCCTTTCCCTGACTTCCATCCCACTTCCGCTTGTTATCGCCAGAAGTTCCAGCAGTGGCACCGATCCTCTGGGGCAGCTTGCCCTCTTCCACAGCCTGATTGGTGAGTTTGTGAGCAAGACGAACCACGGGCTGTATGGTATTGAGGTTGGCTGAGGTCACATGACTTCTGATTTCTGGGACCAAGCCTTTGATGTACAATTCGACCCTTCAATACATAGGTTGGGACATGTTTGGGCAAAGTGCAGCATAGTCGTTGGACTGCTTAGTGTAGGTCTCGATCTCTGATCCAACCATCTTGAGCGCATAGTACTCGTTCTCGAGCTTGTGGATGTCATCCCTGTGACAGTACTCCTCTTTGATCATGTCCTTGAAATCTTCCCATGCCGTAGCATTAGCAGTTTCCAGACCAAGCATCTGAATCTGTGCTTTCCACCATGAAAGCGCGTTTCCTTCAAGCGTACCAGTTGCGTACTTAACCCAGTTAGCAGGGGGACACTCGCAGACGGCAAAGACAGCTTCGGCCTTTTCAATCCAATGCAGAAGGCCTATGGCACCCTCAGTGCCGTTGAAAGGGAGAGGCTTGCCATCCATGAAGGTTTTAAAAGTACAAACACGTGGTTGCGCAGGCTGACCTGTTGTGAGAAATGGAGCGAATAGGTTTTAGAGGTGAAACGACGATGTGGGGGTAGGATCTAAACATCCTATAGCAACGGGTTTACCTCCAGGGTGAGCTGCGAAAGCTGCAGCCACCGTGTTGAGCAAGTTAGCGAATTGAGCCTGAGTCATGTTAACGCTTCCTCTTCCGCGTCCACCCATTGTCTTCATAACCAGAAAACATAGTATGAGTGTGATGTTGTAACGTAGCGAGAATGAGGTAGAAGAGAAATGTGTATCTATCTAATCAGGCACACTAGTATGTATAGTAGAGCAGTCAATATAAGATAAACAAGCAAGTAAACACAAGTCCGAGCTACGAGGTCTAGTATGTCGAGTCTTGCCCTTGGAGTGTAGTGTCGTCACGAGTCACGGGTTATAGTCTGGTTTTTCT
This sequence comes from Helianthus tuberosus, assembly GCA_030545235.1. Classification (NCBI taxonomy): domain Eukaryota; kingdom Viridiplantae; phylum Streptophyta; class Magnoliopsida; order Asterales; family Asteraceae; genus Helianthus; species Helianthus tuberosus. The sequence continues at coordinate 117,180,791 of CM060452.1, read as the reverse complement.
CAAAAAGACTCTTCTTTTTAAAACCAAGTTCACTATAACCAATGGCTCTGATACCAATCTGTCACACCCCCAAATTCCACCCGCGGAGTACCGTCCGCTTGGAGGCGTGACCGACCAGGATCCAGCCACCAATTATACTGAATAATTGAATTAATAACCAAAGCAATACTTACTAACCATACGATTAGCAAATATCAAGTTCAGCGTTTAAAGTTTTAAGTTCAAATAGTAGTAAGTAGCGGAAGCATAAGTAAAACAGTTTTAGACGTGGTTCATAGTTCATGTTTATTTAACACCCAACACAGGGGTAGACGGACACTACACATTCCCCAAGTAGCAGCTCCTCAGTCACTGGTTACCTGCAAAGCATGCAGTAAGGGGTCAACAATAATGCTGAGTGAGTTCACTAGTTGTCCAGTTTTAATTTCCAAAAACTTGTTTCACCAGTTAATTTATCCGTTTATACATGCCATGGGGAGCTACCCCAAAAGTTAGCAACTAAACTGTTTTTCCAATACCGAACACTAGGTGACCGTTGCGTATCCGCAGAGTGCCCCGATGTCAATGTTCTATCATCATTGACGGATGCCTGAGTACATTAGTTCACGACCGATCCCATACCTTGGCACGGTGTGAGGTTGGTAAGACCTAAATAGCGCTATCAACTAATAACCCGTTCGCCTGGCCCCGGCGACTAATCGGTATTATGTAGTAGGGACTTTAAGTGATAGAGTTTCGTTTAGTGCCGTTTGTTGCAATCCGTATAAACAGTAATTAACTAAAAGGTTCCCAATAACAAGGGAAGAAAAGTAAGTTGTATCCCCTATAAGGGGATAGTGTTGTTTTTAGTTCCGTTTCCCAAACCACCGGGAATACATGCTTTAGGTTGTGAACTCACCTTGGGTTGCTCGGTAGATTAATTACCCGGTCGATCACGTTGGTCACCACGTCCTAGCATGGTTACCAATATAGGTCAAGTTGGGGTACAAGTAAACACGTATAATCTACACATAACTAACACATAGCATGCACAACATATAATTACCCAATAAGTCATTGGGCCCGTCTAAGTTCTTTAACAGCAACAGTTAACAGTTAACACGTAGCCCACCTAAACAGTAACAAGCATGTACAGTTAATACACTTGGGCCCAATAACTAACAGCCCAGTCGAGACCAGGTGGTCTCGACTCGAGAACACACAGTTGCGAGTCGCAACCGGAGGTTGCGGCTTGTCATGGTCTGGTTACGAGTCGCAACCGGAGGTTTCGAGTTGTCATGATCTGATTACGAGTCGCAACCGGAGGTTTCGACTTGTCATGATCTGGTTGCGAGTCGCAACCGCCGTAGTCTCGAGTTGTCATGTTTTGGTTGCGAGTCGCAACCGGGGGTTTCGAGTCGCAATCTCGGATACGTGCACAAGAATCCTTCTAGAACCTCTGATGTACTAACCAATGAGATTTCAATTTCATGAGATTTTGTACTAACCAACCAGAATGCTTAAAACATGTTTCTTTGTCTAATATCAAATGGAAATGGATCAAACAGTAGGTTTTTCAAATATTCATATGATATTTAAACTGTTCTTCATATATTCAAGTAGTTCATCCTTTGTTTGCATATTCATAATCCTAAGTCTATACACAATTTAGACATCATCTTCGGCCCTATGTCTAGCATGCAATCATCGGCTCAACACCGATCATATGTATTTGTTATAGAAATCTTTGCATCCCATGTTTAGACAACATTATCATTCAAACCAACACATAATTCGGTTATCATAATCATTATTCGTAACATATTCATAACATATTCATAGTATCAAGGATCATTATTCATGTTATCATATCATGAGAGGAGGCATATCATATTAATCTTCACATTCTAGCTAAAACACATTATCCTTATCATGCTATCAACCATAATGCACCAAAATCATGGTAAACACTTAAAATACTAACCGGTTGGTGTGTGATACCGAGGTGTGTAAGAAGATGATGAAGTGAAGCCTCCAAGTGATGATGATGAGCTGATTGCGAGTCCTTAGCTGCCACCGAGGAGTCCGAGAAGGATGGAAGGTGTTGGGTGAGGTTTAGGGTTTTTCTAGAGAGAGAGAGGGAGTGAGGATGAAGTGAGAGAGTGAAAGGGGGAGTGTGTGTGAGGGTTTTGGGTTATAATAAGAGGGTGGTGCACCTTGAATGGGTTTCGAGATGTGCAAGGCCCAACCGGCCCAAATCGTTTCTTGTTTACTCGAGACCGAGTGGTCTCGAGTCGGGTTCGGTTCACACATATACTCATATATATAATACATACACATAATTTAATACAAGGATCACATAGCACGCCAAAATAATTCATAAACTTTCATTTAATATTATATATATATACGCACATACATTCATTTAAGGACGACAGTTGGTTCGGGAAAACCCGAAGTGTCACATGTAGGAACTCATATGATATGGTTTAACAAAGCCTACATACTAAATGAAACTTAACCTAAGTATTATCGACCCATCGCGACCCATTAAGGTAACTTATGCTACTTTAACGCGTCGTGCGCGTGAAACGCGTTCGGACCGTCTAACTAGCCCTATGACAAGTGTTATATGCCTAAACATGTTACATAATCAGTTATGTGACAAAGGTTTAGGTTACATATGCTTAATTACCAATTATACATGAAAAGGGTATTCTGGTAATTTACCTAAGGCATATAAACCACCTATCATACAACTACTCAAACGATGTGACCATAGGGTATAACCTCGGAAGGTTATTCCCTACCTACTATGGTCACCTAATGTATTTGGTCGGATCCTAATGATCGACCAAACTGGGTCGGGTTCGAAGGTATAAGCGATTTATCAGATCGCTTATCCTACGACCCTAGACAACGTGGTAATCAGTAGGCATAGTCCCAAGGGACTATAACCAACGTGATTACAATCACGTTGCGAAGTTCAAACGAACTTCGCATTGACCATTACTGGTCAACGCTGAAAGTCAAACAAAGTTTGACTTTCTGACTCGAAAAGCAGTAAAATAAGGAAAAGAACGAAAGAATACTTACGAAGGGTCCCCGAATGCTAAACTCGATTCAAAAATCTCAGGTATGAAACAAATGTTTCAACTTAGAGTTTCTCAAATCAAGTTTCTAGTGATTTTAGCAATGGGGGTGTTGGGGTATTTATAGGAATACCCGAACCGCTAAGATCGCTTGTCGAATATCGTGCCTAGATCTCACCCGTACACTTTTCGAGATGTTATGGTGACTTAATTGGCCACTCACCATAGGGTATCAACATGTGGCAAGGGATTAAGGAGTGGGGAACAGCTGTTAACAGCTGTTAATACGTCGAATCTGGTCCCGAATGCGAAAAACTGAGTTTCTGCATGTTTTCTGCCCAGAATAGGCAGTCGCGTAGCGCGACTGCATAGGCCCTTAGGGCTCGCGCTACGCCACTGCACCTCTGTTTCAGAAATGTTTCCAAAATGACAGGTTTAGTCCCTGCAGCCCGTTTAAGCGATTTTCGATGCGTTTGAACCCCGTTAACCTCATTTCAAGGCTCTAAAATGAAGTTAAAGTATAGGGAACTCAAAACATGCTCAAAAATATGCCGGATGATGGTTCGTTTGGTCGTACGAACGCGATGTTCGCTTAATTACGACGGAATGCGCACAAGCGCGAAAAACGATCCAAATGACGAAACGAATGGATTTTTCTTAAGGCGAACACTAAAATATAATATAGTCATGCTTACGTAAATTTTTGGATGTCCGGATGTATTCAGAACGTAAGTTATGCGCGAAAATGCAAACTTGTGCACTTTTTGACACTTTTAGTCCCTGAATGACCCAAAAGTTTATTTTAGCACACCGAACCCCTCAAAGCCTATTTCTAAGCTATGTAAAGGATATATATGGTATGTTTAACTTATGGTCATGTTCCGGAATGTCTGTTACAGTTCAAATTGGCATACTTTCGCAGTTTGTCAACTTTAGTCCCTGTAAGCGATCTAACTTGATTTTGCCATACCAAAGCCTTCAAAACTTATTTCTAAGTTATGTAAAGGTTATTTAAGGTATGTTAAGCCTATGTCACTATTCCGGAGTGTTTGTTGCATTAAACTGGTTATATTTACGCATTAGTGCGCGTATAACCTTCCAGAAAGCGATTTAGAGTTTGAAATTGAACAAGAATTGATATGTGCAAATGATACACATATTTTTACAAATCCCAAGTATGAAATATAATATTTCATTGGCTTGGTATTTGTTTGATGGCCGTGGAGGCACAGGTGTTACAGTCTCCCCTACTTTAGGAAATTTCGTCCCGAAATTTATTTAGAGGAAACTTGTGAGAGCTTGGAAATATGAAGTTGAAAAGATCAAACAACATTGGTTAGGGTTCTGAACTTCTAGTAACTTTAATAACATCATGTTTGCAATGTAAGAGGGATACTTATATACAAGTATATGAAGCGTCATTGGTGCGTCCACCGTACCTCCATTACATCGTTCTCATTTCGTTATTGTTGTCACTATCGGTTCTTACACATAATAAACCTTACTGGGTTTCTGTGCACTAAATTTCATAATTATGTACGCGTCCATAATTAGACAATTCCTTGCATAGTCCACACAGTCTATTTTAAAATGTGCAGGGGAAAACCAAATGAACAATCCTGTGATGAGTGTGACTAGACCGCCATAGAATCCTTTTAATTAAATCAATAATTGATCTAAATAGACTATCAAGGAGTCTGTCCAGCTACATCACTAGATGTCGTTCTTTAACCAAATTGTGAATCAATCTTTTTTATTAGACCACTAAAGGGTCTCTTATGAATCATGGAATAGTACTATATAATCCAAGGGTCTTAACTATTACATAGAAGCCCATTAAGGATTTAAGGTAGTACCTTTTGAATATCCTGCTACGAATCTCTCATATGAAGATATGAAAGATCCTGCGAGGATTTGGATAACGAATATCCCGAGTATTAAAAACACAAAGATGCATAAAAGAAAACATAAGATGAATAAACACATAGTCACATAATTGCATACTCGTTCAATCGCATAATCGTTCAATTTGACCTATAATTTGTTATCTTTGGACACGGGTATTTAAAGCATACCAGAAACCCAATCCGTGGATTTCCTTTGGCACTTTAAATATTTTCAAGAATCTAACTATGAAGATAGGAAGATCTTAAAAGGAATTCGGTTTATCCTAATTGAGTTGTTTTGTACATTTTAAAGTGTACAAGGAATTCAATCAGGGCTCCGATGTCAACGAAGGTGTTGATCATGATCGGCTCAGGACATGAATAGATCAAGATGTCATCAATAATAACAATGACGATCTGATCCAAATAAGGCTTGCAGACTCTATTTATTAAGTTCTTGAAGATGGCTGGAGTATTTGTCAACCTAAAAGGCATGACTGTAAACTCGTAATGGCCATACTTCATGCAGAAAACCGTTTTGGGAATATCTTCTTCGAGAATACAAAGTTGATGATACCCAAAACGCAAATCGATCTTGGAAAAGCATGAACGCTATGCAGTTGATCGGAGAAATCGTTGATTTAAGGTAGGGGGATATCGATTCTTGATGGTAAGCTTACTAGGCTTACGTTAATCGATATACATTCGAAAAGATCCATTTTTCTTTTCACAAGGAGAACAGGAGTTTCTCCAAGGTGAAAAGTTCGGACGGATATATCCTTTATCAGACAACTCTTGAAGCTGTTTTGATAATTCTTGCATCTCGAACGGTGCAAGACGATAAAATACTTTAGATTTAAAAGAAACCAGTGTTTGAGGTTCTTAGGGAGATCTCAAGTGATCGTAAAAATGACAGAACCACACGAGTAGTTTTGTCTTTGTGTTGACATCACAAGGTTGAATCAAACATTCATACAATTGCATTAGTTAGAAAATAAAACCACAAATTTTTATTTATATAACAACCGCATTGTCTTTAAATGTTACAAGATACCAACCAGAGGAAAAACACAATACTAATTGTTCACTCCTTCATCAATGAGTGCCTCATTGATGTTAAACACTCGACCACGTGCTGGATTCACATTGACGTTGACATTCGCATTTGGGTTTGCGTTAGCATTTGCATTCACCAGTCTTGGGCAGTTGTGGCGGAAGTGACCAATCTCTCCGCAGTTGAAACATGAACCCAGTGGAAATCTCGCAGCATTCCCTTGAACCGGAGCTTGAACCTGAGCAGCCTGATTTTGTCCCAAGCGACAAATCTGGGCCAAATGCCCAAGTTTACCACACGTCGTGCATTGCCAGCAATCTTGTTGTACTGCGTGATGACCGTTGCAGCGTGCACAATAAGGTGTGGTACCGGCATATGCTTTCTTTGCAGGTGGCTGAGCTGGTTGGTTCCGCGGGTTCTGTGCAGTCTGTGCTGTAACAGCAAAATTTTGGGCACCCTTTCGCTTCTTTGATTTCTTTGACGTCTCACCTTCCTTACCCTTCTTGTTTTGGCCTTTCTTGCTATCCTCCTTGTCAGCTGACTGTTTCTTGCCCTTGTCACCCTTCCTGTGTAACTTGTTCTTCCGAATCTGCGACTCAGTCAATGTCGCTGATAACTCGATCGCCTGACGGAGTGTGGCAGGGTTACTACCAGTAAGGATGTCTTGTACCGAGTCAGGTAGGCCGTCGATGTACCTTTCGATAGCTATGTCAAGTGGGGTAACCATTGTAGGGCAAAGCAGACTCAGCTCCTCAAACCTATCAGTATACGCCCTGTGCTCACCACTATCTTGCTTCAACTCATCAAATTCCTTCTCCAAAGCTCGCTGCTCATGACGAGGACAGAATTCCCTCATCATCAGAGCCCTAAGTTCAGCCCAGGTCTGTGCGAGAGCAACTTCCGCACCTCGGTCTCTCATTACCCCATTCCACCATGTAAGAGCCCTCTTCTGAAACACGCTCGAGGAGAACTCGACCTTGCGATTATCCGGGCACTGCACGTGGCGAAAAGTATTCTCAATGCTTTCGAACCACTGAAGAAGCCCAGTTGCTCCTTCAGAACCACTAAACTTGAGTGGTTTAGCCTGGTTGAAATCCTTGTATTTGCATAGCACATTGTTGTTGTTGTTGGCTTGGTTCCATTGAGCAAAGAGGTTTGGGAATTGAGCAGCCATTTGCTGCGCAATGATTTCTGCCAGCTCGGCAGTCTCTATCTGGCTTTCGCGTCGAGGAGGCATTGTCTAAAAGAGGAAACATGAAAGGAAACGAGTGAGAGAATTTAGACGAAAAGAATGAGATGAAACAAATCTGATGAAAGCAAGGATAGTGGTCATTTGTTTGTTACTACAAAGCAACAAACGACCTTGGTGATTAGTCAAAGTAAATAGGTTAAAAATAATGTATCGCGAAGACATGCTCGCCTATAAGTGAACACTCATCCCAAGAATTCCCAGGTAAGCACAACTGGTCTCGCGTCTGATGAGATGTATACGAAGTGCTTGCCTAGACAGAAAACCCAGAATACAGGCATTCACCCTTCCAGTTTGCACGTCTTCACATTATTTAAAACCCAAAACCTTGACGAGATTTTTGAAAATTCAAAGGGGTTCAAAACCATATAACAGAGGGTTCAAAACCTAGAAATTAATCATCCTAGAACAGATGATTAGTTTTCAAAGCGGTTTTGAAATTTATGTTCTTGTTGTGGTCGTCGCCTAAGGATAGGTGACGGTATTGTTTTATGACTAAACGCAAGTAAACTCGCGTTAGGGTCCTAAGAAGGTTATAGACTAGGTCAAAGCATTACTAATAACCTAATTCCCTATAACCATTGGCTCTGATACCATCTTTTCTGTCACACCCCGACCGCGTAAAACAACAAATCGCGGCGGAAACATCGGGGCGTGTTGCAACAGAATTAATGTTTCATAACCATGGATATCAAAAGTGTTTCGTTTTATTAAACATTGAGTAATTACATCGTCTGGAAATCTAAATACACTATTTAAACATAGTCTATCATTGTTATTGAGTCACTAAGGCCTTGTCCAGTCCTATGTGAGCATGCATCTTATCAATCGATATCTTGCAATACCTGAAACATATGTGAAAACGAGGTCAGCAAAGAAATGCTGGCGAGATACATAGGTTTTGTGAAAATAAGATTCATGACTTCTGTTTTAAGAAAATGTTTAGTCATGAACCTTTTTGTTTGCTTTGTCTTTGTAAATCATTTGAAAAATAATAAGTTCGGATGATAAGTATAAATAAGAGCATAATGCATGATTAAATGAATAACCATGTAAAATGAGTTTGTGTAAGATAAGTTGTTTGTAAATCAATGTCTTGTGAAAAGTATGCTACTTGTATAAAATGTTCTATGTCTCAAACTGAAATGATTCAAATAACGCTACAATATGTAATACCATACAAACACTTATATATAGGAAGTACCAGCGGCGTATCCACCATGCTTGTATCATATTACACACACATCGTTACTTAATCACTTAATCAAACCAAACCAAACAATGTAAAATGTCTATGTTTAAATAAATTGTCAAATGTCTATGTCAAATATCTATGTCAAATATCCATGTCAAATGTCTATGTCAAATATCCATGTATGGCAAGTGAAATGTCTCAACTAAACCATATGCACAAAAACAAAGTATTGAAGTAAAACTTGGTTTAAATCAAAGTTATGTTTTGTGGAAAATACATGATCAAATGTCAATCATGTACAAATGTTTACCCAATCGTTAAACCTTTTTGTAAAATCGTTCTAGTCGTTCTTGTTTTAATTGTGAAACTACTTTATGGTCGATTCTCTAATAACATTCAAACCTTCTTGACGCGTTCATCGTTCCAACTCGCTCTCGCTCTCGTTCTTAACAAACCCTTACCAAAGGATAAGTTAATAATTACAGATTCAGTCGCTACCCACAACCCCCACACATAACAATGGGTGCAGTAAATAACGGGATTTGTCAGATCCTATGGTACCATAACCTAATACTGGTCGGCTTGATCATTGCTAATGAATGTCATCGGTCATGTAAACTACAACCAACAAGTTTGTTCACTTTTTGAAATTTGTTATTAGTTTTTGAAATCATTGTATTCGTTCTTGAAATCATTGTTAGCGTTCTTGAAATAGTTGTTTTTGTTCTTGAAACCACATTGTAATTGTTCTCGAAACCACATTGTAATTGTTCTCGAAACCACATTGTAATTGTTCTTGAAACCATTGATAAAACATTTAGCATATATGAGTCACCCCAAAACAGTTGAAAACAGTAAAAGAGGGGAATAATGTACTCGCCTGGGAGTGCTTAGGAGTCTTGAACAACTACCAAGTAAGCTAGAGGAGTCCCGGAAATCAAACGGTACCTAACATAGGTAACTACATAATTAACCCGGACCTAAATCGGAAGACTGGGTAGCAGGAGGGTTTGTAAACCAAATGAGTGTAGTGTCACACCCCCAAATTCCACCCGCGGAGTACCGTCCGCTTGGAGGCGTGACCGACCAGGATCCAGCCACCAATTATACTGAATAATTGAATTAATAACCAAAGCAATACTTACTAACCATACGATTAGCAAATATCAAGTTCAGCGTTTAAAGTTTTAAGTTCAAATAGTAGTAAGTAGCGGAAGCATAAGTAAAACAGTTTTAGACGTGGTTCATAGTTCATGTTTATTTAACACCCAACACAGGGGTAGACGAACACTACACATTCCCCAAGTAGCAGCTCCTCAGTCACTGGTTACCTGCAAAGCATGCAGTAAGGGGTCAACAATAATGCTGAGTGAGTTCACTAGTTGTCCAGTTTTAATTTCCAAAAACTTGTTTCACCAGTTAATTTATCCGTTTATACATGCCATGGGGAGCTACCCCAAAAGTTAGCAACTAAACTGTTTTTCCAATACCGAACACTAGGTGACCGTTGCGTATCCGCAGAGTGCCCCGATGTCAATGTTCTATCATCATTGACGGATGCCTGAGTACATTAGTTCACGACCGATCCCATACCTTGGCACGGTGTGAGGTTGGTAAGACCTAAATAGCGCTATCAACTAATAACCCGTTCGCCTGGCCCCGGCGACTAATCGGTATTATGTAGTAGGGACTTTAAGTGATAGAGTTTCGTTTAGTGCCGTTTGTTGCAATCCGTATAAACAGTAATTAACTAAAAGGTTCCCAATAACAAGGGAAGAAAAGTAAGTTGTATCCCTTATAAGGGGATAGTGTTGTTTTTAGTTCCGTTTCCCAAACCACCGGGAATACATGCTTTAGGTTGTGAACTCACCTTGGGTTGCTCGGTAGATTAATTACCCGGTCGATCACGTTGGTCACCACGTCCTAGCATGGTTACCAATATAGGTCAAGTTGGGGTACAAGTAAACACGTATAATCTACACATAACTAACACATAGCATGCACAACATATAATTACCCAATAAGTCATTGGGCCCGTCTAAGTTCTTTAACAGCAACAGTTAACAGTTAACACGTAGCCCACCTAAACAGTAACAAGCATGTACAGTTAATACACTTGGGCCCAATAACTAACAGCCCAGTCGAGACCAGGTGGTCTCGACTCGAGAACACACAGTTGCGAGTCGCAACCGGAGGTTGCGGCTTGTCATGGTCTGGTTACGAGTCGCAACCGGAGGTTTCGAGTTGTCATGATCTGATTACGAGTCGCAACCGGAGGTTTTGACTTGTCATGATCTGGTTGCGAGTCGCAACCGCCGTAGTCTCGAGTTGTCATGTTTTGGTTGCGAGTCGCAACCGGGGGTTTCGAGTCGCAACCTCGGATACGTGCACAAGAATCCTTCTAGAACCTCTGATGTACTAACCAATGAGATTTCAATTTCATGAGATTTTGTACTAACCAACCAGAATGCTTAAAACATGTTTCTTTGTCTAATATCAAATGGAAATGGATCAAACAGTAGGTTTTTCAAATATTCATATGATATTTAAACTGTTCTTCATATATTCAAGTAGTTCATCCTTTGTTTGCATATTCATAATCCTAAGTCTATACACAATTTAGACATCATCTTCGGCCCTATGTCTAGCATGCAATCATCGGCTCAACACCGATCATATGTATTTGTTATAGAAATCTTTGCATCCCATGTTTAGACAACATTATCATTCAAACCAACACATAATTCGGTTATCATAATCATTATTCGTAACATATTCATAACATATTCATAGTATCAAGGATCATTATTCATGTTATCATATCATGAGAGGAGGCATATCATATTAATCTTCACATTCTAGCTAAAACACATTATCCTTATCATGCTATCAACCATAATGCACCAAAATCATGGTAAACACTTAAAATACTAATCGGTTGGTGTGTGATACCGAGGTGTGTAAGAAGATGATGAAGTGAAGCCTCCAAGTGATGATGATGAGCTGATTGCGAGTCCTTAGCTGCCACCGAGGAGTCCGAGAAGGATGGAAGGTGTTGGGTGAGGTTTAGGGTTTTTCTAGAGAGAGAGAGGGAGTGAGGATGAAGTGAGAGAGTGAAAGGGGGAGTGTGTGTGAGGGTTTTGGGTTATAATAAGAGGGTGGTGCACCTTGAATGGGTTTCGAGATGTGCAAGGCCCAACCGGCCCAAATCGTTTCTTGTTTACTCGAGACCGAGTGGTCTCGAGTCGGGTTCGGTTCACACATATACTCATATATATAATACATACACATAATTTAATACAAGGATCACATAGCACGCCAAAATAATTCATAAACTTTCATTTAATATTATATATATATACGCACATACATTCATTTAAGGACGACAGTTGGTTCGGGAAAACCCGAAGTGTCACATTATCCCCAAGTTTTAAGAACTTTCGTCCCGAAAGTTAAAGCAGCCACTGACAAGCTAGTAAAAGTGAGAGCGTTTTAACAGGGTGCCACATCATCCCCCCGTTAGTTTGGAATTTTGTCCCGAAATTCAGTTGTAGCTTCAGTGCTGGGGGTTTCATTTGGGAACAGTTGGGGATACTTGCGCTTCATCTGGTCTTCCCGCTCCCAGGTAAACTCTGGGCCACGGCGTGAGTTCCAACGAACTCGCACGAGAGGTATCTGGCTACGTTTGAGGGTTTTGATCTCACGATCCGTGATCTCAACCGGTTCCTCAGTAAAGTGTAGCTGTTCGTCAATAGTAAGTTCCTTGTAAGGAATGACGAGTGTTTCGTCTGATAGACACTTCTTCAGATTAGATACGTGGAAGACGTTGTGCACAGCACTCAGTTCTTCAGGCAGATTCAATCTGTAAGCGGCCGTACCGATCTTTTCGGTAACCTCAAAGGGTCCGACATATCTTGGATTAAGCTTGCCCCGTTTTCCAAAACGAACCACACCCTTCCAGGGTGAGACCTTAAGTAGGGCCCGTTCACCAACCTGGAACTCTTGCGGTTTCCTATCTTTATCAGCGTAGTACTTTTGACGGTCACGAGCTGCCGCCATGCGTTGCCTAATCTGGGCAATCTTTTCTGTGGTGTCGACTACATGTTCCGGGCCTGTGATTTGGCTGTCACCAACCTCAGCCCAGCAGAGAGGCGATCGACATTTACGGCCGTACAATGCCTCAAATGGTGCTGCCTGAATGCTGGTGTGGTAGCTGTTGTTGTAGGAGAATTCCACCAACGGTAGGTGCTTCTCCCAATTTTTGCCAAAATCGATCACACATGCCCTAAGCATGTCTTCGAGGGTTTGGATGGTGCGTTCAGACTGCCCATCTGTTTGCGGGTGATAAGCGGTGCTCATGTCTAAACGTGAGCCAAAAGATTTGTGCATGGCTTGCCACAACTCAGAAGTAAAACGCGCGTCTCGATCAGAAATAATAGAGGTAGGCACTCCGTGCTTCGAAACCACTTCTTTTAAGTATACCTCTGCTAGGGTAGAGAACTTGTCTGTTTCTTTAATAGCCAAGAAGTGTGCAGACTTAGTTAAGCGATCCACTACTACCCAAATGGTGTCATTTCCGCGCTGAGACCTAGGCAGGCCAGTAACAAAATCCATGGAAATCTGCTCCCATTTCCATTGCGGAATCTCTTGCTGTTGGAGTAGGCCTGATGGTTTCTGATATTCAGCCTTAACCCTTGCACAAGTCAAACATTTCCTGACATAGGTGGCTATGTGGGCTTTCATGCCAGGCCACCAATAGGTAGCCCTCAAGTCGTGGTACATCTTATCTGAACCTGGATGTACTGAGTAACGGGACTTATGAGCTTCATCCATCACAAGGTCACGTAAATTTCCATAAAGCGGAACCCATATGCGCCCGGCTACGTAGTAGGCGCCGTCTTCTTTTTGTTCCATTCGTTGTCTCGATCCCCGCAGGGACTCAGCCCTGATGTTCTCGGCTTTCAATGCTTCAACCTGAGCATTTCGAATTTGATTAGGGAGGTTCGAGTGGATAGTGAGCTGTAAAGCACGAACACGCTTGGGTTTGGTCTCCTTTCTGCTGAGGGCATCGGCTACCACATTAGCCTTGCCTGGGTGATATTTGATTGCACACTCGTAGTCATTTAGGAGTTCGACCCATCGGCGTTGCCGCATATTCAACTCCTTTTGTCCCATTATGTGTTGGAGACTCTTGTGATCAGTGTAAATCGTGCACTTGGTGCCGTACAAGTAGTGTCTCCAAAGCTTGAGCGCGAAGACCACAGCTCCAAATTCTAAGTCATGCGTCGTATAGTTCCGTTCGTGGACCTTGAGTTGTCGCGAGGCGTAAGCAATAACTTTCTCGCGTTGCATCAATACGCAGCCAAGTCCTTGAATAGAAGCGTCGCAGTAAACGACGAAGTCGTCGGTACCTTCGGGTAAGGAGAGGATAGGAGCACTACAAAGGTTCTTCTTCAGTTCCTGGAAGGCAGATTCCTGAGCATTACTCCATTTGTAAGCAACACCCTTCTGAGTGAGTAAGTGGTTGAGCGATCTTAGAGAATCCCTTGATAAATCTTCGATAGTATCCCGCCAATCCCAAGAATTGGCGAACTTCGGTCGGAGTCTTAGGCACAGGCCAATTCTTAATGGACTCAATCTTAGCAGGGTCAACATGAATCCCTTCCTGATTGACGATGTGTCCAAGGAAATGGACTTCTCTAAGCCAGAAATCACATTTTGAGAACTTGGCGTACAGTTGCTCATTGCGAAGGAGTTCGAGGATAAGACGTAGGTGTTGTTCATGCTCCTCTCGGCTCTTCGAGTAGATTAGGATGTCGTCGATAAACACAATTACGAACTTATCGAGGTAGGGTTTGCATACTCGGTTCATGAGATCCATGAAGATTGCAGGTGCGTTGGTCATACCGAAAGGCATAACAAGGAATTCGTAGTGACCATAGCGGGTTCTGAAAGCAGTCTTAGAGATGTCCTCATCGCGGACTCTCAGCTGGTGATAACCCGACCTCAGATCGATCTTGGAATAATAGCTCGACCCTTGCAGCTGGTCGAACAGGTCGTCGATACGGGGAAGTGGATAACGATTCTTGATGGTAACCTTGTTAAGTTCGCGGTAGTCAATGCACATTCGGAATGAGCCATCTTTCTTTTTGACGAAGAGCACTGGAGCTCCCCAGGGTGATGAACTAGGACGGATAAAACCTTTGTCCAAAAGTTCTTGTAGTTGAGTAGAAAGCTCCTTGAGCTCCGCGGGGGCTAATCGATAAGGTGCACGAGCTATAGGCGCTGTTCTGGGAGCTAGCTCGATTTGAAATTCGACCTGACGGTGAGGAGGGAGTCCAGGCAGTTCCTCCGGGAATACCTCAGGATAGTCGCGTACAACTGGAAAATCTTCAATCCTGTTTTCCCTTTTCTGTGTGTCGGTAATGAGTGCTAAGATAGCGGTGTGCCCTTTTCGTAGGTACTTCTGGGCCTTTAAGAATGAAATGATGCCTGTGACTTCTCCGCTCTTGTCGCCTTGAACTATAAGAGGTTTGCCAGGGGGACGGGGAATACGAATAGCTTTCTCCTGGCAGAGGATTTCAGCCCGATGTTTGGATAACCAATCCATACCAATGATGACGTCGAAGCTCCCAAGAACGATGGGGAAAAGATCGATACAGAAGGTCTGACCAGACAACTCTAATTTGCAGTTACGAATTATGTGTGAGGCCTCGAGGTTTCTACCATTAGCTATTTCAACGGTGTGCTTAGAGCTCAGCGGCGTAAGAGTGAGCTTAAGTTTCTTACTAATACGTAGGGATACATAACTAGCATCTGCTCCGGAATCAAATAGCATGGAAACATAACGATCATTAAGTAGGAACTTACCCGCTACAACGTTGGGGTCATTCCTTGCTTCCCCAGCTCCAATCACAAAAGCTTTTCCTCTAGCACCATTTCCAGCATTGTTGTTATTGTTCCCAGCACCCTGATTGTTGTTGTTTTGATTCAGTTCAGGGCAATCCTTTCGCATGTGCCCCATTGCTCCACACTTGAAGCATCCACGGTTGTTTCCTTGTTGCTGCTGTTGCTGTGGTTGTTGCTGATTCTGCCTAGCGGGGAACTGGCTTCGGCAGTCTTTGGCTTCATGCCCCATCTTGTTGCATCGCTGACATTGACCTTTTCCACATGGCCCACTGTGATGTCGGTTACATTTGTTACACTTAGGGTGGTTTCCTCGATAGCCACCCTGTTGCTGAGGACCCTTGTTGCTTTCAGTCTTCCTTTGTTGAACTGGGGCCTGAGTGGGGTTAGCATCCTTTCCCTGACTTCCATCCCACTTCCGCTTGTTATCGCCAGAAGTTCCAGCAGTGGCACCGATCCTCTGGGGCAGCTTGCCCTCTTCCACAGCCTGATTGGTGAGTTTGTGAGCAAGACGAACCACGGGCTGTATGGTATTGAGGTTGGCTGAGGTCACATGACTTCTGATTTCTGGGACCAAGCCTTTGATGTACAATTCGACCCTTCGATACATAGGTTGGGACATGTTTGGGCAAAGTGCAGCATAGTCATTGGACTGCTTAGTGTAGGTCTCGATCTCTGATCCAACCATCTTGAGCGCATAGTACTCGTTCTCGAGCTTGTGGATGTCATCCCTGTGACAGTACTCCTCTTTGATCATGTCCTTGAAATCTTCCCATGCCGTAGCATTAGCAGTTTCCAGACCAAGCATCTGAATCTGTGCTTTCCACCATGAAAGCGCGTTTCCTTCAAGCGTACCAGTTGCGTACTTAACCCAGTTAGCAGGGGGACACTCGCAGACGGCAAAGACAGCTTCGGCCTTTTCAATCCAATGCAGAAGGCCTATGGCACCCTCAGTGCCGTTGAAAGGGAGAGGCTTGCCATCCATGAAGGTTTTAAAAGTACAAACACGTGGTTGCGCAGGCTGACCTGTTGTGAGAAATGGAGCGAATAGGTTTTAGAGGTGAAACGACGATGTGGGGGTAGGATCTAAACATCCTATAGCAACGGGTTTACCTCCAGGGTGAGCTGCGAAAGCTGCAGCCACCGTGTTGAGCAAGTTAGCGAATTGAGCCTGAGTCATGTTAACGCTTCCTCTTCCGCGTCCACTCATTGTCTTCATAACCAGAAAACATAGTATGAGTGTGATGTTGTAACGTAGCGAGAATGAGGTAGAAGAGAAATGTGTATCTATCTAATCAGGCACACTAGTATGTATAGTAGAGCAGTCAATATAAGATAAACAAGCAAGTAAACACAAGTCCGAGCTACGAGGTCTAGTATGTCGAGTCTTGCCCTTGGAGTGTAGTGTCGTCACGAGTCACGGGTTATAGTCTGGTTTTTCTCAAAAAGACTCTTCTTTTTAAAACCAAGTTCACTATAACCAATGGCTCTGATACCAATCTGTCACACCCCCAAATTCCACCCGCGGAGTACCGTCCGCTTGGAGGCGTGACCGACCAGGATCCAGCCACCAATTATACTGAATAATTGAATTAATAACCAAAGCAATACTTACTAACCATACGATTAGCAAATATCAAGTTCAGCGTTTAAAGTTTTAAGTTCAAATAGTAGTAAGTAGCGGAAGCATAAGTAAAACAGTTTTAGACGTGGTTCATAGTTCATGTTTATTTAACACCCAACACAGGGGTAGACGGACACTACACATTCCCCAAGTAGCAGCTCCTCAGTCACTGGTTACCTGCAAAGCATGCAGTAAGGGGTCAACAATAATGCTGAGTGAGTTCACTAGTTGTCCAGTTTTAATTTCCAAAAACTTGTTTCACCAGTTAATTTATCCGTTTATACATGCCATGGGGAGCTACCCCAAAAGTTAGCAACTAAACTGTTTTTCCAATACCGAACACTAGGTGACCGTTGCGTATCCGCAGAGTGCCCCGATGTCAATGTTCTATCATCATTGACGGATGCCTGAGTACATTAGTTCACGACCGATCCCATACCTTGGCACGGTGTGAGGTTGGTAAGACCTAAATAGCGCTATCAACTAATAACCCGTTCGCCTGGCCCCGGCGACTAATCGGTATTATGTAGTAGGGACTTTAAGTGATAGAGTTTCGTTTAGTGCCGTTTGTTGCAATCCGTATAAACAGTAATTAACTAAAAGGTTCCCAATAACAAGGGAAGAAAAGTAAGTTGTATCCCTTATAAGGGGATAGTGTTGTTTTTAGTTTCGTTTCCCAAACCACCGGGAATACATGCTTTAGGTTGTGAACTCACCTTGGGTTGCTCGGTAGATTAATTACCCGGTCGATCACGTTGGTCACCACGTCCTAGCATGGTTACCAATATAGGTCAAGTTGGGGTACAAGTAAACACGTATAATCTACACATAACTAACACATAGCATGCACAACATATAATTACCCAATAAGTCATTGGGCCCGTCTAAGTTCTTTAACAGCAACAGTTAACAGTTAACACGTAGCCCACCTAAACAGTAACAAGCATGTACAGTTAATACACTTGGGCCCAATAACTAACAGCCCAGTCGAGACCAGGTGGTCTCGACTCGAGAACACACAGTTGCGAGTCGCAACCGGAGGTTGCGGCTTGTCATGGTCTGGTTACGAGTCGCAACCGGAGGTTTCGAGTTGTCATGATCTGATTACGAGTCACAACCGGAGGTTTCGACTTGTCATGATCTGGTTGCGAGTCGCAACCGCCGTAGTCTCGAGTTGTCATGTTTTGGTTGCGAGTCGCAACCGGGGGTTTCGAGTCGCAACCTCGGATACGTGCACAAGAATCCTTCTAGAACCTCTGATGTACTAACCAATGAGATTTCAATTTCATGAGATTTTGTACTAACCAACCAGAATGCTTAAAACATGTTTCTTTGTCTAATATCAAATGGAAATGGATCAAACAGTAGGTTTTTCAAATATTCATATGATATTTAAACTGTTCTTCATATATTCAAGTAGTTCATCCTTTGTTTGCATATTCATAATCCTAAGTCTATACACAATTTAGACATCATCTTCGGCCCTATGTCTAGCATGCAATCATCGGCTCAACACCGATCATATGTATTTGTTATAGAAATCTTTGCATCCCATGTTTAGACAACATTATCATTCAAACCAACACATAATTCGGTTATCATAATCATTATTCGTAACATATTCATAACATATTCATAGTATCAAGGATCATTATTCATGTTATCATATCATGAGAGGAGGCATATCATATTAATCTTCACATTCTAGCTAAAACACATTATCCTTATCATGCTATCAACCATAATGCACCAAAATCATGGTAAACACTTAAAATACTAACCGGTTGGTGTGTGATACCGAGGTGTGTAAGAAGATGATGAAGTGAAGCCTCCAAGTGATGATGATGAGCTGATTGCGAGTCCTTAGCTGCCACCGAGGAGTCCGAGAAGGATGGAAGGTGTTGGGTGAGGTTTAGGGTTTTTCTAGAGAGAGAGAGGGAGTGAGGATGAAGTGAGAGAGTGAAAGGGGGAGTGTGTGTGAGGGTTTTGGGTTATAATAAGAGGGTGGTGCACCTTGAATGGGTTTCGAGATGTGCAAGGCCCAACCGGCCCAAATCGTTTCTTGTTTACTCGAGACCGAGTGGTCTCGAGTCGGGTTCGGTTCACACATATACTCATATATATAATACATACACATAATTTAATACAAGGATCACATAGCACGCCAAAATAATTCATAAACTTTCATTTAATATTATATATATATACGCACATACATTCATTTAAGGACGACAGTTGGTTCGGGAAAACCCGAAGTGTCACATGTAGGAACTCATATGATATGGTTTAACAAAGCCTACATACTAAATGAAACTTAACCTAAGTATTATCGACCCATCGCGACCCATTAAGGTAACTTATGCTACTTTAACGCGTCGTGCGCGTGAAACGCGTTCGGACCGTCTAACTAGCCCTATGACAAGTGTTATATGCCTAAACATGTTACATAATCAGTTATGTGACAAAGGTTTAGGTTACATATGCTTAATTACCAATTATACATGAAAAGGGTATTCTGGTAATTTACCTAAGGCATATAAACCACCTATCATACAACTACTCAAACGATGTGACCATAGGGTATAACCTCGGAAGGTTATTCCCTACCTACTATGGTCACCTAATGTATTTGGTCGGATCCTAATGATCGACCAAACTGGGTCGGGTTCGAAGGTATAAGCGATTTATCAGATCGCTTATCCTACGACCCTAGACAACGTGGTAATCAGTAGGCATAGTCCCAAGGGACTATAACCAACGTGATTACAATCACGTTGCGAAGTTCAAACGAACTTCGCATTGACCATTACTGGTCAACGCTGAAAGTCAAACAAAGTTTGACTTTCTGACTCGAAAAGCAGTAAAATAAGGAAAAGAACGAAAGAATACTTACGAAGGGTCCCCGAATGCTAAACTCGATTCAAAAATCTCAGGTATGAAACAAATGTTTCAACTTAGAGTTTCTCAAATCAAGTTTCTAGTGATTTTAGCAATGGGGGTGTTGGGGTATTTATAGGAATACCCGAACCGCTAAGATCGCTTGTCGAATATCGTGCCTAGATCTCACCCGTACACTTTTCGAGATGTTATGGTGACTTAATTGGCCACTCACCATAGGGTATCAACATGTGGCAAGGGATTAAGGAGTGGGGAACAGCTGTTAACAGCTGTTAATACGTCGAATCTGGTCCCGAATGCGAAAAACTGAGTTTCTGCATGTTTTCTGCCCAGAATAGGCAGTCGCGTAGCGCGACTGCATAGGCCCTTAGGGCTCGCGCTACGCCACTGCACCTCTGTTTCAGAAATGTTTCCAAAATGACAGGTTTAGTCCCTGCAGCCCGTTTAAGCGATTTTCGATGCGTTTGAACCCCGTTAACCTCATTTCAAGGCTCTAAAATGAAGTTAAAGTATAGGGAACTCAAAACATGCTCAAAAATATGCCGGATGATGGTTCGTTTGGTCGTACGAACGCGATGTTCGCTTAATTACGACGGAATGCGCACAAGCGCGAAAAACGATCCAAATGACGAAACGAATGGATTTTTCTTAAGGCGAACACTAAAATATAATATAGTCATGCTTACGTAAATTTTTGGATGTCCGGATGTATTCAGAACGTAAGTTATGCGCGAAAATGCAAACTTGTGCACTTTTTGACACTTTTAGTCCCTGAATGACCCAAAAGTTTATTTTAGCACACCGAACCCCTCAAAGCCTATTTCTAAGCTATGTAAAGGATATATATGGTATGTTTAACTTATGGTCATGTTCCGGAATGTCTGTTACAGTTCAAATTGGCATACTTTCGCAGTTTGTCAACTTTAGTCCCTGTAAGCGATCTAACTTGATTTTGCCATACCAAAGCCTTCAAAACTTATTTCTAAGTTATGTAAAGGTTATTTAAGGTATGTTAAGCCTATGTCACTATTCCGGAGTGTTTGTTGCATTAAACTGGTTATATTTACGCATCAGTGCGCGTATAACCTTCCAGAAAGCGATTTAGAGTTTGAAATTGAACAAGAATTGATATGTGCAAATGATACACATATTTTTACAAATCCCAAGTATGAAATATAATATTTCATTGGCTTGGTATTTGTTTGATGGCCGTGGAGGCACAGGTGTTACATCATCTGCATAACTTGCTTCTTTCATTTCTTTCTCATTTCTCCAGTTCTGATGATCAACTGGGTCTGGATCTTGGTAATTTTTATCTTTGGTGAACCCAAAGAATTCTTTCTTGGTTTTTGATTCCGGATGGTTTTCGTGATATCTAGCCAATACTTTCAAAGTCTCATTATCCATGTGGAATAACACCAACATATCATTGTTTTCATCTTTCTCCAAATCAGGATAAGCATGATCTAACATCATTTGTACAAATCTGGGATAAATCCATGTTTTGCTTTTTGAAGTAATATTCTCTACCATGTAATGAAAGACAATCTTTGAAAAATTATACTTCTTGTTTAACACAAGTGCTGTCACCATGTTCATCTGATAATCCCGCATCACATCATAACCTCCTTTTTGATGACTGAGAGCATGCAACACTGGATGAATAAAGAACTTGTAAGGTTTTGAAAAACATGCTTTCAAGTAGTTAGCCTTGTTCAGTGGACCACTATATCCCATCCTTAGCATACAACCTTTAACCATCCTTTCTGGGAACTTTGTCGGAGAATTTTCATCGTCCGGAAAGTCTAACACCTCACGTACTAGTTGTTCAGTAATGATGATCGGTTTATATTGGCCATTCAGACTAACAATCGAATTTATCGTTTTGCTTTCTTCGTCATACGTTGCCTTCTCCCAGAAACGCTCAATGTGTGATCTGAAAACAAGATGTTGATTCGTCAAAGCTTTCTGTATAGGTAATCTCTTCATGAATTCCAGAATACTCTTGAATTCAGCCATCTTTGGAATTTTCTCATCATAAACACAACAGATGTTGTGTAATGGATCGAACTGCACAATCGAAGCCTGAAAAATAACAACATACATTCAAATCAAACACTTTGAAAATTTTTCAAAAATAAAACATCATTCAAACGAAATGCCCTCAAGCGAAATGACCTTTCATGCGAAACAGCACATTCACACGAAATGACATATACAAACGAAAAGACATTTTCAAGCGAAATGATTGTTTCATGCGGAATGACTGGTTTCAAACGGAATAGTTGCTCAAACGAAATGACTTGTCAAACGTAATGCCCATTTGACATGAAATGCCATGTTGAAACGGAATGCCTATTTCGTACAAAATAGATCGTCATTTCGTTTGAACTTCCAGTTCATGAACAAATGTCTCAAAACCTTATCTGATGATAAAATTGATACCCTAGGTTTGTTATTTAACATATTCCGAGGACAAGGGTCTCTTTTATTTTTAGTTTTAACCACAAATTCAACCCAGATCTAAGTTCAAACTTTCAGATCTACTGTGTTCATGCGAGATGACCAAATTGAACACCTAAATCAGATTTATATCACATTCCGAGTTCATGAGTGTGTTAATCGGTCATTTTTATACACAAATAAACCCTAGATCTATGTCCGACACATCTGTTCATCATCAATCAGTCGATTCAGTTCAAATTGACATGAACCCTCACCTTTCCCATGATCTAAGTTGAGCAAACCAACTTAAATCTTGAATATGAACAACAAACAAGCAAGAGTTTGGCTAGAAATCGATGAACACAGGTGTTTCGCATGAAATCGCATGTCAGTGAGTTTGATGCAAAATGACAGAAATGAACCGTTCAAGCGAAATACCGCCACTATTTATAGACAATCTCATTTCGTACGGAATGAGTTTTGAGACAGTTCAAGCAAAATCAATGGTTCAAGCGAAATGGCTATTTCGTGCGAAATAGTCATTTCGTTTGAAATGGCAATTTTTTCAAACTTTTTAACTTTTTGACTTTTTGTATTTTTTACCATCACACCCAGTTAACCAAGTCTAAGTTAATGACCTTGGTCAACTGTTTAGCCTGCCAAGTCCAAGTTAATGACCTTAGCTGACCAATTTATGAAGATGCTGATTTTCTGACACTGATTTTAGTTCAAATTAATGAACTTTTAAACTTTCAAGCAATTACCAACACTTTTTCTCAAACTTCTGCTTACCCAACCCTCATGATCTAGACTTGTTCAGCACATATGACTTTGATCATCAGATCCCCAACGTCCGTTGTCGAAAATAAGATGAAAATCAAATCTTTTTGGATTTTAATTTTGCTAAACAATCAGACAATCTTTTTGAATTTTTGATAAGCAATGAACTGTACATACAATATTTTTGGTGAGCGTGTTAGGGGATCATATCAGCTGTTCACAAAATACAAGCACCGTTAAGCTTTAATTTCATACTAAGTATTAAACAATTCGCTTTGATTGTCGATATACCGATCCTCTTAAATTTTCACACAAATTTCAGTCTGTTCAGGATACAGATTTAGTGTTTTAAGATCTGAACTTTTACGCGTGTACCACCTCAGAATATACTCCCGTATCTAGACCACTATATTCAGTCTTACAGGTGAATGTACACTAATGATATCTGTATTGAGTGAATGCGAGGCCATGAGAGCTCAGGCTAGAACTTCCGTTCAATCAGAGAGATGATGGCTCGACTTTCGGTGGGTTCCCTTTGGGAATCTTTTTTACAACAGCACATGATTAGCATTTTGCAATGTTTCATCATTTTTTATGTTGAGGGGAGGCTTTATGACTAAAGCTGTGCATAGTATTATACGAGGACTAGGCTATTGCTTTCGCAAAATCAGAAGTCCTGGTATAATACCCCAGATATCATCATGTACAAAGACCTAGTATGTCAGAAATAGGATCTTTCAAACAGGATTTCAGGGGTTACCTATATATCCTGGAGATGTTCCCCACGTAAAAGCAAGTAATAATTTTATGTTTATATCCCAAACAAATCTACTAAATGTGTAGAAACCTATCGGCACATCATCAGCGAGACTGCTTAACACATTTTAAACTTTACATTTCTTTAGCATACTGCATCTATCAAGCTGATGTACTATCATTTCCCCTTTTTACACAAACTCTTTTTCATTTTTTCAATGTTTTTGGATTTTGACATTTTATCATGTTTTTGGATTTTCTGCAAACTTTCTCCCCCTAAAAACAAAAACATATTTTTGTGTTTTTTGGTTTTATCAAAAGCAGAAAATAAACTGTACAAAAACTTGACAACATGACATGGATCACTTCAGATCGCCGTCCTCCTCGGCTTCACACTCAATTACCCTCCCAGAAAACAATTTTTTCAAACCATTTAATTTTAAAAGATAGTTAAATCTTGTTCTATCAAAAGGTTTGGTATAAAAATCAGCTCTCTGATCATCGGTGTGTATATGTTCAATGCGAATCAATTTCTTCTAGTGACAATCACGGATGAAATGATGTCGGATTTCAATATGCTTTGTTTTAGAGTGGTGTACCGGGTTTTTTGTTATATTTATCGCTGCCTCATTGTCCACAAATATAGGCGTGTCCAAGAAGTGCAAACCAAAGTCCCTCATTTGCTGTTGGATCCAAAGGATCTGAGTGCAACAGCTGGAGGCTGAGACGTATTCAGCCTCGCATGTAGAGAGAGTGACTGAGGTTTGTTTCTTGCACTGCCAGGTGACTTGTCGAGTTCCGAAGAACTGACAGCCTGTAGTTGTGGACTTTGCATTTTGCTTGCAGCTACCAAAATCTGAATCAGCATAACCTGTGAGAGAAAAGTCACCAGACTTAGGATACCACAAGCCGGTGCTTGGGCAGCCTTTCAAATACCGTAATATTCTCTTGACGATTGTCAGGTGTGACTGTCTTGGGCTGGACTGATATCGGGCGCATAAACAAGTCGGATACATGATGTCCGGGCGGGAAGCAGTCAGATACATCAAGGATCCAATTATCGACCGATAATACGTCTCGTCCACTTTCTCTCCACTTTCGTCTGGGCAAATCCCATGATTTTGAGCCAGGGGGGTTGATGTTGGAGTAGATTCAGACATGTTGAACTTTTCCAGAACATCGTTCACGTATTTGGTTTGATGAATGAAGATTCCTTCGGGCATTTGCTCCACCTGTAGCCCTAGGAAGAACTTCATCTCCCCCATCGAACTCATTTCAAACTTTCTTTTCATCACTTTCTCAAACTCTTTACACAAATCATCATTTGTCGATCCAAAGATGCTGTCGTCGACGTAAATCTGCATGATCAATAGATGCCCTGCAACCTCTTTTGTAAACAAAGTACTATCAACCGTCCCTCTGGTGAACCCGTTGGCCAGCAGATATTGGGAAAACGTCTCGTACCAGGCTCTCGAGGCCTAGTGTAGTCCGTAAAGTGCTTTGTCGAGAAGATAAACTTTGTTTTTGTGCACTGGATCTGTGAACCCTGGCGGTTGTCCAACGTACACTTCTTCTTTGATTTTGCCATAATGGAATGCAGATTTCACATCTAGCTGGTAGACTTTAAATCCTTTCCAGGACGCGAATGCCAGGAAGATTCTTATCGCCTCGAGTCTAGCAACAGGTGCATACACTTCAGTAAAATCAATGCCTTCTTGCTGACTGAAACCCTGTACTACCAATCATGCTTTATTTCTTACAATCACTCCTCTATCATCTCTTTTACATTTAAAGACCCACTTAGTCTTTATCAGCTTCTGATTTTCAGGAAGATCCACCAATCTCCATACTCCCAGCTTCTCAAACTGCTGCAACTCGTCTTGCATAGCGTTTACCCAGCTTTCTTCAGTTAAAGCTTCCTTATACGTTCGTGGTTCAACCTGCGAGATGAAACATTTTAGTGAGAAATCAACTTGTAAAGGAGCAATAGATGTATAAAAACATGTAAGGGCTCTGTTGATCTGATCCCGCGTTTTTACTCCACTCTGAAGATCACCAATTATCTGCTCTGAAGGATGATAAGACAAAGTTCTTGGCATTGCTGTGTCAGGCACGCTCACTTCTGATTGCAAATTCGTGATGTCCTAATCACCCGTGTGATCCACAGTTTCTGAAGTTGCAACATTTGGTTCCTCATCAAAAGTCGGACCGGGTTCCGATTCTGAGTCATCAGACTGATCAAATGTTGGAGCTGGTTCCTCTAGGGGTTCGTGTGTCGTTCCACTTGGACCGGCCTCATGATCATTTGAACCCTCGGTGGGCGGAGAAACTACTAGCGGTCTTGGCACTTGTTCTTGTGACAAAGATTGCTGATATTGGTACAATAGTGCTAGTTCCTCTTCACTTGGCTCAGTCGGCAGTTAGAAAGACTCCCAGAGTTAGTCGTAGTAGAACAGCAATCTTTTTTCAGGAAGTTGTGGTGGAGCAGTATGCTTCTGACAATCAACATGCTGAACCTGAATTATCTTCCCCAGGCACGGAACGAACACTCTCTTCAGTGGACTCGCATAACCTACAAAGAAACCCTCGTTACTTTTAGCACCAAACTTACCATCTGGATCAATGAAAGTACAAGGTGATCCAAACGGTTCTAAAAATTTTAGCACCAAACGATGAAGAAGTTCGAAACATGTTTTCTTGTATTTCTTCACTGTAAGGACACGATTCAGTGTATAACACGCTGCTGCAACTGCTTCACTCCAGAAAAATATTGGCAACTTGGAATCGGCGAGCATAGTTCGAGCTGTTTCAATTAAGGTGCGATTCTTTCGCTCAGCTACACCATTTTGTTGTGGAGTGTATGGTGCACTAAATTCCTGAAGAATTCCTTTCTCATTGCAATACTCAAGCATGCGATTGTTTTTAAACTCCGTTCCATTGTCACTCCGAATTCTTCTGATCGGCAGTTTATACATCGTTTCCATCTTCTTGAATAAGATCATCAGTGAATCAAATGTTTGATCTTTTCTTTCTAGACACATCACCCATGAAAATCTAGTGAAGTCATTAGTGACTACTAGACAGTACAAGTCTCCACTAATGCTCTTCACATTAACTGGTCCGAAGAGATCCATGTGGAGTCTCTCGAGCGGTACTCTGATTGAGTTTAAGAGCTTCTGTGGGTGTGTCTTTTTCGTTTGTTTTCCCTTCTTGCACTCTACTCAATTATCATTTAAATGAAAATTTTTCAGATTTACACCTTCTACAAGATCATTGTGCACAAGAAATTCATCTTTCTGACATGAATGTGGCCCATCTTTCAATGCCACATTCTTGACTCTTTTTCAGTTGCTTTAGTTTTTGTTACAAAACATTTTGGTTTCATATCTGTTGTTGTTGCGACGCTCATATCGAGAACATACAAATCATTTTCTAGTGGAGCTCGCATCAACACCATGTCCTTTGGAATTTTAAAACCAGGTTTTATGATTAAGCACTCATTTTTTTGTAAAGTGTACTTACTGTAAAAGACTTGTCACAGATCTGTGAGATGCTCAACATATTGTTTTCAAGTTCGATGATATAGTTCACTTTGTCAAATGTTACGACTCCATTTGTTAAAGTTCCTTCACCAACTATCCTGCCACCCTGATTTCCTGCAAATCCAACATATCCTCCGTTGATAGATTTGACATCATAGAGCAAAGCCAACATTCCCGTCATATGCCTCGAAGCTCCGCTGTCCATGATCCACTTTGAGATGATTGACCTCGGAAGCCCCTGCATACATCAAAGAAATTCATTCAAACAATGAAGCCCATGATTTCTTTACCTTTGGAACACTACCAAACACAAGATCACATGACACATCAACTTTTGGAATGTTAAAGATGACGTTTGGAACAACAGGTTTAGATTTTGGTTTTAAATCTCCCTCCTTAATTGGTGGGAATTCCTCAAGAACTTGTCTAGTTCAAATTCAAGTTTTTCAACATCATTTGCAAAAACTTTTGGTTCAGATTTTAGCTCATTTCCATCTTCTTTTCTTCAACTGATTGTTTTGATTTTGCCACCCATGATTGGTTTTAAAAAATTTTCGTCTTCGGATAAACCTTTGATGTCTTTCAGATTTTCGAAGATTCGCCACTCTCAAAGGTTGATTTTGGCTTTTCTTCGGACTTCAAAGATTCACCTCTTTTCAAAATTCGAACGGGGGAAATCATTGGTGTTTTGCCCTTAACATCAGTTGAAATTTTAGATTTGGGTTTTTGCAAAACTGGTTTCTCAAGCTTTTTTCACACACTGCTTGGCCATGTGACCAATTTCATTGCAGCGGTAACAGATTCTTTTGTCATACACAACAAAAGTTGATCTGTAGGTCTCCTGTCTCAACTTCTTAGCTGCATTGAAATCGTCAACGGCTTTTTGACTGAAGATATAATCCTTTTCAGCATCAACACTAGGACCAGCAACAAAAACATCACTCGTCTTTTCCTTTGGCTTGATATTCTTTTTAGCCATTTTCTTTTCAAAACCAACACCTTTGTTTTTGAAATTGTTTCCATTTCTCTTGTTATTACCACCATTGCCCACCCACTCTTTCTTTCCCGAGTTGTTTGGTTGTGGTTTCACAAAAGACTTTTTCGGTTTGGAAAGAAACACATTGTTGTTAACCTCAGAAATGTCAATTTCAACAAGTTTAAACACCTTTTCAAAATTTTCCAATCTGGCATTTTGAATAGGATACTCAAAATCAGAATATAATTTGTCAGTTCCGGTCATTGTGTAAACCACAATGATCGAATCATCATTCGTAACTTTATCTGATTTTGGTATAAATTTGTCCAAGAAGTTACCATCTTCTTCAGAATCAGAAATGGGGTTTTCAAAATGAATTTTCACAGTACCAAATTCCGAGTTATCACTTTCTTCATCTAACACTTGGTCAACAACGGTTTTGATCACCTGTGACTCGTTGTCAGTGTCGGATGGAGAAAATGTAACATCGATATTCTCTGGTAATTCATTCTCAACGGTTCTCAACTTGAGATTCAAAGCAGTTTCCACCCCATCTGGATATTTTTGTGTATAATGATTCCACATTGGGGGTGGAACACTTTTGAAGACAGGTTTCGCATCAGGTTTTTGCGGAACAATTTGATCAATCACATATGATGAAGCAACATAACTCATCAGTTTCTTATCAACTCTCTCAGTTTCAATTCTCATTAACTCAAGTTCTTTTTTCAAAGAAGTAATTGTGTCCAGATGGATATTAATCTCCATCTGTTTATCCATGACAGTATATTTTAGCAAATTCGTGGCTTTATCATTTTCAAAACTTTCTTTTTTAATCATTTTGATTGATCGTGACAAAGTGTCATATGCTTCTTTTATCTCACTGAGATCATATTTTACTTCATCAGTAAATTTCTTCAATTCTTGAAATTGTTTGTCTTTTTCAAGACAATCCATGCAGGGTGTTAAGCAGTTTTTGCATGGAATTTCATGAATTGAATCAATCTTTTCAGAAACCTTTTCTCCGTTATCAATTTTAACATCCGGTTTACCAAACCCATCAGACTCTGACTCGGACTCTTCTCCTGATTTGATCTCTTCATTTTCTGATTTTTCGTCAGATTCCTTTTTGACTGACTCCGTATCGACAGACACACTTTCAACCGACTCTGTTTTGACAGACTCTGTTTCAACAGATTCTGTTTCTACCTCTTTCAGTTTGCCCATCAACGCCTTGTCAGCAATTTCCTTTAGAGTCTCTTCATTCATTTCTTTGGAAACCTCTATTATCTCTTCAACTAGAGCTTTCTCAACGTCGTATTGTGGGCAGAATCCTGTGGTAGGCTCACTAAAAAATCCTGCAAAAGAATCAAACATGTTAGGTGGCATTATTGTTTTGAAAGAACTAGCAATAATCTCCTGTTTAGATTGATAGTTGTAAACTTCTGCAGCTGCTTCTTCAAGATCAGCCAGACTTTCTTCAAACATGACTTCACTGACTTCTTCTGTTTCAGCAACGAATTCTGGTTCTTCCACAATCTCTGCCATCTTAGCCATACCCTCACTACCAGGGATATACTTATCCCAACTAAAACCTTCAGTAACCTTCTCATCATCCTGATTGACTAAAAGAGCTTTTTCAGGCTTGTTTTCGATCTGAGGTCTTTGGGTGAATGGTTGTTGACTTGTCTTATGATAGATTGCTTGACTGTAATAGTCGTTTGAGAACGGATTTTGATGGTTGTTGACTTCCCGGTTTGGACATTCACGTTTAAAATGTCCCTTTTCTTTACATTTGAAACATGTGACTTTTGTTTTGTCAAACCCAAGCTTTTGATCAGGTCCTGAGACACTGTTCCGACCAGTTATTTCCATAAATCTTTGAGCTCTTCTCACCAAGCTTGCCATTCCCCATTTGATATCAATCAACTCCAGCTCCTCTGGATCAATCTGATCATAATCTTCCTTTGTCATATCAGGGTTCCCAATTCTACCTGCAACCAAACTTTCATAAGATTCAAGCACCGAAGCAAGTAGTGCTATGTGCTGTTTCGCTGATGATTTAGTAAAGTCTTGAGCATTCTTTATGTTGACGGCTATGTTGCACAGAATTCCTGGACCTTGACTTTGACTGTTTGATCCTGACAAACTTTGGGTATAAGATTGATATGGTGAGTTTTGAACCTTAGGATTTGGTTCAAAACTTGCAAATGGTGAATTATTGTTGCTTGATGTGCCAGGTGAAACTCCGGATGTCGAATCAGCACTAAAAGCTGTCTGGATCTTTGGACTTAGATTCGATGTTGCTGATGTGCTTCCTTTGTAATATAATGAAACATCTTGTTGCACACTTGAAGACTTCATTTTTCTAATCTTTGTCAACTCAAGTTCGTGTGATTCGATTTTCTCGATAAATGTGCTAAGATTGAATCCCACATACTCCAAATTGTTTTTCAACACCAACAAATAAGTACCCCATTCATCGTACGGTAAAGCATCCGCTAGTTTATCAACCCATTCTTCATCCATTTTGGTTATGTTCAATCTCTTCATCTCAACAACCAGATGGCAATATCTTTCAATCAACTGTTTTGTTGTCTCACCCTTTATACTCGTAAAGATATCAAACTCTTTCTTCAGCAAAGCAGTTTTGCTCTTATCATAGACACACTACGGACTGTGAATTACCCTGATGTTGTAACAGAACTAGGATATCCTCTTTGATTGCTTGTTGTAGAATACTCATCATTTTCTTTTCTGCCTTGAAATCTTCTTGTTCAAGTGGAGTCAAACTGCTAATTGTTTTCTCAATTCCCGAACCATTCTTTGGAGGAACATATTTTGACTCGATTTTCATCCAGCATTCGAAATGATTAGCTTGCACCCAGGTCTTAAACCTATCTGACCATCCAGCATACTCGTCAATGTTCATCAACTTCGGCGGTTTTTGCATCGTACCGAGTTCATTTTCCATGTTCACATTTTGCACGATACTGGCTGGAGATTGAACTGCCGTCATTACCCCACCGGCAAACAAGTTGTAAAATTCTTGGTTATCCATTTTACGAAAATAGTTTCGAAAAATTTTCAAGTTTTTGAAAACAGTCACTTTCAAACGAAATCACTTTTATGCGAAATAGACTTCAAACGAAATAGCACAAACGAAATGGACTTCCACGCGAAATCAAATTTCAAGCGAAATCAACTTTTCAAACAGAATGACACCTTCAAGCGAAATGAGGTGCCATTTCGTACGAAATCAGTAAAACTCTTCTTTTCGTGCGAAATACTCAAACGGAAAGACTTTTTCAAACGAAAAGGTTCATTTCGCGCGAAATGAACAATTGATTTCAAAACGAATTGACTCATCCTGAGCTCTGATACCACTTGTAGGATCGTTTTGCGACCTATATGAGTCGTTCAGAGTCAAAACTAAGTTGTTTGAAAGGCGGAAACAGTCAAACAACTGAGAATCAGTGATAGAAAGGTGTAGAAACAGAGATTTATACTTAACACAGGTTTTTCATTGATATTCAACTTGATTACATGGTGAAAATTGGGCAGCACTTCGTTACACGTCCAACTATTTCGTACCAAATGAAAAACCACACTGCCATATTTATAGGCAGATGATTTCGCACGAAATGACCACATGTCATTTCGTACGAAATGACAAACTTGATTTCGTACGAAATAGCCAGATGCTATTAAGTGCGAAATGACATCAAAACATATAAAATTACATTTTTGACACTTTTAACCCTACTACAAGCTACCGACATGACCTAGACTGTAGACGTAGGCTATAGACATTATGCACTAACAACCATTTGATGATTGAAACCAAAACGAATAAGAATAGCTTTCAAAAAAGACCAACTAACCGTATCATAGGCTTTCTGAATATCGATTTTAAACGCACATCTCGCAGGGCCTCTATTCAAATGATAGGAGAATATTATCAGAGATTTTCCTTCCTGGCACAAAAGCGGATTGATTAATACTGACAAGAGCCCCCAAGCTCCCTTTAATCCTATCCGTTATGATCTTGCTGATACATTGCACATTACAACATGAGATAGGCCGATAATCCAAAACTGAATCCGGGGTTTCTTTTTTAGGAATCAAAGCAAGGAT
The DNA here is from genome assembly GCA_030545235.1 of Helianthus tuberosus. NCBI lineage: Eukaryota > Viridiplantae > Streptophyta > Magnoliopsida > Asterales > Asteraceae > Helianthus > Helianthus tuberosus. Next base: position 117,148,272 of record CM060452.1, on the reverse strand, counting down.
CGTGTGATTTATTTGTTTGAGCAGTTTACCATTCTCAAAGAAGTCAAGCACCGCATCCGTAACTTCATTACCAATTATATCCCAAGCCCTCTTAAAAAACGCTGAAGTATAGCCATCAGGCCCCGGGGCCTTATTTTCACCAATATTAGACATTGCCGTTTTGATCTCCTCTCGAGTTACCTGCCGTATCATATTAGAAGCATCTTGTTGACTGAGGACGTTAACAAAAATATTATCCAGATTTAGCAATGCAACCTGGTCTTCAACACCAAGGATGTTCGCGTAGTGATCGACTAAAGCATCCGCCACCCTATTGCCTTCATAACGGTTCCCAGCAATGTCTTTGACACTATGAATCTTATTTCTTGCATTACGGCTTCTCACAACATTATGAAAATATTTCGTATTCGAGTCTCCAGCACATAACCATTCAACTTTTGACTTTTGTTTCAGGAAACATTCCTCATCATAAACAGCAGTCTGAAACTCTTGAAGACATGTCGCTTCCAATTGACGGATGTGGGCATCCAAAGGGTTCTGATCAACAAGCACTTGAATATCATCCAACTTTTTCCGAAGCTCCAACACCTTAGCATGCAAGTTTCCTTGGTTGAATAAGATCTTCCTTAAATGTGGTTTTAGGTTACTAAGTTTCCTTGTAACCGAGAACATATTAACCCCTTGGATAGTTTTCAGCCATTCGTGTTCCACGCACTTCATGAATTCCGGCTTAGAGGTAATAAAGTTAGGAAACTTGAAAGGTCTTGGTTTTTTCTCAATCACGGCTCCCATTTTCAAGATACAAGGCGTATGGTCAGAAACTCGAAAAGGATGGTACATGAAAAAAGCATCCGGATACAAGTTGAAGAACTGAACATTACCCATAACACGGTCTATCTTCTTTAGAAGCCCCTCTCCCTCTTTGGGTTTCTGGTTCCATGTGTAGTGGAGCCCGTGACCTTGTATATCAAGCAATTTCGTAAATTGAATGCAATCTTTAAACTCACACATCCTTATCGTTTGGTTGGAGGATCCATAAAGCGAGTCGTCAAGATGAAGCGCTGAATTAAAATCCCCCATAACAACCCATGGTTTATCGTGACACAAGCTTTTATGGTTGTATAAACTCTCCCATAGACTTCTACGCTCCTGATACTTATTTTCCGCGTACACAAAAGAGCAAAAAAGACTTTTTTATCAGCTTTAACTAACATCTGCGTATGAATGACTTGATCAGATTGAGAGAGCACCATAAGGTCGACCACATCTTAGTCCCAACCCAAGATAATTCGGGTTCCCTACTACAAGATCCCCCATTAGAAGTCCAGCTCCAATTCCGAAAAACTTTATGACAAATGGTACCCAGTTTAGCAACATCCACGTGAGACTCTAAAATAGCACAAACATTTAACTTATTTTCAGCAACAATTTGACGAACCTCACTTTGTTTCAGGGGGCGGTTCAAACCCCTTATGTTCCACGATATAATACTATCCATTAAGACCGGTTTGTCCGGGAGTGCTTGCCCCCTTAGATATATGACTCTGATCAGATTTCATAAACTCAGACATTTCCGTTGGTAGAGTTACTTCAACCTCGTTCTCGGTTCGAATAGACTTCCCATTATCTTTCTTCAAGTTATGCCTCATCTCCTTATCCACCCCTATATCGCCTACAACATCATCCCCATCATCCCTAGACAAAGCTTCAAACGAGTTACCGGTCTTCACATTAGCACTCCTTATATTATCCATTTTATCCTCCTTTGTACTAGAGGTACTCGCTCCAGACTTATTTATTTTCGGCTTGTAAACAAACTTTGGCTTTTGTTTCTTATGCATAACTCCCATCCTAGCCGTCTTCCTTTTATCCGTAATGAATCCCTCATCATCGACAACCACTTGCTTCTCTTTATTATTCACATTCTTAGCACATGTATTATCACTATGGCAAAAAACACAACATAACGAGCATCGTTGAGGTTTCCATTCGTATTCTACTTTTACTCTTTCAGTTAAGTACCCATCCTCATCTAACTTCGAAATTGCAACAACAATGTAATCTTTCAGCTCGCTATCCGCATTTATTTCAATTAATGCACGTGCAAAACTGCTTCTTCCCCAATTATCCATGCACATATCAGCTGTATACCCGTCTAATCTTTTAGGAATCCCTATTTTGGAAGCTAACAAACTCAACCCATCATCCGTGTAGACTGATATAGGAACATTATGCAACTTCACCCACACCGGCACAGATTTGATTCCCTCTTTTTTAAGACTAACAGACGGAGACCAGACACTCAAGAATAAAGGCATTTTCCTAATCAGCCAGGGCCCCCCTTCCAGCACTTTAGCCATACCCTCTTTCGAATCAAACTTAAGGAAGAAGAAGCCATCCGAATTCATCATGAGTTTGGCAAATCCATACTTGGACCACACATTCTTAGCCTAATTTTCTACTACAGGATAAGGTAGCCAATTACCTAAAAAGTATCCATACAGAACATTCTCAAACTATCACACCCCGACCACGTAAAACATCAAATCGTGGCGGAAACGTCGGGGGGTGTTGTAACAGAATTATTGTTTCACAACCATGGTATATAAAAGTTATGTTTTATTTATCAAACAAGGGATTACATCGTCTTAAACAAATAGAAAACAAGAGTACATAACAAAGATTAACTAGTTCTATCTTCATTTTACGTCACTAAGGCCCGAGTCCACCCTAGTGTATCCTGCTCAAACCTCTGCAACAGCTCCTGAAACACATGTGAAAATAGGTACGTCAGCATAAAAATGCCTGTGAGATACATAGGTTTTATGAAAATAGGATTCATGACTTAGGTTTAAAGAAAATGTTTAATAAAAATTAGTCATGAATCTTGTTAAGTGTTTTCTTTTGTAAATCATATGAAAAAGCGATAAGAAATCAGATTACATAAAAGAAAAGTGTAATATAACCAAGTAGAATGAGTTTGTATAAAACAAACTGTTTTGTAAAATAATATTGAATGATTTAAATAACGCTACGACATGTAACACAATACAAGCACTTATATATAGGAAGTACCAGCGGCGTATCCACCATGCTTGTATCATACTACACACGTCTCGTTACTTAAGTCATTTAAACAAACCACCAATGTATAATGTTCACGTTTTTAACCCTTTACCCAAAAAAAATGTTCACGTTTAAACCAAATGTCAAATGTTCTTGTATAAACCAATGTCAGATGTTAAAAGTCAAATGTACTCAAGTAGTATGTAACAAATGTTATGTATGGTAAGTAATATGTGATTAACTAAACCAAATAAAAAAATGTACAAAACAAAGTATTTTGAATAGATTAAAAAGTTGTGTTTTGCAAAGTAAATGCATGTTTTATTGATACAAACACTTATGCGGTATGTTAAACGCATACATTCAAGCCTTGAGACAGAAGGATAACCTTAGAGTAAAGGTTATCAAAAGAAATGTTTTCGGATTCAAAAAGAATTATGGCATAATTTGTCCTCGCACAAAGTTCTGGTTGGGAATAAACCTTGGTGTGTCATGGGTGATTTTAACACGGCTTTGAACATTGAAGATAATTCTATGGGATCGTCGTCGGTCTCTATTGGCATGAGAGATTTTCAAGAGTGTGTGGATGATATTGAGGCTGTTGATATTAATCGTATGGGAATCCACTATACTTGGAGTCAAAAGCCGAAAAATGGGATAGGCCTTATGAAGAAAATAGATCGAATCATGGGAAACACTCCCTTTGTTGCTGAATACCCGAACCCTATTGCTTTTTTCAAGCCATACAGACTTTCCGACCATTGTCCGTGTATCTTATCTTTTTAGGAAGCTGGTAGAGTGAAGCCGAGATCGTTCAAGTTTCCTAACTTTTTGGTTTACAAACCAAAATTTTTGGGAATTGTTAAAAATATTTGGGATTCTAGTGTGAGCGGAGTTCATCAGTTCCGATTGGTGAAGAAACTTCGGTTGCTTAAGCATCCGCTTCGCTCTTTGTTGTTCAAACAAGGCAATCTTCACAAGAAAGTGGAAGGATTTCGATTGAAACTGGACGACATTCAGCAACGTATTGACCGAGACCCGAGTAATGTCGATCTCCGTGTGGCTGAAAAGGAGGCTAGCCGTGATCTCCTAGAAGCTTCGTTGGACGAGGAGCGTTTTCTGAAACAGAAGTCAAAGGTTGATTGGCTAAGGGCGGGGGATTCAAACTCTGCTTTTTTCCATTCTTCTCTTAAAATCAGAAATCATTGCAGCCAAATAGATGTGATTAAAGGTTCGGATGGAAATCTCTATGAAGGTGATGCGGTTTTTCAAGCTTTTGTTAATCATTATCAGAAATTTTTCGGTAATCAAGGGGATATTTCTCTCTCTCCGGCTCCAGATTTATTTTCTAAAGTCATTGATCCTCAAAAAGCTTCTCATATGATATGACATGTAACTGTGGAGGAGGTTAAAAAAGCAATGTTTTCTATTGGCATTGACAAAGCTCCTGGTCCGGATGGTTATACAGCGGCTTTCTTTAAGAGTGCTTGGCCTATTATAGGTAATGATGTTACTTGTGCCATCGTGGATTTTTTTTAAACAGGTAATCTTCTTCGGGAATTGAATCACACCACTATTGTTCTTATTCCGAAGGTGCCTACTCCTGCGACAGTTATTGACTATCGGCCAATTGCTTGTTGTAACGTTTTATACAAGTGCATAAGCAAGATTGTTGCTGATAGAATTAAAGGTGTGCTAAATGATATTGTTAGCATTAATCAATCGGCGTTTGTTCCAGGAAGGAGAATATCTGATAATATTATGCTTACGCAAGAATTGATGCATAATTACCATAGAAGTATGGGTCCTCCTCGGTGTGCTTTTAAAGTTGATATCCAGAAAGCTTATGACACTGTTGATTGGAGATTCCTCAAGAGTGTTTTACTTGGTTTTGGGTTTCACGGCAAGATGGTTGATTGGATCATGGTTTTGGTCTCTACGGCTTCGTTTTCGGTCTGTGTCAATGGTTCGGTGCATGGTTTCTTTAAAGGTGGCCGCGGTTTAAGACAAGGGGACCCGATCTCTCCTTATCTTTTCACTCTAGTCATGGAAGTCCTTACGGCTATTCTTCAGCATGTGGTTCGTATTGATTCATCCTTTAAATTTCATAACAAATGTGAAAAACAGCAAATTATCAATCTTTGTTTTGCGGATGACTTGTTCATTTTTGCTCGAGGAGAAGTAAACTCGGCGAGATGTATTTTGACATCTCTTTCTAATTTTACAAAGATGTCGGGGTTAGTTCCTAGTAATCAGAAAAGCACGATCTTCTTTTGCAATGTTAAAAGTCATGTCAAAGATGCTATTCTGGATATTATGCCATTTGTGGAAGGAAAATTGCCTGTCAGATATTTGGGTGTGCCTCTAATTTCTTCTAGACTTGGGTATAACGATTGTCGTGTTCTTATCGAAAGATTAGAGAAACGAATCACGAATTGGAGGAACAAGTTGCTCTCTTTTGCTGGTAGACTTCAACTCATTATTTCTGTCCTCTCTACCATGCATATTTATTGGTCGTCTGTGTTTATCCTTCTGGCTCGGATAATTCAGGAGCTAGAAGCTAGAATGCGAAACTTCCTTTGGTCTCAAGAGAGTTCGTTTAATAAAGGTAAATCTAAAGTTTCTTGGAAATCTGTTTGTACTCCAAAATATGAAGGGGGTTTGGGCATTAGACGAATTGGGGATATGAATAAGGCTCTTATGTCATCTCACATTTGGAGTATCGTTTCTAAGCGAGATTCGTTGTGGGTTGAGTGGGTTCATAGCTATCATTTAAAAGGAAAGAGCTTTTGGGTTTGCAAAACTCCTACTAATTGCTGTTGGTCTTGGAGGAAATTGATTCAGTTGCGTCCTATGATCAGAAAACATATCTGGTCGGATGTAGGTAATGGTGCGAAGACTTCGGCCTGGTTTGATTTTTGGTGTGATATGGGTCCGTTAAGCGACTTTCTAACTCCGAGAACCATTACCGATGCGGACTTTCAGCTAGATGATTCAGTGGCTAATGTCTATTCTAGTGGTTCTTGGAGATGGCCTACGGCTTGGAGAGATTTGTTTCCCGTGCTCATTCATCTAGATCAGAAACAGTTAATTCCAACAAAACAAGACACATTATTATGGAAGGATGGTAATGAGTTAAATGAATTCTCTTCGTCGAATGTTTGGCATTCGGTTCGATACAAGGAGTCGGAAGTTAACTGGTGCAATATTGTTTGGTTCTCCCAGTGTATCCCTCGGCATGCTTTTATGATGTGGTTGGTCATGAAAGGTAAACTTTTAACTCAAGACAAAATTCTGAAGTGGGATATTGCAAGGCGGAAAAATATGAATATGATGTGTTGTCTTTTGTGCTATGAGAACTTTGATTCTCATCCTCATCTATTCTTTGAATGTAAGTTTTCGTCTCAAGTTTGGCATATAGTGAGGCAAAAGGTGGGTATGTCATCGGTTAACCCGAAATGGAGGGAAATTGTAGATTGGTTACTTGCTCGTGCTCGGTCAAAATCGGTGGTGGTATATGTTGCTAAGCTTCTAGTGGCAGCTACTTCTTATTTTATATGGCATGAGAGGAATAACCGGTTATTCAAAAATCAGCTGAGACCCCCGGAAATGGTTAGTGAAGTTATTTTAAAGACAGTAAGATACAAGCTTATGGGAGCAAAGTTAAAGAATACTGCAAATGTGCGGAAGCTGCTTGAAGATTGGGAAATTGGTGGGGAACTCGGTCATGATGATGGAGGCTGAGTAGGGTGTTTTCGTGATTGTTTGGTTTTTCTAGATGTTAGTCTAGTAGTCTCTATGTTAGTTTTTTCTGGTTCTTTTGGTTTGATGTTTGTTATACTTTCTTGGGGCCTGTCCCATGATTGAACTAGTGTAGACTCCCTGCACTACTTGTTTTGTTTTGGTTGTGAATATATAGAATCACCGGGGTAACCCTTTACCCAAAAAAAATTCGATTATTCTTTTATAAGATCATTATATTCTTTCAAACGCCGAAAACCCGAATCCGTTATTACTAATACATATAGTTTATGTATTTATTTCAAAACATCAACAACACAACTTCTTTTTGTAAGTAAATATAGTTATATATTTATTTCGAATATCAAACAACACGACGGATCTTTTATTAAAATAAATATAGTTTATATATTTATTTTAAATGTCAAACGACACTAACGCTCTTATAAAATAAATATAGTTTATATATTTATTTCAAATATCACACGACTCGAATTCGTTTTATAAAAAAATATAGATTTTATATTTATTTCAAATATCGTATCATACGAATATTCCTATTTACACAATGACTTCTCAAGACGACTAACGGGATTCTACCGAAATATTTATATATTTTTATATAAATATTTATATATTTTAAATCTCACGAGAATTAAATGATTTTCAAGACTTATTAAGTATTACCGACGGATAAACAAACTAAACAGGTATAATTTCTTCGCTTCTTTTAAGTCAATAATTTACCATCAAATCGTTTGGTTAACGATTCGGTAGAGCTCGGTAACACGTAGCTTAGTTACCGCTTTTGTTTAGAAACTTATAAGATATTCCGTGTTAGGAATATTGTAGAATGCACGCTAGCGAGTCTCGTCTTGGAAACGACATCACGAAGTCGTATATAGCTAGCTTTGCACAGGAATATCCAGGTGAGTTCATAACCCCACCTTTTTACAGTTTTACATTTTTCTAAATGTTTTCGGGGTGGAAAGACATGCATATTTTGCAAAACATACAAGGTTTTCAATAAACATGAATTACATATTTTTAAACCATTTTACAAACAAGATTTAACTAACATAAATGGTTTATGAAAAGCTTATGCTCTATACCGGTTTTTCAAGCAAGAGTATTTTTCGAAATGTGCATACACATGTATTCTAGTTTCTAAAATTTGGAAAAAATACAAGTACAAAGAGGTACATCAAACTAAGGAATGATACATGGATCACGTGATGAATAGGGTTCCATAAGCACCATTAGTCAACGAATACATTTAGACCGCGGAACAGAAGGGTTAGATCTAATGGGTTTCAGGCAACCCCACTCTTGGCCTACTTCTACCAATGAGTGCTTTTGTGTCTCAGTCGAACTCGACAAAAATGCCTAGGTTTGGTGGCTTCCTATGTCGTTACATATGTTAGTGGCCTCGTGAACCATTAGCGATCTCGTATTCCTTACATATACAGAACTCAGTTCCAATACGTCTTTACAAATTACATACTATGTTCTATATAAATTCAAAGCACAGATGCATGTTGTCAATGTCGGGGTGGACATTGACGGTTATACACGTTTTACAAACACAAGAGTTTACAAAAGCAAGGTTTTTGCGAATATAATGCGTTACAAATACAGAGTTTACATATAACTTGACATGAAAATGATTTTAAATTCGTTTTCTCAACGATATTTCAAAAACCGGTTATTCAAAAAGATTTATTTCAAATCTTTTACAAACAAACTATGAACTCGCTCAACTTTATGTTGACTTTTTTGCATGTTTCTTTCTCAGGTTACTTTTCAGAAATAGTGGCATGGTTGGAATAGGAGGACCATTGGTGATACGAGTACTCAGTGGGCGTTCAATTTCTAGTAGTCTTAGCTTATTTGCTTCCGCTGTGCAATGAAGATACCGGTCCAGTCACGCCAGCTCTAATATTTCGGGGTGTGACACTAATCTGATAGAGAAATCACGATAAAAAAAGTAGGGTTACGTGAGGATCAAAAATCGCCATTGCTAGAGAGAGAATTAGGGTTCTGTTATGGTTGTTGATTTTCAAAGTTTGTTACGCTACTTTAATGCGTCGTTCGCGTAAAACGCGTTCGGACCGCCTAACTAGTCCTATGACAAGTATTATATGCCTTAACATGTCTAATAATGTTACCTAATTTGTTTAGATGTGAAAATTTAGGTTACATATGCTTAAAATGAATTTATGCGTGAAAAGGGCATTTTGGTCATTTTCCTAAGGCATATAAATTAACTATCATACAACTAACTAAACGAAGTGACCATAAGGTATAACCTTGGAAGGTTATTCCCTATACAACTATGGTCACAAAACATGTTTGGTCGGATGCTAATGATCGACCAAACGGGTCGGGTTCGAAAGTCTAAGCAATTGTTTAGACCCCTTATCTTACGACCCTATATAAGCACTAAACCTAAAGTGACGAGTTAAACATGTTAAAATATGTTTAACGAAGTTAGAAAACAAGTTTGATATCAAAACAAAGGGTTTTGATACCCAAGAATAGTTTGGTTGCAAAATACGCATGAACGCGTATTTTGACCGAAACTATGACTCGTCACTACACCTAATCAACGTGGTAATCAGTAGGTATAGTCACAAGGGACTATAACCATCGTGATTACGCTCACGTTGCGAAGTTCAAACGAACTTCGTGTTGACCATTGACCGGTCAAAGCAGAAAGTCAAACACTGTTTGACTTTTACGCTTAAAAATGCATAAAAGCATGAAAGAAACTTACAAGAGGTCCAAGCAATGGAGATTTGATTCAAGTTGCTCAGGTATGAGGTGTGGAAACTCCAACTTAGAGCAGAAATGAATCAAGGTGTGAGGTTGCAAATGAAACATGATAGGTATTTATAGATTTCGAGCCACCGTTAGGATCGTTCCTTGATTTACGAGCTTCAATCTTGGCCCTCCATATGTGCCCATTGTTTTACAAACCTATGGGTTCCCCAAAACAAGCTCATGGTGTTGAAAAACCAAGAACCAAAGCCAGAAACCAGCTGCTGATTGCAGAAACTGGTTTTTGCAGAACTCGGCAGCTCTCGCGCCCCGCGTAAGAGTTAGACTCTTCTTACGCGCCCCGCCTGAGTCAAGTTTGGCAGATTTGCAGTTTAGGTCCCTGATGTTGTCAATCTTGGTTTTCGATGCTTTTTCGGCACATTTGGCGTTAACCCCATTTCAAGGCTCTAAAATGAAGTTAAAGTATAGGGAACATAAAACATGCTCAAAAATATATCGGATGTCAGTTCGTTTGGCCGTACGGTTGCGTTGTTCGGTTAATTACGACGAAACATGTACGCACGCGAAAAACGATCAAAATTTACGCGACGAATGGAATTTTATCATGCCAATCACTAAAATAAAATATTTTAATGATCACATAAATTTTTGGATGTCCGGATATATTCGGAACGTAAGATATGCGCGAAAATGCAAATGTGATGTTTGGAAAATTCATGGACTTTTGTGTTGTTGTTTGTGTTGTTTGGAAAATTCATGGACTTTTGCAACCCGTATTTCTCCCATCTATTCCTAACATAGTATTCAACAACTGGAAACGCTAATCTCTTTCCCAGAAAATACCCAAACAACACATTAGCAAATCTATCCTGAACCTGTCTTACCGAAGCAATCGGTATAGTTACATCTACGTCTTCAACAGCTTTGGAATTTTCCATGAAGTGAAAGTTTACCTTTTGAGTAGGTTTGATTGTGGCCAATTTTTCAGCATAAGATTGCACATTACTTCGGTTATCCTTCAGATCTGGTTGGATAACTGGTCCTTTGTTATTAACATTGTTGCACCCTAGTTCATCAGCATGGTCATGTTTAAAACCCAAGTCAACCGGCACCGTAATCTTTGTCAGCTCACCAATCACATTAATCATCCTTGGTTCCGTGACCTGCTGCTGAACAATTCCCCGACGAGGCAAAAAGGTAGTCCCTTCTACATCAACTACACGGCTTTCAATATCCTGAAAGGATATCGGCGGCTTGAATCGGCTATCATGCACGTTACCCTCAGACTTTTTACGTTCATCCATACTAATGAAATCGGCTATGATCCATTCCTTTTTACGTTCATCCATACTAATGCACGTTACACTCAGAATTTTTACCCTCAGACTTTTTACGTTAATCCATAAGTACACATGCTTCACCCCAAAACAGTTTGAAAACAGTAAAAGAGGGGACTATGTACTCACTTGAGAGTGCTTAGGAGTCTTGAACAACTACCAAGCAAGCTAGAGGGAGCACAGAATCAAACGGCACCTAATATTGATAACTACATAAATAAACCGGACCTAAAACGGAAGATCGGATAGGATGAGGTCTCATAAACCAAATGAGTGTGGGAACTCATATGATATGGTTTAACAAGGCCTACAAACTAAAAGGAAACTTAACCTAAGTGCTTACGACCCGTTTAGGTAGCTTACGCTACTTTAACGCGTCGTTCGCGCAAAACGCGTTCGGACTGCCTAACTAGTCCTATGACAAGTATTATATGCCCTAATAGGTTTAATTATGTTGCATAATCAGTTAAGTGACAAAAGTTTGGGTTACATATGCTTAAATATCAATTATGCATAAAAAGGGTATTTTGGTAATTTCCCTAAGGCATATAAACTACCTATCATACAACTACTTAAACGAAGTGACCATAAGGTATAACCTTGGAAGGTTATTCCCTATACAACTATGGTCACTAAACATGTTTGTTCGGATCCTAATGATCGACCAAACGGGTCTAGTTCGAAAGTCTAAGCGGTTGTTTAGACCGCTTGACTTACGACTCTATATAAGCACTAAACCTAAAGTGACGAGCTAAACATGCCAAAACATGTTTAGTTAAGTTAGAAAACATGTTTGGTATCAAAATAAACGGTTTTGATACCTAAAAGTAGTTTGGTTACAAAATACGCGAGAATATGCATTTTGGCCGAAACTACGACTCGTCACTAACCTAGATAACGTGGTAATCAGTAGGTATAGTCACTAGGGACTAAAACCATCATGATTACGCTCACGTTATGAAGTTCAAACGAACTTCATGTTGACCATAAACTGGTCAAAGCATAAAGTCAAACAAAGTTTGACCTTTAAACGAAAAACGCATAAAAGAACGAAGGAATACTTACAAAGGGTCCCCGCAAGCAAACCTTGATCCAAATAGCTCAGGTATGAAGCAAGGCTTCAACTTAGAGCACATTAGATCAGATTTGTGTGAGTTGCAACAATGAAGCTTGGGGGTATTTATAGAATTCCTTGAACTGTTAAGATTGTTTATCGAAAATCGAGCTTCAATCTCAACCATCCAAGTGTGCCCCTTGATTTGGAATACCATGGGCACTTAAAATAGCCCCTAGAAAGCTTAAAATACCATTTGCAAGTTACCAAAACCGTTGGAACAGCTGGTAACAGCTGGAAAAATGGTTTTTGTAGGTCTGATGCTCCCACGCGGCCCGCGTAAGAGTCATAGAGGACTTACGCGGCCCGCCTAAGCTCCATTTCAGCAAACAAAGTTTTATAAATTGCAATTTCAGTCCCTGTTAGTGTTAAAGCTCATTTCTGACACCTTTGAGGCCAGTTAAGCCAACTTTAAGGCCCTAAAATGATGACCTAACATTGTGGACATGAAAGATGCTCAAAAATATGCCGGATGTTGGTTCGTTTGGTCGTACGATCGCGATATTCGCCTAATTACGACGAAATGCGCACGAACGCGAAAAACGATCCAAACTACGCGACGAATGGATTTTTCTTATGCCAAACACTAAAATAAAATATTTTAATGCTTACAAAAATTTTTGGATGTCCGGATGTCTTCAGAACGTAAGATATGCGCGAAAATGCAAACTTATGGACTTTTTGACGCTTTTAGTCCCTGAATGAGCATAAAGTTTATTTTAGCACACCAAACACCTCAAAGCCTATTTCTAGCTATGTAAAGGATATTTAGGGTATATTTAACTTATGATCAAGTTCCGGAATGTTCGTTACAGTACGAGTTGACATACTTTCGCAGTTTGTTGAATTTAGTCCCTGTAAGCGAACAAACTTGATTTCGGCATACCAAACCATCCAAAACTTATTTCTAAGTTATGTAAAGGTTATTTAAGGTATGTTAAGCCTATTTCACTTTTCCGGAGTGTTTATTGCATTAAACTGGTTATATTTACGCGTCAGATCGCGTATAACCTTCCAGAACGCGATTTAAAGCCCGAAATCAAACAAGAATTGATATGTGCAAACGATACACATATTTATACAAATCCCAAGTATGAAATACAATATTTCATTGGTTTGGCATTTGTTTGATGGTTGAAGTGACACAGGTGTCACATACTGGGATGCCGGAGGCTCTGTAAATTTGATTAAAAAAAGGCTCTGTACTTCAAATGTTCTTCAACCCCACACTCCACTTCATATTTCTCTTTCAACAATTTTGGTGAAAATTCAAGTTTCACACTTCACGGTGATGCAAAAGTTGTTAACAACGGTTCGTCCGTACAACTCACTGCTCCATTACAGTCCAGTGCTGGAAGATTAACATACAAAAACCCCATCAATTTTTATTCAGGAATTCCTAACAAAATGGTGTCGTTTTCAACATACTTCTCATTTTTGGTTTATTCGGGTTCAGGTAATGGAGATGGGTTGGCTTTTGTTGTGTTTGCAGATGGGTCTCATTTGTTTGATGGTGATATCGTATCGGATGAAAAGAATGAAGCCATGATAGAAGGTACAGAGCAGAGTTGGATCGGAGAAGAAAGGTTTTCGCCAGAGAATAAAGGTCTTCGCAGGAACTGCACCAACTCGTCGGAACAAAGTTCGATTCAGTGTTCAGTTGAATTGAATTAAATTTTTAGAGAGAGAGAGAGAAAGAGATGCCGGTGAGAGTGGGTTTGAATTGAATTTTTAGAGAGAGAAAGAGAGGGGTGAGTGATAATATTTTTTTAATATATACTAAAAGATTAACTGAAATGACATTAATACCCTCACATGCATTGAATGTGAGGGCAGTTAACCAAGAAAAACAAACGTCGTTAGTGTTAAAGGTTATACTCGTAGCAAAACATGAACATAATGGTTGGTTTTTGCCGATTTCATAGTGAAAGGTATAAAGTGCAGTTTGAGGCAAACATAAAGGTTGTTTTCTGCAATTTTTTCTCTTAATTATCAGGTTTACTTAGTTAAATGTCGGGTCAAAGTAATTAAAATAAAAGTCAAACGAGTCGGTTGTTAAATAAAATTCATAACTAATGATGTAGAAGCAATAATATCAGTTTTGTCACTTTAATAACTTGGTAAATATTAATTGAACATGTCTAGGCATGTTCAACCCGACAATTCTAAGTATAGGCTCGGTTCGCAACCGAAAGTAGCAAAAGTTGACTTTTGCTTTGACTTTCAGTTCTGACCCGATTTAGCTTAGTTTAGTTATGCCTTAGGATTCCTTTAGGACCATATTATATGTTAGTATAACCCTCTGAGGTCATACAACATGGTTCCATAGAAATCCTAGTTCATTGCATGTTTCCGTTAAATGCTTAAAAGTTGACCGTTATGCCCTTTTACCATTAAAACGAGATTTTTGAAAATATGAGAGGGCAAAAACCTTTATTACTGATATTTAAGTATGTCCTAAAGATTTGACATCAGTTTATGGTCTGAAATGAGAGTTATGCTCGATATCGTAAAATGAAGGTTTTTTATTAATTAAACGACATTTTTGACATAAATCCTATTTAAACCCAATTTTTGGCACCAAACTTTCTACCCACTGTTATAATATAATATTTTGGGATTTTTAGAAATTTTTGTCAAATTTTTACTGACCGTAACATAGAGTTCTAGCGTAAATTCGGTAATTGACAATAAAACCCTTTTTGTTAATAAAATGAGTTTTACACATCATTTTGATACCAAACCTTTTTCTACTGATTTAATACATTCAATAAATTATTTTAAACAAGTTGAGACTAATCAAAACCTCAGATTTCCCTAACCAACCTGAATATCGTCAACTACCGACTTTTACGCCTATTAAGCGCATAGTATGGTTTAAAACCATATTTAACTCTTAAGACTTGTTACCTACTGATTTTAAAGATAAATTTTTATACTTTAACAGTAAATATAAGTCTTGAACTCAGATTTCCAAATTTGACCTTAAACCATATGTGAAATGACCAAAATGCCCCTACGGTGCATAATTTGGCCATAAATGATTAAACACACATATGTATGTATATCTTGCTGATGTAACTTTTCAAAATTAATATTTTTACTGTATAATTTAGAATAGAACCTCAGTTTACTATTTAACCTCTTTTATAAACTTTGAAATGACCAAAATACCCTTATGGGGCTTAAATCGGTTTTAAATTCAATTTGGGCATAATGGAAGATATCCTACTGATATCACAACATATTTAAAGCATATTAACTGGTGGAACTTGTACAAGACTCATTTGGTGACCCGTTATGCATATACACGTTCGGTACGGTTTATGTTGTAACAACTCGTGTTTTAGAACTCTTTTGTGCGCTTAGTGTAACGTGTTTGAACATTATGTGATTATGTGAACGACGATGAGTAATGAAATGTTATGTATGATATGTGTTTTGTGTAATGTATGTATGTATGTATGTATATAAACGAGCCCAAACGCACAACACAACCCGATCGCACAAGCCCATTCGGGCTACACTTTTGTATTCGGATCAAGGACAGCCCATGATGGGTTCGGCCCACTCCCTTTTGTTGCATAACACTTAGGAGATAGGGTATACTCCTCATAATTTGCAAAACACAACACACACACACAAACCCTACGACCTCTTTCTCTCCTCTCGAAGCCGACGCCAAACAACATCCTTTCTCCACCGAAGACTCTCTATATGGATTAGAACGATTGTTTGTTCTTGTTTTAGAGTTGAGCTTTATGGAATTTTATCTTGCACATCATGGCTTCTCTCTGGTTCCCAAGGCGATTTTGGCGTCTCCTCTAGAAACCCTAGTTCTTGATTTTCAACCTTCATCTTGATAGATCTGGGTTAGGTATTGGGGTTTTGTCGATCCTTCTGAGTAAGGTTTCTAGACTCTACCCTGGTTTCTAATCTTTTGAAATTGGGATTAGGGTTTTCGTTTCTTATTTTAGGGTTTCAGTAGCTATTTATCGCCTAGTTTCTTTGTCTTTGTTCTGTTCTTTTTTGTTGCATGGTTTTCTGAGTTTATCGACATGGATACAAGCAATAATTCAGGTCCGGATATACGTAACAAATCTGGTAATACTACACAGGATGATAGGGGTAAGCCGCCTTTACCATTCAAGGGTATCGCCAGCCGAGTAGTAGATATTGATGGTAATACACTGGTGCCACGGCGGGGTAGCTTTCACACATCACAATCTGATCCGAAACTGATTAATGTCATTGATGAGCTTACAAAGATCACTGTTCCAGTGAATTCTGAGAATGCGCAACTTGATCAGACTTTTATTGAGGGAGAAAATTCGAATACTACTGGATTTCCCCAGAATGTTCAGGGTTCGTATGCTGATAGGGTTAAATTAAATACAAGCGCGAAGCGAGAGGTTAACTTCAGGCTCCTTGAATCTGCAGAAATGGTGGAGGAAGCCGATGTTGTTATTCCTAAGGAAGCAGTTCGTCAGGTACAAAAGAAATTTGAGAATGTACTGTATGGTTACTTTCTTGGTGATAGACTGCCTTTTCCAGTTGTTGAATATTATGTTAAGAATGTTTGGGCAAAGTATGGTTTCATAAAGCTGATGATGAATTCAGATGGCTTTTTCTTTTTTAAATTTGAATCTAAGGAGGGTATGAACAAAGTTCTTGAAGGCGGACCATGGTTGATCAGAAAAATGCCTTTGTTCCTTAATATATGGGGTCCGACAGTCAGTCTAAAGAAGGACGGTATTAAATCTGTTCCTGTTTGGATAAAGTTACATAATGTCCCTCTTGCTGTCTACACGGATGATGGTCTAAGTCTCCTGGCTTCGAAGGTTGGCATACCAAAAAGGTTAGATAGTTATACAGCTGTAATGTGCATTGAGAATTGGGGTAGAACCAGTTATGCTCGTGCTATGGTAGAGATAAATGCAGATAATGATTTAAAAAATCATATAGTGGTTGCTATACCAAAACTGGATGAAGAGGGTTTTGTGACGGAAAAAATCAAAATAGAATATGAATGGAGACCTCACCGTTGTGAAACTTGTTGTTTATTTGGCCACAATAATATGTCATGCCCAAAGAGTCCTAAGGAGAAAGCTAAACAGGTTACTATTGATGAGGATGGGTTCATTACGGATAAAAGGAAAACAGCCAAATATGCTTTTCCACAGAAAAAGCAAAAGCCGAAATTCATGTATAAGCCAAAAACTAATTCGGTAGGAGCAAGTACTTCGGGCACTAAGACTCAATCGGACTCTAAGAGAGGCAATTCGGATGTGATCATGCACAATAAATTTGAGCCGTTAGTGGATGAGAAGGTGGAAGGGAACGAGAATAATGTAGTAGATAAAGTTTCAAAAAAACAGAGTCAGAATAATGCTGAGGAGGAGGGTTTTGTTGACCCGCTTCAAACGGAAATATCGTCTTTCATGAGTGCAAATAAAAAGAATGTTTTTTCTGAGGGGGCAAGCACTCCCGATGACATGGGTTTTTATGGATAGCATAGCCGCTTGGAATATAAGGGGTTTGAACCGGTCCCTAAAACAAAGAGAGGTTCAGCAAATAGTTAAAGATAATTGCTTGGGTGTTTGTGCCATTTTGGAATCTCATGTGGAGGTTTCAAAACTTTCAAAGGTGTGTAGTAGAGTTTTTAAAAAATGGGAATGGACTTCTAATGGCGGGGTGTGTAATAGAGGAACCAGAATCATAGTGGGTTGGAATGATGAGAATCTAGACCTTATGGTTTTAGATCAAACGGACCAGGTTATGCACGTCCTAATAAAGCCTAAAGTTGATCGTAAAAATTTATTTGTGTCGTTTGTCTATGCTAAGAACACTTATCAGGAACGAAGGGTTCTATGGCAAGACTTATGCAAACATAAGTTGGTTGTGGGAAATCGGCCGTGGATTGTTATGGGTGACTTCAACTCGGCTCTCTATATGGATGATTGTCTGCATGGCTCCTCTAACCCTACGATAGGTATGAGGGAGTTTTTTGATAGTGTTTAACATACTGAGTTGCTAGATATCCCGGGTCATGGCCTACATTTCACTTGGAATCAAAAACCAAGAGATGGTATCTGCATTCTAAAGAAGATTGACCGGGTAATGGGCAATGTAAATTTCTTGGATGACTTTCCTAATGCTCATGTGCTTTATCATCCTTATCGGTTATCGGATCACACTCCGTGCATTCTTAAAATGGCTGGAGATGTTCGGCCAAAGCCAAAACCGTTTAAGTTCGCTAATTGCATTGCTTCAAAAGATGAGTTCAAGGAGTGTGTGGCGGCTGAATGGAATAAAACGATAGAAGGTATCCCGATGCTATATGTGGTTAAAAAGCTTCGTAATTTGAAACCTCCGCTAAGGAAAATCCTTCATAAACAAGGTAACTTGCACGTTAAAGTGAATGATCTTAGAATCAAGCTGGATGAGATTCATAATCAAATAGACTTAAACCCGTTTGACGCTGCTCTTCGGGTTAGAGAATCTGATCTGTTAAAGGAGTTTCATTGTGCTGCTTATGATGAGGAATCATTTTTAAAACAGAAGGCAAAGCTTGAATGGCTTAGTGCAGGTGATGGCAACACATCTTATTTCCATAACTTTGTTAAGAATAAGAATGACAGGAACAAAATTCACTCTATTAAGGATGCTAATGGGAACCAGTTCAAGGGAGTGGGTGTCGATCAGGTTTTAGTTGATCATTATATGAAATTTCTGGGTATCAAGACTACAGTGGATCCGTTGGTTATGGAGAATCTTTTCCTAACACCGTAACTCCATTAGCGGCTGGCCATATGACTCGTCCGGTGTCCCGTGAGGAAGTCAAGGCCGCGATATTCAGTATTTGAGATAACAAGGCCCCCGGCCCGGATGGTTATACTTCGGTATTTTTTAAGAAAGCCTGGGACATTGTGGGTGAGGAGGTTTCTGTCACACCCCCAAAATCCACACACGGAGTACCACCGCTTGGAGGCGTGACATGACCAGGATCAAGCCACCAATCATATTGAACATAAGTAAAAAGTAAAAGTCATTCATCAATACGACAGGTGTTTTCAAACCAAACATAAAACAAGTGTGTAGCGGAAGCAATAATGTAAGACCCAACATAAGTTTAAGTACAAAAATGTCATAATGTTTAACAACACATTCGCGATCCATGCCCACAACGACTGTGCCTCCCGTGCAAGCTCCAAAAGCACCTATGGTCCTGCAAGGCATGTAACAGAGAGTCAACAACTAGTTGAGCGAGTTCACAGTGGGTTGTTTAGTAATAATGTTCGTTTCATAAATCGTTTGTTTGTTTAGTAACCCATGTATCGTTATCAATTACATCGCGGCCCTCCAGGCATGTTTGCGAAGATTAGTGGGGGTTTCCCATGTATTGTAGACTAGTTTTATTTGTATCGCGGCCCTCCAGGCATGTTTGCGAAGATTAAAGTATAGTTCGCGGCCATTCCAGGCATGTTTGCGAAGATCGTTCTAGTATAGTTCGCGGCCATTCCAGGCATGTTTGCGAAGATTAAAGTATAGTTCGCGGCCATTCCAGGCATGTTTGCGAAGATCGTTTTAGTATAGTTCGCGGCCATTCCAGGCATGTTTGCGAAGATTAAAGTATAGTTAAGGTTGTTGTCCTACCCAAGGAGGACGAACGTACGTATTCTACCCAAGGAGAATACGCAGGATTAATATTGGCATCCTACCCATGGAGGATGGCGGTACATATCCTACCCAAGGAGGATATGTAGGTTCCGTTTAATTTCTTTAACCCATTCCCAACCACCGGGAATCCCATGCCTTAGAAAGTGTGTGAACTCACCTGAGTTTGCTCGGTATGCTAAGTATGTGCTCAAAGTAAGTCAATCACGTCCTAAAGTACGCACGTATAGAATAATCAGTTGGTGTTCAAGTTGCTCACGTATAAGCAGGTAGCACGTAATCACAATCATACAAGTCATGTCTAACGTCTAACAGCAGTTAAATTTTCCAGTTAACACTTAACAGAATCCATTCAAGTTACAGCACAGCTCGACGAAACACATATGTTGGCGAAACAAAATATTGACGAAACACATTCTGTTTCGTCGAGGTGTCCCCTGGCGAAACAGAACTTCTGATTCGTCGACTACTCTTGGCGAAACACATTCTGTTTCGCCGAGAGTTCTGTTTCGTCGGACGTCAGTTTCGCAGACAACAGATGCAGCAGTTACGAATATACACAGAACCCTAATCATGCTAGCAGCCGTTATCAGTATCAGAAATCATATGAAGGTCAATGTGCAGAACGAATCATCACAACTCAATCATCCAAGAATCATTGTCTAGCATAAACCCTAGTTTTTGTGTATAACATATAAATTTAACATCCAACAATCATATAATTGCACCCTATCAAGATGCTAACTTGAATTCAGAATCAAATCATATTAACAACATTCAGAACCGAGCATTCGATCATATTCAGTTTCGCATAGAATTACGCATCCGATTAACCATGTATATCGCAATCAAGAACATCATACCCATATACTCCTATATAATCCAGAAATCAAGTATATACACAAACATGAATCGAGCTATTACAGAAATATTAAACCGATTAACGAACACACACTAACCGGAATAAGAGAAATACGAATCGATCGCTAAGATATCGCCGAGAACCTCCAACTGCCGTCGCACAGGAGGGAAAGGGGCTCTAGGGTTTTGGTTGTTTGATAGCAGATGTAAAAACTGATGTTGTTTCACGTTTTAAACTCAAAATAGCGTGTTGGGCCCGAACTGGGCTTCGGTGAAACTGGGCTCGGCGAAACAGACTTCTGTTTCGTCGAGATGCTTTTGGCGAAACAGTCTGTTTCGTCGAGATTTGTTATGGCGAAACACACTTGTGTTTCGTCGGGTTCTTTCATAAGTTAAGCAGTTTACGTTTCTCGACAGGTTCCATGTTATACAATCAAACACATAATCATGTAAACACAATACGTTTATTATAACACGAAGTGTACAGTTACAAGTCAGACAAGTCAAACAACTAAACAGTCAAAGTCAACGTGCATTAAATGCAAATAAAGAATGTTGGAAATTTCGAGTTGTCACATTATCCCCAACTTGAAAGAAATTTCGTCCTGAAATTTAGTATGCAGTTACTGAGGAAGCTAATAGTGTGACGTTGTTTACCTGTTTCGTATCGCGGCTCCCCGAGCATGTATGCGAAGATTACTGGTTTTCCTGGGGTGTCACATTATCCCCCCCCGTTGAGTTGGAATTTCGTCCCGAAATTCTGCAATAGTAGCTTCAGCCTCAGCAGTAGTTGCATTGGTTCCGAATAACTGGGGATATTTGAGTTCCATTTGATCTTCTCGTTCCCAGGTATACTCTGGGCCACGACGGGAGTTCCAACGAACTCGTACAAGAGGGATTCTCGTGTTCTTGAGGACCTTAACATCCTGGTCCGTGATTTCAACAGGTTCCTCGACGAAGTGCAACCGCTCGTCGATAGTGAGTTCCTTTAAGGGAACTATGTGGGTCTCATCTGACGTACACTTCTTCAGATTCGACACGTGAAAGACATTGTGAACTGCACTGAGTTCAGGTGGTAAGTTCAATCTGTAGGCCACTTTGCCTATTTTCTCAATAACCTCGAAAGGTCCAACATATCGTGGATTTAGTTTGCCGTGTTTGCCAAAACGAACCACACCCTTCCAGGGTGAAACTTTAAGTAGCGCTCGATCCCCAACCTGGAATTCGAGTAGTTTCCTGTCTCAATCAGCGTATGCTTTCTGACGGTCGCGTGCTGCCGCCATGCGTTGTCGTATTTATGCAATCTTTTCTGTAGTATCGACTACCATTTCTGGACCTGTGATTTGACTTTCTCCCACCTCTGCCCAACAGAGAGGTGACTGGCACTTACGCCCTTACAGTGCCTCGAGTGGTGCAGCTTTAATGCTGGTGTGGTAGCTGTTGTTGTAAGAAAATTTCACAAGTGGCAGATGTTTTTCCCAACCATTGCCAAAGTCAATTACGCATGCCCGAAGCATGTCTTCTAGAGTTTGAATAGTACGCTCAGACTGCCCATCCGTCTGAGGATGATAAGCTGTGCTCATGTCTAGTCGAGAGTCAAAAGATTTGTGCATTGCTTGCCACAGTTCTGAAGTAAAGCGTGCATCACGATCAGAGATGATAGAGGTTGGCACCCCGTGCCTTGAAACCATTTCTTTTAAGTAGATGTCTGCTAGGGTAGAGAACTTGTCTGTTTCCTAAATAGCCAGGAAGTGAGCAGACTTTGTGAGTCGATCCACGATCACCCAAATAGTATCATTTCCGTGCTGAGATCTAGGTAAGCCTGTAACAAAATCCATGGAAATTTGTTCCCATTTCCATTGTGGTATCTCAGGTTGTTGAAGTGAACCTGATGGTTTCTGGTATTCGGCTTTGACTCTTGTACAAGTCAGGCACTTGCTAACGTATGTCGCCATGTGGGCCTTCATGCTAGGCCACCAGTATGTAGTTTTGATATCGTGGTACATTTTATCCGAACCTGGATGTACCGAGTAGCAAGACTTATGAGCTTCATCCATTACAAGCTCGCGTAAGTTGCCATAGAGTGGGACCCAGATGCGTCCTGTCACATAGTAGGCTCCGTCTGCCTTTTGTTCTAATCTTTGCCTTGAGTCGCGTAGGGCTTCAGCCCTAACGTTTTCTGGTTTCAATGCTTCTACCTGAGCATCTCGTATTTGTGAAGGAAGACTAGACTGAATGGTGAGTTGCAACGCTCGTACACGCCTAGGTGTAGTATCCTTTCGATTGAGGGCGTCGGCCACCACATTGGCTTTGCCCGGATGGTACTTTATGGCACACTCATAATCGTTCAGCAGCTCGACCCATCTACGTTGTCGCATGTTCAACTCTTTCTGCTTGAAAATATGTTCGAGACTCCTGTGATTGGTGTAGATGGTGCCCTTAGTGCCATACAGGTAATGTCGCCATATCTTGAGCGCAAAAACAACGGCTCCCAGCTCTAAATCATGAGTAGTGTAATTCCGTTCGTGAATCTTAAGTTGGCGCGAAGCATAAGCAATGACTTTATCCCGTTGCATCAACACACATCCAAGACCTTGGATGGATGCGTCGCAGTAAACTACAAAATCGTCCGTGCCTTCAGGCAATGAGAGGATAGGTGCGCTACAAAGTCTATCCTTTAAGTGCTGAAACGCTGTCTCCTGTGTATTACCCCAACGGTAAGCAACACCTTTCTGTGTCAGTAGTGTAAGCGGCTGAGCAATCTTCGAGAAGTCTTTGATGAATCGTCTGTAATAACCTGCCAAACCCAAGAATTGGCGTATTTCTGTCGGTGTGCGAGGTGCAGGCCAGTTCTTGATCGTATCTACCTTGGATGGTTCGACATGAAACCCATCCTTGTTTACTACATGGCCTAGAAAGTGGACTTCACGAAGCCAGAAGTCGCATTTCGAAAATTTGGCGTACAGTTGTTCCGTTCGAAGGAGTTCCAAAATAAGTCGTAAGTGCTGCTCGTGTTCCTCCTGACTCTTCGAATAGATCAGGATGTCGTCAATAAAAACAATAACGAACTTGTCAAGATAAGGTTTGCACACCCTGTTCATAAGATTCCATGAAAACCGCAGGCGCGTCCGTTAGCCCGAATGGCAGGACCAAAAACTCGTAATAGCCGTAGCGAGTTCTGAATGCTGTTTTGGAGACGTCCTCATCCCGGACTCTCAGCTGATGGTATCCTGACCTTAAGTCTATCTTGGAGTAGTAGCTCGACCCTTGCAGCTGGTCGAATAAATCATCTATGCGCGGAAGAGGATAACGATTCTTGATCGTCACCTTGTTGAGTTCACGGTAGTCTATACACATCCTGAACGTACCGTCTTTCTTCTTTACGAATAACACTGGAGCTCCCCAAGGCGAAGAGCTAGGACGTATGAAACCCTTTTCCAAGAGTTCTTGTAGTTGCTTAGACAGTTCTTCCAGTTCCGTTGGAGCTAAGCGATAAGGTGCTCGAGCTATGGGTGCTACTCCTGGAGCGAGCTCGATCTGAAACTCGACCACTGGAATATCCCCAATCTGTTTCTCTTTCTTCGATGTATCAGTAACGAGTGCTAAAACAGCTGTGTGGCCGTCCTTTCGTAAACACTTCTGGGCCTTCAAGAAGGGTATGATGCCACTCACGACACCACTCTTGTCGCCTTGAACTTCGAGAGGTTCCTTGCCCGAACGAGGAATACGAATAACCTTTTCTTTACATAAGATCTCCGCTTGCTGTTGAGATAACCAATCCATACCAATGACGACGTCAAAGCTACCCAGAGTTATAGGAATGAGGTCGATAGAGAAAGTCTGACCAGCGAGGATAAGGTTACAACCCTGAACTATGTGTGGCTTCTAAACTTTTACCGTTTGCTAACTCTACGACATGTTTGGTGTTCAAAAGTGTTGGTGCGCGTTTAAGCATTTGACTAACTTTCAGAGACATATAACTGGTATCCGCACCCGAATCAAATAGTATAGTAACATAAAAGTCGTCGAGAAGAAACTTACCCATAATCACATTAGGATCGTTCCTTGCATCAGCCTGACCAATCACGAATGCTCGTTCCCTAGCACCATTGTCATCGTTATTACCCCACGTTGTTGTTTTCCCTAGTTCCCGTTTCCTTGGTTGTAGTTCTGATTCTGGTTCTGATTCAATCGTGGGCAGTGTCTCTTGAAGTGACCTTCAGCCCCACACTGATAACATCCCTTGTTACCCTGCCGTTGCTGCTGATTCTATAGATCTTGTATCTGTTGTTGTTGGTTCTGGCTTGCAGAACGTGAGTTTCTACCATCCTTGGCTCCATGACCAAGCTTGTCGCATCATTGACAATGATTTCGGTTGCACTGCCCGCTGTGGTGCAAGTTACATCGTTTGCACTTAGGGTGGTTTCCCCTGTATCCACCCTGCCATTGACTGCTGAAAGGTTGCTGACCAGGACTTTGGTTGTCATCGATCTTTCACTGTTGTGCCTGGGACAGAATCGTAGTCGAACCCTTGCCAGAGGTTCCATTCCACTTTCATTCGTTGTCACTGAGGATAGCAAAAGTAGTTGAAGTAGTAGCACCAATACGTCTAGGCAGCTTGTTCTGTTCCACTGCCTGGTCTGTGGGACGATGAGCAAGATGAGTAACATCTTGAATAGTAGCAAGATTAGCAGTCATCACATGACTTTGAATTTCTGGTACTAAGCCTTTGAGGTACCGCTCTCGGTGCGCTTGATGGGAGGTTCCACCATAGTAGGGCACAAAGTTGCCAGTTCGTTAGATCGCTTCGTATACGCCTCTATTTCTGACCCCGTCATCTTCAGGTTAAAGAACTCCACTTCCAGTTTGTGGATGTTATCATAGTTACAGTATTCTAGTTTGATTAGTTTCTTGAATTCGTCCCAAGGGGTGGCATTAGCAGCCGCCAGCCCCCAGCATCGTAACTTGCGCGTTCCACCAAGTTTGTGCAGTGTCTTCGAGACTATCAGTGGCATATTTCACCTTACTAGCCTCGGGTCATTCGCATAACCGAAGTCCGATTCGAGTTCCTCGAACTTAACGGGGGAGTCCAACAGCTCCTTCAGTGTCGTTGAAAGTAGTAGGACGACAGTCCATAAAAAGTCGTGTATATGCATACAGGTGGCTGAGCGTGTTGACTTGTCGTGTGCGTAAGAGTAACCAAAATTAAGCACAAGTGTTGAGTTACGAGAGTAGGATCTAAAAATCCTAGAGTAAGTGGCGATGGCAGGTTACACCTCCTGCCTGGGCAGCTGCGAGTGCTGCAGTGACTTGTTCAGTGATCGAAGCCGCCAACTGGGCTTGAGTTAGGTTAACGCGTCCACACATGATCTTGACATCAAGGAGAACATGTGGGTGAGAGGTTCGCGAATAGTGCGAAGAGAGTGAGCACCCAAGTATTCTCAAGCAACAACATATAGTAGGTTCTGTAATCTAAGCATACCGCGAGCAAAGTTCTATGTAGTTCTAGCATGTAGGTAAAGTAACATGAATAGTAGTACCTATGATGTTGAGCCTTGCACGTGGAGCGAAGCGTCGTTGTGGATCGTTGAGAGCACTGTTCTGGTTATAGTCTGGTTTTAACGAAATCGTTTTCCCTTTATTAAAACCGAGTTCTCTATAACCAATGGCTCTGATACCAATCTGTCACACCCCCAAAATCCACACACGGAGTACCACCGCTTGGAGGCGTGACATGACCAGGATCAAGCCACCAATCATATTGAACATAAGTAAAAAGTAAAAGTCATTCATCAATACGACAGGTGTTTTCAAACCAAACATAAAACAAGTGTGTAGCGGAAGCAATAATGTAAGACCCAACATAAGTTTAAGTACAAAAATGTCATAATGTTTAACAACACATTCGCGATCCATGCCCACAACGACTGTGCCTCCCGTGCAAGCTCCAAAAGCACCTATGGTCCTGCAAGGCATGTAACAGAGAGTCAACAACTAGTTGAGCGAGTTCACAGTGGGTTGTTTAGTAATAATGTTCGTTTCATAAATCGTTTGTTTGTTTAGTAACCCATGTATCGTTATCAATTACATCGCGGCCCTCCAGGCATGTTTGCGAAGATTAGTGGGGGTTTCCCATGTATTGTAGACTAGTTTTATTTGTATCGCGGCCCTCCAGGCATGTTTGCGAAGATTAAAGTATAGTTCGCGGCCATTCCAGGCATGTTTGCGAAGATCGTTCTAGTATAGTTCGCGGCCATTCCAGGCATGTTTGCGAAGATTAAAGTATAGTTCGCGGCCATTCCAGGCATGTTTGCGAAGATCGTTTTAGTATAGTTCGCGGCCATTCCAGGCATGTTTGCGAAGATTAAAGTATAGTTAAGGTTGTTGTCCTACCCAAGGAGGACGAACGTACGTATTCTACCCAAGGAGAATACGCAGGATTAATATTGGCATCCTACCCATGGAGGATGGCGGTACATATCCTACCCAAGGAGGATATGTAGGTTCCGTTTAATTTCTTTAACCCATTCCCAACCACCGGGAATCCCATGCCTTAGAAAGTGTGTGAACTCACCTGAGTTTGCTCGGTATGCTAAGTATGTGCTCAAAGTAAGTCAATCACGTCCTAAAGTACGCACGTATAGAATAATCAGTTGGTGTTCAAGTTGCTCACGTATAAGCAGGTAGCACGTAATCACAATCATACAAGTCATGTCTAACGTCTAACAGCAGTTAAATTTTCCAGTTAACACTTAACAGAATCCATTCAAGTTACAGCACAGCTCGACGAAACACATATGTTGGCGAAACAAAATATTGACGAAACACATTCTGTTTCGTCGAGGTGTCCCCTGGCGAAACAGAACTTCTGATTCGTCGACTACTCTTGGCGAAACACATTCTGTTTCGCCGAGAGTTCTGTTTCGTCGGACGTCAGTTTCGCAGACAACAGATGCAGCAGTTACGAATATACACAGAACCCTAATCATGCTAGCAGCCGTTATCAGTATCAGAAATCATATGAAGGTCAATGTGCAGAACGAATCATCACAACTCAATCATCCAAGAATCATTGTCTAGCATAAACCCTAGTTTTTGTGTATAACATATAAATTTAACATCCAACAATCATATAATTGCACCCTATCAAGATGCTAACTTGAATTCAGAATCAAATCATATTAACAACATTCAGAACCGAGCATTCGATCATATTCAGTTTCGCATAGAATTACGCATCCGATTAACCATGTATATCGCAATCAAGAACATCATACCCATATACTCCTATATAATCCAGAAATCAAGTATATACACAAACATGAATCGAGCTATTACAGAAATATTAAACCGATTAACGAACACACACTAACCGGAATAAGAGAAATACGAATCGATCGCTAAGATATCGCCGAGAACCTCCAACTGCCGTCGCACAGGAGGGAAAGGGGCTCTAGGGTTTTGGTTGTTTGATAGCAGATGTAAAAACTGATGTTGTTTCACGTTTTAAACTCAAAATAGCGTGTTGGGCCCGAACTGGGCTTCGGTGAAACTGGGCTCGGCGAAACAGACTTCTGTTTCGTCGAGATGCTTTTGGCGAAACAGTCTGTTTCGTCGAGATTTGTTATGGCGAAACACACTTGTGTTTCGTCGGGTTCTTTCATAAGTTAAGCAGTTTACGTTTCTCGACAGGTTCCATGTTATACAATCAAACACATAATCATGTAAACACAATACGTTTATTATAACACGAAGTGTACAGTTACAAGTCAGACAAGTCAAACAACTAAACAGTCAAAGTCAACGTGCATTAAATGCAAATAAAGAATGTTGGAAATTTCGAGTTGTCACAGTTTCAGATGCTGTTCTCCAGTTTTTTGAGAATGGGAAGTTGCTCCAGCAAGTAAACCATACTATAATTGCTCTTGTGCCCAAAATCCCTACTCCTAGTTCAGTCTTAGAGTACCGGCCAATTTCTTGTTGCAATGTCATTTTTAAATGCATTAGTAAAATTTTGTCGGATAGAATAAAAGGCAGTCTGGCTAGCTTGGTTGATATAAATCAATCTGCGTTCATCCCTGGTCGGAAGATTTCTGATAACATCCTTCTCACGCAGGAGCTTATGCATAATTACCATATTGATAGGGGAAAAGAAAGGTGTGCTTTTAAAATCGATATCCAGAAAGCTTATGATACAGTTAGCTGGTCTTTTCTCAAGTCTATCTTAACTGGTTTTGGTTTTCCTCATAAAATGGTTGATTGGATTATGACGTGTGTGTCCACTGCTTCTTTCTCGCTAAGTATTAATGGGAATCTTTGTGGCTTTTTCAAAGGTAAGAGGGGTCTTAGACAGGGAGATCCCATTTCCCCTTACCTATTCACCTTAGTAATGGAGGTTCTTTCGTTGATGTTACATAAAGCTGCTGATCAGAATCCTGCATTCAGATACCATGATAAGTGCAAACAACAGAAGATTATAAATGTGTCGTTTGCTGACGATCTGTTCCTGTTTGTCAACCCGGATCTGGTTTCGGTTAAAGTGATGAGAGATACATTGGACTTGTTTACTAGATGCTCGGGTTTAACTCCAAATTTAGCCAAAAGCACGGTTTTTTTAGTAATGTTTCGTCTAGGGTAAAACAGGAAATCTGCTCTCTTTTGCCGTTTCAAGAGGGAGATCTTCCTGTAAGGTATTTGGGCGTTCCGCTTATATCTACCAAGCTTATGTATAAAGATTGCAGAATTCTAGTGGACCGGGTAGACAAAAAGATTGATCACTGGATGAATAAGTCTCTCTCCTTTGCGGGAAGGCTTCAATTGATTAATTCGGTTATCTCGGCTATGCACATTTACTGGGCCTCTGTATTTATGCTCCCAACTCGCATTATAAATGATATTGAAAAAAGGATGCGCAATTTTTTATGGAGTGGTGGTTCAGCTAGAGGTTCTACTCCTAAAGTGGCTTGGAAAAAAGTTTGTCTCCCTAAATCGGAAGGTGGATTGGGCATTAGAAGAATCCATGATATGAACAGAGCGCTTCTCACCAACCATATTTGGAGTATTCTTCTTAAAAGAGACTCTCTTTGGGTTAAATGGGTACACTCTTACAGGATTAAGGGTAAGAATTTTTGGGACATTCCATATAGAGGTAGTATGAGTTGGGGTTGGAGGAAAATCTTATCTATCCGGGCCTCCATTCGGCCGTTTATTTGGTACTCTATTCGTGATGGACGTCAAACTAGTGCATGGAATGACAACTGGTGTCAACATAGTCCTTTGCGTGATTTTATTACCCCTAGACGGATACATGGGGCAGGCTTTAGTATGCAAACTACTGTGTCAGGACTTATTGATCATCAAAATGGTTGGAAGTGGCCGGAAGCTTGGTATGATTTGTACCCGGTTCTGATTAATCTAACACCGC
The DNA here is from genome assembly GCA_030545235.1 of Helianthus tuberosus. Classification (NCBI taxonomy): domain Eukaryota; kingdom Viridiplantae; phylum Streptophyta; class Magnoliopsida; order Asterales; family Asteraceae; genus Helianthus; species Helianthus tuberosus. Next base: position 117,118,271 of record CM060452.1, on the reverse strand, counting down.
CGACCCTTGATCATGACGTTCCAGATAAGATAATTTGGAAGGATAGACAAGGTAAACAAAGGGAGTTCAGTGTTAGCGAGGTTTGGGAGAACATCCGATCGCGTGAGGAAGTCGTTAGTTGGGTTGATTTGGTGTGGTTTAGCCAATGTATTCCGAGACATTCTTTCCATATGTGGTTGGTCATCAAGAACAAACTGAAAACTCAAGATCGGATGGGTGTTTGGGATGCGGGGAGTGCTACCAATCTAAATCTTATGTGTTGTCCGCTTTGTAGACATGGTGAAGATTCTCGTGATCACTTATTCTTTGAATGCTCTTATGCGATGCAAGTTTGGAATTCGGTTAAGGGAATGGATTATATGGACACAGTAGATCCTAACTGGGACTCTATTATGACATGGTTTGCTCAACACCCTACAGGTAAGTCGGCTGAGAGGGTTATTAGTAAACTGGTTGTGGCAGCTTCTACTTATTTCATTTGGCAAGAGAGAAATAATAGGCTTTTCTCTTCAAACCAGCGTAATGCCACTATGATTGCCAACATTATTCTCCATATGGTTCGCATGAAATTGATGACATTCAAGGCAGGGAGAGGATCCAAGAACCCGCTATTGTTAGAAAGGTGGAAGTTCCAAGTGAAGACTTTAAGCATAGACCCGGGCTAGAGTCTGTTTATAGTTGAGTTATTGTTGGTGTTGCCATTGTTTCGGCTTCTGGTTATTTTCTTTTGGTTGTTTTTTTTTTGTTTGGGTGAGTGTGGATGGTTGTTTTGTTTGGTTTGTGCTAGTCTTGGTATGCCAAGGCTTGCTCTAGTGTGCTCTTTGGGCACACTCGTGTGATTCTTTATTCTTTATTTATAAAATTCACCGGGGTAACCCCTTTACCCAAAAAAAATTCGGATCCTTAATCGGTTAGTGTTTCATGTTATGTGTTTGTAAATGATGTTATGATTCCATGGTTTGATATAAGGGTTAGGGTTGCATGATTAGTTATGAATGATGAGGTTTAGTGTTCATGAAATCGGCTCACATATGTGTGTTTGATAAAGTTCATGTTAACTGGATTTGCATATTCTTGTTCTAGAACCGAATGCTTGTTAATCGGCTGCATGTTTGTGAAATTGGATTAGTTGTATGATCGACTATGAAGTGTTACATGATGATTTGAAACCCCTAGATGGATATGATTAAGTGTTAGGATTATTGTTCATGTTTTGATGTTGTTTAGGGTTCATAAGAATTAATGTTAAAACCCTTGTTTGATCGATTTATTTGTATGAATGGAAACTGTTAGTTGTTGATTGATTATCTACATAAATGGAAACAATATAACTGATTGCCATGATTTCGGATATTAAACAACCAATCGCACAAGTTGTCGATCGCACAAGATCAAGTCACACAAGACTTGATCTGATCGCACAAGCTCAGTCGCACAAGATGTCCCCAGTCGCACAAGATTTATGAATCGCACAAGTTGTAATGTTTGTTTAACTGTTGGGCCGTGTATATATCATGTTGGGCTGGGCTAGTTTCCAATCGCACAATCCAAAATGAATCGCACAAGTTGACCGGATCGTACAAGCCGTCCGGATCGCACAAGATGTCCCCAGTCGCACAAGATTTATGAATCGCACAAGTTGTAATGTTTGTTTAACTGTTGGGCCGTGTATATATCATGTTGGGCTGGGCTAGTTTCCAATCGCACAATCCAAAATGAATCGCACAAGTTGACCGGATCGTACAAGCCGTCCGGGCCAATGGCGAGCGGGTCATTAGTTAGATAGCGCTATTTAGGTCTGACAAGCCTCACACCGTGCCGCAGAGGATGGGCGTGAACTAATGGATCTGGGCACGTCAATGATGATAGACATTGACAGTTCAGGGCACATAAACATGACTACAGTCAGCAGTCGATATGGTAACGAGTCTAGTAGTATATACATGGGGTAGCCCCACGGCCGAAAAGCCAGATAACTAGACATGGGGTAGCCCCCACGGCTGGATTGCCAGAGTAAATGGGATAACAAATCACGTTTTCAACTATGGGGTAACCCCCACGGCAGGGATGCCAGTTAAAGGAAACTGTTTTGGGAACAACTTAAAACAAACACCCAACTGTGAACTCGCTCAACATTGTTGTTGACTCGTTTCTACATGCTTTGCAGGTCAATAGGTACTTAGCTGGAGCTTGCATGGGGAAGAGTCGTTGTGGGACATGGACAGCTGTGTGCCATGTTAAACTTTGAAACATTTAAACTTATGTTTTGGCTTTAAACATTATGCTTCCGCTTGCAACTTAAACTATGTTTTGTTTGGACACCAATTGTATTGGTTGGATTTTTATAATTACTTACATGCTTGTTCAATATGATTGTTGGCTGGATCCTGGTCAGTCACGCCTCCAAGCGGTGATACTCCGCGGGTGGATTTTGGGGGTGTGACAGATTGGTATCAGAGCCATTGGTTATAGAGAACTTGGTTTTAATAAGGGAAAACGTTTTTGTTAAAACCAGACTATAACCTGTACAGTGCTCTACCATCCACAACGAAGCTTCACTTCACGTGCAAGGCTCGACATCCTAGGTGATATGGTTTAAGTTTTATTGCCTACTTGCTAGATTACATAGAACTTTGCTTATGGTATGCTTAGATAAACGTAGCAACTATAGTTTGAAAACACATGTATGCTTACTCTCTTCTGTCATCGCACTTTCACGAACCTCTCTCACTCATGTTTTCCTTTGATATGAAGAATCATGAGTGGACGCGTTAACATGACTCAAGCCCAGTTGACGGCTCTGATTAACCAACAAGTTGCTGCGGCACTTGCAGCAGCACAGGCAAGAGGTCAACCTGCACAACCTCCTGTGTGCACCTTTAAAACTTTTATGGACTGCCGACCTACTACTTTCAGCGGCACAGAAGGAGCGGTAGGCCTCCTCCACTGGTTTGAAAAGCTCGAATCTGTTTTTGAGATGTGTGAATGCCCTGAGGCTCGCAGGGTGAAGTATGCTACCGGTACTCTTGAGGGTTTAGCGCTCACGTGGTGGAACGCTCAGGTTCAAATGCCGGGGTTGGTTGCTGCTAACGCCACCCCATGGAACAACTTTAAGGAAATGATCAAAGAGGAGTATTGCAATCGTGATGAAATTCACAAACTGGAAGTCGAGTTCTTCAACCTCAAGATGACGGGGTCGGAAATTGAAGCGTACACGAAAAGATCGAATGAGCTTTCTATTCTGTGTCCTACTATGGTGGATCCTCCCATCAAACGCATCGAACTATACCTTAAGGGGTTAGTGCCAGAGATCCAAAGTCATGTGACTTCGGCTAACCTCGCCACCATCCAGCAAGTTGTTCAATTGGCTCATCGTCTCACTGATCAGGCGGTGGAGCAGAACAAGTTACCAAAGCGCATTAGTGCTACAACTACTTCAGATGCTCCTAGCGATAACAAGCGGAAATGGGATGGAACTTCAAGCAAAGGTTCAACTTCTGTTCAGTCTCAGTCTCAGCAGAGGAGGACTGACGACTACAAGAGCCCTACTCAGCAATCATCTGGTAGTCAAAGTCATGGTGGGTACAAGGGAAATCACCCCAAATGCAATCGCTGTAACCTACACCACAGCGGCCCATGCACCAGGAGTAACTGTCATCGGTGCAATAAGCCAGGTCACGCAGCAAAGGATTGCAGAAGCTTATACCCCGCAAACCAGAATCGTCAGCAACAACAAGCCCAACAAAATCAACGCCAGCAGCAGCAGCAAGGTAACAACAAAGGGTGCTTTCAGTGTGGAGCTGAAGGCCACTTCAAGAGAGATTGTCCCCAACTGAACAGGAACCAGAACAACAACAACAACAACAACAACCAGGGGAATGGAAACAACGGGGGTAACAACGGCAATGGTGCAAGGGGTCGTGTGTTCGTTATTGGCCAGGGAGAAGCGAGGAATGATCCCAATGTTGTGATGGGTAAGTTCCTACTGGACGACTTTTATGTTACTGTATTATTTGATTCGGGTGCTGATACTAGCTACGTGTCCCTAAAAGTTAGTCAAATGCTTAAGCATACCCCAACACTATTGAACACCAAGCACACTGTAGAGTTAGCTAATGGTAAAAGTTTAGAGGTCACCCACATAGTCAAGGGTTGTAACATTGTTCTTGCTGGTCACACCTTCTCCATCGACCTCCTTCCTATCGTCTTGGGTAGCTTCGACGTTGTCATTGGGATGGACTGGTTATCCCAACATCAAGCAGAGATTCTTTGCAACGAGAAGATTGTCCGTATTCCTCGGCCAGGGGATGAACCTCTATTGATTCGTGGCGACAAGAGTGGTGCTGTTGTGAGCATCATCTCCTTCCTTAAGGCTCAGAAGTGTTTGCGAAAGGGCCACACTGCTATTTTGGCTCTTGTTACTGATACCTCGAAGAAAGAGAAGAAGATAGAAGATTTTCCGATTGTACGTGACTTCCCTGAGGTATTTCCTGAGGAACTACCTGGCCTTCCGCCTCATCGTCAGGTCGAGTTTCCCATCGAGCTAGCTCCTGGAGCAGCACCTATAGCTCGTGCACCTTATCGTTTAGCCCCATCAGAACTAGAAGAACTGTCTACGCAACTACAAGAACTCTTGGATAAGGGTTTTATTCGCCCTAGTTCTTCGCCCTGGGGAGCTCCAGTCTTGTTTGTGAAGAAGAAGGACGGTACCTTCCGTATGTGTATCGACTATCGAGAACTCAACAAGGTGACCGTGAAGAATCGTTATCCTCTTCCACGCATTGATGACCTATTCGACCAGTTGCAAGGGTCGAGCTTTTACTCGAAGATTGACTTGAGATCAGGATATCACCAGCTGAGAGTTCGAGAAGAGGACGTCTCCAAAACAGCCTTTAGAACTCGTTATGGACACTACCAGTTTTTGGTCATGCCTTTTGGGCTGACAAACGCACCTGCGGTCTTCATGGACTTGATGAATCGAGTGTGCAAGCCTTACCTGGACAAGTTCGTTATAGTTTTCATCGACGACATCCTGATCTGTTCTAAGAGTCAGGAAGAACACGGGCAACATTTACGACTTATTTTGGAACTCCTTCGAACGGAACAACTTTATGCAAAGTTCTCGAAATGCGACTTCTGGCTTCGTGAAGTCCATTTCCTAGGCCACGTGGTAAACAAGGATGGGATTCATGTTGATCCATCTAAGGTAGACTCGATTAAGAACGGGCCTGCACCTCGCACACGAACGGAAATTAGCCAATTCTTGGGTTTGGCGGGTTACTACAGGAGGTTCATCAAGGATTTCTCCAAGATTGCGCAACCTCTCACTTCACTAACGCAGAAAGGCGTTGTTTATCGATGGGGAAATGCACAAGAATCAGGATTTCAGCACTTAAAGGATAGGCTTTGCAGTGCACCTATTCTTTCATTGCCAGAGGGTACAGACGACTTTGTGGTTTACCGCGACGCATCAATTCAGGGTCTTGGTTGTGTTTTGATGCAACGGGATAAAGTTATTGCGTACGCCTCACGTCAACTTAAAGTTCATGAAAGGAACTACACTACACACGATCTAGAGCTGGGAGCTGTTGTTTTTGCACTTAAGATATGGAGACACTACCTGTACGGTACCAAGTGCACCATTTACACCGATCACAGGAGTCTCGAGCATATCTTCAAACAGAAGGAACTGAATATGCGACAACGACGATGGGTCGAGCTACTGAATGATTACGAATGCTCGATCAGGTACCACCCAGGCAAAGCCAACGTTGTGACTGACGCCCTCAGTCGAAAGGACACTACGCCTAATCGCGTACGAGCTTTACAACTCACTATTCAATCTAGTCTTCCTGCACAGATACGAGACGCTCAGGTGGAAGCATTGAAACCAGAAAACATCAGGGCTGAAGCCCTACGCGGCTCAAGGCAACGATTAGAACAAAAGGAAGACTGTGACAACTCGATTCCAAGATTTCCACCTTCGCATTTATTGCACGTTAATGGTTTAAGTTGTTTGTTACACGACTTGTTTGTTTCACAACCTTACACGTTTGTAAAACGTTAAACCATATTGTGGTTGCTTATATATGTGATGATGTGCGTTATAAGTGTCTATGTGAGATGTATGCTTATTGTATTGATAGTGTTGTGTACTTAATAAATCCTTGCCGAAAACAACCCCCACACGAAAACCTCTCTAGTCGAATATACCACTGGACGAAAACACCCAAGAGTTTTCGTCAGAATGGGCTTGCGAGGAGAATGGGCTTCGGCCCAGTAACGAATGTGCTATATTTTTGTCCAACCCTTGCGAGTAGTTTCCAATCGGCAAACCCTAGAGTCCCTTCTCTGTGTGTGTGACGGCATTATCGATTCCTCCAAGCTCTCTCTGCAGATCAATTGTTCTTTCGGTTTTGGTTAGTACCACTTGTTTTTTATGTGTAATATACTTGAATAATATAATTGTTGTTGCTAGATTATGCATGAATTGAAGATTTAATATAATATGTGATCGCACGATTCAATGCTCATTCACGTGATTGTAATCAGATTGTTTGATCATAGTTGACATCAATGTAATGAATTTAATTTCTATTGGACCTCAATCCAAAAGCTACTGACCACACAACTGTTGCTTCTATTTGATCGAGAATCACATGCTCACATGCAAACATTAATTGTAGTGTGATCTCTAATGCGGCATATGATAATCTGATTCAAAACGCAGCTTTTTATTAATAAACTTTGATGTAATGGCCGACAATAATGGAAGGATGATTAGGGTTGTTGATGTTATACGTAACTGATGATGATGATGGTGATTGATGGACCCAACGAAATCCCCACATCAACGAAATCACCTTAGGTGATTTCGGCCAAGGTGATTTCGGCCAAAGGGGTTTTCGGCCCAACCTTGGATTTCGGCCACCTAGTGATTTCTTGTACAGTGAACTTTGTTAAGTTAAGTATGTTAACTGTGTTAAGTGTTAACCATGTTAAGTGTGTTAATTTTGCTATGCATGTTATGAAGATAAACCCAGTTAAGTTATTAACTCTGGTTAGCTTATTAATCCTGTTAAACTTATTGTCTATGTTAAACCATTAACTCAGTTAGTTATTAATTCTGGGAGATGTCAAATCTGTTATTTATGTAACTCAGTTAAATGGGTTAATCTTGTTAAGCCTGAAAACCCTGTTTAGTGTGTTATTGAATAACCATGTTAGAATTGACCAAGAACTCAGTTATATGATGCATGATCGTATGAACGTGAAATAACTGTTATGTGTTACATGACGATGATTGCTCAAACACACTATGTGAAATTAGAATATATGTGAATCGTTATGAACCTAAACCGATTGAGTATACGTGCACACTATAGGACTTGACTGATTTCTTGTGAGCACTTAACTTAGCATACCGAGCAAACCAAGGTGAGTTCACACTCTTTACCAAGGCATGGGATTCCCGGGGATTGGGAATGGGTTGAATGATGGGATTGAACAATTTCTCTTACTTACACGGCTACTAGACTATCTACCATGGTCCTCGGGTTAAGCAGGACACTTACGTAAAACCTACGTAAACAAGTACTTACCACTGTCTTCCGGGGTCAGGAAGGACACTTACGTAAAACCTACGTAAACTCACACATGCTACTGTCTTCCGGGGTCAGGAAGGACACTTACGTAAAACCTACGTAAACCTTGTACGTACTACTGTTCTCGGGTTAAGAAGAACACTTATGGTTACAAATAGTCTAGTGTATATACAAATATGGGAAGCCCCCACTAATAGAACATACTATCGGCCTAGTAGAGCCACATGTTACGAAAAGAACTTACTATTACGAACTTACTTACTGTGAACTCGCTCAACTAGTTGTTGACTCTCTGTTACATGCCTTGCAGGTCATTAGGTACCCATGGAGCTTGCACAGGGAGGAACGGTCGTTGTGGGACATGGCAGTGTGTGCCATGCTTTAAACATTACTTTATTTTATATTTAATACTTGCTATGGGTTTTACAAATTATGCTTCCGCTAAACATTGATACTATACTTTGGTTTTTGGAACACCTTTCATATTGTTTGGTTGAGTTACACTTACTATTTACATTGTTCAATATGATTGGTGGCTTGATCCTGGTCATGTCACGCCTCCAAGCGGTGGTACTCCGCGTGTGGATTTTGGGGGTGTGACAAAGACGGTGCTTACTACGTAATAGGACGCATTTGGGTCCCACTTTATGGCAACCTACGAGAGCTTGTGATGGATGAGGCACACAAGTCTCGCTACTCAGTACATCCTGGTTCGGATAAGATGTACCACGACCTCAGAACTACATACTGGTGGCCTAGCATGAAGGCCCACATAGCAACTTACGTCAGCAAGTGCTTGACTTGTGCGAGGGTCAAAGTCGAGTACCAGAAACCTTCAGGCCTACTCCAACAACCAGAGATACCACAATGGAAATGGGAGCAAATTTCCATGGATTTTGTTACTGGCCTGCTTAGATCCCAACGGGGAAATGATACTATTTGGGTGATCGTGGATCGACTCACAAAGTCTGCACACTTCTTGGCTATCAAGGAAACGGATAAGTTCTCCACTTTAGCAGACGTATATCTTAAGGAAGTTGTCTCGAGGCACGGGGTGCCCACCTCTATTATCTCGGATCGTGATGCACGTTTTACTTCTGAACTGTGGCAAGCAATGCACAAGTCCTTTGGTTCACGTTTAGATATGAGCACAGCTTATCACCCGCAAACGGATGGGCAGTCTGAACGCACCATCCAGACCCTTGAAGACATGCTTAGGGCATATGTGATTGACTTTGGCAACGGTTGGGAAAAACATCTGCCACTAGTGGAATTTTCGTACAATAACAGCTACCACACCAGCATTAAAGTTGCTCCGTTTGAGGCATTATACGGGTGTAAATGCCGATCACCTCTTTGTTGGGCAGAGGTGGGGGATAGTCAGATCACTGGCCCAGAACTTGTGGTAGACACAACAGAAAGGATCGCTCAGATACGACAACGCATGGCGGCAGCTCATGACCGTCAGAAAAGCTACGCCGATAAGGGCAGGAAACCACTCGAGCTCCAGGTTGGGGAGCGAGTGCTACTCAAAGTTTCACCCTGGAAGGGTGTGGTTCATTTTGGTAAACGAGGCAAGCTTAACCCACGATACGTCGGACCTTTTGAAATCATCGAGAAAATAGGCAAAGAGTCCTACAAACTGAACCTACCAACAGAACTCAGTGCAGTTCACAACGTTTTCCACGTGTCGAATCTGAAGAAGTGTCTGTTAGATGAGACCCTCATAGTTCCTTTGAAGGAGCTCGCTATCGACGAGCAGTTACGATTCGTCAAGGAACCAGTTGAAATCACGGACCGGGATGTTAAGGTCCTCAAGCGTACTAGAATTCCTCTCGTTCGAATTCGTTGGAACTCACGTCGCGGCCCAGAGTTCACCTGGGAACACGAAGATCAGATGAAACAAAAGTATCCCCAACTATTCACAAACAGTACAACCACTACTGAGGCTAAAGCTACGAAATTCCAGATCAACGGGGGGAGGATGTGACACCCCAGGAAAACTGGGAAAACCATGCAACCTAACTAGCTTCCTCAGTGAGTACGTACCAAATTTTGGGACGGAATTTCTTTCAACTTGGGGATAATGTAACAACTCGTGTTTTAGAACTCTTTTGTGCGCTTAGTGTAACGTGTTTGAACATTATGTGATTATGTGAACGACGATGAGTAATGAAATGTTATGTATGATATGTGTTTTGTGTAATGTATGTATGTATATAAACGAGCCCAAACGCACAACACAACCTGATCGCACAAGCCCATTCGGGCTACACTTTTGTATTCAGATCAAGGGCAGCCCATGATGGGTTCGGCCCACTCCCTTATGTCGCATAACACTTAGGAGATAGGGTATACTCCTCATAATTTGCAAAACACAACACACACACAAACCCTACGACCTCTTTCTCTCCTCTCGAAGCCGACGCCAAACAACATCCTTTCTCCACCGAAGACTCTCTATTCGGATCCTTAATCGGTTAGTGTTTCATGTTATGTGTTTGTAAATGATGTTATGATTCCATGGTTTAATATAAGGGTTAGGGTTGCATGATTAGTTATGAATGATGAGGTTTAGTGTTCATGAAATCGGCTCACATATGTGTGTTTGATAAAGTTCATGTTAATTGGATTTGCATATTCTTGTTCTAGAACCGAATGCTTGTTAATCAGCTGCATGTATGTGAAATTGGATTAGTTGTATGATCGACTATGAAGTGTTACATGATGATTTGAAACCCCTAGATGGATATGATTAAGTGTTAGGATTATTGTTCATGTTTTGATGTTGTTTAGGGTTCATAAGAATTAATGTTAAAACCCTTGTTTGATCGATTTATTTGTATGAATGGAAACTGTTAGTTGTTGATTGATTATCTACATAAATGGAAACAATATAACCGATTGCCATGATTTCGGATATTAAACAACCAATCGCACAAGTTGTCGGTCGCACAAGATCAAGTCACACAAGACTTGATCTGATCGCACAAGCTCAGTCACACAAGATGTCCCCAGCCGCACAAGATTTATGAATCGCACAAGTTGTAATGTTTGTTTAACTGTTGGGCCGTGTATATATCATGTTGGGCTGGGCTAGTTTCCAATCGCACAATCCAAAATGAATCGCACAAGTCGACCGGATCGTACAAGCCGTCCGGATCGCACAAGACCTATGTTTATTTATTGGGCCATATTCTGTTGGGATTGATTTTTGGGCCGGGATATTCTGTTGGGTTTTATTTAGTGAATCGCACAAGGCAATTGGGTTAATGAACTTGTGCGAGCCAAATCCGTTGATCGCACATGTTCGGATATGTTATGACTGTTAAACGTGATGATATGTGTTTGCCATGATCTATATGTGCTCGTAACTTGCTATCTCTGTGTAATCTTACGTGCACTACTTGAACCTAGACCTGACTTGTATGGTAACCATGTTAGGACGTGGTTGACCTCTAGCAGCTCGATTGACCTTTTGTTTATCTGCCGAGCTAACCTAAGGTGAGTTCACACTTTCTACAAAGCATGGGATTCCCAGGGGTTGGGAATGGGTTAAGGAACATGGATTTCCTCGTCCTTTCTTGGGTAGGACAGTACGGGTTTAGGAATATAATTCCTCGTCCTCATGGACAGTTAACTTTCACTAGACCAAAACTCTATCACGAAGTCCCTCCTTTTTATATCGACTTAATCGCCGGGCCAATGGCGAGCGGGTCATTAGTTAGATAGCGCTATTTAGGTCTGACAAGCCTCACACCGTGCCGTAGAGGACGGGCGTGAACTAATGGATCTGGGCACGTCAATGATGATAGACATTGACAGTTCAGGGCACATAAACATGACTACAGTCAGCAGTCGATATGGTAACGAGTCTAGTAGTATATACATGGGGTAGCCCCACGGCCGAAAAGCCAGATAACTAGACATGGGGTAGCCCCCACGGCTGGATTGCCAGAGTAAATGGGATAACAAATCACGTTTTCAACTATGGGGTAACCCCCACGGCAGGGATGCCAGTTAAAGGAAACTGTGTTTGGAACAACTTAAAACAAACACCCAACTGTGAACTCGCTCAACATTGTTGTTGACTCGTTACTACATGCTTTGCAGGTCAATAGGTACTTAGCTGGAGCTTGCATGGGGAAGAGTCGTTGTGGGACATGGACAGCTGTGTGCCATGTTAAACTTTGAAACATTTAAACTTATGTTTTGGCTTTAAACATTATGCTTCCGCTTGCAACTTAAACTATGTTTTGTTTGGACACCAATTGTATTGGTTGGATTTTTATAATTACTTACATGCTTGTTCAATATGATTGCTGGCTGGATCCTGGTCAGTCACGCCTCCAAGCGGTGATACTCCGCGGGTGGATTCTGGGGGTGTGACATATGTAACTAGTTTGCATAAATTGACCGAAACGGGTCAAACCTTATCATTCTTACTTCAAAATCCAGAATGTGTTTAGTTTACCCATAATGTACAAGTCTTCATACTTTTCGGGTCTAAATCACCTTTTAATCCGGTCTTCGCTTAATCTTGCATTTTGAACCGTAAAACCTCTCCTTAAAACTAACCAGTCTAAGTTACAACTTAAATAAGACCCGTTAGGAATCTAATAGGTTAATGAAAACCTTCGTTCCAGATTGAGAGCCTTGGTAGAAGTACTTGCACTTGTTGATTAGAATATACGGCTGAGTATAAATTACATTTTTAGCTCAGGTAAATACTTTTAACTTATTTTCCCTTATACGGGCTTGGGATACGGTAAATTATTACCGCTTGGTCGGGTGTAGAAACCTTTTAGTCGGAGATGGTTAAATTGCATAATCGTTTTAATCAGTATTGCTTGATAACATATAACATTGGGGGTTAACGACCGTGTCCTGGATATCCTTGGCTCATTTAAAAAGCGTAAATGGCCACAACTTAAGCACGTGGTGTAGGCATACACCTGCCTGTTGCGTATGTAAAAGATATACTCACTCGTGAGGTAACTTCTTGTGAGTTTATATTTGTGGTGTGTCGATTAATCTTGATCGGTTTATTTAACACCGACCCTAAATGTTGGACAAACATGTAAATCTGATACAAGATTGTTATTAATATAATTGTCCCAAGTTATAAAAGAATATTTGTGCCTTGTGCATTTAAATCAATTTTCTTAAATATTTTTAATAGAGTTAGTTAATTGTATTTACCAGTGTAAATTGACGTATTTTCCAAAAAGACTAAGTGACAGGTACTGTACGTAAATTGGCTGGGAGCTCGGGGCGTTAATAAGGAATCTTGCAAGTTCTAAACGTCTAAAGTCTTTTGAACAATGTTTACATTTCTGTTTTAGGATCCGCCCGTGGATCCACATACAACCGTTGTGTAATATTTTATTATACTTTCGAGTCGGTTTGTATTATTATTACTTTAGTCTTCCGCTATGCATTGAACTGTGATTGTTTGACTATGATGATATCAATTACGTCACGATACTCCCCACCGGGCCCACCGGTAATATGTGGAAATATCGGGGTGTGACAGCTCGCTACACCCAAATAGATCTATCACTCATGCCCCTCGGTCCTAACACGAGGATTAATGGTCTTAGGAGTGCGCCTACCCATTCACATGATCTACTATGCAATCTTTAGCTAACCATACCAATTGTAATTGTTTGTAAACATTTTGTAACATGTACTTCACCCCCAAAGTTATAAAACAAAACAGTTAAAAGAAAAGGGGGACATGAACTCACAGTTTTGCGTTCTTCGAATCCGACTGTAACTCAAAGTTTCCTATGGTGTACACGACTACCTACAACGTACTACGGTCTATTAGACGAGCGGGTCGTGCCTTGACTTAGTATTATTTAGTGTCTTTGAGTTTCGTTTCCTTGTGTCTTCATTAATATTTCAAGTTATATAATTATTTGTTAAAGTAATAAATATTTTAACTTGAATTATATTTATTAAATTTTGGAATAATAGTTAAAATAATGTATTTTAACTTGTTACTTTTTATGTATTTATACATGTATATCCTTCCCAAGGATGGGTGTATTTGTATTCGTATTCGTATTCTTATACTTGTATATTTTTGCCAAGTATCGATGGCGTATTCCGGTGTGTATTTATACGTACAAGAATACGTATTTTCTTGTAATTATTAGGTATTTTATACTTAACTTTTCCGAAATAATATTTCTAATAAAAATACATCAATATATTTTCAACATATATATCTTAAGGAATATTACATAGAAAAATTACTTATAATTTTTCCTTGGCAAAATATTTATAAATCTCATACAAGTCTCAAAAATACTATATTTCCAAGTCTAAATTAGAAAGTATATATAAACTTATTTTCACCCAAAAATAATGTATTCCATGTGTCTTCAAGAAAATATATATTTTCTTCCCAAAAATAACATATCTTCTAATAATTTCAAGAAAATATATATTTTATTTACCCAAAAATAATATATTTTCTTATAGTCAAAATATATGATATAATTTTGTAATAATTGTAAAAATCATATTTTTGTTCTCTTGGTGTCCAAAATACCATTTTCCAAAATATACTTATGAATAAAATTTCCGGAGTATTTTGTAAGTTATATTCCTTGTTCGGTTTCTTCAATATTTTGGGTATAAATTGTATATTTATTCCTTGGAATTTTGGTAATATTTTGGATTGTAATTTTTGGTATTTGGTGAGTTATATTATTTCAAGTCCTAAAATAATATAACTAATACACATAATATACAAATAATCACACACATGTGACATCTAAGTATATATTTCCTAAATACATGTTTAGTCACTTTTATTTATAAAAACCAACCTCCAATATTTGTAATTTTTTGTAACAAAATCATAGCAAACTTCATATGAAAACTCATGGTTTAAAATACACTTGTAAATATTTGTTCAAAAATATTTTTCTAAGTGTTTAATTTTTAGAAAATTTTTGCCATAGTTTCCCCTAAAAATGGAGGTTTCCATGCTTTCAAAGCATATCATTTTCTTTTATAAATCACCACAATCAACAATAAACAAACTGATACTTACCAATTTGCCAAAATCATGCATAAATTACTACTTCAGGAACTTGAAAATTTACAAAAATTTGTAGTAACTTACTAGTGTATTTAGTAGGCTTAGTTACCCTTTAAAGTGTGGTTGTTTATTTAAAAACATCATTTTTAAAGAAGTTAGATGTTTACAACTTGTAAATCATTTTTCTAAAAATACTTCTTCTTGGATTTTTCTTGTTAAATACATGATCCTACACTTGATTAACCACCAAAAATATGGTTAATTCCTTTAAGAACCAAGATTAAGTAAACATTGTATTTTTAACTTGATTCTTGAAAAATGATTCTTGAAATCATAGATTTACAAGACTTTACACAAACTTTGTTCATCACTTTACAAGAAAAACAACTTATACCTTCAAGTTCATGATTTATATGAGGATGATCTATTGATCTTTAACATTTTCATCCTCTCATCTTGCTAGATTATGTCTTTAATCACTATCTAGCAAGATCATATGATGATCAACATAAAAAACATGAGCAAACAACATTCAATATGCATAACAACACATAGACATCATGATTTCTTATATAGTTAGTCTTATGTTCAAGTTTCAAGTTCAAGATTCTTAGTGTTCATCATGATCATCAACTTGTATCTTCTTTTAACCACTAAAATAAGATGAAAAATGAAGAGTATGATGTTCTTACTACTAGCTCAAGGCTAGGGATGATCACAAGATGAAAAAGAGGTGGATAAAAGCATAATAGAAAGGTCCTTCAACTTCCACAAGCTCCAAGCTTCTTTACTACGCTTCTAACACCCTTGGATATGTATGGATTGAATGAATAATGAAAGTTGATGGTGGGTGTGGGTATGGTGATGTTCGGCCGAGAGGTAAAGAGGGGAGGGAGAGAGAGCTCAAGTGTTGGTGAAGTTGTGAAATGAAATGGTTAAGTTCTTTGGTTAATCTTATAATACTCCAACAATGAAATGTCTAGTGGTTTATGTGTTTATAAATAAGAAACATAATCTAATAAATTAAGCAAATAAAATCACTAGTGGGGCCCTTGTGTTGGCCGATCATAGGTGGGGGGTCTAGATTAGGGGTTAACCATAAGTTAGATTTCATGGTTCAAAATCAAGTATCTAGTTAGGTGTTTAGTTATTTTTATGATATATAGTGTGTTATGATGTTCGGGAACCATAACTAGCTTGGTAATGTTAAAACAATGCTTCTAGTGGAAATTTGGTGTTTCGGGTAGTGTCCGGTTGTTCGGTTGGTTACCAGTTCGTTAAGGTGCTAAACTATGGAGTTTAGTGTGCTTTATGTTACCTTTTGTGACAGTTTTAATTCCCGACACTTAGGAAAGCATTCAGGACCATTTAACCATATTTCTGCATGATATTAAGTTATTTAAATGCTGAATTTTGCTGAATTATGCAGTTTATATGAGTTTTAGGCACTTTCCGGCTCTTAAACTATCTCTAGGAAGGCAGTTTTATGATCCTTACTTTCCTACACACTATACTAGTGTAACTCTTGGTTTCTGGCTTACATTGTGTCTCAGTACCTTGTCTGTATGAAGACTGAACTCCGTCAGCACTTTTCTGATTTATCTGCTAACTGTGCTAACTGTGTTTCGTGCATCTTTTGAATCAACAAAGTTCTCATGCAATAATGATATGACATTAAGCAATATATGGATGCACATGTATGTATGATATTAATAATCAGAAAGCAATTTAAATCATTGTTAAGAAAATTTCGTCCTCGAAATTTAATCTACATTAACTCCTTAGGGTTACCTTATGCGTGCATGGATATGAATAATACCAAATTGATCAACCACGAAACCGAAACAAGACTTATTTGAATCAGGTGAATTTAGGGATATATTACAGCCATAGGAACCCAACGGTTGAAAGGTATGTGTTTCAGAATTCGATGTCAAAAGATACGAGACGCATAGATGTATAACCTAGTGTAACTTAGTCAACAGGGGTTCAAAAAAAGAGGAGTTTTGACCAATAGAATTCCAAACGATCGTTTACAATATGCAAATGAGTTCGGGAAGCAATAACATCCGCTAGATGAACTCAGAACCAGCAAGCTCAAATGTAATAGTGACATGAAAATGATCCGTCAACTTTCGAACAAAGAAATGAATAAAATTAGTGTGTTGACATTATTGAATTGCAAGAATATACCGAAATGAAATACAACCGAATCTGGTGCATCATTGTCTTAATATATAATTGCATTAAGAATGTTTTAAATGACAAGTCAAACAAAAGTATGCGTAGTTTCGTGTGAAACGGTTGACCATGATTAGCACAAGCTACAAGTTTACACCGATACCATAAGGTGTCGTAGTGAATGACATGATTCAATGATAGCGGTAACCGAACAAGTTCACCGTGTTTGAAATCAAATGAAAGTGTAGTGAGGCAAACCTGAAAATTTGATTCAAATGGCATCGTAGGACTTTTCAATTGAATACAGAACACCAAAGAACTACTGTTTTTGATCGAAGATGAAAAGCAATGAATACTGCAAGGCATTCGATTGATAATGAAAGAACCGTTAGGAGGTACACTGGAATATAAAATGAATTTATGTACCATTGTCTTAACACACGATTGTGTTAAGACTGCTTTAATCATGATAAAACAGAGTGGGTTTAGAGCAAGTCAATAAATAAACAATTAAATCCGTGTAGGAGATGCGTAAACGAGATTAGCGCAAGCTTCAAATTAACGAGACACCACTCCAAGGTGTTGGAACCAACAGACGACTTAATGGAGCCGAAGACCAAACAAGTCTACTACGACTCGGAACAAAAGAAATACTTGCAAAAATGAATTTGAATATGATGCTCTCAATACATCATATGGTGTCTTGAATTGAATATGCGAAATGGACAAGTTCAAGCAATTGAACTTGGTCTCAGCGCAGTCCGACAATAAATACATGTATTGACAAGGGAATTTCGGCATGGTTACTAAGATGAACCATGTATGTAACTCGAAAGAAAAGATATTCTAAGAAGGTTTTGTTGACTCAATATCAAGGAGTTGATTCTTACAATAATGTGGAATATCCGAGACACAAGGCAACAACTGAATATAGCGGAATGATATTTGTAACTTGGCGAAAACGATCATGTCACACCCTGACCGCGTAAAACAACAAATCACGGTGGAATCACCGGGGAGTGTTGTAACAGAATCATTGTTTCATAACACACGAAAATTTGAAGTTTCGTTTTATTTAAAGATTAACCATTTACATTGTCTTGAAATCTAAACAAACAAGTTAAACATAGTCTATCATTGTTATTAAGTAACTAAGGCCTCGTCCAGTCCTATGTGAGCATGCATCCTAGCAATCAACATCATTCAACAAAACCTGAAACATATGTAAAAACAAAGTCAGCAAAGAAATGCTGGCGAGCACATAGGTTTTATGAGAGTGTCGGATTCATGGCTAGTTTACGTGTTGCAATACCTAATTAAAAACCTTGTTTTGAAAAAAAGAGTATAGTATTGCAACATAATTAACCAACTCAAATCAAGTAGGTTATAGTTTATAAAATCTCATAGCCATGATTCTTAACCCCAAAACATTTGTTTAACTAAATCAAATTGTAAAAAATCCCGTAAAAGCTCGTTAATAAAACTCGTATGGTTTATATTATTTAGAAAACATCGTTGTGTGACATCGTTTACCCAAGTGAACTAAATAACGCCACGGTATGTAATATGATGAAAACACTTATATATAAGAAGTAGCAGCGGCGTATCTACCATGTTTTCATCACATTACATTCGTCCCGTTATCTAAACACTAACCAAAAACCAATCGTTTACCCAAATCGTTTAACTCGTTAAAATTGCTTCAGTCGTTTAAATCATGCTCGTTTTAATTGTGAAAACTACTTTTGGTCGTCTCGCTAATAACATCCAAACCTTCACAACTCGCCTATCGCTTCTCGCATTAATAAACCACCAAAGGGTAAATTAACAATCACAGATTCAGTCGTTACCCACTTAACCCACACATAACCATGGGTGCAGTCTGATAACGGGATTTGTCAGATCCTATGGTACCATAACCTAATACTGGTCAGTTTGGCCAAAATTAATTAATGTTATTCGTTATATAATTACAACCAACAAGTTTGTTCACTTTATCAAAATCGTTATTAATTTAATATAAACCATTTTTAATCATTTTCGAAACCATCGTTAAAAACATCGAAATCATATAACACATATGAATCACCCCAAAACAATCAAAAACAGTAAAATAGGGGAGCTATGTACTCACTTGAGAATGCTTAGAAGTCTTGAATAACAACCAAGCAAAGCTTGAGGGATCACGGAAATCAATCGGCACCTAATATAAGTAACTATGTAAATAAACCGGACCTAAATCGGAATATCAGATAGAATGAGGTTTTGTAAACCAAATGAGTATTGGAACTCATATGATATGGTTTAACAAAGCCTACAAACTAAATCGAAACCTATCCTAAGTGCTTACGACCCATTAAGGTAGCCTACGCTACTTTAACGCGTCGTTCGCGCAAAGCGCGTTCGAGACGTCTAACTAGCCCTATGACAAGTATTATATGTCTTGACATGTTTAAATATGTTGCATAATTAGTTTAAGTGACAAAAGTTAGGTTTTTTTTTTTTTTTTTTGGGTAAAGGGTTACCCCGGTGATTCTATATATTCACAAACAAACTGAAACAAGTAGTGTAGAGAATCTACACTAGTTCAAACATGAGACATGCCTCATGAATGTAGCACCACACAAAACAAATCATACGAAACAACAAAACAACTAGTCTAAGAACTAGAACCACTCGAAAAAACAAAACAACTATTTAGCCACCATCATCTGATCGATCACCATCTTGAATATCCCAGTTCCGCAACAGCTCCAACACATTGTGAGTCCGCTTCAGCCGAACTCCCATAAGCTTATACCGAATAGTATTAAAGATAATATGACATAATTGATCCGGAGGCCTCACTTGATTCTTGAACAATCTAGCATTCCGTTCTTGCCAAATAAAGTAAGCCGTAGCCGCCACCAAAATTCTACTCACATAGTTAGAAGCCGACTTTGAATTTGCACGATCCAAAAGCCATTCCACAATATCCTCCCATTTAGGGGCAACATCATACATACCAGCTTTATCACGAACACTATTCCAAATCTTTGCTGAATACTTACACTCGAAAAATAGATGCTCATGAGAATCATGGTTTTCATAGCATAGCAAGCAACACATCATATTCATATTCTTTCTTCTCGATAAATCCCATTTAAGGATAATGTCTTGAGTTAATAATTTCTTCCTCATAATCAGCCACAAAAGAAACGCGTGTCTCGGAATACAATGTGCACACCAAACAATCTTGCTCCACCCCACCTCTAAGTCACTATATCGGACCGTATTCCAAATATTTGCAGCCGAAACTTCTAACACAACATCCCCATTTTTCCATTGTAAAGTATCTCGTTTATCAGCTACTACTTGGACTTGATCTAACTGTATAAGCACCGGAAATAAATCACGCCAAGCCATAGGCCATAACCACGAACCATTCATGTTAACATCAGCAACTGAAGCCTCCAATCTAAAACCTGCATTTGTTATAGTCCTTGGAGATAAAAAGTTACCCAGTGGCCCCAACTCGGACCAATAGTCGTACCAAGCCGATGTCCTTCTACCATCCCCAATCCGAGAGCGAAAGTGATCTCTCATAATCGGCCGCAGTTGAAGGAGTTTACGCCAACTCCAGCAACAGTTAGACGGCGTCTTACTAACCCAAAAGCTTTTACCCTTTAGTCTGTAATCATGCACCCAATCCACCCAAAGAGAATTACGTTTAGTGATAATACTCCAGATATGATTTGCCATAAGAGCTTTGTTTACATCACCAATCCGCCTGATCCCCAAACCCCCTTCAAATTTTGGAAGACAAACAGATCTCCATGAAACTTTCGCCTTACCTCTACGAAACGAGGCATCTTGAGACCATAGAAAATTCCTCATTCTAGCCTCCAAGTCGCGAGTAACCCGAGCCGGAATAATAAACACAGAGGACCAGTATATATGCATCGATGATAGAACCGACAATATTAATTGCAACCTCCCTGCGAAAGACAAAAGCTTATTTCTCCAACTCATTATACGACTCTCCAATTTCTCAATAAGGACATTGCAATCCTTATAAAGAAGTCTTGAAGAAATTAATGGAACCCCCAAATATCTAACCGGTAACGAACCCTCCACAAAAGGTAAAATATTAAGAATCGCGTGTTTAACATTAGTAGGAACATTGCAAAAGAAAACCGTGCTCTTCGGAATACTAGGAATTAAACCTGACATGTTGGAGAATGTTGTAAGAGAAGACATAATGCATTTAGCCGAATTCACATCACCTCTCGCAAACATGAAAAGATCATCCGCAAAGCAAAGATTTATAATCTTTTGACGCTCACATCTATTGTGGAATCTGAACGAAGTATCAATCGATGTCTCGCATTTTAGAATAGCCGTCAAAATCTCCATAACAAGAGTGAAAAGGTATGGAGAAATAGGATCCCCTTGCCTTAACCCTCTTTGGCCTCTAAAGTAGCCATGAACATTGCCATTGACACAAACCGAGAAAGATGGAGTACCCACACAAACCATAATCCACTCCACCATCCGACTATCAAAACCAAACCCAAGTAACGTTGCTTTAAGAAATCTCCAGTCCACAGTATCATACGCTTTCTGGATGTCAACTTTGAATGCACACCTAGGAGGGCCCGAGTTTCTATGATAGTTGTGCATTAATTCCTGAGTAAGAAGGATATTGTCCGAAATTTTCCTACCTGGAACAAAAGCCGACTGATTAACACTGACGATCCCATTTAACCCCACTTTAATTCGATCTGCTATAATCTTACTAATACATTTATATAGCACATTGCAACACGCAATCGGCCGATAATCTGTGACATAAGCTGGCGTAGCAATTTTTGGAATAAGAACAATGAGAGTATGATTCAACTCACGAAGCATTCTACCCGTAGAGAAAAAATCCATAACCTCCAAAGACACATCATGCCCAATGATAGACCAAGCATTTTTAAAAAACGCTGAAGTGTACCCATCAGGGCCCGGCGCCTTATTAATACCAATCGAGAACATTGCATTCTTCACCTCCTCCTCCGTAACTTGACGAACCATATGACTAGCCACATCCGGTTGCAATTTATCAGAAAACAAATCAGGAGTGGGAGTTAGCGAAATCTCATCGTGACCGCCCAGAAACTTCTCATAGTGCTTTACTAGCGCTAAATGAACCTGGTCCCCCTCATACACCATTCCATCAGCATCTTTAATTACATTAATCCGACTCCTATGGTTCCTGTTTTTTAGCGTCGAATGAAAAAATGCCGTATTCATATCCCCGGAACACAACCAGTCCACTTTAGACTTTTGTTTAAGGAATCGTTCCTCATCCAAGCATGCTTCCTGATACGCATTAGTGGCTTTTGATTCATCAATTCGAAGCTCCACATTTAACGGGTCAGCATCAATACATTGCTGGATAGAATCCAATTTTGTACGAAGCTCAATAACCTTACTATGGAGATTTCCTTGTTTATATAAAAGAGCTCGTAATGGAGATTTTAGCAAGCGCAGCCTCTTAACAACACGAAACTGATGAACACCATCAATATTCGTCTCCCAATATTTCTGAACAATCTTACTAAATTCTGGTTTAAACACCAAAAAGTTAGCAAATTTAAATGATTTCCTCTTTACCTCTCCACCTTTGGGAATCTTTAAGATGCATGGGCAATGATCCAAAAGCCTATATGAATTAAACACAGCCACCGAATCTGGATAATCAACCACAAATGCCGTATTACCCAGCACCCTATCAATCTTCTTTAGCAAACCTATACCTTCCTTAGGCTTTTGACTCCAAGTAAAATGAAATCCTGATCGATTGATGTCAAAAACCTCAATATCATTGAGACAAGCCTGAAACTCACGCATACTAACCGAGATAGACGAAGTTCCCATCGATTGATCTTCAAGCTTTAGAGCCGAGTTAAAATCACCCATTATGACCCAAGGCATACTTCCTACAATCGGCTTATGCATAGACAGATGTTTCCACAGTTCTCTTCTGGATACATAGTAGTTAGCAGCATAAACTATGGAACAAAAGAACATTTTCTTATCAGACTTGAAAAAAACTTGAACATGCATCACTTGAGACGTCTGATTTAGAACCATAACATCGAAAATATCCGGGTTCCACCCAAGAATAATTCTAGTACCCTTCTTACACTGGCCCCCATTAGAAGTCCAATCCCAGTTACGAAACACTGACTTACAAACTCTACCCAGATTGTTTACATCAACATGAGATTCTAAAATAGCACAAAAATTTAAATTGTTTTCCTTCACCACTTGCCGAACCTCCTTTGTTTCAGAGGGCGGTTCAACCCCCTTACATTCCACGCTGCTAAACTAATCATCATGAACCTCCTGATCAGGAGTGCTTGCTCCTTTGTTACTATTCAGATTTGTTGCTCCACGTGTCATGAATTCATCCATTTCATTATACACCTCCTCTACCTCATCATCGTCCTTTTCCTCATCATCCAAACCTGAATCCTTTTTGGTTTCCCCCGTATCCGCATCCACATCATTCAGAATATCAAAAGGATTAGAAGACTTTACCATGCTAGACGATGAAGCTCTATTATTGTCACTCTTCGGTTTCGATACCACAGGCCGGTATTCAAACTTATTCTTTTGTTTATTCACAGGGACTCCAACCCTTTTCGCTACTTTCTTACCATACACACCTATATAACCATCTTGATCTATCGTAGGGATTTTCTTAGCTGGTTTCTGTTTTTGAATATTCTGGTTATAATCCTCCTGAACTGTCTTCCTCGTCTTCATAGGCTGTTTCGGACAAGTATCCGATGAATGACCAAACACGCAACATGTAGCACATCTATGCGGGCTCCATTCATACTCCACATACATCGTTTCTTTTATGAACCCCTCTCCCTCAACTTCTGGGATTGCCATTGTAATCTCTTCACGCAACTCTTTGTCAGCCGAAATTTCTATAAATGCCCTAGCATAGCTACTTCTACCCCATGCATCCATACACATAGACGTAGTGAACGAATCCAGCAACTTTGGTTCCCCAATCTTCGTGGCTATTAAGCTAAGACCATCTTCCGTGAATGCGGCTAAAGGAACTTCGTGAATTTTTTTTTTTGGGTAAAGGGTTACCCCGGTGAATTTTATATATAAACCAATAAAACAAAGATGTGTCAGAGCAACACATCAACTAGACTTGACAGACCAAGCCTAGGACACCAATCCAACAAACCAAACAACAAACAACCAGACAAAACGTCAAGGCAAAAACAAAACAACCACGGCCAAAAACACAAACAAACACAAGGCCGGCCTAAACAACAAACAGAAAATAATATCTAGCCCGGATCCAGCTCGCCATCCTTAGTATCACTAATCTTCCATGTTTCAAATATCCTCTTCCTTGTAGCCTCTAATCGAAACTTGAACCCCATAAGTCTTAGACGAATTGAACTTTTAATCTTCTCAGCCACTTGAACTGCAGATAAATGATTAGACCTTCGTGAATTTTAACCCACACTTGGACCGTCTTTACCTCTTTCTTTTCCAATTTTGTCGTTGGAGTCCAGCTATTAAGAAACAAAGGTTGCGACCTTATTATCCAAGGGCCATCCTTAATCACATTCAACATACCATCTTCATCCTTAAACTTGAAGAAGAAAAAACCATTTGCATTCATCATTGTCTTTTCCAAACCATATTTCTTCCAATTGTTTCTTACAAAGTAATCTACAACTGGAAAGGCAACCCGATCCCCTAGAAAATACCCGTATAGAGTGTTTGCCAGTTTATCTCTAACCACACGTACCGACTCCCTAGGGAGGACAACATCGCATCCGTCATGAACATCCGGGTTTTCAAAAGAACGAAAGTTTACCTTAGTGTTATTGCTTACCACCGATTCTGCATAAGATCTCGGCTTTGATGTACTAC
Source organism: Helianthus tuberosus (assembly GCA_030545235.1). Taxonomy (NCBI): domain Eukaryota; kingdom Viridiplantae; phylum Streptophyta; class Magnoliopsida; order Asterales; family Asteraceae; genus Helianthus; species Helianthus tuberosus. Next base: position 117,093,485 of record CM060452.1, on the reverse strand, counting down.
CCTGATCCGTAAAGACAACCTGAACCCCTTGACTTCCAGCCAACTTGTTTTCCATAGCATAGAATTCCGGTGGCAACTGAACCGGAACTGTGATCTTGTTTAACTCGTCTATGACATTAATCCTCTTTGGCTCCGATTGCACTACACCTCTCCTAGGAAGCATCGGATTCCCATCAATATTCACAACCCGACTAGCCAAACCCTTAAATGGTAATGGAGGTTTACCCGAATCACCCTTTGCAGAATCACCAGGTTTGTAACGATCATCCATACCTAATCCGTCAACTCTCCCTCGAACCAAAACAGCAACGAACCATGCACAAAACCTACGCCACACCAGATGAACTCAACAACGAAGAAAGCAAAACCCTAATCCTTTAAACCCTAGATTAAAACCTCAACCCTTAATCGATTAAACCAGAGTATCAATCTAGCTAAATTAATCTCAGTTAACCGCAATCAATAACAACCAGGTTAATAAATCAGGGTTTCAGAATTAAATCTAAAGTGGCGATTGAAAGAAAACAGAAAAGAAACCCTAGTTTTAGATCGATCCCTAATGCTAACTAGTTCGTTATAGAGTTTTGAAAGATCAAACCTCTAATCACAGACTGTTATGCAAAAGATCACAACAAAAAACTTAGGATTCATGATGAACTGAAAATCGCCCAAAGGAGAGAGAAAATCGCCCACAACCTAAAAAACTTGACAAAAGTTAGGTTACATATGCTTAAAATTCAATTATGCATGAAAATGGCATTTTGGTCATTTACCTAAGGCATATAAACTACCTATCATACAACTACTTAAAGTAAGTGACCATAAGGTATTACCTCGGAAGGTTATTCCCTATACAACTATGGTCACTAACAATGCTTGGTCGGATCCTAATGATCGACCAAACGGGTCGAGTTCGAAAGTCTAAGTGGTTGTTTAGACCGCTTGACTTACGACTCTACACAAGCAGTAAACTAAAAGTGACGAGCTAAACATGTTAAAACATGTTTAGTTAAGTTAGAAAACAGGTTTTGATATCAAAACAAAGGGTTTTGATACCCAAGAGTAGTTTGGTTACAAAATACGCATGAATACGCATTTTGACCGAAACTACGACTCGTCACTACACCTAGTCAACGTGGTAATCAGTAGGTATAGTCATACGGGACTATAACCATCGTGATTACGCTCACGTTGCAAAGTTAAAACGAACTTTGTGTTGACCATAACCTGGTCAAAGCAGAAAGTCAAACACTGTTTGACTTTCGTGCTTAAAACACATAAAAGAACGAAAGAATGCTTACAAAGGGTCCAAGCTAGGGAGAACTTGATCAAATTACTCAGGTATGAAGTTCTTGAACTCCAACTTAGAGCAATTCATTTCAAGGTGTGAGGAAAGAATGAAAATGAGTTGGGTATTTATAAATTTTGGAGAACCGTTAGGATCGTTTCTCACATTTCGTGCTTCGATCTTGATCCTCCATGTGGGCTCATGGTTTTGTAATACAAGGGGCACACTAAAAATCATCAAAACTAGCCCAAAGTATCCCAAATCAATGGTTAACAACCATCAAAACCAGCTCAAAGACTAGATTCAATGTTTCTGTGTTGTAAGTCTGTCGCGCCCCGTGTAGCATATAGTCTCATCTTACGCGGCCCGTGTAAGAACTTTGGTAGATTGTCACATTTGGTCCCTGAACTTGAAAAACTTGCATTTTGATGCATATTTGACACGTTTAAGCCCCGTTAACCTCATTTCAAAGCTCTAAAATGATGTTAAAGTATAGGGAACTTAAAATATGCTCAAAAACATCTCGGATGTCGGTTCGTTTGGTCGTACGGTTGCGTTATTCGGGTAATTACGACGGAAGTCGTTACGAACGCAAAAACGATCCAAATTAAGCGACGAATGGAATTTTATCATGCCAATCACTAAAATAAAGTATTTTAATGATTACATAAATTTTTGGATGTCCGGATATATTCAGAACGTAAGATATGCGCGAAAATGCAAACTTATGCACTTTTTAACGCTTTTAGTCCCTGTTTGACCAAATAAGTTTATTTTTGCGCACCAAACACCTCAAAGCCTATTTCTAAGCTATTTAAAGGATATTTAGGGCATGTTTAACTTATGATCATATTCTGGAAGGTTCGTTACAGTACGAATCGGCATACTTTCGTAGTTTGTCAAAATTAGTCCCAGTAAGCGAATAAACTTGATTTCGACACACCAAACCTTCCAAAACTTATTTCTAAGTTATGTAAAGGTTATTTAAGGTATGTTAAGCCCATGTCACTATTCCGGAGTGTTTGTTGCGTTAAACTGATTACGTTTACGCATTAGTTCGCGTATAACTTTCCAGGAAGCGATTTAGAGCTCGAAATCGAATGAGAATTTATGTGCAAATGATACACATATTTATACAAATCCCAAGTATGAAACAAAATATTTCATTGATTTGGTATTTGTTTGATGCCCGTGGAGGCACATATGTCACAGTCTCCCCTACTTCAGGAAATTTCGTCCCGAAATTTATTTAGAGGAAACTTGTGAGAGCTCGAAACATGAAGTCGAAAAGATAAAACAATACTGGTTAGGGTTCGGAACTTCTAGTAACTTTAAATAACATCATGCTTGCAATGTAAGAGGGACACTTGTATAAAAGTTTATGAAGCGCCATTGGTGCGTCCACCGTACCTCCATTACATTGTTCACGTTTCGTTATTGTTGCCATTATAGGTTCTTACACATGATAAATCTTACTAGGGTTCCTGTGCACTGAATTTCATAATTATGTATGCGTCCATAGTTACGTAATTCCTTGCATAGTCCGCACGGTGCATTTTATAATGTGTAGGGGAAAACCAAATGAACAAACCTGTGATGAGTGTGACTAGACAATCCTAGGGTCTTTTTAATTAAATCAATAAATGATCTCTTTAAATAGACCACCAAGGAGTCTTTTCAGCTATATCATCACATGACATTCTCAACTAGATTTTGAATTAATCTTTTTAACTAGACCACTCAAGGGGTCTCTTTCGATTTATGGAATGGTACTATATAATCCAAGGGTCTTAACTATTACGTAGAAGACCATTAAGGATTTGAGGTAGTACCTTTGGATATCCTACTATGAATCCCTCATATGAAGATATGGATGATTCTACGAGGATTTGGATAACGAAAAATTCGGATCACAAAAACATAAAAGAAAACACATAATCACATAATCGTTTAACTTGACCTTTAATTTGTTATCTTTGGACACGGTATTCAAAGCACACCAGGAATCCAATCCGTGGATTTCATTTGGCACTTTAAACATTTTCAAGAATCTAACTATGAAGATAGGAAGATCTTAATAGGAATTCGGCTTGTCCTTATTGAATTGTAATGTACGTATTAAGGCGTACAGGGAATCCAATCAAGGGCTCCGATTTGAGCGATAAACTTCCACGAGGATCTAATTGTGAAGATAAGAAGATCCTATATGGATTTCAGAATTCGAAGATCGGGAGACGCTTCGAAACCTTACACTAGACGTGCTTAGGTCGATACACGAGGTAGAATGCTCATGAAGTTGAGGTGCTAGATATGCCAAGGCGACATATGAAGCAGAATTTGAATGTTGGGTAATATGAGGAGAATGCTTTTCGAAAACTATGCATGGGGTTCTTTAGAAATATGTTTAATGTTTTTTTTTTTGGAAATCTTACATAATACTTTTGAAATCGTAAGGTAGGTGTATTAGGTAAGTATATTTATGAAATGTTTTAAAATCATGCGAGATGAATTTTGTAATCATGTATAAGGTTTTTGAAAACATGAATAATGCTTTTTGAAATCATGCACTTGATATATTAAGTAAATGTACTGTGTTAAAATTGCTTCCAAACTATATGAAATATTTTGAAATCATGAAGATCATTTTTGAAAAATATATACTATGCATGTTGTTATAAAAACCAGAATGTAATGATATGGGTACGAGATTGAAGAAAATATCCTTAGTTATCTAACCAAGGATTTAAAAGTGATTACTCAAAATGTCACTTATTTTCTGTACTTCGTTTCTTAGAATGAAACGAGCACTTAGAATTTTCGAGGAAATCATGAGCGATCATATGAACGAGAGAATTACAAATATGGTTCTTTGGTGTAGGTATCGTAGGGGTATGCCATACACACATGTAACTACATTTGTACATCAGAATTGTGGACAACAATTTATTTATAAACAAAACCGATTGTTTCAGAGTTCAAAGAAAAACACAAGAAACATAAGCATAAGATTCAAATTATTCAAAGCAGCAGCTTCCAAATGCTCATCTGTGGGTCAGATTTGCATTGACAATCTTTGGGTATTTGTCCTTAACATAACCCGTCTCGCCACAGGTGTAGCAAGTACTAGGAGGAAAATGAGCTCGTGCTGGATCTGCTTATGCAGCAGTAGGATCTGCAACAGTTTTGCTTTGGATAGCAAAACGGCACACATTAACCAGATGTCCCCATCGTCCACAGTGGGTACATTTGAAGCAGGGTATGTGATTCGGATGATGACGGTTGCATCGATTGCACCATGGAGCAGCTCGGCAAACCCTAGCTGTATGACCTATAAATCCACAAATTAGGTATTTGCGGTACTTCACACTGGCATGATGGTGAAGATTACATTGGTTGCACAAGGGTGCAGTTCCGTTGTAAGGCTTCTTGGCTGGTGGTGCTGCCACCTGGCTAGGTTCTGCTTGATTTGGTGCAACGGCTACGGGATCCTTTAAAGCTTTACGCTTCTTTGACATTTTCGAAGGCTCGGCTTCTGCTTCCTTTGATGCTTCTTGGGTGGCTTCATTTTTGAGACGAGACATGGCGACAACTAAATCAACAGTCTTCAGGATTACTTCGCCTATTCGCTGGGCAAATTTGGTAGTCTGCTCGGACATTTGAGTGTCGCTGCGATGAAGAGACATTCTGGAGGAAATGAAAGACATAGGAGGAAACAAGTGAAATGTTATCGGATAATCAAAACAGAATGACAACGCATAAAAATTGCAATCATTTGTTTGTTACCTAAGGCAAACAAATGAGATGGTGACTAATCAAAGTAAGCGGGTCATAGTAATGTATCGCGAAGACATGCTTTAGCCTATAAGTGGACACTCACCCCAAGAGTTCCCAGGTAAGAGTGACTGGTCTGATTATGTGGATTTGTACGAACACTCTAGCCTTAGACAGAAAACTCAGAGTACAGGCATCCACCCTTCCAGATTGCACGTGTTCACATTATAAGACCCAAACTTTGACGGGATTTTGAAAACTTTGAAGGTTCAAAACTGTCACACCCCGACCACGTAAAACAACAAAACGTGGCGGAAATGTCGGGGAGTGTTGTAACAGAATCATTGTTTCACAACCATGGATTAAACAATTTTGTTTTATTCAATTGAATGTATTACATTACATTGGAATTAGAAACAAAATAGGAACATATAAACTTTCATTGTTATTAAGTCACTAAGGCCTCGTCCATTCCTATGTGAGCGTACACAAGTATCATCATCAAACATCATCAACTATGGTACCTGAAACACATGTGAAAATACTATAAAAATGCCGGCGAATACATAGGTTTTATATGAGTGTCAGATTCATGGCTCGTTTTACATGTTGCAATACTTATTTAAAAAAAAAACTTATTTTGAAAAGTATAGTACTGCGACATAATTAACCAACTCAAATCAAGTTGGATATGATTTGTAAAATCTCATAGACATGATTCTTAACTCCAAAACATTTGTTTTATGAAATCAAATTGGTAAAACATCTCGTAGAAACTCGTTAATAAAACTCGTATGGTTTATATTATTCAGAAAACATCATTGTGTGACATCGTTTCAAAATCGTTTACCCAACAATATATAATGTGTTAAAAGCACTTATATATAGGAAGTACCAGCGGCGTATCCACCATGCTTTTAACACATTACACCTGCCCCGTTACCTAATCACTTTCCTAACCCAACGGTTCAGACAGTTACAAATGGTTCACATATATCAAATGCTTACAAATGGTTCACATCAATCAAATGGTTACAAATGGTTCATATATATCAAATGGTTACAAATGGTTCACATCAATCAAATGGTTACAAATGGTTCACATATATCAAATGGTTACAAATGGTTCACATCAATCAAATGGTTACAAATGGTTCACATATATCAAATGATTACCAATGGTTCACATACATCAAATGGTTACAAATGGTTCGAACAGTTCAAAATGTAAAACAATGGGCTAGCATGTTAAGTGAACATACATAGCAAAACATAATGAAATCATGTACTAATAGTGTACGAATGAACATAGCAAGTATATGATATGAAAACATGGAAAGCATGAAAGTAACAAGTAGGCACATGTGTTTCACCCCAAAACGTTTGAAAAACAGTAAAAGAGGGGACTATGTACTCACTTGAGAATGCTTAGAAGTCTTGAATAACTACCAAGCAAAGCTAGAGGGATCACGGAAATCAATCGGCACCTAATATAAGTAACTACGTAAATAAACCGGACCTAAATCGGAAGATCGGATAGGATGAGGTTTCGTAAACCAAATGAGTATTGGAACTCATATGATATGGTTTAACAAAGCCTACATACTAAATCGAAACCTAACCTATGTCACACCCTGGCTTTGCGGAAGCGTGGTATATTTTGGTGTGACTTCTTAATACCATAGCTTAATCATAACAAGCTATATGAATTTAAAAACCATGCAAGTCATCCATTAAGTTTTGAAAACAAAATACAGTACCATTGTTTTAACCATCAACCATAACCTCGTTCAACAACATTACAAACTAAAACATAACATAAACGTGGTTTAAGGACTGTGTCTTGTCCAGGTAAGAGACACATCCCCTAAACCCTGATGACTTCATGACATTATGCAGCGGAAAACGTTCCATACCGTGCCAGATCCGTTTAATTTCCTGAAATACATGTGAGTTGAAAAATCAACAATAATGTTGAGCGAGTTCATGTGCAAGTGAGTAAGTAAAAAAACACTTGTAAGTATAAAGTTTCCCGGTATGTAGCAGTGTAAGAGGACTTGTGATCACCAATGGTTTGCAAGGCCATTAGCATGTTGTGAAATGCAAATAGTAAGACACGACCTAGCCGATTTTTGCGTTGGGAAACCAAGTCACTCCAGGTCCGTTCTGTTGGCCTCAGAGAGGTCCGTTTGGCCTAGAGCTGGGCTCGCTACACCCAGATAGATCTACCGCTCGAGTCCCTCGGTGTTCTAACTACCCATTCACATGATCTAAACCTCCTTACGTTATTCATACCGTGTATAAAGTACTTGTAAACAAAGTAACATGTATTTCACCCCCGCAGTTAAGAAAACTGAAAACAGTTAGAGAAAAGGGGGACATGAACTCACAGTGAATGCGTATCTCTATCAAGCGTCTCCAATACAGTAAGCTGTGCAACGACCTACAAGTGCTAATTCTATTAGACGGACGGCCGTGCTTTAGCTTTACAGTTTATGTTTGCGGGAAATAGTTAGACAACTATTTCGTGTTACATGTCGTATATACTTGGTAGTTATCTTCCTTCCCAAGGATGGGGGATTTAATACATGTGCGTATAATTCCGTCATTAAGTCTCACTTAATCCTTATATATATATCCATCTCCAAAATATAGGTATTTATCCCATAATACGTTGTTAAAGTACGCGTTCATAAATATTTCCGTAGTTGTGTAAGTTACGTTTTATCATACAGGTGGTAATATAATTACCGGTGTAACTTATATATTTATGGCGAAAGCGTTTGTATTACTTTTGGAGTCGTTATCGCTCGTAAACATTATTTTTACTCTAAAAATAATATTTATGTATTTCACAAAATAATCATAAACAGTGTTGTGACAAAAATATTTATCACGTTAATCTTTGTGAAAATCCCACCTCCGAATATTTAGTAAAATGTAGTACTGGCGAAATTTATGTTTCGAAAGTATGCCCAAAAATAGTTCTAACACTTGTTGTGTAAAAAGTCTAAGTGTTAGGTTTTTAGAAAATTTCGCCAGAGTTTCCTCTGTAACTGGAGGTGGCCACGCTTTCAAGCGTATCATTTTCTTTTAACAAATCAATTCAACAATCTTCTTTATTCAATCAAACAATTTCCGACACATCAAACTAGTCGACAAGTATGTAAATTTGCATAATCGCATGAACTTGCAGTTTTTCCGCATCTTTAATGTAAATCACCTCTATATATGTAGATCTTTATATAAAGTAGCTTTAATCTTGTAAAAACCTCGTTTTTAGAGAAATCCGTCTTTACAACTTCTAGTTATTTTTCCCAAAAATAGTTATTTTGTCGAAACATGTGTCACACAAGTGTTTACACACTTGTGCGTTCTAAATATCATTCTTAGTATTGTAAGATCCTTTTCTTAGAAAACATGGTTTCTATTAAAGTGTGGTCCTTCAAAAGTACCACTTGCAGATACGTAGATCTGCTAGTTTTAAACACCATTGTACCGGTTAAATCACTTTTACACAAGTAAAATTCTTTTACACAAGTTCATGCTCTAAATGTGGTAGTGTTTCACCTTTAACCCTTGTATCTTTCAAAAACGAGCTTATGTGATGATACGTGATTTTACAAAGTCGGGTTAAACGGAGATTCGAGCTACCACATTATAGATCGGGTCTAGATAAACACAAATTTCAAGTCCTACGACTTTTACACAAGACATGTGCTATTAACCTCCATTTTTGTGATTTTAGTAGACTTTAAAGTTCCAAAACGCATGTTAACGATATTTCACCGATAAAATTCCTTTTAACCACTTTAAACAAGCTTAAATATGAGTTTTACGTGATATACCTCTAGCTCGGGGCTAGGGAAGAATCTCGACGAAAACGGGGTGGATAAAAGCCAACGGTTGAGGTCCTTCGCGTTCCGAGTGCACAAGAGCTCCTAATACGTGATCTTGGATGTGTGTATGATGTTGGAATGATGAGTGCAAGGGCCGAAAATATGATGGTGGTGAGGGTGGTGTTCGGCCGAGCTTAATGTAGAGAGAAAGAGAGTGAAAGTTGTGGTGTTGATTAGTGATAAGTAATTTATGTTTAGGGTGTTATTTATAGACAAGTTCAAGGTGTATTATCCAATGGGCATGGTGTCTTCAAGATATTATACCATCTAGATTAATTTAATCAAACTTGTACAACCATGTCCCCATGCAAGGGGACGGTTAGGGAATGGGGTGGGGGGTTGGTTCGATCTTGACTAGTAATTAGGGAGGTTAGTTTAGGTTAACTAAGTTAGTTTAAGTGTTTAACTTAGTTAGTAATATTAGGCGCGTTATGACGGGTGTTAGGGTAATCAGGGACCCTAACTAGTTTAGAAAAATACAAATAGTGAAAATAGTAATATTTTCATGTTCCGGGTATAGTCCGGTTGTTCGGTTGGATAGTAATCCGTTAAAGCGCTTATTAAAGCTTTAAAGTGTCGTTTATTGTTATTTTTAGTGACACATCTTGTTTCCAACACTTAGAAAGTGTCTAGTGTTATTTTCTCATTTTCTGGCACTTTACTAGTCAGCTAGAAGCTGGTTTAATTTTTAAAGTGCTGTGTTTGGTACTTAAAGTACGTTTTTGGCACATCCGAATCAGTGTATCTTATTTCTAGAGACGCGGTAACACAACCCTTATATTCCTACACTCACCACCAGTGTAGCCAAAATATATGAGGCTCTTAACAGGCCTTAGAGGCAGTGTCTGCCTGATGCTGGTTATATCAGCATGTTCACTGTGTATCCGTTTAGTGCTACTGTGCTTTTTGTGCATCATGTTTGTCACTAGGGTTCAGTATGTAATCAATGTAGTGACAGCAAATAAAGTATGATGCAAGTAAATGCATGTATCAGTATGCAGGTAGCAGTTTATCAGCTAGTTCAATCAAGCACAGTAATCAAGTAGTAATTAATCATTAATTAAGTTGTACGGATACCTGGTTTAGTGCGGGTTGTCACATTCTCCCCCCGTTAAATAAATTTCGTCCCGAAATTTAAGTTCTGCTTGTAGAAGTAGGGTTCTTAGGAAATAAGTGGGGGTATTTCTCTTTCATCCGGTCCTCACGTTCCCAGGTAAATTCAGGACCATGTCTGGCATTCCAACGTACTTTGACGAGTTTGACACTGCTCCGGCGGGTCTTGTTAACTTTCCAATCCGTGACCTCAACAGGTTCTTCAACGAAGTGGAGCGTGTCGTCAATATGAATCTCGTCGATAGGAATGGCAACGTCAACTTGAGTTGGACTTTTCTTTAAATTGGATACATGAAATGTATCGTGAACACCATTCAGTTCAGCAGGTAGGTCCAACTTGTATGCTACCGTCCCGATTCTTTCCAGAATTCTAAAGGGACCAATGTAGCGTGGATTTAACTTTCCACGCTTTCCAAAGCGTGCTACCCCTTTCCAGGGCGAAACCTTTAACAACACCATTTCTCCGACTTGGAAGTCCACATGCTTCCGGTTTGGATCCGCGTAGGCCTTTTGTCTGTGGCGAGCGGCTTCGATGCGTTTAAGTATTTGCGCAATCTTGTCTGTCGTCTCTTGGACGATCTCGGGACCAGCAAGCTGCCTATCACCTGCGTCAGACCAACATAGGGGTGATCGGCACTTGCGTCCGTATAGGGCCTCAAATGGCGCGACACCAATACTGGTGTGGTAGCTGTTGTTGTATGAAAATTCGACCAAGGGTAAGTGTTTATCCCAGCTACCGCCTAAATCCATCACACATGCTCTCAGCATGTCCTCCAAAGTTTGTATCGTGCGCTCGCTCTGGCCATCAGTTTGCGGATGAAACGCAGTGCTCAGATTCAATTGAGAGCCAAAAGCTTCTTGGAAGGATTGCCATATCCTTGACACAAACCTTCCGTCTCTATCAGAGATGATCGAGAGAGGTACTCCATGACGTGCTACGATCTCTCTCATGTAAATTTCCGCAAGTTTACTAGTACTGTCTTTCTCCTTGATTGGCAGAAAGTGTGCGGACTTTGTTAGGCGGTCAACAATCACCCAAATCATATCATGGCCTCTTGGCGTTCTTGGCAGTTTTGTAACAAAATCCATTGAGATTTGTTCCCATTTCCACTTGGGAATCTCAGGTTGTTGCAGAAGTCCCGAAGGCTTCTGGTATTCCGCCTTGACCTTAGCGCACGTTAAACATTTGCTCACGTAAACAGCAACGTCGCCTTTCATCCTAGGCCACCAATAGTAATCCTTGAGGTCTTGATACATCTTATCCGATCCAGGGTGGATAGAGTACCGTGACTTGTGCGCTTCGTTGAAAATAACTTCCCTTAATCCCCCAAACAGAGGAACCCAAATCCTTTTCTCAAAACATAACGTTCCTTCCTCGTTTGGTACCAACAGCTTCCCCATTCCTCGGAGATATTCTTCCTCAAGGTTTCCCTCCTTGAGAGCTTCCTTTTGTGCAGCACGAATGCGCAAGGGAAGGTCGGTTCGTACAATCATTTCCAAAGCCCTAACCCTTATGGGCTTGATTCTTTCTTTACGACTTAGGGCATCGGCAACTACATTCGCCTTCCCTGGGTGATACTTTATCTCGCAGTCGTAATCGTTCAACAATTCAACCCAACGTCTTTGCCTCATATTCAGCTCTTTCTGGTTGAATATATGCTGTAAGCTCTTGTGATCTGTGAAGATTGTGCATTTCGTACCGTACAAGTAGTGTCTCCAGATCTTTAAAGCGAAAACCACTGCGCCAAGCTCTAAATCGTGGGTGGTATAGTTCTTTTCGTGCACCTTCAGTTGGCGTGATGCATAAGCAATGACCTTTTGGCGTTGCATCAACACACAACCCAATCCCTGACGCGATGCGTCGCAGTATACCACAAAATCGTCAGTACCTTCTGGTAGAGCTAAGATTGGCGCGTTGCAGAGCTTATCTTTTAATATCTGAAACGCTTCATCCTGTTTGATTCCCCAATCAAACGTCTTGTCCTTCTGCGTGAGGAGCGTCAAAGGTTGAGCGATTTTCGAAAAATCCTCGATGAACCTTCGATAGTAGCCAGCCAAACCCAAGAATTGTCGAATCTCGGTTGGCGTTGTAGGCGTCTCCCAATTCTTGATTGCCTCGATATTTGTGGGATCAACATGAATTCCATCCCCATTAACCACATGTCCAAGAAACTGGACTTCGCGTAGCCAAAACTCGCACTTGGAGAATTTGGCGTACAGCTGTTCCTTCTTTAGCAGCTCTAGTATGGTTCTAAGATGTTGTTCGTGTTCAGCCTTCGTCTTTGAGTAAATCAGGATGTCGTCGATGAATACAATCACGAACTTGTCTAAGTATGGCTTGCAAACTCTATTCATTAGATCCATGAATACCGCCGGTGCGTTTGTCAAACCAAATGGCATCACGAGGAACTCGTAGTGTCCGTAACGAGTTCGGAAGGCTGTTTTCGGGATACTTTCCTCCTGTATCCTTAGTTGATGGTATCCAGATCGAAGATCGATCTTAGAGTAACAGCTTGAACCTTGAAGTTGGTCGAACAGATCATCGATTCTAGGCAGAGGATACCTGTTCTTGATTGTCAGCTTGTTCAATTCTCTGTAGTCAATACACATGCGGAAACTTCCGTCTTTCTTCTTGACAAACAAGACCGGAGCTCCCCAAGGCGAGAAGCTTGGTCGGATAAAACCCTTGTCTAACAACTCTTGAAGTTGCGTCGACAATTCCTGCATCTCCGATGGAGCAAGTCTGTATGGTGCCTTAGCCACAGGCGCGGCGCCTGGAACTAAGTCAATGTGAAACTCCACTTGCCTCTGAGGTGGCAGTCCGGGTAAGTCTTCTGGGAAGACTTCTGGATACTCCCTTACGACAGGGATGTCTTCGATTCTTGGCTCGGCAGCCTTCTTATCTACGATGTGTGCCAGAAAAGCAACACATCCTTTCTGTAAACACTTCCTTGCCTCCAAACAGCTGATAATCCGCAACGGCGTCTCACGCTTCTCTCCATGAACAACAATGGTCTCACCATCCTCGGTTGGAATACGAACAACCTTTTCGTGGCAAACTATCTCAGCTTTATTGCCCGATAACCAATCCATTCCTACTACCACGTCGAAACTTCCCAATTGGACTGGTAGTAGATCCAAGGCAAACTCACGTTCTCCTAATTCAATCACACAACCTCTGATAACATCATTGGCTTCTACCAACTTTCCATTAGCCAATTCAATTGCGTAGGGAATGTCTAACTTATTAGCGGTTAGCCCAAGTATATTCTTAAATTCTAGTGATACAAAGCTATAGTCGGCACCAGTATCAAACAGAACAGATGCATAGCGTTGATTGATAGGGAACGTACCCGTGACAACGTTGGGATCCTGGCGTGCTTCCCGTGCACCGATCTGGAACACCCTTCCACGGGCTTGGTTCAATCCCGGGCAATCCTTCTTGAAGTGCCCAACGTCTCCGCAATGAAAACATCCTAATCTTTTTCCACTTCCTGCACCATCCCCAACTGGCGGGTTGTTTTGATTGGCATTTCCGGCTTGATTGGCATTGTAGCCTCGATTATTCCCCTGTGGGCGACCTCCAAAACCACCACGGTTGTTATTCCTATTTTCAGATCCTCCCTGGCCTCCCCGGCCAGTACCAACCCAACAGGTGTCCTTCAAATGACCACGTTTCCCACATACTTCGCATACTTTTAGCTGACATTGACCCGAATGGTGGCGTTGACAGGTATTGCATCTGGGCTGGGTGCCCATGTATCCTCTTCCTTTCCTTCCACTGCCAGCTGCACCCTGAGCTGGCGTGCTTGGTGCTCCTCTCTTACCATCACCGCTAACACTTTGTTTGAAGTTTGAAAACTTTCTTTTGTTACCTCCTGACGACTCAACATGAGTCTCTTTCTCCTTTGCCTTTACATCACCAAACTTGTTTAAACGAATCCCCTCCTCGGTGAGAGCCACGCTCAAATCGATGGCTTCAGTGATAGTTGCTGGTTTGGAGGAGGTTACCATGCTTATTATTTGGGGAGCCAAACCCCAAATGAAGCGCTCGATTCGCTTGTATTCTGGCGTAACCATGTAAGGAACCACTTGAGATAGGTCATGAAACCTCTGAACGTACTCTGCTACTTTCGGACCATCCATCTTTAAGTGCCAAAATTCAGTCTCCAACCTCTGAATTTCTGCGCGTGAACAGTACTTTTTGCGCATCAACTCTTTCAATTCGGCCCAAGTCAGGGCGTAGGCGACAGCTTCGCCTAGAGTTTGGACTTGTAAGTTCCACCATGATAGGGCTCCGTCTAGAAACAGCCCTGAAATGTATGTGACTTGCTGATCCTCTGCACACTTGCTCATGCGTAAAACGGAATCGGTTTTCTCAGCCCAGCGGGTAAAGGCAACTGCACCTCCTGTGCCATCGAAGTTAACTGGTTTGCAGTCTAAGAACTGCTTGTAGGTGCATCCTGCACGTATGTTAAAACATGTGTTTGGCATTAGCATCACCGCTAAAATCTCCAACTAGTTCATGGTAGGTTCGAATGGCGTGGTATTACCGTGAGGTGGATTGTTATTGCCTTGATTAACACTTCCGCTCCCTCCTGGCTGAGAAGCTGCGTACTGCGCTATGGCAGCAGCAATGATTTGTTGTAGCTCTTCCTGAGTGGTAGGCATAGGCTGCTGTTGACGTCTTGGCGGCATCTTTCTAAAAGATGGTTTAAGTTGGTTAGGCCATAGAAGGCTCCGATGTTATAATACGTAAATCAGTTCGTAATATAGTGTACGTATATAACGGTAGTAATAGTATAATCACATAACATCTCATGTTATCACACATCACAAATATCAATCACACAACATCCCATGTCATAAAATATAACCAAGTAATCAAGCGAATCAAATATGGTGAGAAAACTGCGATTGCCATATAAATGAGACCACATCGTAAGTGTATACATACAATCATCAATCACTAGGGGCTACATCACCCCTGTCAAAAACTACATCAGTATCAATACAACATCAAGTACATAACAAAAGTCAAATCATAACGTAGTCTCCCCAAATGCTGTGCAATCAAAAAGCAATCGCCGCCTTCTCACTTCGCCTACCCAAGTGGCACCGATGAGCTCTAAGTAGATGGTGGTGGAGGAGGAAAATGGGTATAAAACAAACGGCGCAACTGTAACCAGTCCGCCTCCATCGCCTGCTGTGTACGTATAATGGAAGCAATCTGCTGCTCCAAAGTAGTAAGACGAGCAGCATAGTCAGGGGGTAATGGTCGAAACGGCTGTAACGGAGAGGGTACCCGGCCATGGCACTGACATGGCTGCAGACGGGCTCTCTCCAACTCCTGTAGTCGCTGCTCATGCGACTCGTGCTGGTGTACAAACGACATCAATACATCCTCAATGGTGTGTCCCACGTGGAACCTGTGGTATGGTTCAGTGGGTGGCATAGGGGAAAGTGGTGACCACAGCAGTGGCTCACGTGTGGGGTCAAAGGGTGCCACCCCAAAAGGAGCTGTAGTAGGTGGAACAAAAGGAATCTGAGGCATGAAAGGCATGGGCATCGGTACATGCCCATCAGGGTGCACTGAAGAGCCCTCTCCAGGCCCCGCTGGAGGTATAAACATAGGAACCTGAAACGAAAAGTCAGTATGTGGCGCAACAGGAATCTGTGGAGGGAATGGGGGAACGTCCTCGTCTGCCGGTATCCAGCCATGCTGGGCAGACTCGTCCGGTGGATCCATATGTGCCGCGAACGGTGCATGTCCGGGCTCTATGGGAACGGGATCAAATAAGGGAGCAACAACAGGGTGAACGGGTGCAAGGTGCTCTATAGGGTGGTCAGCAGGTGCAGCAACTATGGGTAAAGGACCAATGGGATCAACAGGAACGTCTATGTGGTGATCATCAGCAATGGGCTCAAAAGGTACATCAGCATGCACAGGGTCATGCTCTGGTAAAGGGTCAAGGGCAGCTGCCTGCTCAGGTGCAATGGCAGGCTCAACGTCATCAAACGCCATGTCAAAATCGAAATCAGGATCAATCGGATCAAAAGGGTCAACAGCGTCTACTGGGTCCTCCATCAACTCGTCCATCGGGACATACTCTAAATCACGGTCAGGATCAAATCCTGGTGGGAACATAGGATCTGAATCCTCCTCGACGTCATGGTCAAAAACAAGCCCAGGTATGGAAGCAGCAGAAAAAGCCTGGTCAGAATCGGACCCATGGGAGAAGTGCTGCGCACTATGAGCATGTGAGGGTACAGAAGCCACAGACTCAAAGGAGTCCGCGACTGGGGAATGCGCAGGTGGCTCCGCAGCAGGAGCATCTGCGATCAGTAAGGGAGCAACAGCAGGTAGGGCCTCGCCCTGAGCATCCTCCAAAGGCTCCTCCTCAAACATATCGACGTCGTCCTCCTCGTCGTCGATGGGTAAAGCAGGGTAGTATGCAAGGGGTACAGGTGCAGGGATCACCGCGAGTGGTAAATCCCCGGCCGGAAGATCATCTGGGAGCTCATCAACGCCGTCGGGTAAGGCGAATGGCTGAAAGTCGTCATCATCCGTGCTGGTGAAGTCTGACGTAAAAACCTCATGCTCTGACGACTCCAGGTCATCTGATACAATACGCCTGGGGTCGGTGATGTCTGAACCACCTGAATCAGCCGAATCCATGTATCTGTAACATATTCACAAACATGTACAAATAGTCAATCACAAATCAAGTAATCACATAAGTCATCAAGCAAGCATTCAAATCATCACTTCTAGTCCCACTAGCCAACACTCCTAGTCCCACTAGTCAACACTCCTAGTCCCACTAGCCAATACTTCTAGTCCCACTAGCCAACACTTCTAGTCCCACTAGCCAATACTTCTAGTCCCACTAGCCAACACTTCTAGTCCCACTAGCCTCCTACCTCAGCCTCCCAGACTGAGCCTAAAATAATAAATAAAATGTGCTCAACATTTGTTTGTAAAAAGTTGTGGATCTGGACTTAAGTGGTATGTAGTAAAATGTTTTCGTGAGAGCCCTAGTGATCATAGTCTAGACTCGAGAGAGAATCCTAGTTCGCTATGATCAGAGCTCTGATACCAAGCTGTCACACCCTGGCTTTGCGGAAGCGTGGTATATTTTGGTGTGACTTCTTAATACCATAGCTTAATCATAACAAGCTATATGAATTTAAAAACCATGCAAGTCATCCATTAAGTTTTGAAAACAAAATACAGTACCATTGTTTTAACCATCAACCATAACCTCGTTCAACAACATTACAAACTAAAACATAACATAAACGTGGTTTAAGGACTGTGTCTTGTCCAGGTAAGAGACACATCCCCTAAACCCTGATGACTTCATGACATTATGCAGCGGAAAACGTTCCATACCGTGCCAGATCCGTTTAATTTCCTGAAATACATGTGAGTTGAAAAATCAACAATAATGTTGAGCGAGTTCATGTGCAAGTGAGTAAGTAAAAAAAACACTTGTAAGTATAAAGTTTCCCGGTATGTAGCAGTGTAAGAGGACTTGTGATCACCAATGGTTTGCAAGGCCATTAGCATGTTGTGAAATGCAAATAGTAAGACACGACCTAGCCGATTTTTGCGTTGGGCAACCAAGTCACTCCAGGTCCGTTCTGTTGGCCTCAGAGAGGTCCGTTTGGCCTAGAGCTGGGCTCGCTACACCCAGATAGATCTACCGCTCGAGTCCCTCGGTGTTCTAACTACCCATTCACATGATCTAAACCTCCTTACGTTATTCATACCGTGTATAAAGTACTTGTAAACAAAGTAACATGTATTTCACCCCCGCAGTTAAGAAAACTGAAAACAGTTAGAGAAAAGGGGGACATGAACTCACAGTGAATGCGTATCTCTATCAAGCGTCTCCAATACAGTAAGCTGTGCAACGACCTACAAGTGCTAATTCTATTAGACGGACGGCCGTGCTTTAGCTTTACAGTTTATGTTTGCGGGAAATAGTTAGACAACTATTTCGTGTTACATGTCGTATATACTTGGTAGTTATCTTCCTTCCCAAGGATGGGGGATTTAATACATGTGCGTATAATTCCGTCATTAAGTCTCACTTAATCCTTATATATATATCCATCTCCAAAATATAGGTATTTATCCCATAATACGTTGTTAAAGTACGCGTTCATAAATATTTCCGTAGTTGTGTAAGTTACGTTTTATCATACAGGTGGTAATATAATTACCGGTGTAACTTATATATTTATGGCGAAAGCGTTTGTATTACTTTTGGAGTCGTTATCGCTCGTAAACATTATTTTTACTCTAAAAATAATATTTATGTATTTCACAAAATAATCATAAACAGTGTTGTGACAAAAATATTTATCACGTTAATCTTTGTGAAAATCCCACCTCCGAATATTTAGTAAAATGTAGTACTGGCGAAATTTATGTTTCGAAAGTATGCCCAAAAATAGTTCTAACACTTGTTGTGTAAAAAGTCTAAGTGTTAGGTTTTTAGAAAATTTCGCCAGAGTTTCCTCTGTAACTGGAGGTGGCCACGCTTTCAAGCGTATCATTTTCTTTTAACAAATCAATTCAACAATCTTCTTTATTCAATCAAACAATTTCCGACACATCAAACTAGTCGACAAGTATGTAAATTTGCATAATCGCATGAACTTGCAGTTTTTCCGCATCTTTAATGTAAATCACCTCTATATATGTAGATCTTTATATAAAGTAGCTTTAATCTTGTAAAAACCTCGTTTTTAGAGAAATCCGTCTTTACAACTTCTAGTTATTTTTCCCAAAAATAGTTATTTTGTCGAAACATGTGTCACACAAGTGTTTACACACTTGTGCGTTCTAAATATCATTCTTAGTATTGTAAGATCCTTTTCTTAGAAAACATGGTTTCTATTAAAGTGTGGTCCTTCAAAAGTACCACTTGCAGATACGTAGATCTGCTAGTTTTAAACACCATTGTACCGGTTAAATCACTTTTACACAAGTAAAATTCTTTTACACAAGTTCATGCTCTAAATGTGGTAGTGTTTCACCTTTAACCCTTGTATCTTTCAAAAACGAGCTTATGTGATGATACGTGATTTTACAAAGTCGGGTTAAACGGAGATTCGAGCTACCACATTATAGATCGGGTCTAGATAAACACAAATTTCAAGTCCTACGACTTTTACACAAGACATGTGCTATTAACCTCCATTTTTGTGATTTTAGTAGACTTTAAAGTTCCAAAACGCATGTTAACGATATTTCACCGATAAAATTCCTTTTAACCACTTTAAACAAGCTTAAATATGAGTTTTACGTGATATACCTCTAGCTCGGGGCTAGGGAAGAATCTCGACGAAAACGGGGTGGATAAAAGCCAACGGTTGAGGTCCTTCGCGTTCCGAGTGCACAAGAGCTCCTAATACGTGATCTTGGATGTGTGTATGATGTTGGAATGATGAGTGCAAGGGCCGAAAATATGATGGTGGTGAGGGTGGTGTTCGGCCGAGCTTAATGTAGAGAGAAAGAGAGTGAAAGTTGTGGTGTTGATTAGTGATAAGTAATTTATGTTTAGGGTGTTATTTATAGACAAGTTCAAGGTGTATTATCCAATGGGCATGGTGTCTTCAAGATATTATACCATCTAGATTAATTTAATCAAACTTGTACAACCATGTCCCCATGCAAGGGGACGGTTAGGGAATGGGGTGGGGGGTTGGTTCGATCTTGACTAGTAATTAGGGAGGTTAGTTTAGGTTAACTAAGTTAGTTTAAGTGTTTAACTTAGTTAGTAATATTAGGCGCGTTATGACGGGTGTTAGGGTAATCAGGGACCCTAACTAGTTTAGAAAAATACAAATAGTGAAAATAGTAATATTTTCATGTTCCGGGTATAGTCCGGTTGTTCGGTTGGATAGTAATCCGTTAAAGCGCTTATTAAAGCTTTAAAGTGTCGTTTATTGTTATTTTTAGTGACACATCTTGTTTCCAACACTTAGAAAGTGTCTAGTGTTATTTTCTCATTTTCTGGCACTTTACTAGTCAGCTAGAAGCTGGTTTAATTTTTAAAGTGCTGTGTTTGGTACTTAAAGTACGTTTTTGGCACATCCGAATCAGTGTATCTTATTTCTAGAGACGCGGTAACACAACCCTTATATTCCTACACTCACCACCAGTGTAGCCAAAATATATGAGGCTCTTAACAGGCCTTAGAGGCAGTGTCTGCCTGATGCTGGTTATATCAGCATGTTCACTGTGTATCCGTTTAGTGCTACTGTGCTTTTTGTGCATCATGTTTGTCACTAGGGTTCAGTATGTAATCAATGTAGTGACAGCAAATAAAGTATGATGCAAGTAAATGCATGTATCAGTATGCAGGTAGCAGTTTATCAGCTAGTTCAATCAAGCACAGTAATCAAGTAGTAATTAATCATTAATTAAGTTGTACGGATACCTGGTTTAGTGCGGGTTGTCACATTCTCCCCCCGTTAAATAAATTTCGTCCCGAAATTTAAGTTCTGCTTGTAGAAGTAGGGTTCTTAGGAAATAAGTGGGGGTATTTCTCTTTCATCCGGTCCTCACGTTCCCAGGTAAATTCAGGACCATGTCTGGCATTCCAACGTACTTTGACGAGTTTGACACTGCTCCGGCGGGTCTTGTTAACTTTCCAATCCGTGACCTCAACAGGTTCTTCAACGAAGTGGAGCGTGTCGTCAATATGAATCTCGTCGATAGGAATGGCAACGTCAACTTGAGTTGGACTTTTCTTTAAATTGGATACATGAAATGTATCGTGAACACCATTCAGTTCAGCAGGTAGGTCCAACTTGTATGCTACCGTCCCGATTCTTTCCAGAATTCTAAAGGGACCAATGTAGCGTGGATTTAACTTTCCACGCTTTCCAAAGCGTGCTACCCCTTTCCAGGGCGAAACCTTTAACAACACCATTTCTCCGACTTGGAAGTCCACATGCTTCCGGTTTGGATCCGCGTAGGCCTTTTGTCTGTGGCGAGCGGCTTCGATGCGTTTAAGTATTTGCGCAATCTTGTCTGTCGTCTCTTGGACGATCTCGGGACCAGCAAGCTGCCTATCACCTGCGTCAGACCAACATAGGGGTGATCGGCACTTGCGTCCGTATAGGGCCTCAAATGGCGCGACACCAATACTGGTGTGGTAGCTGTTGTTGTATGAAAATTCGACCAAGGGTAAGTGTTTATCCCAGCTACCGCCTAAATCCATCACACATGCTCTCAGCATGTCCTCCAAAGTTTGTATCGTGCGCTCGCTCTGGCCATCAGTTTGCGGATGAAACGCAGTGCTCAGATTCAATTGAGAGCCAAAAGCTTCTTGGAAGGATTGCCATATCCTTGACACAAACCTTCCGTCTCTATCAGAGATGATCGAGAGAGGTACTCCATGACGTGCTACGATCTCTCTCATGTAAATTTCCGCAAGTTTACTAGTACTGTCTTTCTCCTTGATTGGCAGAAAGTGTGCGGACTTTGTTAGGCGGTCAACAATCACCCAAATCATATCATGGCCTCTTGGCGTTCTTGGCAGTTTTGTAACAAAATCCATTGAGATTTGTTCCCATTTCCACTTGGGAATCTCAGGTTGTTGCAGAAGTCCCGAAGGCTTCTGGTATTCCGCCTTGACCTTAGCGCACGTTAAACATTTGCTCACGTAAACAGCAACGTCGCCTTTCATCCTAGGCCACCAATAGTAATCCTTGAGGTCTTGATACATCTTATCCGATCCAGGGTGGATAGAGTACCGTGACTTGTGCGCTTCGTTGAAAATAACTTCCCTTAATCCCCCAAACAGAGGAACCCAAATCCTTTTCTCAAAACATAACGTTCCTTCCTCGTTTGGTACCAACAGCTTCCCCATTCCTCGGAGATATTCTTCCTCAAGGTTTCCCTCCTTGAGAGCTTCCTTTTGTGCAGCACGAATGCGCAAGGGAAGGTCGGTTCGTACAATCATTTCCAAAGCCCTAACCCTTATGGGCTTGATTCTTTCTTTACGACTTAGGGCATCGGCAACTACATTCGCCTTCCCTGGGTGATACTTTATCTCGCAGTCGTAATCGTTCAACAATTCAACCCAACGTCTTTGCCTCATATTCAGCTCTTTCTGGTTGAATATATGCTGTAAGCTCTTGTGATCTGTGAAGATTGTGCATTTCGTACCGTACAAGTAGTGTCTCGAAAGCGATTTAGAGCTCTTTCTGGTTGAATATATGCTGGTTGAATATATGCTGTAAGCTCTTTCTGGTTGAATATTATTTAAGGCATGCTAAGCCTATTTCACTGTTCTGGAGTATTTTTCGCGTTAAACTGATTACGTTTATGCATCAGTTCGCGTATAACTTTCCAGAAAGCGATTTAGAGCTCGAAATCGAACAAGAATTGATATGTGCAAACGATACACATATTTATACAAATACCAAGATTGAAACACAATATTTCATTGATTTGGTATTTGTTTGATGGTCGCAGAGGCACAGATGTCACAGTCTCCCCTACTTTAGGAAATTTCGTCCCGAAATTTATTCGTAGGAGTCTGTCTGTGACGCTGTGTTAAATAATTGCCTTGCATGGAATCTAGGGTGTTTATCTATTTGCGGAAAATAACCCATCAAAGATTATGCAAGGCATAATCCTGTCATTTCTCTCAACGGACAATCTTTAAAAATGAAAATGAAGGAAAAATCAAGGATATTCATTTTCCTCGATGGATATTCTTCAGAAACGAAAATGAACGGAATGAGTCGTTTTCCTCAATGGGTATTCTTCAGAAATGAAAATGAACGAATAATCAAGAATATTCATTTCCCTCGATGGATATTCTTCAGAAACGAAAATGAACGGAATGAGTCATTTTCCTCAATGGGTATTCTTCAGAAACGGAAATGAAGGAAAAATCAAGAATATTCATTTCCCTCGATGGATATTCTTCAGAAACGAAAATGAACGGAATGAGTCATTTTCCTCAATGGGTATTCTTTAGAAACGAAAATGAACGAATAATCAAGAATATTCATTTCCCTCGATGGATATTCTTCAGAAATGAAAATGAACGGAATGAGTCATTTTCCTCAATGGGTATTCTTCAGAAACGGAAATGAAGGAAAAATCAAGAATATTCATTTCCCTCGATGGATATTCTTTAGAAACAAAAATGAACTGAATGAGTCATTTTCCTCGATGGGTATTCTTCAGAAACGAAAATGAAGGAAAAATCAAGAATATTCATTTCCCTCGATGGATATTCTAAGAATATAGATTATTTTAAAAATAGATTATTTTAAAAATATAGAACCAATCTTATATATGTTTAACCAATCTTAAAAATAGATTATTTTAAAGATATTTTCTATACCTTTTTACCAAGTATAACATATATATTTTTATGAAATATATCTTAGAACATATAAGTATATATATTCTAAGAATATAAGATCACATATAACAAACACGAGAACATATGTATGTCTATACGTACAACGATATACACATTTACATCACCTAACACTTGGTGAACACACATTTATACAACTACGATACAACTCACGAGATACCAGAATATATGTTTGGCGAAATATATACACCAAACAGTTATCAGTTAATACATCTACGACACAATTCATTGAATAACAAAGACATACAAGTCTTAACACATATTCAAGATAAAAGACTTGTACTCAAGTCATTACAAGACCGAAGTGTCTAACAAATATAGAACATTTGTAGGTCGTGACACTATTCAGGACGACTGTACATCAGATCACAGTTACTTACCATTCACGGACGCAATTCTGTGAGTTCATGTCCCCTATTCATTTTAAATGCTTTACAACTTTACAACTATCGGGGAAAATACATGTTCAATTGTATTTTTTTTTGGGTAAAGGGTTACCCCGGTGAATTTTATAAATAATCAAAGAACAGGGTGCGACAAGAGTTTGACACACACTACTAGGCTTGACAGGCCAAGCCAAGCCTAGGCAAAACAAACCAACACAACTCATAAACGGCCAAAACAAAACTAAAACAACCCGAATAACAAAACCAACTAACTACAAAACACTAGCAACTAAACTCGCAATCAGCCCGGTTCGTCTTCTTTTACTCCCCATGTTTCCAAAAGCTTCCTATCATTCACGTCTCGTCCGATCTTGAAACCCATTATACGAAGCCGCACCATATCCAAGATAAGCTTTGCCACCATCTCTTCCTTCCTGTGTATGTCGGAAAACAGCCGGTTATTCCGTTCTTGCCATAAAAAGTATGTAGAGGCAGCTACCACAAGCTTACAGACAATGTGTTCCAGTTTCTTTGAACTCGCATTCAGCTCTATCCACGCCATGATTGAGCTCCATGAGTCGTTAACATTTACCATATCAACTTTTTCCTTGACAATGCTCCAAATCTTGGCCGCAAATAAACATTGAAAAAACAAATGATCTCTTGAGTCTCGTCCATAGTTACAAAGGGGACAACACATAAGACGTAAATTTGTTTCACTCCCGCTTCCCAAACTGCCAACCTATCTTGCGTCTTCAGCTTATTCTTTAGAACTAACCAAAGATGAAAAGAATGTCTTGGGATGCATTGGCCATACCACACCATATTCACCCAAGCCACCTTACTATCCCTTACCCGAAGATTATTCCAAGCTTCCCACGAGCTAAAATGCACAATTTTTCCTTCCACAGATTTCCATCCCAGTCTGTCTACCGAATCAGGAACA
Organism: Helianthus tuberosus; assembly: GCA_030545235.1. Lineage (NCBI taxonomy): Eukaryota > Viridiplantae > Streptophyta > Magnoliopsida > Asterales > Asteraceae > Helianthus > Helianthus tuberosus. Next base: position 117,068,658 of record CM060452.1, on the reverse strand, counting down.
AGAGGATGAGCCATGACATTTATGAGTACTGGAAATAAATCATACCATGCCTGAGGCCACCGCCAATTGCCATCAGCGTCTACAAGCTCCGCAACAGTAGTTTGCAAATTAAAACCCGCCTGGGCAATTCTCCTTGGCGTAATGAAGTTTCGGATCGGACTGCACGAACACCAATTATCACTCCACGCATTTGTCTGGGAACCACTCCCAATCAACTTCCAAACATACGGTCTAACCAACGAACGAATAGATAAAATCTTTCGCCAACTCCAAGTCAAATTACCACGGCTTGGAATCTCCCAAAAATTTCTACCTTTTATCTTGTAAGAATGGATCCATTTTACCCACAGGGATTCCCGATTACTAATAATGCTCCAAATATGCGACATCATAAGAGCTTTGTTCACATCTGAAATATTTCGGATTCCAAGACCTCCCTCCTTCCACGCGACTTTTGACCGAATACTCCCTGGAGCCCCCCCCCCCCCATTCCATAGAAACCTTCGCATTCTCTTTTCTAGATCCTTCACTATACGCATTGGCAAAATAAATACCGAGGCCCAATACGTATACATAGCTGCAAGAACAGAGTTGAGGAGCTGCAATCGACCCGCAAAGGATAACGATTTAGACATCCAATTATCAACCTTCCTCTCCATCCGTTCCACCAGAACCCGACAATCTCTAAAAGATAACTTAGTAGAAATTAAGGGAACCCCCAGGTAACGAACCAGGAGTTCACCCTCACGAAACGGCAACAGGCTCAGAATCTCATCCTTTACATGACTTGGAACATTGCAAAAAAATATCGTACTCTTAGGCAAGCTTGGGACCAGACCCGAAACACTAGAGAATTTCTCCAAAACATTCCGAAGAAGCTGAACCGATCCAGTATCCCCATTAACAAACACAAATAAATCATCAGCAAATGAGACGTTGATAATCTTTTGTTTAGAACAGTGACTGTGGAACTTGAAAGCAGGGTTTAACGCCATCTTTTGAAACATGAGAGATAGCACCTCCATAATCAACGTGAAAAGGTACGGGGACATTGGATCTCCTTGACGTAGCCCCTGTTTCCCTGAAAAATAACCATGCAACTCGCCATTTACGCTAATCGAGTAGGAAACCGTTGTGACACACACCATAATCCAAGAAACTATTTTCCGGTGAAAACCGAACCGGTATAAAATAGCTTCTAAAAAAGACCAGCTTACAGTATCATAAGCTTTCTGGATATCAATCTTCAAAGCACACCTTGGAAGACCACGATCCACATGATAATTATGCATAAGCTCCTGTGTAATTAGAATATTATCAGATATCTTTCTACCAGGAACAAACGCCGACTGGTTGATGTTCACTAGAGTCCCCAAACACCCCTTCAAACGATCAGTGATTATTTTGCTAATACACTTATATATCACATTGCAACATGATATTGGCCTATAGTCAAGAACTGTATTTGGAGTATCAATCTTTGGCACCAATGCTAAAATCGTATGGTTAATTTGCTTTAGAATTTGCCCGTTATTAAAAAACTCACACACCGCCTTTGTAACTTCACCGCCCACAATATCCCAGGCATTTTTAAAAAAAGCTGAAGTGTATCCGTCCGGACCTGGAGCCTTATTCTCACCTATACTGAACATGGCTTGTTTAACTTCATCATCGGTAACCTGTCTCACCATATTCTCCGCCTCATTCTGTTGCAAGACATTAACAAACAAATCTGCATCATCCAACCTCGTCACTTGATCTTCGGTGCCCATGAAACCTGAATAATGATTTAGCAAAGCAGCCGCGACATCAACTCCCTCATACTGGTTTCCATTCATATCCTTAATGCAACTGATTTTATTTCTAGCATTCCTACTTTTCACGCAATTATGAAAGTAGGATATATTTGAATCACCCGCACATAACCATTGCACTTTAGATTTTTGTTTCAAGAAACACTCCTCATCATAAACCGCTGATTTGAAGTCTCGCAAACATATAGCTTCAGAAGACCGAATAGCAGCATCAAAAGGATGAGCTTCCACCTGTTTTTGAATCTGGTCCAGCTCATTCCGTAAATCAGTAACTCTTTTATGGAGATTACCTTGATTACGCAATATTCTTCTAAAGTGCGATTTCAGACCCTTCATTTTCTTAACCACAGAAAACATGGTAGCACCCTCCACGGTTTTATTCCATTCAGACATAACAACTTGGCTGAACTCAGGCTTTGTCACAATAAAGTTTGGAAACTTAAAAGATTTATGACGAATCGTTGACATAGAAAATAACTTCAGGATTGCAGGAGCATGATCCGAAACACGAAAAGGCTGAAACACAGCATAAGCGTCCGAGAAAACATCCAAAAGTTTGATGTTACCCATAATACGATCGATCTTCTTTAGCATTCCTACCCCATCCTTAGGTTTTTCGTTCCAAGTATAATGCAACCCATGACTCTTAACATCAATCAATTCTGCCTCTTGAATACACTCATAGAATTCTCGCATAGCTATTGTGTGTGAAGACGGCCCCATGGTAAAATCCTCCATATTCAAAGCTGCATTGAAATCACCCATTACAACCCAAGGGTTATCATGAGTGAGGCCTTTAAAGTTACACAAATCAGCCCACAAGCTTCTCCTATCCTGATATTTGTTTTCCGCATACACAAAAGAACAAAATATCTTCTTTTTGACCGATTTTAACAGTACCTGAGCATGAATAACCTGGTCTGATTGGGATATAACCATAAGATCAATATCATCTGCATTCCATCCCAATATCACCCTCGTACCTCTATTACACATACCTCCATTCGATGTCCACTTCCAATTCCGAAACACCTTTTCGCATATCTTATTCAGCTTGTTAACATCCACATGAGACTCTAAAATGGCACAAACACTTAAATGATTCTCCGCAATAAAATGACGAACCTCACTTTGTTTCAGGGGTTGGTTCAGACCCCTTATGTTCCAAGCAGCTAAGCTACCCATTAAAAACAGTCAACGGGAGTGCTTGCCCCCTCAGAATTTTGATTATTCAGGTTACCCCTCATAAACTCGGCCATCTCTGTCGGATTCAACTCTTTAACTTCATCAGGTTGTTGTATTCGGGTCCCATGATTTTCATCAATCATCGACTTGGCACTAGTCGGTTCCCTTTTCTCATCATTCTTATCAATATCAAGCACCGCAAAAGAATTTGACACCTGCACATTAGTATGCATAGCCGCTGAATTATCCCCCTTCGTTCCAGATGTACTTGCATGATATTTATTAGTCTTAGGTCTATACACAACCTTAGGTTTCTGCTTTTTTTGAGGGAATGAGTACCTCGCCATCTTTCTTTTATCAGTAACAAAACCCTCCTCGTCAACAGTGACCATCTTATCCTTAGCATTAGGTTTCTTGCTACACGTATTATCATCATGACCAAATAAACAGCATGCACTACAACGTAACGGCCTCCACTCATATTCAACTTTAACCCGTTCCATAATGAACCCATCCTCATCCATTTTAGGGATAGCAACAGTAATGTGATCCTTTAGCTCGTTATCAGCATTTAGCTCAATCATCGCATGAGCATAACTACTCCGACCCCAGTTTTCAACACACATATCAGCTGTATAGGAATCTAACCTTTTGGGGACCCCTATCTTCGAAGCCAACAAGCTCAAACCATCATCAGTATAAACTGAAATCGGCACATTGTGCAATTTAACCCATATTGGAACGGTTTTGATACTATCTTTCTTAAGAGTAACCTTCGGGGACCATATATTCAGAAATAACGGGACTTTTCGTATTAACCATGGTCCTCCTTCCAACACCTTAGTCAATCCATCCTTCGAATCAAACTTAAAGAAAAAGAAACTTGCCATGTTCATCATAAGTTTTGAAAACCCAAACTTTGCCCAGACATTCTTCGCATAATACTCAACCACAGGAAACGGCAATCTATTCCCTAAAAAATAACCATAGAGAACATTATCGAATTTGTCTTGAACCTGCTGAACAACCTCTTTCGGTATAACAATATCAGCATCATCTCTAGTTTCCTTAGGTTCCAAGAGTCTGAAATTTACCTCCCTTTTTTTATGAGTAGATTGCACCTTATCAGCATATGAGATTGATTTCTCCCCTTTATTAGCTTCCCAGAAAACCTCATCATGCACAGCATTAGACTTAGCCACATCATGGCCATCGGCATTATGATCAACTGGAACTGTGATCTTCGTAAGTTCATCTATAACATTAATTACCTTCTGTCCCTGTTGTTGATCCGACAAAACACCCCTACGCGGGCAGAATGTTTTGCCGTCTATATTCAGTAACCTAGTAGCAAATCTCTTATTAGGGTTTAACGAGGAAGACAGAATATCCGGCGGCTTGACATGTCTTGCATCCATATCCGACGTTATGAGGTTACTATAATACATGTTCAATTGTATGTTAAGTCATGGAATGAAACACCTTAGATCATGTGCGATTAGGGTCATACATCTAAGCACCATTAATCCAGTTTGGACCTAAGTACAAGGGGTTAGATCTAATGGGTTTTGGCGAGCCCCACTCTTGGTCGTGGACCCATACAGAAGAGTGCGTTTGTGTCCCAGTCGATAATAGTCGACACAAGATCGTCTAGGTTTGGATTGCTTCCTATTTCGTCACACATATTAATGTCCTCGCGAAACATTAATGATCAACGATTTCATTGATGCTTTACATACTACATCATTACATACATATACATTTTATACAACTCACATTTTATGGATACATTTTATGCAACTCACATTTTATGGATACATTTTATACAACTCACATTTTATGGATACATTTTATACAACACACATTTTATGGGTACATATTATACAACTCATATTTTACAAATACATTTTATACAACTCACATTTTACAGATACATCTCATACAACTAAACTGCATGAACTGGCCAACTTTTGTTGATGTTTTCAAACTTAACATGTATTTCAGGAAATTAGTGGACCATGCAGACATTTCAGTCAAGGAAAGCAAGTATCAAGACTCCATGCCACCATTTGAAGGGTTTGCCCGTTATATACCGCCTCTTTGCGGTGATATAGTGGTCAAAGCCATGACATTTTAAGACTTACATTTTGATGTATAAAACAATGATAACTTATTTTGATCACTCCGGCGGTTGGGAGGACCGTGCACTATCCCCCCCCCCCCCCCACAATGATAACTTATTTTCGTTTGTTGGTTTGTAACCAATACATTTAAATTATGTTGCGTTCTTTTGAAACAATTATGACAATGGCATTGGAGCTTGTTTTTATTCATTTAGTATGTTCACTTATATTGTTATGCAATAAGAACCGATCAGATCACACCTCGCGCTTCCGCTACGAGCGGGTGTGACAGATTGGTATCAAAGCATCGATTGTAATGAACCAGGATTCTTTCTCGAGTCTAAGTCTACAATCACTAGGGACCTCTCACGAAAACAATTTATTCAAGAACAAGAGTTTTTCATTGCATATACATTTTTCAAGGTCCACTACAAAGAAAAATTCACTTCACATAAATCAAGCGAGGACATTTCCATGGGAGGGGTCTATGAGAAATAGACACATTACATTAACAGACAATGTGCCTGTAATACATTACATTATCAGTTTACGCATTATAAACAGTTTACAAGTTCAACTTATACAAGATATTTCCTTGATTGATAGGATTTTACATGATTATATATATACGTTATTCATATATGTGTTGTACAAAATATTTGGCAAGAACAAAATGCCTTCGACTTCGAATTCCATTGTCATCATTGACATGCATAACATGGTTAAGACACGACATCTTTTACACAAGACATAATACTCTATTTCAAAACATAACATATTTTATACAATACATCTTCCATGAGAATATTGACCTCACATCTATTGCGGAGCTTATGGCGAACGTGGTTCCTAAGCGAGACCATAAAGCATTGATCCCGTGGAAGAATGGTTGCTTTCTCACAGATGTTAAGATGCCTGAATTCAGTAGTGACGATGAGGCGGAGGTGGTAGCCTTGGACAACAACTCCATTAGTGGGACGAGGTCCCTGTGGCTCATACAAATCATGATTGACAACACTCTTGTCCAATCAAGGAAGATGAAGTACTCATCTTGAAGGTGCCCCTCCAGTTGTTATTTTTACAAATTCTCTCAATTGTTATTTCATCTAACGTCGTGCCATTCCGCGAGTATTGACAACGGACGTTGACACCTAAACTATCATGAAGTTCCCTCCTGTGTTAAACATAGGCAGTAGTGCCCTCTCATTGACAGATCGTCTATCTTGAACGAGAGAATACTAGGGTAACCAGGCAAGGCAATTTATTATTACGGGGGCCCACGTAATAACAATTTGTAGTGCATGGAAATCCTGGTAGACTCTGCGGGTCCGGCTAATGATCATTATTCATTCAAGAATTTTAAGCTGTTACTTAAAATTCAGTCTTTTCTATCTGATAGAACACTAACCGAGATGATTACTATAACACCCTACAATACAATACAGGAAGACGATACGTATTCATTCGCGTCTAAACACTTGATCTATAACACGAGTTGTTCGAGACTAGTCATCTAAACAAACAAAACTTGTTAGCCACTCATGGAGGATCATGAGTTGGTTCCTTGGTGTCTATGGCACCTTATCTTATTTATTGGAAATGAATACAATAAATTCCGTCGTTTTGACATTTGTCTTATCCAAAGGGATAGTATGGCATGAGCCATGCTACAACTCCCTCATTGCATTCTATTTGACATCTATGAAGGTCTTAATGATCTTGTTGGAGCTCGTGAAGCTCAAGCACTATTACCATATTTTTCACATGGACAAGTACAACAAAGGAATTTCTCTACTTCGGATGATCAAAGCCTATGTAGTATGGAATGCATACTATAGGGACAAAGGCCACTGGTTGGTTTCCCCTCCTCAACATATGACCAATACACGCAAGAGGCACTACGCATTTAGTTGCTGTTATCCACATTATCATCTATTCGAACATGTATTGTTGGGTTTTTAACATGTTTATCAAAGCTAATTTTATCCGAATAAAATTAAAACGCAGCGGAATAAGGATTTAAAACATGTTACTTTACAAGATTTAAAACTCTTTTAAATGCAAGAACCCAAAATCGGATCCATATATGACATACATGCTATCAAAATACAACCATAGGGTGTTTGAGAATTCAACCTTTCTTTGGAGCAAGGAGATTGAAGATGATGATGAATCTTGGATGGTAGCTTCCAAACGAGAAAGCCTCAAGCTAGTATACCCGAAAGCCCCAACAAACACCTTGAGATTGCTAGGATTTGCACTTGAAAAATTCTCTTGGATGACCACCTTGGCCGAAATTTCTAGAGAGAAATTAGAGAATTCTTACACTTGAATTTGTTATCTATTTTATGAGAGAGGATGTTGCATCTTTTAAAAAACAAGTGCCTTGTAAATATAAAAGTTTGCATGTAAATTGAGTGGTGGAAACATCTTGGGAAGAGCCATAGGGGGCGGCCCAAGCCACCTCCCATTTCACCCAATCAAAATTTTAATCTTGTCTCCAAGTCTTTTATTTAAGTATTTATAACTTTTATAAAACTTAATATAACATTTTATAAACAATATGCAACCTTTTAATTGTTATTTAACCTATTAAATAACAACATAAAATATTCTCTCAAAAATAAATTATCCATATAATTTATTAGTTTGTCAAGTGTAATTATTTAGAAAACCAATTTCTAAATATTCTAAGTGTTATATTTATTTGTTTGATCATATCATAAATAAATATTGTAGGTGTTTGTCTAGCTTGTTATTGGGTATGACCCGACTTGGATCATAACGTACTAGCCACATCAATTTAATATGTGTCTTGGGCATACAGAGTCCAACAATCTCCCACTTGCACAAGATACATAGAAGATTGATGCAAGCAGTAAATGACGCCTAACAACGGTTTACTACCCCTAATACGTATGACGAAGTGCCATTCAATAACATCATCCCCTTCAAGTCCCTTACTTGAACATGATTTAGGTGAATCTATCATTTATCCTTTCGTTACAGATGTCATGTCAAATCCAGAGACACAGTGTGATCATTCTCTGTTGATTTAACTTAAGCAGGCCTTAGACATCTTACTCTCAACGAATAAGAGGAACAAATCCCTTCTTGACTACATACGTCTCTCACAATCACCTCGTACCATACCTGAGCTTAGTCTTATGTACTATCTTATTACAGACAGCAAAGAACTAAGTCAAGGCATAATATTTGGTGAATATCAAGACCCAATATGTATCTCAGGTCAGAGGATACTATGATATTCGCCTTTGCTCAAATTTACTTATGATCAATCAATGATTCCATGCAGTAACATTTGAGAGCGGGTCAGTCCAATATTTGTATCCCACAAATATCTATGAACTTTGGCAGCAACACTTTGCTCTATATTCATACCTAATGAATATCCACCAATCCAAGTTCATAATAGTCTTACATTCATATTTGTTCCCACATGTATGATCGACTACGGACATTTAGAATAATTTTTTAGGGTAAAGGGTTACCCCGGTGATTCTATTAAAACAATCCCAATAAAGAACAAGTAGTGAGGATGAGTTCCACACTAATTCATATACAGGACATGCCCCGTATATGTAAACCAAAAACAAAACCAAACATTCTAAGACAACCCACATCCTAGCCTACATTACACCATGAAACAAAGTAGGCAAGACCAAAACACGAAAAAACCAAAAAACGACTCAACCTCCATCATCAAAAATGAAATTGCCACAAACTGGCAACCCCTTGACTCGAATCACTACATGTCTAGCCATTGGAACCCTTTGTGGAGGAGTTGCTTGCCCGAGCTCTAGAAGATGAAGGATGTGTTCCCGAAGTCATAAATTCATTAGTTTCATTGTAGACTTCCTCGACCTCCTCCTCATCTGAATCCTGCTTGTCATTAGACTGCTTGGCCTTCTTCTCTATACGACCCACCATATTACCTCCCTGACCACCATCATCGTCCTTAAGGGCATCAAATGGGTTAGACGTTGATACCTGATTGTTCATCGGCTTCCTTAAGGACGAATTTGGTTTAGGGTTTACAACAGGCCTATACACTACCTTAGGTTTCTGATTTTTCATATGGAGACCTTGGTTAGTAGCTTTCTTCTTCTTGGCACCCACAACCTGAAAATCATCAATTTTCTTCCACGAATCCCCACTCGAAACAACTTGATGGTTCTTTGGGCACGAGCTATCTTCATGACCAAACACACAACAAGATGAACACCTTAAAGGCTCCCAATCATATTCGATTTTTACCTCCACCTTTGAGTGACCATTACCATCTAAAGATGGGATAGCAACAGTAATACTCCTCTTTAACTCAGCCCCGGCTTGAATTTCAATGAGAGCTCTAGCATAACTGCTAAAATGGAACATAACTCAAAATACCATAAAAGAGTTAAAATAACAATTGTTCCAATATCCAAATACAAAATAGATCAAATCCAATCACTAGAATACCGAAGTCCTAAGGCACAAGTATGACCCTCATGTTTTGGCCGTTCAAGGAGCTTCGTGAGTGGATCCGCAATGTTTTGATCGGTGTGAACTTTGCGAATACATATCTTTCCTTTTTCAACTTCATCTCTTATGTAGTTGAATCTCCGCTCAATGTGCCTAGTCTTTTGATGTGCACGAGGTTCCTTGATTTGAGCAATCGCACCCTCGTTATCACAAAAGATCTCTAGGGGGTCTTGAATGGTAGGGACTACCCCGAGGTCGGCAATGAACTTCTTTAACCACGCAGCTTCTTGTGCTGCCAATGAGGCGGCGATGTACTCTGATTCTGTAGGGGACAATGCTACAACATCCTGCTTCGAGCTCTTCCAAGAGACTGCAGCTCCATTCAAAATGAAGACATACCCAGATTGTGATCGAGAACCATCTCGATCAGTTTGGAAACTCGCATCCGTGTAACCTTTTACAACGAGTTCCTCTTCACCAGATCCATATATTAGAAACATATCCTTAGTCCTCCTAAGGTATTTCAATATGCTCTTAACAGCCATCCAATGACTGTTACCTGGATTTTGCTGGTATCTACTTGTCATGCTTAAGGCGCATGACACGTCCGGTCTTGTGCATATCATTGCATACATTATGGATCCTATAGCTGACGCATATGGGATTCCTTTCATTCTTTCTTGCTCATCCTTTGAGCTTGGACATTGAGTCACATTCAATATTGTCCCCTTTTGAATAGGTACCAAACCTTTCTTAGAGTTCTCCATCTTGAACCTTTTCAAGACCTTGTCAATGTATGCACTTTGGTTTAAACCTATCAAGCGCCTTGATCTATCCCTATAGATCTTTATTCCCAAAATATAGGCAGCTTCTCCAAGATCTTTAATGAAAAAACATCTTCCAAGCCATGCTTTTACACCTTCCATGGTTGGAATGTCATTTCCAAATAGTAGAATGTCATCGACATACAATACTAAGAAAGTGACGGTGCTCCCACTAGCTTTCTTATACACACAAGCTTCATCCCCGTTCTTGATGAACCCAAAATTCCTAATTTCTTCATCAAAACGGTGATTCCAACTTCTCGATGCTTGTTTCAATCCATAGATTGATTTCTTTAACTTGCACACTTTGTTAGGATGTTTTGGATCGACAAAACCTTCAGGCTGAACCATATAGACATTTTCATCAATATATCCATTGAGGAAAGCCGTTTTGACATCCATTTGCCAAATCTCATAGTCATAATATGCAGCTATGGAAAATAATATCCTAATCGACTTTAGCATTGCCACTGGCGAGAAGGTCTCATCATAATCAACCCCTTGAGTTTGAGTGAAACCTTTTGCTACAAGTCTCGCTTTATAAGTATCCAAGTTACCATGCATATCTGTTTTCTTCTTGAAAACCCATTTACTTCCAACTACTTTGGAGTTAAGAGGTGGCACAACCAATTCCCAAACTTGGTTGTCATACATGGATTGCATCTCTACGTTCATAGCCTCAAGCCATTTGTCGCAATCGGATTTTGACATTGCATCATGGTATGTGGTTGGTTCATCTGAATCTACCACATAGCATCCATCCATTAAAAATCCATATCTTTCAGGTGGATTACTAATTCTACCAGATCTGCGAACGTTTTGTGTATGTTGATCAACCATTTGATCATTTTCAACAACCTCTTGTTGAGTGCTAGTATCAACTAAACGTGTATCGGCTTGTGGTTCTTGATCCTCGTCAAGTTCCACTGTTCTACTAGTTCCTTCCATAAGGAACTTATCCTCCAAGAACTTACCCTTTCGAGCAACAAATACCTTTTGCTCTGTTGGATCGTAGAAATAATATCCTATATCGTCTTTAGGATATCCTACGAAGATACACTTAATGGATCGTACTTCTAACTTATTTGGGGTGTATTGCTTCACATAAGCATCACAACCCCATACCTTCAAATATGATAATGATGGAACCGTTCCATGCCATATTTCAAAAGGTGTCTTATCCACTTTCTTGGTTGGGGCCATATTCAATATACGAGCCGCGGAGAGCAAAGCGTAACCCCAAAATGATAGAGGCAATGCGCTTCTAGCCATCATAGATCGAACCATATCCAATAGAGTTCGATTCCTCCTCTCAGACACACCATTATGTTGTGGTGTTCCAGGTGGAGTAAGTTGTGAGATGATCCCACAACTCCTAAGATGATCTTGAAAAGCATCACTAAGGTATTCACCTCCTCTATCGGAACGAAGAACTTTGATTGTCTTGGTGAGTTGATTCTCTACTTCATTTTGGAAGATTTTGAAGGTTTCAAAAACTTCATCTTTGTGTCTTAGCAAGTACACATAACCATAACGACTGAAGTCGTCGGTAAAAGTTACGAAGTATCTTTCACCATTCCTAGTCATTGGCTTAAAAGGACCACATACATCCGAATGTATGATGCCTAATAAATCTTTTGCCCTTTGGTTTGTGCCACTAAAGGGTTTCATGGTCATTTTACCTTGTAAACAAGATTCACATGTATCAAATGAACCAATTTCATTTGTTTCCAAAAGACCATTCTTTTGAAGTGTTTGCATGCGATTTCTGTTTATATGACCAAGACGACAATGCCAAAGATAGGTCTCATTCAAATCCATTTTGAGTTTCTTGGTGTTTGCTTGGTACATCGAATTATCAAATGATGTATTATCATGAACCAATTCATAAATACCATTCGAAGGCGTAGCTTTAAAGTAGAACATGTCATTCATCAAAGCATAAATTTCATTGTTCACAAACTTCAAATCAAATCCATATTGTCTTAAAAGGGAAACAGAAATAATGTTCCTAGTCAAACTAGGAGCATACAAAACATTTTTCAAACAAATTTCCAAACCACTTGGAAGTTTTAAAACATAGTCTCCTTGGGCTTCAACTTGAACCTTCGCTCCATTGCCCATGAAGAGACTAGTGTCTCCCTTCTTGTAATGCTTATTTCTTTTGAACCCCTGCAACGAATTGCAAATATGAGTTCCACATCCGGTATCTAATACCCATGTGTTGGAAGAAATAACATTTAGATCAATATGTATCATAAAGATTGTACCTGAGGTTTGCCCTGCATCCCTCTTGTTTTTCAACTCTTTGAGATAGGTTGGACAATTCCTTTTCCAATGCCCTATCTCTCCACACTCAAAGCATGGATCGCTCGTGGCAACCTTTGCCTTCTTCTCTTTTGGTTTTGGTGGTTCTGCTTTAGCCTTTCTTTTTCCCTTCCCTTTGACGTGCCCCTTTCCTTTTGCAACATTTGCCTTGGAGTCGGGGTAATGCCCCTTCTTGCCTCCCTCATTGATCGTTAGAACGGGTAAAGCCTTTTTACCCATCCCGCTTCGGCCGTTTTGAGCATTGCATGAAGCTCACCAATGGTCTTGTCCCATCCATTCATGTTATAGTTCATAACAAAGCTTTCAAATTTCTTTGTTAAAGAGTTGAGGATCAAATCCGTAGCCAACTCTTTAGAGACGGGACAATTGAGCCTCTCGAGGCGATCAATGTGGCTTTTCATTTTAAGGACGTAAGATGAGACCGATTGGGTTTCCTCCATTCGACATGCATGAAGCGCTCGAACCTTTTCGAAGCGTTCTACCCTTGCTTGTTGTAGGAACATTTCCTTTAATTGGGTAATCATGTCGTATGCCCCATGATGTTCAAAGTCCTTTTGAATCTCGGGAATCATAGTTCCCAACATGAGGCAAGAGGCTTGCATGGAGTCCTCGGTATACTTAACCCAATCATTGTAGGTGTCACACCCCCAAATTCCACCTGCGGAGTACCGTCCGCTTGAGGGCGTGACCGACCAGGATCCAGCCACCAATTATACTGAGCATTGGATAATAGTAAGGATGATCACCAACCATAATGGTTAGTAAACACCATAGTTTAAAGTTCAAGTGTTTAGGTTCAAATAACAGTTAAGTAAGTAGCGGAAGCATAGATAAAATAGTTTAAGCAAAGTTCATAGTTCAAATTAATTAGAACCCAACATGCGGGTTTAGGCGACCACTACACTTCCCAAGCTGCAAGCTCCTGAGTCACTGGTTACCTGCAAAGCATGCAGTAAGGGGTCAACAATAATGCTGAGTGAGTTCACTAGTTGTCCAGTTTTAATTACCAAAAACTTGTTTCACCAGTTAATTTATCCGTTTATACATGCCATGGGGAGCTACCCCAAAAGTTAGCGACTAAACTGTTTTTCCAATACCGAACACTAGGTGACCGTTGCGTATCCGCAGAGTGCCCCGATGTCAATGTTCTATCATCATTGACGGATGCCTGAGTACATTAGTTCACGACCGATCCCATACCTTGGCACGGTGTGAGGTTGGTAAGACCTAAATAGCGCTATCAACTAATAACCCGTTCGCCTGGCCCCGGCGACTAATCGGTATTATGTAGTAGGGACTTTAAGTGATAGAGTTTCGTTTAGTGCCGTTTGTTGCAATCCGTATAAACAGTAATTAACTAAAAGGTTCCCAATAACAAGGGAAGAAAAGTAAGTTGTGTCCCTCATAAGGGGATAGTGTTGTTTTTAGTTCCGTTTCCCAAACCACCGGGAATACATGCTTTAGGTTGTGAACTCACCTTGGGTTGCTCGGTAGATTAATTACCCGGTCGATCACGTTGGTCACCACGTCCTAGCATGGTTACCGAATATGGGTCAAGTTGGGGTACAAGTAAACACGTATAGCAAACACGTACAGTCACACATAGCATGCATTCATACAAACACTTGGGTTATTGGGCCTGCCCTAACATTCCACAAACAAACAGTACAGATACATATGCAGTCCAGTCAACAGATAGTCCAACAAGCTTTTGGCCCAATAACACTTAGGCAGCCCAGTCGAGACAAGGGTGGTTTCGACTCGAGAACACACGGTTGCGAGTCGCAACCGGATGTTTCGACTTGTCATGCTCTGGTTGCGAGTCGTAACCGGATGTTTCGACTTGTCATGCTCTGGTTGCGAGTCGTAACCGGATGTTTCGACTTGTCATGCTCTGGTTGCGAGTCGTAACTGGATGTTTCGACTTGTCATGCTCTGGTTGCGAGTCGTAACTGGATGTTTCGACTTGTCATGTTTCGGTTGCGAGTCGTAACTGGATGTTTCGACTTGTCATGTTTCGGTTGCGAGTCGCAACCTTGGATGCGTGCACAAGAATCCTTCTAGAACCTCTGATGTACTAACTGTGACAACTCGTATTTCGAACCTATCTTGTACCTTGATGTGATGTAAACACTATGTGACTATGTGAATTGAATGATTAAATGGAATGTTATGTTATGTGAATATGCGTTGTGCTAGTATATGTTTATATGCTTTCTTTCACGAATAAAACCAAACGCACAACACCACTCGATCGCACAAGCCCATTTGGGCCACACCTTGCAATCGGATACCTTAGGGCAGCCGAGTTGGGCTCGGCCCACTCCCCTTATACGCAAACAAACACCCCTAGGGACTTGTATTCTCATTTGTTGCAAAACATAACACACACAAGTTCACAAACCCTAGGAGCTCTCATTCTCTCTCTCGCCTCCTCTTGGAACCGGCGACAACTTCCTTGTTCACCCGAGACCTTTCTCGTTCATCCTCTAATCCGGTTAGTGTTTTATTAATGGCTTGTATTATATGTGATATTGTTAATAATCGGATTACATGATCGGTTAGGGTTATGCTAGTAACTCGGTTGATATGTTGTATGATATGTGTATGCATGATAAACGGATTGAAGTTTGCTATCCTTGTTATTGTTCTTGTTGTAAATCGGATTACATGATTAGAACCGAATGAGTGTATGTAATCGGCTGGATACATGTTAGATTTCGAATGGTTGGATGATGGTGTTAGGATGATTTGGAATTGGTAATGATGAATGGAAACCGCATGCTTGTTAAATCGGTTACAATATGTTTCGGATGACTGATAGATTGTTATAGTTATAAATGTTGTTAATCGAGATTCTTGAAGCATAGGATGATGAGTATGATTATTGTTCATGTTTTGAATTGGATTAGGGTTCATACGAATTAGTGAGAATTATTTGGTTTGATCGAATAATTGCTAAGTTTGATACTGTTTATTGTTGATTGATTTTCTATAAGTATGGAAACTGTTAAATTGGTCAAACAAATTGGTTGGAACTAGAAACAATATTGCATGAAATTAGGAAACCATTTAAACAATCGTACAAGTTAGCCAACCGCACAAGACCCCTTGGTCGCACAAAAGGCCCATTCGCACAAGAAGATCAGTCGTACAAGCTGGTCTGGTCGCACAAGAGGACCTGATCACACAAGTGATCCTCAGTCGCACAAAGGGTCTTCAGTCGTACAAGTCTACTCGGATCGCACAAGTCGCTTATGTGTTATTTAATTGGGCCGAGAATGTGTTATTGATCTGTTATGATGTTGGGCCGAGTGCTATTGGGCTTATTTAAATCGCACAAGTTGAATGTGTTGTTTGACTGTTAAAATGCTGCCATGATCTATACGTGCTTGAAACATGTTAATTATGTGTAAACTTATGTGCATTACTTGAGTCAAGACCTGACTTGTATGGTAACCCTATTAGGACGCGGTTGACCACTCATAGTTCAAGAAACCCTTTTGTGTATCTGCCGAGCAAACCAAGGTGAGTTCACACAAGCCAAGGCATGGGGTTCCCAGGGGGGAATGGGGATTTGATGATTACTGCATGTACATAGATAACGGAACCGACTGCTAGACTAGTAACACTTATTGAACGATCATCGCACACCTGCCAAGGACATTGGCCGCGATATTATGACTGCCTTCGCACACCTGCCAAGGACATTGGCCGCGAACTGAACTTACAACATCATCGCACACCTGCCAAGGACATTGGCCGCGATACGAACAAACCTAGTCTAGAAAACTTGGGGAAAGACCTTCCCCAACATCTTCGCACACCTGCCAAGGACATTGGCCGCGATGGAAACTAATATGATACATTGTAACGAACGAACATACTACTACTCACGCTATACTATTACTGAACTGTTAACTGTGAACTCGCTCAACTAGTTGTTGACTCTCTCTCACATGCCTTGTAGGACCTTAGGTACATATGGAGCTTGCACAGGGAGGAGCAGGTCGTTGTGGGACATGGATCGATGATGCCATGTTAATTATCTAAACGTTTGAATTTACGATTTTACTTTGGGTTTACATTATTATGCTTCCGCTACTTAAACAATGTTTGGTTATGGACATCAGTCATGTCAAGATGAATTACATTTTCCTATTTTTATACTTAAGTACTATGTTTGATATGATTGATGGCTTGATCCTGGTCAGTCACGCCTCCAAGCGGTGATACTCCGCATGTGGATTTTGGGGGTGTGACAGATTGGTATCAGAGCCATTGGTTATAGAGAACTCGGTTTTAATAAGGGGAAAACGATTTTGTTAAAACCAGACTATAACCAGAACAGTGCTCTCAACGATCCACAACGACGCTTCGCTCCACGTGCAAGGCTCAACACCATAGGTATTACTATTTATGTTACATTACCTACATGCTAGAACTACGTAGAACTTTGCTCGTGGTATGCTTAGATCACAGAACTTGCTATATGTTATTGCTTGAGAATACTCGTATGCTCACTCTCTTCTGTCATCGCACGATATGCGAACCTATCTCACTTACGTTATCTTTACTATGAAGATCATGTCTGGACGTATCAACATGACTCAGGACCAGTTGACGGCCCTCATTAACGAACGAGTCACTGCGGCCGTTGCAGCTGCACAAGCAGGAGGTATACCCTGCAGTTACAACTCACTCTAGGATCCTTAGATCCTACATTCCTAAATCAACTCTCGTGTTTAAACTTGTCCTAATTCTTTTACACAACAGGTCAAGCACCTGTTTGCACTTTCAAGACTTTCATGGACTGTCGTCCATCCACTTTCAGCGGCACTGAAGGAGCCGTAGGTCTCCTGCACTGGTTCGAAAAGATAGAGTCTGTGTTTGAGATGTGTGAATGCCCTGAGGCACGCAGGGTGAAGTATGCTACCGGTACCCTCGAGGGTTTAGCCCTCACATGGTGGAAAGCTCAAGTCCAAATACTAGGGTTGGTTGCTGCTAACGCCACCCCATGGAACAATTTCAAGGAAATGATCAAGCAGGAATACTGCAGCCGAGATGATATTCATAAGCTGGAAGTCGAGTTTTTCAACCTCAAGATGACGGGGTCTGAGATTGAGGCGTACACCAAGAGATCGAACAAGCTTGCATTACTGTGTCCCACTCTAGCGGACAAGCGTATCGAACTTTATCTTAAGGGTCTGGTGCCAGAGATCCAAAGTCATGTGACTTCAGCAAATCATGCCACTTATCAGCAGGTTGTTCAGTTGGCTCACCGTCTCACTGATCAGGCGGTGGAGCAAAACAAGTTGCCTAAACGCATCAGTACTACTACCGCTACTACTTCAGTTACCCCTGCTACTTCCAGCGACAATAAGAGGAAATGGGAGGGGGATTCTAGCAAGGGTTCAGCTACTGTTCAGTCTCAAGCTCAGCAACGCAAAACAAATGACCACCAGAGTCCGAATCAGCAAGCATCAGGTGGTCAAGGGCAGAGTGGATATCGGGGAATTCACCCGTGGTGTAGAAGGTGCAACAAACACCACAGTGGAAGATGCCGCAGAGAACAGTGTCAAAGATGCCTCAAGATGGGTCATGAGGCTAAAGATTGTAGAAGCGTACGGCCAGCAAATCAGAACCAGCAACAACAACCACCTGCTCCACGAAACCAGCCTCAGCAGCAGCAGCAGGGAAACAGGGGATGCTACCAGTGTGGGGCTGAAGGTCATTACAAGCGTGATTGCCCTCAATTGAATCAAAACCAGAACCAGAACAATAACAACAACAACCAGGGCAATGGGAATAACAACAATGGGGGAAACAACAACAACAATGGTGCTAGAGGCCGTATGTTTGTGATCGGTCAGGGAGATGCCAGGAATGATCCCAACGTGGTTATGGGTAAGTTTCTTCTTGACGACTTTTATGTTACTGTACTATTTGATTCTGGTGCGGATACAAGTTACATGTCTCTAAAAGCTAGTGAAATGTTAAAACGTGCACCAACTCTCTTAAACACCAAACATGTCGTAGAATTAGCTAATGGTAAAAGCCTAGAGGCCACACACATAGTTAAAGGGTGTAATCTTGTCCTCGCTGGTCAGACTTTCTCCATCGATCTCATTCCTATACCCTTGGGTAGCTTTGACGTCGTCATTGGTATGGATTGGTTATCTCAACAACAAGCGGAGATTTTATGCAAAGAAAAGGTTATTCGTATTCCTCGTTCTGGCAAGGAACCTCTCGAAGTTCAAGGCGACAAGAGTGGTGTCGTGAGTGGCATCATCTCCTTTTTGAAGGCTCAGAAGTGTTTACGCAAGGGGCACACTGCTATACTAGCACTCGCGACAGATACCTCGAAGAAAGAGAAAAAGATTGAAGATATTCCTGTAGTACGTGACTTTCCTCAAGTGTTTCCTGAGGAATTACCTGGGTTACCGCCTCATCGTCAAGTCGAATTCCAGATCGAACTCGCTCCAGGAGCAGCGCCCATAGCTCGAGCACCTTATCGTCTAGCTCCAACTGAATTGGAAGAACTGTCAAAGCAGCTACAAGAACTCTTGGAAAAGGGTTTTATACGTCCTAGCTCTTCGCCTTGGGGAGCTCCAGTGTTATTCGTGAAGAAGAAAGACGGTACGTTCAGGATGTGTATAGACTACCGTGAACTCAACAAGGTGACGATCAAGAATCGTTATCCTCTTCCGCGCATAGATGATTTATTCGACCAGCTGCAAGGGTCGAGCTACTACTCCAAGATAGACTTAAGGTCAGGATACCACCAGCTGAGAGTTCGGGATGAGGACGTCTCCAAAACAGCGTTCAGAACACGCTACGGCCACTACGAGTTTATGGTCATGCCTTTTGGGCTAACGAATGCGCCTGCCGTATTTATGGATCTTATGAACAGGGTGTGCAAACCCTATCTCGACAAGTTCGTCATTGTTTTCATCGACGACATCCTGATTTATTCGAAGAGTCAGGAGGAACATGAGCAACACTTACGGCTTATTTTGGAACTTCTTCGAAAGGAACAGTTGTACGCTAAGTTTTCGAAATGTGACTTCTGGCTTCGCGAAGTCCATTTCTTGGGCCACGTAGTGAACAAGGATGGGATTCACGTTGATCCATCCAAGGTGGAGTCAATCAAGAGCTGGCCTGCACCTCGAACGCCAACGGAAATTCGCCAATTCTTGGGATTGGCAGGTTACTACAGGAGATTTATCAAGGATTTTTCTAAGGTTGCTCAGCCTCTTACTTCACTAACGCAGAAGGGCGTGGTTTATCGTTGGGGAGACGCACAGGAGTTAGCATTTCAGCACTTAAAGGATAGACTCTGTAGTGCACCTATCCTTGCACTGCCTGAAGGCACGGACGATTTCGTAGTCTACTGCGACGCATCCATCCAAGGTCTTGGATGTGTATTGATGCAGCGGGATAAAGTTATAGCTTACGCTTCACGCCAACTCAAGGTTCATGAGAAGAACTACACTACACACGATCTAGAGCTGGGAGCGGTTGTTTTTGCACTTAAGATATGGCGACACTACTTGTATGGCACCAAGTGTGCTATCTACACTGATCACAGAAGTCTCGAGCACATCTTTAAACAGAAGGAACTAAACATGAGACAACGACGATGGGTCGAACTGCTGAACGATTACGAATGCTCGATCAGGTATCACCCGGGCAAAGCCAATGTTGTGGCTGATGCCCTAAGTCGGAAGGACACCGCGCCTAAGCGCGTACGAGCTTTACAACTCACCATACAGTCTAGCCTTCCTTCCCAGATACGAAATGCTCAGGTGGAAGCATTGAAACCAGAGAATGTCAGGGCTGAAGCCCTACGCGGCTCACGACAACGTTTAGAACAGAAGGAAGATGGTGCTTATTACGTAACAGGACGCATTTGGGTCCCACTGTACGGCAACTTACGCGAGCTGGTAATGGATGAAGCTCACAAGTCTCGCTACTCGGTACACCCTGGATCGGATAAAATGTACCACGATATTAAGACTACATATTGGTGGCCTAGCATGAAGGCCCACATAGCCACATACGTTAGTAAATGCTTGACTTGTGCGAGAGTCAAGGCAGAATACCAGAAACCGTCAGGACCACTACAGCAACCTGAGATACCACAATGGAAATGGGAACAAATTTCCATGGACTTTGTTACTGGTTTACCTAGATCTCAGCGCGGAAATGATACTATTTGGGTGATCGTGGATCGACTCACAAAGTCTGCTCACTTCCTGGCAATCAAAGAAACAGACAAGTTCTCTACTTTGGCAGACATTTACTTGAAAGAAGTGGTCTCGAGGCACGGTGTGCCAACCTCTATTATCTCTGATCGTGACGCACGTTTTACTTCAGAACTGTGGCAAGCAATGCATAAATCGTTTGGCTCTCGTCTAGACATGAGCACGGCGTATCATCCTCAGACAGATGGGCAGTCTGAGCGCACTATCCAGACTCTAGAAGACATGCTTCGGGCGTGCGTAATTGACTTTGGCAATGGTTGGGAAAAACATTTGCCACTGGTGGAATTCTCATACAATAACAGCTACCACACGAGCATTAAGGCTGCACCATTCGAGGCACTGTACGGGCGTAAGTGCCGGTCACCTCTCTGTTGGGCAGAGGTGGGGGAAAGTCAAATCACAGGTCCAGAAATGGTAGTCGATACTATAGAAAAGATTGCACAAATACGACAACGCATGGCGGCAGCACGCGACCGTCAGAAAGCATACGCTGATTTAGACAGGAAACTACTCGAATTCCAAGTTGGGGATCGAGCACTACTTAAAGTTTCACCCTGGAAGGGTGTGGTTCGTTTTGGCAAACGCGGCAAACTAAATCCACGATACGTCGGACCTTTCGAAGTCATCGAGAAAATAGGCAAAGTGGCCTACAGATTGAACTTACCACCTGAACTCAGCGCAGTTCACAATGTCTTTCACGTGTCGAATCTGAAGAAATGTACGTCGGATGAGACCCACGTAGTTCCCTTGAAGGAACTCACTATCGACGAACGGTTGAACTTCGTCGAGGAACCTGTTGAAATCACAGACCGGGATGTTAAGGTCCTCAAGAACACGAGAATCCCTCTTGTACGAGTTCGTTGGAACTCCCGCCGCGGCCCAGAGTTCACCTGGGAGCGTGAAGATCAAATGGAACTCAAATATCCCCAGTTATTCGGAAACCAAGCAACTACTACTGAGGCGGAAGCTACTACTGCGGAATTTCGGGACGAAATTCCAGATCAACGGGGGGAGGATGTGACACCCCAGGAAAACCAGTGAACGATACAACTTACCTAGCTTCCTCAGTGAGTGCGTACCAAATTTCGGGACGAAATTTCTTTTTAGTTGGGGATAATGTGACAACTCGTATTTCGAACCTATCTTGTACCTTGATGTGATGTAAACACTATGTGACTATGTGAATTGAATGATTAAATGGAATGTTATGTTATGTGAATATGCGTTGTGCTAGTATATGTTTATATGCTTTCTTTCACGAATAAAACCAAACGCACAACACCACTCGATCGCACAAGCCCATTTGGGCCACACCTTGCAATCGGACACCTTAGGGCAGCCGAGTTGGGCTCGGCCCACTCCCCTTATACGCAAACAAACACCCCTAGGGACTTGTATTCTCATTTGTTGCAAAACATAACACACACAAGTTCACAAACCCTAGGAGCTCTCATTCTCTCTCTCGCCTCCTCTTGGAACCGGCGACAACTTCCTTGTTCACCCGAGACCTTTCTCGTTCATCCTCTAATCCGGTTAGTGTTTTATTAATGGCTTGTATTATATGTGATATTGTTAATAATCGGATTACATGATCGGTTAGGGTTATGCTAGTAACTCGGTTGATATGTTGTATGATATGTGTATGCATGATAAACGGATTGAAGTTTGCTATCCTTGTTATTGTTCTTGTTGTAAATCGGATTACATGATTAGAACCGAATGAGTGTATGTAATCGGCTGGATACATGTTAGATTTCGAATGGTTGGATGATGGTGTTAGGATGATTTGGAATTGGTAATGATGAATGGAAACCGCATGCTTGTTAAATCGGTTACAATATGTTTCGGATGACTGATAGATTGTTATAGTTATAAATGTTGTTAATCGAGATTCTTGAAGCATAGGATGATGAGTATGATTATTGTTCATGTTTTGAATTGGATTAGGGTTCATACGAATTAGTGAGAATTATTTGGTTTGATCGAATAATTGCTAAGTTTGATACTGTTTATTGTTGATTGATTTTCTATAAGTATGGAAACTGTTAAATTGGTCAAACAAATTGGTTGGAACTAGAAACAATATTGCATGAAATTAGGAAACCATTTAAACAATCGTACAAGTTAGCCAACCGCACAAGACCCCTTGGTCGCACAAAAGGCCCATTCGCACAAGAAGATCAGTCGTACAAGCTGGTCTGGTCGCACAAGAGGACCTGATCACACAAGTGATCCTCAGTCGCACAAAGGGTCTTCAGTCGTACAAGTCTACTCGGATCGCACAAGTCGCTTATGTGTTATTTAATTGGGCCGAGAATGTGTTATTGATCTGTTATGATGTTGGGCCGAGTGCTATTGGGCTTATTTAAATCGCACAAGTTGAATGTGTTGTTTGACTGTTAAAATGCTGCCATGATCTATACGTGCTTGAAACATGTTAATTATGTGTAAACTTATGTGCATTACTTGAGTCAAGACCTGACTTGTATGGTAACCCTATTAGGACGCGGTTGACCACTCATAGTTCAAGAAACCCTTTTGTGTATCTGCCGAGCAAACCAAGGTGAGTTCACACAAGCCAAGGCATGGGGTTCCCAGGGGGGAATGGGGATTTGATGATTACTGCATGTACATAGATAACGGAACCGACTGCTAGACTAGTAACACTTATTGAACGATCATCGCACACCTGCCAAGGACATTGGCCGCGATATTATGACTGCCTTCGCACACCTGCCAAGGACATTGGCCGCGAACTGAACTTACAACATCATCGCACACCTGCCAAGGACATTGGCCGCGATACGAACAAACCTAGTCTAGAAAACTTGGGGAAAGACCTTCCCCAACATCTTCGCACACCTGCCAAGGACATTGGCCGCGATGGAAACTAATATGATACATTGTAACGAACGAACATACTACTACTCACGCTATACTATTACTGAACTGTTAACTGTGAACTCGCTCAACTAGTTGTTGACTCTCTCTCACATGCCTTGCAGGACCTTAGGTACATATGGAGCTTGCACAGGGAGGAGCAGGTCGTTGTGGGACATGGATCGATGATGCCATGTTAATTATCTAAACGTTTGAATTTACGATTTTACTTTGGGTTTACATTATTATGCTTCCGCTACTTAAACAATGTTTGGTTATGGACATCAGTCATGTCAAGATGAATTACATTTTCCTATTTTTATACTTAAGTACTATGTTTGATATGATTGATGGCTTGATCCTGGTCAGTCACGCCTCCAAGCGGTGATACTCCGCATGTGGATTTTGGGGGTGTGACACTAACCAATGAGATTGCCATTTCATGTAATTTTGTACTAACCAATAACATTGCACTAACATGTTTTATTGTCTAAATCATAATAAAATCAGATCAAAACAAGCATATTTGAATATTCATATCACCTTCAAACTTGTTCTTCATATGTTCATCATATATTCATGCATATTCAACATATAATCATCATATCCTCATCCTACATAACCTTGTATTTTTCGAGCAAAAATCATAGCACATAGACTAGATACCAAAGCAACATTTCCCTTCATTTTTCTAGCATGAATCACTTGTTCAAAGCACACTAGCTTGCTCATATCTTTTTAGTTATTTCAAGTCATTCATTTGGCTCATAAGCAACACACATTGTTCATTTGCATTTGATAACAATTCTATTACCTAACAAGCACATAATCAATCAAACATCCAACTAATCAAATAGTTTGTGCATCATGAACCATCATTTTAAGTCAAACAACTATAATACACTAACCGGTTGGATGGAGGGGTACAAGAAATTGATGAACCAAGTTCCGAGTGATGATCTCGAGCTAATCCGCGATGATCCGAGTCCCTTTTGTTGTCGCCGGTTTGATCCGAGAGAGGGAGAGGAGAGGAGGAGAGGGTGATGTTAGAACCTTAGGGTTTTAGGGTTTTTAGAGAGAGAGAGGGAGAGTGTGTGAGATGAGAGAGTGTGAGAGTGATGTTGCAAAATGGTGAAAGTTGTGAGGGTTGGCCGGTTATATCTCGAGTGGGTTAGGGGCTTCCGGGTGGGCTTCTAGGTTGCATGGCCCAACCGGCCCGAGTGTTTACTGTTCACTCGAGACCGAGGGTGGTCTCGAGTCGGGTCCTTTGGGGTCTCGGCCCACTCATATAACACACATACATATATATAATATACACACATTCATCACACTTAGCACAAGGATCACATAAAATCATCGAGATAACACGCACTAACATTTAATAACGTATATACACATAATGTTAATACAAGATATTTGCTCGGGAAAACCTAGAGTGTCACATTATCCCCAAGTTTTAAGAACTTTCGTCCCGAAAGTTAAGGCAGCCACTGACAAGCTAGAGTAAATACGAACGTTTCAACGGGATGTCACAGTAGGCTTCTACATCTTCCTCGTCAGGTTGATCGGGAATAGGATCGTCCAACACATAGGATATCTTCTCTTGCTTGAGAACAATTCTCAAGTTTCGAAACCAATCCATGAAGTTGTTATGGTTGAGACGATCCTTTTCAAGGATGGTTCTTAGTGATAGGTTACGGACGGTTTGGGTAATCGGGTTTGCATTGTTAGCGGCCATCTACAAAATTTAACAAAGTTCAATTTTAGTATTTTCGATATTATTAAAATTTTAATCATTAATACCCTTTTAACGTCTCATAGACAATTAATAATTAAAATCTAGAATCCAACGTTACATTTAAATATTGGTTAGGTGACCTTTATCCCATTATTTAAATTAACAAGGTAGTCAACGTTTGACGATTGCAACCCTTTGCAACTTCTAGCTATATGGGATCGGTTAAACATCTTTATGTTTAGTTGGCATGTTTAATCCCATCAACACCTTTTGTTCGCCATGCTTCGGTGACCCTAAGTTCATGGTTTCCAAATCAAGTCGTCCAACTTACACACACGTGTGAGTTTATACACATAAGTGGTTAGGTGACCTTTATCCCAAAAACATGGTAAACCCACCTCAAATATACAAGTTTCCTCAAATGTGGTTAGGTGACCTTTATCCCATAAAGAGTTCCCAAGTAATTTGAGTGTTGTATAAAAGGATGGTGTTTGACTTGTTTTATAAAAGGGATTTTTATTTTTCAAAATTCTAGTTTAGAAAAATTTTATGTACCATATATTTGCATGCATTCAAATCAATGGTACTTTAGTGAAAACCAATTTTCAAGGTACTTTTAACAAAACTCATTTTATTATAAAATCATTAATTTTTAATAAAACCTTTTATTAATCGTTTTAATGATTTTGTAAGAACCAATTTTAAGCTTGTTACGGGTTATTAGTTGTTAAGTATGCATATCCAAATATCATCCAAACAACCATAAATAAAATATAACCATACAAGCACACAACACATATGTTAAAAGGTGCATAACCATAGCCAACTATTTTGACCACACTTGTTAGCCGAAACAAGTGTGTCAAAAGGTCCTTCCTAAAGGGTGAATATGGACACAAAAAAAGTGTCGGTGAACTCCCACTTGATCCCGCATCCAAATGCTTCAAGTCTTCATCTTGTGTTGTGATTTCTTCACATTCTTTGATCTTCCAAATGTCTTTTAAATTCAGCTCCAAACTCCTTTGGACTTCAAAATGTGTTTTGGTTATCGGGCTAAAATCCCGTTAAGAACTATGAAGTCCTTTATGCCCGAAAATGGCAAAAACCAAAACCGCATTTTTGTGTGCATCTTCTTTTACATAAAAGTATCCTAATACATTTTTCTAGTAAAATAAATGCATCTAATCTATTTACTTACATACCAAATGAAATAAATAAATTACATATTTTTACAAATGGAAGACAAAATAATAATTATTACAACTCATTGAATAATTATCTAAAATCGGCCTCCGGAAACTATTAGTGAACTTATTACTCAACAAGTGCGGTATAAACTGATGGGAGCGAAGCTGAAGGATTGTGCTAATGTTCGAAGGTTGCTTGGGGATTGGGAGATAAAGGGGTCCGAATTTCAATATGATGGAAGCTGATTAACGATTATTATATGTGTTAGTTTGTCTAGATAGTGGTTGTCTAGTGGCGTTACTCTTTAGTGGTTGTATTTGTTGGTTTTGGTTTTTCTGGTTGTACGGTCTTAGGGCATGTCCTTTGACTGAACTAGTGTAGGCTCTCTACACTACTTGTGTTTTTTTGGTTGTGAATATATAAAATCACCGGGGTAACCCTTTACCCAAAAAAAAAAAATTATCTAAAATCACAAACACAAACATATTCACATAAGGTTATGGCTAGGTTATGAACACCAAAATATATATCCAAATATATAAAAATTTCAAGAGCAAAAAAAATGGTTTCCTTTTACAACCTACATTTTTCGGCCAAGAATGAAAAACCGAAAAAAGTGGGTTTTTGTCCAAACAAAACAAATCATCCATATGACATAATTTTTTCAAGATTCCTTTATGCATGTAGGAGGTAAATCTTGAAAAATAAAAGGAGAACCATGGTCAAAACTTTCGGCCATAGGGTTTAACCAAACCCAAAACCCGAAAATTTTAAATCCAATGAAGCATGCACTCATATAAGCGGCTCTAGATGCCATTGTTGGGTTTTTAACATGTTTATCAAAGCTAATTTTATCCGAATAAAATTAAAACGCAGCGGAATAAGGATTTAAAACATGTTACTTTACAAGATTTAAAACTCTTTTAAATGCAAGAACCCAAAATCGGATCCATATATGACATACATGCTATCAAAATACACAACCATAGGGTGTTTGAGAATTCAACCTTTCTTTGGAGCAAGGAGATTGAAGATGATGATGAATCTTGGATGGTAGCTTCCAAACGAGAAAGCCTCAAGCTAGTATACCCGAAAGCCCCAACAAACACCTTGAGATTGCTAGGATTTGCACTTGAAAAATTCTCTTGGATGACCACCTTGGCCGAAATTTCTAGAGAGAAATTAGAGAATTCTTACACTTGAATTTGTTATCTATTTTATGAGAGAGGATGTTGCATCTTTTAAAAAACAAGTGCCTTGTAAATATAAAAGTTTGCATGTAAATTGAGTGGTGGAAACATCTTGGGAAGAGCCATAGGGGGCGGCCCAAGCCACCTCCCATTTCACCCAATCAAAATTTTAATCTTGTCTCCAAGTCTTTTATTTAAGTATTTATAACTTTTATAAAACTTAATATAACATTTTATAAACAATATGCAACCTTTTAATTGTTATTTAACCTATTAAATAACAAAATAAAATATCCTCTCAAAAATAAATTATCCATATAATTTATTAGTTTGTCAAGTGTAATTATTTAGAAAACCAATTTCTAAATATTCTAAGTGTTATATTTATTTGTTTGATCATATCATAAATAAATATTGTAGGTGTTTGTCTAGCTTGTTATTGGGTATGACCCGACTTGGATCATAACGTACTAGCCACATCAATTTAATATGTGTCTTG
This sequence comes from Helianthus tuberosus, assembly GCA_030545235.1. Taxonomy (NCBI): domain Eukaryota; kingdom Viridiplantae; phylum Streptophyta; class Magnoliopsida; order Asterales; family Asteraceae; genus Helianthus; species Helianthus tuberosus. Next base: position 117,040,137 of record CM060452.1, on the reverse strand, counting down.
GGCATACAGAGTCCAACATGTATGAACAATACGATCTTGAGGTTTCCATGAGTGATTTCATTCTTCATTCGTGGGCACATGATAAACTATATTTACCCAAATGTAAGTCTAAATTCCTTGATACTAAGTATCAAAAGTAACATGGCGCTGAAAGAAAGTCTACGGCCGAAAAGTTACTGATAAGGCTGAACTAAAGTTCTTATGGAACAACACGACGGTGCAGAAATTGCACAACATGAGGTCAATCGAGATGACACTAGTGACGGTACTAGTGGTACTGGTAGTTCAGGTGGTTCAAATCTCGATGGATCGGGAACGAGTAGCAATGTCACACCGGAAGATGCGATCACGCAAGGCCTTAATTTTAAGACTTTCTCCATACTGTAAGCCGCAAGACCTCGTTAATACGAGAGGTGCGGTAGGTTCTGTCCGCCAAATAAAGACAATGAAGTCGGTTAGTCATACTAGGAAACGTATTCCTGAGTAGACAATTAGATAAACAGAGAGAGTCTCCTGCTGAACACAACCTTAACTTGGAGGAACCTCCAGGTACAAACGCTAGGAACGGATACAGTGAAGAGGTTGTCGGGGGAAGAACTCAAGGATCTTATAAGAGAAGAATATTGCTCGCTGATTTAAATTCAAAGGTTGGAAACAAAATTCTAGAACTCGATCATGATTAGAGCCAATGTTGTTGATTACACTCGAGGCTTTCACGATCTCTCAAGGGTTGTTTCCACACTGCGTAACACCCGAATTCAAATGCATTGCGCGTTACATTTGGGATTTTGTCACACCCTGGCTTTGCGGAAGCGTGGTTATTTTGGTGTGACTTCTTAATACCATAGCTTAATCATAAAAAGCTATATGAAATAAAAACCGGGCAAGATCATCCATTAAAATAAGTTTGAAGAGTAAAGAACCACAACATTGTCCTAACGGATATCACATCCTAACAAACATAAACAGTGTTCAAAAGGCACAACACCAACAAGAAATAAACACAGTTTAAGAACTGTGACTCGTCCAGGAAAAAGTCACATCCCTTAAACTCGGATGACCTCGAGACTAATGCAGCGGGAAAACGTGTCATACCGCGCCAGATCCTTTAATTCCCTGAAATACATGTAAGTTGAAAAATCAACAATAATGTTGAGCGAGTTCATGTGTCAGTGAGTAAATAAACCTTTGTATGTATAAAAACCCTGGTATGTAGCAAATAAGGAAAAAGAGATCACCAATGGTTTGCAAGGCCATTGATATGTGTGAAGTGCAAGTAGGAAGACTCAAACCTAGCAGATTTATGCGTTGGGTACAAAGTCACCCCGAGGTCCGTTCTGTTTGGGCCTGGGGCTGGGCTCACTACACCCAGATAGATCTACCGCTCCTGCCCCTCGGTCCTACCCTGAGGATTAATGGCCTCAAGTTTCCGCCTACCCACTCACATGATCTGAATAATAACCCTCCTTACGCTAACCATACCATGTAATAATTATTCGTAATCATAGTAACATGTATTTCACCCCCGCAGTTTAGAAAACTGAAAACAGTTAGAGAAAAGGGGGACATGAACTCACAGTGGTGCGTCTCTACCAAGTATATCTCCCGATCAAGCAGCTGTGCGACGACCTACACGTACTAAATCTATTAGACGGACGGCCGTGCCTTAGCTTAAGGTTTAAGTTTTTGGGAAATAGTTAGACAACTATTTCGTGTTTATATTTTTGTAAATACTTGGTAATTATTCTCCTTCCCAAGGATGGGGGATTTAATACATGCGTGCTTGTAAAATTCGAAATACATTATTAAGTCTCACTTAATATATTTTATTTCTTACTTCAAAATATAAATATTCTTCCCAAAATAATACTTTGACAAAAATACGCGCTCATAAATATTTTCTTAAAATGCGTAAGTTACGTTTTAAAGATCAGGTGGTAATAATTATACCGTTGTAACTTATTATTAATTATGAAAGCGTATGCATTATTTTTGGAATCATTATTACTTAGTAATATTATTTTTACTCTAAAAATAATATTCGTATATTTCACAAACTAATCATAAACATTTTACAAGTGATGCTTATGAAAAGTATATATATCAAATATATATTTACGTTTTGAAAACAAGTCAAAAATATATTTACAACACTTGTAGTGAAAATATTTCCAAGTGTTAGGTTTTTAGAAAAATTTCGCCAGAGTTTCCCCTGTAACTGGAGGTGGCCACGCTTTCAAGCGTATCATTTTCTTTTATAATTCAAATCAACAATTTTCTCATTCAACCAAAACAATATCCAAAGCATCAAACTAGTCAAAACATATATAAATCGCATAAATTACATGAACTTGTGGTTTACCCAAAAATATGTAGTAAATCCCATTACTTTTAGTGGATCTTTATATGAATCAACTTCGTTTCTTGAAAGTCTCGTTTTTAAAGGAATTTCATCTTTACAACTTCTTGTCAACTTTTACAAAAATAGTTATTTTGTCGAAACTTTGTGTTACACAAGTGTTTACACACTTGTGTGGTTGCTAAAATCATTCTTGTTCATGTAAGATCCGGCTTTAGAAAATATGATTTCTTTGACACTTGGTCCTTTGAAAGTACCGCTTGTAGATCCGTAGATCTACTAGTTTTGAACACCATTTCATAAGTAAAATCAATTTTACACAAGTTCATGTTTAGTGTGTGGTAGAGTTTCATCATTTAACCCTTTTTATACTTAAACAACTCTATGTCATGATCCATGATCATGACCAATCCGGGTTAGACGATGATCCGAGCTACCACATCATAGATCGGCACTAAATAGTTACACAAAACAAGTCTTGCTAGATTTACACAACATCATAGCTTTTAACCATCATTTTTAACATTTTAGTAGACTTTTAACACTTCATCTTGCAAGTTCATGAGTTTTAACCGTCATATATTATTTTAACCACTTTAAAATAGATCGAGAGTGTGTTTAAAGCCACTTACTACTAGCTCGAGGCTAGGGAAGAAACTAGTCGAAAAATGCGTCGATAAAAGCAATGGGGTGAGGTCCTTCACGTTCCGAATGCACCAAGCTTCCTTATGTGAGATCCTTAACACTTGTATACCCTTGGAACTTGCAAGATCAAAACCGAAAATGGATGGATGGTTGTGGGGTGCTCTCGGCCGAGAACCAAAGAGAGAGGGAGATAGTGTGTGTTGGTAAGTTGAGTGTGTGAAGGTTATGTTGGTTTAAGCTTGGTTCTTATAGACAAAACTCAAAATCATTAACCATTGGATCATATGTCTAATTGATATTAGACAAGAGTGATTATTTTAATCATAAATAGGACAAGGGTGTCCCCCTAGGGGACGAGTTCGGTTGAGGGGGGGGGGTTATCCGGTTCCATTTCAACTACTAGTTAGGATAAAGTTAAGTGATTAGGAGGTTAACTCGATTAATAGTGTGTTATGCATTATGACGGGTGTTAGGGTATCCGGGGACCCTAACTGGTTCAGAAAAAGAGAAACAATGTTGTTGGCAATATTTTTATGTCCCGGGTAAAGTCCGGTTGTTCGGTTGGATAGCGATCCGTTAAAGTGCTTAACAAAGCTTTTAAAGTGTCGTTATTATTATTCTTAGTGACACAACTTATTCCCGACACTTTGGAAAGTGTCTAGTAATGTTTTTCTCATGTTTTTGGCACTTTATTAGTTAGCTAGATGCTGAATTTTAATTAAAGTGCTGAATTTTGTACTTAAAGTACGTTTTAGGCACATCCGGTCACTGTAATCTCATTCCTAGTGACGCAGTTCTACAACCCTTATATCCCTACACTCTCTACTAGTGTAGCAAACGATCTCTGGTTCTTACAGGCCTTAGAGGCAGTACCTGCCTGGTGCTGGCTATAACAGCACGTTTAATAGGTTATCCGTTATTGTGCTACTGTGCTTTTGTGCATCACGGTTGTCACTACAGTTCTGTATGGAAATAATAGAGTGACAGCAAATAGAGTATGATGCAAGTAAGTACATGTATCAGTATTCAAGTAGCAGTTTATCCACAATTTCAAGTAAGCACAGTAATTAAGCAGTAATTAATTATTAATTAAGTCGTACGGATACCTGGTTTAGTGAGGGTTGTCACATTCTCCCCACGTTAGAAAAATTTCGTCCCGAAATTTTAAGTTCTGCTTCTAGAAGCAGGGTTCTTGGGAAATAGGTGGGGGTATTTCTCTTTCATCCGGTCCTCACGCTCCCAGGTGTATTCAGGACCATGTCTGGCATTCCAACGAACCTTGACGAGCTTGACACTGCTCCGGCGGGTCTTGTTTACTTTCCAATCCGTAACCTCAACAGGTTCTTCAACGAAATGGAGCGTGTCGTCAACATGAATCTCGTCGGTGGGAATGACAACGGTATCTTGAGTTGGACTTTTCTTCAGGTTGGATACATGAAATGTATCGTGAACTCCATTCAGTTCAGCAGGTAAGTCCAGCTTGTATGCTACTAGCCCTATTCTTTCCAAAATTCTGAAAGGGCCAATGTAACGCGGATTCAACTTCCCACGCTTTCCGAAGCGTGCCACACCCTCCCAGGGTGAAACTTTCAATAAAACCATATCTCCAACTTGGAATTCCAAATGTTTCCGGTTTGGATCTGCATAGGCTTTTTGTCTGTCGCGAGCCGCTTCGATGCGTTTTCGAATCTGCGCAATCTTGTCTGTCGTCTCTTGGACGATTTCGGGACCAACAAGCTGCCTATCACCTGCGTCAGCCCAGCATAGGGGTGATCGATACTTGCTTCCGTAAAGAGCTTCAAATGGCGCGGCTCCAATACTGGTGTGGTAGCTGTTGTTGTATGAAAATTCGACCAGTGGCAAATGCTTATCCCAGCTACCGCCCAAATCCATAACACATGCTCTCAGCATATCTTCCAAGGTCTGAATAGTCCGCTCGCTTTGACCGTCGGTCTGAGGGTGAAATGCAGTGCTCAGATTTAATTGTGAGCCAAAAGCTTCTTGGAAGGATTGCCAAATCCTTGATATGAAACGTCCATCTCTATCAGAGATGATCGAGAGAGGCACTCCATGACGTGCGATGATCTCTCGCATGTATATTTCTGCCAGTTTGCTGGTGTTATCCTTCTCTTTGATTGGCAGAAAGTGTGCGGACTTTGTTAGGCGGTCAACTATCACCCAAATAGTGTCATGACCTCTAGGAGTTCTTGGCAACTTTGTAATAAAATCCATGGAGATTTGTTCCCATTTCCACTTGGGAATCTCAGGTTGTTGCAGAAGTCCTGAAGGCTTCTGGTATTCCGCTTTCACCTTAGCACACGTTAGACACTTGCTCACATAAACAGCAACATCGCCCTTCATCCTAGGCCACCAATAGTAATTCTTGAGATCTTGGTACATCTTATCCTCTCCTGGATGGATCGAGTACCGCGATTTGTGAGCTTCATCAAAAACAACTTTCCTTAAACCACCAAACAGAGGAACCCAAATCCTTTTCTTAAAAAATAACGTTCCTTCCTTGTTTGGCACCAATAGCTTCTCCATCCCACGGAGATATTCTTCTTCAAGATTTCTTTCCTTAAGAGCTTCTTCCTGCGCGGCACGAATGCGCAAGGAAAGATCGGTTTGGATAATCATTTCTAAAGCCCTAACCCTTATGGGCTTAATCCTCTCTTTTTGACTTAGGGCGTCGGCAACCACATTCGCCTTCCCTGGATGATACTTTATCTCGCAATCATAATCATTTAACAACTCAACCCATCGTCTTTGTCTCATATTCAACTCCTTCTGGTTGAATATGTGTTGTAGGCTCTTATGATCTGTAAAAATTGTACATTTCGTACCATATAGGTAGTGTCTCCATATCTTTAAAGCAAATATCACTGCGCCTAGCTCCAAATCGTGCGTGGTATAGTTCTTCTCATGTACCTTCAACTGACGTGATGCGTAAGCAATAACCTTCTGGCGTTGCATCAACACGCAACCCAATCCTTAACGCGAGGCGTCACAGTATACCACGAAATCGTCAGTACCTTCCGGTAGTGCTAGGATTGGCGCATTGCAGAGCTTATCCTTCAACAGCTGAAACGCTTCTTCCTGTTTGATTCCCCAATCAAACTTCTTATCTTTCTGGGTGAGGAGCGTCAATGGTTGAGCGATCTTCGAAAAATCCTCAATGAACCTTCGATAGTAGCCAGCCAAACCCAAGAATTGTCGAATCTCGGTTGGCGTCTTTGGCGTTTCCCAATTCTTGATCGCTTCGATCTTGGTTGGATCCACATGGATTCCATCTCCATTTACCACATGTCCAAGAAATTGGACTTCACATAGCCAAAATTCGCACTTAGAGAATTTGGCATACAACTGTTCTTTCTTCAGCAGCTCCAAATTAGCTCTTAGATGCTGTTCGTGCTCAGCCTTTGTCCTTGAATAAATCAAGATGTCGTCGATAAACACAATCACGAACTTGTCCAAGTACGGCTTGCAAACTCTATTCATCAAATCCATAAAGACTGCAGGTGCGTTTGTCAACCCAAACGGCATAACAAGGAACTCGTAGTGTCCATAACGAGTTCTGAAGGCTGTCTTCGGGATACTCTCCTCTTGTATCCTAAACTGATGGTATCCAGATCGCAAATCGATCTTTGAGTAAAAGCTTGAACCTTGCAGTTGATCAAACAGATCATCAATTCTTGGCAGAGGATATCTATTCTTGATCGTCAGCTTGTTCAGCTCTCGGTAGTCTATGCACATTCGAAAACTACCGTCCTTCTTTTTGACAAACAGGACCGGAGCTCCCCAAGGCGAGAAGCTTGGTCGGATAAATCCCTTGTCTAACAACTCTTGAAGTTGTGTCGACAATTCTTGCATCTCAGACGGGGCAAGTCTATAAGGTGCCTTAGCCACAGGCGCGGCGCCTGGGACTAAATCGATGTGAAACTCCACTTGCCTCTAAGGTGGCAGTCCAGGCAAGTCCTAGCTAGGCGATTCTGGTTCCTCCATGCAATCCTGGATTTTGGTTCATAATCTGGTGTATAACAGTCTGAGATTAGAAATCTGATTATTCAGAATTCTATATCGAACTCGTTAGCATTGGACTCGGATTAATTCTAGGGTTTTTCATATCCAGATCTTCAATCGCCGCCTTATTCTATGCTTCGATCAGGTTATATAGATTGATTGTTTTATTTGGGTAACTTGATTTAACAAGATTTCTATACGATTGTGGTTGTAGTATGGACTAGGGTTTTTACGCTAGATTAGGGTTTTTTTCTTTTGTTCTCTTTTTCGGTCTTCTTGGGTTTCTGGTCTTCTGGTTCTCTTTTTCTTGCATGGTTTTTAGCTGGTATTGTTTTTGGAGAGAGGTGATTGTTTCATAATGGATTATCGTAAAAAACCACCCGGTATCTTGCCGGATCTGTTTTGAAAACCTGCATCTTCTTTTCAGGGTTTAGCAAGTCGTGTTGTTAACATTGAGGGTAACACTTTAGCCCCGAGACGGGGTGTAGTTCAATCGTCCATAACTCAGAATTCTCAAGCTGAACAGAGGGTGATTAATGTCATTGATGAACTCGAAAAGATCACTGTTCCGGTGGATTTGGAGGTTCAGCAACGTGATCAGATGTCTGATGAGGCTGCGAATAAGGTGCTTGATGATGCAGATCAGAAGTGTCATGGTCAATTTAATGGAGCTGATGAGTCTTATGTGTCACACCCCCAAAATCCACCTGCGGAGTTCCACCGCTTGGAGGCGTGACTGACCAGGATCCAGCCACCAATCATATTGAACAAGCATATAAGTAGTTATAAAATCCAACCAATACAATTGGTGTTCAAACAAAGCATAGTTAAGTTGCAAGCGGAAGCATAAGTCTTAAATCATAACATGAGTTTAATTGTTTCAAAGTTTAACATGGCACACAGTCGTCCATGTCCCACAGCGATCCTCCTCCATGCAAGCTCCAGCTAAGAATCTAAGGACCTGCAAAGCATGTAGTAACGAGTCAACAACAAGTTGAGTGAGTTCACGGTTGGGTGTTCGTTTTAAGTTGTTTCGAAAACAGTTTCCTTTAGCTGGCATCCTGCCGTGGGGGTTACCCCATAGTTAAAAACGTGACTTGTTTATTCCCGGTTACTCTGGCTATCCAGCCGTGGGGGCTACCCCGTGTTAGTTATCTGGCATTTCGGCCGTGGGGGCTACCCCATGTATATACTAGACTCGTTACCATATCGACTGCTGACTGTAGTCATGTTTATGTGCCCTGAACTGTCAATGTCTATCATCATTGACGTGCCAGTAGTCCATTAGTTCACGCCCGTCCTCTGCGGCACGGTGTGAGGTTTGTCAAACCTAAATAGCGCTATCTAACTAATGACCCGCTCGCCATTGGCCTCGGCGATTAAGTCGATACAAAGATGAGGGACTTCGTGATAGAGTTTTGGTCTAGTACGAGTTATCTGTCCATGAGGACGAGGAATTACATTCCTGAACCAATACTGTCCTACCCAAGGAGGACGAGGAACCCAGTTCCTTAACCCCAATTCCCGACCCCTGGGAATCCCATGCTTTGTAGAGGGTGTGAACTCACCTTGGTTTGCTCGGTAGATACACAGAAAAGTCAAACAAGCAATATTGTAGTCACTCGCGTCCTATCATAGTCGTATCATACAATCAGGTTCGTATTCAAGTAGTGCACGTATGGGTTACATGTTTAATCATGGCAGTTCATCAACATTCACATCCAACGGTAACATATAAGGTCTGCACATTAGGCCCAAGAGTCCGGCCCAAACAATTAAGTCCGAAAGTGAATTGCAAGCCCAAACAGCGTGTATCTGTGTAGAGTCTCGAGTCGCAACTAGGCGTTTGCGACTCGCAACCGGAGTCGCAACCATGGTTTCGGTCCATGCTGTTTTGGTTACGAGTCGCAACTGGACTCGCAACGGTGGTTTCGAGTCACAAGGTTTGGTGTGCTGATCCGGTGTGGTTTCGAGTCGCAACCGGGTGTTTGCGACTCGCAACTGATGTCGCAACCGGGAGATTTCGACTCGTTGTGCTTGGTTTCGAGTCGTAACTGATGGTTACGAGTGGACAGGAGCTGATTCGGAACAGTGTACTATTCTGATTTCATGTAACAGTTTGTACTAACCAACCAAATTCCTTAAACATGTTTATTTGTCTAGAAACTTCCTAAAATGGATCAAACAATTCAGATTTCAAATATTCAACATGTTCATATGATATTCAAGTTGTTCTTCACACATTCATCATGTTCATCATCATTCAAATATTCAAGTAACTCATCTTCATTCATATGAACTTAAGTCTAACAAGAATCATGAACAACTTATCAACAATCACCCTAGTTGGCAAGTTTTCGGTTCTTAACACAAGAATACACAATCCGATTTATATGAACATCAACAACTAGTGTTTTAGACTACATTTAAACACACAACATCATGGGTTCCTTATGCCACATATCCGAAATCAAGTATGCTATCTTATTAACCATTATCATGCATAAACTTAACAAATAACATACTATCACATAATCTCCATCATGTATCATCATCAATATCCGAAATATAACAAGAATCATTAACCAACAAGTATCATGAACACTAACCAACAAGCATTCAAACATCAAGCACACATCATTCTTAAATCATGAAAATACATGTGTTTGCACTAGAATTACTAACCGGTTGTGAGGTGGTGAAAGATGAAGCTTTGTTTGGTGTGAACAAGCCAAATCCGAGAAAGCCTTCTTGTGGCCGGTTGGTTTGATCCGAAAAGAAAGGAGAAGTATGGTGTTGAAGCTTAGGGTTTTGGTGAGAGGAAGTAGGAGAGTGTGTGTGCTAGAGGAGCATGAGTGTTGTCCAAAGTGGTAAACATGGGTAGCTATTAAGGCTATATACCCGCCCCCAAGTTGTGCACCCTAATGGGTTTCGGTTGAGTTCAATGGGGTGCGTGGCCCATCCGGCCCAAGTGTTACGGTTTACTCGAGACCACATGGTCTCGAGCCGGGTTCGTGTCGTTTCGGTTCATATACATACTCGCATATATACACATAAGCACACATGTGACCTAACACATAATCATATCAAAGGTTGTAGCTTATCATTAATCACATAAGTTTAATTATTCACACGTTTAAGCATACAACGAAAGGTTCTAAATTTCGAGTTGTCACATCATCCCCAAGTTGAAAGAAATTTCGTCCCGAAATTTGGTAAGCACTCACTGAGGAAGCTAGTTAAGTTGTTTGGTTTTCCCGGTTTTCCTGGGGCGTCACATCCACCCCCCGTTGATCTGGAATTTCGTCCCGAAATTCCGTAGCTTCGGCCTCAGTAGTGGGTGTACTGTTTGCGAACAGTTGGGGATATTTTTGTTTCATCTGATCTTCGCGCTCCCAGGTGAACTCTGGGCCGCGACGTGAGTTCCAACGAACTCGAACGAGAGGTATTCTAGTGCTCTTGAGGACCTTAACATCCTGGTCCGTGATCTCGACTGGTTCCTCGACGAATCGTAACTGCTCGTCGATAGTAAGGAACTACGTGGGTCTCATCTGATGGACACTTCTTCAGATTCGACACGTGGAAAACGTTGTGAACTGCACCGAGTTCTGCTGGTAAGTTCAGTCTGTAGGCCACCCTGCCTATTTTCTCAATGACTTCGAAGGGTCCAACGTATCGTGGGTTAAGTTTGCCGCGTTTACCAAAACGAACCACACCCTTCCAGGGTGAAACTTTGAGTAGTACCCGCTCCCCAACCTGGAGCTCAAGTGGTTTCCTGCCCATGTCGGCGTAAACTTTCTGACGTTCACGAGCGGCCGTCATGCGTTTTCGTATCTGAGCGATCTGCTCGGTTGTATCTACCACATATTCTGGACCAGTGATCTGACTATCTCCCACCTCTGCCCAGCAAAGAGGAGACCGGCATTTACGTCCGTACAATGCCTCAAATGGAGCAGCTTTAATGCTGGTGTGGTAGCTGTTATTGTACGAGAATTCCACAAGTGGCAGGTGCTTTTCCCAGCGGTTGCCAAAGTTGATTACACATGCACGAAGCATGTCTTCTAAGGTTTGAATAGCGCGCTCGGACTGCCCGTCCGTCTGAGGGTGATACGCTGTGCTCATATCTAATCGTGAGCCAAAGGATTTGTGCATTGCTTGCCACAGCTCTGAGGTAAAACGCGCATCTCGTTCTGAGATAATAGAGGTGGGCACCCCGTGCCTCGAAACAACTTCCTTGAGGTAAATTTCTGCAAGAGTGGAGAACTTATCCGTCTCCTTGATAGCCAAGAAGTGTGCAGATTTTGTGAGTCGATCCACGATCACCCAAATAGTATCGTTCCCGCGCTGGGATCTAGGTAGGCAAGTAACAAAATCCATGGAAATTTGCTCCCATTTCCATTGAGGTGTCTCGGGTTGTTGGAGTAGGCCTGATGGTTTCTGGTATTCCGACTTGACTCTCGCACAAGTCAAACACTTGCTAACGTAGGTTGCTATGTGGGCCTTCATGCTAGGCCACCAGTACGTAGTCTTGATGTCGTGGTACATTTTATCCGATCCGGGATGTACCGAGTAGCGAGACTTGTGTGCTTCATCCATCACAAGCTCTCGTAGGTTGCCATAGAGTGGGACCCAAATGCGTCCCGTTACGTAGTAAGCGCTGTCTTCCTTTTGTTCTAATCGTTGCCTTGATCCGCGTAGGGCTTCGGCCCTGACGTTTTCTGGTTTCAGTGCTTCTATCTGAGCAGCTCGTATTTGGGAAGGGAGACTAGAGTGGATCGTGAGTTGTAAAGCTCGCACGCGCTTAGGCGCTGTGTCCTTCCGACTGAGGGCGTCAGCCACAACATTGGCTTTGCCCGGGTGATACCTGATTGAGCACTCGTAGTCATTCAGTAGCTCGACCCATCGTCGTTGTCGCATATTTAGTTCTTTCTGTTTGAAGATATGCTCGAGGCTCCTGTGGTCAGTGTAGATGGCGCACTTGGTACCGTACAGGTAATGCCGTCATAACTTAAGTGCAAAAACAACAGCTCCCAGCTCTAAGTCGTGCGTAGTGTAGTTCTTTTCATGAACCTTAAGTTGGCGTGAGGCGTAGGCTATAACTTTGTCTCGTTGCATCAGCACGCAACCAAGACCCTGAATTGATGCGTCGCAGTAGACCACAAAGTCGTCTGTGCCTTCCGGCAAGGAAAGGATAGGTGTGCTGCAAAGTTTATCCTTTAAGTGCTGAAATGCCAACTCCTGTGCGTTTCCCCAGCGATAAACAACGCCCTTCTGCGTTAGTGAGGTGAGAGGCTGTGCAATCTTAGAAAAATCCTTTATGAATCTCCGGTAGTATCCTGCCAAACCCAAGAATTGGCGAATTTCCTTTGGTGTACGAGGTGCAGGCCAGTTCTTAATCGAGTCTATCTTGGATGGATCAACATGAATCCCATCCTCGTTTACCACGTGGCCTAGGAAATGGACTTCTCGAAGCCAGAAGTCGCATTTCGAGAACTTTGCATAAAGCTGTTCTGTTCGAAGGAGTTCCAGAATAAGTCGCAGATGCTGCTCGTGTTCCTCCTGACTCTTGGAATAGATCAGGATGTCGTCGATGAAGACTATAACGAACTTGTCCAGGTAAGGCTTGCACACTCGGTTCATCAAGTCCATGAAAACCGCAGGTGCGTTTGTCATCCCAAAAGGCATGACCAAAAACTCATAGTGCCCGTATCGAGTTCTGAAAGCTGTCTTGGAGACGTCCTCTTCCCGGACTCTCAGCTGGTGATAACCCGATCTCAAATCAATCTTTGAATAGTAACTCGACCTTTGTAGCTGGTCGAACATGTCGTCAATACGCGGTAGAGGATAACGATTCTTCACCATTACCTTGTTGAGTCCCCGATGGTCGATGCACACTCTGATGGAGCTAAGCGATAAGGTGCACGAGCTATAGGCGCAGCTCCAGGAGCTAGTTCGATCTGAGACTCGACTTGGCGATGAGGCGGGAGACCAGGTAATTCCTCAGGAAATACCTCTGGATAATCGCGTACAACTGGGCCAAAATGGCAGTGTGGCCCTTTCGCAAGCACTTTTGGGCCTTAAGGAGAGAAATGACGTTCTCAACAGCACTCCTCTTGTCGCCATGAATCATGAGGGGTTCACCATCGGGACCTGGAATACGGACAACCTTCTAGTTGCAAAGAATCTCTGCTCGGTGTTGGGATAACCAATCCATCCCAATGACAACGTCGAAACTACCCAAGACAATAGGAATGAGGTCGATAGAGAAGGTCTGGTCAGCGAGAATAAGTTTACAACCCCTGACTACGTGTGTGGCCTCTAAACTCTTACCATTTGCTAGCTCTACAATGTGCTTGTTGTTCAAGGGTGTTGGAATACGCTTAGGCATTCGACTAACTTCTAGTGACATGTAGCTAGTATCGGCACCCGAATCAAATAAAACTGAAACATAAAAGTCGTCGAGAAGGAACTTACCCGCCACAACATTGGGGTCATTCCTTGCTTCATCTTGGCCAATCACAAACACCCGCCCTCTGGCGCCATTGTTGTTGTTGTTCCCATTGTTACCATTCCCCTGATTGTTGTTATTGTTGTTGTTGTTGTTGTTCTGGTTCCTGTTCAGTTGAGGACAATCTCTCTTGAAGTGGCCTTCAGCTCCACACTGAAAGCACCCTTTGTTATCACCTTGCTGCTGCTGCTGGCGTTGATTCTGTTGAGCTTGATGACGATTCTGGTTGGCGGGGTATAAGCTCCTGCAATCCTTTGCAGCGTGACCAGGCTTGTTGCACCGATGACAGTTGCCCCTGGTGCATGGTCCGCTGTGGTGCAGGCTGCAGCGATTGCATTTGGGGTGATTTCCTTTGTACCCACCTCCAGACGATTGCTGATTAGGGCTCTTGTAGTCCTCAGTCTTTCTCTGCTGAGACTGGGACTGAACAGAAGTCGAACCCTTACTTGAAGTTCCATCCCATTTCCGTTTGTTGTCACTAGAGGTACCAGTAGTAGTTGTAGCGCCAATGCGTTTTGGTAACTTGTTCTGCTCCACCGCTTGATCCGTGAGACGGTGAGCCAACTGGACGGTTTGCTGGTAGGTGGCGAGGTTCGCTGAAGTCACATGACTCTGGATTTCCGGCACTAAGCCCTGAAGAAACAGTTCGATGCGTTTGATGGGAGGATCCACCATAGTAGGGCACAGAATTGCCAGTTCGTTCGACCTTTTCACATAAGCTTCAATTTCCGACCCCGTCATCTTGAGGTTGAAGAACTCCACCTCGAGTTTGTGAATCTCATCACGGCTGCAGTACTCTTCTTTAATCATTTCCTTAAAAGTTTCCCATGGGGTGGCGTTGGCAGCAACCAACCCTAGCATTTGAACTTGAGCGTTCCACCATGTGAGGGCTAAACCCTCAAGTGTACCAGTAGCGTACTTCACCCTGCGCGCCTCAGGGCATTCACACATTTCGAACACAGATTCTAGCTTCTCAAACCAGTGTAGGAGACCTACTGCTCCTTCAGTGCCGCTAAAAGTAGTTGGTCGGCAGTCCATGAAAGTCTTAAAAGTGCACACGGGTGGCTGAACGTGCTGACCTATCGTAGGCGAAAGAAAAGGCAGAGTTTAACACAAAGGTTGGTTCACGAGAGTAGGATCCTAAAGATCCTAGAATGAGTTCGGACTGCAGGATATACCTCCTGCGTGTGCAGCTGCAAGTGCTGCGGCAACTCGTTCGTTAATCAGAGCCGTCAACTGGGCTTGTGTCATGTTAACGCGTCCAGACATGATCTTCATACCAAGAAGAACGTGAGTGAGAGGGGTTCGCGAAGGTACGATGTCAGAAGTGAGCAAGTGCACACGTGTTCAAGCAACAATAGTTATACTAACCAAGCATACCATGAGCAATGTACTATGTAACTAACAAGTAGGCAATATATACACAGATCATATCACCTAGAATGTCGAGCCTTGCATGTGGAGTGAAGCATCGTTGTGGACCGTTGAGCACTGTACAGGTTATAGTCTGGTTTTAACAAAAACGTTTTCCCCTTTATTAAAACCAAGTTCTCTATAACCAATGGCTCTGATACCAATCTGTCACACCCCCAAAATCCACCTGCGGAGTTCCACCGCTTGGAGGCGTGACTGACCAGGATCCAGCCACCAATCATATTGAACAAGCATATAAGTAGTTATAAAATCCAACCAATACAATTGGTGTTCAAACAAAGCATAGTTAAGTTGCAAGCGGAAGCATAAGTCTTAAATCATAACATGAGTTTAATTGTTTCAAAGTTTAACATGGCACACAGTCGTCCATGTCCCACAGCGATCCTCCTCCATGCAAGCTCCAGCTAAGAATCTAAGGACCTGCAAAGCATGTAGTAACGAGTCAACAACAAGTTGAGTGAGTTCACGGTTGGGTGTTCGTTTTAAGTTGTTTCGAAAACAGTTTCCTTTAGCTGGCATCCTGCCGTGGGGGTTACCCCATAGTTAAAAACGTGACTTGTTTATTCCCGGTTACTCTGGCTATCCAGCCGTGGGGGCTACCCCGTGTTAGTTATCTGGCATTTCGGCCGTGGGGGCTACCCCATGTATATACTAGACTCGTTACCATATCGACTGCTGACTGTAGTCATGTTTATGTGCCCTGAACTGTCAATGTCTATCATCATTGACGTGCCAGTAGTCCATTAGTTCACGCCCGTCCTCTGCGGCACGGTGTGAGGTTTGTCAAACCTAAATAGCGCTATCTAACTAATGACCCGCTCGCCATTGGCCTCGGCGATTAAGTCGATACAAAGATGAGGGACTTCGTGATAGAGTTTTGGTCTAGTACGAGTTATCTGTCCATGAGGACGAGGAATTACATTCCTGAACCAATACTGTCCTACCCAAGGAGGACGAGGAACCCAGTTCCTTAACCCCAATTCCCGACCCCTGGGAATCCCATGCTTTGTAGAGGGTGTGAACTCACCTTGGTTTGCTCGGTAGATACACAGAAAAGTCAAACAAGCAATATTGTAGTCACTCGCGTCCTATCATAGTCGTATCATACAATCAGGTTCGTATTCAAGTAGTGCACGTATGGGTTACATGTTTAATCATGGCAGTTCATCAACATTCACATCCAACGGTAACATATAAGGTCTGCACATTAGGCCCAAGAGTCCGGCCCAAACAATTAAGTCCGAAAGTGAATTGCAAGCCCAAACAGCGTGTATCTGTGTAGAGTCTCGAGTCGCAACTAGGCGTTTGCGACTCGCAACCGGAGTCGCAACCATGGTTTCGGTCCATGCTGTTTTGGTTACGAGTCGCAACTGGACTCGCAACGGTGGTTTCGAGTCACAAGGTTTGGTGTGCTGATCCGGTGTGGTTTCGAGTCGCAACCGGGTGTTTGCGACTCGCAACTGATGTCGCAACCGGGAGATTTCGACTCGTTGTGCTTGGTTTCGAGTCGTAACTGATGGTTACGAGTGGACAGGAGCTGATTCGGAACAGTGTACTATTCTGATTTCATGTAACAGTTTGTACTAACCAACCAAATTCCTTAAACATGTTTATTTGTCTAGAAACTTCCTAAAATGGATCAAACAATTCAGATTTCAAATATTCAACATGTTCATATGATATTCAAGTTGTTCTTCACACATTCATCATGTTCATCATCATTCAAATATTCAAGTAACTCATCTTCATTCATATGAACTTAAGTCTAACAAGAATCATGTACAACTTATCAACAATCACCCTAGTTGGCAAGTTTTCGGTTCTTAACACAAGAATACACAATCCGATTTATATGAACATCAACAACTAGTGTTTTAGACTACATTTAAACACACAACATCATGGGTTCCTTATGCCACATATCCGAAATCAAGTATGCTATCTTATTAACCATTATCATGCATAAACTTAACAAATAACATACTATCACATAATCTCCATCATGTATCATCATCAATATCCGAAATATAACAAGAATCATTAACCAACAAGTATCATGAACACTAACCAACAAGCATTCAAACATCAAGCACACATCATTCTTAAATCATGAAAATACATGTGTTTGCACTAGAATTACTAACCGGTTGTGAGGTGGTGAAAGATGAAGCTTTGTTTGGTGTGAACAAGCCAAATCCGAGAAAGCCTTCTTGTGGCCGGTTGGTTTGATCCGAAAAGAAAGGAGAAGTATGGTGTTGAAGCTTAGGGTTTTGGTGAGAGGAAGTAGGAGAGTGTGTGTGCTAGAGGAGCATGAGTGTTGTCCAAAGTGGTAAACATGGGTAGCTATTAAGGCTATATACCCGCCCCCAAGTTGTGCACCCTAATGGGTTTCGGTTGAGTTCAATGGGGTGCGTGGCCCATCCGGCCCAAGTGTTACGGTTTACTCGAGACCACATGGTCTCGAGCCGGGTTCGTGTCGTTTCGGTTCATATACATACTCGCATATATACACATAAGCACACATGTGACCTAACACATAATCATATCAAAGGTTGTAGCTTATCATTAATCACATAAGTTTAATTATTCACACGTTTAAGCATACAACGAAAGGTTCTAAATTTCGAGTTGTCACATTATGCTTCGAAGCTGAAGTCAAGTAAGATTACTAAACATGTTAATTTCAGATTTTTAAAATCTGAGGAAGTGCTTGAGGATGTTGATATTGTTCTTCCTAGAGAGACTGTTAGAACTAGCCAGGATAAGTATGCTAACACGTTATATGGTTATTTTCTGGGGAAAAGACTTGCGTTTCCAGTCGTTGAGTATTTTGCTAGAAAAAATTGGGTGAAGTTTGGCCTTCAAAAATCAATGATGAATTCGAACGGTTTTTTCTTTTTCAAGTTCTCGGATGAAAAGGGAATGAAGGAGGTTTTGGAAGGTGGGCCATGGTTAATTAAAAATACCCCGTTCTTGTTAAATGCTTGGTCTCCAACTACGATTCTGAAGAAAGATGATATCAAGAAAGTGGCAGTTTGGATTAAAATTCATAATGTTCCATTAGCAGCCTATTCGGATGATGGTTTGAGTATCTTAGCAACTAAATTGGGTAATCCAAAGATGCTTGATTCTTATACGGCTCAAATGTGTTCTGATGCATGGGGTAGGAGCAGTTTTGCTCGAGCTTTAATTGAATTATCGGCTGAAGAGGAACTAAAGGAAGAACTGAAAATTGCTATTCCCATGGTAGATGGTGAAGGATATGTGAAAGAAACTATGAAGGTGGAATATGAATGGCGTCCTCCGAGGTGTGAAACATGCAAAGTATTTGGTCATCAGGATTCGAATTGCCCTAAGAGTGTTAAGATTGTGCAAAATAACGTGGTAGAAAAGGATGCTGATGGTTTTATCTTGAATAAGGGTAAGTCTAATAAAAAGAAGGGGGTCATGGTTAATAAAGCGAAACAGAATTTTGTTTATCGACCAGTTGAGAAGAAATCGGTTAATATTGGTGGAGGAGCGTCTACTAGTAGTTCGGTTCCTATCTCTAATCCGTTTTCTATATTGGAGAAGGAAGGTGAGGGATCTGGTAAAACAGTGAATGTTCAAAACAATTTATATACGACTCGTAGTGAAGTAAGTGTCGAGGATGATGAGAATGTTGAAACGGTGTATGATGAAACTGCACAATTTATGGAAGCAGGTACTCAGCCAAATTCTGAGGGGGCAAGCACTCCCGGTTTTGTTAGTTTTAATGGGTAGTATAGCAGCGTGGAATATTAGGGGATTGAACCTCTCCCTTAAGCAGAAGGAGGTTCAGGAAGTTGTCAATGAAAATCATCTTAACGTTTGTGCTATATTGGAATCTCATATGGATGTTTCTAAAGTATATGATGTTTGTCGGTTTATTTGTAGAAGGTGGAGTTGGACGTCTAATGGGGCGATTTGTGATAAGGGTACTAGGATAATTGTGGGTTGGAATGCGGATGTTGCTGATTTAATGGTCATCTCTCAAACAAATCAGGTGGTGCACACTCAAGTGATTAATAAAGCTGATAATAAAGCGTATTTTTGCTCCTTTATCTATGCGGATAATAATTATGTTAAAAGAAAGGAATTGTGGCAGAATTTAATGGTTCATAGTTGCTTTGTTAATAATAAACCATGGGTCTTGTTGGGTGATTTTAACTCATCGTTGAACTTGGAGGATCATTTATATGGGTCTTCAAGTATTACTACGGCTATGCAGGATTTTAAGGAGTGTGTGGAGCAGATAGAAGTGTTAGATATAAACAAGTTCGGGTTACACTATACTTGGAATCAAAAGCCGAAGAAGGGGATAGGTATTATGAAAAAAATCGATAGAGTTATGGGAAATGCGCAATTTCTGGTGGAGTTTCCGTCGGCTTATGCTGTATTTCAACCGTATCGTGTTTCGGATCATAGTCCATGTGTTCTAAAACTTCCTAGTCTTTCGAAAGTGGGCCCAAAATCTTTCAAATTTGCTAACTTTTTAGTTCACAAGCCTGAATTCAGGGAGGAAGTTTCAAAAGTTTGGAGTTCAACATGCAATGGTAATCGTATGTATAGCGTTGTTAAACGTTTGAAGCAGCTTAAATCTCCTATGCGGAAACTCTTGTATAAGCAAGGAAATCTGCATGAGAAGGTTGTTAAATTAAGGGCGGAGCTGGATGATGTCCAAAAGGCGATTGATGGGGATCCGTTTAATGTCAATTTACGTGGGAAAGAAGCGGAGTTAGTCAGTGTTTTTAATGAAGCTAAATTGGATGAGGAACGATTCTTGAAACAAAAATCTAAGGTGGAATGGCTACAAGTAGGTGACTCTAATTCAGCGTACTTTCATAATGCGCTCAAGTGTAGAAATCATGTTACCCGGATTGATTGCATTAAAGATCGAAATGGTATTGTCTTTGAAGGGGTGGATGTTCCCACGGCCTTGGTCGACCATTATACTCAGTTTTTAGGTGTTGAGGGTAATATTACGGAGGTCATGAATCCGGAGTTATTTCATAGGAGGTTGTGTCCGTTGAAGGCTCAGAATATGGTTCGGAATGTCTCTATAGAGGAAATAAAAGAAGCTATGTTCTCTATTGGTAATGATAAGGCGCCAGGTCCAGATGGGTTTTCGGCTGCTTTTTTTTTTTGGGTAAAGGGTTTACCCCAGGTAAATTTTATAAATGAAAATAAGAACAAGGGCATGCCCAACTCGGACACACCAACTAGGCTTGACATACCAACGCCTAGGAACACAAGACAACACAACCCACAAACACAACCATTCAAAAACAAACTATAACAAAACGACCAGCTCTAAACAAAAACCGAGAAAACAACTAACATCAGTTAGCCCGGATCATTAGGCTCATCTTCCGAACATATCTTCCACGTCCTAAGAAGACTCTCGATACCCGATTGTCTTCTAAACTTGAACCCCATTAAACGTAACCGGACAACTTCCTTGATCCTCTGAATCACCGCATTCTGATCAGCCAAAGTATTTGAAAATAGACAGTTATTTCTCTCCTGCCATATGAAATACGTCGAAGCCGCAATAACCAGCTTACATATAATATGCTCCGTCTTCTTCGAGCTTGAATTTTGTTCCATCCAGATCATAATCGATTGCCACGTGCTATCAACATTACCCATTTGAACCAAACTCTTAATTTCATTCCACACTTTGGAAGCAAACGAACACTGAAAAAATAAATGATCTCTAGAATCCTGATTCCTTCTACAAAGCGGACAACACATGAGGTTTAAATTCGTTACACTTCCCACCTCCCAAGCAGCAAGCCGGTCTTGGGTTTTAAGTTTATTCTTTATGACTAACCATAAGTGAAACGAATGCCTTGGAATACATTGAGAAAACCATACCCCATCAACCCACGAGACTGTACTCTACCTACACCGAATGGTATGCCACACTTCAGAAGACCGAAACGAGCAAGAGTTCCCATCCAAATCTTTCCAAACCGTACGGTCCAGCATATTTTGCGTCAACTGAGGAACATTTAACCCAATCAAAACCGGATATAAATCATACCAAGCTTGAGGCCACCTCCAGTTTCCGTTTTCATCCACAAGATCCGAAATAGAAGAAGAAAAGTTAAATCCCGCATTAGTTATTCTCCTAGGCGTAATGAATGAACTTAGAGGACTTAAATGACACCAATTATCCCACCAGGCATTCGTTTGAGCCCCACTTCGAACAACCTTCCATATAAAAGGCCTAACAACACTGCGAAGAGACAAGAGCTTCCTCCATCCCCAACTCATACTACCTTTGCTGTTAACATCCCAAAAACTCCTACCCTTCAATTTGTGTGTATATATCCATTGGACCCAAAGAGATTTCCTATTAACCAAAATGCTCCAAATATGATTAGTCATAAGTGCCTTATTCACATCCGAAATACATTTTATGCCTAAACCACCCTCACTCTTCGGCAGGCAAACATCGGCCCAAGGAACTTTCGCCTTAACTCTACTCAGATTATTGCCATTCCACAAGAACCTTCGCATCTGCTTCTCAAGATCATTGATGACCCGAGAAGGAATAATAAACACGGAAGCCCAATAGATATGCATGGCCGATAAAACAGAGTTAATAAGTTGTAGTCTACCAGCAAAAGAAAGAGACTTATTCAGCCAGCTATTAATTCTCTTTTCCATCCGATCTAGAAGAGGTTTGCAATCCTTAAATCCCAACTTAGTTGAAATTAACGGCACCCCCAGATACCTCACCGGCAACGAACCTTCCTGGAAAGGCATGATCCGAAGTATATCTTGCTTGACATTATTCGGCACATTACAGAAATAAGCCGTGCTCTTAGCTGAACTCGGCACTAATCCAGAAAGATTTGTAAACTTCTCAAGAGCATCTCTAACCTTTTTCACCGAAACAATATCCCCATGCACAAATATGAATAAATCATCAGCAAATGAAACGTTTATAATCTTCTGCTTAACACAGTTTGCGTGAAACTTAAACATAGTGCTAGAATGAGCAGCTTGTTGAAGAAGCATTGAGAGAACCTCCATAATCAATGTGAATAAGTATGGCGACATAGGATCCCCTTGCCGCAGGCCCCTCTTACCCCCGAAGAAACCATGCAAATTACCATTAATGCTAAGGGAATAAGTGGTTGTGGTTACACAAGCCATAATCCATGCAACCATCTTTTGATGAAACCCAAATCCATGCAAAACATCCTCCAAAAACGCCCAACTAACTGTATCATAAGCTTTTTGGATATCTATTTTGAACGCACATCTAGCCGGCCCCCGATTCAAATGATAATTGTGCATCAATTCTTGAGTAAGAAGGATGTTATCTGATATTTTCCTACCCGGAACAAAGGCAGACTGATTAATACTCACCAAATCACCCAGACTCCCCTTCAATCTATCAGTGATGATCTTGCTAATACATTTGTACAAGACATTACAGCAAGAGATAGGCCGATAATCAAGAACCGAATCCGGAGTCTCCACTTTTGGAATAAGAGCCAGAATAGTATGATTAAGTTGTTTCAGGATCTTACCATTATCAAAAAACTCTAATATGGCCTTTGTGATTTCATCACCCACAATGTCCCATGTATGTTTAAAAAACGCCGACGTATAACCATCAGGACCCGGTGCTTTATTCTCGCCAATAGAAAACATAGCATTCTTGATCTCTTCGCGCGTAACCTGTCTAACCATATTATCCTCAACAGCAGGACTAAGCACATTAACAAAAATATCTTCCTGATTAAGTTGAATAACTTGATCCTCCTTGCCCAGAAAATTTGCATAATGGTTGACTAAAGCAATCGACACATCTTCACCCTCAAATCGGTTCCCAGCAACATCCTTAATAGATTGAATTTTTGATCTCGCATTCCTGCATTTCACACTGTTATGGAAGAAAACTGTATTAGAATCCCCCGCACATAACCATTCTACTTTAGACTTCTGCTTTAAAAAGCATTCCTCATCATAAGCCGCTGACTTGAACTCTTTTAAGAATTCAGCTTCCATGTTTCTCAGCTCTCTATTAAGCGGATTAGCATCAATCTTTTTTTGAATATCATCCAATTTACTTCTCAGCTCAGATACTTTATCATGCAAATTACCTTGTCTAAAAAGAATTCTCCGCAAAAACGGCTTCAAGTTCTTGAGCTTCTTAGTAACCGAGTACATAGCCACCCCGTTAATCGTTTTTCTCCACTCCTGCTCCACCGAAGACCTAAACTCTGGTTTAGAAGTGATAAAGTTTGCAAATTTAAAAGGTTTAGGCTTAGCCTTAGTCGAGTCTCCCATCTTAAGAATACAAGGAGTGTGATCTGACACACGGAAAGGATGATAAAGAACAAAGGCATCCGGACATGTCTCTAAGAACTTCATATTACCCATCACCCGATCAATCTTTTTTAGCAACCCAATTCCCTCTTTCGGCTTCTGATTCCAAGTATAGTGCAACCCATGGCCCATAATGTCAAGCAATTCCGTAACCTGAACACAATCATAAAATTCTCTCATGCCAATAGTTTGAGTGGATGATCCGCAAATAGAATCTTCATGGTGCAAAGCTGAATTAAAATCTCCCATGACTACCCATGGTTTATCATGACATAAGGCCTTATGCTTACAAAGATTATCCCAAAGCTCTCGTCTTTCCTGATATTTATTCTTCGCATACACAAACGAACAGAAAATAACTTTCATGCATGACTTGTATCGAAGTTGGACATGAATAACCTGGTCCGTTTGAGACAAAACCATGACATCAACATCATCCGAATTCCACCCCAAAATTATTCTAGTGCCCCGATCACACAAGTTACCATTAGACGTCCAACTCCAATTTCTGAAGACACCTTTACAAACTTTATCAAGCTTCATGATATCAACATGCGACTCAAGGATGGCACAAACCGCTAATTTATTTTCAGACAAAAGAATCCGAACCTCACTTTGTTTCAGGGGTCGGTTCAAACCCCTTATGTTCCAAGCGGCGATGCTATCCATTTAAACCCACCAAAACGGGAGTGCTTGCCCCCTCAGAATTATCTTTTCTTTTATCATTCCTCATAAAGTTGGCCATTTCCGTAGGAACCGATTCCACAACCTCATCATCAATATTCACCACCCCATCTACAATGTTCACTTGGCCCTTGCTTACATTGTTTACTACCGGTCTTTCCTCATACCCATCTTCGAAATCAAACACATCCGCATCCGTATATTCATCATTCTTGGTAAGTGCCTCAAAAGAATTCTTTAAATGAACATCACCAGCTTTATCATTTTTCAGCTTCTCATCCTTTGTACCTGAAGTACTCGGCCCTGGTTTGTTTATCTTCGGCTTGTAGATAAATTTCGCCTTTTGTTTTTTCTGCACTGGTCCCAATCTAATCGTCTTCCTCTTATCTGAAATAAAACCCTCATCATCAACAACCACCTGTTTCTTCTTACTCTGAGCATTCTTACTACAATTTTGGTCATTATGTCCGAAAACACAACACAGAGAACACCGTAAAGGTTTCCATTCATATTCCACATCCACTCTCTCCATTAAATAGCCCTCTTCATCTAGTTTCGGAATAGCCACATTGATATGATCTTTTATCTCATTCTCCGCATTAATTTCAATTAACGCCCGAGCAAAGCTGCTCCTCCCCCAATTCTCAGCACACATGTCCGCAGTATAACTATCTAATCTTTTTGGAACACCTATCTTGGACGCTAGTAAACTGAGCCCATCATCCGTGTAAACAGCTATCGGAACATTATGTAGTTTAACCCAAACCGGAACAGATTTAATACCCTCTTTTTTAAGGCTTACAGATGGAGACCAGACATTTAGAAACAATGGAACCTTCCTAATCAGCCACGGCCCCCCCTCAAGTACCTTAGCCATACCCTCCTTAGAGTCAAACTTAAAGAAAAAGAATCCAGTTGAGTTCATCATCGCTTTAGCAAATCCAAATTTTGACCAGGCATTTTTCGTATAATACTCAACTACTGGAAAAGGAGGCCCATTCCCCAAGAAATAACCAAACAAAACATTTTCAAGTTTTTCCTGAGCTTTCCGAATTACCTCACGAGGGATAACTACATCAGCATCTTGAAGCGTCTCCGACGTATCTAGCTTCCTGAAGTTTACTTCCCGTTTCAGAGATGCCTTTTGCTTAACCATATCAGCATACGAACCTGCTTTAGTGCTATTCTCCGGCTTATCCTCAAGAATCTGATCAATACTACTTTGTAGCTGTATTGGAACAGTAATTTTCTCAAGCTCATCAATAACGTTAATTGGTATCGGCTTCTTATTATCGTTTCTGATAACCCCACGTCTTGGAGCTAAAGGATTACCATCAATATTAATGCTCCTGCCAGAAAAACCCTTGAACGACAAACTTGGGTTTTGACCGCCGGCAGCCTGGAGATTCCCAGACTGAAAACGATCATCCATGTTTAAAAGTACTACTCTCTTTGATCAAGAAAACGCAGCTAACCATGCACGAAAACAAAACAGCAAAACCCGAAAAACCCACACACGAACTGAAACAGAAAAACCCTAAACAAGCAAAACCCTACCCCATGTGTTTTTCGAAATCATATAGAGGAATCAGTAAGAAAAGATGTTTCCAAACTCACACCACTATACAACCAGATCGACACAAAGAAAGAAGGGCGGCGATTTGAGAAACAAGAAAAAAAACCCTAAATTTAACTCAATCCTTTTGCTAACTAGTTCGAATTGTAAGTCTTGATAAATCAAAACTCCAATAATCAGACTGTTATACAAAGATCATGAAGAAAAATCAAAGGTTGCATGAAGAAGAAAAATAGCCATGCTTGAGAGAGAATTAGGGTTTTTTATACCTATGTGAACACATGCAATCTTGGGTTATTGGTTAGCTGCTCGGCGGTTTTCGGCTGCTTTCTTTAAACATTCTTGGGATGTGGTGGGTAATGATATCTCTTGTGCTATTCAAGAGTTTTTTGTTAATGGGCAGCTGCTAAAGGAGATAAATCATACGATATTGGCTTTGATTCCTAAAGTGCATACTCCTAATTCGGTTCTGGATTACCGTCCCATTTCTTGCTGTAATGTTCTTTACAAGTGCATAAGTAAGATTATCACAAACAGAATTAAAATTGGCCTTGATGATGTGGTAGATATTAACCAGTCAGCGTTTGTCCCCGGAAGACGTATTTCTGATAATATTTTGCTGACACAAGAGCTGATGCACAATTATCACCGTAATTTTGGTCCGCCTAAATGTGCTTTCAAAGTGGATATTCAAAAGGCTTATGATACGGTTGATTGGTCGTTTTTAAAGTCTTTGCTTTTGGGTTTTGGTTTTCATCC
Organism: Helianthus tuberosus; assembly: GCA_030545235.1. NCBI lineage: Eukaryota > Viridiplantae > Streptophyta > Magnoliopsida > Asterales > Asteraceae > Helianthus > Helianthus tuberosus. The sequence continues at coordinate 117,013,782 of CM060452.1, read as the reverse complement.
CAAAATGGTGCATTGGATAATGGTTTGTGTTACTACTGTCTCCTTCTCTGTTGGAGTAAATGGTAATATTCATGGTTTTTTCCAAGGAAAAGGGGGGTTGCGACAAGGTGATCCAATGTCACCTTATTTGTTCACGATGGTTATGGAAGCTTTGACTCTTATTCTAAAAGACTTGGTGAATACGTCTCCTAACTTCAAGTTTCATAATCTTTGTAAAAAACAAAGAATTGTGATATTTGTTTTGCGGATGACTTGTTTATGTTTTCTAGAGGTGATGTTTCTTCGGCTAAGAGTATTATGGATTGTTTGGAGAGGTTTAAGAATGTGTCGGGGCTAGTTCCTAGTATGGCGAAAAGTACTGTCTTCTTTGGCAATGTTGCTAGGGAGGTTAAGCAAAGCATTTTACAGTTGATGCCGTTTGAGGAAGGTTCTTTACCGGTTCGGTACCTGGGAGTGCCACTTATCTCATCAAGGTTAGTGTATAAAGATTGCAAGATTCTGGTAGAAAAGATGGAAGCTAGAATTGATAGTTGGAAGAACAAAACTTTATCTTTTGCTGGTCGCCTTCAATTAATAAAATCAGTCTTATCTGCTATGCATATTTATTGGGCATCGGTGTTTATTCTTCCGGCTAGAATTATTGCTGATTTAGAGAAAAAGATGAGGGCTTTTCTTTGGTGTCAAGGTCCTATGAAGAAAGGTCGTGCGAAAGTGAAATGGTCGGACGTCTGTCTTCCCAAGTATGAAGGTGGTTTGGGTATTAGGAGAATTCGTGACATGAATATGGCGCTAATGACTACATATATTTGGAGTCTCCTAAATAGAAGGCATTCTATATGGGTTACTTGGATCCATGAGAACAAACTAAAAGGTCAGTCTTTTTGGTATGTTCGGTCAAGGGGTAACTGTGCTATGGGTTGGCGAAATATTTTGAATATGCGGGATCGAGTTCGCCCGTTTATTTTTTCAAAGATTGGAAATGGTCTTAATACGTCAGCTTGGTTCGATCGATGGACTCACATTGGTCCGTTATGTGAGTTTGTTTCAGCTCGTCGGCTTCATGATGCGGGGTTTACTCTAACTTCCAAGGTAAATGATCTTCTTAATAATGGTGATTGGGGGTGGCCGAGAGCTTGGTTGGATTTATATCCGGTTTTATTAAACATCCAACCGCCTATAATTGTTCCTCATAAATCAGATGTTTTAGTTTGGCGTGATGATAGGGGTTCTGAGCATGATTATTCTGCGTCAGTTGTGTGGGATACGATCAGAATTCACGGCGAAAGAGTTCCTTGGATTGAGATTGTATGGTTCGCGAATTGTATTCCTAGACATGCTTTTCTTGCATGGCTTATTTGCAAGAAGAAACTCAAAACACAAGACAAATTAAGGCAATGGGATGTTGGTGATATCACTAACTTAAACCTGCTTTCGTGTCCTCTGTGTGGCGCAGAACCGGACTCGCATGAGCATTTGTTTTTTCAATGTCCAGTTTCAGTGCAGGTTTGGTCTTCTATTAAATCTCTTGCTGGTATTCAATTAACATCTAGTAAGTGGGAGGATATTGTTCAATGGTTGATTGCTGTTCCGTCGAAGAAGTCGATGCGAAGTGTGATTGGCAGATTACTCCTAGCGGCAACTGCATACTTCTTGTGGCAAGAGCGTAATCAGAGGCTTTTTAAATCAAAGAAACGATCCGTACGCGTGATTTCTGAAGCTATTGTGTCTACGGTTAGATTGAAGCTAGCCTCGGTTAAGGTCAAGAGCTCTACGACTGGATTGAGCTTATTAGAAAAATGGAATGTACCAAGCATGTAGTTTCATTGGGTGTCTCTAGTTAGTGTCTAGAGTTTGTGGTATCCTTGTTTTTTGTGTTTGCTTGTTTCTAGCTTGTTTTACACTACCTGGCATGTCAGGATAGTGAACTAGTAAGGAATCACCTTACTACTTGTTTGTTTTTTGGTTTGTGATATATAAAAGTGAACCGGGGTAACCCTTTACCCAAAAAAGACAGGGATGTCTTCGATCTTCGGTTCTGCAGCTTTCTTGTCTACAATGTGTGCCAGGAAGGCAGCACATCCCTTCTGTAAACACTTTCGCGCTTTCAGGCAGCTGATGATTCTTAAAGGCGTATCACGCTTTTCACCATGAACCACAATTGTTTCACCATCTTCGGTTGGGATGCGAATGATCTTCTCGTGGCAGACAATTTCTGCCTCGTTACTTGATAACCAATCCATTCCTACTACCACGTCGAAGCTTCCCAACTTGACTGGTAGTAGATCCAAAGCAAACTCACGTTCTCCCAACTCGATTGCACAACCTCTGATCACTTCATTGGCTTCTACTAACTTCCCATTAGCCAATTCGATTGAGTAGGGAATATCTAACTTACTAGCGGCTAAACCAAGCATATTCTTAAATTCTAACGATACGAAGCTATAGTCGGCACCAGTATCAAATAAAACGGATGCATAGCTTTGGTTTACAGGGAACGTACCAGTAACGACATTGGGATCCTGGCGCGCTTCCCTCGCTTCGATATTGAACACTCTTCCACGAGCTTGGTTCAACTCTGGGCAGTTCCTCTTAAAGTGCCCGATATCACCACAGTTAAAGCATCCAGGTCTTTGCCCGTTTCCACCTCCATTTCTAGCTTGGTTATTCCTTTGGTTATGATTCACAGCGCCTGCTTGATTCACATTGTTGCCTCGATTCCCATTACCTCCATTGTTTCCTTGTGGGCGATTTCCAATTCCACCCCGGTTATTGTTTCTGTTTCCAAATCCTCCTTGGCCTCCCTGGCCAACAGTGGCCCAACAAGAATCCTTCAAGTGGCCAGGTTTCCCACATGCTTCACATACCTTCAAACCACATCGGCCAGAATGGTGACGCTGGCAGGTGTTGCACTTGGGCTGGGTGCCCATATATCCCTTTCCTTTCTTTCCACCACCAGCTGTAACCTGAGCTGGCGCGTTTGGCTCTCCTTTCTTAACAACACCACTAGTGCCTTGTTTGAAGTTCGAGAATTTTCGTTTGTTACCTCTGGATGACTCGACGTGAGTCTCTTTCTTCTTTGTCTCGATCTCATCGAACTTGTTCAGGCGGATAGCCTCCTCAGTGAGAGCCACGCTCAAGTCGATTGCCTCAGTAATTGTTGCAGGCTTGGAGGAGGTCACCATGCTTATGATTTGAGGAGCTAATCCCCAAATGAAGCGTTCAATCCGCTTGAATTCTGGAGTGACCATATAGGGTACCACATGCGACAGGTCGTGAAACCTCTGAACATATTCCGCGATCTTCGGACCTTCCATCTTCAAATGCCAGAACTCAGTTTCCAATCTTTGGATTTCAGCGCGGGAACAATACTTTTTGCGCATTCGTTCCTTCAGTTCGGTCCATGTTAGAGCGTAGGCAGCAGCTTCACCAAGTGTCTGCACTTGCAAATTCCGCCAAGATAGGGCTCCATCCAAAAATAGCCCAGAAATGTAGGTGACTTGCTGGTCTGGTGCACATTTGCTCATGCGGAGAACAGATTCAGTCTTCTCGGCCCAACGAACAAAAGCGACAGCACCTCCGGTGCCATCAAAGTTGACAGGCTTGCAGTCTAGAAACTGCTTGTAGGTGCACCCTGCACATACGTTACAACATATGAATGGCGTTAGCATCCTTGCTAGAGATATCCAATTAGATCATGGTATGTCTTAATGACTTAGTATTACAATGAGGTGGATTGTTGTTGCCATTGTTGTTTGAGCTGCTTCCGTTGGGTCCTCCTTGCGAGGCGGCGTATTGCGCAATGGCAGCAGCGATGACTTGTTGGAGTTCTGCCTCATTGGTAGGCATCGGCGTTTGACGTCTCGGCGGCATCTTCTAAAAGATGGGTTCACGTCGGTCAGGCCATAATAAAGCGTATGTACATAATGATAGTAAGAGTACATAACATCTCATGTTATAATCATATTAATCACACAACATCCTATTTTATAAGACATAAATAATCAATCAAAACATCACATATGATGAGAATACTGCGATTGCATTGCCAAAATCGGGACCACATGGTAGAGTGTACAAGTACATAATAGTGTCATACATCATCATCGACTAAGGGCTACATCACCCCAGTCCAAAAGAATATCAAATCAGTGTCAATACATCCCATATACATGATCAACAAAAGCCAGAATCAGAATGCAGTCTCCAAAAATGCGATGTGGTTAGAGCAATCGTCGTCTTCTCACCAACGTCCACCCATGCTGTACTAAAGATGCCCTAAACTGATGGTGGTGGAGGAGGGGGAAATGGGTGTAGAACAAACGTCGCAAATGGAGCCAGTCCTCCTCCATGGCTCTCTAGGTACGCAACCAAGAAGCAACCTGCTGCTCAAGTGCCAAAAGGCGTGCAGCATAGTCAGGTAACAATGGTCGAGGGTGCTGCGAAGAAGCAGGGTGGGTCTGACCCTGACACTGGCACAGCGGTGGCTGAGCTCTCTCAAGCTCCTGAATACGCCGTGTGAGTGCCTCCTGCTGGACAACAAACGACATCAAAACGTCCTCAATAGAATACCCCATATGGAAAGGATGGTAGGGGTCGGTCGGTGGCATAACAGACGGTGACGTCCAGAGAAACGGCTCGCTGGCTGGATCAAAAGGTGGCACAAAGAATGGTGGTGCAGGGGGAATAGCAGATGAAGACTGTGACATAACTGGAATAGATGTCGGCACATGTCCAAAGGGATGAGCTGAGGAACCCTCTCCAGGTCGAGCTGGAGGTGTGTACTGTGCAAATGAAAAAGAGAAATCAACGTGACGTGCATCGGTGGTATGAGGAGGAATAGGTGGAAGCTCATCATCCGCAGGAATCCACCCATGCTGGGCGTGCTCATCTCGTGGGTCAATCTGTGCCTCAAAAAGTGCTCGATCAAACTGTACAGGCATAGGGTCAAGGTGGGGTGCAACAAGAGGGTCAGCAGGTATATCAACGATAAGTGGGGGATCAACATGATCAGCAGCAATAACATGGTCACCCTCCAGTAGTGGTGCATCAGCAGGGTGATCATCAATGGGTAGGTCAGCAATCACAGGATCAATGGGCATGCCAGCATGAACAAGGTCATGCTCAAACACTGGGTCAGGAGCAGCTACTGGCTCAAGGGCCATAGCAGGCTTGGGATCAACGAACTCCATATCAAAATCTGCATGATCAGCGAATGCAGGGTAAACTGGGTCTACTGGGTCAACCATAGGCTGATCCAAGTGGATGAACTCTATCTCCTGGTCCGGGTCAAATCCAGGGGGAAAAACAGGGTCTGAATCCTCATCGAGGTCGTGATCGAAAGCAAATCTAGGAGCAGAGACAGCAGATGATGCCTTGTCTGGATCTGAACCGTGTGAATAGTGCTGTACGTTCCGAGTGTGTGACAGTGCGGAGGCCACAGACTCGAAGGAGTCTGGAGCGGGTGAGTGTGCAGGTGACTCCTTAGCTGGAGCATCTGCGAGTAACAAAAGACCACCGTCAGCTAGAAGGGCCTCGCCCTCAACATCGTCCTCCAGGGGCTCATCATCAAACAGATCGACGTCGTCGTCAACGTCGGCGTCGAGGAGCATATCGTAAACAGGATAAACGGCCAAAGGTATGGGAGCAGGGATCTCTACGAGTGGTAGGTACCCAGCAAAAGGGCCATCAGCGGGCTCATCGACAGCGTCGGGCAGCGCAAAGGGCTGAAAGCCGTCCTCGTCTGTGCTGGTAACATCTGATGTGTGGACCTCGTGCTCTGAAGACTCTAAGTCGTCTGATACTATGGGTCTAGGGCCCGTGGTGTCTGAATCACCTGTGCCGGACGAGTCCATGGTGTCTGTAACACAAACACAAATATGTACAAATAATCAATCATACAATCAGATAAGCACATTAGTCACCAAGTAAGCAATCAAATAATTCTCCTAGTCCCACTAGCCTCCCAGCCTCTCAGACTGCTCTTCCTAGTCCCACTAGCCAAATTCTCCCAGCCTCTCAGACTGCTCTTCCTAGTCCCACTAGCCTATTCTCCCAGCCTCTTAGACTGACTCCCTAGTCCCACTAGACAACTACCTCGGTCTCCTAGACCGAGCCTCGGTCTTCCAGACCGAGCCTCAGCCTCCCAGACTGAGCCTATAAATAATAAATAAATGTGCTCAACATTTGTTTGTAAAAGTTTTGGATCTGGACTTGTGTGGTATGCAGTGTAAAAATGTTTTCGTGAGAGCCCTAGTGATCATAGTCTAGACTCGAGAAGGAATCCTAGTTCGCTATGATCAGAGCTCTGATACCAAGCTGTCACAGCCTGGCTTTGCGGAAGCGTGGTTATTTTGGTGTGACTTCTTAATATCATAGCTTAATCATAACAAGCTATATGAAATAAAAACCATGCAAGATCATCCATTAAAATAAATTTGAAGAGTAAAGAACCACAACATTGTCCTAACGGATATCACATCCTAACAAACATAAACAGTGTTCAAAAGACACAACACCAACAAGAAATAAACACAGTTTAAGAACTGTGACTCGTCCAGGAAAAAGTCACATCCCTTAAACTCGGATGACCTCGAGACTAATGCAGCGGGAAAACGTGCCATACCGCGCCAGATCCTTTAATTCCCTGAAATACATGTAAGTTGAAAAATCAACAATAATGTTGAGCGAGTTCATGTGTCAGTGAGTAAATAAACCTTTGTATGTATAAAAACCCTGGTATGTAGCAAATAAGGAAAAAGAGATCACCAATGGTTTGCAAGGCCATTGATATGTGTGAAGTGCAAGTAGGAAGACTCAAACCTAGCAGATTTATGCGTTGGGTACAAAGTCACCCCGAGGTCCGTTCTGTTTGGGCCTGGGGCTGGGCTCGCTACACCCAGATAGATCTACCGCTCCTGCCCCTCGGTCCTACCCTGAGGATTAATGGCCTCAAGTTTCCGCCTACCCACTCACATGATCTGAATAATAACCCTCCTTACGCTAACCATACCATGTAAGAATTATTCGTAATCATAGTAACATGTATTTCACCCCCGCAGTTTAGAAAACTGAAAACAGTTAGAGAAAAGGGGGACATGAACTCACAGTGGTGCGTCTCTACCAAGTATATCTCCCGATCAAGCAGCTGTGCGACGACCTACACGTACTAAATCTATTAGACGGACGGCCGTGCCTTAGCTTAAGGTTTAAGTTTTTGGGAAATAGTTAGACAACTATTTCGTGTTTATATTTTTGTAAATACTTGGTAATTATTCTCCTTCCCAAGGATGGGGGATTTAATACATGCGTGCTTGTAAAATTCGAAATACATTATTAAGTCTCACTTAATATATTTTATTTCTTACTTCAAAATATAAATATTCTTCCCAAAATAATACTTTGACAAAAATACGCGCTCATAAATATTTTCTTAAAATGCGTAAGTTACGTTTTAAAGATCAGGTGGTAATAATTATACCGTTGTAACTTATTATTAATTATGAAAGCGTATGCATTATTTTTGGAATCATTATTACTTAGTAATATTATTTTTACTCTAAAAATAATATTCGTATATTTCACAAACTAATCATAAACATTTTACAAGTGATGCTTATGAAAAGTATATATATCAAATATATATTTACCCCGTTTTTATTTTGTGAAAATCCCACCTCCGATATTTTGTAAACAAAGTCATGGCGAAATTTACGTTTTGAAAACAAGTCAAAAATATATTTACAACACTTGTAGTGAAAATATTTCCAAGTGTTAGGTTTTTAGAAAAATTTCGCCAGAGTTTCCCCTGTAACTGGAGGTGGCCACGCTTTCAAGCGTATCATTTTCTTTTATAATTCAAATCAACAATTTTCTCATTCAACCAAAACAATATCCAAAGCATCAAACTAGTCAAAACATATATAAATCGCATAAATTACATGAACTTGTGGTTTACCCAAAAATATGTAGTAAATCCCATTACTTTTAGTGGATCTTTATATGAATCAACTTCGTTTCTTGAAAGTCTCGTTTTTAAAGGAATTTCATCTTTACAACTTCTTGTCAACTTTTACAAAAATAGTTATTTTGTCGAAACTTTGTGTTACACAAGTGTTTACACACTTGTGTGGTTGCTAAAATCATTCTTGTTCATGTAAGATCCGGCTTTAGAAAATATGATTTCTTTGACACTTGGTCCTTTGAAAGTACCGCTTGTAGATCCGTAGATCTACTAGTTTTGAACACCATTTCATAAGTAAAATCAATTTTACAAAAGTTCATGTTTAGTGTGTGGTAGAGTTTCATCATTTAACCCTTTTTATACTTAAACAACTCTATGTCATGATCCATGATCATGACCAATCCGGGTTAGACGATGATCCGAGCTACCACATCATAGATCGGCACTAAATAGTTACACAAAACAAGTCTTGCTAGATTTACACAACATCATAGCTTTTAACCATCATTTTTAACATTTTAGTAGACTTTTAACACTTCATCTTGCAAGTTCATGAGTTTTAACCGTCATATATTATTTTAACCACTTTAAAATAGATCGAGAGTGTGTTTAAAGCCACTTACTACTAGCTCGAGGCTAGGGAAGAAACTAGTCGAAAAATGCGTGGATAAAAGCAATGGGGTGAGGTCCTTCATGTTCCGAATGCACCAAGCTTCCTTATGTGAGATCCTTAACACTTGTATACCCTTGGAACTTGCAAGATCAAAACCGAAAATGGATGGATGGTTGTGGGGTGCTCTCGGCCGAGAACCAAAGAGAGAGGGAGAGAGTGTGTGTTGGTAAGTTGAGTGTGTGAAGGTTATGTTGGTTTAAGCTTGGTTCTTATAGACAAAACTCAAGATCATTAACCATTGGATCATATGTCTAATTGATATTAGACAAGAGTGATTATTTTAATCATAAATAGGACAAGGGTGTCCCCCTAGGGGACGAGTTCGGTTGAGGGGGAGGGGTTATCCGGTTCCATTTCAACTACTAGTTAGGATAAAGTTAAGTGATTAGGAGGTTAACTCGGTTAATAGTGTGTTATGCATTATGACGGGTGTTAGGGTATCCGGGGACCCTAACAGGATTTTAAAGTGTCGTTATTATATGGTAATTTAAGTTTCCTGTAATTGACCTCTCTCGCGCGTAAAAGTGCGAACCCTAGCTCTCTCTCCTTTGGCGATTTTCGTTCATCATGAAAATCCTGTTTTTCTTTGTGATCTGATGTATAACAGTCTGTGATTAGAGTTTTGTTCTTTCAAAATTCTATAACGAACTCGTTAGCATTAGGGATCGATCAACAATAGGGTTTTTTTCTGTTTTCTTTTTCAAATCGCCGCCCTAACTTTCAAGTCGAAACTCTGATTTAATAACCTGGTTGTTATTGATCGCGGTTAACTGAGAGTAACTTAGCTAGATTGATACACTGGAGTAATCGATTAAGGGTTTAGGTTTGATATTAGGGTTTAAAGGATTAGGGTTTCTGCTGTCTTCTTGTTCGTGATTCCTGGTGTCTTCGGCTATTTGTGTGCATGGTATTTTTGTTTCTTGATTAATGGAGAGAGGTGTTGATTCAGATTTGAATGATCGTCCAAAATCAGATGGGAGAGAAGTGCATGATCGTGGAAAGCCTCCTAATTCGAATAAAGGTTTTGCAAATAGGGTTTTGAATATTGATGGTAATGCTCGAATCCCTCGTAGGGGTACTGTTCAGAATTTGCAATCGGATCCTAAAAAAATTAATGTCATTGATGAGTTAATTAAAATAACGGAGCCGGTTATAATTGGTAATCTGAATTCTGATCTGAATCAAGGTGGACCGAGTGTTCCTGATGGTGGGGAACAGGTGATAAAACCCATGTCTTATGCGGAATCGGTGAAAAATCAGAAAGTCCATAAAGTAAACTTCAGGTCCCTTGAAAGTTCAGTGCAACATGAAGATTGTGATATTGTTCTCCCGGTTGAATCGGTTCGGGTAGTTCAGGATAAGTTAGCGAATACTTTGTACGGGTACTTTTTGGGAGATCGTATTGCATATCCTGTGGTTGATTATTTTGTGAAAAATAACTGGAAAAAGTTTGGGTTACAGAAGTCGATGATGAATGCAAATGGTTTTTTCTTTTTTAAATTCGAAGATCATAAAGGTATGTTGGATGTTCTAGCTGCTGGTCCGTGGATTATTCGTTCACAACCATTCTTTCTTCAGGAATGGACACCTACTACCAAGCTAGAGAAGAAGGAGGTTAATAAAGTTCAACTTTGGGTAAAAGTGCATGAAGTACCCATTGCTGCTTACACGGAGGACGGTCTAAGTATGATTGCGACGGCCATTGGTGATCCAAAAATGCTTGATTCATACACAACGGATATGTGTGTGGATAATTGGGGTAGAAGTAGTTATGCGCGTGCTCTTATTGAAGTGTCAGCGGATAAAGATCTTAAAGAGAAAATCACAATGGCTATCCCAAATCCGAATGGTGAGGGTTTTATCAAGGAAACAATGTATGTTGAATATGAATGGGATCCTCTAAGGTGCTCGACTTGTTGTGTTTTTGGCCATTCTAATGATTCATGCCCTAAAAACCCAAGGAAAAATGCTCCTCAGAAAGGTGTTAAACATCATGGTAATCAAGGTAAAGCTCCAATGAAAACGATTCCTAGAGTTGATGAACACGGGTATATGGAAGTGCAAAGCAAGAAGGTTGCTAGGAAACCGGGTATACAAATTCCGAAACCTAAACAAAAGTTTGAGTATAGACCGATTACCAATAAACAGAAACAGGTTTTAAACATCAAGTCGGCTGGTAATTTTCAGTCAGCGAATCCTTTTAATGTTTTAAGTTCTGGTGATATGGAAGATGGACAGAGTAGTAAAGGCCCGAATGGGGATGGGTTTGAAGACTCCGAGGATGAGGAGGTAACGGAAGTTTATAACGAAACAAATGAGTTTATGGTGGGAGGTTCTCACAAGCCGAAAGATTCTAAAGGGGCAAGCACTCCTTCTACAGCGGTTAAAGATGGTTAGTATTGCATCGTGGAATATTAGAGGGTTGAACCGCTCTCTTAAACAATCAGAGGTTCGGCAGGTGGTGAAGGAGTATAATCTTAGTTTGTGTGCTATTTTGGAATTGCATGTTGATATTGGTAAGCTTGATAAAGTTTGTAATTCTGTTTTTCGGTCTTGGGAGTGGACGTCAAATGGTGCCAAGTGTGTTAAAGGTACTAGAATCATTATCGGATGGAATCCAGCTATATTTGATGTCATGGTGCTCGATCAATCTGATCAGGTTATGCATTTACAGCTTATTTTTAAATTGGATAAGCGGATGGTTTTTTGTTCATTTGTATATGCCGCAAACTATTATGTCTCTCGTAGAAATCTATGGCAAAGTCTTTCAATGCACAAAGTTCTAGTTGGTGATAATCCTTGGTTTGTTATGGGTGATTTTAACTCGGCTCTAAATCTGGAAGATAAATCCTTGGGAACGTCTTCGGTTTCTATTGGCATGAGGGATTTTAAATCGTGTGAGGATGATATTGAGATGTTTGACATTAATAGTTCGGGAATCCATTTTACGTGGAATCAAAAACCAAAGAAGGGCGTAGGATTACTGAAGAAAATTGATCGTGTTTTGGGTAATACTCAATTTGTTTCTAACTTTCCGCGTGCAGTAGCAGTTTTTCAGCCATATCGTATTTCGGATCACTCTCCTTGTGTCCTAAAAATTCCTGAAGCTGGTAAGTTGAAACCGAGACCATTTAAATTTGCTAATTTTTTGGTTCACAAACCGGAATTTTTAGATATTGTCAATCGGACTTGGGATACTAGAGTTAATGGTGTGCATCAGTTTTTTGTTGTGAAAAAGCTTCGGCTGCTTAAACGGCCTCTTCGTGCTCTTTTGTTTAAACAAGGTAATCTTCACAACAAAACCAATGAGCTTCGTACAAGGCTTGAGAGTATTCAGCAGTCTATAGATAAGGATCCTTTGAATGCTGCCCTTAGAGTTGAAGAAGCTACAATTACAAACTGTTATCAAGAAGCGTTACTTGATGAGGAACGCTTTCTGAAGCAGAAATCTAAAGTAGATTGGTTGTGTGCTGGAGACATGAACACGGCTACGGCTGACCATATGATAGATATTATAGCAGGATTGATATTATTCGGGATTTGAGTGGAAATGTGTTCGAATGTGATATGGTTCATGATGCTTTTGTTAGTCATTATGAGAATTTCTTGGGGTGTACAGGGGACGTTTCTATGCTTCCATCGCCAGATTTATTTTCTAATAGTTTTAACTCGGCTACGGCTGACCATATGATTCGTCAGGTTTCTGCGGAGGAAGTGAAAGCGACTATGTTTTCTATTGGTATTGATAAGGCCCCGGGTCCGGATGGTTACACTGCTGCTTTTTTCAAGAGTGCTTGGAATATTGTTGGGGTGGATGTCTCTAAAGCTATTATTGATTTCTTTGATACAGGGAATTTGTTAAGCGAGTTAAACCATACTCTTATTGTGCTTGTGCCGAAAGTTCCTACACCTTCGGTTATGTCACACCCCCAAAATCCACACGCGGAGTATCACCGCTTGGAGGCGTGACTAACCAGGATCAAACCACTAATCATATTGAACAAGCAAGTAATTAATTGTAAAAGTCCAACCAACACGATTAGTGTCCAAAACAAACATAGTTAAGTTATGAGCGGAAGCATAATGTCTAAAACCAAATCATAAGTTTAAACATTCAAAGGTGTAACATGGCACACAGCGGTCCATGCCCCACAACGACCCTTCCTTGTGCAAGCTCCAGCTAAGTACCTATTGACCTGCAAAGCATGTAGTAACGAGTCAACAACAAGTTGAGTGAGTTCACGTTTGGTTGTCCAGTTTATAGTTGTTCCGAAAACACAGTTTGCTCTTTACCAGCTATCCAGCCGTGGGGGTTACCCCATAGTTCGAAAAAACGTTTATTAGTTACCCGTTCTTACGTTGGCTATTCCAGCCCGGCTCTATGGCCGTGGGGGCTACCCCATGTTTAATTCACCAGACTCGTTACCATATCGACTACTAACGTTCGTCATGTTTAAGTGCCCTAACGTCTGTGTCTATCATCACTGACGTGCCATAGTCCATTAGTCCACGCCCGTCCTCTGCGGCACGGTGTGAGGTTTGTTAAACCTAATAGCGCTATTTAACTAATGACCCGTTCGCCATTGGCCTCGGCGATTAAGTCGATATAAAAGGAGGGACTTCGTTGATAGAGTTCTAGTCTAGTATAGTTAAATCCGTCTCATACTGGACGAGGAATCTACGTTCCTGAATACGTCTCAACAGGACGAGGAATCTATATTCCTTAACCCATTCCCAACCCCTGGGAATCCCATGCTTTGTAAAGAAGTGTGAACTCACCTTGGTTTGCTCGGCAGATACACAGAAAGGTCAAGTCTAGCAGCTAGTGGTCAACCACGTCCTAACATGGTTATCATACAAGTCAGGTCTTGGTGTCAAGTAGTGCACCCAAGTATCACATTGATAACATACAAGAAACACATACGAAACATGGCAAACATGCAACATCACGCTAACCCATTTAATTTGTGCGACCCGAAGGGTTAAGCCCAATAACCAACGGCCCAACCTATTGTGCGATCCGCATACAAGTGCGATCCACACTGGGTTGTGCGATCCAGTCATGCCCGACCCAATTATTCAAAACAGTCCAACAAGTAAGCGGCCCAATAATTAAACAACTAAACCATTTGTGCGATCCATTACCCCTTGTGCGATTGGACTCATCCGGCCCAATACATACCCGGCCCAACAGTTAAGTGACACTACACCTTGTGCGACTGGACATGTCTTGTGCGACTGGACATGCCTTATACGACTGGACATCTTGTACGACCAAGAAATCTTGTGCGAATAGTCTGCTTGTGCGATTAAGGTGTCTTGTATGATTAGTTATGATTTCCTAATTCCATGCACTCACTTACCAAATCTCTAATCAATTCGTTTGACCCAATGTAACAGTTTCCATACATGTAGATAATCAATCAACAACCATCAGTTTCAAATCATGCAAATAGATCGATCACACAAGTAATCCTCACGAGTACATATGAACCCTAATCCAAGTTAAAATATGAACAATAATCATAACTCATCCACATAGTTTACAACATAGTCGAACTGTTTTGTCAAATACTCATCATTCAAATCTGAATCACAATAATTAACCACACCAACCATGACATATTACATTAGGATCGGTCCAATCATAAGCTCACATCATCACCCACCAACTATTAATACATGAAATATGCTCACATCAGGGACGAACATAAACAATCATTACACATTCTGACAACAATCATTAAATGCCTCATGATCCCTCTAATTGATTGGACCTCATCAAGTAAATGGCCGACAACATTGGCCATTGTTTCACATACTCACCAAATATTATTGTTTGATTAGAAACACATGGCCACCACTTTCATTATGAAATCAACAGATTTATTATTATGTAATTGGAAGATTACATGTAGCATATTTATCACCATATTCATCGAATCACTATTTCTACAACTATTTATTTCTATGATCGTATAACTAATCAGCCATCATCATGCATTCAATCGATTCTTACCACATAACATCATCATTCATCATGTATGTAACCCTAATCATCTTATCGAATCATAAAAACATAACATCATTTACAACACATAACATGTAACACTAACCGATTAAAGATGGAACGAGGATTGATCCGGACAGAAAATCTTCGATGGAGGAGAGATGTGATTGCCGTCGACTTAGAGAGAGAGCAAGAGAGATTTAGGGTTTAGTGTGTTGTGAATTATGTGAAACTAATCCCTAAGATGGGATAATGTTTTCGTATAGCTAGGGGGGTGGGCCGAACCCTTCCTTGGGCTGCCCTTGGGTTTCGAGTATGGCCCGAATGGGCTTGTGCTATCGGGTTGTGTCGTGTGTTAGAGCTCAATACATACGTACATTCGTTACACAATAAACACATAACAAATATCAAACATTTAATTAATCAACCAAGTTCATACAATCACATAGTGTTCAAACACGCTACTCTTAGCACAAAGATAGGTTCTGAAATACGAGTTGTCACATTATCCCTAAGTTGAAAGAAATTTCGTCCCGAAATTTGGTACGTACTCACTGAGGAAGCTAGTTAAGTTGCATGGTTTTCCTGGGGTGTCACATCCTCCCCCCGTTGATCTGGAATTTCGTCCCGAAATTCCGTAGCTTCAGCCTCAGTAGTGGTTGTACCGTTTGCGAATAGTTGGGGATACTTTTGTTTCATCTGATCTTCGCGTTCCCAGGTGAATTCTGGGCCGCGACGTGAGTTCCAACGAACTCGAACGAGAGGTATTCTAGTGCGCTTGAGGACCTTAACATCCTGGTCTGTGATTTTAACTGGTTCCTCGACGAATCGTAACTGCTCGTCGATAGTGAGCTCCTTCAAAGGAACTACGTGGGTCTCATCTGACAGACATTTCTTCATATTCGACACGTGGAAAACATCGTGAACTGCACTGAGTTCCGCTGGTAAGTTCAATCTGTAGGCCACCTTGCCTATCTTCTCAATGACTTCGAAGGGTCCAACGTATCGTGGGTTAAGTTTGCCTCGTTTATCAAAACAAACCACACCCTTCCAGGGCGAAACTTTGAGTAGCACTCGCTCCCAATCCTGGAGCTCGAGTGGTTTCCTGTCCTTATCGGCGTAGCTTTTCGTTGTTGTATTTGAGCAATTCGTTCTGTTGTGTCTACCACAAGTTCTGGACCAGTAATCTGACTATCCCCCCACCTCTGCCCAATAAAGAGGTGACCGGCATTTATGCCCGTATAATGCCTCAAACGGAGCAGCTTTAATGCTGGTGTGGTAGCTGTTATTGTATGAAAATTCCACAAGTGGCAGATGCTTTTCCCAGCCGTTGCCAAAGTCAATCACACATGCCGTAAGCATGTCTTCGAGGGTCTACATGGTACGTTCCGACTGCCCATCCGTTTGTGGGTGATAAGCTGTGCTCATATCTAGCCTTGAGCCAAAGGACTTGTGCATTGCTTGCCACAGTTCTGATGTAAAACGTGCATCTCGATCCGAGATGATAGAGATGGGCACCCTGTGCCTCGAGACAACTTCCTTGAGGTATACTTCTGCTAGGGTGGAGAACTTATCCGTTTCTTTGATAGCCAGGAAGTGAGCAGACTTTGTGAGTCGGTCCACGATCACCCAAATAGTATCGTTACCACGTTGAGATCTAGGCAGGCCAGTAACAAAATCCATGGAAATTTGCTCCCATTTCCATTGTGGTATCTCTGGTTGTTGAAGTGGGCCTGAAGGTTTCTGGTATTCCGCCTTGACTCTCGCACAAGTCAACCACTTGCTAACGTAAGTTGCTATGTGGGCCTTCATGCTAGGCCACCAATACATAGTTTTGATATCGTGGTACATTTTATCCGAACCAGGATGCACCGAGTAGCGAGACTTGTGTGCCTCATCCATCACAAGCTCTCGTAGGTTGCCATAAAGTGGGACCCAAATGCGTCCTGTGACGTAGTAAGCACCGTCTTCCTTCTATTCTAAGCGTTTCCTTGAGCCGCGTAGGGCTTCAGCCCTGACGTTTTCTGGTTTCAATGCTTCTACCTGAGCATCTCGTATTTGAGAAGGAAGACTAGACTGTATAGTAGGTTGTAAAGCTCGTACGCGCTTAGGCGCAGTGTCCTTCCGACTGAGGGCGTCAGCCACAACATTGGCTTTGCCCGGGTGGTACCTGATCGAGCATTCGTAATCGTTCAGCAGTTCGACCCATCGTCGTTGTCTCATATTAAGTTCCTTCTGTTTAAAGATATGCTCGAGGCTTCTGTGATCAGTGTAGATGGCGCATTTGGTACCATACAGGTAGTGTCTCCATATCTTAAGTGCAAAAACAACAGCTCCCAGCTCTAAATCGTGTGTGGTGTAGTTCTTTTCATGAACCTTGAGTTGGCGTGAGGCGTAGGCTATAACTTTATCCCGCTGCATCAATACGCAACCAAGACCCTGAATAGAGGCGTCGCAATAAACTACGAAGTCGTCTGTGCCCTCTGGCAATGAAAGGATAGGTGCACTGCAAAGTCTATCCTTTAAGTGCTGAAACGCTAACTCCTGTGCGTTTCCCCAACGATAAACAACGCCCTTCTGCGTTAGTGAAGTAAGAGGCTGAGCAATCTTGGAAAATCCTTGATAAATCTCCTGTAGTAACCTGCCAATCCCAAGAATTGGCGAATTTCTGTTGGGGTACGGGGTGCAGGCCAGCTCTTGATCGAATCTACCTTGGATGGATCAACGTGAATCCCATCCTTGTTCACTACATGACCTAAGAAATGGACTTCACGAAGCCAGAAGTCGCATTTTGAAAACTTGGCGTACAGCTGTTCCTTTCGAAGGAGTTCCAAAATAAGTCGTAAATGTTGCTCGTGTTCCTCCTGACTCTTCGAATAGATCAGGATGTCATCGATGAAGACAATAACGAACTTGTCTAAGTAAGGCTTGCACACTCGATTCATCATGTCCATGAAGACTGCAGGTGCGTTTGTCATCCCAAAAGGCATGACTAAAAACTCATAGTGTCCATAACGGGTTCTAAAGGTTGTTTTAGAGGCGTCCTCTTCTCGGACTCTCAGCTGGTGATATCCTGATCTCAAATCGATCTTTGAATAGTAGCTCGACCCTTGCAGCTGGTCGAACAAGTCGTCAACGCGTGGAAGAGGGTAGCGATTCTTCACAGTCACCTTGTTCAGTTCACGGTAGTCGATGCACATTCTGAATGTACCGTCTTTCTTCTTCACAAATAGCACTGGAGCTCCCCAGGGCGAAGAGCTAGGACGAATAAAACCCTTATCCAAGAGTTCTTGTAGTTGCGTAGATAACTCTTTCAACTCTGATGGAGCTAAGCGATACGGTGCACGAGCTATGGGTGCCGCTCCAGGAGCTAACTCGATTTGAAACTCGACCTGACGATGAGGCGGGAGGCCGGGTAGTTCCTCAGGAAATACCTCAGGATAATCGCGTACAATCGGAAAGTCTTCTATCTTTTTCTCTTTCTTCGAGGTGTCAATAACGAGAGCCAAAATAGCAGTGTGGCCGTTTCGCAAACACTTCTGAGCCTTAAGGGAAGAGATGATGCTCACAACAGCACCACTCTTGTCGCCACGAATCATGAGAGGTTCATCACCTGAGCGAGGAATACGGACAATCTTCTCGTTACAAATAATCTCTGCTTGATGTTGGGACAACCAGTCCATACCAATAACGATGTCAAAACCATCATACGTTGGGGTCATTCCTAGCATCACCCTGACCAATCACAAACACTCGAACCCTAGCACCATTTTCGTCGTTATTACCCCCGTTGTTGCCTCTATTATTGTTCCCGTTTCCTTGGTTGTGGTTCTGATTCTGGTTCTGGTTCAACTGTGGACAGTGTCTCTTGAAGTGACCTTCAACACCACACTGATGGCATCCCTTGATACCCTGATGTTGCTGTTGATTTTGTGGAGCTTGGGGCTGCTGTTGTCGGTTCTTGTTTGCAGGACGTGAGCTTCTACAATCTTTGGCTTCATGACCAAGCTTGTTGCATTTCTGACAACGATCTTTGTTGCACGGCCCGCTGTGGTGCAATTTACATCGATTCCACCCTGCCCTTGACTACCAGAAGATTACTGACCAGGACTCTGGTAGTCATCGATCTTTCGCTGTTGTGCCTGGGACTGAATCGTAGTCGAACCCGTACTAGAGGTTCCATCCCACTTCCGTTTGTTGTCACTGGGAGTGGCAGAAGTAGTAGTAGTAGCACCAATACGCTTAGGCAGCTTGTTCTGTTCCACTGCCTGGTCTGTGTGACGATGAGCAAAACGAGTAACATCCTAGATGGTTGCAAGGTTAGCAGCAGTCACATAGCTTTTAATCGCTGGTACTAAGCCTTTGAGGCACAGCTCAATGCGCTTGATGGGAGGATCCACTAGTTGGACACCACACTGCCTGTTCGTTGGATCGTTTCGTGTACGCTTCTATCTCTGACCCTGTCATCTTTAGGTTGAAGAACTCTACCTCCAGTTTGTGAATATCATCACGATTGCAGTATTCTTCCTTAATCATTTCCTTAAAATTGTTCCATGGGGTGGCATTAGCAGCAACCAACCCCAACATTTGAACCTGAGCGTTCCACCATGTTAGCGCAGTGCCCTCGAGAGTACTAGTAGCATACTTCACCCTGCGCGCCTCAGGGCATTCACACATTTCGAACACAGATTCTAGTTTCTCAAACCAGTGGAGGAGACCTACTGCTCCTTCCGTGCCGCTAGAGGTAGTTGGTCGGTAGTCCATGAACGTCCTGAATGTGCATACAGGCGGCTGAGCGTTCCGACCTTGTTGCGCGAGGAAGAAAAGACAGGGTTAAGCGCGAGAGTTGGGTCATGAGAGTAGGATCTAACATCCTAGGATAGGTTCGGAATAGCAGGTTATACCTCCTGCCTGAGCGGCTGCGAGTGCTGCCGTAACTTGTTCGTTGATAAGAGCCGTCAGCTGGGCTTGAGTTGGGTTCACACGTTCCCTCATGATCTTCACATCGAGGGAAACACAAATAGAAAAGGTGTCGCGAATGTGTGTAAGTGTGGAGTGACAGAGGGAAGCAAGCACATATGTGTTTCCAAACTATAGTTGCTACGTTTATCTAAGCATACCATGAGCAAAGTTCTATGCAATCTAGCAAGTAGGCAATATAAAACGTAAACCATATCACCTAGAATGTCGAGCCTTGCACGTGGAGTGAAGCGTCGTTGTGGATCGTAGAGCACTGTACAGGTTATAGTCTGGTTTTAACAAAAACGTTTTCCTTTATTAAAACCAAGTTCTCTATAACCAATGGCTCTGATACCAATCTGTCACACCCCCAAAATCCACATGCCGAGTATCACCGCTTGGAGGCGTGACTGACCAGGATCAAACCACTAATCATATTGAACAAGCAAGTAATTAATTGTAAAAGTCCAACCAACACGATTAGTGTCCAAAACAAACATAGTTAAGTTATGAGCGGAAGCATAATGTCTAAAACCAAATCATAAGTTTAAACATTCAAAGGTGTAACATGGCACACAGCGGTCCATGCCCCACAACGACCCTTCCTTGTGCAAGCTCCAGCTAAGTACCTATTGACCTGCAAAGCATGTAGTAACGAGTCAACAACAAGTTGAGTGAGTTCACGTTTGGTTGTCCAGTTTATAGTTGTTCCGAAAACACAGTTTGCTCTTTACCAGCTATCCAGCCGTGGGGGTTACCCCATAGTTCGAAAAAACGTTTATTAGTTACCCGTTCTTACGTTGGCTATTCCAGCCCGGCTCTATGGCCGTGGGGGCTACCCCATGTTTAATTCACCAGACTCGTTACCATATCGACTACTAACGTTCGTCATGTTTAAGTGCCCTAACGTCTGTGTCTATCATCACTGACGTGCCATAGTCCATTAGTCCACGCCCGTCCTCTGCGGCATGGTGTGAGGTTTGTTAAACCTAATAGCGCTATTTAACTAATGACCCGTTCGCCATTGGCCTCGGCGATTAAGTCGATATAAAAGGAGGGACTTCGTTGATAGAGTTCTAGTCTAGTATAGTTAAATCCGTCTCATACTGGACGAGGAATCTACGTTCCTGAATACGTCTCAACAGGACGAGGAATCTATATTCCTTAACCCATTCCCAACCCCTGGGAATCCCATGCTTTGTAAAGAAGTGTGAACTCACCTTGGTTTGCTCGGCAGATACACAGAAAGGTCAAGTCTAGCAGCTAGTGGTCAACCACGTCCTAACATGGTTATCATACAAGTCAGGTCTTGGTGTCAAGTAGTGCACCCAAGTATCACATTGATAACATACAAGAAACACATACGAAACATGGCAAACATGCAACATCACGCTAACCCATTTAATTTGTGCGACCCGAAGGGTTAAGCCCAATAACCAACGGCCCAACCTATTGTGCGATCCGCATACAAGTGCGATCCACACTGGGTTGTGCGATCCAGTCATGCCCGACCCAATTATTCAAAACAGTCCAACAAGTAAGCGGCCCAATAATTAAACAACTAAACCATTTGTGCGATCCATTACCCCTTGTGCGATTGGACTCATCCGGCCCAATACATACCCGGCCCAACAGTTAAGTGACACTACACCTTGTGCGACTGGACATGTCTTGTGCGACTGGACATGCCTTATACGACTGGACATCTTGTACGACCAAGAAATCTTGTGCGAATAGTCTGCTTGTGCGATTAAGGTGTCTTGTATGATTAGTTATGATTTCCTAATTCCATGCACTCACTTACCAAATCTCTAATCAATTCGTTTGACCCAATGTAACAGTTTCCATACATGTAGATAATCAATCAACAACCATCAGTTTCAAATCATGCAAATAGATCGATCACACAAGTAATCCTCACGAGTACATATGAACCCTAATCCAAGTTAAAATATGAACAATAATCATAACTCATCCACATAGTTTACAACATAGTCGAACTGTTTTGTCAAATACTCATCATTCAAATCTGAATCACAATAATTAACCACACCAACCATGACATATTACATTAGGATCGGTCCAATCATAAGCTCACATCATCACCCACCAACTATTAATACATGAAATATGCTCACATCAGGGACGAACATAAACAATCATTACACATTCTGACAACAATCATTAAATGCCTCATGATCCCTCTAATTGATTGGACCTCATCAAGTAAATGGCCGACAACATTGGCCATTGTTTCACATACTCACCAAATATTATTGTTTGATTAGAAACACATGGCCACCACTTTCATTATGAAATCAACAGATTTATTATTATGTAATTGGAAGATTACATGTAGCATATTTATCACCATATTCATCGAATCACTATTTCTACAACTATTTATTTCTATGATCGTATAACTAATCAGCCATCATCATGCATTCAATCGATTCTTACCACATAACATCATCATTCATCATGTATGTAACCCTAATCATCTTATCGAATCATAAAAACATAACATCATTTACAACACATAACATGTAACACTAACCGATTAAAGATGGAACGAGGATTAATCCGGACAGAAAATCTTCGATGGAGGAGAGATGTGATTGCCGTCGACTTAGAGAGAGAGCAAGAGAGATTTAGGGTTTAGTGTGTTGTGAATTATGTGAAACTAATCCCTAAGATGGGATAATGTTTTCGTATAGCTAGGGGGGTGGGCCGAACCCTTCCTTGGGCTGCCCTTGGGTTTCGAGTATGGCCCGAATGGGCTTGTGCTATCGGGTTGTGTCGTGTGTTAGAGCTCAATACATACGTACATTCGTTACACAATAAACACATAACAAACATCAAACATTTAATTAATCAACCAAGTTCATACAATCACATAGTGTTCAAACACGCTACTCTTAGCACAAAGATAGGTTCTGAAATACGAGTTGTCACATTATCCCCAAGTTGAAAGAAATTTCGTCCCGAAATTTGGTACGTACTCACTGAGGAAGCTAGTTAAGTTGCATGGTTTTCCTGGGGTGTCACAGGTTATTACTGATTATCGACCTATTGCATGTTGCAATGTTTTATACAAGTGCATTAGCAAAATTATTGCGGATAGAGTGAAGGGGGCTCTAAACGAGATAGTTAGTATAAACCAATCTGCGTTTGTCCCAGGAAGGAAAATCTCGGATAATATTCTGTTGACTCAAAAGCTTATGCTTAATTATCATAGGAATGCTGGCCCGCCACGGTGCGCTTTTAAAGTTGATATTCAAAAAGCCTATGATACGGTTGACTGGAATTTTCTAAGGAGTAT
This sequence comes from Helianthus tuberosus, assembly GCA_030545235.1. NCBI lineage: Eukaryota > Viridiplantae > Streptophyta > Magnoliopsida > Asterales > Asteraceae > Helianthus > Helianthus tuberosus. The sequence continues at coordinate 116,990,858 of CM060452.1, read as the reverse complement.
TCTAATTGGGTTTGGTTTCAATATCAAGATGGTGAATTGGATCATGGTATGTGTTTCAACTACTTTATATTCTGTTTGTGTTAATGGTAATGTTCATGGCTATTTCAAGGGTAATCGTGGGCTAAGGCAAGGGGATCCATTATCCCCATATCTTTTCACTCTTGTTATGGAAATTTTGACAGCCATTCTGCATCACTCGATAAGAATTGATTCCTCGTTTAAGTTCCATAATCGGGGTGAAAGGCAGCAAATTATAAATCTATGCTTTGCAGATGATTTGTTTCTTTTTGCTAGAGGTGAGATTGCTTCGGCAAAGTTTATTATGAGGTCATTGGATTCTTTTACCAAAATGTCAGGGTTGGTTCCTAGTGTTCAAAAAAGTACGGTTTTCTTTTGCAATGTGCCTAGCTACATTAAAAGTGCTATTTTGAGAATTATGCCTTTTGTGGAGGGTACGCTTCCAGTCAGGTACTTGGGGGTGCCACTCATTTCTTCTAGGCTTTTGTATAAAGATTGTAATGTTCTTGTGGAAAAGCTTGAAAAGCGTATTATGCATTGGAGGAACAGGATGCTTTCTTTTGCTGGCAGGTTACAACTTATAATATCAGTTTTGTCCTCTATGCATATTTATTGGTCTTCTGTTTTCATATTGCCGACTCGAGTGGTTAATGATTTGGAAGCGAGAATGCGAAATTTTCTTTGGTCTCAAGATTGCAATTTTCATAAAGGGAAAGCGAAAGTTTCTTGGAAGTCTATTTGTATTCCGAAATATGAAGGTGGGTTAGGCATTAGACATATTGGTGATATTAACAAAGCTCTTATGACTTCTCACATTTGGAGTATTATCACTAATCGCAAGTCTTTGTGGGTCGATTGGGTTCATTCGTACAGGCTTAAAGGTAAAAGTTTCTGGAGATGCACTGTGCCTAGCAATTGCTGCTGGTCCTGGCGGAAATTATTACAACTGAGACCGTTAATGCGAACTCATGTTTGGACCGAGGTTGGTAATGGTACCACAACTTCAGCATGGTATGATTTATGGTGCTCCTTAGGGCCGCTGGGTGATGTTCTGTCACCTAGAATAATCTCGAATGCGGGTTTTACTTTGGAAGATACAGTTGCTGATATTAGAAATAATGGAGTTTGGAGGTGGCCTACAGCTTGGAGGGATCTTTATCCTGTTCTTAATCAGCTTGATAATGTGAATTTTGACCCGAATAAAAGAGATAGGATGGTATGGCGTGATGGCAATCATATCAGCGAGTTTTCGGCTTCAGGTGTTTGGAATTCGATTCGTTATACAGAACCTGAAATTTATTGGTGCTCTATTGTGTGGTTTTCTCAATGTATTCCGAAGCATGCTTTCCTAATGTGGTTAATTATGAGGGGTAAGTTACTTACTCAGGATAAAATATTGGGATGGGGACTGTCTCGAAGGAAAAATATGAACATGATGTGCTGCTTGCTTTGTTATGAGAATTTTGACTCCCATCATCACTTATTTTTTTGAGTGCAAATTCTCGTCTCGAGTCTGGCACATGGTTAGACAAAAGGTCGGTATGGATTTGGTTCAGCCGATTTGGGCGGATATTGTGGAGTGGCTTCTAGTTCGTGCCCGGTCGAAGTCTGCGTCTAATCTGGTGGCTAGAATTTTAGTTGCGGCTTCGTGTTACATGATTTGGCAGGAGCGGAATGCTAGGTTATTTAAGAACCAGTTAAGACCTCCAGAAACTATAAGTGCTTCCATTGTTCAAATGGTTCGGTATAAGTTGATGGGAGTGAAGCTGAAGAATACTACTAGAGTTCAGAAGCTTATGGAAGATTGGGAGATTCAAAGTCTTTCTAATGAGATTGAAGGGGGTTGAGTAGTCGTTAATTGTTTTGTGGTTTTCTAGATTAGAGTCTAGTAGTTTTTTCTTTCGTTGGCTTGTTTGGTTGTTTTTTTTGTTTACATTCATGGGGCATGTCTCATGAGTGAACTAGTGTAGGCTTTCTACACTACTTGTTTTATGTGGTTGTGAATATATAGAATCACCGGGGTAACCCTTTACCCAAAAAAAGTGTCGTTATTATTATTCTTAGTGACACAACTTATTCCCGACACTTTGGAAAGTGTCTAGTAATGTTTTTCTCATGTTTTTGGCACTTTATTAGTTAGCTAGATGCTGAATTTTAATTAAAGTGCTGAATTTTGTACTTAAAGTACGTTTTAGGCACATCCGGTCACTGTAATCTCATTCCTAGTGACGCAGTTCTACAACCCTTATATCCCTACACTCTCTACTAGTGTAGCAAACGATCTCTGGCTCTTACAGGCCTTAGAGGCAGTACCTGCCTGGTGCTGGCTATAACAACACGTTTAATAGGTTATGCGTTATTGTGCTACTGTGCTTTTGTGCATCACGGTTGTCACTACAGTTCTGTATGGAAATAATAGAGTGACAGCAAATAGAGTATGATGCAAGTAAGTACATGTATCAGTATTCAAGTAGCAGTTTATCCACAATTTCAAGTAAGCACAGTAATTAAGAAGTAATTAATTATTAATTAAGTCGTGCGGATACCTGGTTTAGTGAGGGTTGTCACAGATTTAGCCCCGGAGATCCTAGACATGACCGCATCATCCCACCCTACCTCGATCACTCAAACAGTAGTTACCCGACACGTTTCTTACCAATCAAACTCATGCATGTGAAATGAGTTTCATGGCTAGTGACGGGATTGTCCTAGTTACAATTAGGGACTGGATTATCCTACATCTAAACATAGGGATTGGGCTATCCTACATCTAAACATATGGATTGGACTATCCTACATCTAAACATATGTATTGGATTATTCTACATCTAAACATATGGATTGGGTTATCCTACATCTAAACATAGGGACTGGGTTGTCCTACATTTAAACATAGGGTTCCTAAAACTATACAGCGAAGTCCTCGCTACATAGAATTCAAAATGTACTTGGCCTAGAGTCAAGTAAGCTAGATGTCCCCTCATTCTATAGAATTGACATACGGTAAACTTGTCGAGTCAGGGGAAGTTGTTAGAGAATGTCCCTTGGAACTTGGCGAGCGGAAATTCAATATCGATCTCTTACCCGTTCAGTTGGGTAGTTTCGACGTAGTGGTTGGAATGGATTGGCTATCCGATAACCGAGCCGAAGTAGTTTGTCACGAGAAGATCATTCGCCTACCATTACCAAACAAAGAGACACTTGTTATACGTGGAGAAAAGCGTGACACCCCATTGCGGATCGTCAATTACAAGAAGGCACAGACGTGCTTACTGCAAGGTTGTATTGCCTTTCTAGCACATATTGTCGACAAGAAGGCCGTTAAGCCACAACTGACAGATATTCCAGTAGTAAAAGAATTTCTTGAAGTATTTCCTGAAGACTTGCCGGGACTATAACCATATCGACAAGTCGAGTTTCATATCGACTTGGTACCCAGAACCGCACCCGTAGCCAAATCTCCATATCGATTAGCACCTTCTGAAATGAAAGAGTTATTGGATAAAGTATTCACTAGGCCAAGCTACTCACCTTGGGGAGCTCCAGTCCTATTTGTGAAGAAGAAGGACGGAACGTTCAGAATGTGCATAGAGTACATAGAGTTGAATAAACTCACCACCAAGGATCGGTATCCACTACCGAGGATTGATGACTTATTCGATCAATTGCAAATTTCAAGTTTCTACTCCAGGATAGACTTACGATCGGGGTATCACAAGTTACGAATATAAGTGGAAAGCATACCAAGGACGAATTTTCAAACTCGTTATGGTCATTACGAGTTTCTCGTTATGCCCTTTGGTTTAACAAACACACCAGCGGTCTTCATGGCTTTAATGAACCGTGTGTGCCAGCCGTATCTTGACAAATTCGTCATAGTGTTCATTTACGACAACCGTATCTCGACAAATTCGTCATAGTGTTCATTGAAGACATTTTAATATACTCACGATCGGCCAACGAGCACGAACAACATTTGAGAACCATCTTAGAACTACTCAAGAAGGATAAACTATACGCGAAGTTTTCCAAATGTGAGTTTTGGATTCGTGAAGTGCAATTTCTCGGGCATGTAGTGAACGAGAAAGGCATTCAAGTAGACCCCTCAAAGATCGAAGCAATTAAAAACTGGGAAGCACCCAAGACTCCAACTGAAGTCCGACAGTTCTTGGGATTAGCAGGGTATTATCAGAGATTTATAGAGAATATTTCTAAAATTGCTCAACCGCTAACCTCCCTCACACAGAAAGACAAGAAATTCGATTTGGGGTGAAAGACAAGAAGAATCATTTCAACTTCTCAAGGATAAGTTGTGCGATGCACCAATCTTATCACTACCCGATGGTACCGATGACTTTGTAGTTTACTGCGATGCTTCGCATCAAGGATTGGGTTGCGTACTTATACAACGAGAGAAAGTTACCACGTACGCATCACGTCAACTGAAAGTTCATGAAAAGAATGATACCACTCACGACCTCGAGTTAGGCGCAGTGGTATTCACTTTGAAAATAGGGTGGCATTACTTATATGGTACTCAGTGTACTATTTTCACAGATCATAAAAGTCTTCAGCACATATTCAATTAAAAGGAACTAAATATGCGTCAGCGACGCTGGATTGAATTGCTGAACGACTATGATTGTGAAATTAAGTACCATCCGGGCAAGGAGAACGTTGTAGTAGACGCCTTGAGCCGCAAGGAACGAGTTAGAACTTTGAGAGTTCGAGCATTAGAGACGACGATTCACACAGATCTTACCACACGAATCCATGATGCACAACAAGAAGCGCTCAAGGAAGAACATATTCGAGCAGAAACACTTTGAGTCACAGAAAAACAATTAGTACCGAAAGAAGATTGAACTTTATACCATGTGGGTAGAATTTGAGTTCCACACTTTGGCGGCCTTCGAGATGTTATTTTGAGGAAACACATAGGCCCAAGACTTGAAAGAGTACTACTGGTGGCCTAACCTCAAAAAGGATATCGCGACTTATGTCGGGAGTGCTTGACCTGCGCGAAGGTCAAGGCAGAATATCAGAAACCCTCGGGTTTGCTACAATAACCCGAGATTCCCGTATGGAAATGGGAACAAATATCGATGGACTTCATTACGAAGTTACCCAGGACCTCAAGAGGCCACGACATGATATGGGTAATCACCGATAGGTTGACAAAGTCCGCACACTTCTTGCCGATTCGGGAGAAGGATAGTACAGAGAAACTAGCGGAACTCTATCTCAAAGAAATAGTGGCTCGTCATGGAGTGCCTATTTAAATCATTTCAGAACGAGACGGTCGCTTCATTTCAAGAATATGGAAGTCATTTCAAGAGGCCTTTTGATCTCATCTAAATCTAAGCACGACCTTTCATCCACAAACTGACGGCCAGAGCGAATGGACAATCCAAACACTCGAAGATATGCTTTGTGCGTGTGTTATGGATTTGGGCGGCAATTGGGATACTCATTTACCTTTGGTTGAGTTTTCCTACAACAACAGCTACCATACAAGTATATACAAACTGCACCGTTTGAAGCTCTCTATGGTCGAAAGTACCGCTCTCCGCTATGTTGGGCGGAAGCGAGCAATAAACAACTAAGTGGTCCGGAATTAGTCCAAGAGACTACGGATAAAATCTTTCAGATCAGAGACCGTATCAAGGCGGCTCACGATCGACAAAAGAGCTACGCAGACATGAGATGGAAGCCATTATCTTTCGAGGTCGGAGACAAAGTCTTATTGAATGTATCGCCTTGGAAGGGCGTAGCAAGATTCGGTAAGCGTGGAAAGCTTAACCCTCGATATGTAGGACCATTTGAAATCTTGGAAAAGATTGGCACCGTTGCCTACAAGCTGAAGTTTCCAGAAAAACTTAGTAGCGTCCACGACACATTTTATGTGTCGAATCTCAAGAAGAGTCCAATGCAAGAAACAGTTATCATCCCGGAGGATGAGATTCACATTGATGACAAACTCCAATTCACAAAGCACCTACTAAGGTCATGGACCGGAAGGTCCAGAAAACACGAAGGAGTCGTAACATATTAGTAAAAATTCGTTGGAACTCTCGACACGGACCCGAGTATACTTGGGAACGTGAAGATCAAATCAAAACCAAAATACCCCTACCTGTTCGAGAATACTCCTTCAAAGGATGACTCAGCATGAATTTTGGGATGAAATTCTCAATAACAGGGGGAGAATGTGACAACTGCCACTTTCCGGCAACATTCATACACTTAAAGTACTCATTTTTAGCTACATTTTTATGCATTTTGAACACCCGAACTGCGTATTTCGTAACATACACTTAGAATACTCATGGAATACTTACTTAGGATGCACATGATTCATTTTTATTGAATACATTTGAAACAGTTTAAACAATGCATCGAAACTTCTAGAAAAGCACCTAGTAAACTCGTATTCTGACGAAAACGCAGGATCCGCAGAAACCATCTAAACGACATCTTTAGGACTCAGACGAAAGTCCAACATCTAATATATATTAAACCCTAACTAGGAATGCAAGGGTTTGATTTAAAACCTTTCCGAAGTCCGATAACACTAAAAACTGCCCGAAAAGCACTAAAAGCGACAATTTCAACACTTTTCTGTAGAAATTCTGCAGAAATCAGTTTTTTAATATTTTGGCAATATGTAAAAATGCTGTTTAACATAGAATTCATATAAGGATACCTTTGGGTATCATCCGAACCAATAACTACATCAATTCACACAAGTTACACAACTTAGCGTTCAAATAATGTCTAATGGAAACAATTCGAAACCAATATCCAAACAACATCGGATCTTTTTTTTAATGACCATCTAGTGTTAATTGGATCATTATGGTCTAGTAATGGCCACTTGACACTCTCTAATCACTTATACACTTGAACATACAAGTATTCCTAAAATAACATCTCAAAAACTAACATTTTTACCTAAGGAAACAAGTTGCAACTTACCCATGTGGGACCCACTTTTTTTACCATTGTTCCCATAAATATCTTAGATATTACTAAGGTGTTGCAACTTGCACAAGTTGGTGAAATTGGTGGAAGACTTAGAACATTAGTTACCATAATCACTAAAGCATTTCATCTCACTTTTCACCTTCTTTTACACATAGTTAAGAAACTCTCTCAACCTTCATATCCTAGCCAAGAACACCCACCAAAATCACTCATCTTTTTAACACATTTTAATGACCAAAATGGAGCTTGAAGTTACTTAAGGTGATCTAAAGCAACAACAAGAAGAAGCAAGCCATTCCATCCATTCCATAGCTTCCAAACACCAAGATCCACACTTTTTCTTTCTCTTAATCATCATCAAGATCATCCCTAGCCATTAGTGCTAGAAGTAAGCTTCTAAAATCTCTTTTTCATACTTATTTATGTATTATTTGTTTAAAGAATATGTAATAAACTAAATAATTATACAAAATAATATGAAAATACAAAGAAGCAAAATAATAATCATGATAAAAAAAAGTGTGTTTATGTTGTGATTTAAGGAGGATTACTTGCATATTTGATCTAGTTTTGATGATTAACATATGAATAACTTGTTAGATGATGTTTAAAAACATAATCTAACAAGTGTACATAAAATGTTTAAGGGTTTTGTTAAACATAATTTTTTTTGGGTAAAGGGTTACCCCGGTGATTTTATATATTCACAACCAAAAAAACACAAGTAGTGTAGAGAGCCTACACTAGTTCAGTCAAAGGACATGCCCTAAGACCGTACAACCAGAAAAACCAAAACCAACAAATACAACCACTAAAGAGTAACGCCACTAGACAACCACTATCTAGACAAACTAACACATATAATTGTTTAGATGGATAATCATAATCTTTGATTTTGTTAAAGTATATAAGGTTTTTCACTAAAAACAATACTTTTACAAAGTAATAAAAAGAAACATACAAGATGGGTTTTTATAAAAAGTTTATTAAAACTAGAAGTAAAGCATAGATTTTGAACTAGTTAACTTATGTTATAATCATACCAAAACCCTACATATTATTGGTTTCATCTTGTTGAGATTTTGACATAAATCTCATATGTTTTTATTAAGAATAACATGAGATTATTAGTTATCTTAACAACTTATGTGCTGTGTGTTATTTGTTTGTATTAGTTATATGTATGAAAACTAGTAACTTGAATACAATGGTACAAATAAACACAAGACACATTACAACTAAAGTCTTACAAGACTACACATATAAAGACACCTTAAAAACAACTTACGGACGATCCGAGCCTTCGGACACAACTTATGGACAAATCGGACTTATGAACAAATATACGGACTATATAAGTATTACGGACTATAATACACAATATATCGACGACTTGGTAAACTACATTTTCTAAACCGAATAAGTAACCATATATTTTCTACTATATACAAAATATATTACTTAGGGTTAATATTAAAAAGGTATTGTTTTTGAAATATATAAACATACATATATATTTCTTACCATCTAAAATATATTGTTTTAGTGAAAGAATATTTTTAGAACCAATCTTAAAAATAGATTATTTTTAAGATATTTTCTGTGACACCTGTGCCACTTTGACCATCAAACAAATACCAAACCAATGAAATATTGTATTTCATACTTGGGATTTGTATAAATATGTGTATCTTTTGCACATATCAATTTTTGTTCGATTTCAAGCTTTAAATCGCTTTCTGAAGAGTTATACGCAAACTGGTGCATAAACGTAATCAGTTTAAATGCCACAAATACTCCGGAACATCACATATGCTTAACATACCTTAAATAACCTTTACATAAATTAGAAATAAGTTTTGAAAGCTTTGGTATGGCAAAATCAAGTTAATTCGCTTACAGGGACTAAATTTGACAAACTGCGAAAGCATGCCAATTTGAACTGTAACGAACATTCCGGAACATGACCATAAGATAAACATACCCTAAATATCCTTTACATAGCTTAGAAATAGGCTTTGAGGGGTTCGGTGTGCTAAAATAAACTTTTGGGTCATTCAGGGACTAAAAGCGTCAAAAAGTGCACAAGTTTGCATTTTCGCGCATAACTTACATTCTGAATACATCCGGACATCCAAAAAATTTATGTAATCACTAAAATATTATGTTTTAGTGACTGGCTTGTCAAAAATCCATTCGTCGCGCAATTTGGACCGTTTTCGCGTCCGTTACGACCTCCGTCGTAATTAACCGAACAACGCAACCGTACGGCCAAACGAACCGACATCCGACATATTTTTGAGCATATTTTAAGTTCCCTATACTTTAACTTCATATTTGAGCCTTTAAGTGAGGTTAACAGGGCTTAAACGTGTCAAAACGCATCAAAAATCAAGTTCGGAGTCACAGGGGCCTGTTCTGACATTTTTGAAACATGCTGACCTGCACAAGGCTTACGGACCGTATGCACAAAGCCATACGGTCCGTTAGGACCCTCCCAGAACATCAGAAAGTTGTTTAACACTTGTTTACAGCTGTTAAGCACTCTTAACCCACATGCAAATGGTATTTCTGAAACTATAGGCTTAATCTAGGGGATCCAATGGTTTTGTAAAACCATGGGCACACATGGAGGGTTGAGATCGAAGCACGGGAATCGAGAAACGATCCTAACGGTTCTTGTTTTCCTATAAATACCCCCCCTCCATGTTGCACTTCAAACCCACACCTTTGAATCTGAATTTGTTCTCTAAGTTGATGTGTTTATCACTTCATACCTGAGAATATTCGGATCAAAACTTCCGTTCTTGGACCCGTTGTAAGTCCTCTTTCCTTCTTTTAGTGTTTTCTACATTGACCAGTTTATGGTCAACACGAAGTTCGGTTGAACTTTGCAACATGAGCATAATCACGATGGCTATAGTCCCTTGTGACTATGCCTACTGATTACCACGTTGTCTAGGCTCGGTGACGAGTCGTAGTTTCGGCCAAAATGCGTGTTCTTGCGTATTTTGTAACCAAACTACTTTTAAGGTATCAAAACCGTTTGTTTTGATACCAAACTTGTTTTCTAACTTAGTTAAGCATGTTTTAACATGCTTAGCTCGTCACTTTTAGTTTAGTGCTTATATAGGGTCGTAAGGTAAGCGATCTAAACAATCGCTTATACTTTCGAACCCGATCCGTTTGGTCGATCTTTAGGATCTGACCAAATACATTAGGTGACTATAGTTGTATAGGGAATAACCTTCCGAGGTTATACCTTTTTTTTTGGGTAAAGGGTTACCCCGGTGATTTTATATATCAACAACCAAATACAAACCAAGTAGTGTAGAGAATCTACACTAGTTCGATCATGAGGCATTCCCCATGAAAGTACACCAAAACACCAAACTCAACGATTACAAATCAATCACAAAAACAACTAGCCTAGCATCTGGGAAAAAACAACAAAATACAATTCAATAACTAGTTAGCCACCATCATCCAATATCTCTTTGCCATGGACTTCCCATTCGCTTAAAAGCCTGCGAACATTACCAGTATTCTTCATTCTCACTCCCATTAACTTGTATCGAACCAATTGTATTATATGAGCACCAACAGTCTCTGGGGGTCTCAGCTGATTCTTGAAAATCCTAGCATTGCGCTCCTGCCAAATGACGTACGCAGTAGCCGCAACGACCACTCTAGCAACATAATAAGCGGCTAGTTTTGATTTGGACCGAATAAGTAACCAAGTCACAATATCAGCCCACTTAGGTTGAACCGAATCCATACCCACCTTCCTTTTCACCATATCCCAAACTTTTGCCGAGTAATTACATTCAAAGAACAAATGGTTATGGGAATCGTGATTTGCATAGCATAATAAACAACACATCATGTTCATATTTCCGAGGTTATACCTATGGTCACGACGTTTAGTTAGTTGTATGATAGGTAGTTTATATGCCTTAGGTAAATTACCAAAATGCCCTTTTTACGCCAAAATTCATTTTATGCATATATAACATAATTTTTGATATCTAAACTGCTTTGGCAACAGTATTAGACATGTTAAGGCATATTTTACTTATCATAGGACTAGTTAGGCTTTCCGAACACGTTTTACGCGAACGACGCGTTAAAGTAGCATAAGCTACCTAAACGGGTCGTAATGGGTCGTAAGCACTTAGGTTAGGTTTTGTTTTAGAATGTAGGCTTTGTTGAACCATACTACATGAGTTCTAATGCTCATTTGGTTTACGAAACCTCATTTTATCCGATCCTCTGATTTAGGTCCGTTTATTAACATAGTTACCTATATTAGGTGCTGTTTGATTCTGTGATCTTCTAGCATTGCTTGGTGGTTATCTAAAGACTATTAAGCAATCTCAAGTGAGTACATAGACCCCTCTTTTACTGTTTTCAAACTGTTTTAGGGTGAAACACATGTGCCTACTTGTTACTTTCATGCTTTCCTGTTTTCACATCATATACTTGCTATGTTCATTGGTACACTTATAGTACATTGTTTTACTTTACATTTCTGCTATGTATGTTGACTGAGCATGCTAGCACATTGATTTACATGACTTTTCTGCTTTGTATGTTAACTTAGCATACTTAGTACATTGTTTTACATTACATTTTGTTGCATATGCTCATCCAGCATATGAACACATTATATTACATTTTGAACCATTTGTAACTATTTGACTATGTGAACCGTTGTAACCATTTGACTATGTGAACCGTTGTAACCATTTGATTATGTGAACCGTTTGTAACTGTTGAACCGTGTGAACCGTATTTGACCATACATAACCATTTCTACAATTGTTAAACATTTCATCTTGGTGGCTGTTTGGGTAAGTGATTTAAGTAACGAGGCGACGTGTAATACGATAAAAACATGGTGGATACGCCGCTGGTACTTCCTATATATAAGTGCTTTTATGGTATTACATATCGTAGCGTTATTTAAACCATTTCAGGTTAGACATATTACATCTACAATACAATTTTCACATAAACATTGTTTTACAAATAACTTAACTTATACATACTCATTTTACTTGGTTATTCACTTAACCATACATTGTTCTTTTATACATATATATCATTTGGTTTATTTATCACTTTTCAAATGATTTATGAAAGGAACCACTCAACAAGATTCATGGCTACTTTTATTAAACAGTTTCTTTAAACGCAAGTCATGAATCCTATTTTCACAAAACCTATGTATCTCACAGGCATTTTTATGCTGACGTACCTATTTTTACATGTGTTTTCAGGAGCTGTTGCATAGGATGATCGAGACACACTTAGGCGGACCTGTGCCTTAGTGACTTAAAACGAAGCAAGAACTAGTTAATTTATGTTATACTCTTTGTTTCTTGTTTAAGACAATGTAACTCTCTTGTTTGATAAATAAAACGTAACTTTAATTTCCATGGTTGTGAAACAATTAATTTTGTTACAACACTCCCCGACGTTTCCGCCACGTTTTGTTGTTCTACGTGGTCGGGGTGTGACAGAAAAGATGGTATCAGAGCCAATGGTTATAGGGAATTAGGTTATTAGTAATGCTTTGACCTAGACTATAACCTTCCTAGGACCCTAACGCGAGTTTAATTGCGTTTAGTCATAAAATAATACCGTTGCCTATCTTTAGGCAGCAACCACAACGAGAACATCAATTCCGAATCCGCTTTGAAAATTAATCATCTGTTTTTGGATGATTGATTACTAGGTTTTGAACCCTCTGTTGTAAGGTTTTGAACCCTCTGTTATAAGGTTTTGAACCCCTTTGAGTTTTCAAAATCTCGTCAAAAGGTTTTCTGTCTAAGGCTAGAGTGTTCGTACAAATCCACATAATCGGACCAGTCACTCTTACCTGGGAACTCTTGGGGTGAGTGTCCACTTATAGGCGAGCATGTCTTCGCGATACATTATGAGGACCTACTTGCTTTGATTCAGTCTTTGTGTGTCGTTTGTTTGCTTCGTGGTACAAATAAATGACCATCACCCATGATTTTGGTTGGTAGTTATAACATCCTATTCTTACCAAATGCCATTTCATTTGTTTTCTCTCTTATTTCCCCTTTTTAGAATGCCTCCTCGACGCGACAATCAGATAGCGAATGCCGAACTGGCATAAATCATTGCGCAGCAAATGGCTGCTGCTTTCCCAAATCTTATTGCTCAACTGAACCAAGCCAACAACAACAATAATGCTCCATGCAATTTCAAGAGTTTCAATTCGGCTAAGCCACTCAAGTTTAGTGGTTCTGAAGGAGCAACTGGGCTCCTATAATGGTTCGAGAGCACTGAGAGTACGTTTCGTCACGTTCAGTGTCCTGATAATCGCAAGGTCGAGTTTGCTTCCAGTGTGTTTCAGAAGAGGGCTCTTACATGGTGGAACGGGGTGATGAGAGACCGTGGTGCTGAGGTTGCTTTAGCACAGACTTGGGCCGAGCTTAGGGCTCTTATGATGAAGGAATTCTGTCCTAGTCATGAGCTGAGGGCTTTAGAAAGGGAATTTAATGATCTTAAGCAAGATAGCGGTGAGCATCAAGCCTACACGGACCGTTATCAGAAGTTAAGTCTGTTATGCCCAAACATGGTCACGCCTTTGGGTAAGGCAATCGAAAAGTACTTTGATGGCCTCCCTGACTTAGTACAAGACATTATAACTGGTAGTAAACCCACTACAGTTAGACAGGCCATTGAGCTATCCGCTACCTTGACTGAATCTCAGATTAGGAAAGGTAAACTTTTTCTGAAAAAGTGACAAGAAACCAATCGAGGAATCAAAGACCATGGGTGAACAGACTGGATCCCCTAAGAAGTCAAAGAAGTGAAAGGCTTCTCAGAACTTCGTCGTGGTCGCTCACAATGGTCAAGCCGTCCCCAACCAACCAGCTCAACCCCCTGCTAGGAAGCCCTACAACGGAACTGCACCCTTGTACAACCAATGTAGCCTACATCATCATGCTGGTGTGAAGTGCCGCACATGCCAAGTTTGTGGACTTATAGGTCATACAGCGAGGGTTTGCCCAACAGCAGCTGCACCAAATCAAGTTAACAACAATCCTGCTCAAAGTCGTTTACCACCGGGTTCTTGCTTCAACTGTGGCGAGATGGGCCATTTTCGAAGAAACTGCCCAAAGCTTGCTAATGCGAATCCAGTGCAGGGATGAGCATCTGACCGAATGGAAGACAACGCTGTTTAGAAATAATCACGTCTTATGTATTATTTTCTTTTGTTGTCAAGGTCCATGAAACAGTTGTTATCGTTGTTTATAAATAAAGCTTTTATTTTACAATGCAATATACAAATATTGATGTGGTTGCATGTGTAAACAACATATCCCCTACGATACCGACAATCAAGGAACCACATTCCACCCATCTTTATGATCTCTTGCGTTTTCCACGAAAATTTCTTCCAAGGAAAACGAAGTACAAGGCGCAAGTTACAACTCTGGACGAATACCCACTCCTTAATGGGGTACCTAAGGATATTCCCGTAAGTCATTAATTGTTGTATACCTTAATTCGAATGTGGTGATTCCTTGTAATAAAAAAATCAATTTTTTAGAAGATCATCCTATCTTTTCAGATAGATGCTTGAGGATGTTGAAGTCCATCAACCGGGTTCCTGATATGCCTTGAATACCCATGTTCAAATCAACGCCTAGTTAATAACAATCAATAACAAGATAATAACAATTAATAACCAAGAAAACAATTATGTGATTATGTGCTTATGTGTTCCCTTTTATGTTTTTGTGTGATCCAAATTATGTTATCCAAATCCTCGTAGAATCTTCCATATCTTCGTATAAGGGATTCATAGTAGAGTTCGGCCGAGTTTTTTAGCCGTGGTTGTGTCTCGTCTTTGATACTTTGTTTGGTTGTTTTGTTTTGTTGGTTGTTTGTTTAACTAGACTAACATGTGATGAGGGTGAATATCTGTTTATAAGGAAGCAACCGTTGAAGATGACTCCTTCTGTTCATTTTCGTTTCTAAAGATTATCTGTTGAGGAAATGAATATCCGTTTGTCTAATCCTTCATTTCCATTTCTGATGAAGCAACCGTTGAAAATGACTCCTTCAGTTCATTTTCGTTTCTGAAGATTACCCGTTGAGGAAATGAATATCCGTTTGTTTATCCTTTTCATTTCCGTTTCTGAGGAAGCAACCGTTGAAGATGACTTCGTCTGTTCACTTTCGTTTCTGAAGATTACCCGTTGAGGAAATGAATATCTGTTGATAAATCCTTCATTTCCGCTTCTGAAGAATACTCGTTGAGGAAAATGACTCCGTCCGTTCATTTTCATTTCTGAAGAATGTCCGTTAAGGAAATGACAGGATTATGCCTTGCATATCTTAGGTGGATTATTTACAAAGTCACAGACAGACTCCTACGAATAAATTTCGGGACGAAATTTCCTAAAGTAGGGGAGACTGTGACACCTGTGTCACTGTGACCATCAAACAAATACCAAACCAATGAAATATTGTATTTCATACTTGGGATTTGTATAAATATGTGTATCTTTTGCACATATCAATTCTTGTTCGATTTCAAGCTTTAAATCGCTTTCTGGAGAGTTATACGCAAACTGGTGCGTAAACGTAATCAGTTTAAACGCGACAAATACTCCGGAACATCAACATTTGCTTAACATACCTTAAATAACCTTTACATAACTTAGAAATAAGTTTTGAAAGCTTTGATATGGCAAAATCAAGTTAATTCGCTTACAGGGACTAAATTTGACAAACTGCGAAAGCATGCCAATTTGAACTGTAACGAACATTCTGGCATATGACCATAAGTTAAACATACCCTAAATATCCTTTACATAGCTTAGGAAAAGGCTTTGAGGGGTTCGGTGTGCTAAAATAAACTTTTGGGTCATTCTTTTTTTTTTTGGTAAAGGGTTACCCTGATGAATTTTATAAATGAACCAAATAAGTACAAGGATGTGTCAAAGCGACACACCAACTAGACTTGGCATACCAAGACTAGGACGACAACCAAAAACAACCAACCAAAAACCACAAAAAAACGTTAACTAGCAAACTAAACAACCACGGCCAAAAAACCAATGCCGAAATTACACAAAACACAAAGATTGCTAGCCCGGATCCACTACCTCATCCTTGCTATCATCTATCTTCCAGATTCTGGATATCCTCCTCCTTGCAGAATCCACTCGAAACTTGAAACCCATGAGCCGAAGTCGAACCGAATTTTTGATCTTTTTAGCAACTTGTAACACTGTCAATTGGTTAGAACTAAACAGCCGACTATTTCACTCTTGCCACACATAATAAGTAGTCGCAGCCACCACCAATTTACACACAATGTAATCAATTTTGTTAGACTTAGAGTGTTGATCAACCCATACCATTAAAGACTGCCATGTGTTATCTACGCTCTCCAAATTCACCATGCACTTCACGTTAGTCCAAACTTGATTTGCAAACACACACTGAAAAAACAAATGATCTCGGCTATCTCGATCATGTTTGCACAAGGGGCAACACATAAGGTTAAGATTTGTAGCACTTCCAGCTTCCCACACCGCCAACCTATCCTGAGTCTTTAGCTTGTTGCGGAACACCAACCACACATGAAACGAGTGGCGAGGAACACATTGAGAGAACCAAACCATGTTTGCCCATGCCACATGATTATCCCTATTCCGAATCGTATGCCACACATGAGCCGAATGAAAATCATCAATCTTTCCATCCAAATCCTTCCAAGTCAGGCGATCAGGAACATTACCAACTAGCTGAGGTGTGACAACCCTCACTAAACCAGGTATCCGTACGACTTAATTAATAATTAATTACTGCTTAATTACTGTGCTTACTTGAACTTGTGGATAAACTGCTACTTGAATACTGATACATATACTTACTTGCATCATACTTTGCTTGCTGTCACTCCATGTTTTGCTTACAGCACCTTTGTGACAACCCTGATGCACCAAAAGCACAGTAGCACAATGAACGGATAACCTATTAAACGTGCTGTCATAACTAGCACCATGCAGGTACTGCCTCTAAGGCCTGTAAGAGCCTGAGATAGTTTGCTACACTAGTGGTGAGTGTAGGGATATAAGGGTTGTAGAACTGCGTCACTAGGAATGAGAATACAGTGACCGGATGTGCCTAAAACGTACTCTAGGTACAAAATTCAGCACTTTAACATAAAAATTCAGCATTAAGCTACCTAATAAAGTGCCAAAACATGAGAAAAACATTACTAGACACTTTCCAAAGTGTCGGGAATAAATTGTGTCACTAAAAATAATAATAACGACACTTTAAAGCTTTGTTAAGCACTTTAACGGATTACTATCCAACCGAACAACCGGACTTTACCCGGAACATAAAAATATTGCCAACAACATTGTTTTTCTTTTTCTGAGCCAGTTAGGGTCCCTGAATACCCTAACACCCGCTGTAATGCATAACACGCTAGTAACCGGGTTAATCCCTAAACTAACTTAGCTTAACTTAACTAATGTCCTAACTATTAGTTGAAATTGAACCAAGGACCCCCCCCCCTAACCGAATTCGGTCCCCAAGGGGACACCCTTGTCCTATATTTGATTAAAATAATCTTATATGTCTAATATCATCTAGACACCAAATCCCTTGGATAATTAGAAAGACTTTGTCTATAAGTATAAGCTTAAGTCCATCATATTCATTTCATCACAAACTCAACTTCACACCTCTCTCTCCCTCTCTATAAGCTCTCGGCCGAACACCCCCTATATCATCCATCCATTTTCGAGTTTTGATCTTGCCATTCCAAGCTTGCACAAGGGTTAAGGATCTCATACAAAGGAGCTCGGTGCATTCGGAACGCGAAGGACCTCTTCTCATTGCTTTTATCCACTCATTTTTCGACTAGAATCTTCCCTAGCCTCGAGCTAGTAGTAAGTTGCTTGAAACACACTCTCGATCTATTTTAAAGTGGTTAAAACGGTATATGATGGTTAAAACTCATGAACATACAAAATGATACGAAAAAGTCTACTAAAAATGCTAAAAATGATGGTTAAAAGCTTGATTGTTGTGTAAATCATGTAGGATTTGTTTTGTGTAATTATTTAGTGCCGATATATGTTGTGGTAGCTCGGATCATTGTTTAACCCGGATTGGTCATGATCATGGATCATGACATAGAGCTTGTTTAAGTGTAACAAGGGTTAAGTAATGAAACTCTACCACACGAGAGACTTGAACTTGTGTAAAAACGATTTTACTTACGAAATAGTGTTTAAAACTAGTAGATCTACGGATCTACAAGCGGTATTTTCAAAGGACCACGTGTCAAGAGAAAACATACTTTTAAAGACGGATCTTACATGACCAAAAGTGCTTTTGTAAACACACAAGTGTGTAGACACTTGTGTAACACAAAGTTTTGACGAAAGAACTATTTTTGTAAATGTTGACAAGAAGTTATGGAAATTTATTTTCTTTAAAAACGAGACTTTTACGAAACCGGGTTGATTTATACGAAAGATCCACTAAAAATAATGGAAAGATACTACATATTTTGGAAAAACCACAAGTTCATGTATTTTTGCGATTTACATCTATTTTGACTAGTTTGATGGTTTGAATAATGTTTATTGATTGAATGAGAAAATTGTTGGTTTGAATTGTAAAAGAAAATGATACGCTTGAAAGCGTGGCCACCTCCAGTTACAGAGGAAACTCTTGTGACAACTGGCACAAACCGGTAATTTCCGTACACTATAATTATTGCTTAATGACTGCAATTATGAGTTTAAGTGTCAGCAATGTCTGAACACATGGTTAAACAAGTGAATTCATGCATGTTGTATACTACAAAATATTGCTTTATGCATAAACAAGAGCGTTGCGTCAGAATAATAGTAAACTCACCGGTAAGACACTATGTGTCAACGGAACTGCAGAAAACAGTCAGACATTATAACTGAGGCCTAGGTGTAGGTCCGACGACAAAAATACATTAAAACCCTAGAGTATGAGTAAGGGTTTAATTTATGGACATTGCGAAAGCAAAAATATGCACTAAAAAGCACCCGAAACGCACTATAAGTGCAGAATTTATACAATTCAGCAATAATTCAGCATTTAGACATATAAATATTATACAGAAATGTCGTTTTATTATCCAGAATATTTCCCTAAGTGTTGGGAATTGAAAGGGTACAAGAAAGGTACTTAAACGACACTAAAAAGTGTAATTTAGCACTTTAACGAATCGGTATGCAACCGAACAACCGGACTATACCCGGAACATGAAAATATTGTTAATAACATTGTTTATCATTTTCTAAGCCAGTTAGGGTCCCTGAATACCCTAACACCCGTCGTAAAGCACAACACACTAGTAACCGGGTTAATCACTTAACTAACCTAGATTAACCTAACTAGTGTCTAACTATTTAGTTGGATTTGAACCAAGACCCCCCCCCCCCTTTAGAAACCGTCCCCATCTAAGGGGACATACCTTGTCCTAATTTGATTATAATATTCATTAGTGCCTAATATCTTGAAGACACATGATCCTTTGGATAATACCCTAACTAATTGTCTATAAGTATAAACTTAAACCCACAAGATCATTTACAACTCACAACTCAACACAAACTCCTCTCTTTCTCCCTAGAAGCTCACGGCCAAACATCCCTATTCCATCCATCATATTTTCGATCTTGGTCTTCACATTTCAAGCATCTGCAAGTGTTAAGGGTCACGTATTAGGAGTCTTGGAGCAAACGGAAGGCGAAGGACCTCTCTACTTTGCTTTTATCCACCTCTTTTGCGCATAGATTCTTCCCTAGCCTTGAGCTAGAGGTATAACACTTAAATCTCATATTTGAGCTTATCTAAAGTGGTTAAAAGAATTTTTGTCGGTTAAAACTCGGAATCTTACAAGTTGTAGTATTTGAAATATGTGATTATTTAGACCCGATCTATGTTGTGGTAGCTCGGATCACCGTTTAACCCGGTTTGGTAAGATCATGGATCTTAACATAAAGCTATTTTAGAAGTAACAAGGGTTAAAAGGTGAAACCCTACCACACTAGAGACATGAACTTGTGTAAAATATTTTACTTGTGTAAAAGTAATTTAACCTGTACATTGGTGTTTAAAACTAGCGGATCTACGTATCTGCAAGTGGTATTTTTGAAGAACCACACTTTAAAGAAATCACATGTTCTAAACCGGGACTTACACAAACAAAAGTGGTTTTTGTGAACAAACAAGTGTATGGATACTTGTGTAACAAGGGTTTTTACAAAGAAATAATTTTCGTAAAAACCGACTAGAAGTTGTAAAACTTCATACTCTTTAAAAATAAAGTTTTTAAGAAATTAAACTTATTTTTAAAGATAACAAGACTTACTAACTGTGCTAGTAAGTTACTACACATTTTTGTAAATATGCAAGTTCATGAAATTAGCGATTATTGTTGATAATTGTTGTTGCTGATTGTTGATGATTGATGATGATTTAAAAGAAAACAAACACACGTTTTGAAAACGTGGGAAACCTCCATTTTTAGGGGAAACTCTGTCAAAATTTTTATAAATTTTGACACTTAGAAAAATGTAAGTTTTTGAGAAACTTATTCCCTAAAAATGTGTTTAAAAGCATTAACAAGGTTTCCCTAACTTTTGATGATAAGAAATGGTGATTTCTTGAAGAATAAAAATGGATAATAAGTATATATTTTTGAGAGAAAAATATATATTATTTTATCACCAAATTTTGTGCTAAGTGTATATAGTATGTGTTATACGTGCTAGTGTATTAAGACCTAAAAATACACTAAATACTCATGAGGAGTAGAAATATAGAAATACACATACAAAACACAAGATACATGATTCGGGTGCAAAGTGCAAAACACAAAAGACTTATATTTATTTTTGGAGAAAATAATATAAGTAAGATACGTAGTTAAAAATATAGAATATTTTTAACACAAGAAAATATACACAAAAGAGAGTGACTGTACTTGTGCGACGCAAGTCTAGTGACTAACGATAAGAAAACGCGTATAGGTTACGACGTTAAGTAAGCAAATCCGGTGGAGTTTACGACGCTAGGAACGCAAAGTTGTGAGTTCATGCTCCCCCTTTTCTCTTTAACTGTTTTCAGTTTTTATAACTTCGGGGGTGAAATACATGTACAAAAGTACAATATTTATAAATGGTATGGTATAAATACAAGAAGCGCATTTGGTGAGACGAGAACCAAGTGTAAGGCGCTATGAGAAATGATAACAAGAAACGCGCTTGGTGAGAATGAGAACCAAGTAGGAGGCGTTATGAGAAATAGTGTCACGAATAGGGTACAGAAGCACCATTAATCAACAATATACCTAGACCGCAGAACAAAAGGTTAGATCTAACGGGTGCCTGGCAGCCACACTCCTGGTCGGGGCGAGAATAGAGGAGTGCTTTTGTGTCTCAGAATATACCAATTAAATGCCTTAGGTTTGGTGACTTCCTATGACGTGCCACAGGTTAATGGCTTTGCAACCCATTAACAATCTGATAATTACAGAAATACTGTATTGACATACCATACAAGAATTGATAAATAACTTGAAGTACGTGGGGTACTCAAGAGAATTGATAAATAACTTGAAGTACGTGGGGTACTCAAGAGAATTGATATATAACTTGAAGTACGTGGGGTACTCAAGAAGATTGATAAATAACTTGAAGTACGTGGGGTGCTCAAGAAGAAATTGAATTATACATAGGTACGTAATGTACACATGAAACGGGATTTATGAAAACTTGATTTACTCACAAACTATGTTTTCATACAAAGTATACAAACATGAAATACAAAACCGCATGAATTCACACCAACTTTATGTTGACGTTTTTCCAAAACTCACATGTATTTCAGGTAACTAGGATGGATGTGCGCGTGGTCTTACTCATGCTCGTGGATGTCGCTTTGTTTATCTTTAAATAAAGTCGTGACTTTTAAGACAATATGTTATCTAGTGTTGTAAACACTCGACATATGTTTTTAGTAATGTAATATTTGAAGTTATTTTTGAGCATGTAGTATGTTTACTCTTCGTATGCAATGAGAACCTTTCATGATCACACCTCGTGCTTCCGCCGCAGAAAGGGGTGTGACAGATTGGTATCAGAGCTGCGATTGTAGTGAACCAGGATTCCTTCTCGAGTCTAGTCTACAATCTCTAGGATCCATTCACGAAAACAATTTTCAAAGAGTTTTCATTGCATAAAACGTCCCGCGACATCCACTACCTGAAACTGTCTACATGAGTCTAGAAAAGACACTACAAGACTTAGAGTGCACTTGAGTAGCACTTGTCGTTGACTAGAAATTACTTGCAACTATGTGTGATAATTAGCATGTACTAGAAGTGGAATGTCACAAGTATATGTGACTTTACCTGAAAGCAATGGCCTACCTGAAGGAAGAAATACGAGGATGAAACGAACTGTGCGGACTGTGCAAGGAGTTACGTAATTATGGATGCATACATAATTATGGAATTCGGTGCACAGAAATCACAGCAAGTCTTGTCACGTATAGATTCCCTCAGTGCAAGCCTACTAAATACTCTGCTAGAGTAATAATTGTTTGATGTCACTTATGTGGTATATATACCTGTGAATATATATGATACTACTGTTTAGTGCGACGATATCAAACAAATGCCTAACCCTGATGTGTTATGTTCTGTCAGAACATGGCACCCAGGAAAGCTGTGAATGCTCGCAATGACGATCAACCTCCTCCTCCCCCACTGCCAAGAACTGCTGATGAGCTGAACGCCCTGCTGGAGGAAAGGATCTCCGCTGCTATCGCCCAGTACGAGGCGAACCGAACTCAAGACAGTGGAGGACCAAGCAACGCTAGGCGTAATGGAGATTCGTCTGGAGGCAATGCAGCTCAAGGTAACCTTGAGACACTGTACTAAGCATGAGGAAATTTATGAACGGTCTATGTTTCATTATTTCTTCGATTGCTCATATATGAATTGGTTGGATCAATTCCAGGCTGCACTTTCAAGCAGTTCCTCGACTGCAAGCCGATGAACTATGACGGCACAGGAGGTGCAGTGGCATTTGTGCGCTGGACGGAGAAGGCTGAAGCTACTTTCCGCATGAGCAAGTGTACTGCGGATCAACAAGTCACCTTCGCTACTGGGTTGTTTGTCGATGAAGCTCTGACTTGGTGGAACCTGCAAGCCCAAACTTTGGGTGATGACGCCGCTTATGGCCTCACTTGGGAGGAACTGAAGGAAAGGATGAGAGAGAAGTACTGCTCTCGTGCTGAACTCCAAAGGCTGGAGACGGAGTTCTGGCACCTGACCATGGAAGGTGCTGACATAAATGGTTACACTCGAAGGTTCCACGATCTGTCTAGAGTACTTCCCTACATGGTGACTCCCGAATTCAAGCGTGTTGAACGCTACATTTGGGGACTGGCCTCAGAGTTTCGTGGCATGGTGACGTCGGCCAAACCACAAACAATCACCGAGGCTGTAACTCTGGCTGTCAGCCTGACTGAAGATTGTGTTCGAATGAAGAAGCTATCATTGAACCCAACAGAAAAGACCGAGACACATGCTGAGTCGTCCGGTGACAAAAAGAGGAAGCATACAAGTTTGAACCAAGCTACTCGCAACAACAAGGGTTTCAACAAGAAGCGCGACACTAATCCGCCTCAGGAGATGAAAACCCATGCAACCAAAGCATACCAAGGCTCCATGCCTAGATGCCAAAAATGTAAATATCATCATGATGGAGCTTGTCGCATTCCAAGGTGCGACAAATGTGGTAAATTGGGTCATCAAACCGAAGACTGTTGGGGAAAAGGAAAGAACCGAAATGGAAACGGTGCTGGTAATAAGAATGGCAACGGGAAAGGGCAGAACCAAGGATGCTTCAAGTGTGGAAGCAATGATCATTTCATGAAGAACTGCCCAGAGAGAAACAACGCTCCGGCTCGAGCATTTGTGATTGGAGCAAGAGACGCACGCGAGGACCCTAACGTGGTCACCGGTACGTTTCTCATTAACAATCACTTTGCATCCATATTATTCGACACTGGCGCCGATTATAGCTTCATGTCTGTGGAATTTAAACGCATACTCGGAATAGAATCTAGTAGATTAGAAATTCCTTATTCCATAGAACTAGCCAATGGTAAACTCGTTGAATCGAGCGAAGTTGTTAGAGGCTGCACACTAGAACTTGGTGAACGAAATTTTAGCATCGACCTCTTACCTATTCAATTGGGTAGCTTCGATGTAGTGGTCGGAATGGACTGGTTGTCCAAGAACAAAGCTGAAGTTATTTGTCATGAGAAAATCATTCGCATCCCTTTAGCGAATGGTGAAACTCTCATCGTGCATGGAGAAAAACGAGACGCGCCTCTTTGAATCATCAGCTGTATGAAGGCACAGAAGTGCTTGAGGAAAGGATGTGTCGCTTTCCTAGCACACGTTATAGACAAGAAGGCTGTGGAGCCAAAACTCGAAGACATTCCTGTGGTGAATGAATTTCCTGATGTTTTTCCCGAAGATCTGCCAGGATTACCTCCGCAACGACAAGTCGAATTCCGTATAGACTTGGTTCCAGGAGCTGCTCCTGTAGCCAAGGCACCCTATCGACTTGCTCCATCTGAAATGCAAGAATTATCTACACAACTCCAGGAGTTGCTGGATAAAGGATTTATAAGGCCAAGCTTCTCACCCTGGGGAGCTCCAGTATTGTTCGTGAAGAAGAAAGATGGAACACTGCGGATGTGTATCGATTACAGGGAACTAAACAAGCTCACTATCAAGAATCGGTATCCACTACCGAGGATTGATGACTTATTTGATCAGCTGCAAGGATCAAGCTACTATTCCAAGATCGACCTTCGATCTGGATATCATCAGCTGAAAATCCAAGAGGAAAGCGTGCCAAAGACTGCATTCAGAACGCGATATGGGCACTACGAATTTCTTGTGATGCCATTTGGATTGACGAACGCGCCAGCGGTCTTTATGGACCTGATGAACCGCGTATGCAAACCATATCTCGATAAATTCGTGATTGTATTTATCGATGATATCCTGATTTACTCGCGAACGAAAGAAGAGCACGAGCAACATCTCAGAACCATCTTGGAACTACTGAAGAAAGAGAAACTTTATGCAAAGTTCTCGAAATGCGAATTCTGGATTCGCGAAGTACAATTTCTTGGTCACGTGGTGAATGAGAAGGGCATTCATGTAGACCCATCCAAGATTGAAGCGATAAAGAATTGGGAAGCTCCCAAGACCCCAACCGAAGTCCGTCAATTTTTGGGCTTAGCAGGCTACTATCGGCGATTCATTGAGAATTTCTCGAAGATAGCTCAACCGCTAACGACCCTGACTCAGAAAGACAAGATGTACGACTGGGGTCACAAACAAGAAAAAGCCTTTCAGCTACTTAAGAACAAGCTCTGCGATGCACCTATACTATCGTTACCCGAAGGCACTGAAGACTTCGTGGTATACTGCGACGCCTCACGACAAGGCTTGGGTTGCGTGCTCATGCAACGCCAAAAAGTCATCGCTTACGCTTCAAGACAACTGAAGGTTCATGAAAGAAATTATACCACTCACGACCTGGAGCTGGGTGCAGTGGTATTCGCCTTGAAGATTTGGCGACATTACTTATATGGTACTCGATGTACAATCTTCACAGATCACAAAAGCTTACAACACATATTTGATCAGAAAGAATTGAATATGCGCCAGCGACGTTGGGTCGAGCTGCTGAATGATTATGACTGTGAGATTAAGTACCATCCTGGAAAGGCGAACGTTGTAGCAGACGCGTTGAGCCGAAAAGAAAGGGTTAAGACCCTAAGGGTTCGAGCATTGGAAATGACGATTCGAACGAACCTCACTGCACGCATTCGAGATGCACAACAAGAAGCTCTTAAAGAAGAGAACCGTAAAGCTGAATACCTCCGGGGTGCATTAAAATACATGGTGCCAAATGAAGAGGGAGCCTTATACTTCAAGAAGCGTATCTGGGTTCCACTCTGTGGTGGCATACGTGAGGTCATCCTTAATGAAGCCCACAAATCGAGATATTCGATCCATCCAGGATCGGACAAGATGTACCAAGACTTGAAAGAGTACTATTGGTGGCCGAGACTCAAAAGCGACGTCGCTGTCTATGTTGGAAAATGCCTAACCTGTGCGAAGGTTAAGGCCGAATATCATAAACCGTCCGGCCTACTACAACAACCAGAGATTCCCGTGTGGAAGTGGGAACAAATCTCGATGGACTTCATAACGAAATTACCCAGGACCCCGAGAGGGCACGATATGATATAGGTAATAGTTGATCGATTGACGAAGTCTGCGCACTTCCTACCGATCCGAGAAAAAGACCGCACTGGAAAACTTGCTGAAATATACTTAAGGGAAATTGTGGCACGACATGGAGTGCCAATCTCAATCATTTCAGACAGAGATGGACGCTTTGTCTCAAGAATCTGGCAATCATTTCAGGAAGCCTTTGGATCTCAGTTAGATCTGAGCACGGCATTCCATCCGCAAACAGACGGCCAGAGCGAACGGACTATACAAACATTAGAAGATATGCTTCGTGCATGTGTCATGGATCTAGGCGGCAGCTGGGATACTCATCTACCTTTAGTTGAGTTTTCCTACAATAACAGTTCTCACACGAGCATAAAAGTCGCGCCGTTCGAAGCTCTGTATGGCCGCAAATGCCGATCGCCCTTATGTTGGGCAGATGCCGGAGATAAACGTATGGTTGGTCCGGAACTTGTACAAGAGACAACCGACAAGATTGCGCAGATCCGAGAGCGCATTAAGGCGGCTCGAGAGCGACAAAAGAGCTACGCGGATCCAAATAGAAAATCGGTAGATTTCAAGGTGGGAGACAAAGTGTTGTTAAAAGTCTCACCATGGAAGGGCGTAGTCAGATTTGGAAAGCGTGGAAAGTTGAATCCACGATACATCGGACCATTCAGAATATTGAGAAGAATTGGTACCGTGGCATACAAGTTGGAGTTACCGGCAGAACTTAATGGAGTACATGATACGTTTCATGTATCCAACCTGAAGAAGAGTCCAACGCAAGAAAACGTGACCATCCCGTTGGATGAAGTGCATATTGATGAAGCCCTCCGATTTACAGAACAACCCGTTGAGGTTACTGACTGGAAAGTCAACAAGACCAGGAGGAGCAGTGTGAAACTTGTCAAAGTACGTTGGAGCTCTAAGCACGGACCCGAGTACACATGGGAACGTGAAGACCAGTTCAAGAAAAAGTATCCCCACCTATTCAAGAAGACTCCAGCGAGAGTTAGTTCAGTCTGAATTTCGGGACGAAATTCTTTTAACGGGGGGAGACTGTGACAACTGGCACAAACCGGTAATTTCCGTACACTATAATTATTGCTTAATGACTGCAATTATGAGTTTAAGTGTCAGCAATGTCTGAACACATGGTTAAACAAGTGAATTCATGCATGTTGTATACTACAAAATATTGCTTTATGCATAAACAAGAGCGTTGCGTCAGAATAATAGTAAACTCACCGGTAAGACACTATGTGTCAACGGAACTGCAGAAAACAGTCAGACAATATAACTGAGGCCTAGGTGTAGGTCCGACGACAAAAATACATTAAAACCCTAGAGTATGAGTAAGGGTTTAATTTATGGACATTGCGAAAGCAAAAATATGCACTAAAAAGCACCCGAAACGCACTATAAGTGCAGAATTTATACAATTCAGCAATAATTCAGCATTTAGACATATAAATATTATACAGAAATGTCGTTTTATTATCCAGAATATTTCCCTAAGTGTTGGGAATTGAAAGGGTACAAGAAAGGTACTTAAACGACACTAAAAAGTGTAATTTAGCACTTTAACGAATCGGTATGCAACCGAACAACCGGACTATACCCGGAACATGAAAATATTGTTAATAACATTGTTTATCATTTTCTAAGCCAGTTAGGGTCCCTGAATACCCTAACACCCGTCGTAAAGCACAACACACTAGTAACCGGGTTAATCACTTAACTAACCTAGATTAACCTAACTAGTGTCTAACTATTTAGTTGGATTTGAACCAAGACCCCCCCCCCCCTTTAGAAACCGTCCCCATCTAAGGGGACATACCTTGTCCTAATTTGATTATAATATTCATTAGTGCCTAATATCTTGAAGACACATGATCCTTTGGATAATACCCTAACTAATTGTCTATAAGTATAAACTTAAACCCACAAGATCATTTACAACTCACAACTCAACACAAACTCCTCTCTTTCTCCCTAGAAGCTCACGGCCAAACATCCCTATTCCATCCATCATATTTTCGATCTTGGTCTTCACATTTCAAGCATCTGCAAGTGTTAAGGGTCACGTATTAGGAGTCTTGGAGCAAACGGAAGGCGAAGGACCTCTCTACTTTGCTTTTATCCACCTCTTTTGCGCATAGATTCTTCCCTAGCCTTGAGCTAGAGGTATAACACTTAAATCTCATATTTGAGCTTATCTAAAGTGGTTAAAAGAATTTTTGTCGGTTAAAACTCGGAATCTTACAAGTTGTAGTATTTGAAATATGTGATTATTTAGACCCAATCTATGTTGTGGTAGCTCGGATCACCGTTTAACCCGGTTTGGTAAGATCATGGATCTTAACATAAAGCTATTTTAGAAGTAACAAGGGTTAAAAGGTGAAACCCTACCACACTAGAGACATGAACTTGTGTAAAATATTTTACTTGTGTAAAAGTAATTTAACCTGTACATTGGTGTTTAAAACTAGCGGATCTACGTATCTGCAAGTGGTATTTTTGAAGAACCACACTTTAAAGAAATCACATGTTCTAAACCGGGACTTACACAAACAAAAGTGGTTTTTGTGAACAAACAAGTGTATGGATACTTGTGTAACAAGGGTTTTTACAAAGAAATAATTTTCGTAAAAATCGACTAGAAGTTGTAAAACTTCATACTCTTTAAAAATAAAGTTTTTTAAGAAATTAAACTTATTTTTAAAGATAACAAGACTTACTAACTGTGCTAGTAAGTTACTACACATTTTTGTAAATATGCAAGTTCATGAAATTAGCGATTATTGTTGATAATTGTTGTTGATGATTGATGATGATTTAAAAGAAAACAAACACACGTTTTGAAAACGTGGGAAACCTCCATTTTTAGGGGAAACTCTGTCAAAATTTTTATAAATTTTGACACTTAGAAAAATGTAAGTTTTTGAGAAACTTATTCCCTAAAAATGTGTTTAAAAGCATTAACAAGGTTTCCCTAACTTTTGATGATAAGAAATGGTGATTTCTTGAAGAATAAAAATGGATAATAAGTATATATTTTTGAGAGAAAAATATATATTATTTTATCACCAAATTTTGTGCTAAGTGTATATAGTATGTGTTATACGTGCTAGTGTATTAAGACCTAAAAATACACTAAATACTCATGAGGAGTAGAAATATAGAAATACACATACAAAACACAAGATACATGATTCGGGTGCAAAGTGCAAAACACAAAAGACTTATATTTATTTTTGGAGAAAATAATATAAGTAAGATACGTAGTTAAAAATATAGAATATTTTTAACACAAGAAAATATACACAAAAGAGAGTGACTGTACTTGTGCGACGCAAGTCTAGTGACTAACGATAAGAAAACGCGTATAGGTTACGACGTTAAGTAAGCAAATCCGGTGGAGTTTACGACGCTAGGAACGCAAAGTTGTGAGTTCATGCTCCCCCTTTTCTCTTTAACTGTTTTCAGTTTTTATAACTTCGGGGGTGAAATACATGTACAAAAGTACAATATTTATAAATGGTATGGTATAAATACAAGAAGCGCATTTGGTGAGACGAGAACCAAGTGTAAGGCGCTATGAGAAATGATAACAAGAAACGCGCTTGGTGAGAACGAGAACCAAGTAGGAGGCGTTATGAGAAATAGTGTCACGAATAGGGTACAGAAGCACCATTAATCAACAATATACCTAGACCGCAGAACAAAAGGTTAGATCTAACGGGTGCCTGGCAGCCACACTCCTGGTCAGGGCGAGAATCGAGGAGTGCTTTTGTGTCTCAGAATATACCAATTAAATGCCTTAGGTTTGGTGACTTCCTATGACGTGCCACAGGTTAATGGCTTTGCAACCCATTAACAATCTGATAATTACAGAAATACTGTATTGACATACCATACAAGAATTGATAAATAACTTGAAGTACGTGGGGTACTCAAGAGAATTGATAAATAACTTGAAGTACGTGGGGTACTCAAGAGAATTGATATATAACTTGAAGTACGTGGGGTACTCAAGAAGATTGATAAATAACTTGAAGTACGTGGGGTGCTCAAGAAGAAATTGAATTATACATAGGTACGTAATGTACACATGAAACGGGATTTATGAAAACTTGATTTACTCACAAACTATGTTTTCATACAAAGTATACAAACATGAAATACAAAACCGCATGAATTCACACCAACTTTATGTTGACGTTTTTCCAAAACTCACATGTATTTCAGGTAACTAGGATGGATGTGCGCGTGGTCTTACTCATGCTCGTGGATGTCGCTTTGTTTATCTTTAAATAAAGTCGTGACTTTTAAGACAATATGTTATCTAGTGTTGTAAACACTCGACATATGTTTTTAGTAATGTAATATTTGAAGTTATTTTTGAGCATGTAGTATGTTTACTCTTCGTATGCAATGAGAACCTTTCATGATCACACCTCGTGCTTCCGCCGCAGAAAGGGGTGTGACAACTCTGGCGAAATTTTTCCAAAAACCTAACACTTAGAAATATTTTCACTACAAGTGTTAGAAATACATTTTTTTAACGTGTTTTCGAATTATAGATTTCGCCATGACTTTATTACAAGATTTCTAATTATCGGAGATGGGATTTTCACAAAATAAAAACTTGCTAAGATATATATATTTTTTTTTTTTGGGTAAAGGGTTACCCCGGTGATTTTATATATTCACAAAAATAAAAACAAGTAGTAAGGTAACATCCTTACTAGTTCAGACATGAGACAAACCCTCATGAAAGTATAACAAAAGGAAAACAACCAACAAAGGGAACTAAAACGAAAACCAACAACTAGACACTCATCTAGATATACTCGAACTAGACAAAAAAATCAGCCATCCTCCATTAGCAAGTCAGCGTCTTGAATATCCCACTTGGCCAGCACCTCCCGAACTCTAGATGTGTTCTTGAATTTAAGCCCCATCAACTTGTACCTCACGCTTTCTAAAACAGATTTCAACATCGTATCCGGCGGTCTCGCATGATTTCTAAAGAGACGATTGTTTCTTTCCTGCCAAATGCCGTAAGATATATATTTAGTATATAATTAGTAACAACACTTGTGAATTTTTATAATTATTTTGTGAACTATACAAATATTATTTTTAGGGTAAAAATAATATTACCAAACAATAACGATTCCAAATAATACGAACGCACATGTATAAATCCCCCATCCTTGGGAAGGAGAATAATTACCAAGTATTTACAAAAATATAAACACGAAATAGTTGTCTAACTATTTCTCAAAAACTTAAACCTTAAGCTAAGGCACGGCCGTCCGTCTAATAGACTTAGTACGTGTAGGTCGTCGCACAGCTGCTTGATCAGGAGATATACTTGGTAGAGACGCACCACTGTGAGTTCATGTCCCCCTTTTCTCTTAACTGTTTTCAGTTTTCTAAACTGCGGGGGTGAAATACATGTTACTATGATTACGAATATTTCTTACATGGTATGGTTAGCGTAAGGAGGGTTATTATTTAGATCATGTGAGTGGGTAGGCGGAAACTTGGGACTAGTAATCCTCATAGTAGGACCGAGGGGCAGGAGCGGTAGATCTATCTGGGTGTAGCGAGCCCAGCCCCAGGCCCAAACAGTACGGACCTCGGGGTGACTTTGTACCCAACGCATAAATCTGCTAGGTTTGAGTCTTCCTACTTGCACTTCACACATATCAATGGCCTTGCAAACCATTGGTGATCTCTTTTTCCTTATTTGCTACATACCAGGATTTTTATACATACAAAGGTTTATTTACTCACTTACACATGAACTCGCTCAACATTATTGTTGATTTTTTTAACTTACATGTATTTCAGGGAATTAAAGATCTGGCACGGTATGTTATGTTTTCCCGCTGCATATGGGTTCCAAGGTCATCCCGGTTTAGGAAATGTGACTTTTTCCTGGACGAGTTACAAATCTTAAACTGCGTTTTATTCATGTTGATGTTTATGTCTTTCAAAACAATGTTTTATGTTATGGTGTTGTAGTCCCTAAGACAATGTTATGTTACTTTGGTTTTAAAACTTAAATCTATGGATGATCTTGCATGGTTTTATTATCATATAGCTTTGTTATGATTAAGCTATGGTATTAAGAAGTCACACCAAATTAACCACGCTTCCGCAAAGCCAGGGTGTGACAGCTTGGTATCAGAGCTCTGATCATAGCGAACTAGGATTCCTTCTCGAGTCTAGACTATGATCACTAGGGCTCTCACGAAAACATTTTTACACTGCATACCACTCAAGTCCAGATCCAAAACTTTTTACAAACAAATGTTGAGCACATTTATTTATTATTTATAGGCTCAGTCTGGGAGGCTGAGGCTCGGTCTGGAGGACCGAGGCTCGGTCTAGGAGACCGAGGTAGTTGTCTAGTGGGACTAGAGAGTCAGTCTAAGAGGCTGGGAGAATAGGCTAGTGGGACTAGGAAGAGCAGTCTGAGAGGCTGGGAGAATTTGGCTAGTGGGACTAGGAAGAGCAGTCTGATAGGCAGGGAGAATTTGGCTAGTGGGACTAGGAAGAGCAGTCTGAGAGGCTGGGAGGCTAGTGGGACTAGGAGAATTATTTGATTGCTTACTTGGTGACTAATGTGCATATCTGATTATATGATTGATTATTTGTACATATTTGTGTTTGTGTTACAGACACCATGGACTCGCCCGGCACAGGTGATTCGGACACCACAGGCCCTAGACACATAGTATCAGACGACTTAGAGTCTTCAGAGCACGAGGTCCACACATCAGATGTTACCAGCACAGACGAGGACGACTTTCAGCCCTTTGCGCTGCCCGACGCTGTCGATTAGCCCGCTGATGGTCCTTTTGCTGGGTACCTACCACTCGTAGAGATCCCTGCTCCCATACCTTTGGCCGTTTATCCTGCTTACGATATGCTCCTCGACGCCGACGATGACGACGACGTCGATCTATTGGATGATGAGCCCCTGGAGGACGATGTTGAGGGCGAGGCCCTTCTAGCTGACGGTGGTCTTTTGTTACTCGCAGATGCTCCAGCTGAGGAGTCACCTGCACACTCACCCGCTCCAGACTCCTTCGAGTCTGTGGCCTCCGCACCGTCACACACTCGGAGCGCACAACACTATTCACACGGTTCAGATCCTGACAGGGCATCATCTGCTGCCTCTGCTCCTAGATTTGCTTTCGATCACGACCTCGATGAGGATTCAGACCCTGTTTTTCCCCCTGGATTTGACCCGGACCAGGAGATAGAGTTCATCCACTTGGATCAGCCTATGGTTTACCCAGTAGACCCAGTTGACCCTGCATTCGCTGATCATGCAGATTTTGATATGGAGTTCGTTGATCCCGAGCCTGCCATGGCCCTCGAGCCAGTAGCTGCTCCTGACCCAGTGCTTGAGCATGACCCTGCTCATGCTGGCATACCTATTGATCCTGTGATTGCTGACCCACCCATTGGTGATCACCCTGCTGATGCACCACTACTGGAGGGTGACCATGTTATTGCTGCTGATCATGTTGATCCCCCACTTATCGCTGATATACCTGTTGACCCTCTTGTTGCACCCCATCTTGACCCTATGCCTGTACGGTTTGATCGAGCACTTTTTGAGGCACAGATTGACCCACGAGATGAGCTCGCCCAGCATGGGTGGATTCCTGCGGATGATGAGCTTCCACCTATTCCTCCTCATACCACCGATGCACGTCACGTTGATTTCTCTTTTTCATTTGCACAGTACACACCTCCAGCTCGACCTGGAGAGGGTTCCTCGGCTCGTCCCTTTGGACATGTGCCGACATATATTCCAGTTATGCCACAGTCTTCATCTGCTTTTCCCCCTGTACCACCATTCTTTGTGCCACCTTTTGATCCAGCCAGCGAGCCGTTTCTCTGGACGTCACCTTCTGTTATGCCATCGACCGACCCCTACCATCCTTTCCATATGGGGTATACTATTGAGGGCGTTCTGATGTCATTTGTTGTCCAGCAGGAGGCACTCACACGGCGTATTCAGGAGCTTGAGAGAGCTCAGCCACCGTCGTGCCAGTGTCAGGGTCAGACCCACCCTGTTTCTTCGCAGCACCCTCGACCATTGTTACCTGACTATGTTGCACGCCTTTTGGCACTTGAGCAGCAGGTTGCTTCTTGGTTGCGTACACAGAGAGCCATGGAGGAGGACTGGCTCCATTTGCGACGTTTGTTCTACACCCATTTTCCCCCTCCTCCACCACCATCAGTTTAGGGCATCCTTAGTACAGCATGGGTAGACGCTGGTGAGAAGACGGCGATTATTTTGACTGCACAACATTTTTGGAGACTATATTTTGATTCTGACTTTTGTGACATGTATATGGATGTATTGACACTGGTTTGATATTCTTTTGGACTAGGGTGATGTAGCCCTTAGTCGATGATGATGTATGACACTATTATGTACCTGTACGCTTACTATGTGGTCTCGATATATGGCAATCGCAGTATTCACATCATATGTGATGTTTTGATTGATTATTTATGTTTTATAACATGGTATGTTGTGTGATTGATATGATTATAACATGAGATGTTATGTACTATTACTATCCTAATAAAGTGTACGTATTATAACATGGGATCTTTATCTTGGCCTGACCAACGTGAACCCATCTTTTAGAAGATGCCGCCTAGACGTCAAACGCCGATGCCTACCAATGAGGCAGAACTCCAACAAGTCATCGCTGCTGCCATAGCGCAATACGCCGCCTCGCAAGGAGGACCCAGCGGAAGCAGCTCAAACAACAATGGCAACAACAATCCACCTCATGGTAATACTAAGTCATTAAGACATACCATGATCTAATTGGATATCTCTAGCAAAGATGCTAATGCCATTCATATGTTGTAACGTATGTGCAGGGTGCACCTACAAGCAGTTTCTAGACTGCAAGCCTGTCAACTTTGATGGCACCGGAGGTGCTGTCGCTTTTGTTCGATGGGCCGAGAAGACTGAATCTGTTCTCCGCATGAGCAAATGTGCACCAGACCAGCAAGTCACCTACATTTCTGGGCTATTTCTGGATGGAGCCCTATCTTGGTGGAATTTGCAAGTACAGACACTTGGTGAAGCTGCTGCCTACGCACTAACATGGACCGAACTGAAGGAACTAATGCGTAAGAAGTATTGTTCTCGCGCTGAAATCCAAAGATTGGAAACTGAGTTCTGGCATTTGAAGATGGAAGGTCCGAAGATCGCGGAATATGTTCAGAGGTTTCACGACCTGTCGCATGTGGTACCCGATATGGTCACTCCAGAATTCAAGCGGATTGAACGCTTCATTTGGGGATTAGCTCCTCAAATCATAAGCATGGTGACCTCCTCCTCCAAGCCTGCAACAGCTGCTTGATCAGGAGATATACTTGGTAGAGACGCACCACTGTGAGTTCATGTCCCCCTTTTCTCTTAACTGTTTTCAGTTTTCTAAACTGCGGGGGTGAAATACATGTTACTATGATTACGAATATTTCTTACATGGTATGGTTAGCGTAAGGAGGGTTATTATTTAGATCATGTGAGTGGGTAGGCGGAAACTTGGGACTATTAATCCTCATAGTAGGACCGAGGGGCAGGAGCGGTAGATCTATCTGGGTGTAGCGAGCCCAGCCCCAGGCCCAAACAGTACGGACCTCGGGGTGACTTTGTACCCAACGCATAAATCTGCTAGGTTTGAGTCTTCCTACTTGCACTTCACACATATCAATGGCCTTGCAAACCATTGGTGATCTCTTTTTCCTTATTTGCTACATACCAGGATTTTTATACATACAAAGGTTTATTTACTCACTTACACATGAACTCGCTCAACCTTATTGTTGATTTTTTTAACTTACATGTATTTCAGGGAATTAAAGATCTGGCACGGTATGTTATGTTTTCCCACTGCATATGGGTTTCGAGGTCATCCCGGTTTAGGAAATGTGACTTTTTCCTGGACGAGTCACAAATCTTAAACTGCGTTTTATTCATGTTGATGTTTATGTCTTTCAAAACAATGTTTTATGTTATGGTGTTGTAGTCCCTAAGACAATGTTATGTTACTTTGGTTTTAAAACTTAAATCTATGGATGATCTTGCATGGTTTTATTATCATATAGCTTTGTTATGATTAAGCTATGGTATTAAGAAGTCACACCAAATTAACCACGCTTCCGCAAAGCCAGGGTGTGACATGAGGCATCTGAATGCTTATTAGAACCGGAAACAAATCTAGCCAAGCTTGGGGCCATCTCCAATGCCCATTCTCATCAATAACATCAGTAACCGATGACTTTAAATTGAAACCCGCATTAGCTATAGATCGAGGACTGATAAAGGAGCTAAGAGGACTCATATGGCACCAATTATCACTCCAAACATTAGTTTGCAAACCACTTTTAAGCAAGGACCATATGTGAGGCCGCATAATACCACGAATAGACAATATTTTCCGCCATCCCCAGCTTATGCTCCCTCGACATGGAATTTCCCAGAAACTTCGCCCTTTTAGCTTGTACTCATGAATCCATTTCACCCAAATAGACTCACGTTTAGTAAGAATACTCCAAACATACTTAGCCATTAGCGATTTATTGACATCAGTTATACTCCGAATGCCCAAACCACCTTCATCTTTAGGTAAACACACATCTTTCCAAGCCACTTTCGCTCGAATTCTACCCTCCGATCCCGCATTCCACAAGAATCTACGAATTCTTTTCTCAAGTTCCTTGATAACCCGAGTGGGGATAACAAAGACTGAGGCCCAATAAATATGCAAAGAAGAGAGAACCGAGTTTATAAGCTGCAAACGGCCAGCAAACGATAACGACTTTGTCATCCAATTATCAATCTTCTTGTCCATTCGATCAATAAGGATTTGGCAATCTTTAAACAGAAGCCTTGAAGATATGAGCGGAACCCCCAAATAGCGAACCGGGAATACACCCTCCTGAAACGGCATAATATCCGAGTTTATAATTTCCTGTCTAATAGACTGAGGAACATTGCAAAAGAAAACTGTGCTTTTCACCGGACTAGGAGCCAACCCAGAAATGTTGGTTAACGTTTGAAGAGCCTCCTTGACCTTCCTAACCGAGACAACATCACCATGCACAAAAATGAATAAATCGTCAGCAAACGACACGTTAATTATTTTTTCCTTGGCACAATGAGCATGATACTTGTATGGAGCACTAGCAGCTTTTTGAAGCAGAAGCGAGAGAATCTCCATAATTAACGTGAACAAATAGGGGGACATTGGATCACCCTGACGTAACCCACGTTTGCCTCTAAAATAGCCATGAAGATTGCCATTGATGCTCAAGGAATAAGAAACTGTAGAAACACATGTCATAATCCACCCAATCATTTTCTGATGAAACCCAAAACGAACCAAAATATCTTGCAAAAATGACCAATTCACCGTATCATAAGCTTTTTGGATGTCAATCTTGAAGGCACATCTAGCCGGACCCTTATTAAGGTGATAATTATGCATTAATTCTTGAGTAAGAAGAATATTATCTGAAATCCTCCGACCCGGCACAAAAGCCGATTGGTTAATACTAACAAGAGTTCCCAAGCTGCCTTTTAAACGATCCGTTATTATCTTACTTATGCATTTATGGATCACATTGCAACAAGAAATAGGCCTGTAGTCTAGCACTGAATCCGGGACATCTTTTTTTGGGATCAAAGCAAGAATAGTATGGTTGACCTGAGTTAGAAGCTGACCGTTCTCGAAAAATTGTAACACCGCATCCGTAACTTCATTACCAACATCCCAAGCATGCTTAAAAAATGCCGACGTGTACCCATCAGGCCCCGGGGCCTTGTCATCTCCAATACTGAACATAGCAGTTTTGACTTCCTCCCGAGTAACTTGAGACACCATTTGAACCGCAGCCTCCATACTTAACACATCAATGAAGAGATTATCCAAGTTAACCCTGTCAACCGAAACATCTACCCCCAAAAACTGAGTGTAATGCGAGACCATTGCATCCGCAACCTCATCACCTTCATGGCGATTTCCCATAGTATCCGTAATGCTAAAAATTATAGTTCTAGCATTTCTAGCTTTCACAGAATTATGAAAAAACTTAGTATTTGAGTCTCCCGCCCGAAGCCACTCTACCTTAGATTTCTGTTTCAAAAAACATTCTTCATCATAAGCAGCTGATTGAAAATCTTGAAAGCATTGCGTCTCCAATTGTCGAAGCCTTGCGTCCAACGGGTTTTGATCCACCTGGATCTGAATATCATCCAACTTTTTCCTCAACTCAATCACCCTATTGTGTAAGTTACCTTGGTTGAAAA
Organism: Helianthus tuberosus; assembly: GCA_030545235.1. Classification (NCBI taxonomy): domain Eukaryota; kingdom Viridiplantae; phylum Streptophyta; class Magnoliopsida; order Asterales; family Asteraceae; genus Helianthus; species Helianthus tuberosus. Next base: position 116,952,084 of record CM060452.1, on the reverse strand, counting down.
GAATCTTTCTCAACCTCGGTTTTAAGTTCCTCATTTTCTTCACAACGGAAAGCATAGCGACACCATCCACTGTTTTCATCCACTCATGTTTCACGGAGTCTTTAAATTCTGGTTTTCTAACAATGAAATTCGGGAATTTAAAAGGACGTGGCCGATTACCATAAGAGCATTTCATTTTTAGAATACAAGGAGTATGGTCAGAAACCCTAAACGGGTGGAACATAGCAAAAGCATCAGGAAACTGATCAATAAAAGAAACATTACCCATAATTCTATCAATCTTTTTAAGAAGACCCACTCCACTCTTAGGCTTTTGGCTCCAAGTGTATTGCAAACCATGAGCATGAATATCGAACAATTCAGCATTTTGGACACATTCATTAAATTCACGCATGCCAATAGAATGCCTGGACGCCCCAAACAAAGAATCTTCAACCTTAAGAGCTGAGTTGAAATCTCCCATAACCACCCACGGCTTGTCATGACAGAACACCTTATGCTTGCATAAATCATCCCATAGAATTCTACGATCTAGATACTTATTTTCAGCATACACAAACGAGCAAAACAGAACCTTTCTACTATCCTTAAAAATGACCTGAGTAAGAATAAGTTGATCCGATTGATATAGCACCATAACATCAAACATATTAGGATTTCATCCCAGAATAATTCTCGTGCCCCGGTTACATTGACCACCATTAGAAGTCCAACACCAATCACGGAAAACATACTTACAAATTTTAGCCAGCTTATAAACATCCACATGAGATTCAAGTATCGCACACATGTCTAGTCTATTTTCAGCAACAATAGAACGAACCTCACTTTGTTTCAGGGGCCGGTTCAAGCCCCTAATATTCCATGTCATAATGCTACCCATTTAAACTCGTCAAAGCGGGAGTGCTTGCCCCCTCAGAATCCTTAATTTGCTGATCATTTTTCATGAAGTCTGCCATTTCCATTGGAGTAACCTCCATCACCTCATCATCATCCTTTGGAGATCGTTTAGACTTATCATACGGCTCATCTTCCTTCACAGCTCTATTATCCTCTCCATTTCCATCCTCAGACGCTAGGACATCAAACGAATTAGCTGTTTTAATATGACTAGGACCCGTGCTGTTATCTCTCTCCGTTCCTGATGTGCTCGCACCCAACTTAATGGTCTTTGGCTTGTAAACAAACTTCGATTTCTGTTTCTTATTCCCAGCTCCAAACTTAGCAACCTTTCTTTTAACTGTGATGAACCCTTCCTCATCCACCGTAACTTGTTTCGGATTGGCAGTAACATTTTTTGGACAGTTTTGGTCATTATGACCAAAGATGCAACATGCTGCACATCGGTGCGGCTTCCATTCATACTCAACCGTTACTTTCTCCATGATAAAGCCATCATCATCAAGTTTCGGAATGGCCACAACTATTTGATCCTTAAGAACATCATCTGCACTAACTTCTATCAAGGCCCAAGCAAAGCTGCTCCTGCCCCAGCTATCAGCACACATATCCGCTGTGTAGCTATCCAATCTTTTAGGAATCACAATCTTTGACGCCAATAAACTCAAACCATCATCCGTATAGATAGATATAGGAACATTATGAAGCTTAATCCATATAGGAACCGACTTTATTCCCTCCTTTTTCATGCTGATCGAAGGCGACCATACATTTAGAAATAAAGGGATTTTACGTATTAGCCACGGCCCACCCTCCAGCACTTTATTCATTCCTTCCTTTGTGTCAAATTTGAAAAAGAAAAAGCCTTCAGCATTCATCATTATTTTAACAAACCCAAATTTCGACCAAACATTTTTAACATAATATTCCACAACCGGAAAAGGCAATCTATTCCCTAGAAAGTAACCAAATAAGACATTGTTAAACCTGTCTTGAACCGTTTTAACTACCTCCCTCGGTATGACAATATCAGCTTCTTGGTGAGTCTCCATCGGGTCCAACTTCCTGAAGTTAACTTCACGTTTAGAATTAGGATTCTTCATTACCTTTTGAGCATAAGACACCTGGTCATCCTGTTGTTTATCCGCATAAACGTTCTCCACAGGAACAGTTATTTTTTGCAACTTATCAATCACATTCAATACCCGCGGCTCCTTCTGATTGTTCGTCACAACTCCACGACGAGGCATCAACGGATTGCCATCAATATTCAACGGTTTACCAAATAATGACGATTTCTCACGTAACTCCTGGACACCCGACGGCTGAGAACCCTTCGAAGTAATAAATACATCTCCATGCAGCTTTTCAGAAAAATACTGAAACCCTAAATCCTCCAAACCCCTTTCTTTATTTCTCTCCATGCACAATTAAACGAACATAAACCCTAACACACCCAGACGACAAAACCATGCAGCTCTATACACCAGAAAAACGTAAACCCTAATCCTTGAACCCCTAGAATCAATCTTCCACCCTTAACTGATTAAATCAGAGTATCAATCTAGCTAAATTAAACTCAGTTAACCGCGATCGATGACAACCAAGTTAATAAGTCAGGGTTTCGAACCAAACACTAAGGCGGAGATTGAACCAGAACAAGAAAAAAACCCTAATTTTAGATTGATCACAATTGCTAACGAGTTCGTTATAAAGTTTTGAAAGATCAAAACTTTAATCACAGACTGTTATACAAAAGATCACAAAGAAAAATCTAAGGTTAGATGAAGAACATGAAATCTCCCCAAGGAGAGAGAGAGAAAGGGATTATTAACTCGTGAAATCCATGCCCTACTTTTGGGTCATTCAGGGACTAAAAGCGTCAAAAAGTGCACAAGTTTGCATTTTCGCGCATAACTTACATTCTGAATACATCCGGACATCCAAAAAATTTATGTAATCACTAAAATATTATGTTTTAGTGATTGGCTTGTCAAAAATCCATTCGTCGCGCAATTTGGACCGTTTTCGCGTCCGTTACGACCTCCGTCGTAATTAACCGAACAACGCAACCGTACGGCCAAACGAATAGACATCCGACATATTTTTTAGCATATTTTAAGTTCCCTATACTTTAACTTCATATTTGAGCCTTTAAGTGAGGTTAACAGGGCTTAAACGTGTCAAAACGCATCAAAAATCAAGTTCGGAGTCCCAGGGGCATGTTCTGCCATTTATGAAACATGCTGACCTGCACAAGGCTTACGGACCCGTAAGCACAAAGCCATACGGTCCGTAAGGACCCCCCAGAACATCAGAAAGTTTTTTAACACCTGTTTACAGTTGTTAACCACTCTTAACCCACATGCAAATGGTATTTCTGAAACTATGGGCTTAATCTAGGGGCTCCAATGGTTTTGTAAAACCATGGGCACACATGGAGGGTTGAGATCGAAGCACGGGAATCGAGAAACGATCCTAACAGTTCTTGTTTTCCTATAAATACCCCCTCCATGTTGCACTTCAAACCCACACCTTTGAATCTGAATTTGTTCTCTAAGTTGATGTGTTTATCACTTCATACCTGAGAATATTCGGATCAAAACTTCCGTTCTTGGACCCGTTGTAAGTCCTCTTTCGTTCTTTTAGCGTTTTCTGCGTTGACCAGTTTATGGTCAACATGAAGTTCGGTTGTGTCACACCCCCAAAATCCACACGCGGAGTATCACCGCTTGGAGGCGTGACATGACCAGGATCGAGCCACCAATCATATTGAACAACGTATTTTAGTAAATAAAACCAATCACAATACAATTGGTGACCAAAAGGAAGTTAACCAAGTTCAATTTAAACAGCGGAAGCATAAGACGTTAAACCAAAACATAAGTTTGTAGTTCATAAGTTTAAAGACCCCAAACATAAGTTTCATAAGTTCATAACGTTTATTTATTAGTTCGCATTCACAACGACCACCTCCATGTGCAAGCTCCACAGCATCTAACGACCTGCAAGGCATGTAACAACTAGTCAACAACAAAGTTGAGTGAGTTCACGTTTGGTTGTTTAGTTAATGAGTTCGTATCAGAAATCGGAAGTTCGTTTCGTAACCATGTATTACCCATTATCCTTGATTCCCAAACCTTTACGATATTTAGTGGGGGCTTCCCATTATGTATGTTACTAGACTAGGCGTATCCATAAGTGTCCTTCCCAATCCGAGGACGGTGTTAAGTATGAGTGTACGTAGGTTTTACGTGCGTGCCCTTCTCATCCGAGGACAGTAGTAAGTGTGAGTGTACGTAGGTTTTACGTACGTGCCCTTCTCAATCCGAGGACAGTAGTAGGTATGAATGTACGTAGGTTTTACGTACGTGCCCTTCTCAATCCGAGGACAGTAGTAAGTGTGAGTGTACGTAGGTTTTACGTACGTGCCCTTCTCAATCCGAGGACAGTAGTAGGTAGTCTAGTAGTATTGATAATATAAATAGTTATTCAATCCCATTCCCAACCACCGGGAATTCCCATGCCTTAGTAAGGGTGTGAACTCACCTCGGTTTGCTCGGTTAGACTCTCAGATATAGCTAACAGTCAAGGTCGGTCAATCACGTCCTAGTATGATTTACCAGTTAGTTATTTAGTGATTTTCAAATAGAGCACAAAGTTCCTACACGTATCTATCACATAACATGCATCACTTTAACGGTTTATGCCCATCCAAGTTCCCCATCCATTCCCCACTCATAAGCAAACATATGATAGTGCACGTAACACATATAACATGTTAGATCATTCACCGATAGCATACTCGACATTTAGACACGCAAGTCACAACTTATGTCAATTCAGCATTAATATTCAAAACCGGCTGTTTTCAGACATTTAAATAAAATAGTTAAATTATTCCAAAAATTCTCAAATTTTTACAGAATGTCTTAAACGTTCCAAATTTTATTGTGTAAAAATATCAGGGTCCTATTCATTACCAATATTTTATAAAAATTCATATTCCGGACTGAACTCAGATTTATGTATTTCTGACCACAGTCCACGGAACAATTTATTAAAAATTCATCGAGTGTCTGATTTACGAAATTCCAATGGGGTAATTACAAATGCATCGGTTGTCATCTACTGTACAAATTTCATGGTCCGATTCATCACAAAACTCAGGTTATGACTGAAAGTATGACACCCATTTATTGCTGTCAAAATTCAGCTTAAGTTGCTGTTACAAATTAACACTTTAAAAATAGTAAACGGAGTCTAAAAATTACGATTCCGGTGCCATTAGAACCGTATTTCATAATAACATATTTTAGATTCAAAATATCGGTTTTTCGTTGACTTTAAGGCCTGTTTACAGCCTGCTAAAGGCGGCTGAAAATACACATCAGCAAGCTGTTATCAGTCTAAAGGCTACTAAAACGCACACATATGATTACCATTCATTCTAATAATGATTTACAACAGGTTATAAGTTATTTACAGCAGACTAATACTCATATATTTCAGATTCATCTTGTATTACCATGTTTCATCATTATTTACTCTTTAACCAACAAGTTCATTACTCTAGCAAGACTTTTTAGTTTGTGATCTTTAGTGTTCTTAACTTTAATCATCAAATCACCTATTAACCACTTAAATAACATGAAGAATGAATGGATCTAAGTTCTTACCACTAGCACAAGGCTAGGAGGGTTCGAGTGTAGAAAAGTGGTGGTTAAAAGCGAATGGAGAAGGTCCTTCAACTTCCGAGAGCACCAAACTTCGTTGTATGAACTCTAACACCCTTGTATGCTTATAGAATGGATGAAGGTTGAATGGAAATGGTGATGCATATGTAAGAGGGTGTGGCCATGAGTGGGTAAAGGAAGAAGGAAGAATATGAAGGTGTTGGTGAATATGAAATATTATGAGGTCTAATGGTTTATATATTTGTTCATCCAACAACTAATTAACTATTGGGCAATATGTTCCCAAAAGATTAGACAAACTCCTTTAAAATAATTGAAACAAATCAAGGTGGGGGATTCCCTTCATAACCGTAGGTATGGGGGTGGGGGATCTTAGTTGGCATGTAAATGGTAGTTAAGGAATTTAGTTGGGATTTAAGTGACTAAGTTAGTGTTCTATGTGTATAATTTAATATATAGTGTGTTAGGGTGTTCGGGGATCCTAACTAGCTTAGAAAAATAAAAACAATGTGTTTGTCAATATTTTTGTGTTCCGGGTAAAATCCGGTTGTTCGGTTCGATACTGTTTCGTTAAACTTCTTAATTAATTCGTAACGTGTCCTATGTATATATTTTTGTAACGTTTTTAATTTCTAACACTTAGGAAATCATAACGGACTATTTAATGACTTTTCTATAATTTATTTGTTCGTTAACAAACACGTGTAAGCATATCACAGATATCAGAAAGCAGTTACGTAATTCCACACAGTCGTCAAGCACATTAATTATTATTAATAAATTGTACGGAACACATGGAATTATGAGGGTTGTCACAGGTTGAACTTCGCAACGTGAGCGTAATCACGATGGCTATAGTCCCTTGTGACTATGCCTACTGATTACCACGTTGTCTAGGCTTAGTGACGAGTCGTAGTTTCGGCCAAAATGCGTGTACTTGCGTATTTTGTAACCAAACTACTTTTATGGTATCAAAACCGTTTGTTTTGATACCAAACTTGTTTTCTAACTTAGTTAAGCATGTTTTAACATGCTTAGCTCGTCACTTTTAGTTTAGTGCTTATATAGGGTCGTAAGGTAAGCGAAGAAACCCTAATGCTCTCTCTCTAGCTTGGCGATTTGTTCTTCATGAATCCTCAGATATTTTTCGTGATTGCTTGTATAACAGTCTGTGATTAGGGATTGATTATTAATCTCTATAACGAACTCGTTAGCAAGCTTGATCGATTTTAATCTAGGGTTTTTTTTTATTTCTTTCTGGTCATTCGCCTCCTTGTTTTGTGTTTTCCTTTCGTCTTGTATAGTTTATTTGGATTGTCGATCCTACTCTTTAGGTTACTGATTATCCAGGTCTACTATATGATTCGAAGGATGCATGGAATAGGGTTTTGCTAGAATTAGGGTTTTACTTTTTTCTTACGGTTTGCTTTCTTGTTGAGGATCTGGTTTCGGCTGGTGTAGTTGGTGCATGGTTTTCTTGTTTGCTGGTGTTTGGAGAGAGTTGATTATTTCACTATGGATGATCGTTCTAAACCTGATAATTCTGTACTGGGAGATCGTGGTAAGCCGCCATTACCGTACAAAGGGCTTGCCAGTCGTATTGTCAACATTGATGGTAATCCGGTTCTACCCAGGTGAGGATCGATACAAGTACCTCAGCAGGAGTCGAAAAAGTTTAATGTTATTGACGAATTAACTAAGATCACAACTCCGGTCTCTTTATCGGAATGTGAGGTTGTGGTGACAGTTTTGGCAGGAGATAGCAAAACACAAGGAACTCAGCAGGTTAATGAAACTATTCCTAAGCCTATGTCATATGCTGAATCGGTAAGTGCTCAGAATGTAAAGAAAATTAATTTTCGTTCCTTGGCTAGTTCCGTAGTGCAAGATGGGTGTGATATTGTGTTGCCGAGGGAGTCTGTCCGTATGGTGCAAGATAAGCTGGCTAACACCCTTTATGGGTACTTTCTAGGAGATCGTGTGGCCTTCCCAGTGGTCGATTATTTTGTGCGTGTGAACTGGAAAAAATATGGATTACAGAAAACTATGATGAATGCGAACGGTTTTTTCTTCTTCAAATTTAAAGATGAAACTGGTATGTCGAATGTTCTTAAGGATGGGCCATGGATAGTTCGGTCACAACCTTTGTTTCTTAATAATTGGACCCCAACTACTAAACTGGAAAAGAAGGAGGTTAAGAAGGTACAATTATGGGTTAAAATTCATGAAGTGCCTATTGCGGCCTACACGGAAGATGGTCTTAGCCTGATTGCAACAACTATTGGGGAACCAAAGATGCTGGATCAGTTTACTACGTCTATGTGTGTAGACTCATGGGGTAGGAGTAGCTATGCTAGAGCCCTAATTGAAATATCGGCTGACAAAGATTTTCGGGAGGAGATTACTATGGCCATTCCTGAATCTGAAGGGGAGGGTTTTATTAAAGAAACGATGTATGTGGAGTATGAATGGAGTCCACATCGGTGTGCGACTTGTTGTGTCTTTGGTCACAATATTGATGCTTGTCCGAAACAACCGATGAAACCAATCAAGCCTTTGCATGAAGAGCAAAATCGAAATGCTCCTAAAAAACGACCAACAAAAAAGATGCATGTGGTGGATCACGATGGGTACACAGAAGTCTATGGTAAGAAAGCTGCTAAAAAGGTTGGAATTCCTGTCAATACCCAAAAATCCAGATTTGAATATCGTCCGGTAGGACCGAAACCAAAGGGAGATAGTAACAAGGCTTCGAGTTCGAACAGTAACAGATCGAATAACCCATTTGATATTCTTAATGAAGTGGATGATGACTCGGGTGCCAGAACCAAGAATTCGGGTATGGGCAATGAGGATACTGATGACGATGTAGAAGAAGTGTATAATGAAACGGATAGTTTTTTGACGGAAGGTACTCTTAATATCAAAAGCAAAGGGGCAAGCACTCCTCCTCCGATAGTTAACAATGGTTAGTATCGCATCATGGAATATTAGGGGGTTGAACCGCCCTCTCAAACAGAAGGAGGTTCGTCAGGCAGTCAGAGAGTTTAATTTGAGCTTGTGTGTGATTTTGGAGTCTCATGTGGATGTTGGTAATTTGGGTAAAGTTTGTAATTCCGTGTTTCGCTCGTGGGATTGGAGTTCTAATGGAGGGTGTTGTGACAAAGGCACGAGAATTATTATCGGATGGAACCCGGCTATTTTTGATGTGATGATTTTGTCGCAGTCTCCTCAGGTTATGCATATTCAGCTAGTTTTTAAAATTGATAAAAGAATGGTGTTTTGCTCCTTCGTTTATGCTGATAACTATTATGTTTCTCGTAAAGAATTATGGCATAATTTGTCCTTGCACAAAGTTCTGGTTGGGAATAAACCTTGGTGTATCATGAGTGATTTTAACACGGCTTTGAACATTGAAGATAATTCTATGGGATCGTCGTCGGTCTCTATTGGCATGAGAGATTTTCAAGAGTGCGTGGATGATATTGAGGTTGTTGATATTAATCGTATGGGGATCCACTATCCTTGGAGTCAAAAGCCGAAAAATGGGATAGGCCTTATGAAGAAAATTGATCGAATCATGGGAAACACTCCCTTTGTTGCTGAATACTCTCTATTGCTTTTTTCAAGCCTTACAGACTTTCCGACCATTGTCCGTGTATCTTATCTTTTCCGGAAGCTGGTAGAGTGAAGCCGAGATCGTTCAAGTTTCCTAATTTTTTGGTTTACAAACCAGAATTTGTGGGAATTGTTAAAAATATTTGGGATTCTAGTGTGAGCGGAGTTCATCAGTTCCGATTGGTGAAGAAACTTCGGTTACTTAAGCATCCGATTCGCTCTTTGTTGTTCAAACAAGGCAATCTTCACAAGAAAGTGGAAGGATTTCGATTGAAACTGGACGACATTCAGCAACGTATTGACCGAGAACCGAGTAATGTCGAGCTCCGTGTGGCTGAAAAGGAGGCTAGCCGTGATCTCCTAGAAGCTTCGCTGGACGAGGAGCGTTTTCTGAAACAGAAGTCAAAGGTTGATTGGCTGAGGGCGGGGGATTCAAACTCTGCTTTTTTTCCATTCTTCTCTTAAAATCAGAAATCATTGCAGCCGTATAGATGTGATTAAAGGTTCGGATGGAAATCTCTATGAAGGTGATGCGGTTTTTCAAGCTTTTGTTAATCATTATCAGAATTTTTTCGGTAATCAAGGGGATATTTCTCTCTCTCCGGATCCAGATTTATTTTCTAAAGTCATTGATCCTCAAAAAGCTTCTCATATGATACGACATGTGACTGTGGAGGAGGTAAAAAAAGCAATGTTTTCTATTGGCATTGACAAAGCTCCTGGTCCGGATGGCTATACAGCCGCTTTCTTTAAGAGTGCTTGGCCTATTGTAGGTAATGATGTTACTTGTGCCATCTTGGATTTTTTTGAAACAGGTAATCTTCTTCGGGAATTGAATCACACCACTATTGTTCTTATTCCGAAGGTGACTACTCCTGCGACTGTTATTGATTATCGGCCAATTGCTTGTTGTAACGTTCTATACAAGTGTATAAGCAAGATTGTTATGTCACTCCTGCGACTGTTTGGACTCAAGACAGGATTATGAGGTGGAATCATGTAGTTACGGGCTCTATGAATCTAGATCAGAAACAGTTAAATCCAACAAAACAAGACACACTTTTATGGAAGGATGGTAATGAGTTAAGCGAATTCTCTTCGTCGAGTGTTTGGCATTCGGTTCGATACAAGGAGCCGGAAGTTAACTGGTGCAATATTGTTTGGTTCTCCCAGTGTATCCCTCGGCATGCTTTTATGATGTGGTTGGTCATGAAAGGTAAACTTTTAACTCAAGACAAAATTCTGAAGTGGGATATTGCAAGGCGGAAAAATATGAATATGATGTGTTGTCTTTTGTGCTATGAGAACTTTGATTCTCATCCTCACCTATTCTTGGAATGTAAGTTTTCGTCTCAAGTTTGGCATATAGTGAGGCAAAAAGTGGGTATGGCATCGGTTAACCCGAAATGGAGGGACATTGTTGATTGGTTACTAGCTCATGCTCGGTCAAAATCGGTGGTGGTTTATGTTGCTAAGCTTCTAGTAGCAGCTACTTCTTATTTTATATGGTAAGAGAGGAATAACCGGTTATTCAAAAATCAGCTGAGACCCCCGGAAATGGTTAGTGAAGTTATTTTAAAGACAGTAAGATACAAGCTTATGGGAGCAAAGTTAAAGAATACTGCAAATGTGCGGAAGCTGCTTGAAGATTGGGAAATTGGTGGGGAAGTCGGTCATGATGATGGAGGCTGAGTAGGGTGTTTTTTCGTGATTTTGGTGTTTCTAGATATTAGTCTAGTAGTCTCTATGTTTGTTTTTTCTGGTTCTTTTGGTTTGATGTTTGTTTTACTTTCTTGGGGCCTGTCCCATGATTGAACTAGTGTAGGCTCTCTACACTACTTGTTTTATTTGGTTGTGAATATATAGAATCACTGGGGTAACCCTTTACCCAAAAAAAAAATAGGGTCGTAAGGTAAGCGATCTAAACAATCGCTTATACTTTCGAACCCGACCCGTTTGGTCGATCTTTAGGATCCGACCAAATACATTAGGTGACCATAGTTGTATAGGGAATAACCTTCCGAGGTTATACCTTATAGTCACGACGTTTAGTTAGTTGTATGATAGGTAGTTTATATGCCTTAGGTAAATTACCAAAATGCCACGCCAAAATTCATTTTAAGCATATATAACATAATTTTTGATATCAAAACTATATATTAGACATGTTAAGGCATATTTTACTTATCATAGGACTAGTTAGGCATTCCGAACACGTTTTACGCGAACGACGCGTTAAAGTAGCATAAGCTACCTAAACGGGGGTGACTAGGGTTTATTCTTAATCTGATCTGAACGGCGAATCAGTATTACATCAGATTAGGGTTCACAAGGTCCTGCGCTTGTTGCGGCTGTTTAATCATTGCAAAATCGGCTATATTCAGGTTTTGTCACGGCTGCTAGGGTTTGCCAGTTTCTTTTTGGGTTCAGCCGTCACTCCCTTTCTGATTGATCAGATTAGGGTTTAATGGATGAACAAACGAAAATTGGTGGAAAGCCACCACTGTCGTTTAAAGAAATTGCTGATCGTATTCTTGATGTTGATGGGAACAATATAAAGCCAAAACGTGGTATAAATATCATTGATGAACTCACAAAGGTCACATCTCCGGTGGTAATATCGGCTGCTGAGCGACCAGATCAATGTTGGGATTATCCCAAGATGGGATGTTCACCATCAACAGGTTTCAATGGAATGAATTTCTCGGCTGCTCAAGGTAAAGCACGAACTTCGGGGCTTGCAGATCCTGTTTCCTTCGCTAACATTGTAAAGAACACAAAGGAGAAGGTTAGAGTGAATTTTCGGGCGATGGAATCTGCCGAGAAAGTTGATGGTGCTGATGTTGTTATTCCATTGTCGTCGGTTCAACAAGTTACTCATAGGTATGCAAACACTTTGTTTGGATATTTTCTGGGTAAACGGTTGGCATTTCCTGTGGTCGATTACTTTGCTAAAAACAACTGGGCTAAATATGGTCTTTCCAGGCTCATGATGAATGCAAACGGGTTATTTTTCTTTAAGTTTACTACTAAGGAAGGGATGAATCAAATGCTAGAGGATGGGCCTTGGCTAATTAGAAGTGTTCCCATAATTTTGAAGGAGTGGTCGCCCTCTATCAAGATGGAAAAAGAGGACATTAAAGTGGTTCCAGTTTGGGTTAAGATGCATGATGTGCCGTTAGCGGCATTTACCGAGGATGGGCTTAGCTTGGTTGCCTCTATGATTGGGATACCTAAGATGTTGGATACGTATACTGCCTTGATGTGTGCTGAATCTTGGGGAAGGAGCAACTATGCTAGAGCGCTTATTGAAGTGCAAGCGGGGGCTGAGTTAAAAAAGAGTGTTACTGTTGCTATCCCATCTATGGATGGTAGTGGGTATTCAAAGGTGGAGGTCAAGATTGAATATGATTGGGAGCCTCTAAGGTGCTCCTCTTGCTGTGTGTTTGGTCATGATGACAGCTCATGCCCAAAGAACCCACAGGTAATTTCTAGTGGGGATGCTGAAAAGAATAATGATGAGTTTCAGGTTGTAGAGGTCAAGAAGAAGAAAGTGAACAACCAAGGCATCCATATGAAAAATCAGAAGCCTAAGTTAGTTTACAGGCCAGTTGTCAACCCTAAACCAAAATCGTCCTCAAAGAGTCCGATGCAGAATCAGGTTTCAACGTCTAACCCGTTTGACATTCTGAAGGATGATACTGGTAATCAGGGAGGTACCACTGTGGGTCCAGTGGAGAAGAAACCGTCGAGTGACAGGCATGACTTGGATGAGGAGGAGGTTGAAGAAGTCTACAATGAAACTAGTGAATTTATGACATCGGGTACTCATCCTTTTTCTTCGAAAGCAGGGGCAAGCACCTCTTCTACCAAGTTCTCTAATGGATAGGCTGTCTGCTTTTCGTCTGAAGGGGCTGCTGTTTTGTGGCTACTTTATATTTGATGATGGTGGTTGAGGATTATGTTTTGTGGTTTGCAATGTTTTGTCTACTAGATGTCTTGTCATGATGTATAGTAGACTAGGTTATGGGGTGTTATAGGTCTTTGGTTTTTGTTTTGATTTACATATATGGGGCATGTCCTGTATATGAACTAGTGTGGAACACATCCTCACTACTTGTTCTTAATTGCGGTTGCATTTTAATAGAATCACCGGGGTAACCCTTTACCCAAAAAAAAAAAACTACCTAAACGGGTCATAATGGGTCGTAAGCACTTAGGTTAGGTTTCGTTTTAGAATGTAGGCTTTGTTGAACCATACTACATGAGTTCTAATGCTCATTTGGTTTAGGAAACCACATTTTATCCGATCCTCCGATTTAGGTCCGTTTATTAACATAGTTACCTATATTAGGTGCTGTTTGATTCTGTGATCTTCTAGCATTGCTTGGTGGTTATCTAAAGACTATTAAGCAATCTCAAGTGAGTACATAGACCCCTCTTTTACTGTTTTCAAACTGTTTTGGGGTGAAACACATGTGCCTACTTTTATTACTTTCATGCTTTCCTGTTTTCACATCATATACTTGCTATGTTCATTAGTACACTTATAGTACATTGTTTTACTTTACATTTCTGCTATGTATGTTGACTGAGCATGCTAGCACATTGATTTACATGAATTTTCTGCTTTGTATGTTAACTTAGCATACTTAGTACATTGTTTTACATTACATTTTGTTGCATATGCTCATCCAGCATATGAACACATTATATTACATTTTGAACCGTTTGTAACTATTTGACTATGTGAACCGTTGTAACCATTTGACTATGTGAACCGTTGTAACCATTTGATTATGTGAACCGTTTGTAACTGTTGAACCGTGTGAACCGTATTTGACCATACATAACCATTTCTACGATTGTTAAACATTTCATCTTGGTGGCTGTTTGGGTACGTGATTTAAGTAACGAGGCGACGTGTAATACGATAAAAACATGGTGGATACGCCGCTGGTACTTCCTATATATAAGTGCTTTTATGGTATTACATATCGTAGCGTTATTTAAACCATTTCAGTTTAGACATATTACATCTACAATACAATTTTCACATAAACATCGTTTTACAAATAACTTAACTTATACAGACTCATTTTACTTGGTTATTCACTTAACCATACATTGTTCTTTTATACATATATATCATTTGGTTTATTTATCACTTTTCAAATGATTTATGAAAGGAACCACTCAACAAGATTCATGGCTACTTTTATTAAACAGTTTCTTTAAACGCAAGTCATGAATCCTGTTTTCACAAAACCTATGTATCTCACAGGCATTTTTATGCTGACGTACCTATTTTCACATGTGTTTTTAGGAGCTGTTGCATAGGATGATCGAGACACACTTAGGCGGGCCTGTGCCTTAGTGACTTAAAACGAAGCAAGAACTAGTTAATTTATGTTATGTACTCTTAATGACAACAACAAAACATGAGGACCAAAATCTGGTTGCAGAGAAATAGTTATAAAATGCAATAATAAGCGTATTTACTTTTCTGATTCCACTAAGGGTGTAGGGAGTAATACTCAGTGAGTTTATGACCAGAGGTTAGAGGCGATTATGGCGATTTCCATTGAAACCCTAGTTCTTGTCCTTCAACCTTAATTTTGATTAATTTGGGTTAGGTATTGGGGTGTTGTCGATCCTTCTGAGTAAGGTTTCTAGACTTCAATCCTGGTTTCTAATCTTGTGCAGTCAGAGTTAGGGTTTTTCGTTTCGTTTGTTTTCATCTAGGGTTTCTTCTGCCTTGTTGCCGTGAGTTTTTTTATTTGTGTTGATCTTTCCTGTTTGTTGCTTTACGTTGCATGTTTCTGTCGTCTAGGGTTTTTTCAATATTCTTCCATGGAAAGAAATCGTGATATGGGTTTGGAGGATTTAGGGTTTCAGTCTTTTTCAGAAAGAATGCATGAGGATATTTTCATTACTTCTAAGGGTTCTATGAGTGTGCATGATATGCGTGATAAACCTAGCCTGTTTAACAACCCTTTGAAGATTGATGGGAACCCGTTGCTGCCGCGTCGAGGTGTAGTGCAGAAAGATCCTAGGGTTATTAATATTATTGATGAATTGCAAAAAGTTACGGTACAAGTTCCGCCGTTAACAAGCACTCCGGATAGTCAGGTTAATCAGCATGGGCCGCCTTCGGAACCAGTGTCTTATGCGGAGAAACTTCAGTCCTCGGTCCCTAATAAGAGGGAAGTCAACTTCAGACTTATGAAGCCGTTAGAAACCAGGGAAGACGCTGATCTAGTTATTCCGAAAGAGGTCGTTAAGCAGGTACAAGATAAATTTGAGAATGTGCTTTATGGTTATTTTCGAGGAAGTCGTTTACCATTCCCTGTAGTAGAATACTATGCAAAGAATGTGTGGGCAAAGTTTGGATTTCAAAAGCTAATGTTGAACTCGGCTGGCTTCTGTCACACCCCGACCGCGTAAAACAACAAATCGCGGCGGAAACATCGGGGCGTGTTGCAACAGAATTAATGTTTCATAACCATGGATACCAAAAAGTGTTTCGTTTTATTAAACATTGAATATTACATTGTCTGGAAATCTAAATACACAAATTAAACATAGTCTATCATTGTTATTGAGTCACTAAGGCCTTGTCCAGTCCTATGTGAGCATGCATCCTATCAATCGATATCTTTCAACAATACCTGAAACATATGTGAAAACGAGGTCAGCAAAGAAATGCTGGCGAGTACATAGGTTTTGTGAAAATAAGATTCATGACTTCTGTTTTAAGAAAATGTTTAGTCATGAACCTTGTAATTTGCTTTGTCTTTGTAAATCATTTGAAAAATAATAAGTTCAAGTGATATGTATAAATAAGAGAATAATGCATGATTAAATGAATAACCATGTAAAATGAGTTTGTATAAGATAAGTTGTTTGTAAATAATTGTCTTGTGAAAAGTATGTTACTTGTATAAAATGTTCTATGTCTCAAACTGAAATGATTCAAATAACGCTACACTATGTAATACCATACAAACACTTATATATAGGAAGTACCAGCGGCGTATCCACCATGCTTGTATCATATTCCACACGCATTGTTACTTAATCACTTAGTCAAACCAAACCACCAAAGTAATGTTCATGCCCAATGTAAATCATGTAATATGTATAACCAAAACCCAATCGTATATCGCTTTGAAGCCAATCGTTTACCCAATCGTTAAATTCGTTTTAGGTCGTGAAACTACTTAAATGGTCGTCTCGCTAATAACATTCAAACCTTCTTGACTCGCATTAATAAACCCTTACCAAAGGATAGATTAACAATTCGCATTAATAAACCCTTACCAAAGGATAGATTAACAACTCGCATTAATAAACCCTTACCAAAGAGTAAATTAACAATTACAGATTCAGTCGCTACCCACAACACCCACACATAACTACGGGTGTAGTAAATAACGGGACTTGTCAGATCCTATGGTACCATAACCTAATACTGGTCGGCTTGATCATTGCTAATGAATGTCATTTGTTATGTAACCCAACCAACAAGTTTGTTCACTTTATTGAAATCGTTATTAGTTTTGTATAAATCGTCTTAATCGTTTTTGAAACCATCGTTATAACATCGAAAATCGTTTTGATACCATCGTTAAAACCTTGAAAACATTTAGCACATATGAGTCACCCCAAAACAATTGAAAGCAGTAAAATAGGGGAATAATGTACTCGCCTGAGGATGCTTAGAGGTCTTGAACAACAACCAAACAAAGCTAGAGAGAGCACGGAATCAGTCGACAATCTAAAACTATATAAATAAACCGGACTTAAATCGGGAGATCGGATAGGATGAGGCTTGGTAAACCAAATGAGTATTGGAACTCATATGATATGGTTTAACAAGGCCTACATACTACAATGAAACCAAACCTAAGTGCTTTCGACCCATCGCGACCCATTAAGGTAGCTTATGCTACTTTAACGCGCCGTGTGCGTGAAACGCGTTCGGACCGCCTAACTAGTCCTATGACAAGTAGAATATGCCTAAACATGTTACATAATTAGTTATGTGACAAAGGTTTAGGTTACATATGCTTAATTACCAATTATACATGAAAAGGGTATTTTGGTAATTTACCTAAGGCATATAAACTACCTATCATACAACTACTCAAACGATGTGACCATAGGGTATAACCTCGGAAGGTTATTCCCTACCTACTATGGTCACCTAATGTATTTGGTCGGATCCTAATGATCGACCAAATGGGTCGGGTTCGAGGTATAAGCGATTTATTAGATCGCTTACCCTACGACCCTAGACAACGTGGTAATCAGTAGGCATAGTCCCAAGGGACTATAACCAACGTGATTACACTCACGTTGCGAAGTTCAAATGAACTTCGCATTGACCATAACTGGTCAATGTAGAAAGTCAAACAAAGTTTGACTTTCAGACTCGAAAAGCAATAAAAGAACGAAAGAATACTTACGAAGGGTCCCCGAATGCTAATTTCGATCCGAGAATCTCAGGTATGAAACAATGGTTTCAACTTAGAGTTTCTAAGATCAAAATTCTAGTGATTATGAAGCATGGGGGGTGGGGTATTTATAGTAAAAGGTCCACCGTTAAGATCGTTTCTTGGAAACCGTGCTTTGATCTTGGCCTTACACCTCAAGATAATGGTTTTACAAAACCATGTGAGCCCATGGTATTTCCCAAAACCATGTGCACATTAAAACAGCCCCTAGTATTGCCCAAAACCATGTGCAAAGGTGGTATAGACCAGATTCAATGTTTCTTCACAGAAAGTTTCAAAAATGGCAGATTTGGTCCCTGTAGTGTAATAAGGCCTTTTCCGACGCGTTTAAGGCCCGTTAACCCCATTTCAAAGCTCTAAAATGAAGTTAAAGTAAAGGGAACTTAAAATGTTCTCAAAAATATCTCAGATGTCGGTTCGTTTAGCCGTACAGTTGCGTTGTTCGGCTAATTACTACAGAATGCGCATAAGCGCGAAAAACGATCCAAATGACGCGACGAATGGATTTTTCTTAAGCCAAACACTAAAGCATAATATAGTCATGCTTACATAAATTTTTGGATGTCCGGATGTATTCAGAACGTAAGTTATGCGCGAAAGTGCAAACTTGTGCACTTTTTGTCAACTTTAGTCCCTGTAAGCGATTTAACTTGATTTTGCCATACCAAAGCCTTCAAAACTTATTTCTAAGTTATGTAAAGGTTATTTAAGGTATGTTAAGCCTATGTCACTATTCCGGAGTGTTTGTTGCATTAAACTGGTTATATTTACGCATCGGTGCGCGTATAACCTTCCAGAAAGCGATTTAGAGTTGAAATTGAACAAGAATTGATATGTGCAAATGATACACATATTTTTACAAATCCCAAGTATGAAATATAATATTTCATTGGTTTGGTATTTGTTTGATGGCCGTGGAGGCACAGGTGTTACAGTCTCCCCTACTTTAGGAAATTTCGTCCCGAAATTTATTTAGAGGAAACTTGTGAGAGTTTAAAACATGAAGTTGAAAAGACCGAACAACATTGGTTAGGGTTCTGAACTTCTAGTAACTTTAATAACATCATGCTTGCAATGTAAGAGGGATACTTATATACAAGTATATGAAGCATCATTGGTGCGTCCACCGTGCCTCCATTACATTGTTATCATTTTATTATTGTTGTCACTATCGGTTCTTACACATAGTAAACCTTACTGGGTTTCTGTGCACTAAATTTCATAATTATGTACGCGTCCATAATTAGACAATTCCTTGCACAGTTTACACAGTCTATTTTATAATGTGTAGGGTAAAACCAAATGAACAATCCTGTGATGCGTGTAACTAGACCGCCATAGAGTCCTTTTAATTAAATCAATAAATGATCTAAATAGACTATCAAGGAGTCTGTTCAGCTACATCACTAGATGTCGTTCTTTAACCAAATTGTGAATCAATCTTTTAGACTAGACCACTCAAGGGTCTATCATCGAATCCTGGAATGGTACTATATAACCCAAGGGTCTTAACTACCACGTAGAAGCCCATAAGGATTTAAGGTAGTACCTTTTTAATATCCTACTATGAATCCCTCATATGAAGATATAAAAGATTCTATGAGGATTTGAAAATCGTTTACCACACAAAAACATAGAGGAGAACACATAAACACATATCAAATAATCGCATAATCATATATTCGCATAATTGTTTAAATTGACCTTTAAATTTGTTATCTTTGGACACGGGTATTTAATGCATACAAGGAATCAATTCTTAATTGCATCAATTTGGATGGATCCACATGAATACCCTGCTTGTTGACTACATGACCCAAAAACTGAACTCCTTTAAGCCAAAATTTCCTCTTGGAGGATTTAGTGAAAAGTTTGTTCCTTCTTTAAGGGTTCCAATGTCAACGAAGGTGTTGATCGGGATCGGCTCGTGATATGAATAGATCAAGATGTCATTAATAACAATGACGAACTGATCCAAATAAGGCTTGCAGACTCTATTTATTAAGTCTTTGAAGATGGCTGGAGCATTTGTCAACCCAAAAGGCATGACTGTAAACTCTTAATGGCCATACTTCGTGCAGAAAACCGTTTTGGGAATATCTTCTTCGAGAATACAAAGTTGATGATACCCAAAACGCAAATCGATCTCGAAAAAATATGAAACGCTATGCAGTTGATCATAGAAATCGTTGATTTAAGGTAGGGGATATCGATTCTTGATGATAAGCTTACTAGGCTTACGTTAATCGATATACATTCGAAAAGATCCATTTTTCTTTTCACAAGGAGGACAGGAGTTTCTCCAAGGTGAAAAGTTCGGACGGATGAATCCTTTATCAGACAACTCGTGAAGCTGTTTTGATAATTCTTGCATCTCGAACGGTGCAAGATGATAAGATACTTTAGATTTAAGAGAAACTAGTGTTTGAGGTTCTTAGGGAGATCACAAGTGATCATAAAAATGACAGAACCACACGAGTAGTTTCGTCTTTGTGATGACATCATAAGGTTGGACCAAACATTCATACAATTGCATTAGTTGAAAATAAAAACCACAAATTTTTATTTATATAACAACCGCATTGTCTTTAAATGTTACAAGATAACAACCAGAGAAATTTCAAAATTCTACTTGTTCTTCATCATTGATTGCCTCATTGATGTTATACACTCGTCCACGTGCTGGATTTACATTGACGTTGACGTTCGCATTCGGGTTTGCGTTAGCATTTGCATTCACCAGTCTTGGGCAGTTGTGGCGGAAATGACCAATCTCTCCGCAATTGAAACATGAACCCAGTGGGAATCTCGCAGCATTCCCTTGAACCTGAGCTTGAACCTGAGCAGCCTAATTTTGTCCCAGACGACAAATATTGGCCAAATGCCCAAGTCTACCACACGTTGTGCATTTCTTGCAATCTTGTTGTGCAACGTGATGACCATTGCAACGGGCACAATGTGGTGCGGTACCAGCATATGCCTTCTTTGCAGCTGGCTGTGCCGGTGGGTTTTGCAAGTTCTGAGCAGTCTGTGCTGTAACAGCAAAATTTTGGGCACCCTTCCGCTTCTTTGATTTCTTCGAAGTCTCAACTTCCTTATCCTTCTTGTTTTGACCTTTCTTGCTATCCTCCTTGTCAGACTCCTGCTTCTTACCCTTGTCACCCTTTCTGTGTAACTTATTCTTCCGAATCTGCGACTCAGTCAATGTCGTAGCTACCTCGATCGCCTGACGTAGTGTGGTAGGGCTACTACCAGTAAGGATGTCTTGTACCGTGTCAGGTAAGCCGTCAATGTACCTTTCGATAGCCTTGTCGAGTGGGGTAACCATTGTCGGGCAAAGCAGACTCAACTCCTCAAACCTATCAGTGTACGCCCTGTGCTCACCACTATCTTGCTTCAACTCATCAAATTTCTTCTCTAAAGCTCGCTGCTCATGACGAGGACAGAATTCCCTCATCATGAGGGCCCTAAGTTCAGCCCACGTCTGTGCTAGAGCAACTTCTGCACCACGATCCCTCATAACCCCGTTCCACCATGTGAGAGCCCTCTTCTGAAACACACTCGAAGAAAACTCGACCCTGCGATTGTCAGGACACTGCACGTGGCGGAAAGTATTCTCAATGCTCTCGAACCATTGAAGAAGCCCAGTCGCTCCTTCAGAACCACTATACTTGAGTGGTTTAGCCTGGTTAAAATCCTTGTATTTACATTGTGCGTTATTGTTGTTGTTATTATTGCCGTTGTTGTATATCTCGTGGACTTGGGTTACAACCCCGGGAAGCACAGCAGCCACCTGCTGAGAGATCAGGGCTGCGAGTTCTTCAATAGTGAAAGTCCGAGCATCGGTTTGAGTATCGCGTCGAGGAGGCATTGTCTAAAAGAGGAAACATGAAATGAATGAGTGAGAGAATTTGACGAAAAGAATGAGATGAATATATCTGATGAAAGCAAGGATAGTGGTCATTTGTTTGTTACTACAAAGCAACAAACGACACACAGAATTAATCAAAGTAAATGGGTCAAAAATAATGTATCGCGAAGACATGCTCGCCTATAAGTGAACACTCATCCCAAGAATTCCCAGGTAAGCACAACTGGTCTCGCGTCTGATGAGATGTATACGAAGTGCTTGCCTAGACAGAAAACCCAGAATACAGGCATTCACCCTTCCAGTTTGCACGTGTTCACATTATTTAAAACCCAAAACTTTGCCGAGATTTTGAAAATTCAAAGGGGTTCAAAACCTTGTAATCAATCACCCTAGAACAGATGATTAGTTTTCAAAGCGGTTTTGAAATTTATGTTCTTGTTGTGGTCGTCGCCTAAGGATAGGTGACGGTATTGTTTTATGACTAAACGCAAGTAAACTCGCGTTAGGGTCCTAGAAAGGTTATAGACTAGGTCAAAGCATTACTAATAACCTAATTCCCTATAACCATTGGCTCTGATACCATCTTTCTGTCACACCCCGACCGCGTAAAACAACAAATCGCGGCGGAAACATCGGGGCGTGTTGCAACAGAATTAATGTTTCATAACCATGGATACCAAAAAGTGTTTCGTTTTATTAAACATTGAATATTACATTGTCTGGAAATCTAAATACACAAATTAAACATAGTCTATCATTGTTATTGAGTCACTAAGGCCTTGTCCAGTCCTATGTGAGCATGCATCCTATCAATCGATATCTTTCAACAATACCTGAAACATATGTGAAAACGAGGTCAGCAAAGAAATGCTGGCGAGTACATAGGTTTTGTGAAAATAAGATTCATGACTTCTGTTTTAAGAAAATGTTTAGTCATGAACCTTGTAATTTGCTTTGTCTTTGTAAATCATTTGAAAAATAATAAGTTCAAGTGATATGTATAAATAAGAGAATAATGCATGATTAAATGAATAACCATGTAAAATGAGTTTGTATAAGATAAGTTGTTTGTAAATAATTGTCTTGTGAAAAGTATGTTACTTGTATAAAATGTTCTATGTCTCAAACTGAAATGATTCAAATAACGCTACACTATGTAATACCATACAAACACTTATATATAGGAAGTACCAGCGGCGTATCCACCATGCTTGTATCATATTCCACACGCATTGTTACTTAATCACTTAGTCAAACCAAACCACCAAAGTAATGTTCATGCCCAATGTAAATCATGTAATATGTATAACCAAAACCCAATCGTATATCGCTTTGAAGCCAATCGTTTACCCAATCGTTAAATTCGTTTTAGGTCGTGAAACTACTTAAATGGTCGTCTCGCTAATAACATTCAAACCTTCTTGACTCGCATTAATAAACCCTTACCAAAGGATAGATTAACAATTCGCATTAATAAACCCTTACCAAAGGATAGATTAACAACTCGCATTAATAAACCCTTACCAAAGAGTAAATTAACAATTACAGATTCAGTCGCTACCCACAACACCCACACATAACTACGGGTGTAGTAAATAACGGGACTTGTCAGATCCTATGGTACCATAACCTAATACTGGTCGGCTTGATCATTGCTAATGAATGTCATTTGTTATGTAACCCAACCAACAAGTTTGTTCACTTTATTGAAATCGTTATTAGTTTTGTATAAATCGTCTTAATCGTTTTTGAAACCATCGTTATAACATCGAAAATCGTTTTGATACCATCGTTAAAACCTTGAAAACATTTAGCACATATGAGTCACCCCAAAACAATTGAAAGCAGTAAAATAGGGGAATAATGTACTCGCCTGAGGATGCTTAGAGGTCTTGAACAACAACCAAACAAAGCTAGAGAGAGCACGGAATCAGTCGACAATCTAAAACTATATAAATAAACCGGACTTAAATCGGGAGATCGGATAGGATGAGGCTTGGTAAACCAAATGAGTATTGGAACTCATATGATATGGTTTAACAAGGCCTACATACTACAATGAAACCAAACCTAAGTGCTTTCGACCCATCGCGACCCATTAAGGTAGCTTATGCTACTTTAACGCGCCGTGTGCGTGAAACGCGTTCGGACCGCCTAACTAGTCCTATGACAAGTAGAATATGCCTAAACATGTTACATAATTAGTTATGTGACAAAGGTTTAGGTTACATATGCTTAATTACCAATTATACATGAAAAGGGTATTCTGGTAATTTACCTAAGGCATATAAACTACCTATCATACAACTACTCAAACGATGTGACCATAGGGTATAACCTCGGAAGGTTATTCCCTACCTACTATGGTCACCTAATGTATTTGGTCGGATCCTAATGATCGACCAAATGGGTCGGGTTCGAGGTATAAGCGATTTATTAGATCGCTTACCCTACGACCCTAGACAACGTGGTAATCAGTAGGCATAGTCCCAAGGGACTATAACCAACGTGATTACACTCACGTTGCGAAGTTCAAACGAACTTCGCATTGACCATAACTGGTCAATGTAGAAAGTCAAACAAAGTTTGACTTTCAGACTCGAAAAGCAATAAAAGAACGAAAGAATACTTACGAAGGGTCCCCGAATGCTAATTTCGATCCGAGAATCTCAGGTATGAAACAATGGTTTCAACTTAGAGTTTCTAAGATCAAAATTCTAGTGATTATGAAGCATGGGGGGTGGGGTATTTATAGTAAAAGGTCCACCGTTAAGATCGTTTCTTGGAAACCGTGCTTTGATCTTGGCCTTACACCTCAAGATAATGGTTTTACAAAACCATGTGAGCCCATGGTATTTCCCAAAACCATGTGCACATTAAAACAGCCCCTAGTATTGCCCAAAACCATGTGCAAAGGTGGTATAGACCAGATTCAATGTTTCTTCACAGAAAGTTTCAAAAATGGCAGATTTGGTCCCTGTAGTGTAATAAGGCCTTTTCCGACGCGTTTAAGGCCCGTTAACCCCATTTCAAAGCTCTAAAATGAAGTTAAAGTAAAGGGAACTTAAAATGTTCTCAAAAATATCTCAGATGTCGGTTCGTTTAGCCGTACAGTTGCGTTGTTCGGCTAATTACTACGGAATGCGCATAAGCGCGAAAAACGATCCAAATGACGCGACGAATGGATTTTTCTTAAGCCAAACACTAAAGCATAATATAGTCATGCTTACATAAATTTTTGGATGTCCGGATGTATTCAGAACGTAAGTTATGCGCGAAAGTGCAAACTTGTGCACTTTTTGTCAACTTTAGTCCCTGTAAGCGATTTAACTTGATTTTGCCATACCAAAGCCTTCAAAACTTATTTCTAAGTTATGTAAAGGTTATTTAAGGTATGTTAAGCCTATGTCACTATTCCGGAGTGTTTGTTGCATTAAACTGGTTATATTTACGCATCGGTGCGCGTATAACCTTCCAGAAAGCGATTTAGAGTTTGAAATTGAACAAGAATTGATATGTGCAAATGATACACATATTTTTACAAATCCCAAGTATGAAATATAATATTTCATTGGTTTGGTATTTGTTTGATGGCCGTGGAGGCACAGGTGTTACAGCTTCTTTTTCTTCAAGTTTGATTCTCGGCATGGGTTAACAAAGGTTTTGGAAGGAGGGCCTTGGCTGATAAGAAAAGTTCCTCTATTTCTGAATATATGGTCACCAAAGGTTAGCTTGAAGAAGGAGGTGTGAAAGCAATTCCCTTGTGGGTAAAACTGCATAACGTCCCAATCTCGGTTTACACGGATGATGGATTAAGCTTGTTGGCTTCGAAATTGGGTATCCCGAAAAGGCTTGACTCTTACACTGCTGATATGTGTGTGGATAACTGGGGCAGGAGCAGTTATGCTCGTGCAATGATTGAGGTGAATGCGGATAGTGAACTTAAAGATTACATTACGCTAGCTATTCCGAAAATGGATGAGGAGGGATATATTATGGAACGAGTAAAAGTTGAATATGAGTGGAAACCGTTACGTTGCCCCACATGTTGCTTATTTGGCCATGACCACTCTTCTTGTAGCAAAATTATCAAGGATAAGGCAAAGCAGGTGGTAGTAGATGAGGAAGGGTTTGTTACTGATCGTAAGAGAATGGCTAAACATGGGTTCCCACAAAAGAAACAAAAGACTAAGTTTGTTTACAAACCAAAGGCTAATAAAGATGCTCCTGGTACATCTGGAACAAAGCCGGAGGTTGTCCCTAATAACGGTCCCCCAACTGTTAACGTGGCTAATTCCTTTCAGGCATTAGCTAATGATGATGCTGATGACCACTCAGCAGCGGGTAATACTCTAGATAATAGTTCAGCTGAGGTGGAAGGTGGAATAAATAACGTAACTGCAGTGCATGATGAGGTTATAGAGACTGTTCCGACTGAAATGTCGGCATTCATGAGTAGCAATCCTAATGCCAGCAAATCTGAGGGGGCAAGCACTCCCGGTTCCATGGGTTTCAATGGGTAGTGTCGCAGCATGGAACATAAGGGGTTTGAATCGTCCCCTGAAACAAAACGAAGTCCGTGTACTTATCGCTGAAAATCAATTGAGTGTTTGTGCTATTTTAGAGACGCATGTTAATGTCAATAATCTTCATAAAGTTTGCAAGAGTGTGTTTCGTAGGTGGAGCTGGTCTTCTAATGGGAATTTATGTCAGCGAGGCACAAGAATTATTATGGGGTGGAATACGGATGATGTTGATCTTATGGTCATCTCCCAATCTGATCAGGTTGTTCACACGCAAATCCGGTTTAAAACGGAGTCCAAGGTTTTCTTTTGCTCTTTTGTTTACGCTGAAAATAAGTATCAAGATCGTCGGAGGCTATGGGAGGATTTGTGTAGGCATAGCATTGTTGCTAAAAATTGGCCTTGGGTGATGCTTGGGGATTTTAACACAGCCCTTAACATGGAAGATTGCCTTTATGGGCCGTCTTGCCATACTATAGGAATGAGAGAATTCTTTGACTGTATTCAAATGGCGGAGATTATAGATATTAAACAACATGGTTGCCATTACACCTAGAACCAGAAGCCTAAAGAGGGTATTGGAGTTTTAAAGAAAATTGATCGTGTCATGGGTAACCTTAAGTTCTTGGATTTATTTCCGAATGCTTATGCGATATTCCAGCCGGCTCGTATCTCAGACCACTCTCCGTGTGTTATAAAGCTGCCATCTATTAATCATGCTAAACAAAAGCCTTTTAAGTTTGCGAACTTCCTAACCTCTAAACCAGAATTCAAGCAGTTTGTTTCTACTGAATGGGCTAAGGATGTGCAGGGATATGCTATGTTTTCGGTGGTCAAGAAAATGAGAAACCTGAAACCTTGCTTTCGTAAACTTTTACATCAGCAAGGTAATCTTCATGATAAGGTTTCTAGGCTTCGTAGTGACCTAGATGAGCTCCAGAAACAGCTGGATGCTAACCCCCTTGATTCTGTGTCTCGTGATTTAGCTGCCAAGTGCCTCCATGAGTTCCAAGTGGCAGCTTATGACGAAGAATGTTTTCTTAAGCAAAAGTCTAAGGTTGAGTGGCTTTGTGCGGGTGACTCGAATACCTCTTACTTTCACAACTCTGTGAAGAGTAGGAATGCTAGAAACAAGATTCAATGTATTAAAGATGTGCATGGTAATTGTTTTGAGGGTAATGATGCTCCAGCCGCTATTTTGGATCATTACTCGAATTTTTTGGGTACTGACCAGCTGGTTCAAAACCTTAATGAGGATGATTTATTTATTAACACCCTGAGCCAAGATATGGCGTCCCAAATGGTTGGAGAAGTGACTAGAGAAGAAGTTAAAAAAGCCATGTTTAGCATTGGTGAGAATAAGGCCCCCGGCCCGGATGGTTTTTCATCTGCGTTCTTTAAGTCTGCCTGGGATATAGTGGGTGAAGAGGTGACAAATGCGGTTCTTGATTTCTTTGATAATGGTAAGCTTCTAAAACAAGTTAATCATACCATTCTTGCTCTGGTGCCTAAAAAGGATACGCCTAACACTGTTTTAGACTATCGGCCAATCTCTTGCTGTAACGTTTTGTTTAAGTGTATCAGCAAGATTATAACGGATAGGATTAAGGGGAGTTTGAATCACTTGGTCAGTATTAATCAGTCGGCTTTCATTCCGGGTAGGAAAACTTCTGACAATATTCTCCTTACCCAGGAGTTAATGCATAATTATCATCTTAATAGAGGGCCTCCTAGATGTGCGTTCAAGATTGATATTCAAAAGGCTTATGACACAGTCAGTTGGCAGTTCCTTGAATCTATCCTGCATAATTTTGGGTTTCATCATAAAATGGTTAATTGGATAATGACATGTGTTTCTACGGTGTCATATTCGGTAAGCATTAACGGAGAGCTTCATGGTTATTTTGCGGGGAAGCGTGGGCTTAGGCAAGGGGATCCTATGTCCCCTTACTTATTTACCCTAGTCATGGAAGTCTTAACTCTTCTATTACATCAAACCTCGTCCCATACGGCGTTTAAGTTTCATGCTCGGTGCTCGAAGCAGAAGATCATTAGTATTTCGTTTGCTGATGACTTGTTTCTCTTTGCTCATGGCGACAGTGGCTCGGTTAAGCATCTTCGTGAGGCCCTTGACAAGTTTTCTCTGGCCTCGGGCTTGTATCCTAATCTGGATAAAAGTACGGTATTCTTAAGTAATGTTCCTCGTCCCATTAAAGATCAAATTATGAACATTATGCCATTTCAGGAGGGTTCGTTTCCAGTTCGGTATCTTGGGGTCCCGTTGATCTCTACTAGACTTACGGCCAAAGATTGCAAGACTCTTTTGGAGCGCATGGATAGGCGTATTGATAACTGGATGACAAAATCTCTTTCTTTTGCAGGGAGGCTCCAGCTTATCAATTCTGTCCTAACGGCTTTATACTCATATTGGGCGTCGGTTATGATGCTCCCGTCTAGTATCTTAAAGGATTTGGAAAAACGTTTACGTAGATTTCTTTGGAACGGTGGTAAGTCAGGCTCGGTTCGTGCTAAAGTTGCCTGGAAGGATGTCTGCATGCCTAAAGATGAGGGTGGCCTAGGTATTCGAAGCATAATAGATGTTAATAAGGCTCTTTTAACTTCTCATATTTGGAGTTTAGTCACCAATCGGCCTTCTCTTTGGGTTCAATGGATACACTCGTACAAGTTGAAAGGTCAAAGTTTTTGGGAGGTTCAATGTCGAGCTAATGTTAGCTGGGGTTGGAGAAAACTCTTATCTATCCGTGCGAGTGTTCGCTCGTTTTTTTGGATGTCTATTCGAAGTGGCCATCAAACAAACGTATGGAGTGATAACTGGTGCTCTTGTAGTCCGATTCGGTCATTCATATCCCCTAGAGCTATTGCTAATGCTGGTTTTTCTTTAAATTCTAAGGTAGCTGACATTGTGACGGATGATGGCCAATGGCTATGGCCTCAGGCATGGTATACTCTCTTTCCTGTCCTTATAAATATCGACTCTATCCAGATTACTCCTAATACGAATGACCGATTTTGCTGGAAAGATTTGGAAGGTAATCTTCAAGGTTTTAGTTCTTGGGAGGTTTGGAACTGTTTGCGGAATAGGTGTCATAAGGTATTATGGGCAAGTGCGGTTTGGTTCAGCCAATGTATTCCTCGACATTCTTTCCACTTGTGGCTGGTTATCAAGAACAAGTTGAAAACGCAAGACAGGATGGCCATTTGGGAAGCGGGTAGTGCTACTAATTTGCGTCTTATGTGTTGGCCTCTATGCAAGTCTGACCGTGATTCAAGAGACCATCTGTTCTTTCAATGTGTATATGCTTCAGACGTTTGGAGATTGGTCAGGCATTTGGTCGACATGGAGAATGTTACGGATACCTGGGATTCTATCATGCAATGGATGGAGCTTAATGCTAATTCTAGAACCATGGATAACATCATTAGTAAGATCCTGGTAGCGGCTGCAACGTACTTTGTTTGGCAGGAAAGAAATAACAGGTTATTTTCTCATCATCAGCGGAGTGCTAGTGTGCTTGCAAAGGTTGTCATTGAGACGGTTCGACTCAGAATTATGGGGTTCCGGTTTGGTAGAGACTCAAAACAAAAGAAGATTTTGGATAGGTGGCAGATCTCGAAGAACAACATAGAGATTGATCCCGGCTAGAGAGGCCCTTCGGGGTTTTTTGGCGTGTTTGTTTAGGGCCGTGTTTTTATCTTGTATTTCCGTTTGTTTTGGTTGTGTTGCTTGTCGGGTTTGTTGGTTTGCTTTCCTAGTCTTGGTATGCCAAGTCTAGTAGTGTGTATCGGTGTCTTGATGCACCCTGTTTTTATTTGGTTGATATAAAATTTCACCGGGGTAACCCTTTACCCAAAAAAAAAATGTTATGTACTCTTTGTTTCTTGTTTAAGACAATGTAACTCTCTTGTTTGATAAATAAAACGTAACTTTAATTTCCATGGTTGTGAGACAATTAATTCTGTTACAACACTCCCCGACGTTTCCGCCACGTTTTGTTGTTCTACGTGGTCGGGGTGTGACATTTTCTATACCTTTTTACCAAGTATAACATATATATTTTTATGAAATATATCTTAGAACATATAAGTATATATATTCTAAGAATACAAGATTACATATAACAAACACGAGAACATATGTATTATGGCAAACCATATTTGGAGTATTATTACTAACCGGGAGTCTATTTGGGTGAGATGGATTCATAACTACAAGCTTAAAGGTAGGAATTTTTGGGAGGTTCCTTGTCGGGGGAGTATGAGCTGGGGATGGAGGAAAATTTTATCTATCCGAAGTATCATTCGTCCGCACATCTGGTCTTCTTTAAAGAGTGGGTTACAAACTAGTGTGTGGAGTGATATGTGGTGTACGGGGAGCCCGCTTAGATCGTTTATAACTCCAAGGTACATTACTAATGCTGGTTTTAATCTTCGGGCTACTACGGTTGCGGAGGTTATTGATCAGAGTGGAAACTGGAAATGGCCTCAAGCGTGGCTTGATCTATTTCCGGTTTTAATCACCATTTCGGTTCCCATTTTAGACCCTAATGCAGTGGACCGGCTTGTTTGGAAAGATTTGGATGGAAAGACTGGTGATTTTAAATCGGCTCATGTTTGGAACACCATTCGGAGTAGAGAGCATCATGCCTTGTGGGCAAACATGGTTTGGTTTTCTCAATGTATTCCGAGGCATGCGTTTCATATGTGGCTGGCTTTTAGAAATAAGTTAAAGACACAGGATAGGATGGCAGTTTGGGAAGCAGGTAGTCAAACAAATCTGAACCTTATGTGCTGTCCGTTATGCAATTTTGACCGGGATAGTCGTGATCATTTATTTTTTCAATGTAACTTCTCGGCTCAAGTGTGGAATAAAGTGAAGGCGCTGGTAAAGTTGACGAATGTGGATACTACTTGGTCATCAATTCTAACTTGGGTGGAGCAACACTCAAGATCAAAGAATGTTGATCACATTGTGTGTAAGTTGGTGATAGCAGCCGCTTCGTACTACATTTGGCAAGAAAGGAATAATAGGTTGTTCAATAATAATAAGAGGTCGGTAGATCAAGTTACTGAGAAGGTTATAGGATCGGTTCGGTTGCGGCTGATGGGATTCAGATTCCGTGTGAGCTCGGCTAGGGATAGGATCTTCAAAGCTTGGCAAATTGAAGATAGCAACTACGATTTAGTGGATCCGGGCTAGTAGTTTTTCGGGTCTTGTTTTAGTGACGGTGTTTTTTAAGCTTTGCTTTGGCTGTCATGTGTTTGGTTGTCTTGTTAGTTTGTTTGGTTGATGGATTGTGTTGTGTGGTGTCCTAGGCTTGGCATGTCAAGTCTAGTTGGTGTGTCGTTTTGACATACCCTTGTTATTATTTGTTTCATCTATAAAATTCATCGGGGTAACCCTTTACCCAAAAAAGAATCTAACACATAAGAATATAGAAGATTCTACAAAGATTTTGATAACCAACAATGAACAATTGTACACAAAATCCTAAAGTGATCCAGATAACGCTACAAGAATAATAAAATAAGAACACTTATATATAGGAAGTACCAGCGGCGTATCCACCATGTGCTTATTTTATTATACCCGTTTCGTTATTTAAATCACAACTACCACATAACACATAAACCAACCAACTTGTGAACACGCATTAAAGCACACAATGAATCCAATCAAGGACTCTAGTATCAATACTTTAAACATCCTACAAGAATCAATCTATGAAGATAGATAGATGCTATAAGGATTTGGGTTCTATCACATTGTCTAACTTAACACGCATTAAAGCACACTATGAATCCAATAAAGGATTCCAATATTGGTACTTTAAACATCCCATATAAGTCTAACTATGAAGATAGATAGATAGATACCACAGGGGTCCTGAGTTCTTATCATATTGAATTATTGAATTGAAACCAAACTAAATCCTAATGGTGATTCGGGATAACGCCACGAAAGGTAATACAGTAAGCAAACTTGTATATAGGATGTCCCAGCGGCGTATCCACCATGTGCTTATTGTATTATCTAGTTTCGTTATCTAAATCGCCGACAATCTACACAAAAACCAACCATTGAGTTTGCAAAGTACTCCTTAAAAATCTCACTATGAAGATAGGAAGATCCAAGTCTGTACTTCAAATATCCTATATGAATCTAACTATGAAGATAGGTAGATTACTTAAGGATAAAACATATCATTTGCATAATCGGAATAATACACATAAAAGCACTTAGTGAACACATGTATGCCATACATTTTGAAAACAAATCGATTGCACATATGAATCTTTTTTCGGTAAAGGGTTACCCCGGTGATTCTATTATAGACAACCGCCAAATAAGTACAAGTAGTGAGGATGAATTCCCCACTAGTTCATATACAGGACATGCCCCATATATGTAAACAAAAAACCAAACAAACCAAGTTACCACATTAATCTAGCCTACTACAATCATGATAATGACTAACTAGTAGACAAACAAAAAAACAAACAAAAGACGTCAACCGCCATCGTCAAAAATGAAATTGCTACCAACTGGCAGCCCTTTAGCATGAAAAAGACGCCACCTATCCATTAGAAAACTTTATGTGAGAGGTGCTTGCCCCAGTACTGGAAGACGTAGGATGAGTACCCGATGTCATAAACTCATTCGTTTCATCATATACAACCTCTACCCCGTCATCATCAGACTCCTCATTTGGCTCACGTCTCCCTTTATCCCCGTTCCCATCACCCCAAAACATTTGAAAACGGTAAAAGAGGGGAACTATATACTCGCCTGGGGTTGCGTATAGTCCCGGTTCAAAGGGTATAACAAAGCTCAAAAGACCAAGAGTTCAAGTGTTGAAGCGATTCCTAGGGTAACAGACACTATATTAGGAAATTGACACCTAAATCGGAAGATCGGGTAGAATGAGGTCTTGTGAACCAAATGAGTATTGGAACTCATGTGTTATGGTTTAACAAGCCTACATTCTAAAATGAAACCTATTCTAAGTGCTTACGACCCATTACGATCTGTTAAAGTAGCTTACGCCACTTTAACGCATCGTTCGCGCAAACGCGCGTTTAAGACGCCTAACTAGTCCTATGACAAGTATTATATGCCTTAACATATCTAATTATGTTATATAATCAGTTTAGATGTCAAAATATGTGTTACATATGCTTAAAATGAAATTACGCGAAAAAGGGCATTTTGGTCATTTTCCTAAGGCATATAAACTACCTATCATACAACTAACTAAACGAAGTGACCATAAGGTATAACCTCGGAAGGTTATTCCCTATTCAACTATGGTCACCTAAAGTGTTTGGTCGGATCCTAATGATCGACCAAACGGGTCGGGTTCGTAAGTCTAAGCGATTGATTAGATCGCTTACCTTACGACTCTGCACAAGCACTAAACCTAAAGTGACAAGCTAAACATGTTGAAAACAGGTTTTTTTTTTTTTTGGTAAAGGGTTACCCCGGTGATTCTATTAAAAACCGCAAATTAAGAACAAGTAGTGAGGAAGAGTTCCACACTAGTTCATATACAGGACATGCCCCATATATGTAAGCCAAACAAACAAAAACCTATTTCATCACTTAACCTAGCCTACTTTACATCACATAACGATATCTAGTAGACAAGACAAAATAAAACATAACCAAAACATCATCCTCCATCATCAAAAATGAAGTAACCACCAACTGGCAGCCCCTTCACACGAACCCGAAATAGACTATCCATTGGAGAACTTTATGGAAGATGTGCTCGCTTCTACTTTCCCATACGAAGAAATCATAAAATCATTTGTTTCATTATAGCCATCACGAACCTCCTCATCTTCCGAGTCCAGCTGGTCCTTGTGAGCCTCCCTATTTTGACCTGAATGCACTCCATCGGTCCTTAAAACATCAAACGGATTTTTAGATTTGACACTAGATGGAGTAGCCGATGTGTTAGTCTTCCCATGTGGTTTTGGGTCCAACCGGCCTATATTCAAACTTCTGCTTCTGATTATTTACAGGAAACCCTGATTTCTTAGCCATTTTCTTGCGCTCCACATCCATAAACCCATCTTTATCTACAACCGGCTGATTCACTTGCTTTCGATTATTGTTCCCATCATAAAACTTCTGAATAGTGACCGGCCCCTGAGGAGCCCTCCTAGTCTGTCTCGGGCATGTATCATCTGAATGACCAAACACCTTACAATGTGCACACCTAAGAGAACTCCATTCATATTCTACCGACAATTTCACTTTAATAAAACCTTCCCCCGCAAGCTCTGGAACCGCAATAACTATTTCCTCCTTAAACCCATTTTCAGCTGAAATTTCTACTAGAGCTCTCGCGTAGCTACTCCTTCCCCAAGTATCCGTGCACATTGATGAAGTGTACATACTCAATCCATCCTCCGTATACGCAGCAATCGGGACATCATGGATTTTAACCCACACTTGCAACTTCTCTACTTCTTTCTTTTCTATCTTTGATGTCGGAGACCAAATATTCAAAAACATAGGCTGAGATCGGATAATCCAAGGACCTTCTTTAAGAACATTCAACATACCAGCTTCATCAGCAAACTTAAAGAAAAAGAACCCATTAGCATTCATCATTGATTTTTGTAATCCAAACCACTTCTAATGGTTCCTCACAAAATAATCCACAACCGGGTATGCAACTCTGTCCCCTAGGAAGTAACCATACAGAGTGTTCGCTAACTTTTCTTGTACTGCTCTAACCGAGTCCCGAGGAAGCACCACATCACAACCCTCATACGTAACAGGACTAGCAAGAGTTCTGAAGTTTACCTTTACGGATTTGGCTGCTAAAACCGAATCTACATAGGACATCGGTTTTGAATTGTTACCTCCATCAGTTCGATTACCCAGGATGTTTGCACTATCTTCCATGTTATCCGAAACCCTAGTTTCCGGACTCACAATCTCCACGGGGACTTGAACAGTAGAGTTGAACAGATCATCAAGGATGTTAGGTTTCCTTGGTTCAGTTTGATTCTGAACAACACCCCGTCGAGGCATCCAAGTATTGCCCTCCACATCAATCACTCGGTTAGCAAAGCCCTCAAAAGACAATGATGGTTTTCCACCCATACGTAAACCTTCAGCCAACACAAATGAATCTGGATAGCACAATCAGCGCCGGTGTGAATTGCCGATGAAGATGGAATGTCGAAACCCTAATCAGCTCAGCGCCG
Source organism: Helianthus tuberosus (assembly GCA_030545235.1). Taxonomy (NCBI): domain Eukaryota; kingdom Viridiplantae; phylum Streptophyta; class Magnoliopsida; order Asterales; family Asteraceae; genus Helianthus; species Helianthus tuberosus. The sequence goes on along the minus strand of CM060452.1, from coordinate 116,916,713 downwards.
ATGAATTACCAATTAAGAATGCCGAAACCCTAATCTGGATATGGATTGCCGAAGAAGATGGATGCTGAAACCCTAAGGAGGAAACAGCCTTCGCCGATCAGAAAAACAGATGAAGACGGAACCCTAAGCACAGAATTCAAACCTGATTTCAAATGATTATCATCTAAGGATCGAATAGAAAACCCGAAGATGATATCCAAGATCAGTCAAGATTAAGAGGAGCACGAATCTGCTAGGGTTTCACGAGGATGTTCCAGTCGCCAAAATCACCCTCCCCCCAACAACTTCAAGAGAACTAGTTTAGTCAAGGCCGTTGTGAACTGTAGCTAATTGAATGAGTTATGCCGCACATGATTCATCTTCAACCGAGATTACATCACAGTTTGAAAACAGGTTTGGTATCAAAACAAACGGTTTTGATACCTAAAAGTAGTTTGGGTACAGAATACGCAAGAATACGCATTTTGGCCAAAACTACGACTCGTCACTATGCCTAGACTACGTGGTAATCAGTAGGTATAGTCACTAGGGACTATAACCATCGTGATTACGCTCACGTTATGAAGTTCAAACGAACTTCAAGTTGACCATTGACTGGTCAAAGCAGAAAGTCAAACATTGTTTGACTTTAACTCTTAAAAACGCATAAAAGAACGAAAGAGGACTTACAAAAGGTCCAAGAATGAAGGATTTTGATTTAAATATCCAGGTATGAAGCGTAGAGCTTCAACTTAGGATATAAAATCAGATCTTGGTGTGAAATGAAATGAAAATGGGTGGGGGTATTTATAGGAAAACAAGAACCGTTAGGATCGTTCCTCGTAAACTGTGCCTTGATCTAGACCTTACATGTGGGCACATGGTTTTCAAAACCATGGGAATACTTAAAACCATCAAATGGTATTGCAAAACAAGGATCAAAACCATCCATGTGTGGCACATTGTTTTGAAATACCATGGGTGCCTCAAAAATGGACCAAGTTCAATGTATCTGCCAGAAATTTCAAAAATGGTCCCTGCACTTGTAAAACTTGATTTTTTTGGCACTTTTAAACCCCGTTAACCTCATTTCAAGACTCTAAAATGATGTTAAAGTATAGGGAACTTAAAATATGCTCAAAGACATCACGGATGTCGGTTCATTTGGCCGTACGGTTGCGTTATTCGGTTAAATACGACGGAAGTCGTAACGAACGCAAAAACGATCCAAATTACGCGACGAATGGAATTTTATCATGCCAATCACTAAAATAAAATTATTTTAATGATTACATAAACTTTTGGAAGTCCGGATATATTCAGAACGTAAGATATGCGCGAAAATGCAAACTTATGCACTTTTTGACGCTTTTTGTCCCTATTGATCAAATAAGTTTATTTTTGCGCACTAAACACCTCAAAGCCTATTTCTAAGCTATGTAAAGGATATTTAGGGCATGTTTAACTTATGTTCAAGTTCCAGAATGTGAGATACTATGTGAATCAGCAGACTTTCGCAGTTTGACGCAAATACTCCCTGAGTGTGCATAAACTTGCTTTTGACACTCCAAAGCCTTCAAAACTTATTTCTAAGTTATCTAAAAGTTATTTAAGGTATGTTAAGCCTATGTCACTGTTTCGGAGTGTTTTCCGCATTAAACTGAGTACGTTTACGCATCAGTTCGCGTTTAACTTTCCATAAAGCGATTTTAAAGCTTGAAAATGAACTAGAATCAAAATGTGAAATTGTAAAACCAAAATAAACAAATTTTTGAGGTTAAAAAACATTGTTTCTTTGATAAAAGATAGTGTCCTACATTGTGTGTGTTTACGAGCACAAGTGTCACAGTCTCCCCTACTTCAAGAAATTTTGTCCCGAAATTTATTCGAAGGAGACCGTAGAGTGGAATTGAAACAACTGATGGATAAGCAGATTGCTAGATCCCAAAGATGCGGAGCATCATTTGGAAATTTTAAGTATTTCAAAAGGTGATTTGGGGTATTCAAAGTATCTCAAGGTATTTACTCCTTTGAAACTTGTGATAGTCGACTAGTGTTCAAAAATCATTTAACTAAGGCACTATGTTATACTAAGCTCCTAGTGTAATTCCTAGCAAACAACGGGGTGTACATTCAAGCCCTACACGTACACGGTTTCTAACGTCCCACGAGGTATATCCAATGCACCATGAGCATCTCATGCATAGGAGACGGGTCAACATACCTATGGCATCAAGATCGTCACCTTTAACACCATAATATACTCCCGGTCGGCTCGATTTGAGTTAATGAATGTACTCTCTTATATCTATTGGAAATAACCACTCAAATAACAAACAAACAATTAATCACATAATGGTCCAAGATAACATAAAATCACTAAATGATTTCAGCAACGTTCTGAAGAATAACACAATAAGAACACTTATATATAGGAAGTACCATCGGCGTATCCACCATGTTCTTATCGCATCATACTCCTCCCGTTACCTTAATCATTCTAGATTTTATGCCACCATACTTAACAAGGCTTACTATGATTCTCATGCGTCGAAACTCATAATTAAGTGTGCACCCATAATTACTTGTTTCGTCACATGGTCCACATAGCTCCTCTTGTTAAGCAAGGGTAAACAAATAATAAGGTCGAACTATCAACTAAATCAAATAAACATTGTCACAACACAACATCTGTCAAATTGAATTGTATTTCATACTAGCAATGATAACACTACTTATTTTAAATCATGAACCCTAAACTCTCTCTCCTTTAGGCGATTTTTTGTTCTTCATCATGAATCCATCAGTTTTTCTTCGTAATCTTATGCATAACAGTCTGTGATTAGAGTTTTGTTCCTTCAAAACTCTATAACGAACTTGTTAGCATTAGGGATCGATCCAAAACTAGGGTTTTTTCTTGTTTTTCTTCAATCGCTGCCTTTGTAATCATTATCGAAACTCTGATTTATTAACCTGGTTGTTATTGATTGCGGTTAGCTTAGTCTAATTTAGCTAGATTGATACTCTGGGTTAATCGATTATGGGTTGAGATCTGATTCTAGGGTTTAAAGGATTAGGGTTTCTGTTTTTCTCGGCTTTTCGTTTTCTGGTTTCGTCTGGTTTTCTTTGCATGGTGGTTTGTTTTTCTTGCTGATGGAGAGAGTTGTTAATAACAATCAAAATGTTCGTAAAAATCATGGGGAAAACATGTTTTTTGATCGTGGGAAGCCGTCGGGTTCGATCCAGGGTATTGCGTCTAAGGTTGTTAACATTGAAGGTACTACTTTATTGCCGCGTAGGGGTGTTGTATCTGCTGCTCGGTCTGAAGGTAAATTTAATGTTATTGATGAGCTGAATAAAATTACTTTTAATGTACCTTTGGATAAAAATCAGTCGGATCCGAAGGTGTATACTCCTGTGCATGTATCGGATAATAGTCAGAATGATAATTGTGCTGAACCGAACATGGTAGGGGTTAAGGTGGATAATGGCAGTTCTTCGAAACCTAGATCCTATGCTGATTCGTTACTTGCAAACAAATCTTTAAAGCTGAATTTTCGTTCTCTTGCTAGCGAAAGTGTGCAGGAGGGTTGTGATGTTGTTCTTCCAAGGGAATCTGTGCGGTTAGTTCAAGATAAAATGGCAAACACCCTGTATGGTTATTTTCTGGGGGATCGGGTAGCATATCCAGTTGTGGATTACTTTGTGCGTAATAATTGGAAGAAATATGGTGTCCAAAAATCTATGATGAACGCTAACGGGTTCTTCTTCTTTAAGTTCTCGGATGAGGTAGGTATGATGAATGCTTTGAAAGATGGCCCATGGATTATCCGTTCGCAACCTCTTTTTCTTAATATTTGGAGCCCGACTTCAAAGCTGGAAAAAAAGGAAGTAAAGAAGGTGCAGATTTGGGTGAAAATTCATGATGTCCCGATTGCGGCATATACGGAGGATGGGCTTAGTATGATTGCAACCACGATTGGTGAGCCGAAAGTTATGGATTCGTACACGTCGTCGATGTGTAAGGATATGTGGGGCCATAGTAGTTATGCGAGAGCCTTAATAGAGGTTTCGGCTGATAAGAGTTTAAGAGAGGAGATTATCTTAGCGATTCCTGAACCTGAGGGGGAGGGATTTATTAAGGAGTCTATGTCGGTTGAGTACGAATGGTACCCTTTGAGATGCGCCCATTGTTGTGTTTTTGGGCATTCGGATGAAAGTTGTCCTAACCAACCTAAACAGCAGGGTAATATCCGTAATGTTACAAGGGCTGGTAAGAAGCCAGTGACTGATGAGGAGGGTTATACGGGTGTTCATGGAAAGAAGGTTGCTAGAAAAACTGGTTTCCCGGTCAACAAACCGAAACAAAAATTCGAATATAGGCCTGTGGCTTCTAAGAAGAATCATGAGCCGGATATTGGGTCGTCTGAGCCTAACTTTCAATCGGCAAATCCGTTCGATGTTCTTAATGGTCCAAGTGTTAATGAGGAACAAGCCGGTAACAAGTCAGGTGAGGTTCCTGTTGATGTGGAGGAGGATGAAGTGGACGATGGTTATAATGAGGGGGACGGGTATGAGCTCGATGATTTTTTTGAGGCAAGGAACTTTTAAAAATAAGAATAAAAAAGGGGCAAGCACTCCTTCTTCTCTAGTTAATAATGGTTAGCATTGCCTCGTGGAACGTTAGGGGTTTGAACCGACCCATTAAGCAAGCTGAGGTTCGTCAAGCAGTTAAGGATTTTAATTTAAGTTTATGCGCTATTCTTGAGTCACACATTGATCCGAGTAATCTTTCTAAAATATGTAAGTCGGTGTTTCGGTCTTGGCATTGGACTTCGAATGTGGCTCTATGTAATAAAGGTACGAAAATTATAGTTGGTTGGAATCCGTTTATCTTTGATGTTATGGTGCTTTTTCAGTCGGATCAGGTTATGCACTTGCAACTATTTTTTAAACAAGAGAAAAAAATGGTGTTTTGTTTTTTTTGGGTAAAGGGTTACCCCGGTGATTCTATTATAGACAACCGCCAAATAAGTACAAGTAGTGAGGATGAATTCCCCACTAGTTCATATACAGGACATGCCCCATATATGTAAACAGAAAAACAACCAAACCAAGTTACCACCTCAATCTAGCCTACTACAATCATGATAATGACTAACTAGTAGACAAACGAAAAATAAAACAAAAGACGTCAACCGCCATCTTCAAAAATGAAATTGCTACCAACCGGCAGCCCCTTAGCCTGAAAAAGAAGCCACCTATCCATTAGACAACTTTATGTGAGAGGTGCTTGCCCCTGTACTGGAAGACGTAGGATGTGTACCCGATGTCATAAACTCATTCGACTCATCATATACAACCTCTACCTCGTCATCGTCAGACTCCTCATTTGGCTCACGACTCCCTTTAAATCTCCCCTGGAAGGAACCCCCGTTTCCCCCAACAAACCCAAGAGCACTAAAAGAATTATGTGTTTTAACCTTAGACGAACTAGTGGTCCGCTCACTCACGTAGGCAGAACTCACTACCTTTTTCTTTTTATCCACAGGTCTATATTCAAACTTGGGCTTTTGATTGTTAACTTGAAAACCGCTCTTCTTTACATTCTTCTTTGTCTTGACTTCCGTATAACCATCCTCATCTACTTTCGGACTATTTGTAGGAGGTTTCACTGTCGGTCGAATGCATTTTGGACACTCCTCAGAATGATGCCCAAATATAAAGCAGTGGGCACATCTCGGAGGTTCCCATTCATACTCCACCCGAATAGTCTCAGTAACATATTTGTTCCCATACAATTCAGGAATAGCCATGGTTAGAGCCTCTTTCAACTCATGATCAGCTGATATTTCAATGAGAGCCCTAGCATAGCTGCTTCTTCCCCAAGCCTCATTACACATATCACTAGTATACGAATCCAAACGCACAGGGGACCCAATTTTTGATGCCAACATGCTTAAACCATCATCAGAATATACCACTAGCGGAACATCATGCAATTTAACCCAAACTGCAACCTTTTTAAACTCTTCTTTTTTAAGGGTGTTAGTAGGAGACCAAATGTTGAGAAACATAGGTTTGTTACGAATCATCCAAGGTCCCCCTTCAAGAACAGTATCCATACCCTTTCTGTCATCAAACTTGAAGAAAAAGAAACCATTTGAATTCATCATAGTTTTCTGAAGACCATGTTTCTTCCAATTTGTTCTGACAAAATATTCAACTACTGGATATGCAATCCTATCCCCCAGGAAATAACCATAAAGAGTGTTTGCTAACCTGTTATTAACCTGGCGGACCGAATCAATTGGAAGCACTACATCCACTCCCTCCAATGATACATCTGAATTTAGAGGGCGAAAATTAACTTTAGGAACTTGATCAGCCGCATCATTGGCCTTCCTAGTGTTTTCATCTTCATTCTGACTCGGAATTGAATCACCACCCCGCTTAATATCACCCTTCTCGATCTGATCATTTAGGACCACATCCGCATAAGATTGGACATGAGCATTATCATCCGGATTCTGATTTTGAACTCGAGTAGGACTAATATCATTCACCGGTAACACAAATGCTACCTTTCTCTTGTCATAGACTTTCGCATAATTCTGATTAGGAGAATCAGAACAGCCAATAACATGTTCAGTATCATTGAGCGGCAGCATAAAACATACCTTCTTACTCGGCATATCAGAAACCCTAGCCGCCAAAAGTGAAGTTTGTCTTAGCTGAAATGTTTTACCGTCAATGTTCTTAATTTTTCCGCAAACACATTTGAATTTTCTGCATTTTGGCCATCCATCCATAACAGCAAACAGAAACAGGCCTCACAGAGCAATCAGCCGAAACCCAAAAGCAAATCGGACAACAGGAAGAAATATGGTTTGCACATGTCTGACCAGAATACGGACAGATTCTGATCAACAAAACCAGCCGATACAAAGTATAGCGATGACAAAGAAATCTGCTGAAACCCTAAATCAATAAGGATCCAGCCACACCCCCTTCGCTAATCAGAAAAACAACGAAATCAAAGCCCTAATCTCAAAATCTGAAATCACCTTATTAGCGCCTAAGAACAGCGCCGTTGAATCAGATGTATAGCCGATCAGAACAACGAAATCAGAGCCCTAACTTCAAAATACTGAAGATGTATTGCCGAAAATCAGAACTGCTACACACCCCGTTTGCAAACAGAAAACAGCACCGAAAACAAAACCCTAACTAGAAAACCCTAATCCGATTACAATTGAATATCTCCTAAGAATCGATCAGAGACCCTAAGCTGATAAGCAAGAACAATCGAGACCAGGATTAGCAAGAGAAAGCTCGGGTTACACAAGAATGCCTATGTCGCCAAAATTGCCCAGAGAACCCATCCCCCTAACGATTTACAGGTAGTAAAAAAAATGGTGTTTTGTTCGATTATTTATGCTGCAAACTATTATGTTTCTCGAAGGGAGTTATGGGACCATCTCGTTTTGCATAAAACTCTTGTCCGTAATGATAAATCTATGGGGTGTTCTTCGATATCGGCTAGCATGAGAGAGTTTAGAGCTTGTGTCAATAATATTGAGATGTTGGATTTGAACCGGTCGGGTATACACTTTACGTGGAGTCAGAAGCCAAAGAAGGGGATTGGTTTGATGAAAAAAATTGATAGAGTCATGGGGAATTCTCAGTTCATAACCCAATTTCCGAATGCGGTGGCGGTCTTTTGTCCAGCTCGGTTATCGGATCATAGCCCGAGTATTCTCAAAATTCCGGTACTTGGGAAAGTTAAACACAAGGCTTTCAAATTTGCTAACTTTCTTGTTCACAAGCCTGATTTTTTAGGCATTGTGAACCGAATTTGGGATACGAATATTAGAGGTGTGCATCAGTTCTCTGTCGTAAAAAAACTTCGGATGTTAAAGTCTCCTCTTCGTGTGTTACTTTTTCGTCAAGGTAATCTGAACAAAAAAGTTCAAGATTTACGTGATAAACTTGATGGGATTCAGCGTGATCTTGATATAGATCCGTCTAGTGTGATCATTCGGGAGGAGGAAACCAATACACGTCGTGACTATCAGGAAGCATTGTTAGATGAAGAGAGATTCTTGAAGCAAAAGTCTAAGGTGGATTGGTTGACGGTTGGGGATATGAATTCGGCTTTCTTCCACTCGTCTCTTAAAAATAAAGTTCACTATAGTCGTATCGATGTTATTCAGGATACTAGTGGGAAGGTGTATGAGGATGATCTGGTTCAGCTAGCGTTTGTTAATCATTATGAAAATTTTTTGGGTTGCCCGGGCGACACTTCGCTCACTCCAGCTCCAGATTTATTTACGAAAAAATTGGATTTAGAGGTAGCGGCTCACATGGTTCGTTCGGTGTCAGCTGATGAGGTTAAAAAGGCGATGTTTTCGATTGGGTCAGACAAAGCTCCGGGTCCTGATGGTTTTACCGCTGGTTTCTTTAAAGGTGGGCCTATCGTGGAGAGAGAAGTGTCGGATGCTGTTATTGATTTCTTTGCTACAGGGAAGCTTCTTCGGGAATTGAACCATACGCTTATTGTTCTTCTTCCTAAGTCCTCTTCCCCGTCTGTGGTTACGGACTATCGGCCGATTGCTTGTTGCAATGTTTTATATAAATGCATTAGCAAGATTGTAGCTGATAGAATTAAAGTGGGTTTGAATGATATCGTTAGTATGAACCAATCCGCGTTTGTGCCAGGTAGAAAGATTTCTGATAATATTTTGTTAACACAAGAGTTGATGCACAACTATCATCGTAATATTGGCCCCCCTAAATGTGCGTTCAAAGTTGATATTCAGAAGGCGTATGACACTGTCGATTGGAAGTTTCTGAAGGGTATTCTGTTTGGTTTCGGTTTTCATCCTAAGATGGTTCATTGGATTATGCTGTGTGTCTCCACTACAACGTATTCGGTGTGTGTCAATGGCGAGGTTCATGGGTTCTTTAAGGGCAACAGGGGCTTAAGACAAGGTGATCCGGTATCTCCTTATTTATTTACTCTCATCATGGAAGTTCTTATAGCCATCTTACATCATACGGTTAGGATTGATAATTCTTTTAAATTTCATAATAAATGTGAACGTCAACAGATTATCAACCTATGTTTCGCGGACGATTTGTTTATTTTTGCAAAGGGTGAGATTGCCTCAGCTAGGTGTATTATGAAGTCTCTTGATTCCTTTGCTAAAATGTCGGGTTTGTTGCCAAGTGTTCAGAAAAGTATAGTTTTTTTCTCGAATGTGCCATCTTATGTGAAAACTGCTATTTTGAATATTATGCCTTTTAAGGAGGGTTCGTTGCCTGTGAGATATTTGGGTGTGCCGCTTATTTCTTCACGGCTTCTTTATAAAGATTGTTATGTGATGGTGGAAAAGCTAGAGAAACGCATTCTGCATTGGAGGAATAAGTTACTTTCTTTTGCAGGCAGGCTGCAACTTATAATTTATGTCTTATCCTCCATGCATATTTATTGGTCGTCTGTGTTTATTTTGCCGAACCGGGTCATTCTTAATTTGGAGGCGTTGATGAGGAATTTTTTATGGTCTCATGATAGTGCCTTTCAGAAAGGTTGGGCCAAAGTTTCGTGGAAAGCGGTGTGTGTTCCTAAGCTTGAGGGTGGTTTAGGTATTCGTCGGATTGGTGATGTTAATATGGCTCTTATGACAGCCCATATCTGGAGTATCCTTTCGAGGCGTCAATCCTTGTGGGTTGAGTGGATTCATTCTTACAGGTTGAAAGGCAAAGGTTTTTGGGCGTGTAAAGTTCCTTCTGCTTGTTGCTGGTCTTGGAGAAAGCTTCTTCAGCTTTGGCCGATTATGAGGAAATTTATTTGGTCTGATATTGGTAATGGTTCAGCTACTTCAGCATGGTTCGATACATGGAGTGATTTAGGGCCGCTAGAGCAATTTTTTTCTCCTAGAGTTATTGCTAATGCGGGGTTTAACATGGATTCTAAAGTGTCTGATATTTATTCTGACAATTCTTGGAGGTGGCCGGTTGCTTGGCGGGATACTTACCCGGTTCTTTTTTGGGTAAAGGGTTACCCCGGTGAATATTATATATCAACCAAAAATAAAACAGGGTGTATCAAGACAACGATACACACTACTAGACTTGGCATACCAAGACTAGAAACCAAAAACCAAAACAAAGAAGACCCGACAAAGTCACAACCAAACCAACAAACAAGACCAAATTACAGCCCAAACACAAAACCAAACCAGACTAGACTAGACTACTATATCCACGCTAGCCAGGATCAATAACCAGGTTTTCCTTCGAGATCAGCCACCTATCCAACATCTTCTTTTGCTTTGGGTCTCTACGAATTCTGAATCCCATAATCTTGAGCCGAACCATATCCAAGATGACCTTCGAAAGCACACTAGCACTCCTCGTTACTTGAGAGAATAACCTATTGTTCCGTTCTTGCCAGATGAAATAAGTGGAGGCAGCCACTAGAATATTAGTCACTATAACTTCAAGAGATCTAGAATCTGCATTTAGCTCCATCCACTGCATTACCGAGGACCATGTATCATTAACACTCTCCATGTCAACCATGTTCCTAACCAAACCCCAAACTTCAGAAGCATAGGGACATTGAAAAAATAGGTGATCCCTAGAATCACGATCATGACTACATAAGGGACAACACATGAGCCGTAAATTTGTAGCACTACCCGCCTCCCAAACCGCCATCCTATCTTGCGTTTTCAGCTTGTTCTTGATAACCAACCATAAATGGAACGAATGTCTGGGAATACATTGAGTAAACCAAACTGAATTAACCCAAGGAACTTTATCAGCTCTATTCCGCAAACTATTCCAAACCTCCCAAGAACCAAAGACTTGCAATTTACCTTCCAGATCTTTCCAACGAACTCTATCCTCCAAATCAGGCATAAGATGTAAGTTATCAATATTTATAAGAACCGGGAAAAGATCATACCACGCCTGAGGCCATTGCCAATGACCAGTTTCATCAATAAGATCCGCCACCGAAGAGTTTAAAGAAAAACCAGCGTTAGCTATGATTCTCGGAGTAAAAAAAGACCGAAGTGGGCTGAAAGAGCACTAGTTGTCACTCCAAGCGTTGGTTTGTCGACCACTTTGAATAGACTGCCAAATAAAAGGACGAACCATAGGACGGATATACAAAAGCTTTCGCCATCCCCAAGTAATGTTGCCCCGACACTGCACCTCCCAAAAATTGTTACCTTTTTTTTTTTGGGTAAAGGGTTACCCCGGTGATTCTATTATAGACAACCGCCAAATAAGAGCAAGTAGTGAGGATGAGTTCCCCACTAGTTCATATACAGGACATGCCCCGTATATGTAAACAAAAAAACAAAACAAAACAAGTTACCACCTCAATCTAGCCTACTACAATCATGATAATGACTAACTAGTAGACAAACGAAAAAACAAACAAACGACGTCAACCACCATCATCAAAAATGAAATTGCTACCAACCGGCAGCCCCATTGCATGAAACAGAAGCCACCTATCCATTGGACACCTTTATGTGAGAGGTGCTTGCCCCTGTACTGGAAGACGTAGGATGTGTACCCGATGTCATAAACTCCTTCGTTTCATCATATACATTCTCTACCTCATCATCGTCAGACTCCGCATTTAGCTCACGTCCCCCTTTAGATCTCCCTTGCAAGGAACCCCCGTCCCCCCCCAACAAACCCAAGAGCACTAAAAGAATTGTGTGTTTGAACCTTAGACGAGCTAGTCACTGCCTTTTTCTTCTTATCCACAGGTCTATATTCAAACTTGGGCTTTTGATTGTTAACTTGAAAACCACTCTTCTTTACATTCTTCTTTGTCTTGACTTCCGTATAACCATCCTCATCTACTTTCTGATTGTTTGTAGGAGGTTTCACTGTCGATCGTATGCCATTAGGACACTCCTCATAAACATGCCCAAAAACACAGCAATGGGCACATCTCGGGGGTTCCCATTCATACTCCACCCTAATAGTCTCAGTAACATATTTATTCCACAGGGGGATCCGATATCCCCTTATTTGTTTACCTTAGTCATGGAGGTACTTTCATTATTATTACACAAGGCAGCCGATGATAATCCTGCTTTCAGATACCATGATAAGTGTAAAATTCAGAAGATCATTAACGTGTCCTTTGCGGACGACTTGTTTATTTTCGCTAATCCGGATATGGTGTCTATTAGAATCATAAGGGATGCTTTGGATTTGTTCTCTAGAATCTCGGGTCTTAAACCGAATTTAGCTAAAAGCACGGTGTTTTTCAGTAATGTTTCGCCTCAGCTCAAGCAAACTATTTGTTCTCTTCTTCCGTTTCATGAAGGAGAGCTTCCCGTTAAATACTTGGGAGTTCCGCTGATTTCGACTAAGCTATCGTTTAAGGATTGCAAAATCCTAGTGGATCGAGTTGACAAGAAAATTGATCATTGGTTAAATAAGTCTCTCTCTTTTGCAGGAAGACTTCAATTAATTAATTCGGTCATCTCGGCTATGCACGTATACTGGGCTTCAGTTTTTATGCTTCCGGCACGTATTGTTAGTGACATCGAAAAGCGAATGCGTAACTTTCTGTGGAGTGGTGGGGCGGCTAAAGGCTCTTATCCGAAAGTTGCTTGGAAAAATGTTTGCCTTCCTAAATCTGAAGGCGGTTTGGGTATTCGGAAAATTCATGATTCGAATAAAGCGCTTCTTACTAATCATGTGTGGAGCATTCTTATTAAACGGGATTCCCTCTGGGTAAAATGGGTTCATTCATACAGGATCAAAAGGAAAAAATTTTGGGAGCTTCCTCTCCGTGGTAGTATGACATGGGGATGGAGGAAAATATTATCTATACGGTCTTCTATTCGTCCGTTCATTTGGTTCTTGATTCGTGATGGCAGAAAGGCAAATGCTTGGAATGACAATTGGTGCCCTCATAGCCCTTTGAGGGAATTCATAACTCCTAGACGAATTCATGGGGCGGGGTTTAGCATGCAAACCACTGTGTCGGATCTCATTGATAATCATAATGCTTGGAAGTGGCCGATTGCTTGGTTTGACCTGTAACCGGTTCTGATTACTTTAGTGACACCGAGTATTGTCCAAGATGTTCCTGATAAGCTTGTTTGGAAGAATACGCAGGGCCATATATCGGATTTTAGTGCTAGAGAGGCTTGGGAAAGCATTCGAGCGCGAGGAGAGGAGGTCGATTGGGTTAATTTGGTTTGGTTCAGCCAGTGTATTCCGAGACACTCTTTTCACTTGTGGTTAGTTATTAAGAATAAGCTGAAAACTCAGGATCGAATGGGAGTTTGGGATGCGGGAAGTGCTACTAACTTAAATTTAATGTGTTGTCCTCTGTGCAAGAATGGTAAAGACTCTCGGGACCACTTATTTTTTCGGTGCACTTATGCTTTGCAAGTTTGGAAAAAGGTTAAAGATATGGCTTACATGGACTCTGTTGATGCAAATTGGGATTCTATTATTTCTTGGCTTTCTCAACACTCTACTAATAACTTGGCGAAGAGTATTATAAGTAAGTTGGTTGTTGCAGCTTCTACTTATTTCATATGGCAAGAAAGAAACAAAAGGCTTTTCTCTTCAAATGAGCGAGATATCACTACGATTACGAACATTATTCTTCATACGGTTCGTCTAAAGCTAATGACATTCAAGGCTGGGAGAGGTCTGAAGCATCCGTTGATGTTGGAGAGATGGAAGTTCCAAGTGAAGGCTTTAAGCATTGATCCGGGCTAGAGTCTTTTATTTTTTGAGCGAGTTTTTTATTTAGTTGCCAATGTTTGGCTTCGGGCTGTTTGTGTTTGGTCGGATTTTTGTGAGCTGGTTGTGATGTGTCTGTTTAGTTTGGTTGTGCTAGGCTTGGTATGCCAAGTCTAGCTCTTGTGTGCTACTTTGGTACACTTGCGTGATTCTTTATTCTTTTTAATAAAATTCACCGGGGTAACCCTTTACCCAAAAAAAAAAAAAACATATTTATTCCCATCCAATTCAGGAATAGCCATGGTAAGAGTCTCTTTCAAATCCTGATCAGCCGATATTTCAATGAGAGCCCTAGCTTTTAACCTGTACGTGTGAATCCACTGAACCCAAAGAGAAGGATGTTTAGTAATTAGACTCCAGATATGAGACGTCAATAGAGCTCTATTAACATCCATGATACTACGAATACCCAAACCACCCTCCTCTTTCGGCATACACACCTCCTTCCATGCAACTTTAGCACGAATCGATCCCTGTTTCCCTCCATTCCATAAGAATCTTCGTAATCTTTTCTCCAGATCCTTTATAACACTCATAGGGAGCCTAAAAACAGAAGTCCGGTAAGAATACATGGCTGCAAGAAACGAATTAATTAACTGGAGTCTCCCTGCAAACGACAAAGATTTAGTCATCCAATTATCTATTCTCCTCTCCATACGTTCGAGCAGAATTTTACAATCTCTAGCAGCTAATCTCGTTGAAATCAATGGAACGCCAAGATAACGAACAGGCAACGAACCCTCTTGAAACGGCATTAAATGCAATATCTGGTCTTTCAACGAACGAGGAACGTTACTGAAGAAAACTGTGCTCTTAGGCAAGCTGGGAAGTAGACCCGACATCTCCGAAAATTTATCTAGAGCCTCTTTTAACCTCTTCACCGAAACGCAATCACCATGAGAGAACAAAAACAAATCATCAGCAAACAAAACGTTAATTATCTTCTGTTTAGAACAGTGAGCATGAAATTTAAACGACGTAGCCGAAGCAGCTTGACGAAGGAGAAGAGTCAGAACCTCCATAACAAGCGTGAAAAGATAAGGTGACATAGGATCACCTTGTCTAAGACCACGCTTCCCTGGAAAATACCCATGAAGCTCCCCGTTGATGCTTAACGAATAGGACACCGTAGAAACACATGCCATAATCCAACTAATCATTTTATGATGAAACCCGAAACGAAGCAAGATATTTTCAAGAAAAGACCAGCTAACTGTATCATACGCCTTCTGGATATCAATTTTAAAAGCACATCTCGGCTGACCTCTATTAAGGTGATAATTGTGCATCAACTCCTGAGTAAGAAGAATATTATCTGAGATTTTTCTACCTGGAACAAACGCCGACTGGTTCACACTAACCAACTTATCCAGGCACCCCTTGATTCTGCCCGTGATTATCTTACTAATGCACTTATAAAGCACATTACAACACGATATAGGACGGTAGTCAAGAACCGAATTCGGAGTATCCTTCTTAGGAACCAGAGCAATAATAGTGTGGTTAATTTCCCTTAAAATTTTACCATTCTCAAAGAAATCAAGAATAGCAATCGTAACCTCATCACCTACTATATCCCACGCCTGCTTAAAGAACACCGAAGTGAACCCATCAGGACCAGGGGCTTTATTTTCACCAATACTAAACATAGCTTGTTTAATCTCTTCCCGAGTCACTTGTCTAATCATATGATCAGCTGAATGTTGACTAAGCGTGTTAGTAAACAAATCAGCATCCACAACTCCTGAACCCATAAGAGTCATGCCCAAGAAATTCGAATAATGAGTGACAAGAGCTTGCTGAACATCATCCCCTTCAAACCGGTTTCCATGCACATCATTAATACAACTTATCTTGTTTCTAGCATTCCTACTTTTGACACATTTATGAAAATAGGAAGTATTCGAATCACCCGCACAGAGCCACTCTACTTTGGATTTCTGCTTTAGAAAACACTCCTCATCAGATGCCGCTTCCTGAAAATCACGAAGACACTTAGCAGCCTTATCACGGATATCCCCATCTAACGGATCAGCATCAATAAGTTTCTGGATATCATCTAGCTCCCTACGCATCTGGCAAACTTTATCATGAAGGTTCCCTTGCTGATGCAACAATTTACGAAAACCAGGTTTGAGATTTCTCAACTTTTTAACAACCGAAAACATGGTATAACCTTGGATTCTTTTAGACCATTCAGCAGAAACAAGTTGCCAGAACTCCACTTTGGATGTCAAAAAATTTGGAAATTTAAACGGCTTCTGCTTTGAACGGGTACTAGAGGAAATTTTCAGAACACAAGGTGTGTGATCTGAAACACGGGCTGGCTGAAAAACAGCATACTCATCCGGAAAAACGTCCATAAACGTCACATTGCCCATAACACGATCAATCTTCTTAACGACTCCTATCCCCTCACGTGGTTTCTGATTCCACGTGTAATGAAGACCGTAGCTTTTGATATCCAAGAGCTCCGACGTTTGAACACAATCAAAAAACTCTCTCATGCCTATGGTATGACTTGACGTTCCAGAACAACAATCCTCCATATTTAGAGCCGAGTTAAAATCCCCCAACACTACCCAAGGTTTATCATGAGCTAAACAATTATGTTTATTAAGATCCTCCCATAAGGTTCTACGCTCCTGATACTTATTCTCAGCATAAACAAAGGAACAAAGAAAAACTTTAGAATCAGCTTTAAGATGAATCTGAGTATGTATCACCTGATCCGATTGAGATAACACCATAAGTTGAACCTCATCCGCATCCCAACCCAATATAATTCTGGTTCCACGTTGACAAACACCCCCATTCGATGTCCAATTCCAGCTTCTGAAAACACCCTTACACACTTTGTCTAAATTACCAATACTTACATGCGTCTCTAGAATGGCACAGACTTTAAGATGATTTTCACCAATAAAAAAACGGACTTCGTTTTGTTTCAGGGGACGATTTAAACCCCTTATATTCCAAGCCGCCACACTAACCATTGAGACTTCCAGAACCGGGAGTGCTTGCCCCCTCAGGCCGACTATCAGTCGGGATATAACCCATGAATTTGGACATCTCCGTTGTGTTAGGTTCAAAAACTTCATCCACATGAGTACCATCCTTTTTAGGCATATTGCCAGTTTTTGACCCCTCACCATAATCATCCAGTTTCACTTGCTTCCCATTTGTATTATGAATATTTCCCATCAAATCATTATCATCCAAAATCTCCTGTCCATCAATCTTAGAAAGAGCCTCAAAAGAATTACGAGTTTTAACCTTTTCAACTGTCTTCACCTTGACATTAATTTCCTTTGTACCAGATGTACTTGTAACACCTGTGTCATTTCAACCATCAAACAAATGCCAAACCAATGAAATATTGTATTTCATACTTTGGACTTGTATATATATGTGTATCTTTTGCACATATCAACTCTTGTTCGATTTCAAGCTCTAAATCGCTTTCTGGAAGGTTATACGCGCACTGATGCGTAAATATAACCAGTTTAACGCAACAAACACTCCGGAATAGTGAAATAGGCTTAACATACCTTAAATAACCTTTACATAACTTAGATATAAGTTTTGGAAGGTTTGGTGTAGTGAAATCAAAGTTTATTCGCTTACAGGGACTAAATTTGACAAACTGCGAAAGTATGCCAATTTGAACTGTAACAGACCTTCCGGAACATGACCATAAGTTAAACATACCATAAATATCCTTTACATAGCTTAGAAATAGGCTTTGAGGTGTTCGGTATGCTAAAATAAACTTTTGTGTCATTTAGGGACTAGAAGTGTCAAAAAGTGCACAAGTTTGCATTTTCGCGCATAACTTACATTCTGAATACATCCGGACATCCAAAAATTTATGTAAGCATGACTATATTATGCTTTAGTGTTTGGCTTGCCAAAAATCCATTCGTCGCGTCATTTGGATCGTTTTTCGCGCTTATGCGCATTCCGTCGTAATTAAGCGAACATCGCGTTCGTACGACCAAACGAACCAACACCCGGCATATTTTTGAGCATGTTTCATGTCCACAATGTTTAGGCATCATTTTAGGGCCTTAAAGTTGGCTTTACGGGCCTTAGAAGTGTCGGAAATGGCCTTAAACACGTGCAGGGACCAAAACTGTCAATTCTGCAAGAAGTTTGCTGATCAGACAGCTAGGCGGCCCGCCTCAGTTTCTTAACATTCTTAGGCGGCCCGCGTCAGACTCCCAGAACAGATCAGAATGAACAGTCAGCGTGTACCAGCTGTTTTAACCACAACCACACACTTGCAACTTGCATATTCAGCTGATAAACATCATTTTTAGGCACCACAACTTTCCGACACTTGTACGGATACGATTAAGGCACGATATTCGACAAACGATCTTAACGGTTCGGGTATTCCTATAAATACCCAACCCACACAACTTCAAAACCCACTAGAATTCTGATCCTAGAAGCTCTAAGTTGAAACCATTGTTTCATACCTGAGTTACTTGGATCGGGATTAGCATTCGGGGACCCTTCGTAAGTATTCTTTCGTTCTTTTATTGCTTTTCGAGTCTTTCGAGTCTGAAAGTCAAACTTTGTTTGACTTTCTGCATTGACCAGTTATGGTCAATGCGAAGTTCGTTTGAACTTCGCAACGTGAGTGTAATCACGTTGGTTATAGTCCCTTGGGACTATGCCTACTGATTACCACGTTGTCTAGGGTCGTAGGGTAAGCGATCTAATAAATCGCTTATACCTCGAACCCGACCCATTTGGTCGATCATTAGGATCCGACCAAACACATTAGGTGACCATAGTAGGTAGGGAATAACCTTCCGAGGTTATACCCTATGGTCACATCGTTTAAGTAGTTGTATGATAGGTAGTTTATATGCCTTAGGTAAATTACCAGAATACCCTTTTCATGTATAATTGGTAATTAAGCATATGTAACCTAAACCTTTGTCACATAACTGATTATGTAATATGTTTAGGCATATAACACTTGTCATAGGGCTAGTTAGGAGGTCCGAACGCGTTTCACGCGAACGACGCGTTAAAGTAGCATAAGCTACCTAAACGGGTCGTAATGGGTCGAAAACACTTAGGTTAAGTTTCATTTAGTATGTAGGCTTTGTTAAACCAAATGACACGAGTCTCTACACTCGTTTGGTTTACAAACCCTAATGCTACCCGATCTTCCGATCTAGGTCCGGTTAATTAACGTAGTTATCTATATTAGGTGCCGTTTGATATCCGCGATCTCTAGCATTGTTTGGTTGTTACTCAAGGACTTCTGAGCAATCTCAAGTGAGTACATAGACCCCTCTTTTACTGTTTTCCAAACTGTTCTGGGGTGGAACACATGTGCCTACTTGTTACTTTCATGCTTTCCTGTTTTCACATCATATACCTGCTATGTTCGTTAGTACATTATAGTACATGATTTCATTACATTTCATACAACGTATGTCCATTGTGTGCATACTTAGTACATTGTTTTACATTGCTTTTCTGTTGCATATGCTTATCCAGCTTATGAACACATTATACTACATATTGAACCGTTGTAATCATTTGACTATGTGATCCGTTGATATCTGTGAACCGTTTGTATATGTGAACCGTTTGTATCTGTGAACCGTTTGTATCTGTGAACCGTTTGTATCTGTGAACCGTTTGTATCTATGAACCGTGTGAACCGTCTTTGACCATACATAAACATTTCTACAACTGTTAAACATTACTTTGGTGTTTTGGTTTGATTAAGTGATTAAGTAACGATGCGTGTGTAATATGATACAAGCATGGTGGATACGCCGATGGTACTTCCTATATATAAGTGTTTGTATGGTATTACATATCGTAGCGTTATTTGAATCATTTCAGTTTGATACATATAACATTTTATACAATTAACATACTTTTCACAATACATTGTTTTACAAGCAACTTAACTTATACAAACTCATTTTACAATGGTTATTCAGTTAACCATACATTTTTCTCTTATTTATACATATCATCTGATCTTATCGTTTTTCAAATGATTTACAAAACAAAGCAAATAACAAGGTTCATGACTAAACATTTTCTCAAACATAAGTCATGAAACCTATTTTCACAAAACCTATGTATCTCACAGGCATTTTTATGCTGACGTACCTATTTTCACATGTGTTTTTCAGGAACTGTTGCATAAGATGATCAAGATACACATAGGCAGTCTTGGGCTTTAGTGACAATAAAAGATGCAAGACTAGTTAATTATGTTGTATTTCTTTGTTTGTTAAGACATTGTAACACTTGTAATCAATAAAACGAAACTTCAATTGCCATGGATTTGAAACAATTAATTCTGTTACAACACTCCCCGACGTTTCCGCCACGTTTTGTATGTTCCACGTGGTCGGGGTGTGACAGAAAAGATGGTATCAGAGCCAATGGTTATAGGGAATTAGGTTATTAGTAATGCTTTGACCTAGTCTATAACCTTCTTAGGACCCTAACGCGAGTTTACTTGCGTTTAGTCATAAAACAATACCGTCACCTATCCTTAGGCGACTACCTCAACAAGAACATAAATTTCAAAACCGCTTTGAAAACTAGTCATCTGTTCTAGGATGATTGTTTACAAGGTTTTGAACCCTCTACTGTAAGGTTTTGAACCCTCTGTTATATGGTTTTGAACCCCTTTGATTTTTCAAAATCTCGTCAAGGTTTTGGGTTTTAAATAATGTGGACACGTGCAAACTGGAAGGGTGAATGCCTGTATTCTGGGTTTTCTGTCTAGGCAAGCACTTCGTATACATCTCATCAGACGCGAGACCAGTTGTGCTTACCTGGGAATTCTTGGGATGAGTGTTCACTTATAGGCGAGCATGTCTTCGCGATACATTATTTTTGACCTATTTACTTTGATTAGTCACCGTCTCATTTGTTTGCCTTAAGTAACAAACAAATGATCGCAATTTTATGCATTGTTATTCTGTTTTCATTTCCCTTGTTCCCTCCCATATCTCCTATGTTCTTCATGGTGTCTCTTCATCGCAACAAGACTCGAGTGTCCGGACCAGGTGCTACAATTGCCCAACAAATAGGCGTCGTACTCCAGAAGACCGTTGAGTTAGCTGTCACCAGGAGTCAGCTAAGGAATGAAGCCGTGCAAGGGAACCACTCCTTGGAGAAATCAATGTAACCGTCATCATCCAAATCAAATACCATGTTACAAATGTACCCACGGTGGACGATGGAGACATTTGGTTAACATTTGTCGCTTTGCTGTTCAAAGCAAAGCAGTTGCAAACCCTGTTGCTACTTAACCTTCAAGTTCTGCTTCATATGTCGCCTTGGCATATCTAGCACCTCAACCTCATGAACTTTCTACTTTGTGTATCGACTTAAGCACGCCTAGTGCAAGGTGTCGAAGCACCTCTCGTTACACAAATTTCAAAATCCATAAAGGATCTTTCTATCCTCATAATCAGATCCTTGTGGATGAATATCACTCAAATCGGAGCCCTTAATTGAATTATTCGTATGCCTTAATACGAACATTACCATTCAATAAGGACAAAGCCGAATTCTTATTTAGATCTTCCTATCTTCATAGTTAGATTCTAATGATTTAAGTGCCGCATGGAATCCACGGATTGGATTCCTGGTGTGCTTTAAATATCCGTGTCCAAAGATAACAAAGTAAAGATCAAATTAAACAACTATGTGATTATGTGCTTATGAACATTACAAGACAAACTGTGCGGACTATGCAAGGAATTACGTAATTATGGATGCATACATAATTATGGAATTTAGTGCACAGAAACCACAGCGAGCTTTGTCATGTACCTAGAAGTTAACCCTATTCATTTCCAATTCTGATGAAGTATCCGTTGAGGAAAAATGAACTAGCTATTCATTTTTCACTTCTGAAGAATATCCTTTGAAGAAATGAATATCCGTTTATCCTTCATTTCCAATTCTGAAGAATAACCGTTGAGGAAAATGACTCCGTTTGTGCATTTTCGTTCTGAAGAGTATCCGTCGAGGGAAATGAATATCCGTTTATCCTTCATTTCCAATTCTGAAGAATACCCGTTGAGGAAAATGACTCCGTTTGTGCATTTTCGTTCTGAAGAGTATCCGTCGAGGGAAATGAATATCCGTTTATGTAATCCTTCATTTCTGAACCTGAGGAAACAACCGTTGAAAATGACTCCGTTAGTTCATTTTCGTTTCTGAAGATTATCCGTTGAGGAAATGAATATCCGTTGTTTAATCTTTCATTTCCGAAACCTGAGGAAACAACCGTTGAAAATGACTCTGTTTGTTCATTTTCGTTTCTGAAGATTATCCGTTGAGGAAATGAACATCCGTTTGTCTATCATCTTCATTTCCGAACCTGAGGAAACAACCGTTGAAAATGACTCCGTTAGTTCATTTTCGTTTCTGAAGATTATCCGTTGAGGAAATGAACATCCGTTTGTCTATCATTTTCATTTCCGTTTCTGAGGAAGCAACCGTTGAAAATGACTCTGTTGTTCATTTTTGTTTCTGAAGATTTGTCCGTCAAGGAAATGAATATCCGTTTGTCTATTCATTTTCATTTCCATTTCTGAGGAAGCAACCGTTGAAAATGACTCCGTTTGTTCATTTTCGTTTCTGAAGATTTGTCCGTCAAGGAAATGAATATCCGTTTGTCTATTCATTTTCATTTCCGTTTCTGAAGAAGCACCCGTTGAAAATGACTCCGTTTGATCATTTTCGTTTCTGAAGATTCTCCGTTAAGGAAATGAATCCCCGTTTGATTATTCCTTCATTTCCGTCTCTGAAGAATACTCGTTGAGGAAAATGACTCCGTTTGTTCATTTTCATTCTGAAGAATGTCCGTTAAGGAAATGACAGGATTATGCTTCACATATCTCTGGTGGTTATCTGACACAAAGTCACAAATAGACTCCTACGAATTAATTTCGGGACGAAATTTCCTAAAGTAGGGGAGACTGTAACACCTGTGTCATTTCAACCATCAAACAAATGCCAAACCAATGAAATATTGTATTTCATACTTTGGACTTGTATATATATGTGTATCTTTTGCACATATCAACTCTTGTTCGATTTCAAGCTCTAAATCGCTTTCTGGAAGGTTATACGCGCACTGATGCGTAAATATAACCAGTTTAACGCAACAAACACTCCGGAATAGTGAAATAGGCTTAACATACCTTAAATAACCTTTACATAACTTAGATATAAGTTTTGGAAGGTTTGGTGTAGTGAAATCAAAGTTTATTCGCTTACAGGGACTAAATTTGACAAACTGCGAAAGTATGCCAATTTGAACTGTAACAGACCTTCCGGAACATGACCATAAGTTAAACATACCATAAATATCCTTTACATAGCTTAGAAATAGGCTTTGAGGTGTTCGGTATGCTAAAATAAACTTTTGTGTCATTCAGGGACTAGAAGTGTCAAAAAGTGCACAAGTTTGCATTTTCGCGCATAACTTACATTCTGAATACATCCGGACATCCAAAAATTTATGTAAGCATGACTATATTATGCTTTAGTGTTTGGCTTGCCAAAAATCCATTCGTCGCGTCATTTGGATCGTTTTTCGCGCTTATGCGCATTCCGTCGTAATTAAGCGAACATCGCGTTCGTACGACCAAACGAACCAACACCCGGCATATTTTTGAGCATGTTTCATGTCCACAATGTTTAGGCATCATTTTAGGGCCTTAAAGTTGGCTTTACGGGCCTTAGAAGTGTCGGAAATGGCCTTAAACACGTGCAGGGACCAAAACTGTCAATTCTGCAAGAAGTTTGCTGATCAGACAGCTAGGCGGCCCGCCTCAGTTTCTTAACATTCTTAGGCGGCCCGCGTCAGACTCCCAGAACAGATCAGAACGAACAGTCAGCGTGTACCAGCTGTTTTAACCACAACCACACACTTGCAACTTGCATATTCAGCTGATAAACATCATTTTTAGGCACCACAACTTTCCGACACTTGTACGGATACGATTAAGGCACGATATTCGACAAACGATCTTAACGGTTCGGGTATTCCTATAAATACCCAACCCACACAACTTCAAAACCCACTAGAATTCTGATCCTAGAAGCTCTAAGTTGAAACCATTGTTTCATACCTGAGTTACTTGGATCGGGATTAGCATTCGGGGACCCTTCGTAAGTATTCTTTCGTTCTTTTATTGCTTTTCGAGTCTTTCGAGTCTGAAAGTCAAACTTTGTTTGACTTTCTGCATTGACCAGTTATGGTCAATGCGAAGTTCGTTTGAACTTCGCAACGTGAGTGTAATCACGTTGGTTATAGTCCCTTGGGACTATGCCTACTGATTACCACGTTGTCTAGGGTCGTAGGGTAAGCGATCTAATAAATCGCTTATACCTCGAACCCGACCCATTTGGTCGATCATTAGGATCCGACCAAACACATTAGGTGACCATAGTAGGTAGGGAATAACCTTCCGAGGTTATACCCTATGGTCACATCGTTTAAGTAGTTGTATGATAGGTAGTTTATATGCCTTAGGTAAATTACCAGAATACCCTTTTCATGTATAATTGGTAATTAAGCATATGTAACCTAAACCTTTGTCACATAACTGATTATGTAATATGTTTAGGCATATAACACTTGTCATAGGGCTAGTTAGGAGGTCCGAACGCGTTTCACGCGAACGACGCGTTAAAGTAGCATAAGCTACCTAAACGGGTCGTAATGGGTCGAAAACACTTAGGTTAAGTTTCATTTAGTATGTAGGCTTTGTTAAACCAAATGACACGAGTCTCTACACTCGTTTGGTTTACAAACCCTAATGCTACCCGATCTTCCGATCTAGGTCCGGTTAATTAACGTAGTTATCTATATTAGGTGCCGTTTGATATCCGCGATCTCTAGCATTGTTTGGTTGTTACTCAAGGACTTCTGAGCAATCTCAAGTGAGTACATAGACCCCTCTTTTACTGTTTTCCAAACTGTTCTGGGGTGGAACACATGTGCCTACTTGTTACTTTCATGCTTTCCTGTTTTCACATCATATACCTGCTATGTTCGTTAGTACATTATAGTACATGATTTCATTACATTTCATACTACGTATGTCCATTGTGTGCATACTTAGTACATTGTTTTACATTGCTTTTCTGTTGCATATGCTTATCCAGCTTATGAACACATTATACTACATATTGAACCGTTGTAATCATTTGACTATGTGATCCGTTGATATCTGTGAACCGTTTGTATCTGTGAACCGTTTGTATCTGTGAACCGTTTGTATCTGTGAACCGTTTGTATCTGTGAACCGTTTGTATCTATGAACCGTGTGAACCGTCTTTGACCATACATAAACATTTCTACAACTGTTAAACATTACTTTGGTGTTTTGGTTTGATTAAGTGATTAAGTAACGATGCGTGTGTAATATGATACAAGCATGGTGGATACGCCGATGGTACTTCCTATATATAAGTGTTTGTATGGTATTACATATCGTAGCTTTATTTGAATCATTTCAGTTTGATACATATAACATTTTATACAATTAACATACTTTTCACAATACATTGTTTTACAAGCAACTTAACTTATACAAACTCATTTTACAATGGTTATTCAGTTAACCATACATTTTTCTCTTATTTATACATATCATCTGATCTTATCGTTTTTCAAATGATTTACAAAACAAAGCAAATAACAAGGTTCATGACTAAACATTTTCTCAAACATAAGTCATGAAACCTATTTTCACAAAACCTATGTATCTCACAGGCATTTTTATGCTGACGTACCTATTTTCACATGTGTTTTTCAGGAACTGTTGCATAAGATGATCAAGATACACATAGGCAGTCTTGGGCTTTAGTGACAATAAAAGATGCAAGACTAGTTAATTATGTTGTATTTCTTTGTTTGTTAAGACATTGTAACACTTGTAATCAATAAAACGAAACTTCAATTGCCATGGATTTGAAACAATTAATTCTGTTACAACACTCCCCGACGTTTCCGCCACGTTTTGTATGTTCCACGTGGTCGGGGTGTGACAGTACTTGGGTCCAACTTATTGATTTTTGGCTTGTATATAAATTTCGGCTTTGGTTTCTTAGGCATGACACCCACACGAGCCATCTTCCTCTTATCCATAGTAAAACCTTCATCATCAACCACTACTTGTTTAGCTTTTTTTGATTCATTCTTGCCACACATTTGGTCATTGTGACCAAATACACAACATAAGGAACACCGATGAGGCTTCCACTCATACTCAACAGTCACAATTTCATTGATATATCCCTCCTCATCTAGTTTTGGAATAGCAACAACAATCTGCTCCTTAAGATCTTGATCCGCATTTATTTCAATCAACGCTCGAGCAAAACTACTCCTTCCCCAGTTCTCCAAACACATCTCAGCTGTATATCCATCCAAACGTTTTGGCTCACCTATTTTCGAAGCTAATAAACTTAATCCGTCATCAGTATATACCGCGATTGGAACATTATGAAGCTTTACCCATACCGGCACTAGTTTAATACCTTCCTTCTTAAGGCTAACAGACGGAGACCAAACATTAAGAATCAACGGCACTTTCCTGATCAACCACGGCCCCCCTTCCAACACTTTTGCCATACCCTCTTTAGAATCAAATTTAAAGAAAAAGAATCCGTCAGAATTCATCATGAGTTTAGCAAATCCATATTTTGCCCATACATTCTTAGCATAGTATTCAACAACAGGGAATGGAAGCCGATTACCCAAAAAATATCCATATAAAACATTGACAAATCTCTCCTGAACCTTACGAATTACCTCCCTAGGAATGACCACATCCGCATCAGGTTTTGACTCTCCCGACTCCATCTTCCTGAAGTTAACTTCTCTTTTTCCTGAAGGAATATTTTTAACCCTATCTGCATAAGAAACTTTGGCCGCACCATCCTCCATTTTCGAATCAGAACTACTGCTTACATCTTGCACTGGAACTGGAACCGTAACTTTTTCCAATTCATCAATAATATTTATCTTTATCTGCTCTGATTGAACGACTCCTCTTCTAGGCAGAATCGGATTTCCATCAATTTTTAACTTTCTAGCATCAAGAATATTCCCAAACGAAGACAAGTTACCCCGTACATCCTGTGCATCCGAAAGTTTATCATTTTTCGAAGTAATAAAGATATCCCCAAGCAGTTTTTCAGTAAAGGAATGGAACCCTAGATCCTCCAAACTCTGATCCCTATTTCTCTCCATGCATAAGAAACAACGATCAAAGCAAACGAAATCACCAAACACATGCAGCTACCAAGAACCCTAAACCTTTTAAAACCCTAGTGATAATCTTCAACCCTTAATAGATTAATCTAGAGTTTTCGATCTAGCTAAATTAATCTCAGTTAACTGCAATCAAAAAACAACAAGATTAATAAATCAGAGAATCAAACTAATCACTAAGGAGGCGATTGGAAAAGAAGAAAAGAAATAAAACCCTAATTCGAAATTGGTCACAGTTGTTAAGTAGTTCGTTATAGAGATTTGAAGAATCAAATCTCCAATCACAGACTGTTATGCAAGAGATCACAAAGAAGAATCACGGTTGAATCAAGGATTACGAGAAGCTTCAAGATCGCCAAGGTTGAATCAAGGATTACCCGGTTCTTATTCAGCTTGATAGTGTGTTTTTTAATCCGAATAAGTCTGATAAAATATTGTGGCGTCAAGGGGATCACAAACATGAGTTTTCTTCGACTAGAGCTTGGGAGTCGGTTCGGCATCATGAAGCGGAGGTTGATTGGTGTCGCATTGTGTGGTTTGGTCAGTGTATTCCGCGACATGCTTTTTTATTGTGGCTTATCATGAGAAGGAAGCTGCTTACTCAAGATAAGATCTTGAGCTGGGATTTCTCGCGTAGGAAAAATATGAATATGATGTGTTGTTTGTTATGCTATGCTAACCACGACTCTCATAGTCACTTGTTTTTTGAATGTAAGTTCTCGACGCAAGTGTGGCTTATGGTTAGACAAAAAGCGGGCATGGTTTCGGTGCAACCTAAGTGGGACGATATTATTAAGTGGTTACTTGATCGATCCAATTTGAAATATGTGACGGTTTACGTTGCTAAACTGTTAGTGGCGGCTAGTGCTTACTTGATTTGGCAGGAGCGTAATGCTAGATTATTCAAAAACAAAGTGAGGCCTCCGGAAACTATAAGTGAAATTATTATCCAACAAGTGCGGTACAAACTGATGGGAGCGAAGCTGAAAAATTGTGAAAATGTTCGAAGACTTCTAGGGGCCTGGGATATTGATGGTACATAATTGCATAATGATGGCGGTTGATTATACTTGATAGCTTTCGTGTTTTGTGTCTAGAGTTGTAGTCTAGTGGTTTTCCTTTTGTTGGTTGTTTGTTTGGTTTTGGTTTATTTCTGGTTCTTACTTTCATGGGGCATGTCCTATGATTGAACTAGTGTAGACTTTCTACACTACTTGCGTTTTTTGGTTGTGAATATATAGAATCACCGGGGTAACCCTTTACCCAAAAAAAAAAAACACTACTTGTTTTGCCTATGACAAATTTAGTAGTATGTATTTTATTCTAGTACAAATATATTTGTTTCATATTAACCAAACAGGTAGAATGCAACATATACTAATCATACATTATCATCATAATGTACGCATATCAAGGAAAATTATTTTCAAATCATGCGCTAGGTATGCTAAGTGAACATACAAGGTAGAAATGTAAAACAATTTGTCCATACGCTACAAGAACATGTGTAACAGAAATGCAATGTAAAACAATGTACTAGGTATGCACTAATATCAACATATGAAGCAAATTGGATTTACAATCATGTGCTATACATATTAGATAAACAAATCATGTGTATAATGCTATGATCATAAAACAGTATTATCTTGTATTGATCGTGTTACCAAATTTGTATGAATGCACCAGAGTGCAATCACATTATACTAAATTATAAGATTTAGTTCCTAAAGAACGGAATCCTCAAAATTAGCACGAATTTGAAATTACACTTAGTGCAATCACATTAACAGTTGAAATTGAATATAGAATAACAGAGATAAAGATAAACTTCTTGAAATTTATATTGTCATTACAAACATTGTTTAAAATATGTACATTGATCTTGAAAATAAACAGGAAATTTAGAGGTTCAAATGATCATAAGCGCTTGATCATTAGTTTGAGCCTCATTGATGTTGAATGCTCGTCCATAAGCATTGGCAAGCTTGGGGCAGTTTCGCTTGAAATGATTTAAGTTACCACAATTGAAACATGCTCTTGGGTGATTCTGAGTAGGGGCTGCTTGATTCTGGATACGACAGGTCACAGCTAGATGTCCAAACAAACCACAAAGTGTACACTGGCGACAAGGGGAATTTGACGCATGATGATAATTGCAATGATTGCACCGAGGTTGCTTCCCACGATAAAATCCCTTAAAGGGTACTGAGTTCAGTGGAGCAGGCACGATTTTCCCCACTATCCGGTTTCAAATAATAGAACTCATTTTCCAGTGCCCGGATTTCGCTTCGTGGGCAGAATTCTTTCTTCATAAGATCTTTAAATTCTTCCCACGTCAGTTCCATTGCTACCTCGGCACCTCGATCCCTCATAATACCATTCCACCAAGTGAGTGCCCTCATTTGAAAGACACTCGAAGTGAAATCTACCTTGCGCTCATTGGGGCACTGAACATGGCGGAATGTGCTTTCTATACTTTCGAACCATTGCAAGAGTGCGGTTGCTCCTTCAGACCCAGAAAATTTTAGCGGTTTGGCTGAATTAAAGGTCTTGAAATTACACTGGGCGTTGTTGTTGTATATCTGATGAACCTGGGTTACTACGCCTGGAAGCACTGCAGCCATTTGTTGAGCGACAAAGGCTGCGACTTCTTCAT
The DNA here is from genome assembly GCA_030545235.1 of Helianthus tuberosus. Lineage (NCBI taxonomy): Eukaryota > Viridiplantae > Streptophyta > Magnoliopsida > Asterales > Asteraceae > Helianthus > Helianthus tuberosus. Next base: position 116,886,972 of record CM060452.1, on the reverse strand, counting down.
TGGTTTGAGGTTGTGCATCTCCTCGAGGAGGCATTTTGTAAATACAGCTATAGAGAAAACCAAAAGTTAGTGTTATCCAATTATTATGAGCTTGTAACATTATTGTTTTGAGACAAGAGTTGTTTTGAAAATAAACTTTTGTAATATTTTTGTATGAGAGAATACAGTGGAAGCTAGATGGACCGATATTGTGGATTGGTTGGGTCATCGATCTTGGTCAAGATCAGCGAGTAATCTGGTTTGTCGTTTGCTAGTTGCAGCTTTGGCATACTTTATTTGGCAGGAAAGGAACAATCGTATTTTCAGAAATCATGCGAGACCCCCGGATACCATTTTAGAGGCTGTTTTAGAAAGTGTGAGGTACAAGTTGATGGGGCTCAGATTCAAGAACACAGTTAGAGTTCGGGAATTGCTGGCGAAGTGGGATATTCAAGATGCTGATTTAGTTATGGATAATGGCTGATTCTTCTGTCTAGTGTCGTGTATGTCTAGATAGTTATCTAGTAGTTGGGTTTTCTTTTGGTTTCTTTTGTTGGTTGTTTCTTTTTGTCATACTTTCATGAGGGTATGTCTCATGTCTGAACTAGTAAGGATGTTACCTTACTACTTGTTTTGTTTTTGTGTGAATATATAAAATCACCGGGGTAACCCTTTACCCAAAAAAAGAGAATACAACCCGGGTTAATGGTTTGTATCATAAATTCTTTACCTGTTAAAAATTTGTTGCTTTTAAGACAAAAATGTTTTTAAATTAAAATTTTAAAAATAAAGAAACTTTGTGTTGAAAATTTTGAAAATTCTCATCCAAATGGTAAAAATTTGAAATTTAAAAGGCAAGGGTAGTATCTTGAAAATAGGATCTTGCAGAATCATGAAATGAAATGAGATTCATTTCAACTGTATTGAATCAAACATATCACCGAAGGTAATATGATGAAATGGTATTGGGAAAGAAGGATGCTTTGATTGTCATAAAGAGCAAACACATTACCGAGGGTAACATGAATGAGTAGGGTTACAAAGGTCGTTTAAAAGTCATTTGGTAGGGTCAAGATGGATAGGTCTTTATAATGCTTCACGAAGACATGCTTTAGCCTATAAGTGGACACTCACCCTAAGAGTTCCCAGGTAAGAGTGACTGGTCCGAAAATGCGGATTTGTATAAACAATCTAGCCTTAGACAGAAAACTCGGGGTACAGGCATCCACCCTTCCAGATTGCATGTGTTCACATTATCAAAACCCAAGATCTCAATGAAAAACGTTTGAAGAAAACATTTGAGAAATCTTTTGATACAAATTGTTTGAGATAAAACATGTTTGCGAAATATTTTTGACAAAAACATTTGACAAAACATTTTGAAAAGAAAAATATTTTGATGGAAACATTTTGAGAAAAACATTTAAGATAACAATTTGGAAAAATATTTTAATGAAAATGCTTTGAGAAAACATTTTGAAGAATACCTCAAGGCATAAAGCCTAAGGTTCAGAATAAATCATCTAAGGTTAGATGATTCGTAAATCATAGAGTAGTTGTGGCACGAATAAGGATGAGGATTAGGAAAGAAGTCCTAAGTCTACTAATGTTTGGGTCCTAGGAAGGTTATAGACTAGGTTTAAGGCATGCTAATAACCTAATTCCCTATAACCAGTGCTCTGATACCAATCTGTAACGCCCCAATCGCGTAATATAACAACACGCGGCGGAAATATTGGGGAGTCACGTTACAAATTGCTCACAACTACTGGTACTAAATTGTTTCAATATCATTAACATCGTTTTACAAACAAAGAATACATGTAATTGTTCTCTAGTTTTAGAAGTCTAAGGCTCGTATGCAGTCCTATGCGTTGCATGCTTGAAATAGTCGAAAACCTGAAACATATGCGAAAACAGTCAGCATAAAAATGCCGGCGAATACATAGGTTTTATTGGCCAAATAAATGGCAAAAACATTTGGTATTGTAGTCTTAATTGTGAAAACTTGAGACAAAAATAGGTTTGTATATGGCATTATGATATTTACTAAGTAAGTTTTATGTTTTATATTGAAATCCCGATTTAACTATCATAAAAACTTGAGAATGTGTTATTAGGAATCCAATCAAGGATTAATAATAACTGTTTTGAAATAAATCAAAACATATATAAGTATTACATAAATCAAATCAATGAATCATGAAAATACTTCAGATATCTTTCTAAGAATTTAACACATAAGAATATGGAAGATTCTACAAAGATTTTGATAACCAACAATGAACAATTGTACACAAAATCCTAAAGTGATCCAGATAACGCTACAAGAATAATAAAATAAGAACACTTATATATAGGAAGTACCAGCGGCGTATCCACCATGTGCTTATTTTATTATACCCGTTTCGTTATTTAAATCACAACTACCACATAACACATAAACCAACCAACTTGTGAACACGCATTAAAGCACACAATGAATCCAATCAAGGACTCTAGTATCAGTACTTTAAACATCCTACAAGAATCAATCTATGAAGATAGATAGATGCTATAAGGATTTGGGTTCTATCACATTGTCTAACTTAACACGCATTAAAGCACACTATGAATCCAATAAATGATTCCAATATTGGTACTTTAAACATCCCATATAAGTCTAACTATGAAGATAGATAGATACAACAGGGATCCTGAGTTCTTATCATATTGAATTATTGAATTGAAACCAAACTAAATCCTAATGGTGATTCGGAATAACGCCACGAAAGGTAATACAATAAGCACACTTGTATATAGGAAGTACCAGCGTCGTATCCACCATGTGCTTATTGTATTATCTAGTTTCGTTATCTAAATCACCGACAATCTACACAAAAACCAACCATTGAGTTTGCAAAGTACTCCTTAAAAATCTCACTATGAAGATAGGAAGATCTAAGTCTGTACTTCAAATATCCTATATGAATCTAACTATGAAGATAGGTAGATTACTTAAGGATAAAACATATCATTTGCATAATCGGAATAATACACATAAAAGCACTTAGTGATCACATGTATGCCATACATTTTGAAAACAAATCGATTGCACATATGAATCACCCCAAAACATTTGAAAACGGTAAAAGAGGGGAACTATATACTCGCCTTGGGTTGCATATAGTCCCGGTTCAAAGGGTATAACAAAGCTCAAAAGACCAAGAGTTCAAGTGTTGAAGCGATTCCTAGGGTAACAGGCACTATATTAGGAAATTGACACCTAAATCGGAAGATCGGGTAGAATGAGGTCTTGTGAACCAAATGAGTATTGGAACTCATGTGTTACGGTTTAACAAGCCTACATTCTAAAATGAAACCTATTATAAGTGCTTACGACCCATTACGATCCGTTAAGGTAGCTTACGCCACTTTAACGCATCGTTCGAGCAAACGCGCGTTTGAGACGCCTAACTAGTCCTATGACAAGTACTATATGCCTTAACATATCTAATTATGTTATATAATCAGTTTAGATGTCAAAATATGTGTTACATATGCTTAAAATGAAATTACGCGAAAAAGGGCATTTTGGTCATTTTCCTAAGGCATATAAACTACCTATCATGCAACTAACTAAACGAAGTGACCATAAGGTATAACCTCGGAAGGTTATTCCCTATTCAACTATGGTTACCTAAAGTGTTTGGTCGGATCCTAATGATCGACCAAACGGTTCGGGTTCGTAAGTCTAAGCGATTGATTAGATCGCTTACCTTACGACTCTACACAAGCACTAAACCTAAAGTGACAAGCTAAACATGTAAGAACATGTTTAACAAAGTTTGAAAACAGGTTTGGTATCAAAACAAACGGTTTTGATACCTAAAAGTAGTTTGGTTACAGGATACGCAAGAATACGCATTTTGGCCGAAACTACGACTCGTCACTATGCCTAGACAAGGTGGTAATCAGTAGGTATAGTCACTAGGGACTATAACCATCGTGATTACGCTCACGTTATGAAGTTCAAACGAATTTCGTGTTGACTATTGACTGGTCAAAGCAGAAAGTCAAACATTGTTTGACTTTCACGCTTAAAAACGCATAAAAGAACGAAAGAGGACTTACAAAAGGTCCAAGAATGAAGGATCTTGATTTAAATATCCAGGTATGAAGCATAGACCTTCAACTTAGGATATAAAATCAGATCTTGGTGTGAAATGAAATGAAAATGGGTGGGGGTATTTATAGGAAAACAAGAATCGTTAGGATCGTTCCGCGTAAATCGTGCCCTGATCTAGACCTTACATGTGGGCATATGGTTTTCAAAACCATGGGAATACTTAAAACCATCAAATGGTATTGCAAAACTCGGATCAAAACCATCCATGTGTGGCACATTGTTTTGAAATACCATGGGTGCCTCAAAAATGGACCAAGTTCAATGTATCTACCAGAAATTACAAAAATGGTCCCTGCACTTGTAAAACTTGATTTTTGGCAATTTTTAACCCCGTTAACCTCATTTCAAGGCTCTAAAATGATGTTAAAGTATAGGGAACTTAAAATATGCTCAAAGACATCACGGATGTCGGTTCGTTTGGTCGTACGGTTGCGTTATTCGGTTAATTACGATGGAAGTCGTAACGAACGCAAAAACGATCCAAATTACGCGACGAATGGAATTTTATCATGCCAATCACTAAAATAAAATTATTTTAATGATTACATAAATTTTTGGAAGTCCGGATATATTCAGAACGTAAGATATGCGCGAAAATGCAAACTTATGCACTTTTTGACGCTTTTTGTCCCTATTGATCAAATAAGTTTATTTTTGCGCACTAAACACCTCAAAGCCTATTTCTAAGCTATGTAAAGGATATTTAGGGCATGTTTAACTTATGGTAAAGTTCTGGAATGTGCGATACTATGTGAATCAGCAGACTTTCGCTGTTTGACGCAAATAGTCCCTGAGTGTGCATAAACTTGCTTTTGACACACCAAAGCCTTCAAAACTTATTTCTAAGTTATCTAAAAGTTATTTAAGGTATGTTAAGCATATGTCAATGTTCCGGAGTGTTTTCCGTATTAAACTGAGTACCTTTACTCATCAGTTCGCGTTTAACTTTCCATAAAGCGATTTTAAAGCTTGAAAATGAACTAGAATCAAAATGTGAAATTGTAAAACCAAAATAAACAAATTTTTGAGGTTAAAACACATTGTTTCTTTGATAAAAGGTAGTGTCCTACATTGTGTTTGTTTACGGAGAACAAGTGTTACAAGATTGACACTTTTGGCCCCTGCAAGCCCAAAACTTGGTTTTCGATGCATTTCTGACACGTTCCCCGTTAACCCCATTTCAAGGCTCTAAAATGAAGTTAAAGTATAGGGAACTTCAAATATGCACAAAACTATCTCGGATGTCGGTTCGTTTGGTCGTATGGTTGCGTTATTCGGTTAATTACGACGGAAATCGTAACGGACGCAAAAACGATCCAAATTACACGACGAATGGTATTTTTGCATTCCAATCACTAAAATAAAATATTTTAATGATTACAAAAATTTTTGGATGTCCGGATATATTCAGAACGTAAGATATGCGCGAAAATGCAAACTTATGCACTTTTTGACGCTTTTAGTCCCTGATTGACCAAAAAGTTTATTTTAGCTTACCGAACCCCTCAAAGCCTATTTCTAAGCTATGTAAAGGATATTTAGGGTATGTTTAACTTATGATCAAGTTCCGGAATGTTTGGTACTATACAAATTGGTATAGTTTCACGGTTTGACACAAATAGTCCCTGCGATCGAACAAACTTGATTTCGACACACCAAACCATCCAAAACTTATTTCTAAGTTATGTAAAGGTTATTTAACGTATGTTAAGCCTATGTCACTATTTTGGAGTGTTTGTCGCTTTAAACTGATTTCGTTTACGTATCAGTTCGCGTATAACTTTCCAGAAAGCGATTTAGAACTCGAAATCGAACCAGAATTGATATGTGCAAATGATACACATATTTATACAAACCCCAAGTATGAAACACAATATTTCATTGGTTTGGTATTTGTATGATGGTTGTAGTGACACAGGTGTCACAGTCTCCTCTACTTTAGGAAATTTCGTTCCGAAATTTAATTTTAGAGCAAACCTGTGAAGACAACTGTGATTGTTTCGCTTTCGAATGAATCCTTCGTACCCTAAGTAAAACTCTGGGCCATGTCTAGATTCTTAGCGAATTTGTCAACTGTCAAAGTGATGTCCTTGCAGTAACAAAACATGGAGTTTCGAACAACGGATAGAAGAACGTTTCCTATGAAGACTATTATAGGAAACTTGTGTGTGCTCGAAATCGGAGTCGGAGAGTTTAAGATAAATAACATTGGTCAATGTCCAGGACTTCTAGTAACTTAAATAACGCTACGTTCGCAATGTAATAAGGAACACTTATATATAGGAAGTACCAGCGGCGTATCCACCATGCCCCTTTCTACATTGTTCCCGTTTCGTTATTCTTATCACTATAGGTCTTAACACATGACAAAACTTGCTATGGTTTCTGTGCACTGAATTCTATAATTATGTATGCATCCATAATTACGTAATTCCTTGCACAGTCCGTACAGTTCATTTCATAATGCGTAGGGGAAAAATCAATCGAATAAACATGAAGTGACTTGACTAGACCACCAAAGGATCTTTTTAACTAGATCAACGAATGATCTTTTTAACTAGATCAACACATGATCTCCTTAACTAGACCATCGTACGATCTCCTTAAATAGACCACTTAAGGGATCTTTGTAACTCTAAACCAAATAATGGTTTTGAAATAGCACTTTGGAATTCAAGAGTCTTACTATTTGCATAGAAAAGCCCCTTAAGGAATTTAAGATAGTACTTAGAGTATCTTTCTGAGAATCTAACATATGAAGATACGGAAGATTCTACCAGGACTTAGATAGCGAGCTTTAGAATTACACATAAATATTCAATCACATAATTGCGTATTCGTTAATTTAGTTATTGGCTCGTTTGTTAATTTAAATCATTGCATTTAGAGTACACCAGAAATCCAACCAAGGTCTACAATTGATACTCAAAAACATCCCCAAGAATATAGTTATGAAGATAGGAAGATCTTATAAGGATTTGGCTTTGTTTTTGTCGCATCGTAACATTCGCATTAGAGCACACAAGGAATTCAATTATGGACTCACGATAGTACCTTTAGATATCAAATCAAGGATTTGAAATGTTACTTCAAGTATCTATTTAGGAATTTGTAACTCGTACATTATACTTTGTTTCTTAAAAGAAACGAGTACTTAGGATTGTCGAGGAGATCACAAGTGGTCATAAAATGAGAGAGTCATACGAGTAGTTTGTTTTGTAGGGAACATAGTTCCTTAGCGTCGGCATCGTAGGGGTATGTCAGACATACACACAATCGTATCAATTTCGAAAAATAAAATTGGAACAACAAATTTTATTTATATAACAGCTGAATTGTTTCAAACGTCAAAAGATAACAAACAAGGAAAATACAAAAGACTAATTGTTTACTGCTGCATTGTCGTTTGCGTTTGCCTCGTTTATGTTAAACACTCGTCCACACGCTGGATTTTCGTTAACAAGTCTTGGGCAATTGTTTCGGTAGTGAGTAAGGTCACCACAGTTATAACACGACCCAGGTGGAAACTGTGCTTGAGCAGCAGCAGGATTTGCAGCAGCTTGGTTTTGGTTAGCATAACGGCAGGTATTGACCAAATGTCCTAATCGCCCACAGTGGGTACATTTGTGACACTGTACTTGCTCCAGATGATGACGATTGCATTTGTTGCACAAAGGTGCGGTACCAACATAGTTTTTCCTTGTACGAGGTTGTGCTGGCTGGTTTGGTGCAACCTGATTGTTCTGAGCAACTACAGCAAAGTTTTATGAAGCCTTACGCTTCTTCGACTTTTTGGAGGACTCAGTCTGTTTATCCTTCGGTTTTTATTGTGTAGATTCATCAGATGGTTTCGGGTCGCCCTTTCGAAAAAGCTTACCTTTCCTGATCTGGGATTCTGTCAGGGTAGCAGACAATTCAATGGCCTATGTTTGAACTAGTGTAGACTCTCTACACTACTTGTTTTTATTTGGTTGTGAATTTATAAAATCACCGGGGTAACCCTTTACCCAAAAAAAACAATTCAATGGCCTGTCTGACGGTAGTAGGGTTGCTACCAGTAACGATACCCTAAACTGGGTCAGGGAGACCATCAATGTACTTTTCGATCGCCTTTTCCAAAGGCGTAACCATGGTAGGACATAACAGGCTCAGTTCCTCATAACGGTCAGTGTAGGCTCGATGTTCACCGCTGTCTTACTTTAGATCGTCGAATTCCCTTTCCAATGCCCTAAGCTCATGACGAGGACAGAACTCCTTCATCATTAGAGCTCGAAGCTCTTCCCAAGTTTGAGCCAGTGCCACATTGGCACCCCTATCTCTCATCACGCCATTCCACCATGTTAAAGCTCGTTTCTCAAAAACACTAGATGCGAATTCAACCTTTCACTCATTTGGACACTGAACATGTCTGAAGGTGCTTTCTAGACTCTGAAACCATTGTAGGAGTGTTGTTGCTCCTTGAGACCCAGAAAATTTCAACTGCTTAGCTGAATTGAACGTTTTGAAGTTACACGGAGCATTGTTATTGTTGTATGCTTGGTTTACTTGAGCAATGATGTTTGGGAGTGCAGCTGCCATTTGCTGTGTAATGATAGCTGCCAGTTCGGCATTAGGTATCTGATTGTCACGTCGAGGAGGCATATTCTAAAAGAGCAAAGAAACATGAAAAGAAACGAGTGAGATGATATCGGATAGCAAGAATTGAATGCTGAAAGGAATGACAACAAAGCATAAAGAGTGTGATCATTTGTTCGTTACTTAAAACAAACAGATGACACTGTGACTAATCAAAGTAAATGGGTCATACTAATGCATTGCGAAGACATGCTTTAGCCTATAAGTGGACACTCACCCCAAGAGTTCCCAGGTAAGAGTAACTGGTCCGATTATGTGGATTTGTACGAACACTTTAGCCTTAGACAGAAAACTCGAGGTATAGGCATCCACCCTTCCAGATTGCACGTGTTCACATTTTGTAGACCCAAACTTTGACGAGATTTTGAAAACTTTGAAGGTTCAAAACCTTATAATAAATCACCCAAGAAAAGATGATTGGTTTTCAAAAACGGATTTGCAATTTGTGTTCTTGTTTTGGTTGTCACCCAAGGATAGGCGACGGTATTGTTTTAAGACTAAACACAAGATAACTTGTGTTAGGGTCCTAGGAAGGTTATAGTCTAGGTCAAACCATTACTAATAACCTAATTCCCTATAACCATTGGCTCTGATACCAACTTTTCTGTCACACCCCGACCACGTAATACAACAAATCATGGCGGAAACGTCGGGGAGTGTCGTAACAGAATCATTGTTTCATGATGTGCTGAATTATGGTCTAATAAAAACTACTAACCTAATCTAGACACCCTAGTTTTAAATTTATAAACTAAGACTCTCTAAATGCTAGACCACTGACAGGCAACTGTACCTATCGTACGTAGTAAAGCCTAATGAAGTCCGAGTATCGAACCCACGAGACACTAGCGACGCTAACTAGACTCTGACTCAACTAATTACTTAACTGGTTTATTTGGTTTTGATTTGAGGTTTTAACTAATTAAACTAAAGGAATTAACTAAGAAAGCAAATAAGCAAACAGAACACAAATAGCAGATTTGGGTGCAGTCAGATGATGGGAAAGTAGCTACCTAGGCAAGATGCATGTCAATTCACTCACGGTTCTCGGAATGGAATAACTAAGTTTTGGCTACCGGGATCTTAAGGTTCACTAAACAAGACCTAAACTGGCTGGCAGATCATTCTCCACACAGGTCGCATGTCACACCTTGTCTTTTGCGGAAGCGTATGATGTGTGACTAGCTTGTTATCATTGCATTCAATCGTAATAAACAACTACATGATCAAAACGATGTTCATCCATTTATGAAAATTTGAGTATTACAAACACTTGTTGTTTAAGTTTTCAAAACATGACCTTTGACAAGGTTACAATTCAACAAAAGTGGATGACATCTAAACTTGTAGTCTATTTCTAGTTATGACACTTGCGCCCAAGATCCATCCTGTCACCTGAAATACATGTAATTTTGGAAAACATCAACATAAAGTTGAGCGAGTTCATGCATTTTTGTATTTCACGTTTTTATACTTTGTATGAAAACATAGTATGTATAATTCAAGTCTTTCTTGAGTACCCCACGTACTCAAGTATAATTCCCGTTTTCTTGAGTACCCCACGTACTCAAGTATCATTCAAGTTTTCTTGTGTACCCCACGTTTTAAATGATTGTTTATACAAGGACATTAAGGCATGTGAGGACATATGGAGCATTAGTGTTGGCTCCTTTAAGGCATGTGAGCATATGGAGCATTAGTGTTGGCTCCTTTACTGTGTCGATTACCCTCGACTGTGTCGATTATCCTCGGCTGTGTCGATTTCCCTTGACTGTGTCGATTTCCCTCGACTGTGTCGATTAACCTCGACTGTGTCGATTAACCTCGACTGTGTCGATTTCCCTCGACTGGGACACCGAAGCACTCAAGAGGTCACATAAGGACCATGAGTGGGGCTCGGCCGTACCCGTTAGATCTAACCCTCGTCCCTAATTATGTATTAATGGCATCTCAATATCTAGTTTAAGCTCACATGATCTAGTATTTTCTAGGCTTTTCTTAAAGCTCATCATATTGCACTCACCACGAGTGCTTATCGTATTCTTTTGTATTCTCAATTCATATTACACTCGGTACTCGTTTTCACCAAGAGTGCTTCTAGTATTTTTACCATTTGTAAAAATTGTAATATGTGTAACATGTATTTCACCCCCGAGAGTTATAAAACCAAAAACATTTAAAGAAAAGGGGGAGCATGAACTCACAACTTTGCGTTCCTTGCGTCGTAAACTTCACCGGATTTGCTTAATTAACGTCGTAACCTATACGCGTTTTCTTAATGTTAGTCACTAGACTTGTGTCGCACAAGTACAGTCACTCTCTTTTGTGTATATATTCTTGTGTTAAAAATATTTTATATTTTTAACTAAGTATCTTACTTATATTATTTTCTCACAATAAATATAAGCTTTTTGTATTTTGCACTTTGCACCCGAATTATGTATCTTGTATGTTGTATGTGTATTTTTGTATTTTTACTCGTTACGAGTATCTCCAAGTCATATTATTTTTACTCTAAAAATAATATATACCTAGTTCACAAAATAATCACATAATCACACAAGCGATAAATATATATTTAACAAGTTTTTTTTTTATGAAAATCCACCTCCGATGTTTGGAAATTTTGTAATAAAAATCATGGCGAAGTTTGTTTGGAAAACAAGTAAAAAATATATTCATAACACTTGTCACCAAAAATATTGTAAGTGTTATTTTCTGGAAAAATTTCGCCAGAGTTTCCTCTGTAACTGGAGGTGGCCACGCTTACTAGCGTATCATTTTCTTTTAAAATTCAACCAATCAATTTTTCCATCATCAAAATACCATCTTCAAATATCAAACTAGTCAAAATAAACACAAATCGCGTACACATGAACTTGCAAGTTGTGTACAATTATGTAGTAACTCTTCAACACATTTAGTAGGTTTTTCCATCTCTAAAAATAAAGTCGGTTTCTTGGAAACCTTATTTTTAAAGAATATGAAGTTTTACAACTTCTAGTCGGTTTTTGCGAAAATTATTCCTTTGTTAAAACTTTTGTTACACTAGTGTCCACACACTTGTTTGTTCACGAAAACACCTCTATTTCATGAAAGATCCGGTTTTAAAACATGGTTTCGTCTTACAGTTGGTTTTTCGAAAATACCACTTGTAGATCTTTAGATCTACTAGTTTAGAACTTCATTTTACAAGAAAAATTCCTTTTACGCAAGTTCATGTTATTATGTAGTAGTGTTCATCATCTTGCCCTTTTTATACTCTAACATACACTAGTCCATGCTCTATGAACATAACCTAGCCGAGTTAGATGACGATCCGAACTACTACTAGCACAAAATAATCATCACAAAACAAGTTTAACAAGTTTTACACCATTACTTTCCTTTTATCCATTAAGTTCATCATTTTACAAGACTTTTAGTTGGTGATCTTTAGTGTTTATGATTTTTAGCCATTAAATCATCTATTAACCATCATAAACGAGAACAAGAAGATGTTTAGAAGCACTTACTACTAGCACAAGGCTAGGGGAGTTCAAGAGGACAAAAGAGGTGGATAAAAGCAAATGAAGAAGGTCCTTCAAGATCCGCTTGCACCGAGCTTCGTTAGTGGCCTTCTTACTCCTCGATATCACCTTGGAATGGATGGATGAGTTGGAAAATGAGGGTGGCGGTGGTGCTTGGTTGGGCCGAGAACAAGGGAGGGAGAGATGGAAGCGAAGATGGAGTGATGAAATGGTGGTATTTATAGACCTTCCATATAGCATATTCCTAGCATATTCCTGGCATATTCCTGGCATATTCCTGGGTTTGCTGCGTTGTCTGCGTTTTGCAGTGTAAGCATTGTGTCGCGTAGGAACACACGGTACGCGCTTAAACTTGAAAAATAACGTTTTTAAGCGTTTTAATTTATTTTTCAACACGAACCTGATTAAAATAAAATTTTAATCATAACAGAATATTTGTGGGATTAAATATTATCCGGGCGGCCGCCAACGTTCGTTTCGCAGTTTTGTCGTAATTAGTTCTGCACTTAAAGTGTGTTTCAGGTGCCTTTTAGTACGTGCTTTAGCTTTCGCAACGACCATAAATTAAACCCTTATATGTACTCTTGTGCATATGGTTTAGTTGAGACATTTCACTTGCCATACATGACATTTTGACATAGACATTTGACATGGATATTTGACATAGACATTTGACATGGATATTTGACATAGACATTTTGATATGATTTACATCTTGACATGAACACTTTGACATATTATTCAACACATTTGACAATTTGGTTAAACATAGACTTCTTACATTGGTTGGTTTGGTTTGATTAAGTGATTAAGTTAACGATGCGTGTGTAATATGATACAAGCATGGTGGATACGCCGCTGGTACTTCCTATATATAAGTGTTTGTATGGTATTACATGGCGTAACGTTATTTGAATCATTTCAGTTTGAGACATAGAACATTTTATACAAATAACATACTTTTCACAAGACATTGATTTACAAACAACTTATCTTATACAAACACATTTTTACATAGTTATTTATTTAACCCGACATTTACTTATACATATCATCTGACCTTATTGTTTTCAAATGATTTACAAGACAAAGCAAAGTACGGGGTTCATGATTAAACATTTTCTTAAACTCAAGTCATGAATCCTATTTTCACAAAACCTATGTATCTCACAGGCATTTTTATGCTGACGTACCTATTTTCACATGTGTTTTCAGGAGCTTTTCCATAGGATGTTAATCATGATACTAGGGCGGACCTGTGCCTTAGAAACTTTAAAAGAAGATAGACTATGTTTAATTATGTTCTGAACTCGTTAATTTCCTGTTTTGAGACAATGTAACACCCTTGTTTAATAATAAAATACACTTTGTGTGCCATGGTTATGAAACAATTAATTCTGTCGCAACACGCCCCGATGTTTCCGCCGCGATTTGTTGTTTTACGCGGTCGGGGTGTGACATGGGTAGCTTAATGTCTTGGAATGTAAGGGGATTGAACCGTCCTCTGAAACAAAGTGAGGTTCGTAATCTTGTATCTGAAAATAATCTTGAATTGTGTGCCATTCTCGAGTCGCATGTGGATGTTAGTAAGTTGGCTAAAGTGTGTAAATTTGTGTTTCGCAATTGGAATTGGACATCTAATGGTGGTTTGTGTAGTCGTGGAACGAGGATTATTCTGGGATGGAATGCGGAGAATCTCGATGTTATGATTATTGCCCAAACCGATCAGGTTATTCACACTCAGGTTATATTTAAAGGTAGCAAAAAAGTGCTGTTCTGTTCGTTTGTTTACGCTGAAAATCAATATAAAAATCGTAGAGTTCTTTGGGATGATTTATGTAAGCACAAGGTGTTGTGTCATGATAAGCCATGGGTTGTAATGGGAGATTTTAATGCTGCGTTAAACATGGAAGACACCTTATATGGTACGTCAAATCAATCTATTGGCATGCGGGAATTCAATGAATGTGTTCAACAGGCCGAATTGATGGATATTAATGCTCATGGTTTGCAATTTACTTGGAACCAAAAACCAAAGAGTGGAGTGGGTCTATTGAAAAAGATTGATAGAATAATGGGAAATGTGGTTTTTTTGGATCACTTCCCTTCTGCATATGCGATGTTTCACCCGTTTAGAGTATCAGATCATACGCCTTGTATACTCAAGGGGCTGGGCACTAATGGGTTTCGGCCTAAACCTTTCAAGTTTCCAAATTTTATAGCCGCTAAACCAGAATTTAAGGAAACAGTTAAGCTTGAATGGATGAAAAGAATTGAGGGAATCACTATGTTGTCGGTTGTGAAGAAATTGAGAAACTTAAAGCCTAAGATGAGGAAATTACTTTTCAATCAAGGAAACTTGCATGTAAAGGTAAATGAGTTGCGTAAAAAGTTAGATGATTTACAGGTTCAAGTGGACAGTAATCCGTTGGATGGTCAGTTGCGCCAGTTAGAAGCTCAATGTTTGAAAGATTTTCAAGAAGCCGCTTATGATGAAGAATGCTTTTTAAAGCAGAAATCTAAGGTTGATTGGCTGTGTGCTGGTGATTCGAATACAAAATTTTTTCACAACATTGTTAAATCCAAGAATGCTAGAGCCAAAATTTATAGTGTTGTGGATTCTATGGGTACGAGACATGAAAGTGAAGCGGTTGCGGATGCAATGGTGTTGCATTATTCGAACTTTTTGGGTTTGGAGGCTCAGGTGGAAACGACTAATCTGGATAACCTATTCTCAAATGTTCTATGTTCTGATGTTGCTGACCATATGGTTCGTCCGATTACTCGTGAGGAGGTTAAGAGTGCCATGTTTAGCATTGGAGATGACAAAGCTCCAGGGCCGGATGGGTATACTTCGGTTTTTTTCAAGAAAGCATGGGATATAGTGGGAAATGAAGTTACGGATGCGGTTCTTCAGTTTTTTGAAAATGGTAAACTTCTCAATCAGATTAATCACACTATCATTGCTTTACTTCCGAAAAAAGAAACGCCGGACTCGGTTTTGGATTATAGGCCGATTTCATGTTGCAATGTTTTGTATAAATGCATAAGCAAGGTTATTACTGATCGTTTGAAAGGCAGTTTGGGGTATTTAGTCAGTATTAATCAATCAGCGTTTGTGCCGGGCCGGAGGATTTCGGATAATATTCTTCTTACACAGGAGCTTATGCACAATTATCATCTGAATAGGGGGCCGGCTAGATGTGCGTTCAAGATTGATATTCAGAAAGCTTATGATACAGTCAGTTGGAAATTCTTGGAGGATATTCTGGTTCGGTTTGGGTTTCACAGCCGAATGGTGAAGTGGATCATGACATGTGTTTCCACGGTTTCGTACTCTTTGTGTATCAATGGCAATTTGCATGGGTTTTTCAAGGGTAAACGTGGTTTAAGGCAAGGGGATCCTATGTCCCCATACTTATTTACGTTGGTGATGGAGGTTTTGTCTTTGCTTCTTCGTCGAGCAGCCACTATACCATTTAAATATCATGCCCATTGTGCGAAGGAGAAAATAATTAATGTTTCATTTGCGGATGATCTGTTCATTTTTGTTCATGGTGATATGGTCTCTGTTAAGAAGATTAAAGAGGCGTTGGAGATGTTTACCAAGATTTCTGGTCTTGTTCCAAGTCCGGCTAAGAGTACGGTATTTTTTTGCAACGTTCCTAATTCGATTAAGCAGGAAATTCTTGATATTATGCCTTTTCAAGAGGGTATTCTTCCAGTTCGGTATTTGGGTGTTCCGCTTATTTCTTCGAGACTTCTATATAATGATTGCAGGATCCTTATTGAGCGAATGGAGAAAAGGATTGTAAACTGGGCTACTAAGTCTTTGTCGTTTGCTGGTCGTTTACAGCTTATTAATTCGGTTCTGTCTTCCATGCACATCTATTGGGCTTCGGTATTCATTATTCCTGCTCGTGTTATTAGTGACCTTGAAAAGAAGATTCGGAGGTTTCTATGGAATGCAGGTTCGGATGGTAGGATTCGTGCGAAAGTATCATGGAAACATGTTTGCTTGCCTAAAAAGGAAGGGGGTTTGGGTATTAGAAGTATCTCTGACGTTAACAAATCGCTGATGGCTACTCATATATGGAGTATTATTACCAAACGGGATTCTATTTGGGTGCGTTGGATTCACGATTACAAGCTTAGAGATCGAAATTTCTGGGAAGTGCCGTGCCAAGGGAATATGAGTTGGGGGTGGCGTAAGATTTTGTCTATCCGTCACATCATTCGTCCTCACATATGGTCGTCTATTAAAAGCGGGGCTCAAACTAATATTTGGAGTGACATGTGGTGCTCGGTAAGTCCGCTCAGCTCGTTTATCACTCCGAGAACTATTGCTAATGTTGGGTTTTCTCTTAAGTCAACGGTTGCGGATATGGTTGATCATAACGGTAACTAGCGATGGCCACAAGCTTGGCTAGATCTTTTTCCTGTGCTAATCACTATAGCGGCTCCTCGTATTGTTCCTAATAGCATTGATAGGCTGGTGTGGAAAGACGTGGAGGGAAAAACTTGTAACTTTAAATCGGCTCTTGTGTGGAATACTATTCGGAATCGGGAACATCAGGTGTTATGGGCTGATATGGTTTGGTATTCTCAATGTATACCGCGGCATTCGTTTCATCTATGGCTCGCATTTAGAAACAAACTTAAAACGCAGGATAGATTGGCTGTGTGGGAAGCAGGTAGTCAAACCAACTGGAACCTGATGTGTTGTCCGTTGTGTAATTTTGATCGGGACAGTCGGGATCATCTATTTTTCCGATGTGCTTTTGCGACTCAAGTTTGGAATGAAGTCAAGAAGTTGGTTAGTTTGGGTAATGTTGATGATTCATGGTCTTCGCTTTTATCTTGGGTGGAGCAGCATGCTAAATCCAAGAATGCGGATCATATTGTGTGTAAGTTGTTGATTGCTGCTTCATCTTATTATATATGGCAAGAAAGGAACAACAGGCTCTTCAAGAATCATAAGAGAACGGTAAATCAAGTGGCTGAGGTGATTAAATGCTCGGTGCGTTTGCGGCTCATGGGATTCAGATTTCGGACCGATTCGACTAAGAGAAGGATTTTCAAGTGCTGGAAGATTGAAGATAATGGAGCGGATCCGGGCTAGAGGATAATGTCTGTTATTTGTTTGTCTAGTGATTTGGTTGTTTGAGTTGTGTGTCGTTTAGTTTGGTTGTTTTTCTTTGGCTGTTGTTTGTGTTTCCTAGGCTTGGTATGTCAAGTCTAGTTGGTGTGTCACGCTGACACACCCTTGTATTATTGGTTCCATTTATAAAATTCATCGGGGTAACCCTTTACCCCAAAAAAAAAAATAAAACTAACAATTATCCATAGCGTAGGTAGCACAAAGAAATTTAGCCAAGCATGGTCAAGAACGAAGCATAGATAAAATCAAAGCAAACGGGTTCAGAAAACATTGTCATGAGATTCAAGTTTAATCAAAAACTAAAGTAATAAACAAAAGTTCTCTAACCGAAAGCGATAAACTTTATCGTACTAGTCTTCAACTCAAAACTTCCTTCACAATAATATTGCTCTAATTTGTCCCTGACTTTGCTCCTGTTGTTCGTATATTGCTGCTGCCGTCCGTGTATCTTCTGTCGTGATGGTTGAATTAATGTGCACCTCTCTGGCTCTAAATTCCCACTAGGGTTTAATAATAGTCCATAAATTATTGTTTCAAGGGCCCATAATGATCATCCACGTAAATTACTAGGCTTAAGCCTATGGTGGCCCCATATGAATTTCCTCCAAATTTAGACTCACGTGCATTTGATGTATGTCCATACAATTATTTTTATATATATGTACTAAGCCCAACACCACAACAATAATAAGGCAGCCTTTCTAATTAAAAAAATAGAGATAGTGGGCTCGGCCCAATCATGGAAAATAGCGTCAATTTTAATTCGGTCACTGGCACCCCACTTTGCCCAACTGGCTGGTTATTTTAATATTACTCGTTTTTGCCCCATTTGCACCAGGACCTGCCAAAACACCAAATAATGTAATATAATACTAAAAACTAAATAAAACTATACAAAAATTATACATTTTACACGGGACAAATATGTGTATTTCAACCCACATCATTTCACAACCATGGATTAAATAGTTTCGTTTTATTAAATTATTGAACTCATTGTTTTATTACAAATCAGATAAATACAAATATTGTCTTTCAAGTTTTAAAGTCTCTAAGGCACGAGTCCATCCTATGTATAGCATGCATCAACAATCATCACATAGCAGCACCTGAAACATATGTAAAAATAGGTACGTCAGCATAAAAATGTCTGTGAGTAACATAGGTTTTGTGAATTAGGTTCATGGCTTTGATTAACACAAGAAAAACGTTTTATGTTTACAAAAATAGCCATGAATCCTTGTAAATAGTTTTGTTTCTAAACACATTGTTTTGATAAAAAAGGTTTGTAGTATATACAAAAAAATATACCTTGGTTTTGAGAAAGTCGGATATATATTAAAATATATTTTACTTTCAAAATAGTTAAACAGATAGTATATCAAATATACTTTAGTTGTTAAATAATTGTGACAACTGCCACTTTCTGGTAATCTACGTACATTTAAAACAATCATTTACATTATACCGTTATGTGTTTTGAACATCCGAATTGCACGATTACATGATATACATCTTAGAACACTCATTTATGATGCACATTATTCGTTTCTATCGGTTATATTTGAAACAATTTAAACAATGCATCGAAACAACTAGAGTAGTATCTAGTAAACTAGCGTGCTGACAAAAACTCAGGATCCGCAGAAACCATTTTAATGACATCTTTAGGACTCAGACGAAAGTCCAACATCAAATATACATTAAACCCTAATTGGAAATGCAAGGGTTTGGTCTAATACCTTCCCAATGTCCGGTAACACCAAAAACTGCCCGAAAAGCTCTAAAAGTTACTATTTCAATATTTTCCGCAAAATTCAGCATTAGTGATATTACTACAAAGTGCAAGAGTGTTGTTTAAACACAAATTTCATATGAAAATACATAGGGAATATCATTTATATACATAACCAAAATTTTTCCCTACAACTTTCATAAGCGAACCTTGCGACTATCTACTTGCGGAACGAGCAACAAACAACTAGCCGGACTATAATTTGACATAGTTTACAAACTAGTGAATATTATTTTTTGGTCAAATAAAGCTAGTTTATGACCATTCTAGGTCATGAAACATCTTGAAACTTTGTAAGACATAAATACCTAAACACTTAACCATTTTAATTCATTTTTAAACCATAAAAATTTACTAACACATGAAACCACATATGGCACCCCGCAAGAAAATTTGGGCAGTAAATTAGGGGTCCCACACCCTTAATTTGGTGTTAATAATATCTAGATATTTTTACATGTGACACCTGTGCCTCTGGGGCTATCAAACAAATACCAAACTAATGAAATATTGTATTTCATACTTGGGATTTATATAAATATGTGTATCTTATGCACATATCAATTCTTGTTCGATTTCAAAGCTTTAAATCGCTATCTGGAAGGTTATACGCGCACGGATGCGTAAATATAACCAGTTTAATGCAACGAACACTCCGGAATAGTGAAATAGGCTTAATGTACCTTAAATAACCTTTACATAACTTAGAAATAAGTTTTGAAGGATTTGGTATGGCAAAATCAAGTCTTTTCGCTTACAGGGACTAAATTCAACAAATTGCGAAAGTAAGCCGATTCGTACTGGAACAGACATTCCGGAACATGACCATAAGTTAAACATACCATAAATATCCTTTACATATCTTAGAAATAGGCTTTGAGGGGTTCGGTGTGCTAAAATAAACTTTTGGGTTATTCAGGGACTAAAATCGTCAAAAAGTGCACAAGTTTGCATTTTCGCGCATAACTTACGTTCTGAATACATCCGGACATCCAAAAACTTATGTAATCATTAAAATATTATGTTTTAGTGATTGGCTTGTCAAAAATCCATTCGTCGCGCAATTTGGATCGTTTTTCGCGCTTATGCGCATTCCATCGTAATTAAGCGAACATCGCGATCGTAGGACCAAACGAACCGACATCTGCCATATTTTTGAGCATGTTTCATGTCCACAATGTTTAGTCATCATTTTAGGGCCTTAAAGTTGGCTTAACGGGCCTTAGAAGTGTCGAAATGAGCTTAAAACACGTGCAGGGACTGAAACTGTCATTTTCCAAAGTTGTTTGCTGATCAGACTGCCCAGGCGGGGCACGTAAGATTTGGACATGCCTTACGCGGGCCGCGAGGCCCTCCCAGATCAGAATAATCAGTTTAAACAGCTGTTAACAGCTGTTAAACACTCATCTCTCTCTCACACATGTCATTTCCTGATACTAGGGGGCCATTTTGATGCACATGGTATTGTAAACACATGTATGGATGAGATTGAATCACGGTTTACGATAAACGATCTTAACGACTCTCCGAAAACTATAAATACCCAACCCCCACTTCTTGCAAACCCACATTTGATCTAAGTTTTTCTCTAAGTGGTTGTGATTATTCACTTCCTACCTGAGATTACTTGGAATCAAATCTTGCGGGACCCTTTGTAAGTCTTCTTTCTTTCTTTTATTCGTTTTGTCGTGAAAGTCAAACTTTGTTTGACTTTCTGCATTAACCAGTTTATGGTCAATGCAAAGTTCGTTTGAACTTCATAACGTGAGCGTAATCACGATGGTTATAGCCCCTAGTGACTATACCTACTGATTACCATGTTATCTAGGCTCAGTGACGAGTCGTAGTTTCGGCCAAAATGCGTATTCTTGCGTATTTTGTAACCAAACTACTTATAGGTATCAAAACCGTCTGTTTTGATACCAAACCTGTTTTCTAACAATAGTTAAACATGTTTCGACGTGTTTAACTCGTCACTTTTTAGATTAGTGCTTGTGTAGAGTCGTAAGTCAAGCGGACTAAACACTCGCTTAGACTTACGAACTAGACCCGTTTGGTAGATCTTTAGGATCTGACCAAATACTTTAGGTAACCATAGTATATAGGGAATAACCCTCCGAGGTTATACCTTGTGGTCACGACGTTTAGTTAGATGTATGATAGGTAGTTTATATGCCTTAGGTTTATTACCAAAATGCCCTTTTTAAGCCAAAATTCATTTTAAGCATATATAACATAATTTTTTATATCTAAACTACTTTGGCAACAATATTAGACATGTTAAGGCATATTTTACTTATCATAGAACTAGTTAGGCGTTCCGAACGCGTTTTACGCGAACGACGCGTTAAAGCAGCATAAGCTGCCTAAACGGGTCGTAATGGGTCTTAAGCACTTAGGTTAGGTTTCATTGTAGTATGTAGGATTTGTTAAACCATATTACATGAGTTTCCATACTCATTTGGTTTTACAAACCCCCATGCTACCCGATCCTCCGATTAGGTCCGTTTATTAACATAGTTACCTATATTAGGCGCCGTTTGATCCCGGGATCTTCTAGCTTAGCTTGGTGGTTATCCTAGGACTATTGAGCAATCGAAAAGTACATTGATGGCCTCCCTGACTCAGTACAAGACATTATAACTGGTAGTAAACCCACTACAGTTAGACAGGCCATTGAGTTATCTGCAACCCTGACTGAATCTCAGATCAGGAAAGGTAAACTTTTCCGAAAAAGTGACAAGAAACCAATCGAGGAATCAAAGACCATGGATGAACAGACTGGATCCCCTAAGAAGTCAAAGAAGCGAAAGGCTTCTCAGAACTTCGCCGTGGTCGCTCACAATGGTCAAGTCGTCCCCAACCAACCAGCTCAACCCCCTGCTAGGAAGCCCGACAACGGAACTGCACCCTTGTGCAACCAATGTAGCCTACATCATCATGCTGGTGTGAAGTGCCGCACATGCCAAGTTTGTGGACTTATAGGTCATACGGCGAGGGTTTGCCCAACAGCAGCTGCACCAAATCAAGTTAACAACAATCCTGCTCAAAGTCGTTTTCCACCAGGTTCTTGCTTCAACTGTGGCGAGATGGGCCATTTCCGAAGAAACTGCCCAGAGCTTGCTAATGCGAATCCAGTGCAGGGATGAGCATCTGACCGAATGGAAGACAACGCTGTTTAGAAATAATCACGTCTTATGTATTATTTTCTTTTGTTGTCAAGGTCCATGAAACAGTTGTTATCGTTGTTTATAAATATAACTTTTATTTTACAATGCAATTTACAAATATTGATGTGGTTGCATGTGTAAACAACATATCCCCTAATTTTCTCTCCCTTCTTTGGCGATTCTGGATCTTCATGGAACCTTTCTTCTTCTTCGTGATCTATTGTATAACAGTCTGTGATTAGGATTTTGATCTTTTCAAAATTCTATAACGAACTAGTTAGCAACTGTGACCGTTTTTGAATTAGGGTTTTAATTTCTCATTTTTTTTTCATCATTCGCCGCCTTAGTATTTCTGTAAGAAATCCTGACTTATTAATTTAGATGTTATTGATCGCGGTTAACTGTGATTAATTTAGCTAGATTGATACTCTATTTTAATTGGTTAAGGATTGAATACGGTTGCTAGGGTTTTGAAGGATTAGGGTTTACGTGTGTTGCCTTTTGGCTGCATGGTTACGAGTTTCTCTTGCTTCGTATGATTGTGGTTGGTTTTGTTTGTTTTGTTCATGGAGAGAAATCGAGATAGTGGGTTAGAGGATTTAGGGTTTCAGGCTTTCACCGAAAAATTGCATGGGGATATATTCGTTAGTTCAATGGATTCGAAGATGGTGAATACTCAGGAATCATTAGGGAAGCCGTCTTTATTTGGGAAGCCTCTCAATAGTGACGGTAATCCCATATTGCCTCGACGTGGTAATCCGAAAGTAATCAATGTGATTGATGAGTTAGAAAAGAGTTCTGTTCCGGTTCTGTTAGAAGGAAATAACAAGGATTGTCGGGAACATTCCAATGACATAAGGCCGAACCTCAACTCGTATGCAGACAGGCTAAAGAACAGTGTCCAGCCGAAAAGGGAAGTAAACTTCAGGTGGATGGAACCGACTGAAACTTGTCAAGATGCTGATGTTGTCATCCCCCGTGAGGTAATTCGGAAAGTTCAGGACAAATTTGAAAATTTGTATGGTTATTTTTTGGGTAATCGCCTTCCCTTTCCGGTGGTGGAATATTATGCTAAAAATGTGTGGGCTAGATATGGTTTTGTTAAACTCATGATGAATTCGGAAGGATTCTTTTTCTTTAAGTTCGACACTAAGGAGGGTATGTCTAAAGTTTTAGAAGGTGGGCCGTGGTTGATTAGGAAAGTGCCGTTGTTCTTGAATGTTTGGTCTCCTTCGGTCAGTCTTAGGAAAGAGGAGATTAAGACGGTTCTGGTTTGGGTCAAGCTGCATAATGTTCCTCTAGCAGTGTATACGGATGATGGGTTGAGCTTATTAGCGTCTAAGATAGGGTCTCCTAAGCGTTTAGATAGCTATACTGCGGATATGTGTTCGGAGCACTGGGGTCGTAGCAGCTTTGCCCGGGCGTTAATTGAAATCAATGCGGAATACGATATTAAAGATCATATTACTGTTGCTATTCCGAAGCTCGATGAGGATGGTTATATCACTGAAAGAATTAAAATAGAGTACGAGTGGAAGGCTCAACGCTGTTCGGTGTGTTGTGTCTTTGGTCACAATGATCAGACATGTGCTAAAAATGTGAACAATAATAAAGCAAAGCAAGTGGTGGTTGATGAAGATGGTTTTGTCACAGATAAAAAGAAAACGGCTAGGCTGGGAGTTATGACAAAGAAACATAAACAAAAGTTCATCTATAAACCGAAGGTAGCTAATGTTGGAGTGAGTACGTCGGGCACTAAGAATGAAAAATCGAATTTTGCTAACCGAAGTAATGTGGCAACTAGAAATTCTTTTGAAGCTTTAAATAATTCAGATGGGGAAGCTAGAATAGTTGATTTAGAGAATGAAAGTGAACCGGGTCCACAGGCTAATGTTAAGAACCAAAATTGCTCTCAATCGGAAGAAGAAGTTGTCGAAAGGGTCCAAACGGAAATGGCTAACTTCGTTTCTAGTAAGTCGGAAGGGAAAAACGCTGAGGGGGCAAGCACTCCCGGTTACAAGGGTTTAAATGGGTAGTATTGCTTCCTAGAACATTAGGGGTTTGAATCGTCCCCTGAAACAAAACGAGGTGTGGGTTTTTATTGCTGAAAATCAACTTAGTGTTTGTGCGGTGTTGGAATCTCATGTCCATGTGAATAATTTGGACAGAATTTGTAGCAAGGTTTTTCGTAGTTGGAGCTGGACGTCTAATGGGGGTTTGTGTTCTAGAGGCACTCGTATTATTCTAGGATGGAATGCGGATGTTGTAGACTTAATGGTGCTATCGCAATCGGACCAAGTTATTCATACACAAATCTTTTTTAAGGCCGAGAAAAAAGCGGTTCTTTGTTCTTTTGTTTATGCAGAAAATAATTACCAAGCTACACGTGTTCTGTGGGATAACTTATCCAAGCATAATTGTTTGGCTCGAGATAAACCATGGGTAATACTTGGTGACTTTAATGTGGCTCTAAATACAGATGATTGTTCTTTTGGTACATCTTGCCTTTCTATAGGCATGCGAGAATTCTATGAATGTGTCAAGCACTTAGAGCTTCTTGATATTCCTTGTCATGGCATGCACTTCACCTGGAACCAGAAACCAAGAGAGGGCATTGGTGTCTTGAAAAAGCTTGATCGGATTATGGGTAATGTTCATCTCCTTACTTTATTTCCGGATGGGTTTGCATTCTATCACCCTCCGCGTATCTCGAATCATACTCCGTGTGTTTTTAAAATGTCGTCGGATATCCGTTCAAAGCCGAGACCTTTTAAATTTCCGAATTTCATAACATCGAAGCCGGAGTTTATGCAAGATGTCGCAACGGAATGGTCTAAGGATGTTACGGGTCATGCCATGTTTTCGGTTGAAGAAAATGAAAAATCTCAAGCCAGTGTTTCGTAAGATCCTTTTTAATCAGGGTAATCTTCATGAACGAGTGTCTTCTTTACGAAAACAGCTAGATCAGATTCAGCAGCAAATTGATGATAATCCGTCGGATACATCCCTTCGCGATTCGCAATCATTGTGTCTTCGAGAATTTAAGGTTGCGGCTTATGATGAGGAATGTTTTCTTAAGCAGAAAGCTAAGGCAGATTGGCTTAGTGCGGGTGATGCTAACACTTCCTATTTCCACAAGTGTGTGAAAAGCAGAAATGCCAGAAGTAAAATTTCGTGTATTAAAGATGCCCAAGGTAATCAGTTTGAGGGTGAAGATGTTCCGGCTGTCCTTGTTGGTCATTATGCGGAGTTTTTGGGTACAGAGGATCTAGTTGACAGACTTGATATTGATGACTTGTTTATTAATACTCTAACTAGTGATTCTGCCAATCATATGGTTCGTGCGGTGACCAGATAGGAGGTTAAAAAAGCTATGTTTAGTATCGGGGAAAATAAGGCCCCGGGGCCTGATGGTTTCACTTCAGCTTTCTTTAAGCATGCATGGGATACTGTATGTGATGAGGTTACTGATGCAGTACTTGCTTTCTTTGATAATGGCCAATTGTTAAAACAAATTAATCATACAATTATCGCCTTGGTGCCTAAAAAGGAGACTCCCAATTCGGTCCTACACTATAGGCCGATCTCTTGTTGTAATGTGCTGTTCAAATGCATCAGCAAAATCATCATGGATAGAATTAAAGGCAATTTGGATGGCTTGGTCAGCATAAATCAATCGGCTTTCGTTCCTGGTCGTAAGATATCTGATAACATTCTTCTCACACAAGAAATTATGCATAATTATCATACCAATAGGGGGCCTTCTAGATGTGCTTTGAAAATTGACATTCAGAAGGCGTATGATACAGTCAACTGGTCCTTCCTTGAAGCTATTTTAATGCGCTTTGGGTTTCATCGGAAAATGATTAAGTGGATTATGACTTGTGTCTCCACGGTGTCGTATTCTCTTTGCATTAATGGTGACATTCACGGTTTCTTCTATGGGAAGCGGGGTCTTAGGCAAGGAGACCCCTTGTCACCGTATTTGTTTACTCTAGCTATGGAAGTCTTGTCTCTTCTCCTTCAACATGCAGTGAGAACTCATGCAGCTTTCAAATTCCATTCACAATGTGCTAAGCAAAAGATTATAAACGTTTCATTTGCGGATGATCTCTTCATCTTTGCTCATGGAGATAGCTTCTCGGTCAAGATCTTAAGGGACGCTTTGGAAACTTTCACAAAAAATTTCGGGTCTGGTTCCTAGTGCTCCTAAAAGTACAATTTTCTTTTGCAATGTTCCTGACCTTGTGAAGACACAGATCCTTGGGTTGATGCCTTTTCAGGAGGGTGCCCTACCGGTCCGCTACCTTGGAGTTCCTTTAGTCTCTTCTCGGCTTGCTTATAGGGACTGTAAGGTTCTTATCGAGAGAGTTCACCGTCGCATCGATAACTGGATGTCTAGATCTTTGTCTTTTGCAGGTAGACTTCAACTGATTAATTCGGTTCTGGCTTCTATGTACACTTATTGGGGGTCTGTTTTTATGCTCCCGGTTCGTGTTGTAAAGGATCTCAAAAAGATTATGCGTCGATTTCTCTGGAATGGTGGGGTCCAGGGGAGTGTTCGGTCTAAAGTTGCTTGGTCTAATGTTTGTTTGCCGAAAAAATAAGGGGGTTTGGGCATCCGTAGTGTAAAGGATGTTAACATTGCGTTACTATCAGGCCATATATGGAGTATTATCAATAATCGGCCTTCTCTTTGGGTCCAATGGATCCATTCTTACAAGTTAAAAGGCACTAACTTCTGGGAGGTGACAAAACGTGGTAGTACAAGCTAGGGATGGAGAAATATTCTTGCTATTCGTAATCACATAAGGCCTTATGTTTGGATGTCTATTCGGAGTGGTCAGCAAACGAATGATTGGAGTGATAACTGGTGCTCTTGTAGTCCTCTTCGTCTCTTTATTACTCCTCGGGCTATAGCTAATGCGGGGTTTAATCTTAGGACCACTGTTGCGGATCTTATAAATAATGTTGGCCAATGGAAATGGCCTCAAGCGTGGCTTGATTTATTTCCGGTCCTTATCAATATTGCTCCTCCACAGCCTTGAGTTGAAATGGCTGATCGATGTCATTGGAAAGATCTCGATGGGAACCTTCTTCATTTTCGGTCTTGGGAAGCTTGGAATACTCTACGTCAAAGGGGTGACAGGGTCGCTTGGGCCGACTCGATATGGTTCAGCCAATGCATTCCCCGGCATTCCTTCCATCTATGGTTAGTGATAAATAATAAGTTAAAAACGCAAGATAGGATGGCTACCTGGGAAGCGGGCAGTGCGACAAATCTTATTCTTATGTGTTGTCCTCTTTGTAATTACGATCGTGACTCTAGAGACCACCTTTTCTTTCAATGCTCCTTTGCTTCGAAAGTTTGGGAATCAGTAAGGAAAATGGTTAACATGGATAGCGTCAACAACACATGTCCTCGATTAGGCAGTGGATGGTTCAAAATGCAAATTCTCGACATCTTGACCGGATTGTTTGTAAAATCCTCATTGCGGCTTCTACATACTATGTATGGCAAGAGAGGAATAACCGGTTATTCTCTAATGTTCAACGTACTCCTGAAGTGCTTTCCCATGTTATCATCAGTACGGTTCGTCTGAAGCTTATGGGATTTAAAGTTGGCAGGGACCTGAAAAATCGCAAGATTTTGGATACTTGGCAGATCTCGATGAAGAATTTGGAATGTGATCCGGGCTAGAGTCGTTTTTTTGGTTTTGAGCTAGGGATTGTTTAGCGGGGTCTTGTTTGTTTCGAGTTGTATGTTTTTTTTTTGTCGTTGTTTGTGTTGGATATTTCTAGTCTTGGTTTGTCTTGACTAGTAGTGTGTGTCAATGTCTTGGCACACCCTGTTTTTTTTCTTGGTTGGTGATTTATAAAATTTACCGGGGTAACCCTTTACCCAAAAAAAAAAACATATCCCCTACGATACCGACAATCAAGGAACCACATTCCTCCCATCTTTATGATCTCTTGCGTTTTCCACGAAAATCCTAAGTACCCGTTTCTTCCAAGGAAAACGAAGTACAAGGCGAAAGTTACAACTCTGGACGAATACCCACTCCTTAATGGGGTACCTAAGGATATTCCCATAAGTCCTTAATTATTGTATACCTTAATTCGAATGTGGTGATTCCTTGTAATCAAAAATCGAATTTTTAGAAGATCATCCTATCTTTTCAGATAGATGCTTGAGGATGTTGAAGTCCATCAACTGGGTTCCTGGTATGCCTTGAATACCCATGTTCAAATCAACGCCTAGTTAATAACAATCAGTAACAAGATAATAACAATTAATAACCAAGAAAACAATTATGTGATTATGTGCTTATGTGTTCCCTTTTATGTTTTTGTGTGATCCATATTATGTTATCCAAATCCTCGTAGAATCTTCCATATCTTCGTATAAGGGATTCATAGTAGGATACCCAAAGGTATTACCTAAAATCCTCAATGGACTTCTACGTTGTAGTTAAGTCCCTTGGATTATAAAGTACTACTCCATAATTAGACCCCTTGAGTGGTCTAGTTAAACAGATTGATCCAAAAATCTGGTTAGGAATATCATGTGATGTTATAGCTGAAAGGACTCCTTGGTGCCCTAATTAAAAAGATCATCTTTCGATCTAATTAAAAGGACCCTATGGTAGTCTAGTCACCCTCATCACAGGTTTGATTTTCTTCCCCTAAACAATTACAAAACAAACTATGCGGACTGTGCAAGGAATTACGTAATTATGGATGCATACATAATTATGGAATTTAGTGCACGGGAATCACAGCAAGTTCTATCATGTATCTAGAGTTAACCCAATTCATTTCCAACTCTGATGAAGCAAGCGTTGAAAATGACTCCGTCTGTTCATTTTTGTTTCTAAAGATTATCCGTTGAGGAAATGAATATCCGTTTGTCTAATCCTTCATTTCCATTTCTGATGAAGCAACCGTTGAAAATGACTCCTTCAGTTCATTTTCGTTTCTGAAGATTACCCGTTGAGGAAATGAATATCCGTTTGTTTATCATTTTCATTTCCGTTTCTGAGGAAGCAACCGTTGAAGATGACTCTGTCTGTTCATTTTTGTTTCTGAAGACTACCCGTTGAGGAAATGAATATCCGTTTGTAAAATCCTTCATTTCCGTTTCTGAGGAAGCAACCGTTTAAAATGACTTCGTCCGTTCATTTTCGTTTCTGAAGAATGTCCATTGAGGAAATGAATATCCATTTATTATCCTTTTCGTTTCCGTTTCTGAGGAAGCAACCGATGAAAATGACTCCGTCCGTTCATTTTCGTTCCTGAAGAATGTCCGTTGAGGAAATGAATATCCGTTTGATTATCCTTTCATTTTCCATTTCTGAAGAATATCTGTTGAAAATGACTCTGTCAGTTCATTTTCGTTTATGAAGAATGTTCATTAAAGAAGATGATAGGATTATGCCTTATCTTTGATGGTTATTTAACACAAAGTCACAGACAGACTCCTACGAATAAATTTCAGGACGAAATTTCCTAAAGTAGGGGAGACTGTGACACCTGTGCCTCTGCGACCATCAAACAAATACCAAACCAATGAAATATTGTATTTCATACTTGGGATTTATATAAATATGTGTATCTTATGCACATATCAATTCTTGTTCGATTTCAAAGCTTTAAATCGCTTTCTGGAAGGTTATATGCGCATGAATGCGTAAATATAACCAGTTTAATGCAACGAACACTCTGGAATAGTGATATAGGCTTAACGTACCTTAAATAAATTGCAAAATCAAGTCTTTTCGCTTACAGGGACTAAATTCGACAAATTGCGAAAGTAAGCCGATTCGTACTGGAACAGACATTCCGGAACATGACCATAAGTTAAACATACCATAAATATCCTTTACATATCTTAGAAATAGGCTTTGAGGGGTTCGGTGTGCTAAAATAAACTTTTGGGTCATTCAGGGACTAAAAGCGTCAAAAAGTGCATAAGTTTGCATTTTCGCGCATAACTTACGTTCTGAATACATCCGGAGTTCCAAAAATTTATGTAATCATTAAAATATTATGTTTTAGTGATTGGCTTGTCAAAAATCCATTCGTCGCGCAATTTGGATTGTTTTTCGCGCTTATGCGCATTCCGTCGTAATTAAGCGAACATCGCGATCGTACGACCAAACGAACTGAAATCCGCCATATTTTTGAGCATGTTTCATGTCCACAATGTTTAGGCATCATTTTAGGGCCTTAAAGTTGGCTTAACGGGCCTTAGAAGTGTCGAAATGAGCTTAAAACATGTGTAGGGACTGAAACTGTCATTTTCCAAAGTTGTTTGCTGATCAGACTACCCAGGCGGGGCGCGTAAGATTTGGACATGCCTTACGCGGCCCGCGAGGCCCTCCCAGATCAGAATAATCAGTTTAAACAGCTGTTACACACTCATCTCTCTCTCACACATGTCATTTCCTGATACTAGGGGGCCATTTTGATGCACATGGATGAGATTGAATCACGGTTTACGATAAACGATCTTAACGGCTCTCCGAAAACTATAAATACCCAACCCCCACTTCTTGCAAACCCACATTTGATCTAAGTTTTTCTCTAAGTGGTTGTGATTATTCACTTCCTACTTGAGATTACTTGGAATCAAATCTTGCGGGGACCCTTTGTAAGTCTTCTTTCTTTCTTTTATTCGTTTTGTCATGAAAGTCAAACTTTGTTTGACTTTCTGCATTAACCAGTTTATGGTCAATGCAAAGTTCGTTTGAACTTCATAACGTGAGCGTAATCACGATGGT
Organism: Helianthus tuberosus; assembly: GCA_030545235.1. NCBI lineage: Eukaryota > Viridiplantae > Streptophyta > Magnoliopsida > Asterales > Asteraceae > Helianthus > Helianthus tuberosus. Next base: position 116,855,751 of record CM060452.1, on the reverse strand, counting down.
TATAGCCCTAGTGACTATACCTTTTTTTTTTTTGGGTAAAGGGTTACCCCGGTGATTTTATATATTCACACACAAAAAATACAAGTAGTGGAGAAACACCTCCACTAGTTTAAACATGAGACATGCCCCATGAATGTACACCAAAAACCAAACACAAACCAAACAAAAACACCACTAGACTAACATCTAGAAAAAATAAAAACTTTAACTTCAATTAACTCCCATTATCAATTACTTCATCGCCTCCAATATCCCAATTTCCAAGCAACCTCCTAACGTTCGCACACTCCTTGAACTTAACCCCCATAAGCTTGTACCGAATCGTCTTGACAATTAGGTCACAAATGACATCAGGGGGTCTCGTTTGATTCTTAAACAATCTAGCATTCCGCTCCTGCCAAATGAAATAAGCGACCGTAGCAACGAGCAATTTACTAACACAATTGGCTGCAGATTTTGACCGAGCACGAACCAACATCCAATTCATAATAGCGCTCCATTTGGACTCAACACTATCCATAGACACCTTATGTCTAACGTTATTCCAAATATGCGTAGAGAACTTGCATTCAAAGAAAAGATGATCATGAGAATCTACATTCGCATAACACAAAACACAACACATCATGTTCATGTTCTTCCGTCTTGAAAAATCCCACTGTAGAATTTTATCCTGAGTTAACAGTTTCTGACGCACAATCAACCACATGAGAAACGCATGTTTAGGGATGCTCTGAGGAAACCAAACAAGCTTAACCCAGTTAACCTCCTGTTCTCTCTTACGAACCGAATGCCACACATTTGATGTAGAAAAATCAAGAAGATTATCCCCTTCCTTCCAGCACAACTGATCACTCGTATCCGGATTTAAGGATATTTGATCCAGTTGATTCAGGACTGGATACAAATCCCTCCACGCCGCCGGCCAAGCCCAAGACCCGTTAACATGAACATCCTTGACCTTAGCATTCAGCTCAAACCCTGCATTAGAAATGACTCTGGGAGAAAACATATTAGATAATGGACCCAAAGAACTCCAAGTATCATGCCATGCTGAAGTGCGACTCCCATCACCCAACTTCGACCATACATAATTCCTAACAATAGGCCTAAGTTGAAGTAATTTCTTCCAGCTCCAAGTACAGTTGGCGACCTCTTTGCAAACCCAAAAGCTTCGACCTTTTAATCTATACGAGTAAATCCAACTAACCCACAAAGAATTCCGTTTATTAAGAATACTCCATATATTCACCATAAGCGCTTTGTTGAAATCTCCGAGCCGTCTTAACCCCAACCCACCCTCAAACTTAGGGACACAAATCGAATTCCAAGAAACTTTCGCCTTACCTTTATGAAACGAGCTCTCCTGCGACCAAAGGAAATTTCGCAATTTGGCTTCTAACTCCTTAATAATACGAGCCGGTAAAATAAAAACAGAAGACCAATACACATGCATAGCCGAAAGAACTGAAGAAATCAGCTGCAACCTACCAGCAAAAGAGAGAAATCTGTTTCGCCAATTCATAATACGATTATCAAGTTTCTCTATTAGCACACTACAATCTTTGAACAGAAGACGAGAAGAGATTAAAGGCACCCCCAAATATCTAACCGGAAGAACTCCCTCTTCAAAAGGCAAAATATCCAAAATGTTATTTTTAACCTGTAAGGCCACGTTGCAAAAGAACGCTGTACTCTTTTGGATGCTAGGGACCAAACCAGACATGTTAGTGAAAGTTGTCAACGATCTCATAATACACGAAGCTGAAGCAACATCACCCCTTGCAAAAAGAAAAAGGTCATCAGCAAAACATAGATTTATAATCTGTTGCTTCTCGCATCTATTGTGAAACCTGAAAGTCGAATCAAGCCTAGCATTCTGCTCCAAAATACACGTTAGAACCTCCATGACAAGAGTGAATAAATACGGCGATAACGGATCGCCCTGCCTTAAACCACGTCTACCCCTAAAATACCCATGCACATTGCCGTTAACACAAATAGAATAGGAAGTAGTCGTCACACAAAGCATAATCCAATCCACCATCCTGATATCAAAACCGAAACCAATAAGCACCTTCTTGAGAAAATTCCAATCTACAGTATCATATGCTTTCTGAATATCCACTTTGAACGCACATCTAGGGGGCCCATAATCTCTGTGATAGTTGTGCATAAGCTCTTGAGTCAACAAAATATTATCTGATATTTTCCTGCCCGGGACAAAAGTAGATTGATTGATACTAACAATCCTGTCAAGATCACCTTTAATACGGCCCGCCACCATTTTACTAATGCATTTGTAAATCACATTACAACACGCAATAGGACGATAATCTGTAACTTTCAATGGAGTAGACTTCTTCGGGATAAGCACGATTAAAGTATTGTTAATTTCACGAAGCAATTTACCAGAATCAAAGAAGTCCCTAACAGCCTGTGTAACTTCATGCCCAATAATGTGCCAGACACTCTTAAAAAAAGCCGCCGAGAACCCATCAGGCCCAGGGGCCTTATCATTACTAATCGAGAACATGGCCTTTCGAATCTCATCATCCGTGACAGGTCTCACCATCTGAATAGCATCATTCGGGTTCAATCTATTAACAAAAAGATCAGTCGTAGGGGATAAAGTAACATCACCTTCACAACCAAGAAATTGCTCATAGTGATGTACTAGAGTTTTATGGACATCATCACCCTCCATTAACACACCATTCGAGTCCATTATAACATCTATCCTACTTAAATGATTCCTACTCTTTAACGTAGCATGGAAAAATTTAGTATTAGCATCCCCAGCCTGCATCCAGTCAACTTTGGATTTTTGTCTCAAGAAACGTTCCTCATCCAAGCAAGCTTCGAAAAACTCAGCATTAATCTTGGTTTCTTGTGATCGCAGATCAACATTCATAGGCTCATTATCAATCTCTCGTTGTATAAGATCCAATTTTCACGCAAATCATCAACTTTCTTATGCAAATTCCCTTGTTGAAACATAAACTTCCTCAACGGGCCCTTTAACAACTTAAGTTTCTTAACGACCCGAAACTGGTCAACCCCAACTATGTGCGTATCCCATATATTCTTCACAATATCAGAAAATCCTGTTTTAGGAATTAAAAAATTCGCAAACTTAAAAGGTTTACGATTAGACTTACAAGTAGTGGGGATTTTAAGCAAAGCTGGACAATGATCCGACATTCTATATGGATGAAAAAAAGCTCCCGAGTTCGGAAATTCAGCAACAAATGATGTATTTCCGATAACACGATCTATCTTCTTAAGAAGGCCAACACCCTTTTTCGGCTTCTGATTCCATGTAAACTGGAATCCCGATCGATTAATATCAAGCACCTCTATGTTCGCTACACACTCTTGAAACTCCCTCATACCAATAGAGACTTGAGAAACTCCCATGGATTTATCTTCCAGATTGAGCGCTGAATTAAAGTCCCCTAGTATTACCCACGGCCTATCTCCGACAAACAGTTTATGTAAGTTAAGTTGTTGCCATAGATCCCTCCTAGTAACATAATAGTTGGCTGCATATACAACTGAACAGAAGAGAACCTTTTTATCAATCTTAAACATAACTTGTAGATGCATAACTTGGTCCGTTTGAGCAATTACCATAACATCAAATACACTTGAATCCCAACCAATAATTATCCTTGTACCCTTATTACATCTGTTCCCGTTCGACGTCCACTCCCAACCCCGAAACACAGAGTTACATACTTTTCCTAAATTATCCATATCAACATGAGACTCCAGGATTGCACAAAGACTCAATTTATTACTTCGAACTACCTGGCGAACCTCCTTTTGTTTAAGAGGGCGGTTCAACCCCCTAACATTCCAAGCTGCGATACTAACCATCGGAAACTTGCATTGAAGGAGTGCTTGCCCCTTTAGAGTTTTTAGTTTTATCCGTTCCCTCCATGAGATACCCATCCGTTTCATTAAAAACTTCAACTACCTCCTCTTCATCAGAATCATCCATGTTTCCACTACCAGCCTTACTACTTTGACCTCCATCCGCATTAACATTATTCAGCACCTCAAAAGGATTCCGAGACGTAAAAATATCTCCCGATGGCTTTGCCTTTGTCTCAGCAGATTGTTTACCACTAATAGATCTATACTCGAATTTTGTCGTTGGTTTCTTGAGCTGAATACCACCTTTCCTTGCTACTTTCCTAGATTGGACCCCCGTAAAACCATCAGCATCAACTCTAGGCACCTCCTTACCTTTACCATTCCCTTGCCTAACAAATTTCCTTTCCTGATTATGATTCTCAAAAACCGTTGGTTTACATGGCTTCTTTGGACATGATTCATCCGAATGACCAAACACACAACATCCCGAGCATCTGAGCGGGCACCATTCATACTCAACATACATTGTCTCCTTGATAAATCCCTCCCCTTCCAAATCCGGAATGGCCAAAGTCAGCTCCTCTTTTAATTCTTTATCAGCTGAAATCTCAATTAAAGCTCTAGCATAACTGCTTCTTCCCCAATTATCAATACACATCGAAGCAGTGTACGAGTCCAATTGTTTCGGTTCCCCAATGGCTGTTGCAATTAAACTTAGTCCATCCTCCGTATAAGCTGCTATTGGAACCTCATGTATTTTAACCCACACTTGAACCTTAGTCACTTCCTTCTTTTCCAGCTTCAAATTTGGAGACCATTCACTTAGAAAAAGCGGTTGAGACCGTATAATCCAAGGGCCCTCCTTTAAAACACCCAACATTCCTTTTTGGTCCGCAAACTTAAAGAAGAAGAAGCCATTAGCATTCATCATTGACTTCTGTAACCCAAACGTTTTCCAGTTGTTACGCACAAAATACTCCACTACAGGATAAGCTATACGGTCTCCTAAAAAATATCCAAACAACGTATTTGCAAGCTTATCCTGAACTACTCGGACCGACTCTTTAGGTAAAACAATATCACATTCATCATGTTTTATAGAACTACTAAGTGACCGGAAATTAACCTTCCTAGCATTCTGATTCATAATTGAATCTGCATACGACATCGGCGCCCCTTGACCAGGTTTAGAGTTTTCATCCGCCACACCATCAGTAGTTTTCAGCGGATCCACAACCTCTTTCAAAACAGGTTCAACCGGAACAGTAATTTTTGACAACTCATCAATGACGTTGAACTTACCAGGATCACTTGCAGCCGACGACACAACACCTCTCCTCGGCATCAGCGTTTTACCTTCAATATCAACTACCCGAGACGCTAAACCCTGAATTCTTGTAGGAGGCTTCCCTCGATCAAAAAACATGTTTTCCCCAGGTTTTATTCGTTCATTCAGATTGTTATTGACTCCTCTCTCCATCAGCAAGAAAATCCAATCACCATGCAAAGAAAACCAGCCGAAAACCAGAAAACCAAATGCTTAGAACCAGAAACCCTAATCCTTTAAACCCTAGAATCAGATCTCAACCCTTAATCGATTAACCCAGAGTATCAATCTAGCTAAATTAGTCTCAGCTAACCGCAATCAATAACAACCAGGTTAATAAATCAGAGAATCGAATAAGATTACTAAGGCAGCGATTGAAAAAACAAGAAAAATCCTAGTTTTTGGATCGATCACTAATGCTAACAAGTTCGTTATAGGGTTTTGAAAAACAAAACTCTAATCACAGACTGTTATGCATAATATTACGAAGAAAAAACTGATGGATTCATGGTGAAGAACAGAAAATCGCCTAAAGGAGCTGATTACCATGTTATCTAGGCTCAGTGACGAGTCGTAGTTTCGGCCAAAATGCGTATTCTTGCGTATTTTGTAACCAAACTAATTATAGGTATCAAAACCGTTTGTTTTGATACCAAACCTGTTTTCTAACAATAGTTAAACATGTTTCGACATGTTTAACTCGTCACTTTTTAGATTAGTGCTTGTGTAGAGTCGTAAGTCAAGCGGACTAAACACTCGCTTAGACTTACGAACTGACCCGTTTGGTCGATCTTTAGGATCCGACCAAATACTTTAGGTGACCATAGTATATAGGGAATAACCCTCCGAGGTTATACCTTGTGGTCACGACGTTTAGTTAGTTGTATGATAGGTAGTTTATATGCCTTAGGTTTATTACCAAAATGCCCTTTTTAAGCCAAAATTCATTTTAAGCATATATAACGTAATTTTTTATATCTAAACTGCTTTGGCAACAATATTAGACATGTTAAGGCATATTTTACTTATCATAGGACTAGTTAGGCGTTCCGAACGCGTTTTACGCGAACGACGCGTTAAAGTAGCATAAGCTGCCTAAAAGGGTCGTAATGGGTCGTAAGCACTTAGGTTAGGTTTCATTGTAGTATGTAGGCTTTGTTAAACCATATTACATGAGTTTCCATACTCATTTGGTTTTACGAACCCCCATGCTACCCGATCCTCCGAGTAGGTCCGTTTATTAACATAGTTACCTATATTAGGCGCCGTTTGATCCCGTGATCTTCTAGTTTTGCTTGGTGGTTATCCTAGGACTATTGAGCAATCTCAAGTGAGTACATAGACCCCTCTTTTACTGTTTTTCCAAACGTTTTGGGGTGAAACACATGTGCCTACTTGTTACTTTCGTGCTTTCCTGTTTTCACATCATATACTTGCTATGTTCATTAGTACGCTTATAGTACATGATTTACATGACTTTTCTGCTATGTATGTTGACTGAGCATGCTATCACATTGATTTACATTACATTGTTTCTGCTATGTATGTTGACTGAGCATGCTAACACATTGATTTACATTACATTTGTTGCATATGTTTACTCAACACATGGACACATTGTTTTACATTGCATTTTGTTGCATATGCTCATCCAGCATATGAACACATTATATTACATTTTGAACCGTTTGTAACTATTTGACTATGTGAACCATTGTAACCATTTGACTATGTGAACCGTTATAACCATTTGATTATGTGAACCGTTTGTAACCGCTGAACCGTGTGAACCATATTTGACCATACATAAACATTTCTACAATTGTTAAACATTACATTTTGGTGGTTGTTTGGGTAAGTGATTTAAGTAACGAGGCGACGTGTAATACGATAAAAACATGGTGGATACGCCGCTGGTACTTCCTATATATAAGTGCTTTTATGGTATTACATATCGTAGCGTTATTTAAACCATTTCAGTTTAGACATATTACATCTACAATACAATCTTCACATAAACATCGTTTTACAAGTAACTTAACTTATACAAACTCATTTTACTTGGTTATTTACTTAACCATACATTGTTCTTTTATACGTACATATCATTTGATTTATTCGTTGCTTTTCAAATGATTTATGAAGGGAACCACTCAACAAGATTCATGGCTACTTTTTTTATTGAACAATTTCTTTAAGCTCAAGTCATGAATCCTATTTTTCACAAAACCTATGTATCTCACAGGCATTTTTATGCTGACGTACCTATTTTCACATGTGTTTTCAGGAGCTGTTGCATAGGATGATCAAGACACACTTAGGTGGACCTGTGCCTTAGTGACTTAAAACGAAGCAACAACTTGTTAAATTATGTTATGTACTCTTTGTTTCTTGTTTAAGACAATGTAACTCTCTTGATTGATAAATAAAACGAAACTTTAATTTCCATGGTTGTGAAACAATTAATTCTGGGTAACCCTTTACCCCAAAAAAAAAAAAAGAAACAATTAATTCTGTTACAACACTCCCCGACGTTTCCGCCATGTTTTGTTGTTCTACGTGGTCGGGGTGTGACATTACATTTGCAAGTGGATGAAATTGCGGAATTATTATAACACTTACACATTAAGTTTACTAGCACATTTCCATCACTTTACACCTTATTTACACACACATAAGAACACTCTCATCTTCATCATTTTCACCAAGAATATCCACCAAAAACCCATTTCATTTTATTACATCTTTGATGATCAACATGGAGATTAATGGAACATAAGATGACCTAAAGCATCTACAAGTTAAAGCACACTTTTTCATCCATTCAAGAGTTTTCAATCAACAAGATCTTCATCTTCTTTGCTTCTAATCATCATATAGAACATCCCTAGCCACAAGTGCTAGAAGTGAGCTTCTTTTTGGGTAAAGGGTTACCCCGGTGATTTTATATATTCACAAATAAAAACAAGTAGTGAAGAAAAGCCTCCACTAGTTCAAACATGAGACATGCCCCATGAATGTACACCAAAACCAAGCAAAACAAAACACCACTAGACTAACATCTAGACAAAATAAAAAAACTTTAAATTCATTTAGGCTCCATCGTCAATATTTCTAGCTCCGCCAATATCCCAAGCTTCAAGCATCCTACTAACCTTCACACTTTCCTTGAATCTAACTCCCATAAGCTTGTACCGAATAGTCTTTACAATTAGCTCACAAATGGTATCCGGAGGTCTCGTTTGGTTCTTGAACAATCTAGCATTACGCTCCTGCCATATGAAGTAGGCAACCGTAGCAACGAGTAATTTGCTAACAAAATTCGCCGCTGATTTTAACCGAGCACGATCCAACATCCAATTCATATTAGCGCTCCACTTTGACTCAACACAACTCATACCAACCTTGTGTCTAACCTTATTCCAAATCTGCGTAGAAAACTTGCATTCAAAGACAGATGATGATGAGAATCAATATCCGCAAAGCACAGAACACAACACATCATGTTCATGTTTTTCCGTCTTGAGAAATCCCACTGAAGAATTTTATCCTGAGTCAGCAACTTGTGGCGCAGAATCAACCACATAAGAAACGCATGTTTAGGGATGCACTGAGGAAACCATACAATTTTAACCCAATTAACTTGCTGCTCTCTAAACCAAACCGAGTGCCAAACAGTTGTTGAAGAATAATCAAGCAGCTCATTCCCTTCCTTCCAGCAAATGTGATCCCTCGTATCCGGATTCAGCGAGATTTGGTCCAGTTGAATCAAAACAGGATACAAATCCCTCCAGGCCATCGGCCAAGACCAAGAGCCGCTCTCATGGACATCTTTAACCTTAGCATTCAGCTGAAAGCCCGCATTAGAAATAGCTCTGGGTGTCAAAATAGTAGACAAAGGACCCAAATTACTCCAATTATCATACCATGCTGATGTGCGACTACCATCACCCAATGTCGTCCATATATGATTTCTGACCACTGGCCGAAGTTGAAGTAATTTCTTTTTTTTTTGCCTTCATATTTATTTATGCTTATGATTGTTAAAATAACTAGTTATAACTAAAGAAGCATACAAAATATTATGAAGACACAAAGAAGCAAAAATAAAAATCATGATCTATATGCTTGATTATGTTGTGATCTAAGTCTTATTACTTGCTTATTTAATCTACTCTTGATGAAGATCATAAAAATAAATTGTTAGATGATGTTTAAAAAAACATGATCTAACAAGTATACATGTCTATGTTAAAAGGGTTTTTGTTAAACATAAAGGTTAAATGGATGATCATAATTTATGGTGTAGTAAAGATATCTAATGTTTTTCATTAAAAACAACACTTTTACAAGATTATGAAACTAGAAGTAAACATAGATTTTAATCTAGTAAACATATGAAATGATCATACCAAAAACCCTACATGATTTTGATCTCATCTTGATAAGCTTATGTTATAAAATCTCATATGTTTTTGTTAAGAAAGTTATGAGTAAATTGAGGATGAATTTTAAAAGAAAATGATATGTTTATTAAACATGGCAAAGTGCTTAATACAAAGGTTATATGGGAAATGAAATGTTATCGGACCCTTTTCTCTCTCTCTCTAGCTGGGCGATTATGGTTCTTCCTGCAAACCCTAACATTTTTTCGTAATCTCTGTGTTAACAGGTTCGATTTTAGCATTCATCTCTAGAACGAATTCTGTTTACTAGTGGTTCGATCTAATTTTAGGGTTTCTTGTGTGTTATTTCATTCGCCTCCAACCTGCCGCCGTATTGTTGATTATGGGGTAGGGTTCCAGCTAGATTAGGGTTTTGTTTTTCTGTTCGTTGTTTTTCTTGGTGCTTGCGGTGTCTTAGTGTTTGTTATTGGTTATTTGAGAGAGTTGTTTTCAGCCGTATGGATGATTTCAAAAAATCAAGGGGTCTTCCTCAAGATCTTCGCTTGAAATCTGATCTCTCTTTTGAGACTTTAGCGAACCGGGTTATAGATGTTGAGGGTAACACTTTCTTACCTCGAAGGGGATCAGGCCAGATGTTTCAAAAGGATCCCACTAAAGTCAATTTTATTGATGAATTGTCGAGGTTCTCTGTTCCAATTGATGCTGAAAAAGATCGGCCAGCAACTAGGGTTTCTGATTGTCAAGGGGCTGATCATTCTAGCATGGGATACTCGCCATTTTCAGGATTCAATGGTGCAATTCCTTCGGCTGAGCATGGCAACACAAAGTTCTCTGGGGCGGCGGAACCTTTATCATTCGCTAAAGCTGTTAACAACCCTAAGGAGAATGTGAAGGTGAATTTTAGGGTGATGGAATCTTCCGAGGTTGTTGATGGTGCAGATGTTGTTATTCCGTTATCTTCGGTTAAACAGGTCACGGACAGGTATGCGAACACTATGTATGGATATTTTCTGGGTAAACGTTTGGCATTTCCAGTGGTGGACTATTTTGCTAAGAACAATTGGGTTAAATACGGGCTGTCTAGACTTATGATGAATGCGAACGGGTTTTTTTTCTTTAAATTCAAAACAAAGGAAGGGATGGATAAAATGTTAGAAGAAGGGCCTTGGATGATAAGAAGTGTTCCTATTATTTTGAAGGAGTGGTCGGCGTCTGTCAAGTTGGAAAAAGAGGATATAAAAGCTATTCCAGTTTGGGTCAAGATGCATGATGTGCCGTTAGCGGCATATACTGAGGATGGGCTTAGCTTGATCGCCTCTAAGATAGGGGTGCCTAAAATGTTGGATTTGTATACTGCCACGATGTGTGCTGAGTCTTGGGGTAGAAGCAGTTATGCTAGAGCTCTCATTGAGGTCCAGGCAGGGGCCGATTTAAAAAGGAGTGTAGCTGTTGCAATTCCATCTTTGGATGGTAATGGTCATTCTATGGTGGAGGTAAAAATTGATTATGATTGGGAGACTTTAAGGTGTTCATCTTGCTGTGTTTTCGGTCATGAAGATAGCTCGTGTCCCAAGAACCCTCAGATAAATTCGGTTGGGGATGTTGAGAACAATAATGATGATTTTCAGGTTGTGGGGGCCAAAAAGAAGAAAGCTAATAACCAAGGTCTTCATATGAAAAATCAGAAGCCTAAGTTGGTCTATAGACCAATTGTAAAACCTAAACCAAAATCGTCCTTGAGGAGTCCGCTAATTAACCAGGTTTCAACGTCGAACCCTTTTGACATCCTTAAGGACGATGACGGAAGTCAGGGAGGTGTCACTGTGGGTCGAGTGGAGAAGAAGGCTACGCAGTCAAATGATAGGCAGGATTCGGATGAGGAGGAGGAGGTCGTTGAAGTATATAATGAAACTAGTCAATTTATGACATCGGGTACTCAGTCTTCATCTTCGAAAGCAGGGGCAAGCACCTCTTCCACAAAGTTCTCAAATGGATAGGCTTGTTTTGGCTCGTGTGAAGGGGTTGCCAGTATGTGGCAACTTCATATTTGATGATGGCGGTTGAGGGTTGTATGTTGCTTTGTTTTTGTTTTGTCTTGTCTACTAGATATCTTTTCATGATGTATAGTGGGCTAGGTTATGGGATGTCATAGGTTTATTTGTTTTGTTTGTCATACATATATGGGGCATGTCCCGTATATGAACTAGTGTGGAACACATCCTCACTACTTGTACTTAATTGCGGTTGTTTTTAATAGAATCACCGGGGTAACCCTTTACCCAAAAAAAAAAGGTTATATGGCCAATTTTTCTTAAAAACTTTATGTTATAAGAACCATCATTTTTGGCTAAATCTTTACAAGATTAAAAAGATTTAAAGAATGGTTTTTATAAAAACAAAGCTAGTTATAAATATATATATTTTTTTGAGAAAATATATATATAGTGGTTTTAGTAACTTATATGCTACGGGTATTTTAAAGGAAAGAGAGGCTTGCGTCAAGGTGATCCTATGTCTCCCTACTTGTTCACCATGGTAATGGAGGTTTTAACTCTCATTCTCAATAAAAATGCTGAATTGGATTCTTCTTTTCGGTTTCATCATAAGTGTGAGAAACAAATGATTATCAATATATGTTTTGCTGATGACCTTATATTATTTGCGAGGGGTGATGTGGGCTCGGTAAAGGTTATTATGCGCTCGTTAAAAGAGTTTGAGGAGACTTCGGGTCTTGTTCCTAGTAATGAGAAAAGTTCCATCTTTTTTAGTAATGTTCTTTCTTCGGCTAGGAATAGGATTGCTGCATTGGTTCCGTTTGAGGAGGGGAGACTTCCTATTAAGTATTTGGGGGTTCCGTTGCTTGCGTCGAGATTGCTGGTCAAGGATTGCAAAGTGTTAGTAGAGAGGGTTTCTAAACGTATTAATGACTGGAAAAACAGATTTCTCTCCTTTGCAGGTAGGCTCCAGCTGGTTGTTTCTGTGCTCTCTTCAATCCATGTGTATTGGGCTTCAGTCTTTATCTTGCCGGTCAGCATCATCAAAGAGCAGTGTAAAATGAAATGGTTTTTATGGGGATATGATACGGGTTCGAAGGGTAGAGCTAAAGTGTCATGGAAGGATGTTTGTCTTCCAAAAGTGGAAGGGGGTTTGGGCATTCGTCGGATATCGGACGTGAATAAGTCTCTAATGGCTTATCACATTTTCAGCATTTTGCCCGATAGGAAGTCTTTGTGGACCACTTGGATCGAATTATATAGGCTTCGTGGCAGAAGTATTTGGGATATTCCGGTTCAAGCCAACGCGCCATGGGGATGGAAAAGATTAATGAAGTGTAGAGATATTTTTCGGGATCATCTTTGGAGTAAGGTTGGTAATGGTCTTAGCACGTCCCTTTGGTTCGATAAATGGTCGTCTGAGTGTCCTTTACGGAATGTTATAACGCCGCGTCAATTGGCTCGATATGGATTTAATATCAAGTCTCGTGTTGCGGATGCTATTAGTAATGGCAGGTGGGTCTGGCCTGAAGCTTGGAGGGACGATTACCCTATTTTGTTTCAACTCCGCCCTCTTAGCTTGAATACTATGCAGGATAAAGTCTTATGGATGAATACGAATGGCAAGCTAGTCCCCTTTTCGTCTAAGGAGGTATGGGAAACGATCAGAGTTCGTGACCAGCGAACGGTTTGGTCGTCAATTATCTGGTCTTCATTCAATATTCCCAAACATGCATTCGTGTGTTGGCTAATTTTAAAAAAGAAACTCTGGACCCTGGACAGGATTTTACGATGGAACCATACAGTCACGGGCTCGATGAATCAGATGAGTTGTCTTTTATGTTATGCACATTTAGAAACTCATGACCACTTGTTTTTCGATTGTTCTTACTCGAAATTAGTGTGGGGCAAAGTGAGGAGTAAAATTGGCATGGATTCGGTTACTGAAGCATGGGAGGATATACTTGCCAGGCTCGTTTCTACTGCTAGTTCGAAATCGGTCTATGCGGTTGCTAGTAGATTGGTTGTGGCAGCAGCAGCTTATGCTATTTGGAGTGAAAGAAATACGAGATTCTTCAGCAACAGGTTGAGACCCCCGGAACAAATTGCCGATGGTATTATCAGCATTGTGAGAGCAAAATTAATCTCCTTCAAGTACAAGCAAACTTCTAATGTTAAGCGGTTTTTGGAGGAGTGGAAGATGGATAAAGAAGATTTCTTAAATGAAGAGTGAAGACCAATTTATGTTTATTTTTTTGATGTAATTGGTTGTGTTGATTTGTCTGTGTTGCACTCTTAGTGGTATCCCTCTAAGAGAACTAGGGAGTATTTCAGCTTCCTACTTGTTTCATTTGGTATTTTATAAAATCACCGGGGTAAACCCTTTACCCAAAAAAAAAAGTTATATGTATCAATTAGGAACTTGAATATAATGACACAAATAAACACATGACATATTACAATCAAAGTCTTACAAGCTTACATATAAATACGCCTTAAAGGCATAATACGGACGACGGACGAATCTATAACATAATGCCAATCCGAGGAGTTACTACGATGATTAGGCGATCTTTCGATGCGAATACATATAAATCACCGACAACAATATCCGGATGTTTTGAACTTATAAAAATTATTATGTTAACTTATACTTAGTGATTTTTATTAAAATTACTAGATATTTTACAAATGTGCTTAATTTACAAATGGATATATTTTACAAATGGGCCTATATTTCACAAATGGGCTTAATTTACAAATGGGTATATTTTACAAATGGGCTTATATTACAAATGGGCCTATATTTCACAAATGGGCTTATACTTACTAATGGGCTTATCTTCCTAATTGGGCTTAACATAAATACATGGGCTAAGCCCAATATCAAAACTCATGGGCTAAGCCCAATATCAAAACTCATGGGCTAAGCCCAATACAAAACATATGGGCCAAGGCCCAATAACATTAAGCCCAATACTATTTAGGCCCAATACTATTTAGGCCCAATATTATTTAAGCCCAATAACATAAATTCTTGGGCTAGGCCCAATAACATTAAAACATGGGCTCGGCCCAATGACATAATTGGTAAATACAAGTACACAATTGATTTATACAAGGCACGAAATCAAGAGGACTAGATCCGATGATACAACTTACAAGATACAAGATTACATATAAATATATATATATATATGTATATATATATATATTTGGTAATATATATATATAACAGTTTAACAATTCGTACATCTAATACAAAGTTCAACGAATAGCAAAGACTTGTACACGAGTCATTACAAAGACCGAAGTGTCTAACAAACATAGGACCTTTGTAGGTTGTGATACAGTACAAGTCATTTGCACGTGAGGATCCAAATATTCACCGCTTACAGACACAATTCAGTGAGTTCATGTCCCCTTTTCATCTTAAATGTTTTTCAAGCTTTACAACTATCGGGGAAAATACATGTACACTAGTATGATAAGTCAAGGAATGAAACACCTTCGATCATGTGCGAAATTAGGGCCATAACTAAAGCACCATTAATCCAGTTTGGACCAAGGAACAAAGGGTTAGATCTAATGGGTTTTGGTGAGCCCCACTCATGGCCATTCATTTGCCTAGGAGTGCGTTTGTGTCCCTACGACAGGTGTCGATACAATTAAAATCATCTAGGGTTGGATTGTTTCCTATTTTCGTCACACATGTTAATGTCCTTGCAAAACATTAATGATCACGATTTCATTGACGCTTTTCATACTACATTTGATACAAATACAAATACATTCTACATTTTTCGGATGTGTCATACACAACTAAACTGCATGAACTCGCTCAACTTTTGTTGATGTTTTTCTACTTAAACATGTATTTCAGGGAATTAGTGGACCATGTTGGGGATTTCAATTCAAGGAATAAATGTCAAGACTCCATGCCATCTTTTGAAGGGTTTGCCTATTATATACCGCCTCTTGCGGTGGTATAGTGGACAAAGCCTTAGTGTTTAAAACTTTCGTTTTTGATGTATGAAACAATAACAACTTATTTTCTTTGCATGGTTTGTAAATTATAAACTTAATGTATGTTGCGCATCTTTTGAACAATTATGGTAATGGCAATGGAGTATGTTTTATTCATTTAGTATGTTTACTTACCTCGTTATGCAATGAGAACCGAGCAGATCACACCTCGCGCTTCCGCTACGAGTAGGGTGTGACAGTTTGGTATCAGAGCTTCGATTGTAGTGAACCAAGATTCTTTCTCGAGTCTAGTCTACAATCACTAAGGAACCTCTCATGAAAACAATTTATACAAGGACAAGAGTTTTCATTGCATAAACATTTTTTTTCAAGGTCCACTACAACAAAAACAAAATTCATCTCATACAAATCAAGCAAGGACATTAAGTTCCTTAGTCTCTAAATGGTAGACATGAATCATTAAGTTATTCCGCACAACATTAATAGGATAACGTAAAATGAACTTATGTGATTCCAACATTTCGTGTATATATATATATTAATTGACAATTAATTATTAATACATATGTCGAACAAATTATTTTCCAGGATATCATGTCTTCCTCCGAAGGAAGCAACGTTTATGATAATGTGGATCCTATGACACCTTCTTCGGATGATGATTATATACCTGAGGTTCAGGTTATTACTTCGGATAGTGAGACGGGATCAGATGGCGATATGGACGACTTTCAGCCATTTGCATTGCTAGGTGATGTTGTTGATGATGACATATTAGATATGCCTCCACAGCTCAATGACGTAGTTATCATAGGTCACCCTGAGGGTGAACATGTAGTCAAGGTTATACCCTTGGATATCTTTCCCCTTGCTATTATGCCTTTTATCGTCGACCTTGACGAGGATGACGACGACGTTGTTCTAGTGATTCCCGCGGAGCACTTAGATGATGATTTAGGAAACGGGGATGTTTATGATCTGGTTATTCTAGAGGTTGCAGCACCGGTAGTTCCGATTATTGTTATTTCTTCTGATTCTGACACAGACTCATATGCTCATTCTGATGCATATGTTACTACATATGCGCTTCAGGCTGTAGGCCTAGAGGCGAATCCAACTATTGAGGATGAACTCATGCCAGATGAGCCAGTTGTTCCTGCACCTGATCATATTCCTACTCCACCACATTCTACAGTTCACTTACCTGCTGAGGAGCCTATTCAGGCCCCTGTTTCAGAGGGATCTACTGACCGTATCCGACTCATGCGCTTCGCACCTATCATACCACCTACGATCTCATACTCTCGTTACAGTTGCAGGTTGACGTTCTTTATCGCAGAGTATATGAGTTGCAGCAGATTGCTGATGCTAGAGCTCCACCACCAGCAACTCATTCACCACCCCATGCTCCACCACCACCACCAGGGTTACCACCATTACCCCCAGTCCCCCACTACCACCTCAGATGCCACCAGTTGATATACCCCCAGTTGGTTTACCTGCTCGTGTTTTGACACTCGAGCAGCAGATTGATTTCCTTATCCGCTTAGTCCATGATCTGGAGGGGAGGGGTTACTCATTTTGACAGTTTATTATTCCCGACTCTACCCCCAGTCCTCCCTCCACCATAGACCGTGTATTTGCAGGTACTTCTTTTGTGACGGATATAGGTATCCGTTTTGTGTACATAGACCCACGCCAAGTTTCAAAACAACCGAAAGGCAAAAGTCTAAGATGGAATGGTTGAAAGCTGGTGATTCAAACACTGCTTTTTTTCATGCAGCAGTGAAGAATAGGAACCATCGAAACAGAATTCAAGTTGTGACGGACACGAATGGAGTGGTGTATGAAGGCAAGTCGGTTCAGGATGCTTTTGTTAAACAACACTATGAGGTCTTTTTGGTGTGCCAAGATGATTTATCTATGCATCCTACTCCTGATCTTTTTACTAAATTTGTCAACCCGAATGATGCTGATCACATGATTCGTCCGGTTACGGCTGAAGAAATAAAGAAAGCTATGTTTTCCATTGGTAATGACAAGGCTCCAGGCCCGGATGGCTTCACTACTGCGTTTTTTAAAGTCGCCTGGCCGATAGTAGGAAATGATGTTTCTATGGCAGTCATTGATTTCTTTAACACAGGTAGATTGCTTGGCCAACTTAATCATACGCTTATTGCTCTTGTGCCGAAGAAACCCTCTCCGGTTACAGTTACGGATTATCGGCCTATAGCCTGTTGCAATGTTTTGTTCAAATGTGTGAGTAAGATTATTGTGAATCGTATAAAGGACGTGCTTCATCAAGTAGTTAGTATAAACCAGTCTGCTTTTGTTCCTGGTAGGAAAATTTCAGATAATATTCTTCTTACTCAAGAATTAATGCACAACTACCATCGTAATTCAGGCCCCCCTCGTTGTGCTTTTAAAGTGGACATTCAGAAAGCCTATGATACGGTTGATTGGAAAAATGTTTTGATTGGTTTTGGTTTCAATATTAAGATGGTGGAG
Organism: Helianthus tuberosus; assembly: GCA_030545235.1. Lineage (NCBI taxonomy): Eukaryota > Viridiplantae > Streptophyta > Magnoliopsida > Asterales > Asteraceae > Helianthus > Helianthus tuberosus. The sequence continues at coordinate 116,837,647 of CM060452.1, read as the reverse complement.
TGGATCATGATGTGTGTTTCCACAACATCTTATTCGGTATGTGTTAATGGAAATGTCTATGGTTATTTTAAGGGTAAGCGTGGTCTTCGTCAGGGTGATCCCCTATCTCCTTGTCTTTTCACGCTTGTTATGGAGATTTTGACGTGCATTTTACAACGGGCTACTAGAATTGATAAGTCTTTCAAGTTTCACAACAAGTGTGAGAAACAACGTATCATTAACTTGTGCTTTGCTGATGACCTATTCCTATTTGCTAGAGGTGACATTAACTCGGTTCAGTGTATCATGAACTCTCTCTCAAATTTTACGAATATGTCTGGTTTAGTGCCTAGTATCCAAAAGAGCACGGGGTTTTTCTGTAATGTGTCCTCTCAGGTTAAACACAATATTTTGAGCTTCATGCCTTTTGTTGAAGGATCATTACCGGTAAAGTATTTGGGGGTCCCTCTTATATCTTCTGGGCTTGTCTACAAAGATTGTAGTGTTCTTGTTGAAAGATTGGATCAGCGGATTTCTAACTGGAAAAATAAGCTTCTCTCTTTTGCGGGCAGGTTACAGCTTATTAATTCTGTTCTTTCTTCCATGCATATTTACTGGTCGTCTGTGTTTATTCTTCCTACTCGTATCACTCTTGAGCTGGAAGCTAAAATGCGAAACTTTCTTTGGTCGGCGGATGGATCATTTCATAAGGGAAAGGCTAAAGTGTCTTGGAAGGCTATTTGTGTTCCTAAGTATGAATGGGGATTAGGTATCCGTAGGATTGGAGATGTCAATAAAGCGCTCATCACCTCTCATATCTGGAGTATTCTGATTAAACGAGATTCTCTCTGGGTGGCTTGGATTCATTCGTACCGGCTCAAAGGTAATAGCTTTTGGATTTGTAAGGCGGTGCCGAATAGTTCTTGTAGTTGGCGGAAAATGTTACAGCTGAGACCTTATATTCGAGACTTTGTTTGGTCTAAGTTGGGTGATGGTAGTAACACGTCAGCCTGGTATGATTTATGGAGTCAACTTGGTCCTCTTGGTAATTTTCTAACTCCTAGAACAATCTCAAATGCGGGGTTTTCTTTAAACACTTCAGTACAGGAGATTCATGTTAATGGAGTTTGGAGGTGGCCTGTAGCGTGGAGGGACATGTTTCCAGTCTTAATACAACTGGATAATATCCATACGATGCCTAACACACCTGATCAGCTTATGTGGAAGGATGGAAATGAATTAGTTGAGCATTCATCAAATCAGGTTTGGCAGTCGCTTAGGCGTCGGGCAGAGGAGGTAGATTGGGTTAAATTTGTTTGGTCATCACAGTGTATCCCTAAGCATGCTTTCTTTATGTGGCTGGTGATTCGTCGTAAACTTTTGACACAAGACAAGATTCTTCAATGGGATTTCTCAAGAAGGAAAAATATGAATATGATGTGTTGTCTTTTGTGCTATGCGGATGTTGATTCTCACGACCATCTATTTTTTTACTGCAATTATTCTACTCAAGTTTGGATCAAAGTTCGTGATAAAGGAGGGATGAACTCGGTTGGCCCAGCATGGGACGCAATAGTTGACTGGTTGGGGACTAGAGCTAGTTCTAAATCAGCGATTAACTATATTAGTAGGCTTATAGTTGCTGCAGCAGTTTATTTTGTGTGGCAAGAGCGAAATGCTAGACTATTCAGGAACCAGACAAGACCTCCAGAAGTTCTGAGCAATTTAATCTTGCAAACTGTTCGGTATAAGCTAATCGGAGTTAAATTCAAGGAGTGTAATTGGGTGCGTAAACTATTGGAATCATGGGAGATTTATAGCTACAAGCTGGATGATGATGGCGGCTGATCCTCTTTGTATTTCTTTTTTCTAGATTATAGTCTAGTTGTTTTTTGTTTTGGTGGTGCTTGCTTTTTTGTTTTGGTTTCTTGGCGTACTTTCATGGGGGATGTCCCATGTTTGAACTAGTGTGGGTTTCTCCACACTACTTGTATTTTTGCTTTGTTGATATATAGAATCACCGGGGTAACCCTTTACCCAAAAAAAGACAACCGAAAGGCCAAAGATCGCATGGATTGAAGGAAGATTTTACCACTTTGTATATATTCTAGACTAGTATGACCGGATGATGTATCCCGTGTCCATTTTGTTTCTCTCTAAACGATCTTGTAATCAGTTGTGTGCTATATATGAAAACTTGGTGTTATCCTTTATATGCATCTGAAATGTTATATTATACATGTTTTGTTGCTTGCATTGTTTGTTTTTTTCGCATGATATATTGCTTGGTTATATTTTTATTAATGTTATAAATGTATTTTATATGCTTAGTAAAAATATTTATTAACAAACCAACGTCTAATCTTTATCCTATTTCTCCTTTGGAAGAATCATGCCACCAAGGAGAGCCTTACGTTCACGGACAGTTAATCCACCCCACCTCCACCAATGCCTACGAACGAGGCTGAATTAAATGCACTAATAGAACAGATAATCTCTCAAGCTATCACACTGTATGAGGCATCCTGTGCCGAACACAGTGGTGGCACCGACGGATCGGGAGGCCAGGGCCAAGGCGGTACTTCAGGCGGAACAAATACCACGGGTAACATTTAGTTGTTTTGTTACAACTTGTCCAATTCCTTTCTTAATCTACTCGTGCGTTTCATTGTTTGCTCATTCTTAATCCGTTTATTGTCTATTTCAGGATGCACATTCAAGCAGTTTCTAGACTGCAAGCCACTCAATTATGACGGCACAGGCGGTGCCGTGGCTTATGTGCGTTGGACAGAGAAAACAGATTCGACCATAAGAATGAGCAGATGCTCTGCTGATCAACATGTCACCTTTGTGACTGGCCTGTTCATTAACGAGGCTCTCACATGGTGGAACTTGCAAGTGCAGACTTTGGGTGATAGCGCTGCATATGGGTTGACATGGGAAGAGTTAAAAGAAAGGATGAGGGAAAAATATTGTTCCGGTGCTGAACTACAGAAATTGGAGAATGAGTTTTGGAGCCTTACCATGGTTGGATCGGATATTACTAGATATACTCAAAGGTTTCACAACCTGTCTCGCGTGATTCCTTATTTGGTTACCCCAGAATTTAAGCGTATTGAACGCTACATTTGGGGACTTGCACCTGAGATCAGAAGCCTTGTTACTTCAGCAGATCCCAAAACTATCATGCAGGCGGTGACTATAGCTGTGAGTCTTAATGAAGATGCAATTAGGATGAAGAAGTATGATGTGAAGGGAGTAGAGAAGAAGGAATCACATGATGAGTCTTCCAGTGGCGGGAAAAGGAAGTACTCAAATTTTAAAAAGGGAACTTGTGGGAACAACAACAACAACTACAACAACAACCCCAACAACAACAACCCCAACAACAACAACTACAACAACAACCCCAACAATCATAACATAAAGCAAGAGATTATTCAGGCAAGAAATGCAAGGGCGTTTGTAGCCACCAATGATACTGGCCCGAAGAAGTACGCGGGTACTATGCCCAAGTGTGAGCGATGCACGTATCATCATTTGGGTAATTGTAGGAAATGTGACAAGTGTGGCAGGCTTGGCCACCGTACTGAATCATGTTGGGGATCAGGAAATAGGACAGGAACACGGAATGGAAACAACAATAGGAATGGAAACGGAAACGAGCGTGGGCAAGGATGTTTTGGATGCGGAAGCAAAGACCACTTCAAAAGGGATTTCCCTAAAGAAAACCAAGCTCGTGGTCGATCATTTGTGATTGGAGCCAAGGATGCGCACCAAGACCCTAATGTGGTCACTGGTACATTTCTCCTCAACGATCATTTCGCATCCATATTATTTGATATCGGAGCCGAATTTAGTTTTATTTCTATGGACTTTAAAAATATTCTGGGCATAGAAACAAGTAAGTTAGATGTACCTTACTCAATAGAATTGGCAGTCCGGGGAAGTTGCTAAGGGATGTTCCTTAGAACTTGGCGAACGAACATTCAATACCGTTCTCTTACCCGTGGAGTTGGGTAGTTTCGACGTAGTAGTTGGCATGGATTGGCTATCCGATAACCGAGCCGAATTCGTATGCCATGAGAAGATCATACGCCTATCACTAGCGAACGAAGAGACACTTGTTATACATGGAGAGAAGCGCGACACCCCATTGCGGATCAACAATTGCATGAAAGCACAAAAGTGCTTACGGAATGGTTGTATTGCCTTTCTAGCACATGTTGTGGACAAGAAAGCCGATGGGCCGAAGTTGACAGATAGTCCAGTAGTAAAAGAATTTCCTGAAGTCTTTCCTGAAGACTTTCCAGGACTACCACCATATCGACAAGTCGAATTTCACATCGACCTGGTACCAGGAGCCGCACCTGTAGCTAAATCTCCATATCGATTAGCACCTTCTGAGATGCAGGAATTGTCCACACAACTTCAAGAGTTGTTGGATAAGGGATTCATTAGACCAAGCTTCTCGCCTTGGGGAGCCCTAGTTCTTTTTGTGAAGAAGAAGGACGGGACATTCAGAATGTGTATCGACTACAGGGAGTTGAATAAACTCACCATCAAGAATCGGTATCCACTACCGAGGATTGATGACTTATTCGACCAACTGCAAGGTTCGAGCTTCTACTCCAAGATAGACTTACGATCGGGGTATCACCAGCTACGGATACAAGAAGAAAGCATACCAAAGACGGCCTTTCAAACTCATTATGGTCATTACAAGTTTCTCATCATGCCTTTTGGTTTAACGAACGCACCGGCGGTCTTCATGGATTTAATGAACCGCGTGTGCAAGCCGTATCTCAACAAATTCGTCATAGTGTTCATTGATGACATTTTTATATACTCACGATCAGCAGACGAGCATGAACAACATTTGAGAACCATCTTAGAACTACTCAAGAAGGAGAAACTATACGCGAAGTTTTCCAAATGTGAGTTTTGGATTCGTGAAGTACAATTTCTCGGGCATATAGTGAACGAAAAAGGCATTCAAGTAGACCCCTCAAAAATCGAAGCGATTAAAAACTGGGAAGCACCCAAGACTCCTACTGAAGTCCGACAGTTCTTGGGATTAGCGGGGTATTATCGGAGGTTTATCGAGAATTTTTTGAAAATTGCTCAATCGCTAACCTCCCTTACCCAAAAAGACAAGAAGTTCGATTGGGGTAAGAAACAAGAAGAGTCGTTTCAACTACTCATGGATAAGTTGTGCGAGGCACCAACCTTATCACTACCCGATGGTACTGATAACTTCGTAGTATACTGTGATGCATCGCATCAAGGATTGGGTTGCGTTCTTATGCAACGGGATAAAGTTATCGCGTACGCATCATGACAGCTAAAAGTTCATGAGAAGAACTATACCACTCACTACCTCGAGTTAGGCGCAGTGGTATTCGCTATGAAGATATGGCGACATTACTTACACGGTACTCAGTGTAAAATTTTCACGGATCATAAGAGTCTTCAGCACATATTCAATCAAAAGGAACTTAATATGTGTCAGAGACGCTGGATTGAATTGCTGAACGACTATGATTGTGAAATTAAGTACCATCCGGGCAAGGCGAACGTTGTAGCAGACGCCTTGAGCCGCGAGGAACGGGTTAGAACTTTGAGAGTTCGAGCCTTGGAGATGACAATTCACACGGATCTTACCACACGAATCCGTGATGCACAACAAGAAGCACTTAAGGAAGAACATCTTAAAGCAGAGTCACTTCGAGGCATGGAAAAATGGTTAGTGCCAAAGGAGGATGGAGCTTTGTACGTTGCAGGTAGAATTCGGGTTCCATTCTTTGGAGGCCTTCGAGATCTTATTTTTGAGGAAGCACATAGGTCAAAGTACTCGATCCATCCTGGATCAGATAATATGTACCAAGACTTAAAGGAGTACTATTGGTGGCCTAACCTCAAAAAGGATATTGCTATCTATGTCAGAAAATGCTTGACCTGCGCGAAGGTCAAGGCAGAGTATCAGAAACCGTCGGGTTTACTACAACAACCCGAGATTCCCGTTTGGAAATGGGAACATATATCGATGGACTTCATTATGAAGTTACCCAGAACCTCATGAGGCCACGACATGATATGGGTAATCGTCGATAGGTTGACAAAGTCCGCACACTTCTTGCCGATTTGGGAGAAGGATAGTACAGAGAAACTGGCGGAACTCTATCTCAAGGAAATAGTGGCTCGTCATGGAGTGCCTATTTCAATCATTTCAGACCGATATGGTCGCTTCATTTCAAGAATTTGGAAGTCTTTTCAGGAGGCCTTTGGATCACGTTTGAATCTAAGCACGGCCTTTCATCCACAAACTGACGGTCAGAGTGAACGGACAATCCAAACACTCGAAGACATGCTTCGTGCGTGTGTTATTGATTTGGGCGACAACTGGGATACTCACTTACCATTGGTTGAGTTTTTCTACAACAACAGCTACCACACAAGTATACAAGTTGCACCGTTTGAAGCTCTCTACGGTCAAAAGTGTCGTTCTCCGCTATGTTGGGCGGAAGCGGGCGATAAACAACTCATCGGTCTGGAGTTAGTCCAATAGACTACAGATAAAATCTTCCAGATCAGAGACCGTATCAAGGCGGCTCGTGATCGACAAAAGAGCTACGCAGACAAGAGACGGAAGCCGTTATCTTTCAAGGTCGGAAACAAGGTCTTATTGAAAGTCTCGCCTTGGAAGGGCGTAGCAAGATTCGGTAAGCGTGGAAAGCTTAACCCCCGATATATAGGACCATTTGAAATCTTGGAAAAGATTGGCACTGTCACACCCCGATATTTCCACATACTACCGGTGGGCCCGGTGGGGAGTATCGTAACGTAGTTGATATCATCATGGTCAAACATACACAGAATAGCACAGCGGAAGTCTTGGAATATAAAATATTATTACAAACCCAAATGTCTGAAATATCAAAGTATTTATTATAGATGAGTGACGTGTGCGCGTATATACATATTTTTACCATGAATAAACACACGATTCGGTTTTAAATTTATAAAAGTGATTATTACTTTAACATCAAAACACACACGAAAGAGGCAAGTGTACCCCTTCATATATGTAGTAAAGTATATGTAAGAACCAAGTATCGATCCAAGGAAATGGGCGGAGAATTAATACTGGACCTTTTGTCACTAAACTACCGGTAAAAACATAAGTTTTGTGATTTTAATTAAACTAAGGTAAGCGTAAACAAATACATAATAAAAACATAATAGATAATAGATAAAAAGCCTTGCTTAATACACAACCACAGCATGTCAACTAAGTCGGTTTTGGCACTAGAAGCATTCGGTCAATTTTCCAATTTAAGACAATTAGTATCCCTTTCGGGAATCCTAACATGACAATCATTCGGAAAGCTAAAACGATAAACACACTTTAACCACCTAAAATTGTTCTTTAACGTGCAATTGATAAATGTCTATGAAAATCTCTTAAAAATAAGTTAGTCATCCGTTAGGAGTTTTCTAACCGCACTTAATCAAGGAAAGAGACACCGATAAACACAATGCAACCACCGAGACAAGCATAAACTAGATTAAATCACAACCGAGTTCATTTTACAAATCTTGCACAATAATTCACTAAGATAGCAATTTTGGCCTAAACTACTAGCTAAGCTAACAAATCATGGCAAGAATTTATAACGACACCATCTAACCCGTTAAGGTCCTTACGTGACGGCAAGCTCTCTTGATTAACAATAATTACATTTTATTAAATCACTAACCATTTCTAGTATCATGATGCATACATTTAAACCAAGCTAAACTAGTTAACCAAGTTCAAAGTTTACTAATACAAGATTAATTAAGCTTCATTTTTTCAACTATCTTAACTAACCAAGCATCAATCATCCAACATAATTACTTATAATCAAGAAATCAATATCAATAACAAGGTTGCAAACTAATCATCAAAGATAATCATAGAAAATACTTCAAAGTGTCATTACAAACAAAGATTAACATACTAATGGCTATAATCAAGCAAGGGATTGTTGTGTTTTTGCCCAAAGGCTACAATAATACATAAACATTAATCTAAGTACTTAAAAGATTAACAAAATCATGGAAAGATTAGAAAACCAAACCATAAACAAGCACTAGACTAAGAATCCGGATAGTAATGGAGCTAAACGGCACGATGTGGCTTGAATCCGGGTCAAAAGCATAGCCTCCGGAGCCTGTAAAATCGCCAGTGAAGCTCCCAAAATTCCAGAATGTCGAACAGAATGTTTCTGTTCTGTTTTTATATTTTTTCGCTGTTGCACGGTCGTTCTTCCTGTGGCACGACCGTGCACTTTAAGCAATTATTGGGCATGGCACACCATACTGCATGACGTCAGCAGATCGTTGACCAGATTCGATATCGCACGACCGTTCTTCATATGGAACGGTCGTTCATCACCGGGACTCTGTTGCACGAGCTGTTGCACTGGTGGTGCAATTCCGAGGTTTTTGCTGATGTTCGGAGCCGCACGGTCGTTCTTCGTATGGCACGTCCGTGCTTCCCCGGGATGACCTTGTATGCCTTGCACTCCTAGTCGCACCCTCGTTCATTGCCGGGTTAATCAACAACTGTCGGAGATGCACGGTCGTGCATCAGGTCGCACGACCGTTCCACAGGCCCATGTCAGTTTCCTTAACAGAATGTCCGCAGCTTTGTCGTTTTGTCCGGAAAGTCCTCGTTTTCGCTATCATCTTGTCTGGTATGCTGTTTTAGGCCTGTAAACAAAAGTGTAGATAATTAAGTATCCGAATGACGGTTTTACAGCCAAAAACGCATAAAGTAGGACTGAGATTGGTCGTGTTCTCTCTCCTTTAGGCGATTTTTTGATCATCTTCTTCACGATTTTCCCTTGTTTTTTCTTGTGATCTTATGCATAACAGTCTGTGATTGGATCTTGTTCTTTCAAGAATCTATAACGAACTCGTTAGCATTAGGGATCAATTAAGAACTAGGGTTTTTCTTCTTTTCTTTCTCATAATCGCCGCCCTAGAAATATATTCTGAAACCCTAATCTATTAATCTGGTAGCCATTGATTGCGGTTAACTGAGATTAATTTAGCTAGATTGATGACACTAGTTTAATCGATCAAGGGTTGAGGTTTTGTTCTAGGGTTTAAAGGAGTACGAGCTCTAGTTCTTGTGATTGCGGATTCTTGTTTTTGTAAAGGATTTCCCTTTGTCGGCCGTTTAGGGTTTTCTTTTGTGAAGATCTTTTCTTGTCGGTTGTTTAGGGTTTATTGCATGCATGGAGGGGAAAAGTGACGGAGTGAAACCTTTGGATCAACGTTCTCCTGGGAATGATGATAATACACCACCGGTTCGTGGGATTGGGTTACGAGTAACAAATATTGAGGGTAATCCTATGATGCCGAGACGTGGTATGTATTCTACAAGTAATGTATCGGTGATAGATGGGTTGTTTGAGATTTCAAAACCTGTGGAATTGGATGATACGTGGAGTTATGGAGGTGGATATACGGCTACCAAGATGGATACCCATGCAAACCCTAGTTCGAGTAACGTGGTGAAGGATATACCCAACTTATCTTATGCGGACAAGGTTAAAATGCAAACATCATTGAGAAGAGAGGTAAACTTCCGAAAGTTGGATGCTACAGAAACGGTTCAGGATGCTGATGTGCTTATTCCCCGTGAGGTAATTAAAAAGGTCCAGGACAAATTTGAGAATGTTTTGTATGGCTACTTTTTGGGTAATCGATTACCTTTTCCTGTTGTGGAATATTATGCAAAAAATGTGTGGGCTAAGTATGGATTCTCTAAAATTATGATGAATAAGGATGGGTTCTTTTTCTTTAAGTTTGATACAAAAGAGGGCATGGCTAAAGTTTTGGAAGGGGGACCATGGTTGATCAGGAAAGTGCCGTTGTTTTTAAGTGTCTGGTCTCCGGATGTCAGTTTAAGGAAAGAGGGTATGGGTTAAGATGTATAACGTTCCGATTGCTATTTATACGGATGATGGCTTGAGTTTGTTGGCTTCTAAAATAGGTACACCGAAAAGATTAGATGGGTATACGACGGATATGTGTGCGGATAACTGGGGAAGGAGCAGTTTTGCAAGGGCTCTAATTGAAATACATGCGGAGAATGAATTAAAAGACCATATCATTGTTGCTATTCCGAAACTGGAGGGAGAGGGATACATCACAGAAAAAGTGAAAGTGGAGTATGAATGGCAGCCACAGAGATGCTCTTTGTGTTGTATTTTTGGCCATGCCAAGAATGTTAATAATAAAGCTAAACAAGTGGTTGTGGATGAGGAGGGGTTTACTACTGATAAGAGGAAGGTGGCGAGAGTGGGTATGATGCAGAAAAGACAAAAGCAGAAATTTATCTACAAACCTAAGATAAATAAGTCAGGAGCAAGTACATCTGGTAATAAGGAGGATACATCGGATAATAGCAAAAATGCCAATGTGAAAACTGGTAATGCGTTTGAAGCTTTGGCAAGTAACGATATGGAAGAGACTATAGCTGATATTGGGGTGGATAAGGATCTGAGGCAGAATTTAAAAAATGGGAATGGGAAGCCTACTCGAATCGAGAATGAGGTAGAGGAAACTTTACAAACGGAAATGGCCGCATTTATGAAAGCTGACCAGAGTCATGTTTCTGAGGGGGCAAGCACTCCCAGACAAGCAGGTATTAATGGATAGCATTATGTCATGGAATATAAGGGGTTTGAATCGCCCCCTGAAACAAAGCGAAGTTCGTAAAGTTGTTGCTGAAAATAAGTTAAAAGTTTGTGCAATTTTAGAGTCCCATGTTAATGTCATGAAGCTGGGAACCATTTGTAATAGTGTTTTTCGGAATTGGAACTGGACGTCTAATGGGGGATTGTGTAGTAGGGGTACCCGAATCATTTTGGGTTGGGATTCTGATGTGGTTGATCTTATGGTGCTCGCTCAAACTGATCAAATTATTCATACGCAGATATTGGATAAGACTCTTAAAAAAGTTTTATTCTGTTCTTTTGTATACGCGGAAAATAAGTATCAAGATCGTAGAAGTCTCTGGGAGAGTTTATGTAATCATAAAAGCTTATGTCATGATAAACCATGGGTTGTTATGGGGGATTTTAATGCTACCCTTCAGCTTGAGGATTCTCTTTACGGTTCATCTCAACAAACGATAAGCATGTGTGAATTTAAAGATTGTGTTCAGTTTTTGGAGTTGTTGGATATTCAGGGGCACGGTCTTCAGTTTACTTGGAATCAAAAACCCAAAAATGGAGAGGGTCTTCTTAAAAAGATAGATCGAGTTATGGGCAATATTCAGTTCTTGGATTTGTATCCGAATGCGTTTGTCATGTACCACCCTTATCGAGTCTCGGATCATACGCCTTGTATGTTGAAAATGGGGACCGTGAATGAGAAGAAAATCAAACCATTCAAGTTTCCTAATTTCATCACTTCCAAACCGGAATTCATGAAGTGTGTGGACCAGGAATGGAGGAAAACGATACCAGGGTTTAATATGTTTTCGGTTACAAAGAAACTTAGTAATCTTAAACCGCACTTAAGGAAGATTTTATTTAACCAGGGAAATTTACAAGCTAAGGTGTCGGAGCTTAGAAAAAAGCTGGATGAGATTCAAGTTCTTGTTGATAAGAATCCGTTGGATGGCAACCTGCGTCAACTAGAAGCGACATGTCTTCAAGAGTTTCAGTCTGCTGCTTATGATGAGGAATGTTTCCTCAAACAAAAGTCAAAAGTTGAATGGTTGTGTGCTGGAGACTCTAATACGAAATATTTCCATAATGTGGTGAAATGCCGTAATGCGAGAAGCCAAATTCATAGTGTTAGAGATATTTCGGGGAACCGTCATGAAGGTAGTAGGGTTGCGCTTGCTTTAGTCAATCACTACTCCAACTTTCTTGGTTTTGAGGACCAGGTAAACTCCATTAATTTGGATAGTATTTTTGTTAATGTCCTTAGCCATGAAGATGCCTCTAATATGGTTCGGCAAGTTACTAGAGAGGAAGTCAAAACGGCAATGTTTAATATTGGTGAAAATAAGGCTCCTGGTCCTGATGGGTATACGTCAGCTTTCTTCAAGAAGGCTTGGGATATTATCGGTAATGAAGTGACGGATGCGGTTCTTGATTTTTTTTGACAATGGGAAACTCCTTAAGCAACTAAATCACACGATCTTGGCTTTGATTCCTAAGAAAGACATTCCGGACTCGGTTTTGGATTATCGTCCTATCTCATGTTGTAATGTGCTCTATAAATGTATTAGCAAGATCATCACGGATAGGATTAAAGGGAGTTTGGGGGCTCTTGTCAGCATTAATCAGTCAGCCTTTGTGCCGGGAAGGAAAATCTCAGATAACATTCTCTTAACTCAGGAGCTGATGCACAATTATCACTTGAATAGAGGCCCCGCGAGATGTGCTTTTAAAATAGACATTCAGAAAGCCTATGATACGGTTAGTTGGTCTTTTTTGAAAGCTATCCTTATTCGTTTTGGATTCAATCATCGTATGGTTCAGTGGATTATGATGTGTGTTTCCACGGCTTCCTACTCTTTGTCCGTTAATGGTAATCTTCATGGTTTTTTCAAGGGGAAGAGGGGGTTGAGACAGGGCGATCCTATGTCGCCTTATTTATTTACCCTTATCATGGAAGTGCTATCTCTTTTACTTCAACAGGCGGCTGATTCTAACTCCTCTTTTAAATTTCATCATCAGTGTGCTAAGCAGAGAATTATTAATGTATCCTTTGCGGATGATCTGTTTATTTTTGTCCATGCTGACATTTGCTCGGTGAAGAAGGTTAGAGATGCTCTGGAAATGTTTACTAGTTGGTCAGGGTTAGTTCCGAGTCCAACCAAGAGTACTGCCTATTTTTCGAATGTGCCTCCTTTGGTGAAACAACAGATTCTTTCGTTGATGTCTTTCCAAGAAGGTAATCTTCCGGTTAGATATCTTGGGGTGCCTCTTATATCCACAAAACTTATTTTTAAAGATTGTAAAATCTTGATTGATCGTATGGAGGGCAAAATCACGAGCTGGATCTCTAAGTCGTTGTCATTTGCGGGCCGCCTTCAACTTATAAACTCGGTTTTATCTTCAATGCATATCTACTGGGCTTCAGTTTTTATTCTCCCTGCACGGGTTATTTCTGAGTTGGAAAAGAGAATGCGTCGTTTTTTATGGAATGCTGGTTCTTCTGGCAGAATTCATGCCAAAGTTGCTTGGTCTGATGTTTGTTTGCCTAAGAATGAGGGAGGCTTAGGTATTCGAAATGTTGGGGATGTTAATAAGGCGCTCATGACAAACCACATATGGAGTATTATTTCTCACAGAGAGTCTCTTTGGGTTCGGTGGATTCATTCCTACAAGCTAAAGGGTAAAAGTTTTTGGGAGGTTCCATGCAGGGGTAGCGTGAGTTGGGGATGGCGTAAGATCTTATCAATTCGAAATTTGGTACGTCCTTACATGGGTATGTCTATCAGAAGTGGTGCTCAGACTAATGCATGGTGTGATAACTGGTGCCCTTTGAGTTCGATTAGTACATTCATCACGCCGAGAACCATCACTAATGCGGGTTTCAATATGCACTCTACAGATAAACTTACAACCTCCATCTCTTGCTCACTAATGCTGATATAGTTGATGATTCGGGCCACTGGAGATGGCCAGAGGCTTGGCATGACCTGTTTCCTGTGTTGATAAACTTACAACCTCCATCTCTTGTTCACAATGTTCCAGATAAACCTACGTGGAAAGACTTGGATGGTAAAGATAGTTATTTCAGCTCTAAGGAAGTTTGGAACAATATTAGGAGTCGGGGTGCTACGGTGTCTTGGTTTAACATGATATGGTTTTCCCAATGTATTCCAAGACACTCGTTCCATATGTGGTTGGTTATAAGAAACAAACTCAAAACTCAGGATCGTCTCATGACTTGGGAAGCGGGGAGTGAAACGAACTTAAGACTTATGTGTTGTCCGCTTTGTCGCTATGATCATGACTCACGTGACCACCTATTCTTCCAATGCAGCTTTGCGTCGCATGTGTGGAATAATGTTAAAACTATGGTTAGTTTGGAGAATGTTAATGACTCTTGGGCATCCGTCTTTGCATGGATGGAACAAACGGCTTCCTCAAAGATGACGAATGTTATTGTGGGTAAGATTCTGATTGCGGCTACGACGTATTTTATATGGCAAGAACGAAATGCTAGGCTATTCTCTCATACACATAAGTCGCCGGAAGGGGTGATAGAAATAATCAAGAGCACAGTTCGGTTAAAGCTTATGGGATTCAAGTTCCGTGGAAGCGCAGTTCGGCATAGAGTGCTAAAGGCATGGAAGATTTATTCCAATGAAGAGGAACTAGATCCAGGCTAGAAGTTGAAGTCAATAGTTGCCCGTGTGGTTCTCTTGTTTCTTTTGGCTGTTTGTTTGTGGCTGTTTGTTTAGTTTGTTTGGCTGTCTTTTGTGTTTTTTTCCTAGTCTTGGTATGCCAAGTCTAGTAGGTGTGTTCGCTTTGACACACCCTTGTACGTTGATTCGTTGATTTATAAAATTTACCGGGGTAACCCTTTACCCAAAAAAAACGGGGGACTAAAATATGTGTAAATTAGCGAATATTAAATCTCCCCACACTTGAACCTTGCTTGTCCTCAAGCAAGCTAAACTAAAATGCAATAAAAGATAGAAACAGACAAGAACGATAATTTACACACTATTTTATTGAAAACTACTATAAACGGTTAGCCGGTTTGTCGAAAGACAACATCAAAAGACTCAAACCCAACAAGCATATGCAATTATAAAGCGACAACCAAAAACCCGTGACTTCACATTTAATTGACTCAACATGTTAATCTTCACACGACTCACAATGTTCACACACACTCGGTTTTATTTATGAAACATGCATAAAATGTGTATGTGCAAACACTCAATGCCTAGTCAATGAAATGTGCAATATCATAAGCTTGTCATAAGATCTCGTCTCCACCAACTAACATGCGAACAAGTGTAAACCAAGAGGTCTTTACGGGTTGTAACGTTAGGCTTGGGCGAAGGGTATGGAAATGGACATTTAAAGTGGCGAAAATGGTTAAAACTCGGTAGTAGCGTTTAACTAGCAATAAAATATACAACTATACATACAAACGCCTTAAAAAGGCGACTAAAGCGCAATCGAGCTTATCAACAAAATTTTAACATTTAAGCATTCAAAATTGCTCGATTTCTATCAACTTCACCCTATTTTAGGGTGTTTTATTTTCTGTTTTTTTTTTTAGCATACTAATTTATACAATGAAACATAAACAATAACAAGCTCTAGTTAAACGATTATTTTGACCGAGTTTCAACACTAAAAAGGTTTAAAACATAAAAAGGCTAAATTTGGCTAAGTGGGCAATAATGTGGATAAACAAAGGTAAACGGGAAGGCTCGACATGGTTAATCCTAAAGGGTAATATAAGGTGAACGGGAAGCACAACACAAAGAACAAGTACACAACAAAGGGGTAATCTAAGTGCCTCTATCACTTTTACACAAATCCGCACGTTCATGGTCTTAACAAGCATACTAGTGACAAGTTCTAAATTACACATAACATCCGGCTCACTCCTATATCCGAAATGAACAAATATATAACAATCAAGGCTCAAATATGCTCACGTAACGGAAGGAATGGGTAAAAGTGTGAAAACTATCATGTAAATCTTTCTTTGTTTGTCACGCTTTCCGGTTTCCTTTTTCAAAAATATTTTGCTTGTCGAGTTTTTATCAAGTCCGAAGCTTTCTAAAACACAACCAACCAGTTTATTTACTAAAATATATACAAAATACAAGTATTTTTGAATGATTTTTCTGATTTTCTGATTTTTTTTTATAAGGGGACAAACAAAGTTAACAAAGTTAACCCCCTCCCCACACTTGAACTTCGCATTGTCCCCAATGCGAGACCCGAAATATAGAGAAAGGGATAAAAATACTCCCCTCAAGATGATGTTGATGCCACGAGACTTCCGAAGCTGTATCTGGTACGTGCTCCGGTCCAAGATCCGATAGCTAAAACCTGCTAGTATGTCACATGTGCACCCAAAACATAACAGAAACAGAAAAATCACAAATCAACCATAATATACATAAATATAAATACTACAATCCAAACAAAACACAAAGTAAATTGTCTGAAATACATAACCGGGGTGTTTGAAATAACAGTAAAAAAAAAACACCCAATAATAAATAAAGTACTGAAATAGAAAACACCACCAACTGCTATCACCACCGCCAACTACTCATCTCCATCATCATCTTCTCTCGTATAGGACGGGCCGGCATCGCCATAACCAGGGGGGTTCCACGGTGGGAACTGCGGAGGGTGCTGAAAGTAGTCGGGGTATGCGTGATGCATTTCCCCGAAAAGATATGAGAATCCCGCACTGACCCCCTGATATAAAGTATCCTGGCTCTGCCGAAGCTGGTCCTGTGTAGCCCGAAGCTGAGCCTGATTGGCCCGAATCTCGTCCTGGCTAGATCTAATCTGGTTGAAGTAGGTACCATGCTGCTCCTGCGTCACTCGCATATCCTGGAACTGCTGGTAGAACTCGGGCCAGTCCTGATGGAATGCATGGTGCTGCGGCGAGTGTGGTGGTGTCGGTGGCTGGTGCTGGTGCTGGTGCTGCTGCTCCGGATTAAGCTTTCCCATCTCAACATCCTCATCTTCCTCCTCAGCTGGAGGCAACGGGTCCCAGACCTCGTTATTCAACCCTCTCAACCTATCCCCCCTATCAAGCTCAACAATCACCCCCATGGCCTTCAGCGACCTGATATCGACATGAACCCCCTCAGTAATCAAAGTGAGACCCTGAAGAACCTCCTCAGTCATATAGCCTTCGTTGTAGGCTATTTCGGTCACATACTGACCGCCATGTATCTCACTGTTCGGAGTTCGCCTCGAGCTCTTCACGAAGTACTCAGCCATTCGTGCGGCTAGGTTGATAGGTGCTCCATCAACCAACGCATATAGAAAAAGCAAATATGGTGTTGGACAGTTACCAAGACTGTCCATGCGACCGCATATCGTATGGCTAAACACATGGTGCATCACTCGCACCAGGGGGTCTCGCAATCTAGAAGCCTTCGACATCCTCGGGTTGTAGGGGTCCCCAACTGCATTTGGTGCCCAAAATGCATCCCGTGCTGCATCAGAAGGAAAGGTGAACTGATTAGTGAAGACAACGGGATCATCCATATCATCCCTTGTATAGATCCCGAGCCTCCTTCCCAAACGACCAACCGACCACGTATGCCATCGCCCACATAACCTGAAAGTTACACGATTTTTGTAGCGAAATTTGGGTCTTCTATTAGCAGCCGGCTTTTCATAGGCATAAGATGCAAAGAACTCTATAGTCAGCTCCCGGTAAACGGGTCGGTTGCAACCGACCAGATTTGCAAGCAGGCGACTCATCATGTCGTCTAGTCTGTCATACTGATTGAGTTCACGCATGACTTCCCAATCCAACCATCGGGGGACTCCGAACTGTCCCGCCTTTCCCACAAGGCGTTGCGCTTCGGAATACAAAGAGCCTCTTTCTCAATGTCGGGGTCAAACTGAAGGAAAGGGTGATCCATCTGTACGAGGAATAACGTTAGAAAGATGGAAACAGGAAAAAATTGAATCAAGAACAGCCGAGCAGCTCATTATGAAGAAACTGTGAAACTGATCTGGGCATATGGCGCGGTCGTGCGACCAGATGCACGGTCGTGCGTCGCCGATGACAATGACCATCTGCCCAGAAATGTCGGAACTGCACGGCGTGCGACCAACGGCACAACCGTGCAACACCGACCAACAAACAACTTATCGTGAAACAACGGCGAGGCACGACCGTTCCATACGAGGAACGTCCGTGCGACTTGGTTTTCTGCAGATTTTGACCCAGGCTCTAAGTAGCCCGATTTTTTCACAAATCTTCAAGTTTTTTACATAAACAGGGGTCAGAAAAATGCACCAGATGTTCACGATACTACGATTCAACAAGGGTTAGGGTTTCGATTTGTTTATGAAGAGAACCCTAAAAATTTCCTTCAAGAATCGGAAGAAATCTAACCTAGAAAGCAAGGAAACAAGAAATCTACAACTAGGAACGTACCGTGCGAAGAAGGGTGTGAGATCGTGCGAAAAACCGTGCGATTTGATGAAGTATCGCTCTGGAACGGCCTGGTGCTAGTAGGGTTTCGCGAGTTATGAATGGGGGATGCAGATGAGGGTATTTATAGTGCCAAATGACAAAACTGCCCTCAGCCTGACGCACGGTCGTTCTCCGTATTGCACGGTCGTGCGTCACCGACATAGCCCAAACCCTGGCAACTGTTCTTGGAAATGCACCGGGGGTGCGATCCACCGTGCCGGCCCTCGGAAACGCACGGTCGTGCGACCCGAGGAACGGTCGTGCATCAGGTGCAGATCAGAAATTTCCGCAGCAGCTATTTCCAGCAACTGTTTCGGCCGTTTTTCGCCGTTTTTTCAACACGCCAACTGTTCTAACAATATTGCAATACAGAACCTTCGCTCGGCACGTACGGAAACTAAACAAACTAACGTAAACTACCTAACTAACTTAAATTACGCTAAAACTATAAAAACATAAAAGTGGACTATTTTACCCTTATAGCGCCAAAGACGCTCCTGCTACATTTTTGTCGGCGAGTCAGTAGCGTAGACTCATGCTAAATTTTTGTCGGCGAGTCGATAGCAAGACTCATGTTAAATTTTTGTCGGCGAGTCGATAGCTAGACTCATGCTAAATTTTTGTCGGCGAGTCGATAGCAAGACTCATGCTAAATTTTTGTCGGCGAGTCGATAGCAAGACTCTCTCCTACCCACACTTATGATGTGTGCGGGGTTTGGAGCTCAATCCCTGTGTCCGCCCGGGTTTGGTTCTGTATTACCCGGAAGACCACCCTGGGGTCTTTTAGACATCATCTGTGCCAGCTGACCAACCTGATTCTCTATATTCTGAATTGAGGCCTTTTTTTTTTTTGGGTAAAGGGTTTACCCCGGTGATTTTATAAACTATCAAACAAATACAAGTAGGAAGCTGAAATACTCCCTAGTTCTCTTAGTGACATACCACTAAAGAGTAGAACAAAAAAACAAATAACAAGGAAACAACCAATTACATCAAAACAAAACAAATTGGTCCTCAATCTTCATCCAAGAAGTTTTTCTTATCCATCTTCCACTCCTCCAAAAAACGCTTAACATTGGGAGTTTGTTTGTACTTGAAGGAGATTAACTTTGTTCTCACAGTGCTGATAATAGCATCGGCGATTTGCTCCGGTGGTCTCAACCTGTTGCTGAAAAACCTTGTGTTTCTTTCACACCAAATGGCATAAGCTGCAGCCGCCACAACCAGTCTACTAGCAACATGAAAAATCGACTTCGAATGAGCTGAAGAGATGAGCGAGGATGCGATCTCCTCCCAAGATTCTAAAACCGAACCCATGTCAACTTTATTCCTCACTTTGAACCACACTACCTTCGAATAAGAGCATTCGAAGAACAAATGTTCATGAGTCTCTATCCCCGAGTAACATAACAAACATCACATCTGATTCATCGACCCCGTAACTGAATGATTCCATCTTAAAATCCGGTCCTGAGTCCAAAGCTTCTTTTTGAAGATAAGCCAACACACAAAAGCATGTTTAGGAATATTAAACGAAGACCAAACAACTTTCGACCAATCTGTTTGCTGTCCACGAACTCGAATCGATTCCCACACCTCCTTAGATGTAAACGGAACAAGCTTTCCATTCGGATTCATCCAAAAAATCTTATCCTGCATAGAAGACAATGTAATAGGACGAAGCTGAAACAATATAGGATATACACTCCTCCAAGCTTCCGGCCACACCCATCGGCCATCCCTGATAGCATCGGCCAGTTTAGACTTGATATTAAAACCATATCGAGCCATTTGCCTCGGGGTAACTACATTTTGTAACGGACCCTCAGCTGTCCATTTATCGAACCAAAGAGACGTGTGAAGACCATTGCCAACCTTACTCCAGAAATGATCTCGAAAAAAATATCTACACTTCATTAATTTTTTCCATCCCCATGGTGAACTAGCTGGAACCGGAATATCCCAGATGCTACGACCACGAAGTCTATACAATTCGATCCAATTTGCCCACAGCGACTTCTTACCAGATAAAATACTGAAAATATGATAAGCCATCAAAGACTTATTCACTTCCGAAATCCGTCGTATGCCCAAACCCCCTTCCAGCTTAGGAAGAGAAACATCTCTCCAAGCTACTTTAGCTCTACCCTTCGAACCCATGGTATTTCCCCATAAGAACCATTTCATTTTTCCTTCCAACTCTTTGATGATGCTGGCCGGCAATATAAACACAGATGCCCAATACACATGTATCGACGATAACACAGAGACCACCAACTGAAGCCTACCAGCAAAAGAAAGGAATCTGTTCTTCCAATCATTAATACGTTTGTCAACCCGCTCCACTAAAACTTTGCAATCCTTGATTAACAGTCGCGAAGCAAGCAAAGGAACCCCCAAATACTTAATAGGCAGTCTCCCCTCCTCAAACGGAACTAAATCAGCCATCCTGCTCCTAGCCGCTGCAGGAACATTACAGAAAAATATAGTACTTTTCGCATTACTCGGAATAAGACCAGACGCTTGTTGAAAGTTTTTAAGAGATTGCATAATAACTTTAACCGAACCAACGTCACCCCTAGCAAATAATAACAAGTCATCAGCAAAACACAAATTAATTATCCTTTGCTTCTCACACTTATGATGAAACCGAAAAGAAGTGTCCAATTCAACATTCTTGTTGAGCATCATCGTTAAAACTTCCATGACCATGGTGAACAAGTACGGAGACATTGGATCACCTTGCCGCAAACCTCTTTTACCTTTGAAATACCCGTGTATCTTGCCATTCACACTTAAAGAAAAAGACGTGGACGTAACACACTCCATAATCCAAGCTATAAACCTTGGACGAAAACCGAAGCCATGCAAAATATCACGTAAAAATCTCCAATCCACCGTATCATACGCTTTTTGAATATCCACTTTCATAGCACATCTAGGAGGACCCGTTTGACGATGATAGTTGTGCATTAACTCTTGAGTCAACATTATATTATCCGAAATCCTCCTACCAGGGACAAACGCCGACTGATTTTCACTAATGAGCTCCTTTAAACCTTCAAGAATCCTATTAGTAATTATCTTGCTAATGGCCTTATACACCACATTACAACACGATATTGGCATGTAGTCAGTGACTGTTCCCGGTGTAGAAACCTTTGGGATGAGGGCTAAAAATGTGTGGTTAATCTCCTGAAGCAATCTACCCGACTCAAAAAAATCAAGAATAGCAACAGTTACCTCGGTTCCAACAATCGACCAAGCTTGTTTAAAAAACGCAGAAGTATAACCATCTGGTCCCGGTGCCTTGTTCTCATTGATAGAAAAAATAGCAGCTTTGACTTCTTCCGGTGACACTGGCCTACACATAGAGTCCGCCACTTGAGGATTAAGAGTAGCCGAGAATAAGTCTTGACTAACTCGACTGACCATACCCCCATCCGAACCCAAAAATTCCCGAAAGTGTTTAACTAAAGTCTTTGAGACCTCCTCCCCTTCATAACTATTTCCTGCCATGTCTTTGATGATATTAATTTTATTAATATGATTACGACACTTCAAGACGTTGTGGAAATAAGTTGTATTCGAATCTCCAACTTCAAGCCATTTTTGTTTAGCTTTTTGTTTCAAAAATCTCTCCTCATCTATGGTAGCCTCCAAGTACTTCTTGACACATACTGATTCGGCTTCTTTGATAACCATATTGAACGGGTCGCCATCCAAACTTTTCTGCAAATCATCCAATTCAGCCTTCAAGTCAATAACCTTTCTATGAATATTACCTTGCTTTAGAAGCAAAAGTCTAAACGGGTGCTTAAGCCCCCTAAGTTTCTTGACAACACGAAACATAGGGACCCCCATCACCTCCACGACCCATCCCTTGCTCACCACTTCCAAAAAATCTTTTTTATGGGTCAAGAGGTTTGTAAATTTAAACGGTTTCGGTTTATTCTTTATCGCCATAGAAATTTTTATTAAACCCGGGCAATGATCAGAAATACCATTTGGAAGGAAAACTGCATAAGCATCCACGAACTTTTCCACAAAACTAACATTAGCCATAATTCTATCCAATTTTTTCCGTATTCCAAGCCCATTCTTTGGCCGTTGATTCCATGTATAATGCATCCCGTGAGCTCTTATATCAAACACCTCAATATACTTCACACAAGCATTGAAGTCTCCCATAGCCGCACTTATTTTTGACGATCCCATACAGTTGTCTTCTAAGTTCAAAGCGACGTTAAATTCCCCCATGATGATCCACGGATCTGATTGAACGACACCTTTATGCATTTTCAGCGATTCCCACAACTGTTTTCTTTCTTGATCATTGTTACTAGCATAAACAAACGAAATATTTACCATAGTTCTATCTTTTTTGAATTGAACTCGAACATGAACAACTTGATTAGTAGCATGCACAACTAATACATCCACGTTATCCACATTCCATCCTAAAATAACACGCGTACCTTTATTACACATACTCCCATTTGAAATCCAGTCCCAATTCCTGAATACATTCTTACACACTTTGTCAAGATTGCCCATCTGAACATGCGACTCCAGAATAGCTAAAACTTGCAAACTATTATCTTTCACAAACTTTTGAACCTCCTTTTGCTTTAGGGGATGGTTCAAACCCCTGACATTCCAAGCTGCAATACTATCCATTAATAACCCCTTGATCAGGTGTGCTTGCACCTGTATTATTCGAGTCCTTTTGCTGATAATCATTCATGAAATTATACCCCCCCATATTCGGATTAATTCTAACCTCATCATTATCGGCTCCCCAATCATCATTCATGTCATTCAGAGCATCAAAAGTGTTAGAGGTTCGAATACCTGGTCCCATAGAAGAATTCGGATCTTTAGATGAGCTCGGATTGGACGAATCCCTTCTATCAGTTATTTTATTTGGCCTGTATATAAAATGCTGAATTGAGGCCTTGTGACTCCTCATTTCTCCCTCATGAGAGAGAAAACGATCCTCGCTCTGCTGGTAGCGTTTTTCAGCTAACTGATTCGCGCTCGAGGAGCTAGTAAGAAGCTGGGCCATCATATCCTCCAGCTTAGAACTAGACTGAGGGGCCTGCTGCTGGGAACTACTCCCAGAGCCTTGATTCTGATACGAGTATGGACGCTGCTGGTAAGATTGGTTGTATTGCTGGAACTGCTGACCTTGACCCTGTTGCGCTGGAGCCCGCGGAGTGAATCCCAAAGGATTTTGATTGCCTGTATTCGCTCACCACCCAAAATTTGGGTGATTTCTCCAACCGGGATTATAGGTATTGCTGTAAGGGTTGTTCTGTGGCCTCACTTGATTACTCACGAAATCTACCTCTTCGTGGCCCTCGTATACGACTCCCTGAAAACATGCCCCAGGCTCGTGTGACACTCCACATTGGTCACATCCCGAGCCCGCATGCGCAATCATCTGGGACCTGTCGAATCTCGATGCGAGAGCCGAGATTTGTGCAGTAATGGCCGTATAGTCGTCTACAGCATGGACTCCTGCGCGAGATGAAGATGATGATGCCCGGCCTCTGTCTCCTTCCCGACGCTAGCTGGATTTCAACGCGGCTTTCTCTATAATATCATACGCTTCATTCGGCGTCTTAGTTCCTAGATCGCCTCCCGCGTTCACGTCTAATCGCTCCTGTGTGTTGTAACTGAGCCCCTGATAGAACGTCAAAACCAGCTGTCTCTTGGAGTAGCCATGATGTGGCACATCAATCAACAAATCCTTGAATCTCTCCCAAGCCGCATGCAACGACTCACCCTCGTCCTGGTGAAAAGATACAATTCAGTTCCGTACCTTGTTCGTTTTCTCAGGTGGGAAATATTTCTGCATAAACTGCTCCGCCAACTGATTCCAGGTCCTGATGCACCCGGCTGGAAATGACATAAGCCAAGCTCTAGCTTTGTCACGTAACGAAAACGGAAACAACCTCAACCGAATTGCATCCTCCGAAACACCTGTAATCTTAAACGTAGAACAAACATGGAGAAAAGCAGCAATATGCCTCCCGGGATCCTCGTGCTCACGTCCATCAAACTGTACTGAATTTTGTACCATATTAATAATACTAGATCTAATTTCAAATGTAGGTACATCAATAGTAGGTTGAAGGATGAAACAAAAGTATCCCCAACTATTCGCAAACAGTACAACCACGTCGTGGAACTCACGTCGTGGCCCAGAGTTCACCTGGGAACGCGAAGATCAGATGAAACAAAAGTATCCCCAACTATTCGCAAACAGTACAACCACTATTGAGGCTGAAGCTACGGAATTTCGGGACGAAATGCCAGATCAACGGGGGAAGGATGTGACACCCCAGGAAAACCATGCAACTTAACTAGCTTCCTCAGTGAGTACGTACCAAATTTCGGGACGAAATTTCTTTCAACTTGGGGATAATGTGACAACTCGAGCTTCCAAGATTTCCATCTTCGCATGAATGGCGCGTTAATTGTTTAAGTTGTTTGTTACACGACTTGTTTGTTTCACAACTGTGCACGTTTGTAATATGATAAACTGTATTGTGATTGATATAATGTTATTAAGTGTGTATGTGATATATGTTTCATGTTGTTATTGTGTAATTAAAAATGGAGCTTTGCCTAACACCCTAGCCGAAAACACACCCCACGAAAACACTATGAGTTTTCGTCCACTACTAACCAACGAAAACCAAATGGGCTTCGACCCATACCCTTGGTATTTAACGTAGCAGTGATTAACCCTAGATTATTATTCTCAATCGTAAACATCAACAACCCTATCCTCTCCCTTCAACCTACGGCAGTTTCCCACTTGCGAGTCTTTTCCTTCAATCCATCGCCCGATCTTGTGGTTAGTAATGATAATTATTAGTTTGTTGCTGCGTATTGTTTGATAATTGCCGTGTTGTCTGTGATCTATGTTAATGATATTGCTCTTATAAATCCGAACATACTAGTATATATGTAGCTCCAGTCATGATTTTTGTGCACAATGGATTGATGTAAATTGGATGGCCTCGATGATTGTGTAAACTAATAAATGGATATTCTAGAGATTTGAGATATCAGTTGTATTATCGGTCCTATATAATCAAATATATATAAATGGCGCATGTGAGATCCAAAAGTGGTTGGAACCTTGAATTTAGACGTTTGATAATCACATGATATTCTAGTCAAAGCCATGATGTAACATGATTGTTGTCAGTAGCCTTGCATGTGCAACAAATATTGAAGTGGTGCTCTATTTAGGGAATCGAGTTTGTGGAGGTGGCAGCCCAACCTTTGATTAGAATATAGGATGATTATGTGTGCCATGTTTCACGTGAATAATTTGCAGCCTATTAATTGATTCGATCCAATATTAACAAGTTAGTATTGACAGATGTCGGCCATTGTCGAATGTATTGATGGTGATGATTAGGGTTGCGTATGTAACTGATATTAAATATTATGGTTGAACGATTTTTGGTGGAAAACGTCAAGACTGTTATTGATTAGGGTTGTTATTGAAAATAACTGTTGTTGATGATGATACTACCAACGAAAACCCAAGGGATTTCGGCCCAAAGTGAATTCGGCCCAAAGCGAATTCGGCTCAAGGGATTTCGCCAATCCTGTGATTTTGTCATATATGATTTCGTGTATACAATGACTGTTAGTTTATTAGTCTTGTTAACTCCGTTATTCATAAACCCTGTTAGTTTATTTGCTCTGCTAGACTATTAACTTGGTTAAGTTATTAACCCTGTTAACGTTATGTAACCCTATTGGTTATTGACTTTGTTATTTAATTAACAGTGTTAGTCTATTATTCCTGTTAAATATGTAACTCTGTTAATCATGCAAACTCCTGTTAAGTTGCTAAGTTGATAACTCTATTTGTTTGTAACTCTGTTGGATAATTAACACTGTTAGTTTATTATTCCTGTTGTGTATGTTAACTCAGTCAAGCATATCAACTTTGTTAAGCATGACAACTTAGTAAGGGACTTGCATGTAACTTGGAATCTTGTATGGATTGATTAACTGTTTATGTGTACACGATGTTAACTGCTAATCACACAAGTGACATAGATTGAATGTGAGAACTTACAAACATGAACTGACTGTGTGTAAATGCGTTACCTTAGGCCTTGATTGATTGATTGATTGTTTGCGAGCACATAGTTTAGCATACCGAGCAAACCAAGGTGAGTTCACACTTTCTCCAAAGCATGGGATTCCCAGGGGTTGGGAATGGGGTTAAGGAACATGGATTCCTCGTCCTTTCTTGGGTAGGACAGTACTGGTTCAGGAATGTAATTCCTCGTCCTCATGGACAGTTAACTTTTACTAGACCAAAACTCTATCACGAAGTCCCTCCTTTTTATATCGACTTAATCGCCGGGCCAATGGCGAGCGGGTCATTAGTTAGATAGCGCTATTTAGGTCTGACAAGCCTCACACCGTGTCGCAGAGGACGGGCGTGAACTAATGGATCTGGGCACGTCAATGCTGATAGACATTGACAGTTCAGGGCACATAAACATGACTACAGTCAGCAGTCGATATGGTAACGAGTCTAGTATATACATGGGGTAGCCCCCACGGCCGAAAAGCCAGATAACTAAACATGGGGTAGCCCCCACGGCTGGATTACCAGAGTAAACGGGATTAAACTAACCACGTTTTTCAACTATGGGGTAACCCCCACGGCAGGGATGCCAGTTAAAGGAAACTGTTTTTGGAACAACTTAAAACAACCACCCAACTGTGAACTCGCTCAACATTATTGTTGACTCGTTACTACATGCTTTGCAGTTCAATAGGTTTAGCAGGAGCTTGCATGGAGAAGAGTCGTTGTGGGACATGGACAGCTGTGTGCCATGTTAAACTTGAAACATCTAAACTTAGATTTTGGTTTTGGATTTAATCGTTATGCTTCCGCTTGCAACTTAAACTATGTTTTGTTTGGACACCAATTGTATTGGTTGGACTTTTATAATTACTTACTTCCTTGCTTGTTCAATATGATTGGTGGCTGGATCCTGGTCAGTCACGCCTCCAAGCGGTGATACTCCGCAGGTGGATTTTGGGGGTGTGACAGATTGGTATCAGAGCCATTGGTTATAGTGAACTTGGTTTTAATAAGGGAAAATGATTTTGGTAAAACCAGACTATAACCTGTACAGTGCTCTACGATCCACAACGACGCTTCACTCCACGTGCAAGGCTCGACATTCTAGGTGATATGGTTTATGTTTTGTTGCCTACTTGCTAGATTACATAGAACTTTGCTCATGGTATGCTTAGATAAACGTAACAATTGTTGATTGAAACACTTATGTGCTTACTCTCTTCTGTCGTCACACTTTCGCGAACCTTTCTCACTCATATTTCCTTCGATGTGGAGAATCATGAGTGTACGTGTGAACCTAACTCAAGCCCAGTTGGCGGCTTTGATCACTGAACAAGTTACTGCAGCACTTGCAGCTGCCCAGGCAGGAGGTATAGCCTGCCATCACAACTTACTCTAGGATCCTTAGATCCTACTTTCGTAAACCGACACTTGTGCTTAATTTTGTTTACTCTTACGCACACGACAAGTCAACACGCTCAGCCACCTGTGTGCACTTACAAAACCTTTATGGACTGTCGACCTAGTCCCTTTAGTGGTACCGAAGGAGCCGTAGGTCTCCTCCACTGGTTTGAAAAGCTCGAATCTGTTTTCGAGATGTGTGAATGCCCTGAGGCTCGCAGGGTGAAGTATGCTACCAGTACTCTCGAGGGCTTAGCGCTCACGTGGTGGAACGCTCAGGTTCAAATGCTGGGGTTGGCGGCTACTAATGCCACCCCATGGAATGATTTTAAGGAACTGATCAAACGTGAATGCTGTAGTCGTGATGACATCCACAAGCTGGAAGTGGAGTTCTTTAACCTGAAGGTGACAGGGTCAGAGATAGAAGCGTACACGAAACAATCCAACAAACTAGCAGTGTTGTGTCCAACTATAGTGGATCCTCCCATCAAGCGCATTGAGCTGTACCTCAAAGGCTTAGTACCAGAGATTCAATGCCATGTGACTACTGCTAACCTTGCAACCATCTAGGATGTTACTCGTTTTGCTCATCGTCTCCCAGACCAGGAAGTGGAACAGAACAAGCTGCCTAAGCGTATTGGTGCTACCACTACTACTTCTGCTACTCCCAGTGACAACAAACGGAAGTGGGATGGAACCTCTAGTAAGGGTTCGACTACGGTTCGGTCCCAGGCACAACAGTGAAAGATCGATGACTACCAGAGTCCTGGTCAGCAATCTTCTGATAGTCAAGGGCAGGGTGGAATCGATGTAATTTCCACCACAGCGGGCCGTGCAACAAAGATCGTTGTCAGAGATGCAGCAAGCTTGGTCAAGAAGCCAAAGATTATAGAAGCTCACGTCCTGCAAACAAGAACCGACAACAGCAGCCACAAGCTCCACAGAGTCAGCAGCAACAGCAGGGTAACAAGGGATGCTATCAGTGTGGTGCTGAAGGTCACTTCAAGAGACACTGCCCACAGTTGGACCAGAACCAGAACCACAACCAAGGAAACAGGAACAATAATAGAGGCAACAACGGGGGTAATAACGACGGCAATGGTGCCAGGGGTCGAGTGTTCATGATTGGTCAGGGTGATGCTAGGAATGACCCAAATGTATTGATGGTTTCGACGTTGTCATTGGGATGGACTGGTTATCCCAACATCAAGCAGAGATTCTTTGCAACGAAAAGATTGTCCGCATTCCTCGTTCAGGTGATGAACCTCTCATGATTCGTGGCAACAAGAGTGGTGCTGTTATGAGCATCATCTCTATCCTTAAGGCCCAGAAGTGTTTACGAAAGGGTCACATTGCTATTTTGGCTCTCGTTACTGACACCTCGAAGAAAGAGAAGAAGATAGAAGATTTTCCTATCGTACGTGACTATTCTGAGGTATTTCCTGAGGAACTACCTGGCCTTCCGCCTCATCGTCAGGTCGAGTTTCACATCGAGCTAGCTCCTGGAGCAGCGCCTATAGCTCGTGCACCTTATCGCTTAGCTCCATCAGAGTTGGAAGAACTCTCTACGCAACTACGAGAATTCTTGGATAAGGGTTTTATTCGTCCTAGCTTTTCGCCCTGGGAGCTCCAGTACTATTTGTGAAGAAGAAAGACGGTACCTTCCATATGTGTATCGACTATCGCGAGCTCAACAAGGTGACGGTGAAGAATCGCAATCCTCTCCCACGCATCGACGACCTATTCGACCAGCTGCAAGGGTCGAGCTACTATTCCGAGATTGATCTGAGATCGGGATATCACCAACTGAGAGTCCGAGAGGAGGACGTCTCCAAAACCGCCTTTAGAACTCGTTATGGACACTACGAGTTTTTGGTCATGCCTTTTGGGCTGACAAACGCACCTGCGATCTTCATGGACTTGATGAATCGAGTGTGCGAGCCTTACCTGGACAAGTTCGTTATAGTTTTCATCGACGACATCCTGATCTATTCGAAGAGTCAGGAGGAACACGAGCAGCATCTACGACCTATTTTGGAACTCCTTCGAACAGAACAGCTTTATGCTAAGTTTTCGAAATGTGACTTCTGGCTTCGTGAAGTCCATTTCCTAGGCCATGTGGTAAACAAGGATGGGATCCATGTTGATCCATCCAAGGTAGACTCGATTAAGAACTGGCTTGCACCTCGCACACCAACGGAAATTCGCTAATTCTTGGACTTGGCAGGTTACTACAGGAGATTCATTAAGGATTTTTCCAAGATTGCACAGCCTCTCACCTCACTAACGCAGAAAGGTGTTGTTTATCGATGGGGAAATACATAGGAATTAGCATTTCAGCACTTAAAGGATAGACTTTGCAGTGCACCTATCCTTTCATTGCCAGAGGGCACAGACGACTTCGTGGTTTACTGCGACGCATCAATTCAGGGTCTTGGTTGTGTATTGATGCAACGGGATAAAGTTATAGCCTACGCCTCACGCCAACTCAAGGTACATGAAAGAAACTACACTACACACGACTTAGAGCTGGGAGCTGTTGTTTTTGCACTTAAGATATGGCGACATTACCTGTACGGTACCAAATGCGCCATCTACACCGACCACAGGAGCCTCGAACATATCTTCAAACAGAAGGAACTGAATATGCGACAACGACGATGGGTTGAACTACTGAATGACTACGAATGCTCGATCAGGTACCACCCAGGCAAAGCCAATGTTGTGGCTGACGCCCTCAGTCGAAAGGACATTGCGCCCAAGCGCGTACGAGCTTTACAACTCACTATACAGTCTAGTCTTCCTTCTCAGATACGAGATGCTCAGGTAGAAGCATTGAAACCATAAAACATCAGGGCTGAAGCCCTACGCGGCTCAAGGCAACGCTTAGAACAGAAGGAAGATGGTGCTTACTCCGTAACAGGACGCATTTGGGTCCCACTTTATGGCAACCTACGAGAGCTTGTGATGGATGAGGCACACAAGTCTCGCTACTCAGTACATCCTGGTTCGGATAAAATGTACCATGATATCAAAACTACGTATTGGTGGCCTAGCATGAAGGCCCACATAGCAACTTACGTTAGCAAATTCTTGACTTGTGCGAGAGTCAAGACGGAATACCAGAAACCTTCAGGCCTACTCCAACAACCAGAGATACCACAATGGAAATGGGAGCAAATTTCCATGGATTTTGTTACTGGCCTGCCTAGATCTCAACGGGGTAACGATACTATTTGGGTGATCGTGGATCGACTCACAAAGTCTGCACACTTCTTGGCTATCAAGGAAACGGATAAGTTCTCCACTCTAGCAGACGTATACCTTAAGGAAGTTGTCTCGAGGCACGGGGTGCCCACCTCTATTATCTCGGATCGAGATGCACGTTTTACTTCAGAATTGTGACAAGCAATGCACAAGTCCTTTGGCTCACGTTTAGATATGAGCACAGCTTATCACCTGCAAACGGATGGGCAGTCTGAACGCACCATCCAGACCCTCGAAGACATGCTTATGGCACGTGTAATTGACTTTGGCAATGGCTGGGAAAAGCATCTGCCACTGGTGGAATTTTCGTACAATAACAGCTACCACACCAGCATCAAAGCTGCTCCATTTGAGGCATTGTACGGGCGTAAATGCCGGTCACCTCTTTGTTGGGCAGAGGTGGGGGATAGTCAGATTACTGGTCCAGAACTTGTGGTAGACACAACAGAACGAATTGCTCAAATACGACAACGAATGGTGGCAGCTCGCGACCGTCCGAAAAGCTACGCCGATAAGGGCAGGAAACCACTCGAGCTCCAGGTTGGGGAGCGAGTGCTACACAAAGTTTCACCCTGGAAGGGTGTGGTTCGTTTTGGTAAACGAGGCAAGCTTAACCCACGATACGTCGGACCTTTCGAAGTCATCGAGAAAATAGGCAAAGTGGCCTACAAACTGAACCTACCAACAGAACTCAGTGCAGTTCACAATGTTTTCCACGTGTCAAATCTGAAGAAGTGTCTGTCAGATGAGACCCACATAGTTCCTTTGAAGGAGCTCACTATCGACGAGCAGTTACGATTCGTCGAGGAACCAGTTGAAATCACGGACCGGGATGTTAAGGTCCTCAAGCGTACTAGAATTCCCCTCGTTCGAGTTCGTTGGAACTCACGTCGTGGCCCAGAGTTCACCTGGGAACGCGAAGATCAGATGAAACAAAAGTATCCCCAACTATTCGCAAACAGTACAACCACTGCTGAGGCTGAAGCTACGGAATTTCTGGACGAAATGCCAGATCAACGGGGGAAGGATGTGACACTCCAGGAAAACCATGCAACTTAACTAGCTTCCTCAGTGAGTACGTACCAAATTTCGGGATGAAATTTCTTTCAACTTGGGGATAATGTGACAACTCGAGCTTCCAAGATTTCCATCTTCGCATGAATGGCGCGTTAATTGTTTAAGTTGTTTGTTACACGACTTGTTTGTTTCACGACTGTGCACGTTTGTAATATGTTAAACTGTATTGTGATTGATATAATGTTATTAAGTGTGTATGTGATATATGTTTCATGTTGTTATTGTGTAATTAAAAATGGAGCTTTGCCTAACACCCTAGCCGAAAACACACCCCACAAAAACACTATGAGTTTTCGTCCACTACTAACCAACGAAAACCAAATGGGCTTCGGCCCATACCCTTGGTATTTAACGTAGCAGTGATTAACCCTAGATTATTATTCTCAATCGTAAACATCAACAACCCTATCCTCTCCCTTCAACCTACGGCAGTTTCCCACTTGCGAGTCTTTTCCTTCAATCCATCGCCCGATCTTGTGGTTAGTAATGATAATTATTACTTTGTTCTGCGTATTGTTTGATAAGTATCGTGTTGTCTGTGATCTATGTTAATGATATTGCTCTTATAAATCCGAACATACTAGTATATATGTAGCTCCAGTCATGATTTTTGTGCACAATTGATTGATGTAAATTGGATGGCCTCGATGATTGTGTAAACTAATAAATGGATATTCTAGAGATTTGAGATATCAGTTGTATTATCGGTCCTATATAATCAAATATATATAAATGGCGCATGTGAGATCCAAAAGTGGTTGGAACCTTGAATTTAGACGTTTGATAATCACATGATATTCTAGTCAAAGCCAAGATGTAACATGATTGTTGTCAGTAGCCTTGCATGTGCAACAAATATTGAAGTGGTGCTCTATTTAGGGAATCGAGTTTGTGGAGGTGGTAGCCCAACCTTTGATTAGAATATAGGATGATTATGTGTGCCATGTTTCACGTGAATAATTTGCAGCCTATTAATTGATTCGATCCAATATTAACAAGTTAGTATTGACAGATGTCGGCCATTGTCGAATGTATTGATGGTGATGATTAGGGTTGCGTATGTAACTGATATTAAATATTCTGGTTGAACGATTTTTGGTGGAAAACGTCAAGACTGTTATTGATTAGGGTTGTTATTGAAAATAACTGTTGTTGATGATGATACTACCAACGAAAACCCAAGGGATTTCGGCCCAAAGTGAATTCGGCCCAAAGCGATTTCGGCTCAAGGGATTTCGCCAATCCTGTGATTTTGTCATATATGATTTCGTGTATACAATGAATGTTAGTTTATTAGTCTTGTTAACTCCGTTATTCATAAACCCTGTTAGTTTATTTGCTCTGCTAGACTATTAACTTGGTTAAGTTATTAACCCTGTTAACGTTATGTAAGCCTATTGGTTATTGACTATGTTATTTAATTAACAGTGTTAGTCTATTATTCCTGTTAAATATGTAACTCTGTTAACCATGCAAACTCCTGTTAAGTTGCTAAGTTGATAACTCTATTTGTTTGTAACTCTGTTGGATAATTAACACTGTTAGTTTATTATTCCTGTTGTGTATGTTAACTCAGTCAAGCATATCAACTTTGTTAAGCATGACAACTTAGTAAGGGACTTGCATGTAACTTGGAATCTTGTATGGATTGATTAACTGTTTATGTGTACACGATGTTAACTGCTAATCACACAAGTGACATAGATTGAATGTGAGAACTTACAAACATGAACTGACTGTGTGTAAATGCGTTACCTTAGGCCTTGATTGATTGATTGATTGTTTGCGAGCACATAGTTTAGCATACCGAGCAAACCAAGGTGAATTCACACTTTCTCCAAAGCATGGGATTCCCAGGGGTTGGGAATGGGGTTAAGGAACATGGATTCCTCGTCCTTTCTTGGGTAGGACAGTACTGGTTCAGGAATGTAATTCCTCATCCTCATGGACAGTTAACTTTTACTAGACCAAAACTCTATCACGAAGTCCCTCCTTTTTATATCGACTTAATCGCCGGGCCAATGGCGAGCGGGTCATTAGTTAGATAGCGCTATTTAGGTCTGACAAGCCTCACACCGTGCCGCAGAGGACGGGCGTGAACTAATGGATCTGGGCACGTCAATGCTGATAGACATTGACAGTTCAGGGCACATAAACATGACTACAGTCAGCAGTCGATATGGTAACGAGTCTAGTATATACATGGGGTAGCCCCCACGGCCGAAAAGCCAGATAACTAAACATGGGGTAGCCCCCACGGCTGGATTGCCAGAGTAAACGGGATTAAACTAAACACGTTTTTCAACTATGGGGTAACCCCCACGGCAGGGATGCCAGTTAAAGGAAACTGTTTTTGGAACAACTTAAAACAAACACCCAACTGTGAACTCGCTCAACATTATTGTTGACTCGTTACTACATGCTTTGCAGGTCAATAGGTTTAGCAGGAGCTTGCATGGAGAAGAGTCGTTGTGGGACATGGACAGCTGTGTGCCATGTTAAACTTGAAACATCTAAACTTAGATTTTGGTTTTGGATTTAATCGTTATGCTTCCGCTTGCAACTTAAACTATGTTTTGTTTGGACACCAATTGTATTGGTTGGACTTTTATAATTACTTACTTACTTGCTTGTTCAATATGATTGGTGGCTGGATCCTGGTCAGTCACGCCTCCGAGCGGTGATACTCCGCAGGTGGATTTTGGGGGTGTGACACTTAGTCTTTGGAAAATACGTCAGTTTTCACTGGTAAATACAATTAACTGACTCTTTTGAAAAGAGTCTATGAAAATTGATTTAGGCGCACAAGGCACGAAACCATTATAACTTAGGACAATCTTTAATAAAATCTTGTATATTGTTTTACATGTTTGTCATATGTCACACCCCCAAAATACCACAAGCGGAAACCCCCACGAGGTGTGTGACGTACCAGGATCTAGCCACCAATCACATTGAACTCGTATTTATAAATAAATAAAACTTTCATTTATTATTGATAGAAGTGTTACAAAACATTATTTAACATTCAGCGGAAGCATAATACATTAATTAAGAAATTCATAAACCAAGTGTGTGAAAGCCATTAGATTCATCTCGCGTTTCCATGTATCTCGACCCATGACCACTCCAGCCTCCCAGACAGCAAGTTCCAATTAATATGCACCTAAAGGTCTGCAAGGCATGTAACAACAAATCAACAACAAAGTTGAGCGAGTTCACAGTTGGGTGTTCGTTTTAAGTTGTTTCAAAAACCATGAGTTCATTTGTAAGTCGTAAGTTAACCAGTTTACCCTGTTTCCCAAACGTATCCATAATCAGTGGGGGCTTCCCCATGTTAACCACTAGACCCGTTTACCATATCGACCACTGACTAAAGTAAGTTGGTGCCCTGACGTCAATGTCTATCATCATTGACTAGTGCCCAGATCCATTAGTTCACGCCCGTCCTCTGCGGCACGGTGTGAGGCTTGTCAAACCTAAATAGCGCTATCTAACTAATGACCCGCTCGCCATTGGCCCGACGATTAAGTCGATATAAAAATGAGGGACTTCATGATAGAGAGTTTTGGTCTAGTATCCGTGTTGTCACCCTTCAATAAAGAGGGTGTGTACGTAATCTCCAAACTAGGAGATTACGCAGGTTCCGATTAAATACTTATCACATGTTGTCACCCTTCAATAAAGAGGGTGTGTACGTGTTCCAAACCAGGAGATCACGCAGTTACAGTTTCAATCCTTTACCCATTCCCAACCCTTGGGAATCCCATGCCTTGTGGAAAGTGTGAACTCACCTTTGGTTTGCTCGATATGTTTATTCACGTACTCAAGTTGATCAATCAAGTCCTAGCATGGTTGCCAAAGCCAATCAGTTTCACATAGGCTCGAGTCACATAGTTTCTTACTCATAATACACAAGTAGCACACATGTATTTCACGTATTATCATGCGAGTCACAGTAACCAATCATATCACAAAACGGTTCACTAAATCCACTTCATGAAGCTTAATATGATAATGAATTGATAATTCATACATGTATTGACAATTATTAAACCTCCTATTCTGATTATATTTCCAAATCAAAAATCCCTTTTTGAATCACATGCCACTTTGACTATTACAAGAAGTTCAATGAACTATTCCATTTAATTGGACCACCATATTGAAAAAATGATTCCCTAGTCATCTTAATGGCTGACAAGAATAAATGAATACTGAACAATCCTATCTCATACTTCATGCACATGGGACGACAACTTCAATTAGTGGTAAGGCTTCATTGGGCCGCTCAACTCAATCACATGGGCCGTCAAACAGTAATGTGATCTAATGAGGTCTACACATAATCTATTCATTTTTAAATTGTTCCAAATCATATTCTGTTTGTGAGGTAACATGATGGCCGACAACTGTTTAAGCATACAAGTGATTATTGGACCGATTACATTTATTAATGGACTGACAAGTTTATTGGGCCTGTCAAAATATACTCACGTGGGCTGTCTACATGCTAACATGATGCATTCGATTTAGTGGGCTGACAATTTATTCATTAACCAATATCATCTTGTGCATGAACATTGACTTTGTTATTCTGATCATCACAATAGGGACGAAATCAGCAACAATAAACCCAGTTCATTAACGTACAAGTCATGTATCAATCATACTATAACTTACGCCTATTATTGTCAATATGGTTTCGCAGTTTATCATCTACTAACATGCATTCCTAACCGTTTACATCCAATAGCAACACATATCATATTCTCACTATCCGAATCTAACATACATACAACCCTACCTATTCATTACCAAGCAATCATCCTAGCTCCTCTTGATTAGGCTCAACAGAAAGTTTAATAACATGTTTATTACAATCTAATATCATGCGATCAAGATCTCACACAACAAGATTTTCAACACAAATTTAACATGAGAACTTACTAAGCAAACAAGCTTGATCCAATACTGTAATGTCTCGAAGGAGGGGGGTCTGCTGCTGAAATCGTGCGATCAGGAAAGAGGGGGGGTAGGGTTTGTTGTAACTTGATATTGTGATAAGTGTATGGAGATTACGTATCTCAACCTATAATACCAATTCCATAACAAGTGGGCCGAACCCCATCAATATTTCCGGCCCATTCTTGGGTTATCCATAAAAGAAGTTGGGCTAGACTTGTGTAATGAGGAGGTGCACATGGGTTTCAAGTGTATGATCCGGCCCAAAAGTGATTAGTGAAGCCCACTACATGAGCCCACTACATTATGTTACTCTAACATTTACTGAGACACACGTGTAATAAGACACATTTGACGGTTTCACGTATAGTAACTTACACACATAACGTTTAATGAATCACACGCGTAATCTACTAAGTCTTGTATGATCGTGATATGAAAGCAACTAAAAGTAAGGACACACGTGACGATTGCGGAATTTAAGCAATGCCAACCTTGGGAATACGGGTTGTCACATCATACATATGGGGCCGGTTTGGAAGCCGGTCATGATTAACCGACTCACCACTTATAGAACCCACAGAGGAGTTATTCCCAACATGTGGGTTAATTAGAA
Organism: Helianthus tuberosus; assembly: GCA_030545235.1. Classification (NCBI taxonomy): domain Eukaryota; kingdom Viridiplantae; phylum Streptophyta; class Magnoliopsida; order Asterales; family Asteraceae; genus Helianthus; species Helianthus tuberosus. Next base: position 116,799,974 of record CM060452.1, on the reverse strand, counting down.
TTTGCATCTGTCAGGTCGTGGCCATTTTCAAATGAAATGAGCCGAGGATATCCAGGACACGGTCGTATTAACCCCCAATATTTATGTTATCAAATAAGACAGATTAAAACGGGTTATGTAAATTTATTAATCACAATCCGATTAAATGATTTTATACCCGACCAAGCGGTATTATTATAATACCGTATCCCAAGCCTGTATAAGGGAAAATAAGTTAAAAGTATTGACATGAGCTAATACTTGATTCATAGCAAAATAACTCAGTCGTATCCAATCTATCTAAATGCAGGTAGCTTTTACCGGGTGGCTCTAGTCTGGAGTGATGGTAATATATAACCAATTCAGAATGCTAACGGTCTTATTTAAGTCGTAGACTTAGACCGGCTAGCTTAAAATATCTAAAGCGGTACGATACGCTAGATTAAGCGATGACCGGAATAGAATGTAATTTAGACCCAACAAGTACGAAGACTTGTATAATATGGGTAAACTAAACACATTCTGGAATTTGAAGATTTAATGATAAGGTTAAACCCGTTTCGGCTTTTTTTTATGTAAACTAGTTACATAAACTGATCTGAACGCATAATTGCATAACGGGTAACCAAATGAATTATATACAGGTCTCAAATGTTATTATGCTTAGGATATGTTAATACATCAGTAGGATGTTAACATATATGCCCAAAAAGTATTTAAAACCAATTTAAGTCTCGTAGGGGCATTTTGGTCATTTTAATGATTATAAAAGAGATTTTATAATAAACTGAGGTTCTGGTCTTTGGTAATCAGTAAAAATATTTATTTTATCACATTACATCAGTAAGATATCATACATATGTGAGGTTTACCATTTATGGCCAAACTATTCCCCGAAAGGGTAATTTGGTCATTTCACATATGCTTTTAAGGACATTTTTGGAAGTATGAGTTCATGACTTACACCTATAGTAATAATATTAAAATTTATTTAAAAATTCAGTAGGTAACAAGTCTTAGGTGTTAAATATGGTTTTAAACCATACTGTATGGTTTTAAACCATACAGTAATTGACGTATATGGGGTCCCTTTGCTTGCTTCTCGGCTACTGATTAAGGATTGCAAAGTGTTAGTGGAGCGGGTTTCTAAACGTATCAATGATTGGAAGAACAGGTTCCTCTCTTTTGCTGGTAGGCTTCAGCTGGTGGTCTCTGTGCTTTCTTCTATCCATGTGTATTGGGCTTCAGTTTTTATCTTGCCGGTCAGTATCATAAAAGATCTGGAGAGCAAAATGAAAGGGTTCTTGTGGGGTTCTAGCACGGGTTCGAAGGGTAGAGCTAAAGTGGCATGGAAGGACGTTTGTTTACCAAAACTGGAAGGTGGTTTGGGCATCCGTCGGATCTCAGATGTGAATAAGTCTTTAATGGCTTATCATTTTTTCAGTATCTTGTCCGGTAGAAAGTCGCTATGGACCACCTGGATTGAGATGTATAGGCTTCGAGGTCGTAGCATTTGGGATATCCCTGTTAAAGCCAGTTCGCCCTAGGCATGGAAAAGATTAATGAAGTGTAGAGATATTTTTCGGGATCGGTTCTGGAGCAAGGTTGGTAATGGTCTCATCACGTCTCTCTGGTTCGATAAATGGGCGTCTGAGTGCCCTTTACATAATGTTGTGACCCCGCGTCAAATGGCTCGCTATGGCTTTAATATCAAATCTAAAGTGGCGGATGCTATTTCTGACGGTCGATGGGAGTGGCCGGAAGCCTGGAGGAGTATTTACCCTATATTATTTCAACTTCGCCCTCTTAACTTGTCTACTATGCAGGATAAAATTTTATGGATGAATCTGGATGGTAAGTTGATGCCTTTTACGTCTAAGGAGGTGTGGGATTCGATCAGAGCCTGTGACCAGCCAACAGATTGGTCGAAAATTGTTTGGTCTTCATTTAATATTCCTAAACATGCATTCGTGTGTTGGCTTATTTTCAAAAAGAAACTTTGGACTCAAGACCGGATTTTACGGTGGAACCATGCAGTTACGGGTTCAATGAATCAGATGTGCTGCTTGTTATGTTATTCAGGGTTAGAGACACACGAACATTTGTTCTTCGAATGCTCCTACTCGAAGTCAGTGTGGTGCAAAGTGAGGTGTAAAATAGGCATGGGTTCGGTGTTAGAGTCATGGGAGGATATCGCTTCAAGGCTTGTTTCTACAGTCACTTCGAAATCGGTTGATGATGTTGCTAGTAGACTGGTTGTGGCAGCCGCAGCTTATGCTATTTGGAGTGAAAGAAATATGAGATTTTTCAGTAACAGGTTACGACCCCCAGAGCAGATTGCAGAGGGTATAATCAGCACTGTGAGAACTAAATTAATTTCCTTCAAGTACAAGCAAACTACCAAGGTTAAGCAATTTTTGGAGGAATGGAAGATGGATAAGGAAGACTTCTTACACGAAGATTGAAGACCAATTTCTGTTTTCTGTTTTTGATGTAATTGGTTGTTTCTCTGTTGGTTGTTTTGTGTTTCACTCTTTAGTGGTATGCCACTAAGAGAGCTAGGGAGTATTTCAGCTTCCTACTTGGTTTTTATATGTTATAAAATCACCGGGGTAAACCCTTTACCCAAAAAAAAAGTCGCTAATTGACGATAATTAAGATGTTTATGGAAATCTGAGATTTTGATCAGTTTTAAATGCTCAAAAAGTCGCTAACCTGAGATTTTTTTTTATTTATAAAAAATATAATCTTATTTAGATTAAAAAAAATTATTATTTACAATTCTGCCAAGTTTGACTTTTTAACTAAATAGTTTGACCCGACAATTAACTAAGCAAACGAAATAATTAGGAGGTGCCCTTTTAAGGGTTAATCACCTACCTAACTATGGTCACATAACCACATTCATCTCGAACAGTGGCTGGACCATTTGAGTTTAAACCGAAGGTCAAAGCTAATTTACGATAACTTAACTTTTCGGTTTTTAAATTATAAAACTGAACTAAAGTGGGGACTAAGACACCTACAAAGGGTCCTAGCAATCATTTCTATTAAAAATGAGTTCCCTTTCAGATCAGGAAGCTCTAGAATTGAGATAGGAGAAGATTCAATGAAATGTGCAATTTGTGGAATGAAGAACACCACCTATTTATAGATTTTGGAGGGTCCTTGGATGATCAACAGGTGTTAGGAGGCTCTTGGGATGTTTACACATGACCTAACAGCTGTTATATTTAGTTTGGAGCCCAAGGAAATCGATTTGATTGGTTTAGAAGGGATTGAAGTGGGCTGCAAGCCAAAAAAACAAAGCGGCCCAGACCTGGGCGTAGGCTACGCTGCAGGGGGCGTAGGCTACGGCCTGCACAGATCAAACACACACAGCAACTTTCAAACTTTGTCATTTTTGGCCCCCTTGTCTTCCATACTTGCATGTTTTGTTATAATTAGTACAAAAAGCCCTCCTTGGCCAATATTAGGCACACCCAAGAGTATGACCGAACATCATGGAGTTCCCGATTCGATTAAAAGGTCTCTCAAAGGCGTAGTTTCACACATTGACGCTTTTTGTCCTTTTAACGCACAAAGTTGTGCGTAATATCGTTTAACGATATCAAAGCCTTTCTGTGACACTCTAGGTTTTCCCGAGCAACCTCCGTATTTAGCATTATGTGTACATAAACTATTAAATGAAGATTTTTGAATTATGTTGATGTATTGTGTGATGCTTATATTAAATTAGGTGTATGTAATATATATGTATGTATAAGTGAGCCGAGACCACGAACCCGACTCGAGACCGAGTGCCGTTTGGGCCGCACCGCCTTGAGCCCACTCGGAAACCCATTAGGGTGCATGGCCCTTGAATGGGTTATAAAACCCCCACATAAGCTGACACCTTCCTATTTTGGACACTCAAACCCTCAAACATTCCCTCACACTCACTCCCACACTCTTTCTCTCTCTCTAAAACCCTAATACACTACCATAATCCTCCTTCCCCACCTCTCGGATCCAAACGGCAGCTGCAAAACTCTCGGATCAGCTTGTGTTCTTCACTCGAGGATTATCGGACAGCAAACCTACTCACTTCTACACTCAAAATCCTTAGCTGGTTAGTGTTTCTTTGCAAGCACATGATAAAAGTGTTGATTATGTGATAATATGCATTGTGGCTATTGTTTTTTTTTTTTTGGGGTAAAGGGTTACCCCGGTGATTCTATTATAGACAACCGCCAAATAAGTACAAGTAGTGAGGATGAGTTCCCCACTAGTTCGTATACTAGTTCATAGTGAGGATGAGTTCCCCATTGTGGTTATTGTTTATGTATGATGAAAGTGTTTGCTTGATCTAACGGGTTCTTGTTTGCTAATGATACATGCTTGGTTCCAATATCTAAGATAAACATGACTTTTATAGGATAACAATTTGTTAAGATGTTTTGAATGGCAAAAGAATGATGGTTTAGGATTGTTTATGACCATCCAAATTATGTTAGATGTTATAAAACAAATGTTTGTTCGATGACCGGTTGCAAGATGATCTTGATATCTAGATCATGTGTTGTGATTCTTGTCCATAAAATGCATGGTTATGTAGGATGAACATGTTTGATTTAATATGAAAACTTAAAAGATGAACTACTTGAAGATCATGAAAAACATTTGAAAAATGCTTGTTTGATCCGTTTTGTTTGAGAATTAGACAAGGAAACATGTTTTTGCAATTCTATTGGATTAGTACAAGAAATCATGAACATGAAATTCTATTGGATAGTACAAGTTGGACAGGTTCTAGAAGGATTCGGTCATCAGGTGTGCAAGTCGAAACCCCCGGTCTCGACTCGAGACCATCTAAATGACAACTCGAGAGCGCAGTGATTGCGACTCGAGACCTCGAATGAACGACTCGAAGACAGACTTCAAGGACTCGAAATCAGCAAGGTCTCGACTCGAGATCTCATGATCTCGACTAGAGACTGAACTCGAGACCTCCAAGGCTGCTACTCATATAAACACCACTCAAGACCCCTTGGTTGCGACTCGAGACCGCATGATCTCGAGTCGAGACCACCTGGTCTCGACTGGGCTGTCCGACTCGGTTATTGGGCCACCAAATGTGACAACCTGCTTTGGGCTTGTATCTGTGCTACTGTGCTATGTGCTAATTGACTGTTTAAGGATTAGAACAGGCCCAATAACTTAGTGGATAATTGTATGTTATGCATGCTATGTGTTAAGTTATGTGTAGAATATACGTGACTTGCCTGTACCCAAACCTGACCTATACTGGTAACCATGCTAGGACGTGGTGACCAGCGTGCTTGAGCAAGTAAACTAATCTGCCGAGCAACCCAAGGTGAGTTCACAACTATTAAAGCATGCGTTCCCGGTGGTTTGGGAAACGGAACTTAAACAACGCTATCCCTTTGTAAGGGATACAAACCTACTTTTCTCCCATCATGAGGGACCCTTAGTTAATTACTTTTTATACTGGATGCAACAAGCAAAACTAAACGAAACTCTATCACTCAAGTCCTCACTTCTTAATACCGATTAGTCGCCGGGGCCTGGCGAACGGGTTATTACTTGATAGCGCTATTTAGGTCTCACCAGCCTCACACCATGCCCGCGTATGGGATCGGGAGTGAACTAATGTACTCTGGCAAACCGTCAATGATGATAGAACATTGACAAACGGGGCACTCTACGGAAACGTACGGATGAATAGTATTCGGTATTGTAAAAACAGTTTAGTAGCTTACTTATGGGGTAGCTCTCCATGGCATGTATCAATGAGTAAATTAACTGTTGAAACAAGTTTTTGAAATTAAAAACTGGGCAAACTCGTGAACTCGCCAACATTATGTTGATACCCTACTGCATGCTTTGCAGGTACCCAGTGACTCAGGAGCTTGCAGCTTGGGGATGTGTAGTGGTCGTCTTAACCCATGTGCTGGGTTCTAAATAAACCCGAACCATGAACCTTATTTTAAACTGTTTTGTCTATGCTTCCGCTCTTTACTTAAACTGTTATTTGAACTTAAAACTTTTGAACTTTAACTATGGTATTTACTAACCATTATGGTTGATGAACATTCTTAATTATTGAATGCTCAGTATAATTAGTGGCTGGATCCTGGTCATGTCACACGCCTCGCGGTGGTTCTCCGCATGTGGTTTTTGAGGGTTTGACAGATTGGTATCAGAGCCATTGGTTATAGTGAACTCGGTTTTAAAAAGAAAGTCTTTTTGAGAAAAACCAGACTATAACCCGTGACTCGTGACGACGCTACACTCCAAGGGTAAGACTCAACGTACTAGACCCCATAGCTTGGACTTGTGTTTACTTGGTTGATTACTTTATGATTTATGTTCTACTATACGTACTGGTATACCTAGCTAGATAGACACACCCCTCTTCTATCTCATTCTCGCTACATTACGACATCACACTCATATTGTGTTTTCTGGTTATGAAGACAATGAGTGGACGCGGAAGAGGAAACGTTAACATTACTCAGGCTCAGTTCACTAACTTGCTCAACACGGTGGCTGCAGCTTTCGCAGCTCACCCTGGAGGTCAGCAAGCGCCTGCGCAACCACGTGTTTGTACTTTCAAAACCTTCATGGATTGCAAGCCTCTCCCTTTCAACGGCACTGAGGGTGCCATAGGCCTTCTGCACTGGATTGAGAATGTTGGACTCTGTATGCCCAAGACACATATTAAATTGATGTGGCTAGTACGTTATGATCCAAGTCAAGTCATACCCAATAACAAGCTAGACAAACACTTATATTATTTATTTGTGATATGATCAAACAAATAAATATTAACACTTACAATATTTAGAAATTGGTTTTCTAAATAATTACACTTGAGAAACCAATAAATTATGTGGATAATTTATTTTGAGAGAATATTTTATTTTGTTATTTAATAGGTTAAATGACATTATAAAAGATTATATAAAGTCTTGCAAACATAGTGTTATATTTTATAAAAGTTATAAAATTAAACAAGACTTTATTTGTTATAAAAAACAAATTGGAATTTTTTTATATAAAACCCCTTAGGGCCATCCACTTTGGGGGTCTTCCCAAGACCCATGTTGGTCCAATGTTATGACATGCAACTTTGCATGTGTAAGAGATTTTGATTGGGTCTTGGTTTTGATAATATTCTCTCTAATATTTAAATAAAATGGATGACCAAACATTAACATATGAGCTGAATTTTTGCTCTCATATTTTCGGCCATAAGAGTGTTTTTTCAAGTGTTCAATCTTTGATCTTCAAGTGTTAAATCCTAGCTAAACTTGTGGTGTTTGTTGGAAGCTTGGGGTATACAAGCTTGAGGTCTTCTACTCTTGAAGACAACCATTTCAAGAAGCATCATCCGTTTCATAATCCTTGCACTTCAAGAAGGTAGTTTTCTAAACATCCTATGGTTGTGTTTGATAGTATACATCTCATATATGGATCCGGGTTTTGGGATTTTGCATATAAATGGTTTTATATCTTATAAAAGTAACATGTTTTAAACTTATTTTCCGCTGAGTTTTTATTTCATATGGATGAAATTGCTTTGATAAACATGTTAAAAATCCCAACAATGGCATCTAGAGCCGCTTATATGAGTGCATGCTTCAATAGACTTAAAATTTTCGGGTTTCGGGTTTGGTGAAAAACCTATGGCCGAAATTTTAAGTATGGTTATCCCTTTGTTTTTCAAGATTATTTTCTTACATGCATAAGAGAATCTTGAAAAATTTATTTCATATGGATGATTTGTTTGTTTGGACAAAACTTAACTTTTCGGTTTTTTGAAAATAGCCGAAAATGTTTATAAAAGGGAACCATTTTTTTATGCTTCTTGAAATGAATATATATATATTTGGATATATATTTTGGTGCATATGACCTAGCCATAACCTTGTGTTGAATGATTGTGTTGTGATTTATTATTTCAATGGGTTGTAATAATTATTATTTTGTTCTTCCATTAGAAGATATGTAATTTATTTATTTCATTTGGTATGTAAAATAAATAGATTAGGTGCATTTTATTTTACTAGAAAAAATGTATTAGGATATATTTTGTAAAAGAAGATGCACACAAAATGCGGTTTTGGTTTGGACCATAATATTCGGTCCAAAGAACTTCATCGTTCTCAACGGGATTTTAACCCGATAACCAAAACACATTTTTGAAGTCCAAAGGAGTTTGGAGCTGAAAATAAAAGACTTTTGGAAGCTCAAAGAAGGTGGAGAAATCACAACACAAGAAGGAGACTTGAAGCATTTGGATGCGGGATCAAGTGGGAGTTCATCGACACATTACTTGTGTCATTTTTACCCTTTAGGAAGGACCTTTTGTGTCACACCCCCAAAATCCACTCGCGGAGTATCACCGCTTGGAGGCGTGACTGACCAGGATCAAGCCATCAATCATATCAAACATAGTATTTAAGTGTAAAAGTAGGAAAATGTAATTCATCTTGACATGACTGATGTTCATAACCAAACATTGTTTAAGTAGCGGAAGCATAATAATGAAAACCCAAAGTAAGTTATAAGTTCAAATATCGTCTACGATCCGTATCCCACAACGACCTGCTCCTTCCTGTGCAAGCTCCATATGTACCTAAGGTCCTGCAAGGCATGCAAGAGAGAGTCAACAACTAGTTGAGCGAGTTCACAGTTAACAGTTCAGTAATAGTATAGCGTGAGTAGTAGTATGTTCGTTCGTTACAATGTATCGTATTAGTTTCCATCGCGGCCAATGTCCTTGGCAGGTGTGCGAAGATGTTGGGGAAGGTCCTTCCCCAAGTTTTTCTAGACTAGGTTTGTTTGTATCGCGGCCAATGTCCTTGGCAGGTGTGCGATGATGTTGTACGTTTAGTTCGCGGCCAATGTCCTTGGCAGGTGTGCGAAGACAGTCATAATATCGCGGCCAATGTCCTTGGCAGGTGTGCGAAGATCGTTCAATAAGTGTTACTAGTCTAGCAGTAGGTTCTGTCATCTATGTATGTACAGTCATTATCAAATCCCCATTCCCCCCTGGGAACCCCATGCCTTGGCTTGTGTGAACTCACCTTGGTTTGCTCGGTATGCTAGGTATGTAAGTGCTCGCAAATAATCAATCACGTCCTAAGGTTTGCACGTATACATAATCAGTTTGAGTTTCAGTTGTTCAGGTATAAGCATGCAACACGTAATCACAATCATACAAGTCATGTTTAACATATAACAGCAGTTATTTAACCAGGTTAATACTTAACAGAATTAACTCAAGTTACAGCACAGCTCGGCGAAACACATATATGGCGAAACACATAAGTTGGCGAAACAAGTGTGTTGGCGAAACACACATAGCGGCGAAACACAAATTGACGAAACACATTTGTTTCGTCGAGGTGGCTATTGGCGAAACAGAACTTCTGATTCGTCGGTTACCCTTGGCGAAACACATTCTGTTTCGCCGAGGGTTCAGTTTCGTCGGACAGTTTAGTTGCATCAGTACAATTACATGCAGAAACCCTAATCATCACTAACAGCCGACATCAATATTATCAATCATGCAGAAAATCATTCAACACAGAATCATTGTAACATCATCATAGCATAATCATTGGACCACTTTAACGTCTAGCATGAACCCTAGCTTACGTATACCACATATCGATTACAACATCACATCATCAAACCCTATCAAGATGCTAACTTGCAGTCAGAATCAGATCATAATAACAACATCCAGAACCGAGTATTTAATCATATTAAGTTTCGCATAAAACCGTTTATATCCGACTACAATATTCATATTGAAATCCATATCATCATCATCATAACAAGAACCCTAATATTTAACATGTATCAGTTACAATTATACATCAACATAGCAGAATCACATGGCACAGAAACACATTCACGGATGAACGATCAATCAAGACACATAAATCTACTAACCGAGATGATGGTTTGATCGCACAAGGGTTTCCGGTGGGTTCTAGTTCGCCGTCACAGTGAGAGAGCTCTAGGGTTTCGGTTGTGTTGATAGAAAATGTAAAGTGATGTTGTTTTTACGTAAAAATACTCAAAATACGTTCTGGGCCCAAGCTGGGCTACTGGGCCGGCGAAACAGACTTCTGTTTCGTCGGAATGTTCATGGCGAAACAGCCTGTTTCGTCGGAATGGGTTATGGCGAAACACTCTTGTGTTTCGTCGGGTTCTAAGCAGTTTAAGTTTAACAAACAGTACGCAAGTTATACAATCACACATAACCATGCAACACACTAGGTTTTATCATAACACCACTATATAGTCAAAGTCAACGTGCATTAAATGCAAATAAAGAACGTCAGAAATTCGAGTTGTCACATTTTGGCACACTTGTTTCGGCTAACAAGTGTTGTCAAAATAGTTGGCTATGGTTATGCACCTATTGTTATGCTTGTGTGGTTTTTTATTTTGTTGTTTAGATGATATGTAGATATGCATGACTTAACAAACTAATAATCAACAACAAGCGTAAAATTGGTTCTTGACAAAATCATTAAAATGTTTAATAAAGGTTTTATTAAAAATTAATGATTTTATAATAAAATGGGTTTTATTAAAAGAACCTTGAAAATTTGTTTTCACTAAAGTACCATTGATTTGAATGCATGCAAATATATGGTACATAATATTTTCTAAACTAGAATTTTGAAATATTAAAAACCCTTTTATAAAACAAGTCAAACACCATCCTTTTATACAACACTCGAAACACTTGGGAACTCTTATTGTGGGATAAAGGTCACCTAACCACATTTGAGGGAACTTGTATGTTCGAGGTGGGTTTACCATGTTTGTGGGATAAAGGTCACCTAACCACTTATGTGAATAAACTCACACGTGTGTGTAAGTTGGACGACTTGATTTGGAAACCATGAACTTAGGGTCACCAAAGCATGGGGAACAAAGGTGTTGATGGGATTAAACATGCCAACTAAACATGAAGATGTTTAACCGATCCCATATGGCTAGAAGTTGCAAAGAGTTGCAATTGTCAAACGTTGACTACCTTGTTAATTTAAATAGAGGGATAAAGGTCACCTAACCAATATTTAAATGTAACGTTGGATTCTAAATTTTAATTATTAATTGTCTTTAAGACACAAAAGGGTATTAATGATTAAAATATAATAATATCGAAAATACAAAAATTGAACTTGTTAAATTTTGTAGATGGCCGCTAACAATGCAAACCCGATTAACCAAACCGTCCGAAACCTGTCACTAAGAACCATCCTTGAAAAGGATCGTCTCAACCATAACAACTTCATGGATTGGTTTCGAAACTTGAGAATCGTTCTCAAGCAAGAGAAGATATCCTATGTGTTGGACGATCCTATTCCCGATGAACCTAACGCGGAAGATGTGGAAGCCTACAATGATTGGGTTAAGTATACCGAGGACTCCATGCAAGCCTCATGCCTCATGTTGGGAACTATGATTCCCGAAATTCAAAAGGATTTTGAACATCACGGGGCATACGACATGATTACCCAGTTAAAGGAAATGTTCCTACAACAAGCAAGGGTAGAACGCTTCGAAACTGTTCGGGCGCTTCATGCATGTCGAATGGAGGAAACCCAATCGGTATCATCTTATGTTCTTAAGATGAAAAGCCACATTGATCGCCTCGAACGGCTAAATTGTCCCGTCTGTAAAGAGTTGGCTACGGATTTGATCCTCAACTCTTTAACAAAGAAATTTGAGAGTTTTGTAATGAATTACAACATGAATGGATGGGACAAGAGCATTGGTGAACTTCATGCAATGCTCAAGACGGCCGAAGCAAGTATGGGCAAAAAGGCTTTACCCGTCCTAGCGATCAATGAAGGAGGCAACAAGAAGAGGCCCCACCCCGACTCTAAAGCAACCTATGCTAAAAGAAAGGGACACGTCAAAGGAAAAGGGAAGGGAAAAGCTAAAGCAGAATCCACCAAACCGAAGGAGAAGAAGCAAAAGGTTGCTACAAATGACCCATGTTTTGAATGTGGTGAGATAGGACATTGGAAGAGAAATTGTCCAACCTATCTCAAGGAGTTGAAAAACAAGAGGGATGCAGGGCAAACCTCAGGTACTATCTTTATGATACATGTTGAGCTTAATGTTATTTCTTCTAACACATGGGTACTAGATACCGGATGTGGAACTCATATTTGCAATTCGTTGCAGGGGTTCAGAAGAAGTAGACATTACAAGAAGGGAGACAGTAGTCTCTTTATGGGCAACGGAGCAAAAGTTGAAGTCGAAGCTCAAGGAGACTACGTTTTAAAGCTTCCAAGTGGTTTGGAAGTGATTTTGAAGAATGTTTTATATGCTCCTAGTTTGACTAGGAACATAATTTCTGTTTCCCTTTTAAAACAATCTGGTTTCAATTTCGAATTTGTTAACTATGATATTTATGTTTCTAAGAATGATGTGTTTTATTTTAAAGCTATGTCTTTGAATGGTATTTATGAATTAGATCATGATAACGCATCATATGATAGCTCAATGTACCAAGTAACCAACAAGAAACTCAAAATGGATTTGAGTGATTCCTACCTTTGGCATTGTCGCCTTGGACATATAAGCAAGAATCGCATGCATACACTTCAGAAAAATGGTCTTCTGAATACAAATGAAGATAATTCATTTGATGTATGCGAATCTTGTTTACAAGGCAAAATGACCAAGACACCTTTTAGTGGAACTTTTGAAAGGGCAAAAGACTTACTAGGCATCATACATTCAGATGTATGTGGTCCTTTTAAGCCGATGACTAGGAATGGTGAAAGATACTTCATTACCTTTACCGACGACTATAGTCGTTATGGATATGTGTACTTACTAAGACACAAGGATGAAGCCTTTGAAATGTTCAAAGACTTCAAAAGTGAAGTAGAAAATCAACTCAAGAAAACAATTAAAGTCCTTCGTACCGATAGAGGAGGTGAATACCTAAGTGGTGCTTTTCAAGATCATCTTAAAAGTTGTGGAATCATTTCACAACTTACTCCACCTGGAACACCACAACACAATGGTGTGTCCGAAAGGAGAAATCGAACTCTATTAGATATGGTTCGATCTATGATGGCTAGAAGCACATTACCTCTATCATTTTGGGGTTACGCTTTGCTCTCCGCAGTCCGTATACTAAATATGCCCCCTACTAAGAAAGTAGAAAGGACACCTTTTGAAATATGGCATGGAAACCCTCCATCATTATCATTCTTAAGGGTTTGGGGTTGTGAAGCTTATGTTAAGCAATACACTCCAAATAAATTGGAAGTCCGATCTACTAAGTGTATCTTTGTAGGATATCCTAAAGATGATATAGGATATTATTTCTACGATCCAACCGAGCAAAAGGTATTTGTTGCTCGAAAGGGTAAGTTCTTAGAAGCTAAATTCCTTATGGAAGGAACTAGTGGTAGAACAGTGGAACTTGAGGAGGATCAAGAACCACAAGACGATACACGTTTGGTTGATACTAGCACTCAACAAGAGGTTGTTGAAAATGATCAAGAGGTTGATCAGAACACACAAAATGTTCGCAGATCTGGTAGAATTAGTAATCCACCTGAAAGATATGGATTTTTCATGGATGGATGCTACGTGGTAGATTCAGATGAACCAACCACATATCATAATGCAATGTCAAAATCCGATTGTGACAAATGGCTTGAAGCCATGAACATAGAGATGCAATCCATGTATGACAACCAAGTTTGGGAATTGGTTGTGCCACCACTCAACTCCAAAGTAGTTGGAAGTAAGTGGGTTTTCAAGAAGAAAACAGATATGCATGGTAACTTGGATACTTACAAAGCAAGACTTGTAGCAAAAGGTTTCACTCAAACTCAAGGGATTGATTATGATGAGACCTTCTCGCCTGTGGCGATGCTAAAGTCAATCAGGATATTATTTGCCATAGCTGCATATTACGACTATGAGATCTGGCAATTGGATGTCAAAACGGCTTTTCTTAATGGATATCTTGATGAAGATGTCTATATGGTTCAGCCTGAAGGTTTTGTCGATCCAAAACATCCTGACAAAGTATGCAAGTTAAAGAAATCAATCTATGGATTGAAACAAGCATCTAGAAGTTGGAATCATCGTTTTGATAAAGAAATTAAGAATTTTGGATTCATCAAGAACGGTGATGAAGCTTGTGTGTATAAGAAAGCTAGTGGGAGCATCATCACTTTCTTAGTACTGTATGTCGATGACATTCTACTATTTGGGAATGACATTCCAACCATAGAAAGTGTAAAAGCTTGGCTTGGAAGTTGTTTTTCCATTAAGGATCTTGGTGAAGTCGCCTACATTCTGGGAATAAAGGTCTATAGGGATAGATCAAGGCGCTTGATAGGTTTAAACCAAAGTGCATACATTGATAAAGTCTTGAATAGGTTCCAAATAGAGAACTCTAAGAGAGGTTTTGTACCTATTCAAAAGGGGACAATATTGAATACATCTCAATGTCCAAGCTCAAAGGATGAGCAAGAGAAAATGAAAAGAATCCCATATGTGTCAGCTATAGGATCCATCATGTATGCAATGATATGCACCAGACCGGACGTTTCATGCGCCTTGAGCATGACGAGTAGATACCAGCAGAATCCAGGTAATAGTCATTGGATGGCTGTTAAAAGTATATTGAAATATCTTAGGAGGACTAAGGATATGTTCTTAATATATGGATCTGGTGAGGAGGAGCTCGTTGTAAAGGGTTACACGGACGCGAGTTTCCAAACCGATCGAAGTGATTCTCGATCACAATCGGGGTATGTCTTCATTTTAAATGGTGGAGCAGTCTCTTGGAAGAGCTCAAAACAAGACGTGGTAGCATTGTCCACTACAGAATCAGAATACATCGCCGCTTCATTGGCAGCCCAGGAAGCTGCATGGCTGAAGAAATTTATAGCCGATCTAGGGGTGGTCCCTACCATTCAAGACCCCCTAGAGATCTTTTGTGATAACGAGGGTGCGATTGCTCAAATCAAGGAACCTCGTGCGCACCAAAAGACTAGACATATCGAGCGGAGATTCAACTACATAAGGGATGAAGTTGAAAAAGGAAAGATATGTATCCGCCAAGTTCACACAGATCAAAACATTGCGGATCCACTCACGAAGCTCCTTGACAGGGGAAAACATGAGGGTCATACATGTTCCTTAGGACTTCGATATTCTAGTGATTGGATTTGATCTAATTTTGTATTTGGATATTGAAACAATTATTAATTTAACTCTTTTATGGTATTTTGAGTTATGTTTCATATTAGCATGTTTAAATCCGTGAATAAGTTAATTATTCTAAATGTCCGTAGTCGATCATAATTGTGGGAACAAATATGAATGTAAGACTATTATGAACTTGGATTGGTGGATATTCGTTTAGAATGAATATAGAGCAAAGTGTTGCTGCCAAAGTTCATAGATATTTGTGGGATACAAATATTGGACTGGCTCGCTATCAAATATTACTGCATGGAATCATTTGTGATTGATCATAAGTAAAATTTTGAGTAAAGGAGAATATCATAGTATCCTCTGACCTGAGATACATATTGGGTCTTGATATTCACCAAATATTATACCTTGACTTTTTCTTCGCTGTTAGTAATATGACAGTACATAAGGCTAAGCTCAGGTGTGATACAAGGTGATTGTGAGAGACGTATGTAGTCAAGAAGGGATTTGTTCCTCTTATTCGTTGAGAGTAAGATGTCTAAGGCCTGCTAAAGTTAAATCAACAGAGAGTGATCACTCTGTGTCTCTGGATTTAACATGACATCTGTAACGAAAGGATAAATGATAGATTCACCTAAATCATGTTCAAGTAAGGGACTTGAAAGGGATGATGTTATTGAATGGCAAATATAGTCATACGTATTGGGGGTAGTAAACCGTAGTTAGGCGTCATTTACTGCTTGCATCAATCTTCTATGTATCTTGTGCAAGTGGGAGATTGTTGGACTCTGTATGCCCAAGACACATATTAAATTGATGTGGCTAGTACGTTATGATCCAAGTCGAGTCATACCCAATAACAAGCTAGACAAACACTTATATTATTTATTTGTGATATGATCAAACAAATAAATATTAACACTTACAATATTTAGAAATTGGTTTTCTAAATAATTACACTTGAGAAACCAATAAATTATGTGGATAATTTATTTTAAGAGAATATTTTATTTTGTTATTTAATAGGTTAAATGACATTATAAAAGATTATATAAAGTCTTGCAAACATAGTGTTATATTTTATAAAAGTTATAAAATTAAACAAGACTTTATTTGTTATAAAAAAAATTGGAATTTTTTTTATATAAAACCCCTTAGGGCCGTCCACTTTGGGGGTCTTCCCAAGACCCATGTTGGTCCAATGTTATGACATGCAACTTTGCATGTGTAAGAGATTTTGATTGGGTCTTGGTTTTGATAATATTCTCTCTAATATTTAAATAAAATGGATGACCAAAAATAAACATATGAGCTGAATTTTTGCTCTCATATTTTCGGCCATAAGAGTGTTTTTTCAAGTGTTCAATCTTTGATCTTCAAGTGTTAAATCCTAGCTAAACTTGTGGTGTTTGTTGGAAGCTTGGGGTATACAAGCTTGAGGTCTTCTACTCTTGAAGACAACCATTTCAAGAAGCATCATCCGTTTCATAATCCTTGCACTTCAAGAAGGTAGTTTTCTAAACATCCTATGGTTGTGTTTGATAGTATACATCTCATATATGGATCCGGGTTTTGGGATTTTGCATATAAATGGTTTTATATCTTATAAAAGTAACATGTTTTAAACTTATTTTCCGCTGCGTTTTTATTTCATATGGATGAAATTGCTTTGATAAACATGTTAAAAATCCCAACAGAGAAGGCCGAAACTGTCTTTGCTGTCTGCGAATGTCCCCCTGCTAATTGGGTGAAGTTTGCTACTGGTACGCTTGAAGGAAACGCGCTTTCATGGTGGAAGGCACAGATTCAGATGCTTGGTTTGGAAACTGCTAATGCTACTGCGTGGGAAGATTTCAAGAACATGATCAAGGAAGAATACTGTCACGGGGATGATATCCACAAACTCGAAAACGAGTACTTCGAGCTTAAGATGGTTGGATCAGATATTGAGACCTACACCAAGCAGTCCAATGATTATGTTGCCCTCTGCCCTAACATGTCTCGACCTGCTTACCGAAGAATCGAGCTCTGCCTCAAGGGTCTAGTTCCAGAGATCCAGAGTCATGTGACCTCAGCCAACCTCACTACGATTCAGCCAGTCATTCGTCTTGCTCACAAACTCACTGATCAGGCTGTGGAACAGGGCAAGCTGCCCAAAAGGATCAGTGCTACTGCTGGAACTTCTAGCGATAACAAACGAAAGTGGGATGGAAATCAGGGTAAGGATGCTAACCCCACTCAGGCCTCAGTTTTTTTTGGGTAAAGGGTTACCCCGGTGATTCTATATATTCACAAAAAATAAAACAAGTAGTAAGGTAACATCCTTACTAGTTCAGACATGGGACATACCCCCATGAAAGTAAAACCAACTAAACCACAAAAACTGTAAAACCAAACGACCACTAGACACACAATCTAGAACAAAAGACTCCTTAACTTATTCAAAATCAACCATTTTCCATGAGTAAATCAGCTCCATGAATATCCCACTTCTCCAGTAATGCCCGAACTCGCGCAGTGTTCTTGTACTTGAGCCCCATTAGCTTATATCTAACACTTTCTATAACAAGCTGACAAAGAACATCCGGAGGCCTTGCATGGTTTCTAAATAATCGGTTATTTCTCTCCTGCCATATGGTATAAGCTAGCGCTGCAATCAACAACCGAGCCACCATATTTGATGCTGATTTTGACCGAGACCGAGTACCTAGCCATTCGAAAACATCACTCCACTTTGAATCGACACTCTCCATACCAGCCTTCGCACGAATCATTTCCCCAACTAGCGTGGATAGTTTGCACTCAAAAAATAAGTGGTCATGAGAATCAATATTCTCATAACACAACAGGCAACACATCATGTTCATGTTGTTACATCGAGTATGATTCCAAAGCACAATTTTGTCTTGAGTAAGTAACTTACGTCGCACAATAAGCCACATCAAAAAAGCATGACGAGGAATACAATGAGAGAACCAAATGAAAGCAGCCCAACCCACCTCCGGCTCCCTTGTTCGAACAGAATTCCAAACCACACTAGAAGAATAAACGGCCTCACTATCTCCATCTTTCCAAAGGATACGATCTCGTGCATTTAAATTCCGTTGCATGTTATCAAGCTGAATAAGAACTGGGAATAAATCCCTCCAAGCTAACGGCCAAATCCAAGAACCATTAGGAGACACATCCGCAACTGTAGCACTTAGAGAAAAACCTTCTCGGGTAATAACTCTTGGAGACAAAAAATTGCATAACGGACCAATGCTGCTCCATGTATCAAACCAAGCTGAGGTACTACTACCATCACCAATCATAGACCAAACATGTTGACGAATCAAAGGACGAAGTTGAACCATCTTTTTCCAGCTCCAACAACAAGTAGCCGGAATCTTATGGTCCCAAAAATTCCGACCTTTTAACCGATAAGAGTGAATCCAAGCAACCCATAACGAATGACGATTAGTTAGAATACTCCAAATATGCGAAACCATAAGAGCTTTATTAAAATCAGCTATACGTCGAATCCCCAAGCCCCCTTCAGTTTTCGGCACACACACAGATCTCCATGAAACTTTTGCCCTACCACGCTTAGAAGAAGATTGAGCCCAAAGAAAATTCCGCATTTTAGTTTCCAACTCCTTAACTACTCTAGCTGGTAATATAAAAACCGATGACCAGTAGACATGCATCGATGAAAGAACCAAAATAATAAGCTGAAGTCTACCTGCGAAAGACAACATTTTATTCTTCCAATTATCAATCCGGCATTCAAGCCGCTCCACAAGAATGCTACAATCTTTGTATAAAAGCCTCGAAGAAATAAGAGGGACCCCCAAGTATCTGACTGGCAACGTTCCCTCAACAAAGGGCAAAATATTCAAAATCTCTCCTTTGACATGATTTGGAACATTACAGAAAAACCCTGTACTCTTCTGAATACTAGGAACTAATCCCGACATTTGAGTGAACTTTGTGAGGGAGAGCATAACACACTTAGCCGACGCCACATCCCCCCTCGCAAAAAGAAACAAATCATCCGCGAAACACAGGTTAACAATTTTCTGCTTCTCACATTTATTATGGAACCGAAAAGAAGTATCAATTCTTGTCACTTGATTCAGAATGCACGTCAAGACTTCCATCACTAAGGTAAACAGATAAGGGGATAGTGGGTCACCCTGCCTTAGACCCCTTTTACCTTTGAAGTAACCATGAATATTCCCATTAACACACACCGAATAAGATGCTGTAGACACACATAACATTATCCAGTGAACCATAGTGCTATTAAACCCAAACCCAAGTAAAATCGTTTTAAGAAAACTCCACTCCACCGTATCATAAGCCTTTTGAATATCAACCTTAAAAGCACATCTTGGAGGCCCAAAATCACGATGATAATTATGCATTAATTCCTGTGTAAGAAGAATATTATCGGAAATTTTCCGACCCGGAACAAAAGCTGACTGATTAATGCTGACAATCTCATTCAAATAACCCTTCAAACGATCCGCCAACACCTTACTAATACATTTAAATATAACATTACAGCACGAAATAGGGCGATAATCAGTAATATAAGTAGGAGATGACACCTTTGGAACCAAAGCGACTAACGTGTGGTTAAGTTGCTGAAGTAGATTCCCCGTGTTAAAGAAATCCATAACAGCATTCGAAACATCACTCCCCACTATTTGCCAAGTACTCCTGAAAAAAGCAGATGTATAACCATCCGGCCCCGGAGCTTTATCATTCCCAATCGAAAACATAGCGGCCTTAATTTCCTCCAACGTAACCGGCCTAACCATGTGATTTGCACTCTCCAGATTCAACTTATTACAAAAAAGATCAGGCGAAGGATCCAAAGTAACTTGACCTTCACATCCTAGAAAGTGCTCATAATGATTAACAAAAGCTTCCGCCACCTTATCACCCTCAAACAGGTTTCCACTAGAATCAGAAATAGCCTCAATCCGATTAATGTGATTTCTACACTTAAGCGATGTGTGAAAATAAGCCGTATTAGCATCACCAGCCCGAAGCCATTCAACTTTGGACTTCTGCTTAAGAAATCTTTCCTCATCAAGCGACGCCTCCTGAAAATCACGAAGAATAATTGCTTCTTTGGTACGCAAAGATTCATTCATCGGATCCCTATCAATGTCACGCTGGACAGCCTCCAGATTTCCTCTTAGGTTCACAACCTTTTCATGAAGATTCCCTTGTTTAAATAAGAGAGCTCGAAGATGGGACTTCATTAGAGAAAGTTTTTTAACAAGTCGAAACTGGTGAACCCCATCAACATTTACATTCCACTTAGAGCTTACAAGATCCAGAAAACCAGGCTTATGCACTAAGAAATTTGCGAACTTAAATGGTTTCGGTTTAGTCTTTTCAGCCGATAACATCTTCAACACACATAAACAATGATCCGAAATACCATAAGGAGAAAACACAGCAACCGACTGAGGAAACGAACCAGCAAAATCAGCATTACCCAAAATTCTATCAATCTTTTTCAGTAAACCGACACCCCTCTTGGGTTTTTGGGACCAAGTGTAGTGAAAACCTGTTCGTTTGATATCAAACACTTCAATATCCTCAACACATTCTTTAAATTAACGCATACCTGGGGAGACAGAAGAACAACCAATAGATCTATCTTCAAGATTAAGAGCACAGTTAAAATCTCCCAAAATAATCCACGACTTGTCATGAACTAGGCCCTTATGCAGACGAAGATTATGCCAAAGAGCCCTACGATCAACATAATAATTTGCAGCATAGACAAACGAGCAAAAAACCATTCGCTTGTTAGTTTTACACAAAACCTGAGCATGTAAAACTTGATCCGTTTGAGCAATAACCATAACATCCACCTCCGTAGGATCCCACCCTAAAATTATACGAGCACCTTTCTTACAACAACCCCCATTTGACATCCAATCCCATCTCCTAAATACCACGTTACAAACTTTACGAAGATTGTCCATATCTACATGAGACTCTAAGATTGTGTTGGACTCTGTATGCCCAAGACACATATTAAATTGATGTGGCTAGTACGTTATGATCCAAGTCGAGTCATACCCAATAACAAGCTAGACAAACACTTACAATATTTATTTATGATATGATCAAATAAATAAATATCAACACTTAGAATATTTAGAAATTGGTTTTCTAAATAATTGCACTTGACAAACTAATAAATTATATGGATAATTTATTTTGAGAGAATATTTTATTTTGTTATTTAATGGGTTAAATAACATAATAAAAAATAGCATAAGTCTTATAACATATGATGTTATATTTTATAAAAGGTTATAAAATAAACAAAGACTTATATTTTATAAAAGATTTGATTTTTTTTTTAAATATAAAAGCTAGGGCCGCCCCCCCCCCCCCTTCCCAAGACAAAAAAAGTGGCCAATAAAATTACTTGCATGTGTAGGAGGAACTTGATTGAGTGAGAATATGGTCCTATGAACATGCATGCAATTGTCATAACTAGATGGCACTTGATTGGGCAAAGGGTGTGGTTATTCTCTCACATATTTTATAAAGATTTGAAGTAGTAAACAAGAAAAACATGGCTGAAAATGGCTGCCAATTTTCGTCCTCATCATGCTCATCCAAGAGAGGATTTCAAGTTGAGAAATCAAGTGTAAGACTCTCTAATAATCGGGTCATGTATGGTTGATCTATTGGTGAGTTTCAAGTTCACATTTCAAGTGCAAGAACTCAACAAAAGGCCCTCATATTTTCTGCCATGAGATGGTCTTCAAGAGGGTTTTCTAGTGAGTTCATAAGTGTAGAAATCCTAGCTAAACGCAAGGTGTTTGTTGGAAGCTTGGGGTATACAAGCTTGAGGTCTTCTACTCTTGAAGACAACCATTTCAAGAAGCATCATCTTCTTCATATCCATTACTCCTTGTACTTCAAGAAGGTAGTTTTCTAAACATCCTATGGTTGTGTTTGATAGTATACATCTCATATATGGATCCGGGTTTTGGGATTTTGCATATAAATGGTTTTATATCTTATAAAAGTAACATGTTTTAAACTTATTTTCCGCTGAGTTTTTATTTCATATGGATGAAATTGCTTTGATAAACATGTTAAAAATCCCAACAATGGCATCTAGAGCCGCTTATATGAGTGCATGCTTCAATAGACTTAAAAATTTCGGGTTTCGGGTTTGGTGAAAACCCTATGGCCGAAATTTTAAGTATGGTTATCCCTTTGTTTTTCAAGATTATATTCTTACATGCATAAATGAATCTTGAAAAATTATTTCATATGGATGATTTGTTTGTTTGGACAAAACTTACCTTTTCGGTTTTTTGGACATAGCCGAAAATGGTTATTAAAAGGGAACCATTTTTTTATGCTTCTTGAAATTTATATAAATATATATTTGGATATATATTTTGGTGCATATGACCTAGCCATAACCTTGTGTTGAACATTTGTGTTTGTGATTTATATTTGATTATTTCAATGGGTTGTAATAATTAATTATCTTTGTTCTTCCATTTGTGAAATATGTAATTTATTTATTTTCATTTGATATGTAAGTAAATAGATTAGGTGCATTTTATTTTACTAGAAAAATGTATTAGGATATATTTTGTAAAAGAAGATGCACACAAAAATGCAGTTTTGGTTTTGCCAATTTCGGGCATAAAGGACTTCATAGTTCTAAACGGGATTTTAGCCCGATAACCAAAACACATTTTTTGAAGTCCAAAGGAGTTTGGAGCTGAATTAAAGTACTTTTTGGAAGCTCAAAGAAAGTGGAGAAATCACAACACAAAAGGAAGACTTGAAGCATTTGGATGCGGGATCAAGTGGGAGTTCAACGACACAATACTTGTGTCATTTTTCACCCTTTAGGAAGGACCTTTTGGCACACTTGTTTCGGCTAACAAGTGTTGTCAAAATAGTTGGCTATGGTTATGCACCTATTGTTATATATGTTGTGCTTGTGTGGTTGTTTATTTATGTTGTTTAGATGATATTTGGATATGCATGCTTAACAAACTAATAATCAACAACAAGCGTAAAATTGGTTCTTTACAAGATCATTAAAATTGGTTAATAAAAGGTTATTAAAAATTAATGATTTTATAATAAAATAGGTTTTATTAAAAAGAACCTTGAAAATTTATTTTCACAAAAGTACCAAGGATTTGAATGCATGCAAATGTATGGTACATAAAGTTTTCTAAACTAGAATTTTGAAAGCTCAAAAATCCCTTTTATAAAACAAGTCAAACACCATCCTTTTATACAACACTCGAATCACTTGGGAACTCTTTCGTGGGATAAAGGTCACCTAACCACATTTGAGGGAGCTTGTATATTCGAGGTGGGTTTACCATGTTTGTGGGATAAAGGTCACCTAACCACTTATGTGTATAAACTCACACGTGTGTGTAAGTTGGACGACTTGATTTGGAAACCATGAACTTAGGGTCACCGAAGCATGGGGAACAAAGGTGTTGATGGGATTAAACATGCCAACTAAACATAAAGATGTTTAACCGATCCCATATGGCTAGAAGTTGCAAAGAGTTGCAATTGTCAAACGTTGACTACCTTGTTAATTTAAATAGAGGGATAAAGGTCACCTAACCAATATTTAAATGTAACGTTGGATTCTAGATTTTAATTATTAATTGTCTATGAGACACAAAAGGGTATTAATGATTAAAATATAATAATATCGAAAATACTAAAATTGAACCTTGTTAAATTTTGTAGATGGCCGCTAACAATATTACCCAAACCGTCCGTAACCTATCACTAGAAAACGATCCTAATCCCGATGAACATCTTATGGAAGATAAAGATGCCTATAACGATTGGATTAAGTATATCGAGGATACTACGCAAGCCTCTTGCCTCATGTTAGGAATTATGATTCCCGAGATTCAAAAAGTTTTGAACATCATGAGCATACGACATGATTAACCAATTGTAGGAAATGTTCCTATGGGTAGAACGCTACGAAACGGTTCGAGCACTTCATGTATGTCGAATGGAGGAAACCCAATCGGACTCATCTTATGTCTTTAAGATGAAAAGCCACATTGATCACCTCGAAAGGCTCAATATGGATAAAAGGGTTTTATCCATTCTAACGATCAATGAGGGTGGCAACAAGAAAGGGCATCACCCCGACACCAAAGCAAATGTTGCAAATGGAAACGGGAAATTCAAAGGGAAATAATTAGAAAGACTAAAGCGAAACCACCGAAACCAAAAGAGAAGAAGGCAAAGGTTGCCATAAACGATCCATGCTTTGAGTGTGGTGAGATAGGGCATTTAAATAGGAATTGTCCAATCTATCTCAAAGAGTTAAAAAACAAGAGGGATGCTAGGAAAACCTCAGGTACAATCTTAATAATACATATTGACCTCAATGTTATCTCTTCTAACACATGGGTATTAGATACCGGATGTGGAACTCATGTTTGCAATTCGTTGCAAAAGGTTCAAAAGAAATAAACATTACAAGAAAGGAGACTATGTTTTGAAACTTCCAAATGGTTTGGAAATTGTTTTAAAATGTTTTGAATGCTCCTAGTTTGACTAGGAACATTATTTAAGTTTCCCTTTTGAGACAATATGTTTTGATTTAAAGTTTGTAAACAATGACATTTATATTTCGATGAATGACATGTTTTACTTTAAAACTTCAAATGGTAGTTATGAATTGGTTCATAATAATACATCATTTGATAGTTCAATGTACCAAGCAATCACCAACAAACTCAAAATGGATTTGAGTGAGACTTATCTTTGGCATTATCGCCTTGGTCATATAAACAGATGTCGCATGTAAACACTTCGAAAGAATGATCTTTTGGAAACAAATGAAATTGGTTCATTTGATACATGTGAATCTTGTTTACAAGGTAAAATGGCTAAGAAACCCTTTAGTGGGAAAGGGCAATAGATTTCTTAGGTATCATACATTCGAATGTATGTGATCCTTTTAAGCCAATGACTAGGAATGGTGAAAGATACTTCATTACTTTAACCAACAACTATAGTAGTTATGGTTATGTGTACTTACCACAAAGAAGAAGTTTTGAAACGTTCAGAATCTTCAAAAAGTGAAGTACAAAATCAACTCTTTTAAAGTTCTTCGTTTTGATAGAGGGGGAATCGAACTCTATTAGATATGGTTCGATCTATGATGGCTAGGAGCGCATTATCTCTATCACTTTGGGGTTACGCTTTGCTCTCCGTGGCCCATATGGCCCCAACCAAGAAAGTGGATACGACGTCTTTTGAAATATGACATGGAAAGGTTCCATCATTATCATATTTAAAAGTATGGGTTGTGAAGCTTATGTGAAACAATACACCCCAAACAAATTGGAAGTACGATCCACTAAGTGTATCTTTGTAGGATATCCTAAAGATGGTATAGGATATTAATTCTACGTTCCAACAGAGCAAAAGGTATTTGTTGCTCGAAAGGCTAAGTTCTTGGAAGCTAAGTTCCTTGTGAAAGGAACTAGTAGAACAATGGGACTTGATGAGGATCAAGAACCACAAGCCGATACACGTTTGGTTAAAACTAGCAATCAACAAGAGGTTGTTGAAAACGATCAAGTGGTTGATCATTACACACAAAACGTTCGCAAATCTGGTAGAATTAGTAATCCACCTAAAAGATATGGATCTTTCATGGATGGATGCTACGTGGTAGATTTGGGTGAACCAACCACATACCATGATGCAATGTCAAAATTCGATTGTGACAAATGGCTTGAAACCATGAACGTAAAGATGCAGTCCATGTATAACAACCAAGTATGGGAATTGGTTGTAGCACCTCTTAACTCCAAAGTAGTTGGAAGTAAGTTGGTTTTCAGGAAAGAAACAATATGCATGGTAACTTGGATACTTGTAAAGCAAGACTTGTAGCAAAAGGTTTCACTCAAAATCAAAGGGTTGATTATGATGAGACCTTCTCGCCCGTGGCGATGCTAAAGTCAACTAGGATATCATTTGCCATACTTACACAATATGATTATGAGATTTGGCGAATGGATCTCAAAACGACTTTCCTTAATAGATATCTTGAGGAAGATGTCTATATAGTTAAGCCTGAAGTTTTTGTTGATCCAAAGCATCCTGACAAAGTATGCAAGTTAAAGAAATCAATCTATAGATTGAAATAAGCATCTAGAAGTTGGAATCACCGTTTTGATGAAGAAATTAGGGAATATGGATTCATCAAGAACGTCGATGAAGCTTGTGTATATAAGAAGGCTAGTGGGAGCATCATCACTTTATTGGTATTATATGTTGATGACATTCTACTATTTGGAAATAACATTCCAACCATGGAAGGTGTAAAAGCCTGGCTTGGAAGTTGTTCTTCCATTAAGGATCTTGGTGAAGTCGCCTATATATTTAGGAATAAAGATCTATAAGGATAGGTCAAGGCGCTAGATAGGTTTAAACAAAAGTGCATACATTGACAAAGTCTTGAAAAGGTTCAAGATGAAGAACTCTATGAAAGGTTTGGTACCTATTCAAGAGAGGAGAATATTGAGTGCATCTCAATGTCCAAGCTCAAAGGATGAGCAAGAAAGAATCAAAGGAATCCCATACGCGTCAGCTATAGGATTCATTATGTACGTAATGATATGCACTAGACTGGACAAGTTATGCGCTTTAAGCATAACGAGAAGAAACCAGCAAGAAACGGTCATTGGGTGACTGTTATAAAAAAATATATATTGAAATACCTTAGAAGGACTAAGGATATGTTTCTAATATATGGATCTGGTGAGAAAAACTCGTTGTAAAAGGGTTACAAGGATGCGAGTTTTGGAATTCATTGTAAAGGGTTACATGGATACGAGTTTCCAAACTGATCAAGATGGTTCTCGATCACAAACAGGGTAGCATTGTCCACTACAGAATCAGAATAAATCGCCGCTTCATTGATCGTGATAATTCATATGGATCTGCCACTTGAATTATTGCCGATCTAGGGGTAGTCCCTACCATTCAGGACCCCTAGAGATCTTTGTGATAACGATGGTGCGATTGCTTAAATCAAGGAACCTCGTGTACATCGAAAGACTAGGCACATTGAGCGGACTTTCAACTGCATAAGGGATGAAGTTGAAAAGAGAAAGATATGTATTCGCAAAGTTCACACTGATCAAAATATTGCAAATCCACTCACGAAGCTCCTTGAAATGGGCAAAGCATGAAAGGGTCATACTTGTGCCTTAGGACTTCGATATTCTAGTGATTGGATTTGATCTATTTTATATTTGGATATTGGAACAATTGTTATTATAACTCATTATGGTATTTTGAGTTATGTTCCATATTAGCATGTTTAAATCCGTGAATAAGTTACTTATTCTAAATGTCCGTAGTCAATCATACTTGTGGGAACAAATATGAATTTAAGACTATTATGAACTTGGATTGGTGGATATTCATGAAGTATGAATATAGAGCAAGGCGTTGCTGCCAAGGTTCATAGATATTTGTGGGATACAAATATTGGACTGACTCGCTCTCAAATATAACTGCATGGAATCATCTGTGATTGATCATAAGTAAATTTGAGTAAAGGAGAATATCATAGTATCCTCAGACCTGAGATACATATTGGGTCTTGATATTCACCAAATATTATGCCTTGACTTATTTCTTCGCTGTCAGTAATATGACAGTACATAAGGCTAAGCTCAGGTGTGGTACAATGTGATTGTGAGAGACGTATGTAGTCAAGATGGGATTTGTTCCTCTTATTCGTTGAGAGTAAGATGTCTAAGGCCTGCTAAAGTTAAATCAACAGAGAGTGATCACTCTGTGTCTCTGGATTTGACATGACATCTGTAACGAAAGGATAAATGATAGATTCACCTAAATCATATTCAAGTAAGGGACTTGAAGGGGATGATGTTATTGAATGGCACATATAGTCATACGTATTAGGGGTAGTAAACCGTAGTTAGGCGTTATTTACTACTTGCATCAATCTTCTATGTATCTTGTGCAAGTGGGAGATTGTTGGACTCTGTATGCCCAAGACACATATTAAATTGATGTGGCTAGTACGTTATGATCCAAGTCGAGTCATACCCAATAACAAGCTAGACAAACACTTACAATATTTATTTATGATATGATCAAATAAATAAATATCAACACTTAGAATATTTAGAAATTGGTTTTCTAAATAATTGCACTTGACAAACTAATAAATTATATGGATAATTTATTTTGAGAGAATATTTTATTTTGTTATTTAATGGGTTAAATAACATAATAAAAAATAGCATAAGTCTTATAACATATGATGTTATATTTTATAAAAGGTTATAAAATAAACAAAGACTTATATTTTATAAAAGATTTGATTTTTTTTTTAAATATAAAAGCTAGGGCCGCCCCCCCCCCCCCCCCCCTTCCCAAGACAAAAAAAGTGGCCAATAAAATTACTTGCATGTGTAGGAGGAACTTGATTGGGTGAGAATATGGTCCTATGAACATGCATGCAATTGTCATAACTAGATGGCACTTGATTGGGCAAAGGGTGTGGTTATTCTCTCACATATTTTATAAAGATTTGAAGTAGTAAACAAGAAAAACATGGCTGAAAATGGCTGCCAATTTTCGTCCTCATCATGCTCATCCAAGAGAGTTTTTCAAGTTGAGAAATCAAGTGTAAGACTCTCTAATAATCGGGTCATGTATGGTTGATCTATTGGTGAGTTTCAAGTTCACATTTCAAGTGCAAGAACTCAACAAAAGGCCCTCATATTTTCGGCCATGAGATGGTCTTCAAGAGGGTTTTCTAGTGAGTTCATAAGTGTAGAAATCCTAGCTAAATGCAAGGTGTTTGTTGGAAGCTTGGGGTATACAAGCTTGAGGTCTTCTACTCTTGAAGACAACCATTTCAAGAAGCATCATCTTCTTCATATCCATTACTCCTTGTACTTCAAGAAGGTAGTTTTCTAAACATCCTATGGTTGTGTTTGATAGTATACATCTCATATATGGATCCGGGTTTTGGGATTTTGCATATAAATGGTTTTATATCTTATAAAAGTAACATGTTTTAAACTAATTTTCCGCTGCGTTTTTATTTCATATGGATGAAATTGCTTTGATAAACATGTTAAAATCCCATCAGATTGCACACAAACTTAGCTTATTATTCTTAACCACATGACGAACCTCATTCTGTTTTAGCGGCCGGTTCAAGCCCCTAATATTCCAAACAGCGAAACTAATCATTTAATCACCTTGGACGAAGGAGTGCTTGCCCCTTTTTTATTAACATCATTAGCTGAATCTTCCTTAAAAAATTCGTTAGTTTTATTGTATCCATCCATCACCTCCTCATCATCAGAGCTCTCGAAACCATCCCCCATGTCTCGACCAGATTTACTCGACTCCCCAACATCATCCCTTAAAGCATCAAAAGGATTATTAGATACAAACGTAGGCGGTTTATCAACCTTCTTTGTACCTCCATCCGATTTATTTCCAATAGGTCTATATTCAAACTTTTGTTTTTGTTTATTAACAGGAAAACCTGATCTCTTTGCTACCTTTTTATCCTCCACTGTTGTAAAGCCATCATCATCAACCATGTTCTTCCCCGGTCTACGATTTTTATGTGCCTCCTTATGTTTGTTTCCGAAATTACCCATGTTCCCATGTTTCAAATTAGTCCTAATTTGTTTCGGACAACCTCCATCAGAATGACCAAAGACACAACAGTGACTACATCGATATGGACTCCACTCATATTCAACATACAACTTTTGTTTAACGAAACCATCTCCATCCAGATCTGGAACAGCAATAACTAACTCCTCTTTGAACTCATTTTCAGCAGAAATCTCAATAAGAGCACGAGCATAGCTACTCCTCCCCCAAGCATCCACACACATATTCGTAGTATACGAATCTAACATTTTCGGTTCACCTATCACCGTAGCTATAAGACTTAACCCATCTTCCGTGTAAGCAGCTATGGGAACATCATGGATCTTAACCCATAATTGTAACTGTTTAACTTCCGTTTTCTCAAGCTTAGTAGAAGCTGACCAGACATTTAAAAATAATGGTTGTGACCGAATAATCCACGGGCCAGCTTTTAAAGCACTCATCATTCCTGATTGATCCGCAAATTTAAAAAAGAAAAAGCCATTCGCGTTCATCATTGATTTCTGTAATCCAAACTTTTTCCAATTATTACGAACGAAATACTCTACAACCGGGTAGGCAACTCGATCACCCAAGAAGTATCCATATAACGTATTAGCAAGCTTCTCCTGAACAACCCTAACCGATTCCCGGGGAAGAACTACATCACATCCATCTTGTTTCTCAACACTAGGAAGATTTCGAAAGTTTACCTTTTTAGAGTTATTATTCAGAACTGACGCAGCATAGGACAGAGGTTTCGAAGGTCTCCCATCATTCTGATTTCCATTCATCACATCACCTCCTGCGTTCACATTCTCTACTGCCGTAGTTACCGGTTGCACAGCCTCTGACGGAACTGGAACCGTAGCTTTCAGCAGCTCATCAATCACATTAATGGTTTTCCTTGCACCTTTTCATTTACGACCGTTCCTCTACGTGGAATAAAAGTTTTACCATCAATATCCAAAACCCTATCCGCAAGACTCTTGAAAGATAGAGTAGGGTTTTGACGGCAATCATGCTGAGGATTCCCAGGTTTATTCATGTTGTCAGTTTCAGCAATCGGTAAAGGATACCCATCTTTATCAACTAAACACGGTTTCACCTGACTAACAGGGATGTTACTCCCCTTACTTACGTTAGGAGGTTTCCCACGATCATGCAACTGTCTGCCATCAGGCTTTGGACGATCAGACAAATCAGTTTCACCTACTCTCTCCATTAAACACAGAATCAACCAAGCATGCACGAGAAAAAACTAAACACCTCAATACCCAACGAACAAGAAAACCGAAAACTGAAACCCTAATCCTTCAAACCCTAGTATCAATCTTTAACCCTTAATCGATTATACCAGAGTATCAATCTAGCGAAATTAATCTCAGTTAACCGCAACCAATAACAACCAGTATAATAAATCAGGGTTTCGAATTGAAGAACTAGAGCAGCGATTATAGAAGAAAACAGAAAAAACCCTAATTTTAGATCGATCCCAAATGCTAACGAGTTCGTTATAGAGTTATGACGAATCAAAGCTCTAATCACAGACTGTTATGCATCAGATCACGAAGAAAAACAAGGATTCCATGAAGAAAGAAAATCACCAGAAGGAGAGAGAGTTAGGGTTTTGCAACTCGATCCCCACAAACAATAGTATTTCACTCAGGCCTCAGTTCAGCAAAGGAAGACTGAAAGCAACAAGGGCCCTCAGCAATAGGGTGGCTATCGAGGAAACCACCCCAAGTGTAACAAATGTAAGCGACACCACAGTGGGCCATATGGCAAAAGTCAGTGTTAGCGATGCAACAAGATGGGGCATGAAGCCAAAGACTGCAGGAGCCAGCTTCCAGCTAGGCAGAATCAACAACAACCACAACAGCAACAAGGAAACAACTGTGGATGCTTCAAGTGTGGAGCAACGGGGCACATGCGAAGGGATTGCCCTGAACTGAATCAGAACAACAACAATCAGGGTGCTGGGAACAATAACAACAATGCTGGAAATGGTGCAAGAGGGAGGGCTTTTGTGATTGGAGCTGGAGAAGCTAGGAATGATCCCAACGTCGTAGCGGGTAAGTTCCTACTCGATGATCGTTATGTTTCTGTATTGTTTGATTCTAGAGCCGATGCTAGCTATGTATCCCTACGTATTAGTAAGAAGCTTAAGAGTACGCCGATGTTATTAAGTTCTAAGCATATCGTCGAGTTAGCTAACGGTAGGAACATTGAGGCCTCACACGTGATAAGTAATTGCAAACTAGTATTGTCTGGTCAGACCTTTAGCATCGATCTTTTCCCTATCGTTCTTGGAAGCTTCGACGTTGTCATTGGTATGGATTGGTTATCCAAACATCGGGCTGAAATTTTCTGTCAAGAAAAAATGGTTCGTATTCCCCGTCGATCTGGCAAACCCCTTATCGTTCAAGGTGACAAAGGCGGAGAAGTCACAGGCATCATTTCATTCTTAAAAGCCCAGAAGTGTTTACGAAAGGGGCACACCGCTATCTTAGCACTTGTCACCGACACACAGGAAAAGGAAAAGAGGATCGAAGATTTTCCAGTTGTACGCGACTATCCCGAGGTATTTCCTGAAGAGCTACCTGGACTCCCTCCTCACCGTCAGGTCGAATTCCAAATCGAACTAGCTCCCGGAGCAGCACCTATAGCTCGCGCACCTTATCGACTGGCTCCCGCAGAACTGAAGGAGCTTTCTACACAACTGCAAGAACTGTTGGACAAAGGATTTATCCGTCCTAGTTCGTCGCCCTGGGGAGCACCAGTGCTCTTTGTCAAGAAGAAGGGCGGCACATTCCGTATGTGCATCGACTATCATGAGCTGAACAAGGTTACCATCAAGAACCGTTACCCACTCCCACGCATCGACGATCTATTCGATCAGTTGCAAGGATCGAGCTACTACTCCAAGATCGATCTGTGATCAGGTTATCATCAGTTGAGAGTCCGCGACGAGGATATCTCCAAGACTGCTTTCAGAACCCGTTATGGTCACTATGAATTTCTCGTCATGCCTTTTGGAATGACCAACGCGCCTGCGGTCTTTATGGATCTCATGAACCGAGTGTGCAAACCCTACCTCGACAAGTTCGTGATTGTATTTATCGACAACATCTTAATCTACTCGAAAAGTCAAGAGGAGCATGAGCAACACCTGCGTCTTATTCTCGAACTCCTTCGCAACAAACAGCTGTACGCAAAGTTCTCGAAATGTGACTTCTGGCTTCGAGAAGTTTTCCTTGGGCACGTGGTCAATAAGGACGGAATCCACGTCGATCCAGTTAAGATCGGCTCTATAAGGAATTGGCCTACACCTAAGACTCCGACCGAAGTTCGCCAATTCTTGGGATTGGCAAGGTACTATCGTAGATTCATCAAGGGACTCTCGAAGATCGCTCAACCTCTCATGACTCTCACTCAGAAGGGTATTGCTTACAAGTGGAACGAGGCCCAGGAGTCTGCCTTTCGGAAGCTAAAAGATAACTTGTGTAGTGCTCCTATTCTCTCGTTACTTGAAGGTACCGACGACTTTGTGGTTTACTGCGACGCGTCTATCCATGGGCTCAGTTGCGTGTTGATGCAATGCGAGAAAGTTATCGCTTACGCTTCTCGACAACTTAAGATTCATGAAAGGATCTACACTACGCACGACTTGGAGTTGGGAGCAGTGGTTTTTGCTCTTAAGATATGGAGACATTACCTGTACGGTACCAGGTGCACCATTTACACCGATCACGGGAGTCTCGAGCATATCTTCAAGCAAAAGGAGTTAAACATGCGACAGCGTCGATGGGTCGAGCTCTTGAATGATTACGAATGCGCAATCAAGTATCACCCGGGCAAAGCCAATGTTGTGGCGGACGCCCTCAGTCGAAAGGACACTACACCTATGCGCGTGCGAGCATTACAACTTACCATCGAATCTAACCTCCCTACTCAGATACGAGATGCTCAGGTTGAAGCATTGAAACCAGAGAACATCAGGGCAGAGTCCCTACGCGGGTCAAGGAAGCGATTAGAACAAAAAGAAGACGGTGCTTACTACGTAACCGGGCGTATATGGGTCCCACTTTATGGAAACTTACGCGAGCTTGTGATGGATGAAGCACATAAGTCTCGTTACTCAGTACATCCTGGTTCGGATAAGATGTACCACGACTTAAAGACTACATATTGGTGGCCAGGTATGAAAGCCAACATAGCAACCTACGTTAGCAAGTGTTTGACCTGTGCTAGAGTCAAGGTCGAATACCAGAAGCCGTCAGGCTTGGTGCAACAACCGGAACTGCCAAAATGGAAATGGGAGCAAATTTCCATGGATTTAGTCACAGGCTTGCCAAAATCTCAGAGCGGGAACGACACTATCTGGGTCGTCGTGGACCGCCTAACCAAGTCTGCACATTTCCTCACGATCAAGGAAACCGATAAGTATTCGAAGCTTGCTGCAATCTACTTGAAGGAAATAGTTGCTAGGCACGGAGTGCCAACCTCTCTCATTTCTGACAGTGACCCACGCTTTACATCTGAACTATGGCAAGCTATGCATAAATCTTTTGGCTCACGTCTGGACATGAGTACTGCTTACCACCCACAGACCGACGGTCAAACGGAACGTACTATTCAAACGCTTGAAGACATGCTGAGAGCATGTGTTATTGATTTTGGAAACGGGTGGGAACGACACTTACCATTGGTAGAGTTCTCCTACAACAACAGCTATCACACTAGCATTCAGGCAGTACCCTTTGAGGCATTGTACGGTCGTAAATGCCGATCACCCTTATGTTGGGCGGAAGTTGGCGAAAGCCACATTACTGGCCCGGAACTCGTAGTCGAGACTACGGAAAGGATTGCCCAGATCAGACAATGCATGGCGGCAGCTCGTGACCGTCAGAAAAGTTACGCTGATAAGCGTAGGAAACCGCTAGAATTCCAGGTCGGTGACCGGGTTCTACTTATAGTCTCACCCTGGAAGGGGGTGGTTCGTTTTGGAAAACGGGGCAAGCTTAATCCACGATATGTTGGACCCTTCAAAATTACCGAAAAGATCGGTAAGGTTGCTTACAGATTGAATCTGCCAGAAGAACTAAGTGTAGTGCACAACGTCTTTCACGTGTCTAATCTGAAGAAGTGTCTGTCGGATGAAACTCTCATCATTCCTTTCAAGGAACTCACTTTTGATGAACAACTACACTTTATTAAGGAACTGATTGAGATCACAGATCGAGAAATCAAAGTCCTCAAACGTAGCCAGATACCTATCGTACGAGTGTTGGAACTCGTGCCGTGGCCCAAAGTTCACCTGGGAATGGGAAGACCAGATGAAACACAAATATCCTCAGTTGTTCCCTAATGAAACTACCAGCACTGAAGCTACAACCGAATTTCGGGACGAAATTCCAAACTAACGGGGGGATGATGTGGCACCCCGTTGAAACGTTCTCACTCACACTAGCTTGACAGTGACTGCCTTAACTTTCGGGATGAAAGTTCTTAAAACTTGGGGATAATGTGACACTCTAGGTTTTCCCGAGCAACCTCCGTATTTAGCATTATGTGTACATAAACAATTAAATGAAGATTTGTGAATTATGTTGATGTATTGTGTGATGCTTATATTAAATTAGGTGTATGTAATATATATGTATGTATAAGTGAGCCGAGACCACGAACCCGACTCGAGACCGAGTGCCGTTTGGGCCGCACCGCCTTGAGCCCACACGGAAACCCATTAGGGTGCATGGCCCTTGAATGGGTTATAAAACCCCCACATAAGCCGACACCTTCCTATTTTGGACACTCAAACATTCCCTCACACTCACTCCCACACACACTCTCTCTCTCTCTAAAACCCTAATACACCACCATAATCCTCCTTCCCCACCTCTCGGATCCAAACGGCAGCGGCAAAACTCTCGGATCAGCTTGTGTTCTTCACTCGAGGATTATCGGACAACAAACCTACTCACTTCTACACTCAAAATCCTTAGCCGGTTAGTGTTTCTTTGCAAGCACATGATAAAAGTGTTGATTATGTGATAATGTGCATTGTGGCTATTGTTTTTGTATGATGAAAGTGTTTGCTTGATCTAATGGGTTCTTGTTTGCAAATGATACATGCTTGGTTCCAATATCTAAGATAAACATGACTTTTGTAGGATAACAATTTGTTAGGATGTTTTGAATGGCAAAAGAATGATGGTTTAGGATTGTTTATGACCATCCAAATTATGTTTGATGTTATAAAACAAATGTTTGTTCGATGACGGGTTGCAAGATGATCTTGATATCTAGATCATGTGTTTGATTAAATATGAAAACTTAAAAGATGAACTACTTGAAGATCATGAAAAACATTTGAAAAATGCTTGTTTGATCCGTTTTGTTTGAGAATTAGAAGAGGAAACATGTTTTTGCAATTCTATTGGATTAGTACAAGAAATCATGAACATGAAATTCTATTGGATAGTACAAGTTGGACAGGTTCTAGAAGGATTCGGTCATCTGGTGTGCAAATCGAAACCCCCGGTCTCGACTCGAGACCATCTAAATGACAACTCGAGAGCGCAGTGGTTGCGACTTGAGACCTCGAATGAACGACTCGAAGACAGACTTCAAGGACTCGAAATCAGCAAGGTCTCGACTCGAGATCTCATGATCTCGACTCGAGACTGAACTCGAGACCTCCAAGGCTGCTACTCATATAAACACCACTCAAGACCCCTTGGTTGCGACTCGAGACCGCATGATCTCGAGTCGAGACCACCTGGTCTCGACTGGGCTGTCCGACTCGGTTATTGGGCCACCAAATGTGACAACCTGCTTTGGGCTTGTATCTGCGCTACTGTGCTATGTGCTGATTGACTGTTTAAGGATTAGAACAGGCCCAATAACTTAGTGGATAATTGTATGTTATGCATGCTATGTGTTAAGTTATGTGTAGAATATACGTGACTTGCCTGTACCCAAACCTGACCTATACTGGTAACCATGCTAGGACGTGGTGACCAGCGTGCTTGAGCAAGTAAACTAATCTACCGAGCAACCCAAGGTGAGTTCACAACTATTAAAGCATGCGTTCCCGGTGGTTTGGGAAACGGAACTTAAACAAAACTATCCCTTTGTAAGGGATACAAACCTACTTTTCTCCCCTTATGAGGGACCCTTAGTTAATTACTTTTTATACTGGATGCAACAAGCAAAACTAAACGAAACTCTATCACTCAAGTCCTCACTTCTTAATACTGATTAGTCGCCGGGGCCTGGCGAACGGGTTATTAGTTGATAGAGCTATTTAGGTCTCACCAGCCTCACACCGTGCCCGCGTATGGGATCGGGAGTGAACTAATGTACTCTGGCAAACCGTCAATGATGATAGAACATTGACAAACGGGTCACTCTACGGAAACGTACGGATGAATAGTATTCGGTATTGTAAAAACAGTTTAGTAGCTTACTTATGGGGTAGCTCTCCGTGGCATGTATAAATGGGTAAATTAACTGTTTAAACAAGTTTTTGAAATTAAAAACTGGGCAAACTCGTGAACTCGCCAACATTATGTTGATACCCTACTGCATGCTTTGCAGGTACCCAGTGACTCAGGAGCTTGCAACTTGGGGATGTGTAGTGGTCGTCTTAACCCATGTGCTGGGTTCTAAATAAACCCGAACCATGAACCTTATTTTAAACTGTTTTGTCTATGCTTCCGTTCTTTACTTAAATTGTTATTTGAACTTAAGACTTTTGAACTTTAACTATGGTATTTACTAACCATTATGGTTGATGAACATTCTTAATTATTGAATGCTCAGTATTATTAGTGGCTGGATCCTCGTCATGTCACACGCCTCGCGGTGGTACTCCGCATGTGGTTTTTGAGGGTGTGACACTTTCATAGCCCAATTAAGCATTCCCGAGAGTATGACCGAACATTACGACACTCCAGTTCGCTTATATGGTCCCTCAAAGGTGTAGTTTTAGACGTTGACGCTTTTGGTCTCTTTAACGCGCAAACTTGTGCGTATCATCATTTAATAGCATCAAAGTCCTATGTAGCAGGAATGGCTTTTCTCTGGTCCCCCAGGCGATATTGGCGATTTCATTAGAAACCCTAGTTCTTGATCTTCATCCTTAATTTTGATCGATCTGGATTAGGTATTGGGGTGTTGTCCATCCTTCTGAGTAAGGTTTCTAGACTTCTACCCTGGTTTCTAATCTTTTGAAATTGGAATTAGGGTTTTTCGTTTCTTTTTTTGATTAGGGTTTCTGTTGCTTTTGTTGCTTAGGGTTTTGTTCTTTTCTGTTCGTTTTTCTTTGCATGTTTCTGCCGTCTTGGTGTTTTTTAACGTATCTCTGTGCATGGAGAATAATTGTGATAGGAGTTTGGAGGATTTAGGGTTTCAATCCTTCTCGGAAAGGATGCATGAGGATGTTCTCATTACTTCGAAGGGTTCTATGAATGTTTCGGATTTGCGTAATAAGTCCTCTTTGTTTAGTAAGCCGTTGAAGATTGATGGGAACCCTCTGATGCCTCGTCGGGGTGTAGTGCAGAATGATCACAAGGTTATTAATGTTATTGATGAGTTGGAGAAGATTACGGTTCCAGTTCAGCCAGAAACTTGTGTAGCCGATAGTCAGGATGATCAACATGAAGTGCATTCAGCACCAGTTTCTTATGCGGATAAACTTCAGTCTTCTAGCCGGAATAAGAGGGAGATTAACTTCAGACTTATGCAACCGTTAGAGACAAGAGAAGGTGCGGACGTGGTTATTCCAAAAGAAGTAGTAAAAAAAGTTCAGGATAAATTCGAGAATGTATTGTATGGCTACTTCCTGGGCAGCAGATTGCCATTCCCGGTAGTGGAATATTATGCTAAAAATGTTTGGGCGAGATTTGGTCTCTCAAAGCTCATGATGAATGCGAGTGGCTTCTTTTTCTTCAAGTTTGACACTAAAGAAGGTATGCTGAAAGTATTAGAAGGTGGCCCTTGGCTGATTAGGAAAATTCCTTTGTTTCTTAATATTTGGACTCCTTCGGTAAGTCTGAAGAAGGATGGGATTAAAACCGTGCCAGTATGGATTAAATTACATAATGTCCCGCTTGCAATCTATACAGATGATGGCCTGAGTTTACTGGCATCAAAACTAGGGGTTCCGAAAAGACTAGATGCTTACACGGCTGATATGTGCGCTGAAAACTGGGGTAGAACAAGTTTTGCTCGTGCTATGATTGAGATCTCGGCTGACAATGAATTGAAAGATTATATTGTTGTTGCCATCCCTAAGCTGGACGAAGAAGGGCACCTGATGGAAAAAGTTAAGGTTGAATATGAATGGAAACCACAAAGGTGTGCAACTTGTTGCTTATTTGGTCACTCAGATACTACTTGTCCTAAATCCTCACCAACGTTAAAACCTAAACAAGTTACAACTGATGATGAGGGGTTCGTTACTGATAAAAGGAAAGTTGCTAAGCATGGTTTTCCTCAAAAGAAGCTAAAATCTAAATTTGTTTATCGACAAAAGAGTAACCAAGCAGATACTGGACCATCCGGGACAAAACATCTTGAAGGTGAAAGAGATACGGCTAACAAGAGTTATGAAATTAACAATAGCAACTTAAATTTAAAGAACTCATTCTCGGCTTTGGATCATATGGGGGATGGGGACCCAAGTACGAGTAGTAGTAAAGAGGGTAGAGTTTTGGAAGATGCCTGTGAAAACCAACTTCCAACTGAGATCTCCGAGTTCATGAATGCTGGTACTACTGTCAAAAAGTCTGAGGGGGCAAGCACTCCCGGTCAAGTGGGTATCCATGGATAGTATTGGGGTATGGAATATAAGGGGATTGAACCTTCCCCTGAAACAAAGAGAGGTTCGGCAGCTCGTTTCTGAAAATCGTCTTCAGGTTTGTGCAATTTTGGAGTCTCATGTTAATGTGTCTAATCTTGATAGAATTTGTAAAGGGGTCTTTAGATCGTGGGATTGGACTTCTAATGGTAGTTGCTGTTCTAGAGGTACTCGGATTATTATTGGTTGGAATAAGGACATGATGGATCTTATGGTTATAGCTCAGTCGGATCAAGTTCTACATGTGCAACTTCGTAAAAAATCTGATAACAATATCCTTTTCTGCTCGTTTGTTTATGCTGAAAATAAATATCAAGATAGAAGAGTTCTTTGGGATAACCTTTGTAAGCATAAGTGTTTTATTCATGATCGGCCGTGGGTGGTGATGGGGGACTTTAACTCGGCTCTCTCGATGGATGATTACTTCGTTCGCCCTTCTACAATTCCGGTTGGGATGAGAGACTTTTATGATTGTGTTCAACATAATCAACTTTCTGATGTTAAAAGCCATGGGTTGCGGTTTACGTGGAATAAAAAACCGAAGAATGGAGTAGGAGTGTTAAAGAAAATTGATAGAGTTATGAGTAATTCTCAGTTTCTTGATTTATTTCCAGATGCTTATGTTCTTTTTCACCCCTATCGGGTCTCGGATCATTCGCCCTGCATTCTTCACCTGTCTACTTTTAAGCATTCTCGGCCGAAACCGTTCAAGTTTACTAACTTCTTAGTAAATAAGGAGGATTTCATTCCATGTGTCGCTAAAGAGTGGGCTAAGGTTATTCCGGGTGTAACTATGTTCTCGGTTGTAAAGAAATTGTCGGCCCTCAAGTCTCCGTTGAGACGTCTCTTATTTATTCAGGGTAATCTTCACAACCGTGTTAAGGAGGCTAGATTGAAGTTGGACGACATTCAAAAGGCTATTGATGTTAATCCTGCGGATATTGTTCTTAGAGAAACTGAATCCAGATGTATTCAGGAGTTCAATTCTCTGTCTTATGATGAAGAATGCTTTCTAAAGCAAAAAGCTAAGGCAGAATGGCTAGCAGTAGGTGACTCGAATACTAAATTCTTCCATAATTGTGTAAAAATGAGGAATGCGAGTAACAAGATTCATAGTATTCAAGATGTGCATGGTAACTGGTTTCAAGGTAATGATGTTTTTGGAGCTCTCGTATCGCACTACTCGGCTTTTTTGGGCACTCAGGATCAAGTGGTCAAGCTAGTTAATGATGATCTATTCTCTAATGGTCTTAATTCGAATGTTGCTAGCTCTATGATTAGGCAGGTTACTCGTGAGGAGGTTAAAAGTGCTATGTTCTCCATAGGAGAAAATAAAGCCCCAGGCCCGGATGGCTACACTTCTGCATTCTTTAAAAACTCTTGGGAGATAGTGGGTGAGGAGGTAACGAAAGCGATTCTGGATTTCTTTGATAATGGTAAGATGCTTCAGCAAATTAACCATACTATCGTTGCACTGGTGCCGAAAAATTCATCTCCTAACTCAGTGATGGATTACAGACCAATTTCCTGTTGTAATGTCATTTATAAATGCATTTGTAAAATTCTGACTGACAGGATTAAAGGTAGCTTGGATTATCTTGTTGACATTAATCAGTCT
This sequence comes from Helianthus tuberosus, assembly GCA_030545235.1. Lineage (NCBI taxonomy): Eukaryota > Viridiplantae > Streptophyta > Magnoliopsida > Asterales > Asteraceae > Helianthus > Helianthus tuberosus. Next base: position 116,758,557 of record CM060452.1, on the reverse strand, counting down.
GCTTTTGTCCCGGGTAGGAAAATCTTGGATAATATGTCACACCCCGACCACGTATAACATACAAGACGTGGCAGAAAACGTCGGGGAGTGTTGTAACAGAATTAATTGTTTCAAATCCATGGCAAACAAAGTTGTATTTTATTTATTAAACAAGAGTTACATTGTCTTAACACAGGAAATACAGAGTTTATAACATAATTAAACAAAGTCTATCATCGTTTTTAGTCTCTAAGGCACAGGTCCGCCCTAGTGTCCTGATCAACATCCTATGGAAAAGCTCCTGAAAACACATGTGAAAATAGGTACGTCAGCATAAAAATGCCTGTGAGATACATAGGTTTGTGAAAATAAGATTCATGACTTATGTTTGAGAAAATGTTTAGTCATGAACCTTGTAATTTGATTTGTTTTGTAAATCGCTTGAAAACAATAAGTTCAGTTGATATGTATAAATAAGAGAATACTGTATGAATAACCATGTAAAATGAGTTGTATAGAATAAACTGTATTGTAAACCAAAGTCTTGTGAAAACATGTTACTTGTGTAAAATGTATAAGTCCAACATGAATGATTTAAATAACGCTATGATATGTAATATAATACAAACATTTATATATAGGAAGTACCAGCGGCGTATCCACCATGCTTGTATCATATTACTCACATATCGTCACTTAAGTTACTTAAACAAACCACCAATGTATAGAGTCTATGTCTAAACAAATAGTCAAAAGTCCTTGTATAAACCATATCAAATGTTTATAAGTCCAAAAGTAGTCAAGTAATGTATATCAAATGTTATGAATTGTAAGTAAAGTATTGTCACATAGTCCAAATGTAGAAATGTACAAAACAAAGTATTTTGAATAAATCAAAAAGTTATGTTTTGCAAAGTAATGCATGTTACATTGATACAAACATTTATGTGGTAAGTTAACGCATACATTCAAGCCTTGAGACAGTCGGATAACCCTTTCAGTCAAGGTTATCAAAAGAAATGTTTTCGGATTCAGTCATGCACACCCCGACCACGTAGAACATACAAAATGTGGCGGAAACATCGGGAAGTGTTGTAACAGAATTAATTGTTTCAAATCCATGGCAATTGAAGTTTCGTTTTATCGATTAAAGTGTTACAATGTCTTAACAAACAAAGAAAAACAACATAATTAACTAGTCTTGCATCTTTTATTGTCACTAAAGCCCAAGTCTGCCTATGTGTATCTTGATCAACTTATGCAACAGCTCCTGAAAAACACATGTGAAAATAGGTACGTCAGCATAAAAATGCCTATGAGATACATAGGTTTTGTGAAAATAGGTTTCATGACTTATGTTTGAGAAAATGTTTAGTCATGAACCTTGTTATTTGCTTTGTTTTGTAAATCATTTGAAAATCGATAAGATCCGATGATATGTATAAATAAGAGAATAATGTATGGTTAAATGAATAACCATGTAAAATGAGTTTGTATATGTTGGACTCTGTATGCCCAAGACACATATTAAATTGATGTGGCTAGTACGTTATGATCCAAGTCGAGTCATACCCAATAACAAGTTAGACAAACACTTACAATATTTATTTATGATATGATCAAATAAATAAATATCAACACTTAGAATATTTAGAAATTGGTTTTCTAAATAATTGCACTTGACAAACTAATAAATTATATGGATAATTTATTTTGAGAGAATATTTTATTTTGTTATTTAATGGGTTAAATAACATAATAAAAAATAGCATAAGTCTTGTAACATATGATGTTATATTTTATAAAAGGTTATAAAATAAACAAAGACTTATATTTTATAAAAGAAATTGTATTTTTTTTATAAAAATTCAGCTAGGCCGCCCCCCCTCTTCCCAAGATAAAAGTGGCAAATCACAATGCATGCAAGTTAGAAGAGCTTGATTGGTTGATCTTTTCAAGATCATTGTGGTCCAATAGATTTTCATGCATGTTGCATGTGTAAGATGCTCTCCTATTGGTCAATGTGGGTGGCTACTTTCTCTCACTTGGTTTTATATATTTTGTATGACAAAATAATAAAAGAACTTGAAGAACATAGAAAAAAAAATGGCTGAAATGAGCTGCCAATTTTCGGCCTCATCATGCTCTTCCAAGAGAGTTTTTCAAGTTGAGAAATCAAGTGTAAAACTCTCTAACAATCGGGTCATGTATGGTTGATCCATTGGTGTGTTTCAAGTTCACATTTCAAGTGCAAGAACTCAACAAAAGGCCCTCATATTTTCGGCCATGAGATGGTTTCCAAGAGGGTTTTCTAGTGAGTTCATAAGTGTAGAAATCCTAGCTAACATGAGGTGTTTGTTGGAAGCTTGGGGTATACAAGCTTGAGGTTTTCTACTCTTGAAGACAACCATTTCAAGAATCATCATCTTCTTCACATCCATTACTCCATGGAAGGTAGTTTTCTAAACATCCTATGGTTGTATATGATAGTATGCATCTTCATATATGGATCCGGGTTTTGGGATTTTGCATATAAATGGGTTTATATCTTTTAAAAGTAATATGTTTTAAACTTATTTTCCGCTGCGTTTTTATTTCATATGGATGAAATTACTTTGATAAACATGTTAAAATCCCATCAATGGCATCTAGAGCCGCTTATATGAGTGCATGCTTCAATAGACTTAAAATTTTCGGGTTTCGGTTTTGGTGAAAACCCTATGGCCGAAATTTTAAGTATGGTTATCCCTTTGTTTTTCAAGATTATATTCTTACATGCATAAATGAATCTTGAAAAATTATTTCATGTGGATGATTTGTTTGTTTGGACAAAACTAACCTTTTCGGTTTTTTGGACATAGCCGAAAATGGTTATTAAAAGGGAACCATTTTTTTTATGCTTCTTGAAATTAAAATAAATATATATGTGGATATATATTTTGGTGCATATGACCTAGCCATGACTTTGTGTTGAATGTTTGTGTTTGTGATTTATATTAATTATTTCAAAGGTTGTAATAATTATTATTTTGTCTTCCATTTGTAAAGATATGTAATTTATTTATTTTTCATTTGGCATGTAAAATAAATAGATTAGGTGCATTTTATTTTACTAGAAAAATGTATTAGGATATATTTTGTAAAAGAAGATGCACACAAAAATGTGGTTTTGGGTTTTGCCAATTTCGGGCATAAAGGACTTCATAGTTCTTAACGGGATTTTAGCCCGAAAACCAAAACACATTTTCGGAGCCCAAAGGTGTTTGGAGCTGAATTAAAGTACATTTTGGAAGATCAAAGAAAGTGGAGAAATCACAACACAAAAGGAAGACTTGAAGCATTTGGATGCGGAATCAAGTGGGAGTTCAACGACACATTGCTTGTGTCATTTTTCACCCTTTAGGAAGGACCTTTTGGCACACTTGTTTCGGCTAACAAGTGTGGTCAAAATAGTTGGCTATGGTTATGCACCTAATGATATATGTGTTGTGCTTGTGTGGTTGTTTATTTATGTTGTTTAGATGATATTTGGATATACAAGCTTAACAAACTAATAATCAACAACAAGCTTAAAATTGGTTCTTTACAAGATCATTAAAATGTTTAATAATGGCTTTATTAAAAATTAATGATTTTATAATAAAATGGGTTTTATTAAAAGAACCATGAAAATTTGTTTTCACTAAAGTACCAAGGATTTGAATGCATGCAAATATATGGTACATAAAGTTTTCTAAACTAGAATTTTGAAAACTCAAAATCCCTTTTATAAAACAAGTCAAACACCATCCTTTTATACAACACTCAAATTACTTGGGAACTCTTTGTGGGATAAAGGTCACCTAACCACATTTGAGGAAACTTGTATGTTCGAGGTGGGTTTACCATGTTTGTGGGATAAAGGTCACCTAACCACTTATGTGTATAAACTCACACGTGTGTGTAAGTTGGACGACTTGATTTGGAAACCATGAACTTAGGGTCACCGAAGCATGGCGAACAAAAGGTGTTGATGGGATTAAACATGCCAACTAAACATAAAGATGTTTAACCGATCCCATATGGCTAGAAGTTGCAAAGAGTTGCAATTGTCAAACGTTGACTACCTTGTTAATTTAAATAGAGGGATAAAGGTCACCTAACCAATATTTAAATGTAACGTTGGATTCTAGATTTTAATTATTAATTGTCTATGAGACACAAAAGGGTATTAATGATTAAAATATAAATAATATCGAAAATACTAAAATTGAACCTTGTTAATTTTTGTAGATGGCCGCTAACAATATTACCCAAACCGTCCGTAACCTATCACTAGAAAACGATCCTAATCCCGATAAATATCTTATGGAAGATAAGGATGCCTATAACGATTGGATTAAGTATATCGAGGATACTTCGTAAGCCTCTTGCCTCATTATGATTCCCGAGATTCAAAAGGTTTTGAACATCATGAGCACACGACATGATTACCCAATTATAGGAAATGTTCCTAAGGGTAAAACGCTTCGAAACTGTTCGAACGCTTCATGCATGTCGAATGGAGGAAACCCAATCGGACTCATCTTATGTTTTAAGATGAAAAGCCACATGATCACCTCGAAAGGCTCAATATGGATAAAAGGGTTTTATCCATACTAACGATCAATGAGGGTGGCAACAAGAAAGGGCATCACCCAGACACCAAAGCAAATGTTGCAAATGGAAACGGGTAATTTAAAGGGAAATAATTAGAAAGACTAAAGCGAAACCACCGAAACCAAAAGAGAAGAAGGCAAAGGTTGCCACGAACGATCCATGCTTTAAGTGTGGTGAGATAGGGCATTTAAATAGGAATTGTCCAATCTATCTCAAAGAGTTGAAAAACAAGAGGGATGCTAGGCAAACCTCAGGTACAATCTTAATAATACATATTGACCTTAATGTTATCTCTTCTAACACATGGGTATTAGATACCGGATGTGGAACCCATGTTTGCAATTCTTCGCAAAAGGTTCAAAAGAAATAAACATTACAAGAAAGGAGACTATGTTTTGAAACTTCCAAATGGTTTGGAAATTGTTTTAAAATGTTTTGAATACTCCTAGTTTGACTAGGAACATTATTTAAGTTTCCCTTTTGAGACAATATGTTTTGATTTAAAGTTTGTAAACAATGACATTTATATTTCGATGAATGACATGTTTTACTTTAAAACTATGCCTTCAAATGGTAGTTATGAATTGGTTCATAACAATACATCATTTGATAGTTCAATGTACCAAGCAATCACCAACAAACTCAAAATGGTTTTGAGTGAGACTTATCTTTGGCATTATCGCCTTGGTCATATAAACAGATGTCGCATATAAACACTTCGAAAGAATTGTCTTTTGGAAACAAATGAAATTAGTTCATTTGATACATGTGAATCTTGTTTACAAGGTAAAATGACTAAGAAACCCTTTAATGGGAAAGGGCAATAGATTTCTTAGGTATCATACATTCGAATGTATGTGATCCTTTTAAGCCAATGACTAGGAATGGTGAAAGATACTTCATTACTTTAACCAACAACTATAGTAGTTATCGTTATGTGTACTTGACACAAAGAAGAAGTTTTGAAACGTTCAGAATCTTCAAAAGGTGAAGTACAAAATCAACTCTTTAAAGTTCTTCATTTTGATAGAGGAAGGAATCGAACTCTATTAGATATGGTTCGATCCATGATGGCTAGGAGCGTATTATCTCTATCACTTTGGGGTTACGCTTTGCTCTCCGTGGCCCATATGGCCCCAACCAAGAAAGTGGATACGACGTCTTTTGAAATATGACATGGAAAGGTTCTATCATTATCATATTTAAAAGTATGGGTTGTGAAGCTTATGTGAAGCAATACACCCCAAATAAAAGTACGATCCACTAAGTGTATCTTCGTAGAATATCCTAAAGATGATATAGGATATTATTTCTACGATCCAACAGAGCAAAAGGTATTTGTTGCTCAAAAGGCTGAGTTCTTGAAAGCTAAGTTCCTTGTGGAAGGAATTAGTAGAACAGTGGAACTTGATAAGGATCAAGAACCACAAACCGATACACGTTTGGTTGATACTAGCATTCAACAAGAGGTTGTTGAAAAATGATCAAGTGGTTGATCAACACAAACAATACGTTCGCAAATCTGGTAGAATTAATAATCCACCTAAAAGATATGGATCTTTCATGGATGGATGCTACGTGGTAGATTCGGGTGAACCAACCACATACCATGATGCAATGTCAAAATCCGATTATGACAAATGGCTTGAAGCCATGAACGTAAAGATGCAGTCCATGTATAACAACCAAGTATAGGAATTGGTTGTAGCACCTCTTAACTCCAAAGTAGTTGGAAGTAAGTGGGTTTTCAGGAAGAAAACATATATGCATGGAAACTTGGATACTTGTAAAACGAAACTCTTAGCAAAAGGTTTCACTCAAACTCAAAGGGTTGATTATGATGAGACCTTCTCGCCCGTGGCGATGCTAAAGTCAACTAGGATATCGTTCGCCATACTTATGAGATTTGGCAAATGGATCTCAAAAACGACTTTCCTTAATAGATATCTTAAGGAAGATGTCTATATAGTTAAGCCTGAAGGTTTTGTCGATCCAAAAACATCATAACAAAGTATGCAAGTTAAAGATATCAATCTATGGATTGAGACAAGCATCTAAAAGTTGGAATCACCGTTTTGATGAAGAGATTAAGGAATATGGATTCATCAAAAACGTTGATAAAGCTTGTGTGAATAAGAAGGCTAGTGGGAGCATTATTACTTTCTTAAATATTATATGTCGATGACATTCTACTATTTGGAAATAACATTCCAACCTTGGAGGGTGTAAAAGCCTGGCTTGGAAGTTGTTCTTCCATTAAGGATCTTGGTGAAGTCGCCTATATTTTGGGAATAAAGATCTATAGGGATAGATCAAGGCGCTAGATAGGTTTAAACAAAAGTGCATACATTGACAAAGTCTTGAAAAGGTTCAAGATGAAGAACTCTATGAAAGGTTATGGTACCTATTCAAAGAGAGGACAATATTGAATGCGTTTCAATGTCCAAGCTCAAAGGACGAGCAAGAAAGAATCAAAGGAATCCCATATGCGTCAGCTATAGGATTCATTATGTACGTAATGATATGCACTAGACTGGACAAGTTATGCGCTTTAAGCATAACAAGAAGAAACCAGCAAGAAACGGTCATTTGGTGACTGTTGTATATATTGAAATACCTTAGAAGGACTAAGGATATGTTTCTAATATATGGATCTGGTTAAAAAGAACTCGTTGTAAAAGGGTTACAAGGATGCGAGTTTCGGAATTCGTTGTAAAGGGTTACATGGATACGAGTTTCCAAACTGATCAAGATGGTTCTCGATCACAAACAGGGTAGCATTGTCCACTACAGAATCAGAATACATCGCCGCTTCATTGATTGAGATAATTCATATGGATCTGCCACTTGAATTATTGCCGATCTAGGGGTAGTCCCTACCATTCAGGACTCCTAGAGATCTTTGTGATAACGATGGTGTGATTGCTTAAATCAAGGAACCTCGTGTACATCGAAAGACTAGGCACATTGAGCGGACTTTCAACTACATAAGGGATGAAGTTGAAAAAGAGAAAGATATGTATTCGCAGAGTTCACACTGATCAAAATATTGCGGATCCACTCACGAAGCTCCTTGAACGGGCAAAGCATGAAAAGGTCATACTTGTGCCTTAGGACTTCGATATTCTAGTGATTGGATTTGATCTATTTTATATTTGGATATTGGAACAATTGTTATTATAACTCTTTATGGTATTTTGAGTTATGTTCCATTTTAGCATGTTTAAATCCGTGAATAAGTTACTTATTCTAAATGTCCGTAGTCGATCATACTTGTGGGAACAAATATGAATGTAAGACTATTATGAACTCGGATTGGTAGATATTCGTGAAGTATGAATATAGAGCAAGGCGTTGCTGCCAAGGTTCATAGATATTTGTGGGATATAAATATTGGACTGACTCGCTCTCAAATATTACTGCATGGAATCATTTGTGATTGATCATAAGTAAATTTGAGTAAAGGAGAATATCATAGTATCCTCAGACCTGAGATACATATTGGGTCTTGATATTCACCAAATATTATGCCTTGACTTATTTCTTCGCTGTCAGTAATATGACAGTACATAAGGCTAAGCTCAGGTGTGGTACAAGGTGATTGTAAGAGACGTATGTAGTCAAGATGGGATTTGTTCCTCTTATTCGTTGAGAGTAAGATGTCTAAGGCCTGCAAAAGTTAAATCAACAGAGAGTGATCACACTGTGTCTCTGGATTTGACATGACATCTGTAACGAAAGGATAAATGATAGATTCACCTAAATCATTTCAAGTAAGGGACTTGAAGGGGATGATGTTATTGAATGGCACATATAGTCATACGTATTAGGGGTAGTAAACCGTAGTTAGGCGTTATTTACTACTTGCATCAATCTTCTATGTATCTTGTGCAAGTGGGAGATTGTTGGACTCTGTATGCCCAAGACACATATTAAATTGATGTGGCTAGTACGTTATGATCCAAGTCGAGTCATACCCAATAACAAGTTAGACAAACACTTACAATATTTATTTATGATATGATCAAATAAATAAATATCAACACTTAGAATATTTAGAAATTGGTTTTCTAAATAATTGCACTTGACAAACTAATAAATTATATGGATAATTTATTTTGAGAGAATATTTTATTTTGTTATTTAATGGGTTAAATAACATAATAAAAAATAGCATAAGTCTTGTAACATATGATGTTATATTTTATAAAAGGTTATAAAATAAACAAAGACTTATATTTTATTAAAGAAATTGTATTTTTTTTATAAAAATTCAGCTAGGCCGCCCCCCCTCTTCCCAAGATAAAAGTGGCAAATCACAACGCATGCAAGTTAGAAGAGCTTGATTGGTTGATCTTTTCAAGATCATTGTGGTCCAATAGATTTTCATGCATGTTGCATGTGTAAGATGCTCTCCTATTGGTCAATGTGGGTGGCTACTTTCTCTCACTTGGTTTTATATATTTTGTATGACAAAATAATAAAAGAACTTGAAGAACATAGAAAAAAAAATGGCTGAAATGAGCTGCCAATTTTCGGCCTCATCATGCTCTTCCAAGAGAGTTTTTCAAGTTGAGAAATCAAGTGTAAAACTCTCTAACAATCGGGTCATGTATGGTTGATCCATTGGTGTGTTTCAAGTTCACATTTCAAGTGCAAGAACTCAACAAAAGGCCCTCATATTTTCGGCCATGAGATGGTTTCCAAGAGGGTTTTCTAGTGAGTTCATAAGTGTAGAAATCCTAGCTAACATGAGGTGTTTGTTGGAAGCTTGGGGTATACAAGCTTGAGGTTTTCTACTCTTGAAGACAACCATTTCAAGAATCATCATCTTCTTCACATCCATTACTCCATGGAAGGTAGTTTTCTAAACATCCTATGGTTGTATATGATAGTATGCATCTTCATATATGGATCCGGGTTTTGGGATTTTGCATATAAATGGGTTTATATCTTTTAAAAGTAATATGTTTTAAACTTATTTTCCGCTGCGTTTTTATTTCATATGGATGAAATTACTTTGATAAACATGTTAAAATCCCATCAGTATAAGATATGTTGTTTTGTAAAACAATGTCTTGTGAAAAGTATGTTATTTGTATAAAATGTTATATGTCTCAAACTGAAATGATTCAAATAACGCTACGACATGTAATACCATACAAACACTTATATATAGGAAGTACCAGCGGCGTATCCACCATGCTTGTATCATATTACACACGCCTCGTTACTTAATCATTTAATCAAACCAAACCACCAAAGTAATGTTTAACAATTGTAGAAATGTTTATGTATTGTCAAATACGGTTCACATGGTTCACAGATACAAACGGTTCATAGATACAAACGGTTCACAGATACAAACGGTTCACAGATACAAACGGTTCACAGATACAAACGGTTCCTATAATCAAACGGTTTACGACGGTTCACATAGTCAAAAGGTTACAACGGTTCAAAATGTAGTATAATGTGTTCACATGCTGGATGAGCATATGCAACAGAAATGCAATGTAAAACAATGTACTAAGCATGCACACAATGGACATACATAGCATAAGTGTAATGTAAAACAATGTACTAAGTATGAACTAAATGGACATAGTAGGAATATGATGTGAAAACGGGAAAGCATGAATGTAACAAGTAGGCACATGTGTTCCACCCCAAAACAGTTTGGAAAACAGTAAAAGAGGGGTCTATGTACTCACTTGAGATTGCTTAATAGTCCTTGAGTAACAACCAAACAATGCTAGAGATCGCGGATATCAAACGGCACCTAATATAGGTAACTATGTTAATAAACCGGACCTAAATCGGAGGATTTAGATAGAATGAGGGTTCGTAAACCAAACGAGTATAGAGACTCGTGTCATATGGTTTAACAAAGCCTACATACTAAATGAAACCTAACATAATTGCTTACGACCCATTACGACCCGTTTAGGTAGCTTATGCTACTTTAACGCGTCGTTCGCGTGAAACGCGTTCGGACCGCCTAACTAGTCCTATGACAAGTGTTATATGCCTAAACGTGTTACAAAATCAGTTATGTGACAAAAATTTAGGTTACATATGCTTAATTACCAATTATACATGAAAAGGGTATTCTGGTAATTTACCTAAGGCATATAAACTACCTATCATACAACTACTCAAACGATGTGACCATAAGGTATAACCTCGGAAGGTTATTCCCTATATACTATGGTCACCTAATGTGTTTGGTCGGATCCTAATGATCGACCAAATGGGTCGGGTTCGAGGGTATAGGCGATTTATTAGATCGCCTACCCTACGACCCTAGACAACGTGGTAATCAGTGGGCATAGTCCCAAGGGACTATGACCAACGTGATTACACTCACGTTGAGAAGTTCAAACGAACTTCGCATTGACCATTACTGGTCAACGCTGAAAGTCAAACAAAGTTTGACTTTCTGACTCGAAAAGCAATAAAATAAGGAAAAGAACGAAAGAATACTTACGAAGGGTCCCCGAATGCTAATCTCGATCCGAGAATCTCAGGTATGAAACAATGGTTTCAACTTAGAGTTTCTAAGATCAAAATTCTTGTGAGAAATGAGGTTGGGGTGGATGGGTATTTATAGGAATACCCGAACCGTTAGGATCGTTTCATGGAAACCGTGCTCGAATCCCACCCGTACATGTGTCGGAATGTTATGGTGACTAAATTGGCCACTCACCATAGGGTATCAACATGTGGCAAGGGATTAAGGAGTGGAGAACAGCTGTTAATACGTCGAATCTGGTCCCGAAAGTGAAAAACTGATGTTTCTGCATGTTTTCTGTCCAGAATAGGCAGTCGCGTAGCGCTACTGCCAAGGCATTAGGCAGTCGCGCTACGCTAGCACCCTCCTGTTTCAGAAATCTTTCTAAAGTGGCAGGAATGGTCCCTGCACGTGTTTAAGGCCTTTTTCGATGCGTTTGAACCCCATTAACCTCATTTCAAGGCTCTAAAATGAAGTTAAAGTATAGGGAACTCAAAACATGCTCAAAAATATCTCGGATGTCGGTTCGTTTGGTCGTACGATCGCGATGTTCGCTTAATTACGACGGAATGCGCATAAGCGCGAAAAACGATCCAAATGACGCGACGAATGGATTTTTCTTATGGAGAACACTAAAATATAATATAGTCATGCTTACATAAATTTTTGGATGTCCGGATGTATTCAGAACGTAAGTTATGCGCGAAAATGCAAACTTGTGCACTTTTTGACACTTTTAGTCCCTGAATGACCCAAAAGTTTATTTTAGCACACCGAACCCCTCAAAGCCTATTTCTAAGCTATGTAAAGGATACTTGTGGTATGTTTAACTTATGGCCATGTTCCGGAAGGTCTGTTACAGTTCAAATTGGCATACTTTCGTAGTTTGTCATGTTTAGTCCCTGTAAGCTAATTAACTTGCTTTATGCCATACCAAAGCCTTCAGAACTTATTTGTAAGTTATGCAAAGGTTATTTAAGGTATGTTAAGTATATGTCACTATTCCGGAGTGTTCGTTGCATTAAACTGGTTATATTTACGCATCAGTGCGCGTATAACCTTCCAGAAAGCGATTTAGAGCCTGAAATCGAACAAGACTTGATATGTGCAAAAGATACACATATTTATACTGATCCCAAGTATGAAATACATTATTTCATTGGCTTGGTATTTGTTTGATGGTCGCAGTGACACAGGTGTCACAGTCTCCCCTACTTTAGGAAATTTCGTCCCGAAATTAATTCGTAGGAGTCTATTTGTGACTTTGTGTCAAATAACCACCAGGGATATGTAAGGAATAATCCTGTCATTTCCTTAACGGACATTCTTCAGAACGAAAATGAACAGACGGAGTCATTTTCCTCAACGAGTATTCTTCAGAAGTGGAAATGAAGGAATATACAAACGGGGATTCATTTCCTCAACGGGAAATCTTCAGAAACTTAAAATGAACTTACGGAGTCATTTATAACGGGTGCTTCATCAGAAATGGAAATGAAAATGATAGAAAAACGGATATTCATTCCCTCAACGGACAGATCTTCAGAAATGAAAATGAACAAACGGAGTCATTTTCAACGGGTGCTTCCTCAGAAATGGAAATGAAAATGATAGACAAACAAATATTCATTTCCTCAACGGACAAATCTTCAGAAACGAAAATGAACAAACGGAGTCATTTTTAACGGGTGCTTCATCAGAAATGGAAATGAAAATGATAGACAGACGGATATTCATTTCCTCAACGGACAAATCTTCAGAAACGAAAATGAACAAACGGAGTCATTTTCAACGGGTGCTTCCTCAGAAATGGAAATGAAAATGATAGACAAACGGATATTCATTTCCTCAACGGACAAATCTTCAGAAACAAAAATGAACAAACGGAGTTATTTTCAACGGGTGCTTCCTCAGAAACAGAAATGAATAGAGTTAACTTCTAGGCACATGACAAGGCTCACTGTGGTTTCTGTGCACTAAATTCCATAATTATGTATGCATCCATAATTACGTAATTCCTTGCACAGTCCGCACAGTTTGTCTTGTAATGTTCATAAACACATAATCACATAGTTGTTTAACTTGGTTATTAATTTGTTAATAATTTGTTATCGATTGAGAACGGATATGGAAACCAGTTGATGGACTTCAATGTCCTCTAGGATCTTTCTAAAAAGATAGGAAGATCTCCCAAAAATTCGATCTTGTTTCCAACGAAATGTAATATTCGAATTAAGGAACACAACAATTTTAGGATTTACGGAAATACCCTTAGGTACCCTATTAAGGATTTATAGTGGTACTTTGGGTATTCGTCCAATGTTGTAACTTGCACCTTGTACTTCGTTTCCTTAGAATAAACGGGTACTTAGGAATTTCGTGGAAAACGTAAGAGATCATAAGATGGAAAAATTCTGGGGGTAGTTTGCTCTCCAAGGAATACGGTTCCTTGATTGTCGGTATTGTAAGAGATATGTTCTTTATACATACAACCACATAAATACATTGTAATGTAAATAAAGGATTTATTTATAGACAATGATAACTACTGTTTCATAGACCATGACAACAAAAGAAAATAATACATAAGACGTGATTATTTCTAAACGATGTTGTCGGTCTGATGCTCATCCCTGTGCTGGATTTGCATTAGCAAGCTTTGGGCAATTTCTTCGGAAATGACCCATCTCGCCACAGTTGAAGCAAGAACCTGGTAGAAAACGACCTTGAGCGGGGTTGTTGCCAGCTTGGTTTGGTGCAGCTGCAGCTGGGCAGACTCTTGCTGTATGGCCTATAAGCCCACAAGTTTGGCATTTGCGGCACTTTACATTAGCATGATGATGGAGGCTACATTGGTTGCACAAGGGTGCAGTTCCATTGTAGGGTTTCCTGGCAGGGGGTTGAGCTGGTTGGTTGGGGACGGCTTGATCATTGTGAGTAACCATGGCGAAGTTCTGAGAAGCCTTTCGCTTCTTTGACTTTTTAGGGGATCCAGTCTGTTCATCCATGGTCTTTGATTCCTCGATTGGTTCCGATTCCTCGACCGGTTTCTTGTCACCTTTTCGGAAAAGTTTACCTTTCCTGATCTTTGATTCAGTCAAGGTTGCAGCTAGCTCAATGGCCTGTCTGACTGTAGTAGGGTTGCTGCCAGTCACGATGTCTTGTATTGAGTCAGGGAGGCCATCAATGTACTTTTCGATTGCCTTATCCAAAGGCGTGACCATGTTTGGGCATAACAGACTTAACTCCTCATAACGGTCTGTGTAGGCTCGATGCTCACCGCTGTCTTGCTCAAGATTGTCGAACTCCCTTTCCAAGGCCCTGATCTCGTGACGAGGACAGAATTCCTTCATCATAAGGGCTCTAAGTTCAGCCCATGTCTGTGCTAGAGCAACTTCTGCACCTCGATCTCTCATAACCCCGTTCCACCACGTAAGGGCTCTTTTCTGGAACACACTCGAAGCAAACTCGACCTTGCGATTGTCAGGACACCGCACATGGCGGAAAGTATTCTCAATGCTCTCGAACCATTGAAGAAGCCCAGTCGCTCCCTCAGAACCACTAAACTTGAGTGGTTTCGCCGAGTTAAAACTCTTGAAATTGCATGGACCATTGTTGTTGTTGTTGGCTTGATTCCATTGAGCAAAGAGGTTTGGGAATTGAGCAGCCATTTGCTGCGCAATGATTTCTGCCAATTCGGCAGTCGCTATCTGGCTTTCGCGTCGAGGAGGCATTCTAAAAGAGGAAACATGAAAGGAAACGAGTGAGAGAAGTAGACGAAAAGAATGAGATGAAACAAATCTGATGAAAGAAAGGATAGTGGTCATTTGTTTGCTACCACGAGGTAAACAAACGACACACAGTGACTAATCAAAGTAAATGGGTCAAAAATAATGTATCGCGAAGACATGCTCGCCTATAAGTGAACACTCATCCCAAGAATTCCCAGGTAAGCACAACTGGTCTCGCGTCTGATGAGATGTATACGAAGTGCTTGCCTAGACAGAAAACCCAGGATACAGGCATTCACCCTTCCAGTTTGCACGTGTTCACATTATTTAAAACCCAAAACCTTGACGAGATTTTGAAGACTCAAAGGAGTTCAAAACCATATAACAGAGGGTTCAAAACCTTACAATAGAGGGTTCAAAACCTTGTAATCAATCATCCTAGAACAGATGATTAGTTTTCAAAGCGGCTTTGAAATTTATGTTCTTGTTGTGGTCGTCGCCTAAGGATAGGTGACGGTATTGTTTTATGACTAAACGCAAGTAAACTCGCGTTAGGGTCCTAAGAAGGTTATAGACTAGGTCAAAGCATTACTAATAACCTAATTCCCTATAACCATTGGCTCTGATACCATCTTTTCTGTCACACCCCGACCACGTAGAACATACAAAACGTGGCGGAAACATCGGGGAGTGTTGTAACAGAATTAATTGTTTCAAATCCATGGCAATTGAAGTTTCGTTTTATCGATTAAAGTGTTACAATGTCTTAACAAACAAAGAAAAACAACATAATTAACTAGTCTTGCATCTTTTATTGTCACTAAAGCCCAAGTCTGCCTATGTGTATCTTGATCAACTTATGCAACAGCTCCTGAAAAACACATGTGAAAATAGGTACGTCAGCATAAAAATGCCTGTGAGATACATAGGTTTTGTGAAAATAGGTTTCATGACTTATGTTTGAGAAAATGTTTAGTCATGAACCTTGTTATTTGCTTTGTTTTGTAAATCATTTGAAAATCGATAAGATCCGATGATATGTATAAATAAGAGAATAATGTATGGTTAAATGAATAACCATGTAAAATGAGTTTGTATAAGATATGTTGTTTTGTAAAACAATGTCTTGTGAAAAGTATGTTATTTGTATAAAATGTTATATGTCTCAAACTGAAATGATTCAAATAACGCTACGACATGTAATACCATACAAACACTTATATATAGGAAGTACCAGCGGCGTATCCACCATGCTTGTATCATATTACACACGCCTCGTTACTTAATCATTTAATCAAACCAAACCACCAAAGTAATGTTTAACAATTGTAGAAATGTTTATGTATTGTCAAATACGGTTCACATGGTTCACAGATACAAACGGTTCATAGATACAAACGGTTCACAGATACAAACGGTTCACAGATACAAACGGTTCACAGATACAAACGGTTCCTATAATCAAACGGTTTACGACGGTTCACATAGTCAAAAGGTTACAACGGTTCAAAATGTAGTATAATGTGTTCACATGCTGGATGAGCATATGCAACAGAAATGCAATGTAAAACAATGTACTAAGCATGCACACAATGGACATACATAGCATAAGTGTAATGTAAAACAATGTACTAAGTATGAACTAAATGGACATAGTAGGAATATGATGTGAAAACGGGAAAGCATGAATGTAACAAGTAGGCACATGTGTTCCACCCCAAAACAGTTTGGAAAACAGTAAAAGAGGGGTCTATGTACTCACTTGAGATTGCTTAATAGTCCTTGAGTAACAACCAAACATTGCTAGAGATCGCGGATATCAAACGGCACCTAATATAGGTAACTATGTTAATAAACCGGACCTAAATCGGAGGATTTAGATAGAATGAGGGTTCGTAAACCAAACGAGTATAGAGACTCGTGTCATATGGTTTAACAAAGCCTACATACTAAATGAAACCTAACATAATTGCTTACGACCCATTACGACCCGTTTAGGTAGCTTATGCTACTTTAACGCGTCGTTCGCGTGAAACGCGTTCGGACCGCCTAACTAGTCCTATGACAAGTGTTATATGCCTAAACGTGTTACAAAATCAGTTATGTGACAAAAATTTAGGTTACATATGCTTAATTACCAATTATACATGAAAAGGGTATTCTGGTAATTTACCTAAGGCATATAAACTACCTATCATACAACTACTCAAACGATGTGACCATAAGGTATAACCTCGGAAGGTTATTCCCTATATACTATGGTCACCTAATGTGTTTGGTCGGATCCTAATGATCGACCAAATGGGTCGGGTTCGAGGGTATAGGCGATTTATTAGATCGCCTACCCTACGACCCTAGACAACGTGGTAATCAGTGGGCATAGTCCCAAGGGACTATGACCAACGTGATTACACTCACGTTGAGAAGTTCAAACGAACTTCGCATTGACCATTACTGGTCAACGCTGAAAGTCAAACAAAGTTTGACTTTCTGACTCGAAAAGCAATAAAATAAGGAAAAGAACGAAAGAATACTTACGAAGGGTCCCCGAATGCTAATCTCGATCCGAGAATCTCAGGTATGAAACAATGGTTTCAACTTAGAGTTTCTAAGATCAAAATTCTTGTGAGAAATGAGGTTGGGGTGGATGGGTATTTATAGGAATACCCGAACCGTTAGGATCGTTTCATGGAAACCGTGCTCGAATCCCACCCGTACATGTGTCGGAATGTTATGGTGACTAAATTGGCCACTCACCATAGGGTATCAACATGTGGCAAGGGATTAAGGAGTGGAGAACAGCTGTTAATACGTCGAATCTGGTCCCGAAAGTGAAAAACTGATGTTTCTGCATGTTTTCTGTCCAGAATAGGCAGTCGCGTAGCGCTACTGCCAAGGCATTAGGCAGTCGCGCTACGCTAGCACCCTCCTGTTTCAGAAATCTTTCTAAAGTGGCAGGAATGGTCCCTGCACGTGTTTAAGGCCTTTTTCGATGCGTTTGAACCCCATTAACCTCATTTCAAGGCTCTAAAATGAAGTTAAAGTATAGGGAACTCAAAACATGCTCAAAAATATCTCGGATGTCGGTTCGTTTGGTCGTACGATCGCGATGTTCGCTTAATTACGACGGAATGCGCATAAGCGCGAAAAACGATCCAAATGACGCGACGAATGGATTTTTCTTATGGTGAACACTAAAATATAATATAGTCATGCTTACATAAATTTTTGGATGTCCGGATGTATTCAGAACGTAAGTTATGCGCGAAAATGCAAACTTGTGCACTTTTTGACACTTTTAGTCCCTGAATGACCCAAAAGTTTATTTTAGCACACCGAACCCCTCAAAGCCTATTTCTAAGCTATGTAAAGGATACTTGTGGTATGTTTAACTTATGGCCATGTTCCGGAAGGTCTGTTACAGTTCAAATTGGCATACTTTCGTAGTTTGTCAAGTTTAGTCCCTGTAAGCTAATTAACTTGCTTTATGCCATACCAAAGCCTTCAGAACTTATTTGTAAGTTATGCAAAGGTTATTTAAGGTATGTTAAGTATATGTCACTATTCCGGAGTGTTCGTTGCATTAAACTGGTTATATTTACGCATCAGTGCGCGTATAACCTTCCAGAAAGCGATTTAGAGCTTGAAATCGAATAAGACTTGATATGTGCAAAAGATACACATATTTATACTGATCCCAAGTATGAAATACATTATTTCATTGGCTTGGTATTTGTTTGATGGTCACAGTGACACAGGTGTCACAAGTCATTCCTTACATCCAAACAAACCCGGGATGTCAGGAATGGGATTTGTCAAGTCCTATGGTACCACTACTTACTCCCGAGCGGCGTAGCAAATGTTAATGAACGTAATAAAGACCCGTTTGTGCAAACCAAATGTTATAGCAGTTGTATACATGTCATATGAAAACAATGTACTAAGTATGCTAAGTTAACATACAAAGCAGAAAAGTCATGTAAATCAATGTGCTAGCATGCTATCAGTCAACATACATAGCAGAAATGTAATGTAAAACGATGTACTAAGTATGCACACAATGGACATACATAGCATGAAATGTAATGAAATCATGTACTATAATGTACTAACAAACATAGCAGGTATATGATGTGAAAACAGGAAAGCATGAAAGTAACAAGTAGGCACATGTGTTTCACCCCAAAACAGTTTGGAAAACAGTAAAAGAGGGGTCTATGTACTCACTTGATATTGGTCAGATGTCTTAAGAAAATCACCAAGTAATGCTAGAGATCTCGGAATCAAACGGCACCTAATATAGGTAACTATGTTAATAAACCGGACCTAAATCGGAAGATCGGATAGAATGAGGATTCGTAAACCAAACGAGTATAGAGACTCGTGTATTATGGTTTAACAAAGCCTACATACTAAATGAAACCTAACATAAGTGCTTTCGACCCATTACGACCCGTTTAGGTAGCTTATGCTACTTTAACGCGTCGTTCGCGTAAAACGCGTTCGGACCGCCTAACTAGCCCAATGACAAGTGTTATATGCCTAAACATGTTACATAATCAGTTATGTGACAAAAGTTTAGGTTACATATGCTTAATTACCAATTATACATGAAAAGGGTATTCTGGTAATTTACCTAAGGCATATAAACTACCTATCATACAACTATTCAAACGAAGCGACCATAAGGTATAACCTCGGAAGGTTATTCCCTATATACTATGGTCACCTAATGTGTTTGGTCGGATCCTAATGATCGACCAAATGGGTCGGGTTCGAGGTATAAGCGATTTATTAGATCGCTTACCCTACGACCCTAGACAACGTGGTAATCAGTAGGCATAGTCCCAAGGGACTATAACCAACGTGATTACACTCACGTTGCGAAGTTCAAACGAACTTCGCATTGACCATAAACTGGTCAATGCAGAAAGTCAAACAAAGTTTGACTTTCAGACTCTAAAAGACTCGAAAAGCAATAAAAGAACGAAAGAATACTTACGAAGGGTCCCCGAATGCTAATTTCGATTCAAAAATCTCAGGTATGAAACAATAGTTTCAACTTAGAGTTTCTCAAATCAAAATTCTTGTAAGTTTTGCAATGGGGTGGATGGGTATTTATAGGAATACCCGAACCGTTAGGACCGTTTCTTGGAAAATGTGATCGAATCTTGTGCGTACATGTGTTGGAATGTTATGGTGACTAAAAATGGGTTCTTATCAGCTGACTAGACAAGTGTGAGTGTGTGGTGGAGGATTAAACAGCTGCAAACTGCTGTTAAATGCAGTTAACCTGGTCAGAAGGTCGGACGCGGCCCGCTTCAGGATGTACATAAACTCAGGCGGGCCGCCTGAGAGTTGCAGATCAGATATATGTTTGCAGAATTACAGTTTCAGTCCCTGTTGATGTTTTAAGCCATTTTCGACACTTCTAAGGCCCGTAAAGCCAACTTTAAGGCCCTAAAATGTTGCCTAAACATTGTGGACATGAAACATGCTCAAAAATATGTCGGGTGTCAGTTCGTTTGGTCGTACGAACGCGATGTTAGGAGTACACACCAATTTCCAAGAAACTTTAGATTTACCTTTATTGAAAGAGGAATCTTGAGACCATAAGAAATTTCTCATTTTAGCCTCTAATTCCTGAATAATCCGAGCTGGCAAGATAAAAACCGAAGACCAATAAATATGCATCGAAGAGAGCACTGAGATAATAAGTTGAAGCCTTCCTGCGAACGATAATAGCTTATTCCTCCAATGCATAATAAGCTTTTCTAATCTTTCCACAAGCACACGACAATCATTATAACCAAGCCTAGCCAAAATTAGGGGCACCCCCAAGTACTTCACATGTAACTTTCCTTCTGTAAACGGCATAATATCCAGAATAGTTTGTTTGACATGATCCTTAACATTACAAAAGAAAACTGTGCTTTTCTGGTTACTAGGCACTAACCCCGACATCTTTGTGAACTTCGAAAGAGAAGACATAATACAACTAGCCGAATTCACCTCTCCTCTAGCAAACAGAAATAAATCATCCGCAAAACACAGATTAATAATCTGCTGCTTTTCACATCTGTTATGGAACTTAAAAGAAGAATCAATTCGGACCGAATGATGAAGAATACCCATTAAGACCTCCATAACAAGAGTAAATAAATAAGGAGACATTGGATCTCCTTGCCTTAGCCCACGATTACCCTTGAAAAAACCATGCACTGCGCCATTAACACAAACCGAAAAAGAGGTAGTAGACACACATAGCATAATCCACTCCACCATCTTACTGTTAAAACCAAAACCAATCAGCACACTTTTAAGAAACCTCCAATCGACAGTATCATAAGCTTTCTGAATATCTACTTTAAATGCACATCTCGGAGGACCCACATCTCTATGATAATTATGCATTAACTCTTGCGTTAAAAGAATATTATCCGAAATCTTTCGTCCAGGAACAAAGGCAGATTGATTTATGCTGACAATATTATCAAGAGCTCCTTTTATTCTTTCTGCAATAATCTTACTGATGCATTTGTAGAAAACATTGCAACAAGCAATCGGCCTAAAATCCGTAACAAGCAAAGGAGTCGAAATCTTAGGAATAAGCACAATAAGAGTGTGATTCAATTCCCGAAGCAGGTTACCAGTATCAAAAAAATCTTTAATGGCATTATAAACATCATTGCCAATTAAAGACCAAGCACTTTTGAAAAAAGCAGCCGTATACCCATCCGGACCAGGAGCTTTGTCATTACCAATAGAAAACATCCCCTTCTTGACCTCCTCCATCGTTACCTGTCTAACCATATAAGTAGAGACATTATGAGATAACCTTTTCGGAAATAAATCCGGAGCCGGCTCCAGCGATATGTCACCTTGAGAACCAAAAAACTTTTCATAGTGCTGAACAAAAGCTTTATACACCATGTCACCCTCATAGAGAGTCCCTCCCGAATCACTGATAACATCAATTCTGCTAAAATGATTTTTGGCTTTCAGAGAAGAATGAAAAAAAGCAGTATTCATGTCGCCCGCTGCTAACCAATCCACCTTAGATTTTTGTTTTAGGAACCGCTCCTCATCCAACAAAGCATCCTGTAACTCATGGCTAGTAGAAGTCTCTTCGGCCCGGAGATCACCATTTAACGGGTCCTGATCAATGTTTTGTTGAATCACATCCAACTTCATTCTCAGATTTTCCACATCTTATGAAGATTTCCTTGCTTGAAAAGTAACGATCTAAACGGGTGTTTCAGCAAACGAAGTTTTTTGACAACTCTAAACTGATGGACACCGTCAACATTTGAATTCCAATACTTTTCAACCGTCTGTAAAAATTCTGGTTTAAAGACCAGAAAATTAGCGAATTTAAAAGACCTTGGCTTCATTTGCATAGCTTCCGGAATAGAAAGAATACATGGACAATGATCCGAAATGCGATACGGCTTGAAAATGGCAACCGAGTTCGGGTATTCAGCCACAAACGGAGTGTTCCCCATAACTCGATCAATTTTCTTTAGTAACCCAACCCCTTGTTTCGGCTTTTGGTTCCATGTAAAATGGATACCCGTCCGATTAATATCAACCACTTCAATGTCATCAACACACGCTTGGAATTCCCTCATACCAATAGATATCGAAGATGTTCCCATAGATTTATCCTCAATATTTAGAGCCGAGTTGAAATCTCCCATAATACACCAAGGTTTATTAGCAACAAGTGTTTTATGTAAAGAAAGTTGATGCCACAAATCTCTACGGGTCGCATAATAATTGGCTGCATAAACAATCGAACAAAAAACCATCCTTTTATCCAATTTAAAAACAAGTTGGAGGTGCATAACCTGAGACGACTGCGCTAGGATCATCACATCAAAGATAGCCGGATTCCACCCAATAATGATTCTTGTGCCTTTGTCACAGCACCCTCCATTTGAGGTCCAATCCCAAGACCGAAAAACAGTTTTACAAACTTTATCCAGTTTATCAACATTCACATGGGACTCTAAGATAGCACACAAACTTAATTTATAATCCTTCACTGCCTGTCTAACCTCCATTTGTTTATTTTGGTTTTACAATTTCACATTTTGATTCTAGTTCATTTTCAAGCTTTAAAATCGCTTTAGGGAAAGTTAAACGCGAACTGATGCGTAAACGTACTCAGTTTAATGCGGAAAACACTCCGGAACAGTGACATAGGCTTAACATACCTTAAATAACTTTTAGATAACTTAGAAATAAGTTTTGAAGGCTGTGACACCCCAGGAAAACCAGTAAACCAACGCAACTTAACTAGCTTCCTCAATAACCACGCGCTAAATTTCGGGACGAAATTCTCTTAAATGGGGGAGAATGTGACAACCCTCAAATTTATATGTAACCGTACAATCTATTATTGCTAATTAAAGTACTTGATGACTGTGCTGAATCATTTAACTGCTCTCTGATTTCTGTGTTATGCTTACATGTATTTGTTAACATACTAATAGTATATAGAAAAATTACTAAATAAGTCCGGTATGCTTTCCTGAGTGTTGAAAATTAAAAACGTTACACAAATATATATATAGGACACTTTACGGATTAATTAAGCAGTTTAACGAAACAGTATCGAACCGAACAACCGGACTTTACCCGGAACATAAAAATATTGCCAAAGTCATTGTTTCTACTTTTCTGAGCTAGTTAGGGTCCCCGAACACCCTAACACCCTTTATATTAATAAACACATCAAGTACCCTAACTAAAACCATTTGTTTCCAACTAATCACCTAACTATGTCATCAAAACCCAACCATACCCCCCCTCTAAAATGACGGTCACAAGGGGTGACCCACCCCTTGTCCTCCTTTGATTATTTTAATCCTAGATGTTGGGGGTTATGGAGCATAAAACATGATGGATTAAACTAGAACTTGGATTATAAATATATACCTTAGTCCACCATTCTCTTTCATTCAACATAACATCAACCAACTCATCTCCTTCCCTCTACACCCCATCTCGGCCGAACCCCATCACCATCATTCACCCACGATCAAGCTTGGTTCTAGCCATTTCTCATACATACATAGAAGCAAGAGGTCATACAACACAAGCTCGGTGCTCTCGGAAGTGGAAGGACCTTCTCCATTCGCTATTAACCACCACATTTCTTCACTCGAACTTCCTTAGCCTTGAGCTAGTGGTAAGAACTTAGATCTGTTCATTCTTCATGTTATTTAAGTGGTTAATAGGTGATTTAATGATTAAAACTATGAAACACTAAAGCACTTGCACTAAAGTCTTGAACATATGGAATAAAAGATGGATAAAGAGAAGATATGTGTGTAAATCATGTAGATCTTGTGTTGTTATGATTCTTGTTGATTTTCTGATGATTTTGCTGGTTAATATTGATGTTTGATGTTGTTGTGATCATTAAACATGTTAACGGAATCAATCGAACACAAGTTATAAAGCTAAAAGCTGAAACAGAAAGCTGGTTGGTTTTTACAGCCAACTTCAGTTGGCTGTAACCAAACCATAACTTAATGAAAAATGTATTTTCTAAAGTCTAGGTTTATGTATTATGAAATACGGTTCTAATGGTACCGTAATCATAATTTTTGGACTTCGTTTACTATTTTTAAAGTGTCATTTCGTAGCAGCAGCTAGAGCTGCATTTTTCTGCTGAAAATATGCGTTTTGTTTTCTGTCATAACTTGAGTTCTGTGTGGAGTTAGATCATGAAACTTGTACTGTAGATGACCACCGATGTATTTGTAATTCTCTCACTGGAATTTCGTAAATCGGACTCTCGATGAATTTTAAATAAATTATTCCGTGGACTGTGGCCAGAAAAAGATAAATCTGAGTTCAGCTCGGAAAATGAATTTTTATAAAATATTAGTAATAAACTGGACCCCGATATTTTTACACAATAAAATTTGGAACGTTTAAGACATTCTGTAAAAATTTGGGAATTTTTGGAATAAGTTAACTATTTTATTAAAATGTCCGAAAACAGCCCGGTTTTGAATATTTAAGCTGAAACGACAAAAGTTGTAATTTGCGTGTCTAGATGTCGAATATGCTATCTGTGAATGATCTAACATGATTATGTATCAATAAAAGTGTTAGGTGCATTATCATATGTTTGTTTATAAGTGGGGAATGGATGGGAATTTTATATGGGCATGAACCGTTAAAGTGATGCATGTTATGTGATAGATATGTGTAGGAACTTTGTGCTCTATCTAAAAAAATCACTAAATGACTAACTGGTAATCATATTAGGACGTGATTGACCAACCTTGACTGTTAGTTATATTTGAGAATCTAACCGAGCAAACCGAGGTGAGTTCACACTTTCTACAAGGCATGGGACTCCCGGTGGTTTGGGAATGGGTTAAGAAACTAAAATGAAACCTACATATCCTCCTTGGGTAGGGTATGTACGGCCATCCTCCATAGGTAGGATGCCATTATTAATCCTACGAATTCTCCTTGCGCAGAATACGTACGTTCGTCCTCCTTGGGTAGGACGACAACCTTAAAACTAGCTAGACAAAACTCTATCATGAAGTCCCTCAATTCATATCGACTTAATCGCCGAGGCCAATGGCGAGCGGGTCATTAGTTAATAGCGCTATTAGGTTTAACAAACCTCACGTCGTGCCGGCCGGACGGGCGTGTACTAATGGACTATGGCAGACTATCAGTGATGATAGACACTGATATAGGGCACAACTTATTTGGGTAGTAGTTGATATCATACCGTCTAGTAGTTCACACGGCGAAAGCCCCCACTGATTATGGTTATGGTTTGGGTAATGAAAAAGGAACTGGTTAAACATACTTTCAACTACGGGGTGACCCCCACGGCAATTAAGCCAACGAAAGTCAAACCACGTTTTTCAGAAACAACTTAAAACTAAACAACCAAACGTGAACTCACTCAACTTTGTTGTTGACTCGTTGTTACATGCCTTACAGGTCATTAAACGCTTGGAGCCTGCACGAGGGAGGAGTCGTTGTGGTGTACGGACTGTTATGTTCCGTGCTTATTATTTAAATCCTTATGAACTTATTAAACTTGCGTTTTTAACTTCAACTTATAAACTACGGACTTATGCTTTTGGATTTACTTTTATGCTTCCGCTGTTTAAACTAAACATGGTTAACTAGATTTGGTCACCAATCGTATTGTGGTTGGTCTTATTTACTTAATTACGATGTTCAATATGATTGGTGGCTCGATCCTGGTCACGTCACGCCTCCAAGCGGTGGTACTCCGCATGGTGGATTTTGGGGGTGTGAAAGATTGGTATCAGAGCCATTGGCTATAGTGAACTTGGTTTTAAAAAGGGAAAAGCTTTTTGATAAAACCAGACTATAACCTTTACAATGTTCAACGATCCACAACGACGCTTCGCTCCACGTGCAAGACTCGACACCATAAGTTGTATGATTTATGTTATATTGTCGGTTAGATAGTTCTCACTGTGCATTAGATAATGTGATAATTGCTATTTGAACCTTGTGTGCTTACTCTCTATTGTCGTCCCACACTTACGCACTTTCGCGACACCTTTCTCACTTACGTTGCTTCATTATGAAGATCATGAGCGGACGCGGAGGACGTATCAACCTCACTCAAGCCCAGTTGACGGCTTTGATCAACGAACGAGTCGCTGAGGCACTCGCAGCTAACCTTGCAGGAGGTATAACTTGCCATACCAACTCACCTTAGGACGTTTAGATCCACCTTCGTAAACCAACCCTCATGCTTAATCTTGTCTTTTATTCTCGCGCAACAGGTCAACATGCTCAACCTCCTGTGTGCACGTTCAAAACCTTCATGGACTGCCGACCTACTACTTTCAGTGGCACTGAAGGAGCTGTAGGCCTCCTCCACTGGTTTGAGAAGCTCGAGTCTATCTTTGAGATGTGCGAATGCCCCGAGGCTCGTAGAGTGAAGTATGCTACTGGTACTCTTGAAGGAATAGCGCTCACGTGGTGGAACGCTCAGGTTCATATGATGGGGTTGGTTGCTGCTAATGCCACCCCATGGAACGATTTCAAGGAAATGATTAAGTAAGAGTATTGTAGCCGTGATGACATCCACAAACTAGAGGTGGAGTTTTTCAACCTGAAAATGACGGGGTCTGAGATTGAGGCGTATACAAAAAGGTCAAATGAGCTGGCCATCTTGTGCCCTACCATGGTGGACCCTCCCATCAAACGAATTGAGCTGTATCTCAAAGGCCTTGTACCAGAGATTCAAAGTCACGTGACTTCAGCCAACCTGGGTACCATACAGCAAATCATCAAGTTGGCCCATCGACTCACTGACCACGCGGTGGAGCAAAACAGGCTGCCCAAACGAATCAGTGCCACAGCTACTTCTGATGCACCCACCGACAACAAGCGAAAATGGGATGGGAACTCCAGTAAGGGTTCTGCTTCGGTTCAGTCTCAGCAGCGAAAGACTGATGACTACCAGAGTTCTGGTCAGCAATCTTCCGGTAATCAAGGACAGGGTGGATACCGAGGAAACCACCCCAAGTGCAACCGGTGCAACAAGCATCACAGCGGGCAGTGCAACAAAGGTCGATGTCAGAGATGTCACAAGCTGGGCCATGAAGCTAGGGATTGCAGGAGCCCGCGTCCTGCAAATCAGAATCAACAACAACAACAACAAGCTCCACAGAACCACCATCAGCAGCAACAGCAGGGCAATAAAGGATGCTTTCAGTGTGGCGCTGAAGGTTTCTTTAAGAGGAACTGCCCCCAACTGAACCAGAATCAGAACGACAACAATCAAGGAAACAGGAACAACAATGGAGGCAACAATGGAGGCAACAACGGGGGTAACAACAATGGTAATGGGGCAAGGGGTCGTGTTTTCGTGCTAGGTCAGGGTGATGCAAGGAACGATCCCAATGTTGTGATGGGTAAGTTTCTTCTGGACGACTTCTTTGTTACTGTTTTATTCGATTCGGGTGCCGATACTAGTTATGTGTCCTTAAAAGTTAGCCAAATGCTTAAGCACACTCCAACACTTCTAAACACCAAACACACAATAGAGCTAGCAAATGGTAAAAGTCTTGAAGCCACACACGTAGTTAAGGGTTGTAACCTTGTCTTAGCTGGTCAGACTTTCCCTATCGATCTTATTTCTATCACACTTGGTAGTTTCGACGTCGTTATTGGGATGGATTGGCTATCTCATCATCAAGCGGAGATTGTTTGCAAGGAGAAAATCGTCCGCATTCCTCGATCTGGTGAGGAACCCCTTGTGATTCATGGCGACAAGAGTGGGGCTGTCGAAGGCATCATCTCTTTCCTTAAGGCCCAGAAGTGTTTGCGAAAGGGCCACACTGCCATTTTAGCACTCGTTACTGACACATCAACGGAAGAGAAGAGAATTGAAGACATCCCTATTGTACGTGACTTTCCCGAGGTATTTCCTGAGGAATTACCTGGTCTCCCGCCTCATCGTCAAGTTGAATTTCAAATCGAGCTAGCTCCTTGAGCAGCGCCCATAGCTCGAGCACCATATCGTCTAGCTCCATCAGAACTCGAAGAACTGTCTATGCAACTACAAGAACTCCTGGAAAAGGGTTTCATACGTCCTAGATCTTCGCCTTGGGGAGCTCCTGTGTTATTCGTGATGAAGAAAGACGGTACCTTCAGAATGTGTATTGACTACCGCGAACTCAACAAGGTGACCGTGAAGAATCGTTATCCTCTTCCACGCATTGACGACTTATTCGACCAGTTGCAAGGGTCGAGCTATTACTCTAAGATTGATTTGAGATCGGGATACCATCAGCTGAGAGTCCGAGAGGAGGACGTCTCCAAAACAACATTCAGAACTCGTTACGGCCATTTCGAGTTTCTGGTTATGCCTTTCGGATTAACGAATGCACCTGCGGTCTTCATGGATCTCATGAACCGAGTGTGCAAGCCTTACCTGGATAAGTTCGTTATTGTGTTCTTCGACGATATCCTTATCTATTCAAAGAGTCAGGAGGAACACGAGCAGCATCTACGACTTATGCTGGAACTTCTTCGAACAGAGCAGTTGTATGCCAAATTTTCGAAATGTGACTTCTGGCTTCGCGAAGTTCACTTTCTAGGCCATGTGGTAAACAAGGATGAATCCATGTGGATCCATCTAAGGTTGACTCGATCAAGAACTGGCATGCACCCCGCACACCAACAGAAATCCGCCAATTCTTGGGTTTGGCAGGATATTACAGAAGGTTTATCAAGGATTTCTCAAAGATTGCGCAACCTCTCACTTCACTGACTCAGAAGGGTGTCACCTATCGTTGGGGTGATGCACAGGAGTCCGCATTTCAGCACTTGAAGGATAGACTTTGTAGCACGCCTATCCTCTCATTGCCTGAAGGCACAGATGATTTTGTGGTTTACTGCGACGCTTCCATCCAAGGATTTGGTTGCGTATTGATGCAACATGACAAGGTCATTGCCTACGCATCGCGCCAACTTAAAGTTCACGAAAGGAACTACACTACGCATGACTTGGAGCTGGGAGCAGTTATTTTCGCACTTAAGATATAGAGACATTACCTGTACGGTACCAAGTGCACCATTTACACTGATCACAGGAGTCTCGAGCATATCTTCAAGCAAAAGGAATTAAATATGCGACAACGCCGATGGGTTGAGCTCTTGAACGATTACAAATGCGCTATCAAATATCATCCGGGCAAGGCCAATGTTGTGGCCGACGCCCTCAGTCGAAAGGATACTATACCTAAGCGTGTACGTGCTTTACAGCTTACCATCCAATCTAACCTTCCCGCTCAAATTCGTGATGCTCAGGTCGGAGCATTGAAAGCAGAGAACATCAGGGCCGAGTCCTTGCGAGGATCGAGGCAGCGACTAGAGCAAAAGGAAGACGGCGCTTACTATGTAACAGGGCGCATCTGGATTCCACTTTATGGAGACCTACGCGAGCTTGTGATGGATGAAGCACACAAGTCTCATTATTCGGTACATCCTGGTTCGGATAAAATGTACCACGATCTCAAGACTACGTATTGGTGGCCTGGCATGAAAGCCCACATAGCAACCTACGTCAGTAAGTGCTTGACTTGTGCGAGAGTCAAGACTGAATATCAGAAACCATCAGGCCTACTCCAACAACCAGAGATCCCGAAATGGAAATGGGAGCAAATTTCCATGGATTTCGTTACTGGCCTGCCTAGATCTCAACGCGGAAACGATACCATTTGGGTGATCGTAGATCGACTGACCAAGTCTGTACATTTTCTGGCTATCAAAGAAACGGATAAGTTTTCTACTCTTGCAGACCTTTACCTAAAGGAAGTGGTCAATCAAGGCACGGAGTGCCAACCTCCATCATTTCCGATCATGACGTGCGTTTTACTTCTGAACTGTGGTAAGCAATGCACAAGTCTTTTGGCTCACGTTTAGATATGAGCACCGCTTATCATCCACAGACGGATGGGCAATCTGAACGCACCATCCAAACCCTCGAAGACATGCTTAGGGCATGCGTAATCGACTTCGGTAATGGCTGGGAAAAACACCTCCCTTTAGTGGAGTTTTCGTATAACAACAGCTACCACACCAGCATCCAAGCCGCTCCGTTTGAGGCATTGTACGGACGTAAATGCCGATAACCTCTCTGTTGGGGCAGAAGTTGGTGACAACCAAATTACTGGCCCAGAACTTGTGGTAGATACCACCGAGAAGATTGCCCAGATACGGCAACGAATGGCGGCAGATCGTGACCGTCAGAAAAGCTATGCTGATAAGGGAAGAAAACCACTCGAGTTCCAGGTTGGGGATCGAGTGCTACTCAAAGTCATGCCTTGGAAAGGCGTAGTTCGTTTTGGCAAACAAGGCAAACTCAATCCACGTTACGTCGGACCATTCGAAGTCACCGAGAAATTTGGCAAAGTCGCCTACAGGTTGAATCTACCTGAAGAACTCAGCGGAGTTCACAATGTTTTCCATGTGTCGAATCTGAAGAAGTGTCTGTCAGATGAGACCCTCATAGTTCCTCTCAAGGAACTCACAATCGACGACCAGTTGCGATTCGTCGAGGAACCAGTAGAGATTACGGATCGAGATGTTAAGATCCTCAAGCGTACCAGGATACCTCTGGTCCGAGTTCGTTGGAATGCTCGTCGTGGCCCAGAGTATACCTGGGAACGAGAAGACCAAATGAAACTCAAGTATCCCCAACTGTTTAAGAAAAACGCAACCACTACCGAGGCTGAAACTACTGCAGAATTTCGGGACGAAATTCCAAATCAACGGGGGGATGATGTGACACCCCAAGAAAACCAGTAAACCAACGCAACTTAACTAGCTTCCTCAGTAACCACGCGCTAAATTTCGGGGCGAAATTCTCTTAACAGGGGGAGAATGTGACAACCCTCAAATTTACATGTAACCGTACAATCTATTATTGCTAATTAAAGTACTTGATGACTGTGCTGAATCATTTAACTGCTCTCTGATTTCTGTGTTATGCTTACATGTATTTGTTAACATACTAATAGTATACAGAAAAATTACTAAATAAGTCCGGTATGCTTTCCTGAGTGTTGAAAATTAAAAACGTTACAAAAATATATATATAGGACGCTTTACGGATTAATTAAGCAGTTTAACGAAACAGTATCGAACCGAACAACCGGACTTTATCCGGAACATAAAAATATTGCCAAAGTCATTGTTTCTACTTTTCTGAGCTAGTTAGGGTCCCCGAACACACTAACACCCTTTATATTAATAAACACATCAAGTACCCTAACTAAAACCATTTGTTTCCAACTAATCACCTAACTATGTCATCAAAACCCAACCATACCCCCCCCCCTTCTAAAATGACGGTCACAAGGGGTGACCCACCCCTTGTCCTCCTTTGATTATTTTAATCCTAGATGTTGGGGGTTATGGAGCATAATACATGATGGACTAAACTAGAACTTGGATTATAAATATATACCTTAGTCCACCATTCTCTTTCATTCAACATAACATCAACCAACTCATCTCCTTCCCTCTACACCACATCTCGGCCGAACCCCATCACCATCATTCACCCACGATCAAGCTTGGTTCTAGCCATTTCTCATACATACATAGAAGCAAGAGGTCATACAAACAAGCTCGGTGCTCTCAGAAGTGGAAGGACCTTCTCCATTCGCTATTAACCACCACATTTCTTCACTCGAACTTCCCTAGCCTTGAGCTAGTGGTAAGAACTTAGATCCGTTCATTCTTCATGTTATTTAGGTGGTTAATAGGTGATTTAATGATTAAAATTATGAAACACTAAAGCACTTACACTAAAGTCTTGAACATATGGAATAAAAGATGGATAAAGAGAAGATATGTGTGTAAATCATGTAGATCTTGTGTTGTTATGATTCTTGTTGATTTTCTGATGATTTTGCTGGTTAATATTGATGTTTGATGTTGTTGTGATCACTAAACATGTTAACGGAATCAATCGAACACAAGTTATAAAGCTAAAAGCTGAAACAGAAAGCTGGTTGGTTTTTACAGCCAACTTCAGTTGGCTGTAACCAGACCATAACTTAGTGAAAAATGTATTTTCTAAAGTCTAGGTTTATGTATTATAAAATACGGTTCTAATGGCACCAGAATCATAATTTTTGGACTTCCTTTACTATTTTTAAAGTGTCATTTCGTAACAGCAGCTAGAGCTGCATTTTTCTGCTGAAAATATGCGTTTTGTTTTCTGTCATAACTTGAGTTCTGTGTGGAGTTAGATCATGAAACTTGTACTGTAGATGACCACCGATGTATTTGTAATTCTCTCACTAGAATTTCGTAAATCGGACTCTCGATGAATTTTAAATAAATTATTCTGTGGACTGTGGTCAGAAAAAGATAAATCTGAGTTCAGCCCGGAAAATGAATTTTTATAAAATATTAGTAATAAACTGGACCCCGATATTTTTAAACAATAAAATTTGGAACGTTTAAGACATTCTGTTAAAATTTGGTAATTTTTGGAATAAGTTAACTATTTTATTAAAATGTCCGAAAACAGCCCGGTTTTGAATATTTAAGCTGAAACGACAAAAGTTGTAATTTGCATGTCTAGATGTCGAATATGCTATCTGTGAATGATCTAACATGATTATGTGTCAATAAAAGTGTTAGATGCATTATCGTATGTTTGTTTATAAGTGGGGAATGGATGGGAAGTTTATATAGGCATGATCCGTTAAAGTGATGCATGTTATGTGATAGATACGTGTAGGAACTTTGTGCTCTATCTAAAAAAATCACTAAATGACTAACTGGTAATCATATTAGGACGTGATTGACCGACCTTGACTGTTAGCTATATTTGAGAATCTAACCGAGCAAACCGACGTGAGTTCACACTTTCTACAAGGCATGGGATTCCCGGTGGTTTGGGAATGGGTTAAGAAACTAAAATGAAACCTACATATCCTCCTTGGGTATGGTATGTACGGCCATCCTCCATAGGTAGGATGCCATTATTAATCCTACGAATTCTCCTTGTGCAGAATACGTACGTTCGTCCTCATTGGGTAGGACAGCAACCTTAAAACTAGCTAGACAAAACTCTATCATGAAGTCCCTCAATTCATATCGACTTAATCGCCGAGGCCAATGGGGAGCGGGTCATTAGTTAATAGCGCTATTAGGTTTCACAAACCTCACACCGTGCCGGTCGGACGGGCGTGTACTAATGGACTATGGCAGACTATCAGTGATGATAGACACTGATATAGGGCACAACTTATTTGCGTAGTAGTCGATATCATACCGTCTAGTGGTTCACACGGGGAAAGCCCCCATTGATTATGGTTATGGTTTGGGTAATGAAAAAGGAACTAGTTAAACATTCTTTCAACTACGGGGTAACCCCCACGGCAATTAAGCCAACGAAAGTCAAACCATGTTTTTCAGAAACAACTTAAAACTAAACAACCAAACGTGAACTCACTCATCTTTGTTGTTGACTCGTTGTTACATGCCTTACAGGTCGTTAAACGCTTGGAGCTTGCACGAGGGAGGAGTCGTTGTGGTGTACGGACTGTTATGTTCCGTGCTTATTATTTAAATCCTTATGAACTTATTAAACTTGCGTTTTGAACTTTAACTTATAAACTATGGACTTATGCTTTTGGATTTACTTTTATGCTTCCGCTGTTTAAACTAAAACATGGTTAACTAGCTTTGGTCAACAATCGTATTGTGGTTGATCTTATTTACTTAATTACGATGTTCAATATGATTGGTGGCTCGATCCTGGTCACGTCACGCCTCTAAGCGGTGGTACTCCGCATGGTGGATTTTGGGGGTGTGACAAAGGCTTTGGTGTGTCAAAAGCAAGTTTATGCCCACTTAGGGACTATTTGCGTCAAACTGTGAAAGTCTGCTGATTCACATAGTATCGCACATTCTGGAGCTTGACCATAAGTTAAACATGCCCTAAATATCCTTTACATAGCTTAGAAATAGGCCTTGAGGTGTTTAGTGCGCAAAAATAAACTTATTTGATCAATAGGGACAAAAAACGTCAAAAAGTGCATAAGTTTGCATTTTCGCGCATATCTTACGTTCTAAATATATCCGGACTTCCAAAAATTTAGGTAATCACTAAAATAATTTTATTTTAGTGATTGGCATGAAAAAATTCCATTCGTCGCGTAATTTGGATCGTTTTTGCGTTCGTTACGACTTCCGTCGTAATTAACCGAATAACGCAACCGTACGGCCAAACGAACCGACATCCGTGATGTCTTTGAGCATATTTTAAGTTACCTATACTTTAACATCATTTTAGAGCCTTGAAATGAGGTTAACGGGGTTTAAAAGTGCCAAAAAATTCAAGTTTTAGTGCAGGGACCATTTTTGAAATTTCTGGCAGATACATTGAACTTGGTCCATTTTTGAGGCACCCATGGTATTTCAAAACAATGTGCCACACATGGATGGTTTTGATCCTTGTTTTGCAATACCATTTGATGGTTTTAAGTATTCCCATGGTTTTGAAAACCATGTGCCCACATGTAAGGTCTAGATCAAGGCACGGTTTACGAGGAACGATCCTAACGGTTCTTGTTTTCCTATAAATACCCCCACCCATTTTCATTTCATTTCACACCAAGATCTGATTTTATATCCTAAGTTGAAGCTCTATGCTTCATACCTGGATATTTAAATCAAGATCCTTCATTCTTGGGCCTTTTGTAAATCCTCTTTCGTTCTTTTATGCGTTTTTAAGCGTGAAAGTCAAACAATGTTTGACTTTCTGCTTTGACCAGTCAATGGTCAACACGAAGTTTGTTTGAACTTCATAACGTGAGCGTAATCACGATGGTTATAGTCCCTAGTGACTATACCTACTGATTACCACGTTGTCTAGGCATAGTGACGAGTCGTAGTTTCGGCCAAAATGCGTATTCTTGCGTATTCTGTAACCAAACTACTTTTAGGTATCAAAACCGTTTGTTTTGATACCAAACCTGTTTTCAAACTTTGTTAAACATGTTCTAACATGTTTAGCTCGTCACTTTAGGTTTAGTGCTTGTGTAGAATCGTAAGGTAAGCGATCTAATCAATCGCTTAGACTTACGAACCCGACCCGTTTGGTTGATCATTAGGATCCGACCAAACACTTTAGGTGACCATAGTTGAATAGGGAATAACCTTCCGAGGTTATACCTTATGGTCACTTCATTTAGTTAGTTGTATGATAGGTAGTTTATATGCCTTAGGAAAATGACCAAAATGCCCTTTTTCGCGTAATTTCATTTTAAGCATATGTAACACATATTTTGACATCTAAACTGATTATATAACATAATTAGATATGTTAAGGCATATAATACTTGTCATAGGACTAGTTAGGCGTCTCAAACGCGCGTTTGCGCGAACGATGCGTTAAAGTGGCGTAAGCTACCTAAACGGATCGTAATGGGTTGTAAGCACTTAGAATAGGTTTCATTTTAGAATGTAGGCTTGTTAAACCATAACACATGAGTTCCAATAATCAATTGGTTCACAAGACCTCATTCTACCCGATCTTCCGATTTAGGTGTCAATTTCCTAATATAGTGTCTGTTACCCTAGGAATCGCTTCAACACTTGAACTCTTGGTCTTTTGAGCTGTGTTATACCCTTTGAACCGGGACTATACGCAACCCCAGGCGAGTATATAGTTCCCCTCTTTTACCGTTTTCAAATGTTTTGGCGTGATTCATATGTGCAATCGATTTGTTTTCAAAATGTATGGCATACATGTGTTCACTAAGTGCTTTTATGTGTATTATTCCGATTATGCAAATGATATGTTTTATCCTTAAGTAATCTACCTATCTTCATAGTTAGATTCATATAGGATATTTGAAGTATAGACTTAGATCTTCCTATTTTCATAGTGAGATTTTTAAGGAGTACTTTGCAAACTCAATGGTTGGTTTTTGTGTAGATTGTCGGTGATTTAGATAACGAAACTAGATAATACAATAAGCACATGGTGGATACGCCGCTGGTACTTCCTATATACAAGTGTGCTTATTGTATTACCTTTCGTGGCGTTATCCCGAATCACCATTAGGATTTAGTTTGGTTTCAATTCAATAATTCAATATGATGAGAACTCAGGACCCCTGTGGTATCTATCTATCTATCTTCATAGTTAGACTTATATGGGATGTTTAAAGTACCAATATTGTAATCCTTTATTGGATTCATAGTATGCTTTAATGCGTGTTAAGTTAGACAATGTGATAGAACCCAAATCCTTATAGCATCTATCTATCTTCATAGATTGATTCTTGTAGGATGTTTAAAGTACTGATACTAGAGTCCTTGATTGGATACATTGTGTGCTTTAATGCGTGTTCACAAGTTGGTTGGTTTATGTGTTATGTGGTAGTTGTGATTTAAATAACGAAACGGGTATAATAAAATAAGCACATGGTGGATACGCCGCTGGTACTTCCTATATATAAGTGTTCTTATTTTATTATTCTTGTAGCGTTATCTGGATCACTTTAGGATTTTGTGTACAATTGTTCATTGTTGGTTATCAAAATCTTTGTAGAATATTCCATATTCTTATGTGATAGATTCTTAGAAAGATATCTGAAGTATTTCCATGATTCATTGATTTGATTTATGTAATACTTATATATTTTTTGATTTATTTCAAAACAGTTATTATTAATCCTTGATTGGATTCCTAATAACACATTCTCAAGTTTTTATGATAGTTAAATCGGGATTTCAATATAAAACATAAAACTTACTTAGTAAATATCATAATGCCATATACAAACCTATTTTTGTCTCATGTTTTCACAATTAAGACTACAATACCAAATGTTTTTGCCATTTATTTGGCCAATAAAACCTATG
Source organism: Helianthus tuberosus (assembly GCA_030545235.1). Lineage (NCBI taxonomy): Eukaryota > Viridiplantae > Streptophyta > Magnoliopsida > Asterales > Asteraceae > Helianthus > Helianthus tuberosus. The sequence goes on along the minus strand of CM060452.1, from coordinate 116,721,261 downwards.
TATTCGCCGGCATTTTTATGCTGACTGTTTTCGCATATGTTTCAGGTTTTCGACTATTTCAAGCATGCAACGCATAGGACTGCATACGGGCCTTAGACTTCTAAAACAAGAGAACAATTACATGTATTCTTTGTTTGTAAAACGATGTTAATGATATTGAAACAATTTAGTACCAGTAGTTGTGAGCAATTTATAACGTGACTCCACGATATTTCCGCCGCGTGTTGTTATATTACGCGATTGGGGTGTTACAAATCTGCCAAAGATGTCAGGCGGGGCGCGTAAGCCTAGTGTGGTTTTTACACGGGGCGTGATAGACCTTCAGCACAGAAACATTGAACCTGGCATTTCCAGCTGTTTTTGATGGTTTTGTTCATGGTTTTTCAATACCATTTGATGGATTTTGATTGTTTTTAGTGTTCCCATGGTATTGTAAACCTTGTGCCCACATGTAAGGTCAAGATCAAGGCACGATTTGTGAGAAACGATCCTAACGGTTCTCCGAAATCTATATAAACCCAAGCTTTCATTTCATTTCTGCTCACACTTGATCTGAATTGCTCTAAGTTGAAGTTCAAAAACTTCATACCCGAGTATTTTGGATCAAGATATTCCTAGCTTGGACCCTTTGTAAGTTTCTTTCCTGCTTTTTATGCTTTTCAAGCGTGAAAGTCAAACAGTGTTTGACTTTCTGCTTTGACCAGTCTTTGGTCAACACAAAGTTCGTTTGAACTTTGTAACGTGAGCGTAATCACGATGGTTATAGTCCCGTGTGACTATACCTACTGATTACCACGTAGATTAGGTGTATTGACGAGTCATTGTTTCGGTCAAAATGCGTATTTATGCGTATTTTGCAACCAAACTATCCTTGGGTATCAAAACACTTTGTTTTGATATCAAAACTTGTTTTCTAACTTAGTTAAACATGTTTTAACATGTTTAAATCGTCACTTTTAGTCTAGTGCTTATAAAGGGTCGTAAAGTCAAGCGGTCTAAACCACCGCTTAGACTTTCGAACCCGATCCTTTTGGTCGATGATTAGGATCCGACCAAGCATATATTGTGACCATAGTTGTATAGGGAATAACCTTCCAAGGTTATACTGTGACAACCGGTGATTTACGGCTCCTAATTACGTGATTAACAGACGATTAACGCGACTACGACGGATACTGACATTATTTTTACACGTTTTTTTTAACTCTGAAATATCATATTACTAGGCCACAGTGATTTCGGTTTTAAAAACGTGTCTCGGGCCACTTACACATGAGATGGGCTTGTGGGCCCTTGGCCCAAGCCCAAAACCCACAACCCTAAACCTGCACATGATATATTAGATCTTACAAGATCACTACAAAATATTATCAAATCTCTACAAGATTTGAAAATCTTTGCAAAATCTTATCAAATCTATATAAAATCCCTATAAGATTTGCAAAAGCTCTACAACATTTGCACAAGATTTCATCAACATCTATAAAAAGGGTCTACCCCCTTGATTTCTTTTGAGCAGACACAACACACACACCTCACACTTTCCCCTTCTCTCTCGAAATGAACATCAGGCACACACCAACACCCTTTTGTATCTCTCACACAACCCACTTGTCTTACCCCTCCCTGTTAACCGGCCAACCACCACCATCTTCAGGTGGTGGCGGACTACAACAGCAACACCACCACCACCACAGGCGGCGGCGCTGTGGTGGGTGGTGCCGGTCGGTACTTCAAGCGAGAGGGAGAGAGAGAGAGTGACCGAGCAGGAGAGAGAAACGAGGAGATGAGAGAGAGCGGTGGAAATAAGGAGCGGCGACGCCGCCGTGACGACGGCAGTGGTGCTTTTGATTCAGACGGTTTCACGGTAAGAACCGCCCCCTCCATTTTCTCTTATATTTTTCGTGGAAATTGAAAAGGATGATTTTACTGAGGTGGATAATGAAGAGGAACTGCTGTTGTTGATGATGATGGTCCGACGGAACCACGTCGGCGACGGCAAGGGATTTGGTTCAGATTCATGTTCGGGTCAGGTTTGCTCAACATCGATTTCTGTTCGATTCAGCTTTGGCACTGGTTTCGTGGAATGAGTAACTCGGTCTCGGTTCAGTTAGTTTTGTTCGGGTCAGCCCCGGCTCTATATCAACTCAGTTTTGTTCATTTAATTCTAATTCCATTTCTGATGTTAATTTCTTTGTTGAAATGGAAGTTAGTAATGGCGGTGTTTCACGTTTCACCTCGGGTTTGACTCGGGTCAAACCGGGATGACTCGGTCAACACCCGAACAACTCAGGTCAACAGCGAGTCAACACAAGCCAGATTCGGTCAACTGGTGAAACACGCAGATCCGGTAAAGTTAACGACGCCAAAAATTTGTTTTAGATTGACGTAGTTTTTATTTAGATTGTTAGAAATACACGAACCAAGCTTGAACCATCGTTTATTTAGTGATTATACACGTTTAATTTTTGGCGCATTTTGATGAAAATTATATACATATATTGTTTGATTGACGACTGTGAGTTTTTGATAAAATAACGACAACTTGTGTTGTCGGGGGCGTCCAAAAACAGAGGAAACTCTGCCCGTTTTTCGAGAAAATCCGAAACCAAAACGCGTGTTATTATAAGACGAAACTATTTGGATCCGAGAAACTTTTATAAAAACAAATACAAATATAGTATTTCTTACGAAGACACTTTACAACTTTTGAAAAACAAGATGTAAATGCGTATTATTTTCGGCAACGCAATATAACTTACAAAACATATTCATAACTTTTCGACCAAAGCTGTATTTCAAGTTAACCAAACTTGCTAGTTTATAAAACAAGCATAACAAATTATATTGTTTCAAGTGTCAAATAATACGACTTCTTTTCATAAAAATAAATATAGTGTATATTTATTTCAACAATCAAACAAGACGATCCTTTTATAAATAAATATAGTTACATATTTATTTCCGACACAAACAAATCGATTCTCTTATAAAAATAAATATAGTTATATATTTATTTTCGAAACACGACAAGTCGACGATTCTTTCATTAAAATAAATATAGTTTATATATTTATTTTAAATATCAAACAACTCGTATTTCTTTTATAAAAATAGATATAGCTTATCTATTTATTTCAAACATCCAACAACTCGATTTTATTTTTATAAAATAAATATAACTTTTTATATTTATTTTACACGCCTAAACGACGTACTATATATCAACATACGACTTCTCAAAGCGAGCTAACACGTATAACTTCTTCGCTTCCTTTAAGTTAACAATTACCGTCAAATCGTTCTGTCAACGATTCGGTAGAGCTCGGTGACACGTAGTTTAGTTACCGCTTTTGTTTAGAAACTTATAAGTTATTCCGTGTTAGGAATATTGTAGAATGCACGCTAGCGAGTCTCGTCTTGGAAACGACATCCCGAAGTCGTAATTAGCTAGCTTTGCACAAGGCAATTCAGGGGAGTTCATAACCCCACCTTTTCACTGTTTTACATTTTATAAATGTTTTCGGGGTGGAAAGACATGCAAGTTTTGCAAAAATAAACAATTTATCGATAAACGAAAACTCATATTTCTAAACCATGATACGAATGGATTGCAAAGAACTCAAATGGTTTACGAATGATTTGTACTAAAGATACCGGTTTTACAAAACAAATGCGTATTTTCAAAACATGAATGATCTTAATGATTAGGGATGGGATTGTCCTAGTTATAATAATGGGATTGGGTCGGTCTGCATACGTAAAACGAGACAACCCTATGAGTTCATGTCCCCACCTTTAAACTTTTACATACATTTTAAACTCGGGGAAAATACATGTGTTATGGTATGATGGATACAAGAACTGAGGAATGATACTTTAAATCGTGTCACAAATAGGGTACCAGAAGCACCATTAATCGTGTACATACTAAGACTGCAGAACAAAAGGTTAGATCTAATGGGTTTTCGGGCAGCCACACTCTTGGTGATAACTAGTACCAAGTAGTGCTTTTGTGTCTTAGTCGTGAATCGACAACTAGAAAAATGCCTATGGTTTGGATGCTTCCTATGTCGTGTCACATGTTAATGGCCTTGCAACCCATTAACAATCTCGATACTTACAGAAATACTTGATACATACAAATTACATACCATGTTTTATACAAATTCAAAGCATAGGATTATGCGGGCATGAAGTCAAAGTCAGGGTGGGCATTGACGGTTATACAAACTTTACAAATACAAGAGTTTACAAATACATGGTTCTACGAACATAATGCGTTACAAATACAAATTTTCCATATAACTTGACAAGAAAATGATTTTTAAATTCGTTTTCTCAATAATATTTCACAAACCGGTTATCAAAAAGATTTATTTCAAATCTTTTACAAACAAACTATGAACTCGCTCAACTTTATGTTGATTTTTCGCATGTTTCTTTCTCAGGTTACTTTTCAGAAACCTTGGCACGGTTGGAATAGGAGAACCATTGAGGATTCGAGTACTTAGTGGGCGTTCATTTTCTAGAAGTCTTAGCTTATTTTGCTTCCGCTGTTCAATGAAGATACCAGTCCAGTCACGCCAGCTCTGATAATTTCGAGGTGTGACAGATTGGTATCAGAGCTATAGGTTACAGCGAATAGGGTTTTCTGTAGGAGTTCCTAGGCTCTAACCTCACTTTCCTCTGGGAACTTAGAATATTAAAACATGAATGCATACAGAACGCATAGTACTCGAATATGGTCTCCAACCGTTGCCAAAAAACAAACAGTCAAAATTTTGTTTTCAAACATACGCTATTGTGGTGTTTTACATATGGTACACAAAAACAATTACATACAGTACACAAAACTCTGAGAGTTTAGGAAACATGCATTTAAGACCTTCGGAAACTCATGTTGAAGTTCATTAAAGGTCATGACGTAGGAACCAGGTTTACTAACTCGGGAAAACGCCATTATTGTGTCGTCTATGCTATTTTTAACCGAGCAGGTAACCTACGCAAAACAAATCATGGGCGTGCAAGATTTCATGAAACTCAATCTACATGTCGACAGAGGTTGAAGTACGTTACATACGACTTTCGAGGAAGCGGCGGTTTGGCACGCGGTCCTGCAAATGACACGAGTCATGCTAAGGGGAAGACGTATGTCTCCGCATTCCCCCTAACTCATTAATGACGAATACGATATGTTTGACATTCCATGGTAATGTCACCTAACAACCGGTAATCACACGCAACCCCAGGTAAAGTCCTCAAATTTCTTTTATTGAAATTTCGACTTTCACATTTACTGAGTAGATTTTTGTATCCCTACTCCTCTTGATGGTCATTGTATCATGATCATTTCTTTTAGTATAGCGAATATTCAATTGCTTCATTTCTTGAGGAATTCATATGTTACGCATGCATCGTTTGTTACGCATGTGGTTTCGTTTCGAATAAGCGTTTCATTTGTTCCGAGTCGTAGTGGACTTGTTTGGTCTACGACTCCATTAAGTTGTTTGTTGATTTCGACACCTTGTGATGGTGTTTTCACTAATTGAAGCTTGCGCTAATCTCGTTTAAACATCTCATGCACGGATTTAAATTATTTATTTATTGATTTGCTTTAAATCCTCTTTGATTTATCATATTACAACAGTCTTAATACAATAGGGTGTTAAGACAATGGTACACAAATTCATTTTATATTCCGGTGTACCTACTAACGGTTCTTTCATTATCGATCGAAAGTTTTGCGATATCCATTGCTTCTTCATCTTCGATCGAAAACAGTATTTCTTTGATGTTCCATTTCCAATTGAAAGTTCTATGATGTCATTTGAAACAAACTTTCAGATTCACTTTATTACGCTTTCATTTGATTTGAAACAGGGTGAATTTGTTTGATCACCGCTATTATCGAATTATTTAAATCACTACGACACCTTGTGGTGTCAGTACAAACTTGTAGCTTGGGCTAATCATGATTGAGCATTTTATGCAAAACACAGGTGATACTTGTTTGATCACCGCTATATTTGAATTGTTTCATTCACTACGACACCTTTTTTTTGGGTAAAGGGTTTTACCCCGGTGAATATTATAAATCAACCAAATCAGTACAAGGGTGTGCCTAATGTGACACACCAACTAGACTTGACAACCCAAGTCTAGGAGAGAAAAACAAAATACACAACCAGTTTGCAACACACAAACACGACACCAAAAAACCCACAAAACAAAACAACCAAGCATAAAGCAACAAACACCCAAAACATGAATCACATCTAGCCTGGGTCTTCCTCTTCCTCGTTCGTATAGATCTTCCAATCGTTGAAGGTTCTTCGACGGCAAGAATCATTACGAAACTTCAGCCCCACGACACCAAAATCCACTCCGTAACCGTAGCAACTGAGTTATGATTATTAGAAAACAGCCTATTGTTTCTTTCTTTCCATATAAAGTACGAAGCTGCCGCAATCACAAGCTTACAAATAATAGTGTCACTCTTCTTGGATCCATCATTATGCTCCATCCATGCAACAATGGCTTGCGAAGAGACATCCACATTATCCAGATTCACCATCTTTTTGACGTTGTTCCACACTTGCGATGCAAAGGCACATTGGAAGAATAAATGATCACGAGAATCTCGATCATGTCTGCATAGAGGACAACACATGAGTCTCAAGTTCGTATCGCTACCAGCTTCCCACACCGTTAGTCTATCCTGAGTCTTGAGTTTGTTTCTGATCACTAACCACATATGAAAAGAATGACGAGGTATACATTGCGAGAACCACACCATGTTGGACCTAGGAACTACATCAACTCGAGGCCTAATGTTATTCCACACTTGGGCCGAGCTGAAATATGACTCTTTACCTTGCAAATCCTTCCATGTGAGTTTGTCATTCACATCTTCCACTAGATTTGGAATAGGCAGACTTATTAGAACCGGAAATAAATTATACCATGCTTGGGGCCATTTCCAGTTACCCAAGTCATCCAAAAGATCTGCCACACTAGACCGCATATTAAAACCTGCATTTGCTATCACCCTTGGAGAAATAAAGGAGCTCAACGGACTCAGAGGACACCAATTATCGCTCCATGCGTTCGCTTGATAACCACTTCGAATAGAAAAGCCAATGTAAGGCCGAATTAAGTTACGTATGGACAATATCTTCCTCCATCCCCAGCTCATGCTACCTCTCGAAGGGACCTCCCAAAAACACCGACCTTTTAGCTTATACGAGTGAATCCATTGAACCCATAAAGAGTTTCTCTTAGAGATAATACTCCAGATATGATTCGCCATAAGAGCTTTATTCACTTCCATCACACTCCTAATCCCCAATCCCCCTTCGGATTTAGGTAAACAAACATCGATCCATGCTACTTTAGCACGAACCCTACCATTTAAACCGGTACCCCAAAGAAACATCCGCATCCTTTTCTCAAGCTCAGCTGTTACCCTAGCAGGAAGGATGAATACAGAAGCCCAATAAATGTGCATAGAAGACAAAACCGAATTAATAAGCTGAAGACGACCCGCGAATGATAATGATTTAGTCATCCAGTTATTTATTTTGTTCTCCATTCGCTCAATCAAAATTTTGCAATCTTTAAAAATTAGCCTAGTGGAGATAAGAGGAACTCCAAGATACCGAACCGGAATACTACCCTCTTGAAACTGCATCAATGAAAGAATTTCCCGCTTCACCGAGTTGTGGACATTAGAAAAATAAGCCGTGCTCTTAGAAGGACTTGGAACTAGACCAGACATTCTAGTGAAGGTTTCCAATGCCTCTTTAACTTTTTTAACCGAACCCGTGTCCGCATGCACGAAAATGAAGAGATCATCCGCAAACGACACATTAATAATTCTCTGCTTGGTACATTGATGATGAAATTTAAACGACGAATTTGGGGCCGCCACCTATTGAAGCAATAAGGAGAGTATCTCCATAATAAGCGTGAAAAGATATGGCGACATCGGATCCCCCTGACGCAAGCCCCTCTTACCAGGAAAGTAACCATGAAGGTGACCATTGACAGAAATAGAGTAAGAAGCCGTCGATACACAAGTCATAATCCAATCTACCATTTTATGATGGAATCCAAACCGAACAAGTATGGATCTCAGGAAAGCCCAATTCACCGTATCATAGGCCTTCTGAATGTCTATCTTAAAAGCACATCTAGCTGGCCCACGATTTAGATGATAGTTATGCATCAGCTCTTGAGTGAGGAGGATATTATCCGAGATTTTCCTACCAGGCACAAACGCAGACTGGTTGATACTAACAAGAGCATCCAAGCTTCCCTTAATTCTGTCCGTGATAATCTTGCTAATGCATTTGTATAAAACATTACAACAAGAAATAGGACGATAATCCAAAACCGAGTCAGGCGTCTCTTTTTTAGGAATCAATGCCAAAATTGTGTGATTTACTTGTCTAAGAATTTTACCATTCTCAAAAAAAGCTAACACTGCATCCGTAACTTCATTCCCAACAATATCCCACGCCTGCTTGAAAAACGCTGAAGTATAGCCATCTGGACCGGGGGCCTTATTTTCACCAATATTAAACATAGCCATTTTAATCTCCTCACGAGAGACCTGGCGGACCATATTATCAGCATCACTTGGATTAAGAACATTAACAAAGAGATCATCAAGATTCATACTATCAACCTGATCATCAACTCCTAAAAAGTTCGAGTAATGCGCGACCAGAGCATCTGCAACCCCATTTCCTTCATATCGGTTTCCAGCACAATCCTTTACACTATGGATTTTACTCCCAGCGTTCCTACCTTTAATAGCATTATGAAAGAACTTTGTATTCGAGTCACCAGCACATAACCATTCCACTTTAGATTTTTGTTTGAGAAAACACTCTTCATCATACGCCGCAATCTGAAACTCTTGAAGGCATACCGCTTCAGCTTGACGAATGCTAGCATCCAACGGGTTTTCATCCAATTTTACCTGAATATCATCCAGCTTTTTTCACAGATCAGTAACCTTGGTATGAAGGTTGCCTTGCTTGTAAAATTTTTTTCCTTAGATGAGGTTTGACGTTCCTAAGTTTTTTTGTAACCGAAAACATAGGAAAACCGTGAACAGGCTTCGACCATTCTAGCTCCACACACTTTCTGAACTCCGGCTTCCTGGTTATAAAGTTTGGAAACTTAAACAGCCTCGGCTTATTATCATGTATAGTATTCATTTTCAGGATACATGGCGTATGATCAGACACACGAAAAGGGTAATACATGGCAAAAGCTTCCGGGACCATATCTAAAAACTTAATGTTACCCATTACACGGTCAATCTTCTTAAGTAAGCCAACTCCATCTTTTGGTTTCTGGTTCCATGTATAGTGGAGGCCATGACCTTTAATATCAAACAACTCTGTAAACTGGATGCACTCATTAAAGTCATTCATGCTTATTGTTTGATTAGACGGGCCATACAATGAATCCTCAAAGTGTAGTGTTGAGTTGAAATCTCCCATCACTACCCACGGTTTATCATGGCACAAATTCTTATGATTACAGAGACTCTCCCATAAACTTCTACGGTCCTGGTACTTGTTCTCCGCATACACAAACGAACAAAAAAGAACTTTACTGTCAAGTTTATAAAAAATCTGCGTGTGAATGACTTGATCCGATTGAGAAAGAACCATAACATCAACCATATCCGGATTCCATCCAAGGATAATTCTTGTGCCCCTACTACAAACACCTCCATTAGAGGTCCAATTCCAATTCCGAAACACTTTTTGACAAATGTTAGGAAGATTAGATACATCCACATGAGACTCAAGTAACGCGCAAACATTTAATTTATTTTCAGCAACTATATGACGAACCTCATTTTGTTTCAGGGGGCGGTTCAACCCTCTTATATTCCATGACATAATACTATCCATTTAAACCTGTAGAACCGGGAGTGCTTGCCCCCTCAGAAGTGTTTTTATGCTTATCATTCTCCATAAATGCTGACATCTCCGTAGGTCTCGCTTCGGAAACCTCCTCAGGTTGAACATGCTTTCCACCTGTTGTGTTTACATCAGGCTTGCTATTTTTTCCACCTGTTTTGTTTGCATACTTCGGCTGTTCCTGGGCATTCTCCATGTCATTACCTTCATTTGAATCCAAAGCTTCAAAAGAATTCCGAATAGTGACCCCCCCACCCGGATTTTGATTCGAACTCTCCCCTATGTTTCTTTGATCATCCTTCTTCGTACCAGAGGTGCTCGGACCAGTTTTAGAAAGCTTCGGCTTATAGACAAACTTAGTCTTCTGCTTCTTATAAACTGCCCCCTGCCTAGCCATCTTCCTTTTATCCATAACAAATCCATCATCATCAACCACCACTTGTTTTGCTGTGTTATTGACGTTCTTCACACATGATTGATCAGTATGGCCAAAAACACAACACATAGAACATTGTTGAGGCCTCCACTCATATTCCACAGCCACTTTCTCAGTGATGTACCTTTCTTCGTCTAGTTTTGGAATAGCCACTACAATATGATCTTTCAAAACATTATCAGCATTGATTTCAACTAAGGCACGAGCGAAACTACTCCTACCCCAACTATCCGAACACATATCCGCAGTATAACTATCCAATCTCTTCGGCTTTCCAATCTTTGAAGCTAACAAACTTAAACCCTCATCCGTGTATACTGCAATGGGAACATTGTGTAACTTAACCCATACCGAAACAGATTTGATCCCCTCCTTTTTAAGACAAACAGAAGGAGTCCAAATATTCAAGAACAACGGCATTTTCCGAATTAACCAAGGCCCCCCTTCAAGCACTTTAGTCATTCCCTCTTTGGAATCAAATTTAAAGAAAAAGAATCCGTTAGAATTCATCATCATCTTCTCGAAACCAAACTTAGCCCATACATTCTTTGCATAATACTCTACCACAGGAAACGGAAGCCGATTACCTAGAAAATAACCATACAAGACATTGTCAAATCTTTCTTGAACTTTTTTAACAACTTCCCTAGGTATCACGACATCAGCATCTTCAAGGGTCTCCATTGACTCCATGAGTCTAAAGTTAACCTCTTTTTTATTAAGCACATTAGACTGAAGTTTTTCAGCATAAGAAATCGGAGAAGATGATGAATGAACCTGATCATCCGTAACATCAGCATTAGCGGACACCAGAGGAACCGGAACAGTAACTTTTTCCAATTCATCTATCACATTAATAACTCCACGCCGAGGTACCATAGTTTTACCATCAATGTTTAACGGCTTGCTAAACAATGAAGGTTTATCAGCAAAAGATTGAAACCCTAAATTCTCCAAGCCCCTACCATCACGAAACTCCTGACCATGCATCGGCATTGCACCCTGCGACTTAATAAAGATATCCCCATGCAGTTTTTCGGTAAAGGAGTGGAACCCTAAATCCTCCAAACTTTGATCCCTATTTCCCTCCATGCATACGAAACAACGATCAAAGCAAATAAAAACCCCAACAACATGCAGCTACCAAGAACCCTAAACCTTTAAAACCCTAGTGATAATCTTCACAACATGCAGCTACGACACCTTGTGGCGTCCGTAGAACTTTTGTTTTTTGGGTAAAGGGTTACCCCGGTGATTCTATATATTCACAACCAAATAAAACATAAGTAGTGTAGGGAGTCTACACTAGTTCAATCATGAGACATGCCCCATGAAAGTAAACCAGAAAAATCCAAAAAACACGAAAACAACCAACTAAGGAAAAAACAACTAGACAAGAACTCTAGACATAAAGACCAATAACACGACTAATCAGCCTCCATCGTCATCTTTTCCTTTCGTATGTATCTCCCATTCTTCTAGAAGTTTGCGCACCCTAACGGTATCCTTCAGCTTTGCTCCCATCAACTTGTATCGCACTGTTTTCATGATTACATCACTAACCGTCTCAGGAGGTCTCATCTGATTTTTAAATAACCTGACATTCCTCTCTTGCCAAATACTGTACGCAGCAGCCGCTACAAGAATTTTAGCAACATAAGAATCGACCCTCCTTTGATGAGCACGAGCACAAAGCAAGTTAACAATCTCCGTCCATTTTGGCGAAACAGTATTCATCCCCACCCTATTTCTAACTCTAAGCCACACTTGAGATGAGTACTTGCATTCAAAAAACAAGTGCGGGTGAGAATCAAAGTTCTCATAACACAATAAACAACACATCATGTTCATGTTTTTCTCCGTGAGAAATCCCATTTGAGAATTTTATCTTGCGTAAGGAGCTTACCTTTCATAATCAACCACATCATGAAAGCGTGTCTTGGAATACACTCGCCGAACCACACAACTTTACACCAATCGACTTCCGGCTCTCTATGCCGAACCGAGTGCCATACCCCAGAAGACGAGAACTCATTAAAATCCCCACCATCTTTCCATAATAATCTGTCAACTTTTAAGGGATCCAACTGAACTTGATCAATCTGAATAAGAACAGGGAAGAGATCCCTCCAAGCCGTAGGCCACAACCAAGTACCATTAGAGTAAACATTGGCCACGGAGTCATCCAACCTAAAATCTGCGTCCGTGATAGTTCTGGGCGACACAAAGTCGCCAAGAGGCCCCAAGACACTCCAATTATCCAACCAGGCTGAAGTATTAGCACCATTCCCTAACTCCGACCAAATATGCTTCCTAATCAAAGGCCGCAATTGAGTGAGTTTTCGCCAAGACCAACAGCTATTCGAAGGCGTTTTGCTGACCCAGAAGCTCTTATTTTTTAACCGATACGAATAACCCCATTTAACCCACAGAGAGTCACGCTTGGAGACAATACTCCAAATATGAGACGACATCAGAGCTTTGTTCATATCCCCAATTCGTCTAATACCCAAACCCCCTTCATACTTAGGCGTACAAACCGATTTCCAAGAAACTTTAGATTTACCTTTGCTGAAAGAAGAATCCTGAGACCATAAGAAATTTCTCATTTTAGCTTCTAACTCTTGAATAATCCGAGCTGGCAAGATAAAAACCGAGGACTAATAAATATGCATAGAAGAAAGCACTGAAATAATAAGTTGAAGCCTTCCCGCAAATGATAATAGTTTGTTCCTCCAATGCATAATACGTTTTTCTAATCTTTCCACAAGCACACTACAATCATTGTATCCAAGCCTAGCCGAAATCAGGGGCACCCCCAAGTACTTCACGGGTAACTTTCCTTCCGTAAAAGGCATAATATCCAGAATAGCTTGTTTGACATGATCCTTAACATTACAAAAGAAAACCGTGCTTTTCTGGTTACTAGGCACCAACCCCGACATCTTAGTGAACTTCAAGAGAGAAGACATAATACAATTAGCTGAATTCACTTCTCCTCTAGCGAAAAGAAATAAGTCATCCGCAAAACAAAGATTTATAATCTGCTGCCTCTCACATCTGTTATGGAACTTAAAAGAAGAGTCAATTCGAACTGAATGATGAAGTATACCAGTTAAGACCTCCATAACGAGGGTAAATAAATAAGGGGATATTGGATCTCCTTGCCTTAGCCCACGATTACCCTTGAAAAAACCATGCACCGTGCCATTAACACAGACCGAAAATGAGGTAGTCGACACACAAGTCATAATCCACCCCACCATCTTACTGTTAAAGCCAAAACCAATCAGTACACTTTTAAGAAACCTCCAATCGACAGTATCATAAGCTTTCTGAATATCTACTTTAAAAGCACATCTTGGAGGACCCACGTCTCTGTGATAATTATGCATTAACTCTTGGGTTAAAAGAATGTTATCCGAAATCTTTCGTCCGGGAACAAAAGCAGATTGGTTTATGCTGACGATGTCATTTAGAGCCCCTTTAATTCTTTCTGAAATAATCTTACTAATGCATTTGTAAAAGACATTACAACATGCAATCGGACGAAAATCAGTAACAATCAGAGGAGTCGAAACCTTTGGAATAAGCACAATAAGAGTATGATTCAATTCCCGAAGCATGTTACCAGTTTCAAAAAAATCTTTAATGGCATTAGAGCCATCAACGCCAACTAAAGACCAAGCGCTCTTGAAAAACGCCGCCATATAACCATCCGGCCCAGGAGCTTTGTCATTACCAATAGAAAACATAGCTTTTCTGACCTCCTCCGTCGTTACTTGTCAAACCATATTAGTAGCAACATTATGAGATAACCTTTTCAGAAATAAATCTGGAGCCGGCTCAAGCGATATGTCCCCTTGAGAACCAAAAAACTTCTCATAGTGCTGAACAAACGCTTTATACACCATGTCGCCTTCATAAAGAGTCCCTCCCGAATCGTTAATAACATCAATTCTGCTAAAATGATTTCTGGCTTTCAAAGAAGAATGAAAAAAAGCAGTATTCATGTCACCCGCAGCTAGCCAATCCACCTTTGATTTTTGTTTCAAGAAACGCTCCTCATCCAACAAAGCCTCCTGTAAATCACGGCTAGTAGAAGCCTCTTCGGCTCGGATATCAACATTTAACGGGTCCTGATCAATATTTTGTTGAATCACATCCAGCATCATTCTAAGATTTTCAACTTTTTTGTGAAGATTTCCTTGCTTGAACAACAAAGACCTAAGCGGGTTTTTCAGCAAGCGCAATTTTTTGACAACTCTAAACTGATGCACCCCGTCAACATTTGAAATCCAATGCTTTTTGACAATCTCTAAAAATTCTGGTTTAAAAACCAAGAAATTAGCGAATTTAAAAGACCTCGGCTTCATTTTCATGGCTTCCGGAATGGATAGAATACATGGACAATGATCTGAAAGCCGATATGGCTTGAATATTGCAACCGAGTTCGGGTATTCAGCCACAAAAGGAGTGTTTCCCATCACCCGATCAATTTTCTTTAATAACCCCACCCCTTGTTTCGGCTTTTGGTTCCATGTAAAATGGATGCCCGTCCGATTTATATCAACCACTTCAATGTCATCAACACAAGCTTGGAACTCCCTCATGCCAATAGATATAGAAGACGTTCCCATAGATTTATCCTCTATGTTTAGAGCCGAGTTGAAATCACCCATAATAAACCAAGGTTTATTAGCAACAAGGGTTTTATGCATAGAAAGTTGATGCCACAATTCCCTACGAGTCGCATAATAATTGGCAGCATAAACAATAGAACAAAATACCATCCTTTTATCCAATTTAAACACAAGTTGGAGGTGCATAACCTGAGACGATTGCGCCAAGATCATCACATCAAAAATAGCAGGATTCCACCCAACAATAATTCTTGTGCCTTTATCACAGCATCCTCCATTTGAATTCCAGTCCCACGAGCGAAAAACCGTTTTACACACTTTACCCAGATTACCCACATTCACATGCGACTCTAAGATAGCACACAAACTCAAGTTATAATCCTTTACTGCCTGTCGAACCTCCATTTGTTTAAGCGGGCGGTTCAACCCCCTTATGTTCCAAACTGCGAGACTAACCATCAGCAACTACCTGAGAAGGAGTGCTTGCCCCTTGTTTGCTCTTTATATTTAGAGAACCTTGCAGCATAAAAAAGATCCGTTTCGTTGTAAACCTCGTCAACCTCATCCTCCATATCCTCCTGACCCATATCCGACCCTTTTCTTGCTTGTACCTTCCTCCGAATCGACTTGGTTCAAAACTTCAAAGGGATTGTTCACATTAATAGGCATTGATGTTGAACCGTTACTGACCTTCGGCTGAGTCTTTGATCCCACCGGCCGATATTCAAATTTACTTTTTTGTTTGTTCACCGGTATACCAACCTTTCTAGCAACTTTCCTACCATGAACTTCCGTATAACCCTCCTGATCCACAGTTGGTAACTTTTTCACTTGTCTATTTCTTAGCTGATTTCGGTTGTGATCCTCATATCTAACATTTTTCATTGGCTTTTTTGGACACATCTCGTTAGAATGACCAAATACACAACATGTTGCGCAACGATGCGGGCTCCATTCATATTCCACATACATAGTTTCTTTGATAAAACCCTCCCCGTCAGGTTCAGGTATAGCCATCGTGACCTCCTCACGGAACTCCTTATCAGCCGAAATTTCCACCAAAGCTCTAGCATAGCTACTACAGCCCCATGACTCCGTGCACATAGACGTAGTAAAAGAATCCAGCATCTTTGGCTCCCCAATTGTTGTAGCTATAAGACTAAGACCATCCTCCGTATAGGCCGCAATTGGAACCTCATGAATTTTCACCCAAACTTGCACTTGCTTTACTTCTTTCTTCTCCAATTTGGTCGTAGGAGTCCATATATTCAGAAAAAGTGGTTGCGACCTGATAATCCACGGACCATCTTTAAGCACGTTCAACATCCCGCCTTCATCATTAAACTTAAAGAAGAAAAAGCCGTTAGCATTCATCATCGTCTTTTGCAATCCATATTTCTTCTAATTAGCTCTAACATAATAGTCAACAACCGGGAATGCAACTCGGTCTCCCAAAAAATAACCGTAAATGGTATTGGACAATTTTTCCTGCACTGTTCGGACAGATTCCTTTGGTAGAACGACGTCACAACCTTCATGCTTAACCGAACTCGACAACGATCGGAAATTAACTTTCTGAACATTACTGCCTACAATCGAATCCACATAAGACTTTGGGTTTGAGCTGCTACCTTGATCCGTATGTGATCCCTGAAAACCATAAGCAGCCACATTATCCTCCGAGCCTGGATTTAACGACGATTGAACAGGGATGGTGATCTTGGATAATTCATCAATGATGTTAAACAACTTCGGATCGGACTGAGAATTCTGCACCGTACCCCTCCTAGGAAGCACCGGATTACCATCAATACTCACTACTCTACTGGCCAAACCCTTATACTGTAACGGCTGCTTACCTTGATCCCCCTTAGCAACATCATCATGTTTTGGACGATCATCCATTGAACAACTAATCGACTCTCTCCTTTAAACAAGAAAAGCGACAACCATGCACGCAGAATACCGAAAAACCAAGAAAAAACCCCAGCCAAACGAACACAAGAAAAAACCCTAAATAGCTTGACGACAAAGAAACAAAAAAGAAACCCTAGATTCAAAAACAATCCTTCCGCTAACTAGTTCGAATCAGACGTATTGATAAATCAATACTCCGATGATCCTACTGTTATACGAAAATCATGAAGAAAAATCGAAGGTAGGAAGATACCTCAAAATCGCCATAGCTAGAGAGATAAATTAGGGTTTTAAAATATTTCATTGCAGCTTGGGCTGATCATGATCGAGCATTTCATGCAAAACTATTTCATTGAACTTGTTGATTCTAAGTTTCATTTAGTGGATGTTATCATTTCTAGAATTCATTTGCATATTGTAAACGTCCACTTGGAATTCTATTGGTTGAAATTCCTCTTTTATTGGACCCCTGTTAACTTGGTCACATTGGTGACTGTATCAGTATATCTCGTTTCCTTTGACATTATTCATATTTACTTACACATAACGTAACTCTAAGGAGTTAACGTAGTCTAAATTTCGAGGACGAAATTTCATTAACAGGGGGAGAATGTGACAACCGGTGATTTACGGCTCCTAATTACGTGATTAACAGACGATTAACGCGACTACGACGGATACCGACATTATTTTTACATGTATTTTTTAACTCTGAAATATCATATTACTAGGCTACGGTGATTTCGGTTTTAAAAACGTCTCTCGGACCACTTACACATGAGATGGGCTTGTGGGCCCTGGGCTCAAGCCCAAAACCCACAAGCCTAAACCTGCACATGATATATTAGATCTTACAAGATCACTACAAAATATTATCAAATCTCTACAAGATTTGAAAATCTTTGCAAAATCTTATCAAATCTATATAAAATCCCTACAAGATTTGCAAAATCTCTACAAGATTTACACAAGATTTCATCAACATCTATAAAAAGGGTCTACCCCCTTGATTTCTTTTGAGCAGACAAAACACACACACCTCACACCTTCCCCTTCTCTCTCGATATGAACATCAGGCACACACCAACACCCTTTTGTATCTCTCACACAACCCACTTGTCTTACCCCTCCCTGTTAACCGGCCAACCACCACCATCTTCAGGTGGTGGCAGACTACAGCAGCAACACCACCACCACCACAGGCGGCAGCGCTGTGGTGGGTGGTGCCGGTTGGTGCTTCAAGCGAGAGAGAGAGAGAGAGAGACCGAGCAGGAGAGAGAAATGAGGAGATGAGAGAGAGAGCGTGTCACACCCCCAAATTCCACCTGCGGAGTACCGTCCGCTTGAGGGCGTGACCGACCAGGATCCAGCCACCAATTATACTGAGCATTGGATAATAGCGAGGATGATCACCAACCATAATGGTTAGTAAACACCATAGTTTAAAGTTCAAATGTTTAAGTTCAAATATCAATTAAGTAAGTAGCGGAAGCATAGATAAAATAGTTTAAACAAGGTTCAAATTATTTAGAACCCAACACGCGGGTTTACACGACCATTACACTTCCCAAGCAGCAGCTCCACAGTCACTGGTTACCTGCAAAGCATGCAGTAAGGGGTCAACAATAATGCTGAGTGAGTTCACTAGTTGTCCAGTTTTAATTACCGAAAACTTGTTTCACCAGTTAATTTATCCGTTTATACATGCCATGGGGAGCTACCCCAAAAGTTAGCAACTAAACTGTTTTTCCAATACCGAACACTAGGTGACCGTTGCGTATCCGCAAGAAAGTGCCCCGATGTCAATGTTCTATCATCATTGACGGATGCCTGAGTACATTAGTTCACGACCGATCCCATACCTTGGCACGGTGTGAGGTTGGTAAGACCTAAATAGCGCTATCAACTAATAACCCGTTCGCCTGGCCCCGGCGACTAATCGGTATTAAGTAGTAGGGACTTTAAGTGATAGAGTTTCGTTTAGTGCCGTTGGTTGCAATCCGTATAAACAGTAATTAACTAAAAGGTTCCCAATAACAAGGGAAGAAAAGTAAGTTGTATCCCTTATAAGGGGATAGTGTTGTTTTAGTTCCGTTTCCCAAACCACCGGGAATACATGCTTTAGGTTGTGAACTCACCTTGGGTTGCTCGGTAGATTAATTACCCGGTTGATCACGTTGGTCACCACGTCCTAGCATGGTTACCAATATAGGTCAAGTTGGGGTACAAGTATTCACGTATAATCTACACATAACTAACACATAGCATGCTCAACATATAATTACAGCAACAGTTAATAGTCAACACGTAGCCCAACTAAACAGTAACAAGCATGTACAGTGAATACACTTAGGCCCAATAACTAACAGCCCAGTCGAGACCAGGACACTCAGTTGCGAGTCGCAACCAGAGGTTGCGGCTTATCACGTCTTGGTTGCGAGTCGCAACCGGTATTTCGACTGGTCATGTCTTGGTTACGAGTCGCAACCGGAGGTTTCGAGTTGTCGTGATCCGGTTACGAGTCGCAACCGCCGTGGTTTCGAGTTGTCAAGCTTTGGTTGCGAGTCGCAACCGGGGGTTGCGAGTCGCAACCTCGGATACGTGCACAAGAATCCTTCTAGAACCTGTTCCAACAGTACTATCCAATAGAATTGAGATTTCATGCAAAGTGTGTACTATCTCCAATAAACATGTTTTATTGTCTAATTCTCACCAAAACAGATCAAAACACAGCATTTTCAAATATTTTCATGATCTTCAAACTGTTCTTAATATGTTCATCATGTATTCAAGCAGTTCATCCAATACTCATACACATTCAATATGTTTATCCTACACATTCATATTGTTCTTCATTTGCAATCATGTTCACCCAAAACAAAATACCATTTAGTCATCAACATCGGCCCTATATCTAGCACATTATTACCGATTTAGACATCATCAACAAACACTCGGTATTTGTGGTTTTGTATATCATTTATTCAAGCCAATTCACAGTTAATATTCAAGTAACAAGTCTTAACAAGTTTCATATCAATATGGCAAGAAATATCATCATTCTAAACAACATCTTTAAACAATCATAATCATACAATCATCGGTTAACACAATCATTATTCATAACATGTTCATAACATATTCATAGTATCAAGGATCATTATTCATGTTATCATATCATGAGAGGAGGCATATCATATTAATCTTCACATTCAAGCTAAAACACATTATCCTTATCATGCTATCAACCATAATGCACCAAAATCATAGTAAACACTTAAAATACTAACCGATTAGTAGTCAAAAGTGTGAAGGTATGGAAGATTGGTGAAGGGAGTTTCCGAGTGATGACAATGAGCTTGAACCGGGATGATCCGAGATGATCCGAGAGCTCCTTGTTGTTGTTTCCGGTTTGATCCGAGAGAGGGAGAGGAGAGGAGGTGAGTTTGATGTTATGACCTTAGGGTTTTAGGGTTTTAGTGAGAGAGAGAGAGGGAGAGTGTGTGAGGTGAGAGAGTGTGGGAGTGGTGTTGCCAAAATGGTGCAAGTTGTGAGGGTGGCTGGTTATATATCTCGAGTGGGTAAGGGGGGGTTTCCGGGTGGGCTAAGGTTACGGCCCAACCGGCCCATATCGTTACTTGTTTACTCGAGACCGGGTGGTCTCGAGTCGGGTTCGGTTCGGTTCACACTTATATATATATATATATATACATACATAATACACACGACACAATCAAAAGATCACATAATGCACAACAATAAATAACAAGTTCTCATTTAATATTATATATATACGCACATACATTCATTTAAAGACGACAGTTGGTTCGGGGAAAACCCGAAGTGTCACAGAGCGGTGGAGATAAGGAGCGGCGACGCCGCCGTGACGACGGCAGTGGTGCTTTTGATTCAGACGGTTTCACGGTAAGAACCGCCCCCTCCATTTTCTCTTATATTTTTCGTGGAAATTGACAAGGATGATTTTACTGAGGTGGATAATGAAGAGGAACTGCTGTTGTTGATGATGATGGTCCGACGGAACCACGTCGGTGACGGCAAGGGATTTGTTTCCGATTCATGTTCGGGTCAGGTTCGCTCAACATCGATTTCTGTTCGATTTTGTCACACCCCCAAATTCCACCATGCGGAGTATCACCGCTTGGAGGCGTGACATGACCAGGATCGAGCCACCAATCATATTGAACAACGTATTTAAGTAACTAAGACCAACCACAATACAATTGGTGACCAAAAGGAAGTTAACCAAGTTCAATTTAAACAGCGGAAGCATAAGACGATAAACCAAAACATAAGTTCATAGTTCATAAGTTTAAAGACCCAAAACATAAGTTTCATAAGATCATAAAGTTTATTTATTAAGTACGGGACATAACATTTCGCATCCCACAACGACCTCCTCCTTGTGCAAGCTCCATAGCATCTAACGACCTGCAAAGCATGTGATAACGAGTCAACAACAAAGTTGAGTGAGTTCACGATTGGTTGTCCATTTTACAGTTGTTTCCAAAAAACGTAGTTTAATCTTAATCAGCTATCCAGCCGTGGGGGTTACCCCATAGTTCGAAAACATTTATCAGTTAACCATCCCATGTCCACCTTCCCTGGCTATCCAGCCCGGCACTCCGGCCGTGGGGGCTACCCCATTATTTAAACTACCAGACTCGTTTATCATATCGACTACTAACGAAAATTTCTTGTGCCCTAGCGTCGGTGTCTATCATCACCGACGTGCCATAGTCCATTAGTACACGCCCGTCCGACTGGTACGGTGTGAGGTTTGTTAAACCTAATAGCGCTATTAACTAATGACCCGCACGCCATGGCCTCGGCGATTAAGTCGATATAAAAGGAGGGACTTCGCTGATAGAGTTCTAGTCCGGTAAGTCTAATTCCGTCCCAACAGGACGAGGAATTCTCATTCCTGAACACGTCCCCAGGACGAGGAATCCCCATTCCTGAACCCATTCCCATTCCCACCGGGAATTACCATGCTTTGTAGAAAAGTGTGAACTCACCTCGGTTTGCTCGGTTAGATTAGTTACTCTAATAATCATGAAATCAAGCACGTCCTAATAAGGTACAGATAACAATCAATTTCTCATGCACAACACGTATGGTTTATCTACCCATTACTTTTATCACATATCACACAATTCAAACGTCAACGCACTTTGTTAAGTTATATATTATTTTACCCTAAAATAATATAACGGTAAAATAAATAAATATTCACACAAGAGTTTTAGTGTACAATATATATTTTAAATATATATTTATCAAATTTTATTTACAAAATTCAACCTTCAATACTTGGTGTTTTGTTACAAAAATTATGGCGAAGTTTATATTCGAAAAGTAAGTTATAAAATACACTCGTAACGCTTGTTTTAGAAAAAAAATATTTTCTAAGTGTTGGGATTTTAGAAAATTTCGCCAGAGTTTCCTTTGTAAATGGAGGTGTCCATGCTTACTAGCATATCATTTTCTTTTCAAAAATTCATTCAAACAATTCTCAATCATCAACATACAATCTCTATTTACCAAACTTGTTAAAAACAAGCATAAACTATAAACTTATGAACTTGAAAATTTATAAAAATATGTAGTAACTTACTAGCATACTTAGTAAGTCTTGTTACCTTTTAAAATGTGATTAGTTCTTTAAAAACTTTATTTTTGAAGACTGTAAGTGTTTACAACTTCCACCATATTTTCTAAAATATTTCTTCATGAAAGCTTCTAGTTACACAAGTGTTCCTACACTTGTTTATCCACTAAAAATGTGTTAGGTTTGTGTAAGGTCCAAGTTTAAAAAAAACACATACTTTTCACTTGGTTCTTTCGAAAGACCACTCATGGATCTTTAGATCTACAAGATTGTAACTTACTTTGATCTTTATTTTTCAAGAAAACACCCATTTATTCAAGTTCATAGTTTATGTGTAGATGATTCCATCATCCACAACATTCTTACTTTTTCCATCTTGCTAGTTCATGTTTTTAATCATGATCTAGCAAGACCATATGATGATCCATATTATTTCTACTAGCAAACAATATTTAACAAGCATCATAACACAAGTATATCATGATTGTTACCATAAAACACATGTGAAAACAGGTACGTCAAAACTCGACCCTTCTCTCTCTCCTTATGGCGATTTCCTGTTCATCATGATTCCCTTGTTTTTCCTTGTGATCTTATGCATAACAGTCTGTGATTAGGGTTTTGATTCTTCAAGATTCTATAACGAACTTGTTAGCATTAGGGATCGATCTAAAACTAGGGTTTTTTTTTGTTTTTCTTTTCAAATCGCCGCCTTGGTAAGCTGTCTGAAACCCTGATTTATTAAGCTAGTTGTTATTGATTGCGGTTAACTGAGATTAATTTAGCTAGATTGATACTCTGGTTTAATCGATTAAGGGTTGAAGATTGTTTCTAGGGTTTTAAGGATTAGGGTTTTTTTCACTTTTGTTCTGGTTCGTTTGCATGGTTCTGTCGTTCACTGAAGAGTGGTTTTGATTACGTTTCTTTGTGCATGGAGAGAGATCGGGAAAGGGGTTTGGAGGATTTAGGGTTTCAATCGTTTACTGAAAAGTTGCATGGGGATATTTTTATTACGTCGAAGGGTACAATTCCGATGCAGGCTCAGGAGTCTCGTGATGGTAGGGGCTTGGAGAATCTAGGGTTTCAATCATTTGCTGATAAGCCATCATTGTTTTCCAAACCGATTAACATTGATGGTAATCCTTTGCTTCCTCGCCGTGGTGTTATTAATGTTATTGACGAATTGGAAAAGGTTACTATTCCAGTTCCTTTGGTGACCGCTAATGCTGATGTTAGGGCTGATCAGACTCAATCGTCATCATCGAATCCAGTTTCTTATGCAGATAGACTAAAGAATAGTGTCCAGCCGAAAAGGGAAGTAAATTTCAGGTGGATGGAACCGACTGAAACTTGTCAAGATGCTGATGTTGTCATCCCCCGTGAGGTAGTTCGGAAAGTTCAGGACAAATTTGAGAATGTCTTATATGGCTATTTCTTGGGTAATCGTCTTCCTTATCCGGTGGTGGAATATTATGCTAAAAATGTGTGGGCTAGATATGGTTTTGTTAAACTCATGATGAATTCGGAAGGATTCTTTTTCTTTAAGTTCGATACTAAGGAGGGTATGTCTAAAGTGTTAGAAGGAGGGCCGTGGTTGATTAGGAAAGTGCCTTTGTTCTTGAATATTTGGTCTCCTTCGGTCATCCTTAGGAAAGAGGGGATTAAAACGGTTCCGGTTTGGGTTAAGCTGCATAATGTTCCTATAGCAGTGTATACGGATGATGGGTTGAGCTTGCTTGCGTCTAAGATAGGGTCTCCTAAGCGATTAGATGGCTATACTGCTGATATGTGTTCGGATCATTGGGGTCGAAGCAGCTTTGCCCGGGCTTTAATTGAAATCAATGCGGAGTCCGAGATTAAAGATCATATTACTGTTGCTATTCCGAAGCTTGATGAGGATGGTTATATTACTGAAAGAATTAAAGTAGAGTATGAGTGGAAGCCGCAACGATGTTCGGTGTGTTGTGTCTTTGGTCACAATGAGCAGACATGTGCTAAAAATGTGAACAATAATAAAGCAAAGCAAGTTGTGGTTGATGAAGATGGTTTTGTTACAGATAAAAAGAAAACGGCTAGGATGGGAGTCATACCAAAGAAACAGAAACAAAAGTTCATCTATAAACCGAAGGTAGCTAATGTTGGAGAGAGTTCGTCGGGTACTAAGAATGAAAAATCAAATTTTGCTAACCAAAGTAATGTGGCAACTAGAAACTCTTTTGAAGCTCTAAATAAATCGGATGAGGAAGCTAGAATAATTGATATAGAGAAGGAAAGTGATCCAGATCCACATGCTAATGTTCTGAGTCAAAATAGCTCTCAATCGGAAGAGGAAGTTGTTGAAAGGGTCCAAACGGAAATGGCTAACTTTGTTTCTAGTAAGTCGGAAGGGAAAAACACTGAGGGGGCAAGCACTCCCGGTCTCAAGGGTTTAAATGGGTAGTATTGCATCCTGGAACATTAGGGGTTTGAACCGTCCTCTGAAACAAAACGAGTTGCGGGTGTTTATTGCTGAAAATCAACTTAGTGTTTGTGCGGTGTTGGAATCTCATGTCCATGTGAATAATTTGGACAGAATTTGTAGCAAGGTTTTCCGTAGTTGGAGCTGGACATCTAATGGTGGTTTGTGTTCTAGAGGCACTCGAATTATTCTAGGATGGAATGCGGATGTTGTGGACTTAATGGTGCTATCTCAATCGGACCAAGTTATTCATACTCAAATCTGTTTTAAGGCCAAGAAAAAAGTGATTCTTTGTTCTTTTGTTTATGCAGAAAATAATTATCAAGCTAGACGTGCTTTGTGGGATAACTTATCCAAGCATAATTGTTTGGCTCGAGACAAGCCATGGATTCTTCTTGGTGACTTTAATGTTGCTCTAAATATTGATGACTGTTCTTTTGGTACTTCTAGCCTTTCTATAGGTATGCGAGAGTTCTATGAATGTGTCAAGCACTCGGAACTTCTTGATATTCCTTGTCATGGTATGCACTTCACCTGGAATCAGAAACCAAGACAGGGCATTGGCGTCTTGAAAAAACTTGATCGGATTATGGGTAATGTTCATCTACTTTCTTTATTTCCGGATGGATTTGCGTTCTTTCACCCGCCACGAATCTCGGATCATACTCCGTGTGTTTTTAAAACGTCGTCGGGTATCCGTTCAAAGCCAAGACCATTTAAATTTCCGAATTTCATTACATCAAAGCCGGAGTTTATGCAAGCTGTCACCACGGAATGGTCAAAGGATGTTACAGGTCATGCCATGTTTTCGGTTGTGAAGAAAATGAAAAACCTTAAACCAGTGTTTCGTAACATCCTGTATAATCAGGGTAATCTTCATGAACGAGTGTCTTCTTTACGAAAACAGCTAGATCAGATTCAGCAGCAAATAGATGCTAATCCGTCGGATACATGTCTTCGTGATTCACAATCATTATGTCTTCGAGAATTTCAGGTTGCGGCCTATGATGAAGAGTGTTTTCTTAAGCAGAAAGCTAAAGCAGATTGGCTTAGTGCGGGGGATGCTAACACCGCCTATTTTCACAAGTGTGTGAAAATCAGAAATGCCAGAAGTAAAATTTCGTGTATAAAAGATGCCCAAGGTAATCAGTTTGAGGGCGAAGATGTTCCAGCTGTCCTTGTTAGCCATTATGCAGAGTTTTTGGGTACAGAGGATCTAGTTGATAGATTTGATATTGATGACTTATTTATTAATACTCTAACTAGTGATGCTGCCAATCATATGGTTCGTGCGGTGACAAGAGAGGAGGTTAAAAAAGCTATGTTTACCATCGGGGAAAATAAGGCTCCGGGGCCTGATGGTTTCACATCAGCTTTCTTTAAGCATGCTTGGGATACTGTTGGCGAGGAAGTTACTGATGCAGTGCTTGCTTTCTTTGATAATGGTCAATTGCTAAAACAAATTAATCATACAATCATTGCATTGGTGCCTAAAAATGAGACTCCAAATACGGTCCTAGACTATAGACCGATTTCTTGTTGTAATGTGCTGTTCAAATGCATCAGCAAAATCATCACGGATAGACTTAAAAGCAGTTTGGATGGCTTGGTCAGCATAAATCAATCGGCTTTCGTTCCTGGACGTAAGATTTCTGACAACATTCTTCTCACACATGAAATCATGCATAATTATCATACCAATAGGGGGCCTCCTAGATGTGCTTTGAAGATTGACATTCAGAAGGCGTATGATACTGTTAGTTGGTCCTTCCTCGAAACTATTTTAAGGCGATTTGGGTTTCATCGGAAAATGATTAAGTGGATTATGACTTGTGTATCCACGGTCTCGTATTCTCTTTGCATTAATGGTGACATCCACGGTTTCTTCTATGGGAAGCGGGGTCTTAGGCAAGGAGACCCGTTGTCTCCGTATTTGTTTACTCTAGTTATGGAAGTTTTGTCTCTTCTCCTTCAACATGCAGCGAAAACTCATGCAGCTTTCAAATTCCATTCTCAATGTGCTAAGCAAAAGATTATAAATGTTTCTTTTGCGGATGATCTCTTCATTTTTGCCCATGGAGATAGTCTCTCGGTCAAGATTTTAAGGGATGCTTTGGAAACTTTTACAAAGATCTCGGGTTTGGTGCCTAGTGCTCCTAAAAGTACAATTTTCTTTTGCAATGTTCCTAACCTTGTGAAGGCGCAGATCCTTGGGTTGATGCCTTTTCAGGAGGGTGCTCTTCCGGTCCGATACCTTGGAGTTCCGTTGGTTTCTTCTCGTCTTGCTTACAGGGACTGTAAAGTCCTTGTTGAGAGAGTTCATCGTCGCATTGATAACTGGATGTCAAGATCCTTGTCATTTGCAGGTAGACTTCAACTGATTAATTCGGTTCTGGCTTCTATGTACACTTATTGGGCGTCTGTTTTTATGCTTCCGGTTCGTATTGTAAAGGATCTCGAAAAGGATATGCGTCGTTTTCTTTGGAATGGTGGAGTTCAGGGGAGTGTTCGGTCTAAAGTTGCTTGGTCTAATGTTTGTTTGCCGAAAGATGAAGGGGGTTTGGGCATCCGTAGTGTTAAGGATGTAAACATTGCTTTACTATCAGGACATATATGGAGTATTATCAACAATCGCCCTTCTCTTTGGGTCCAATGGATCCATTCTTACAAGTTAAAAGGTACTAACTTCTGGGAGGTGACAAAACGTGGTAGTGCTAGTTGGGGATGGAGAAATATTCTAGCTATCCGAAATCACATAAGGCCTTATGTTTGGATGTCTATTCAGAGTGGTCAACAAACGAATGCTTGGAGTGATAACTGGTGTTCTTGTAGTCCTCTTCGTCTCTTTATTACGCCACGGGCTATAGCTAATGCGGGTTTTAACCTCAAGACCACTGTTGCGGATCTTATAAAT
The DNA here is from genome assembly GCA_030545235.1 of Helianthus tuberosus. Classification (NCBI taxonomy): domain Eukaryota; kingdom Viridiplantae; phylum Streptophyta; class Magnoliopsida; order Asterales; family Asteraceae; genus Helianthus; species Helianthus tuberosus. The sequence continues at coordinate 116,693,317 of CM060452.1, read as the reverse complement.
GAAGTCGGCCAATGGAAATGGCCTCAAGCGTGGTTTGATTTATTTCCGGTTCTTATCAATATTGATCCTCCTCAGCCTTTAGTTGATGCGGCTGATCGTTGTCGTTGGAAAGATCTTGATGGGAACCTTCTTCATTTTCGGTCTTGGGAGCTTGGAATACTATTCGTCATAGGGGTGATAGGGTCGATTGGGCTGACTCGGTTTGGTTAAGCCAATGCATTCCTCGGCATTCTTTTCATCTGTGGTTAGTGATAAATAACAAGCTTAAGACGCAAGATAGGATGGCTACTTGGGAAGCGGGCAGTGCGACAAATCTTATTCTTATGTGTTGTCCTCTTTGTAACTATGATCGTGACTCTAGAGACCACCTTTTCTTTCAATGCTCCTTTGCTTCGAAAGTTTGGGATTTAGTTATGAAAATGGTCAACATGGCTAACGTCAACAACACATGGTCCTCGGTTAGGCAGTGGATGATTCAAAATGCTGATTCTCGTCACCTTGACCGGATTATTTGTAAAATCCTCATTGCGGCTGCTACATACTATGTATGGCAAGAGAGGAATAACCGGTTATTCTCTAATATCCATCGTTCTCCTGAAGTGCTTTCCCATGTTATTATCAATACGGTTCGTCTGAAGATCATGGGATTTAAGGTTGGCAGGGACTTGAAAAATCGCAAGATTTTGGATACTTGGCAGATCTCGATGAAGAATTTGGAGTGTGATCCGGGCTAGAGTCGTTTTTGTGTCTATGTTCATTTGTTTGGTGCTAGGGGTTGTTTAGCGGGGTCTTGTTTTGTTTCTAGTTGTATGTTTTGTCGTTGGTTGTGTTGTTGGATTGTTCTAGTCTTGGTTTGTCTTGACTAGTAGTGTGTGTCGATGTCTTGGCACACCCTGTTTTCTCTTGGTTGGTGATTTATAAAATTTACCGGGGTAACCCTTTACCCAAAAAAAAAAAAAAGTTAGTATATGTTTCAAGACTTTGTTTATGTTTTTAGTGTTTCTTGAGATTTCATCATTCTTTTACTATTAACCATAAAAAACATGAAGAGAATGAAGATCTAAGAGACTTACCACTAGCACAAGGCTAGGGGAGTTCAAGAGTATAAAAGTGGTGGTTAAAAGAAAATGAGAGAGGTCCTTGACGACCCGTGAGCTCCACACTTCGTGATTCACCTTGGTGCACCTTGTAGTGAGCTTAGAATATTTGAACAAGAGTCGAAAATTTGAAGGTGGTGGCAAGGGGGTTCGGCCGAGCTTACTTAGAGGGGAAATGATTTGTTGTGTGAATGGGGATTAGTGGAAGTGATGGTGGTTATTTGTATATCAACTTCTTTATCCATTGGATAACATGTCCATATAAGTACAAGCACCATCATACATAATCTCCAATGAGATTACCTAGGGAAAGCACAAAGTTCAAATAAGAAATCTGGTGGGGCCATGCTTTGCCGAAAATTCAGCCAAATGGGGGGGGGGGGAGTAATTGTAATTTATTTGGGTAGATAGGTGTCTAGTTAAGGGGCTAAGTGTAATTGTAGTACAATCAAAAATCTTCTCACAATCCCAAGGTCTTTGCATGGGGACTTGATGGATCTTTTTGGGTGGCCACATGGGAAATCGAGAATTGAGAAGAGGGAGAAGCCATGTGTGCCGCAATTTTCATGGGGTGGGGGGTTAAGTGTATTATTTGGGGGGGGGGGGGGTAAATAAGTTAAATAGTGGGGGTTAATGTTATGTCTAGTGTTTAGCGCGTATCGGGTATTATGTAAGGTGTTATAGCGCTCGGGGGCTAGCTAGCTCAGAAAAAGTGTAACAATGTTTTTAATAATATTTTTGTGTTCCGGGTAAAGTCCGGTTGTTCGGTTAGATACCGTTTCGTTAAAGTGCTTAATTAATCCATAAAGTGTCTTTTATATATTATTTTTGTAACACTTTTATTCCTAACACTTAGGAAAACATTCAGGGCCATTTAGTCAATTTTCTGCACAATACTAGTATGTTAACAAGCACGTATAGGTATGACGCAGTAACCAGAAAGCAGTTAAGTAATTCCACACAGTCATCAAGCACTTTAATTAACATAAATAAATTGTACGGATACATGAAATTTTGAGGGTTGTCACATTCTCCCCCTGTTAAAAGAATTTCATCCCGAAATTTAGCACGTGGTTACTGAGGAAGCTAGTTAAGTTGCGTGGTTTTCCTGATTTACCAGGGGTGTCACATCATTCCCCCGTTAGTTTGGAATTTCATCCCGAAATTCTGCAGTAGCTTCAGCCTCAGTAGTGGTTACGTTTTTTCTAAACAGCTGGGGGTACTTAAGTTTCATTTGGTCTTCTCGTTCCCAGGTGTACTCTGGGCCACGACGGGAATCCCAACGAACTCGGACGAGAGGTATTCTGGTACGCTTGAGAATTGTAACACCTGTGCCTCCACGGCCATCAAACAAATACCAAACCAATGAAATATTTTATTTCATACTTGGGATTTGTAAAAATATGTGTATCGATTGCACATATCAACTCTTGTTTCGATTTCAAGCTCTAAATCGCTTTCTGGAAGGTTATACACGCACTGATGCGTAAATATAACCAGTTTAATGCAACGAACACTCCGGAATAGTGAAATAGGCTTAACATACCTTAAATAACCTTTACATAACTTATATATAAGTTTTGGAAGGTTTGGTGTGGTGAAATCAAGTTTAATCGCTTACAGGGACTAAAGTTGACAAACTGCGAAAGTATGCCAATTTGAACTGTAACAGACCTTCCGGAACTTGACCATAAGTTAAACATACCATAAATATCTTTTACATAGCTTAGAAATAGGCTTTGAGGGGTTCGGTGTGCTAAAATAAACTTTTGGGTCATTCAGGGACTAAAAGTGTCAAAAAGTGCACAAGTTTGCATTTTCGCGCATAACTTACGTTCTGAATACATCCGGACATCCAAAAATTTATGTAAGCACTAAAACATTTTATTTTAGTGTTCGGCATAAGAAAAATCCATGCGTCGCGTCATTTGGATCAGTTTTGCACTTTCGGGACCAGATTCGATGTATTAGCCGTTGTTTAATTCACAACCACACATTCTAACAATGCTTAGTCAGCGGATAAGGATGGAATTTAAACACCTAAACACCATGACATTTCAACACATGTATGGATGGAATTTAAACACCTAAACACCATGACATTTCAACACATGTACGGATGGGATTAAGGCACGTTTTCCATGAAACGATCTTAACGGTTCGGGTATTCCTATAAATACCCATCCACCCCCATTGCTAAAATCACTAGAACTTTGATTTGAGAAACTCTAAGTTGAAACTATTGTTTCATACCTGAGATTTTTGAATCGAGGTTAGCATTCGGGGACCCTTCGTAAGTCTTCTTTCGTTCTTTTCCTTATTTTATTGCTTTTCGAGTCAGAAAGTCAAACTTTGTTTGACTTTCAGCGTTGACCAGTAATGGTCAATGCGAATTTCGTTTGAACTTCGCAACGTGAGTGTAATCACGTTGGTTATAGTCCCTTGGGACTATGCCTACTGATTACCACGTTGTCTAGGGTCGTAGGGTAAGCGATCTGATAAATCGCTTATACCTTCGAACCCGACCCAGTTTGGTCGATCATTAGGATCCGACCAAATACATTAGGTGGCCCTAGTATAGGTCATAACCTTCCGAGGTTATACCCTATGGTCACATCGTTTAAGTAGTTGTATGATAGGTAGTTTATATGCCTTAGGTAAATTACCAGAATACCCTTTTCATGTATAATTGGTAATTAAGCATATGTAACCTAAACTTTTGTCACATAACTGATTATGTAACATGTTTAGGCATATAACACTTGTCATAGGACTAGTTAGACGGTCCAAACGCGTTTCACGCGCACGACGCGTTAAAGTAGCATAAGTTACCTTAATGGGTCGCGATGGGTCGATAATACTTAGGTTAAGTTTCATTTAGTATGTAGGCTTTGTTAAACCATATCATATGAGTTCCTACACTCATTTGGTTTACAAACCCTCCTGCTACCCAGTCTTCCGATTTAGGTCCGGGTTAATTATGTAGTTACCTATATTAGGTACTGTTTGATTTCCGGGACTCCTCTAGCTTACTTGGTAGTTGTTCAAGACTCCTAAGCACTCCCAGGCGAGTACATTATTCCCCTCTTTTACTGTTTTCCAAACTGTTTTGGGGTGACTCATATGTGCTAAATGCTTTATCAATGATTTCAATTGTGACAACTCGAAATTTAGAACCTTTCGTTGTATGCTTAAACGTGTAACTAGTTAAACTTATGTGATTAATGACAAATGAATACATGTGAACTTATATGATTATGTGTTATGTTGTGTGAATGCTTATGTGTATGTATGCGAGTATGTATAGGAACCGAGATAACACGAACCCGACTCGAGACCATGTGGTCTCGAGTGAACGATGAAACAATGGGCCGGATGAGCCATACACCTCACTTAACCCAACCGAGAGCCCATTAGGGTGCATACTTGGTGCGGATATATATACACTTGATAGATGGCCATGTTACCATTTTGAAAAACATTCATACTCTCCAACACACACTCTCCACTCTCTCACACTAAAACCCTAAACACTAAACATCACACTCTTCTCCTTTCTTTTCGGATCAAACCAACCGGCCACAAGAAGGGTTCTCGGATTTTTGCTAGTTCTCACCAAACGAACCACAATCGGTTAGTGCTTTACTATGTGTTAAGGATTATGTGTGCTTGATGTTTGAATGCTTGTCTTCATACATTAATAAATGGAAAATGCATGATTTATCATATTCTCGGTTGTGTGTGTGTGTTGGTGATAATCGGTTGAGCATGTTTGATAGTACACATTAATGTTAAGTTAGTGTTCAAGAAATCGGTTCATAAATATCCTATGTTATGAGTTTACATTCGGTTAATAATGATTGTATGTTTATGATTGATGATGTTTTGTGAATCGATTTGTGGGTAATATTGATAATCGGAACATGCTTGATTTCGGATATGTGGCATAATGAACTCATGATGTCTTGTGTTTAAATGTAGTCTAAAACACTAGTTGTTGATGTTCATATAAATCGGATTGTGTATTCTTGTGTTAAGAACCGAAAACTTGCCAACTAGGGTGATTGTTGATAAGTTGTTCATGATTCTTGTTAGACTTAAGTTCATATGAATGAAGATGAGTTACTTGAATATTTGAATAATGATGAACATGATGAATGTGTGAAGAACAACTTGAATATCATATGAACATGTTGAATATTTGAAATCTGAATTGTTTGATCCATTTTAGGAAATTTCTAGACAAATAAACATGTTTAAGGAATTTGGTTGGTTAGTACAAACTGTTACATGAAATCGGAATAGTACACTGTTCCGAATCAGTAGATGTCCACTCGTAACCATCAGTTGCGACTCGAAACCAAGCACAACGAGTCGAAACCTCCCGGTTGCGACACAGATTGCGAGTCGCAAACACCCGGTTACGACTCGAAACCACACTTGATCAAGCCCCAAACCTTGTGACCCGAAACCACCGTTGCGAGTCCGGTTGCGACTCGTAACCAAACCAGCACGAACCGAAACTACGATTGCGACTCCGGTTGCGAGTCGCAAACGTCTAATTGCGACTCGAAACAATACGCAGATACAACTGTTTGGGCTTGCAATTCATTCGGACTTAATTGTTTGGGCCGGACTCTTGGGCCCAATGTACAGACCTGATACATTACTGTTAAATGTGAATGTCAATGAACTGCCATGATTAAACGTGTAACCCATACGTGCACTACTTGAATACGAACCTGATTGTATGATACAACTATGATAGGACGTGAGTAGCCTCAACGTTGCTTGTTTGACTTTTCTGTGTTTTCTACCGAGCAAACCAAGGTGAGTTCACACCCTCTACAAAGCATGGGATTCCCAGGGGTCGGGAATTGGGGTTAAGGAACTGGGTTCCTCGTCCTCCTTGGGTAGGACAGCAAAGGTTCAGGAATGTAATTCCTCGTCCTCACGGACAGATAACTCGTACTAGACCAAAACTCTATCACGAAGTCCCTCCTTTTTATATCGACTTAATCGCCGGGCCAATGGCGAGCGGGTCATTAGTTAGATAGCGCTATTTAGGTCTGACAAACCTCACACCGTGCCGCAGAGGACGGGCGTGAACTAATGGATCTGGGGCACGTCAATGATGATAGACATTGACAGTTTCAGGGCACTTAAACATGACTACAGTCAGCAGTCGATATGGTAACGAGTCTAGTAGATACATGGGGTAGCCCCCACGGCCGAAATGCCAGATAACTACACGGGGTAGCCCCCACGGCAGGATTGCCAGAGTAATCGGGAATAAACAAGTTACGTTTTTAACTATGGGGTAACCCCCACGGCAGGATGCCAGCTAAAGGAAAACTGTTTTCGAAACAACTTAAAACGAACACCCAATCGTGAACTCACTCAACTAGTTGTTGACTCGTTACTACATGCTTTGCAGGTCCTTAGGTTCTTAAGCTGGAGCTTGCATGGAGGAGGATCGTTGTGGGACATGGACGACTGTGTGCCATGTTAAACTTTGAAACAATTGAACTTATGTTTTGTTTTAAGACTTATGCTTCCGCTTGCAACTTAACTATGTGTTTGTTTGGACACCAATTGTATTGGTTAAACTTTTATATCTTTTAACTCGTATGTTCAATATGATTGGTGGCTGGATCCTGGTCAGTCACGCCTCCAAGCGGTAGTACTCCGCAGGTGGATTTTGGGGGTGTGACAGATTGGTATCAGAGCCATTGGTTATAGAGAACTTGGTTTTAATAAAGGGGAAAACGTTTTTTTGTTAAAACCAGACTATAACCTGTACAGTGCTCAACGGTCCACAACGATGCTTCACTCCACATGCAAGGCTCGACATTCTAGGTAATATGATCTGTGTATATATTGCCTACTTGTTAGTGACATGGTACATTGCTTATGGTATGCTTGGTTAGTATAACTACTGTTGCTTGAACACGTGCGTGCTTACTCTATCCTATCGTTGTACTTTCGCGAACCCCTCTCACTCATGTTCTTCTTGATATGAAGATCATGTCTGGACGCGTTAACATGACACAAGCCCAGTTGACGGCTCTGATCAACGAACGAGTTGCCGCAGCACTCGCAGCTGCACACGCAGGAGGTATATCCTGCAGTCCGAACTTATTCTAGGATCTTTAGGATCCTACTCTCGTGAACCAACCTTTGTGTTAAACTCTGTCTTTTCTTTCACCTACGATAGGTCAGCACATTCAACCACCCGTGTGCACTTTTAAGACTTTCATGGACTGCCGACCAACTACTTTTAGCGGCACTGAAGGAGCAGTAGGTCTCCTACACTGGTTTGAGAAACTAGAGTCTGTCTTCGAAATGTGTGAATGCCCTGAGGCGCGCAGGGTGAAGTATGCTACTGGTACTCTCGAGGGTTTAGCCCTCACATGGTGGAACGCTCAGGTTCAAATGCTAGGGTTGGTTGCTGCCAACGCCACCCCATGGGAAACTTTCAAGGAAATGATCAAAGAGGAATACTGCAGTCGTGATGAGATTCACAAACTGGAAGTGGAGTTCTTCAACCTCAAGATGACGGGGTCGGAGATTGAAGCGTATGTGAAAAGGTCGAACGAACTGGCAATTTTGTGCCCTACTATGGTGGATCCTCCCATCAAACGCATCGAACTGTTTCTTCAGGGCTTAGTGCCGGAAATCCAAAGTCATGTGACTTCAGCGAACCTCGCCACCTATCAGCAAACCGTTCAGTTGGCTCACCGTCTCACGGATCAAGCGGTGGAGCAGAACAAGTTACCAAAACACATTGGCGCAGCAACTACTACTGGTACCTCTAGTGACAACAAACGGAAGTGGGATGGAACTTCAAGTAAGGGTTCGACTTCTGTTCAGTCTCAGTCTCAGCAGAGAAAGACTGAGGACTACAAGAGCCCTAATCAGCAATCGTCTGGTGGTGGATACAAAGGAAATCATCCCAAGTGCAATCGCTGCAGCCTGCACCACAGCGGACCATGCACCAGGGGCAACTGTCATCGGTGCAACAAGCCTGGTCATGCTGCAAAGGATTGCAGGAGCTTATACCCCGCCAATCAGAATCGTCAGCAAGCTCAACAGAACCAGCGCCAGCAACAGCAACAGGGTGATAACAAAGGGTGCTTTCAGTGTGGAGCTGAGGGCCACTTCAAGAGAGATTGTCCCCAACTGAACAGGAACCAGAACAACAACAACAACAACAACAATAACAACAATCAGGGGAATGGTAACAATGGGAACAACAACAATGGCGCCAGGGGGCAAATGTTTGTGATCGGCCAAGGTGAAGCAAGGAACGACCCCAATGTTGTGGCGGGTAAGTTCCTTCTCGATGACTTTTATGTTTCAGTTTTATTTGATTCGGGTGCCGATACTAGCTACGTGTCACTAGAAGTTAGTCGAATGCTTAAGCGTATTCCAACACCTTTGAACAACAAGCACACCGTAGAGCTAGCAAATGGTAAGAGTTTAGAAGCCACACACGTAGTCAAGGGTTGTAAACTTATTCTCGCTGACCAGACCTTCTCCATCGACCTCATTCCTATCGTCTTGGGTAGTTTCGACGTTGTCATTGGGATGGATTGGTTATCCCAACACCGAGCAGAGTTTCTTTGCAACGAGAAGGTTGTCCGTATTCCAGGTCCCGATGGTGAACCTCTCATGATTCATGGCGACAAGAGGAGTGCTGTTGAGAACGTCATTTCTCTCCTTAAGGCCCAAAAGTACTTGCGAAAGGGCCACACCGCCATTTTGGCTCTTATTACTGACACCACGGAGAAAGAGAAGAAGATAGAAGATTTTCCAGTTGTACGCGATTACCCAGAGGTATTTCCTGAGGAATTACCTGGTCTTCCGCCTCATCGCCAAGTCGAGTTTCAGATCGAACTAGCTCCTGGAGCTGCGCCCATAGCTCGTGCACCTTATCGATTGGCTCCATCAGAGTTGAAAGAACTCTCCACGCAACTACAAGAACTCTTGGATAAGGGTTTTATTCGTCCTAGCTCATCGCCCTGGGGAGCTCCAGTATTATTCGTGAAGAAGAAAGACGGTACTTTCAGAATGTGCATCGACTACCGAGAACTCAACAAGGTGACGGTGAAGAATCGTTACCCTCTACCGCGTATCGACGACTTGTTCGACCAGTTGCAGGGATCGAGCTACTATTCGAAGATCGATTTGAGATCGGGTTATCACCAGCTGAGAGTCCGGGAAGAGGACGTCTCCAAGACAGCTTTTAGAACACGTTACGGGCACTATGAGTTTTTGGTCATGCCTTTTGGGATGACAAACGCACCTGCGGTTTTCATGGACTTGATGAACCGAGTGTGCAAGCCTTACTTGGACAAGTTCGTTATAGTCTTCATCGACGACATCCTGATCTATTCCAAGAATCGGGAGGAACATGAGCAGCATCTGCGACTTATTCTGGAACTCCTTCGAACAGAGCAGCTTTATGCAAAGTTCTCGAAATGCGACTTCTGGCTTCGAGAAGTCCATTTCCTAGGCCACGTGGTAAACAAGGATGGGATTCACGTTGATCCATCCAAGGTAGACTCGATAAAGAACTGGCCTGCACCTCGTACACCAAAGGAAATTCGCCAATTCTTGGGTTTGGCGGGATACTACCGGAGATTCATAAAGGATTTTTCTAAGATTGCACAGCCTCTCACGTCACTAACGCAGAAGGGCGTTGTTTATCGCTGGGGAAACGCACAGGAGTTGGCATTTCAGCACCTAAAGGATAGACTTTGTAGCGCACCTATCCTTTCCTTGCCGGAAGGCACAGACGATTTTGTGGTTTACTGCGACGCATCAATTCAGGGTCGTGGTTGCGTGTTGATGCAACGAGACAAGGTTATAGCCTACGCCTCACGCCAACTTAAAGTTCATGAAAAGAACTACACGACGCACGACCTAGAGCTGGGAGCTGTCGTTTTTGCACTTAAGTTATGGCGACATTACCTGTATGGTACCAAGTGCGCCATCTACACCGACCACAGGAGCCTCGAGCATATCTTCAAGCAGAAGGAACTGAATATGCGGCAACGACGATGGGTCGAACTTCTGAATGACTATGAGTGCGCAATCAGATATCACCCGGGCAAAGCCAATGTTGTGGCTGACGCTCTCAGTCGGAAGGACACTGCGCCTAAGCGCGTGCGAGCTTTACAACTCACGATCCATTCTAGTCTTCCCTCCCAGATACGAGCTGCTCAGATAGAAGCATTGAAACCAGAAAACGTCAGGGCTGAAGCCCTACGCGGGTCAAGGCAACGATTAGAACAAAAGGAAGACGGTGCTTACTACGTAACGGGACGCATTTGGATCCCACTCTATGGCAGCCTACGAGAGCTTGTGATGGACGAAGCACACAAGTCTCGCTACTCGGTACATCCTGGATCGGATAAGATGTACCACGACATCAAAACTACGTACTGGTGGCCTAGCATGAAGGCCCACATAGCGACCTACGTCAGCAAGTGTTTGACTTGTGCTAGGGTCAAGTCGGAATACCAGAAACCATCAGGCCTGCTCCAACAACCAGAGATACCTCAATGGAAATGGGAGCAAATTTCCATGGATTTTGTTACTGGCCTACCTAGATCCCAGCGCGGGAACGATACTATTTGGGTGATCGTGGATCGACTCACAAAATCTGCACACTTCTTGGCCATCAAGGAGACGGATAAGTTCTCCACTCTTGCAGAAATCTACATCAAAGAGATTGTTTCGAGGCACGGGGTGCCCACCTCCATTATCTCAGATCGAGATGCACGATTTACTTCAGAGCTGTGGCAGGCAATGCACAAATCCTTCGGCTCACGACTAGACATGAGCACAGCGTACCATCCTCAGACGGACGGGCAGTCCGAGCGCACCATTCAAACCTTAGAAGACATGCTTCGCGCATGTGTAATCGACTTTGGCAACCGCTGGGAAAAGCATCTGCCACTTGTGGAATTCTCGTACAATAACAGCTACCACACCAGCATTGGAGCTGCTCCGTTTGAGGCATTGTACGGACGTAAATGCCGGTCTCCTCTTTGCTGGGCAGAGGTGGGAGAAAGTCAGATCACTGGTCCAGAATATGTGGTAGATACAACCGAGCAGATCGCTCAGATACGAAAACGCATGACGGCCGCTCGCGAACGTCAGAAAGTTTACGCCGACATGGGCAGGAAACCACTTGAGCTCCAGGTTGGGGAGCGGGTACTACTCAAAGTTTCACCCTGGAAGGGTGTGGTTCGTTTTGGTAAACGCGGCAAACTTAACCCACGATACGTTGGACCTTTCGAGGTCATTGAGAAAATAGGCAGGGTAGCCTACAGACTAAACTTACCAGCGGAACTCGGTGCAGTTCACAACGTTTTCCACGTGTCGAATCTGAAGAAGTGTCCATCAGATGAGACCCACGTAGTTCCTTTGAAGGAACTCACTATCGACGAGCAGTTACGATTCGTCGAGGAACCAGTCGAGATCACGGACCGGGATGTTAAGGTCCTCAAGAGCACCAGAATACCTCTCGTTCGAGTTCGTTGGAACTCACGTCGCGGCCCAGAGTTCACCTGGGAGCGCGAAGATCAGATGAAACAAAAGTATCCCCAACTGTTCGCAAACAGTACACCCACTACTGAGGCCGAAGCTACGGAATTTCGGGACGAAATTCCAGATCAACGGGGGGTGGATGTGACACCCCAGGAAAACCGGGAAAACCAAACAACTTAACTAGCTTCCTCAGTGAGTGCTCACCAAATTTCGGGACGAAATTTCTTTCAACTTGGGGATGATGTGACAACTCGAAATTTAGAACCTTTCGTTGTATGCTTAAACGTGTAACTAGTTAAACTTATGTGATTAATGACAAATGAATACATGTGAACTTATATGATTATGTGTTATGTTGTGTGAATGCTTATGTGTATGTATGCGAGTATGTATAGGAACCGAGATAACACGAACCCGACTCGAGACCATGTGGTCTCGAGTGAACGATGAAACAATGGGCCGGATGAGCCATACACCTCACTTAACCCAACCGAGAGCCCATTAGGGTGCATACTTGGTGCGGATATATATACACTTGATAGATGGCCATGTTACCATTTTGAACAACATTCATACTCTCCAACACACACTCTCCACTCTCTCACACTAAAACCCTAAACACTAAACATCACACTCTTCTCCTTTCTTTTCGGATCAAACCAACCGGCCACAAGAAGGGTTCTCGGATTTTTGCTAGTTCTCACCAAACGAACCACAATCGGTTAGTGCTTTACTATGTGTTAAGGATTATGTGTGCTTGATGTTTGAATGCTTGTCTTCATACATTAATAAATGGAAAATGCATGATTTATCATATTCTCGGTTGTGTGTGTGTGTTGGTGATAATCGGTTGAGCATGTTTGATAGTACACATTAATGTTAAGTTAGTGTTCAAGAAATCGGTTCATAAATATCCTATGTTATGAGTTTACATTCGGTTAATAATGATTGTATGTTTATGATTGATGATGTTTTGTGAATCGATTTGTGGGTAATATTGATAATCGGAACATGCTTGATTTCGGATATGTGGCATAATGAACTCATGATGTCTTGTGTTTAAATGTAGTCTAAAACACTAGTTGTTGATGTTCATATAAATCGGATTGTGTATTCTTGTGTTAAGAACCGAAAACTTGCCAACTAGGGTGATTGTTGATAAGTTGTTCATGATTCTTGTTAGACTTAAGTTCATATGAATGAAGATGAGTTACTTGAATATTTGAATAATGATGAACATGATGAATGTGTGAAGAACAACTTGAATATCATATGAACATGTTGAATATTTGAAATCTGAATTGTTTGATCCATTTTAGGAAATTTCTAGACAAATAAACATGTTTAAGGAATTTGGTTGGTTAGTACAAACTGTTACATGAAATCGGAATAGTACACTGTTCCGAATCAGTAGATGTCCACTCGTAACCATCAGTTGCGACTCGAAACCAAGCACAACGAGTCGAAACCTCCCGGTTGCGACACAGATTGCGAGTCGCAAACACCCGGTTACGACTCGAAACCACACTTGATCAAGCCCCAAACCTTGTGACCCGAAACCACCGTTGCGAGTCCGGTTGCGACTCGTAACCAAACCAGCACGAACCGAAACTACGATTGCGACTCCGGTTGCGAGTCGCAAACGTCTAATTGCGACTCGAAACAATACGCAGATACAACTGTTTGGGCTTGCAATTCATTCGGACTTAATTGTTTGGGCCGGACTCTTGGGCCCAATGTACAGACCTGATACATTACTGTTAAATGTGAATGTCAATGAACTGCCATGATTAAACGTGTAACCCATACGTGCACTACTTGAATACGAACCTGATTGTATGATACAACTATGATAGGACGTGAGTAGCCTCAACGTTGCTTGTTTGACTTTTCTGTGTTTTCTACCGAGCAAACCAAGGTGAGTTCACACCCTCTACAAAGCATGGGATTCCCAGGGGTCGGGAATTGGGGTTAAGGAACTGGGTTCCTCGTCCTCCTTGGGTAGGACAGCAAAGGTTCAGGAATGTAATTCCTCGTCCTCACGGACAGATAACTCGTACTAGACCAAAACTCTATCACGAAGTCCCTCCTTTTTATATCGACTTAATCGCCGGGCCAATGGCGAGCGGGTCATTAGTTAGATAGCGCTATTTAGGTCTGACAAACCTCACACCGTGCCGCAGAGGACGGGCGTGAACTAATGGATCTGGGGCACGTCAATGATGATAGACATTGACAGTTTCAGGGCACTTAAACATGACTACAGTCAGCAGTCGATATGGTAACGAGTCTAGTAGATACATGGGGTAGCCCCCACGGCCGAAATGCCAGATAACTACACGGGGTAGCCCCCACGGCAGGATTGCCAGAGTAATCGGGAATAAACAAGTTACGTTTTTAACTATGGGGTAACCCCCACGGCAGGATGCCAGCTAAAGGAAAACTGTTTTCGAAACAACTTAAAACGAACACCCAATCGTGAACTCACTCAACTAGTTGTTGACTCGTTACTACATGCTTTGCAGGTCCTTAGGTTCTTAAGCTGGAGCTTGCATGGAGGAGGATCGTTGTGGGACATGGACGACTGTGTGCCATGTTAAACTTTGAAACAATTGAACTTATGTTTTGTTTTAAGACTTATGCTTCCGCTTGCAACTTAACTATGTGTTTGTTTGGACACCAATTGTATTGGTTAAACTTTTATATCTTTTAACTCGTATGTTCAATATGATTGGTGGCTGGATCCTGGTCAGTCACGCCTCCAAGCGGTAGTACTCCGCAGGTGGATTTTGGGGGTGTGACATCAATAACAATTACTATGTGGTTTCAAGAACAATAACAATTATTTCAAGAACGCTAACAATGATTTCAAGAACGAATACAATGATTTCAAGCACGAATACAATGATTTCAAAAACTAATAACAATTTCAAAAAGTGAACAAACTTGTTGGTTGTAGTTTACATGACCGATGACATTCATTAGCAATGATCAAGCCGACCAGTATTAGGTTATGGTACCATAGGATCTGACAAATCCCGTTATTTACTGCACCCATTGTTATGTGTGGGGGTTGTGGGTAGCGACTGAATCTGTAATTATTAACTTATCCTTTGGTAAGGGTTTGTTAAGAACGAGAGCGAGAGCGAGATGGAGCGAGGAACGCGTCAAGAAGGTTTGAATGTTATTAGAGAATCGACCATAAAGTAGTTTCACAATTAAAACAAGAACGACTAGAACGATTTTACAAAAAGGGTTAACGATTGGGTAAACATTTTAACATGATTGACATTTGATCATGCATTTCCCACAAAACATAACTTTGATTTAAAACAAGTTTTACTTCAATACTTTGTTTCTGTGCATATGGTTTAGTTGAGACATTTCACTTGCCATACATGACATTTTGACATAGACATTTGACATGGATATTTGACATAGACATTTTGATATGATTTACATCTTGACATGAACACTTTGACATATTACCCAATACATTTGACAATTGATTTAAACATAGACTTCTTACATTGGTTGGTTTGGTTTGAGTAAATGATTAAGTAACGATGCGGGTGTAATATGATACAAGCATGGTGGATACGCCGCTGGTACTTCCTATATATAAGTGTTTGTATGGTATTACATATTGTAGCGTTATTTGAATCATTTCAGTTTGAGACATAGAACATTTTATACAAGTAACATACTTTTCACAAGACGTTGATTTACAAACAACTTATCTTACACAAACTCATTTTACATGGTTATTCATTTAATCATGCATTATTCTCTTATTTATACTTATCATCCGAACTTATTATTTTTCAAATGATTTACAAAGACAAAGCAAACTAAAAGGTTCCTGACTAAACATTTTCTTAAAACAGAAGTCATGAATCTTATTTTCACAAAACCTATGTATCTCGCCAGCATTTCTTTGCTGACCTCGTTTTCACATATGTTTCAGGTATTGCAAGATATCGATTTATAAGATGCATGCTCACATAGGACTGGACAAGGCCTTAGTGACTCAATAACAATGATAGACTATGTTTAAATAGTGTATTTAGATTTCCAGACGATGTAATTACTCAATGTTTAATAAAACGAAACACTTTTGATATCCATGGTTATGAAACATTAATTCTGTTGCAACACGCCCCGATGTTTCCGCCGCGATTTGTTGTTTTACGCGGTCGGGGTGTGACAAGAATCTTAACATCTCGGCCTGTAATCTCTACTGGTTCCTCGACGAATCACAGCTGGTCGCCGATAGTGAGTTCCTTGGGAGGAACTATGAGGGTCTCATCTGACAGACACTTCTTCAGATTCGACACATGGAAAACATTGTGAACTCCGTTGAGTTCTGTCGGTAGATTCAGTTTGTAGGCCACCTTGCCAATTTTTTCAATGATTTCGAACGGTCCGACATAACGCGGATTGAGCTTGCCTCGTTTGCCAAAACGAACCACACCTTTCCAAGGTGAGACTTTAAGTAGCACTCGATCCCCAACCTGGAACTCGAGTGGCTTTCTTCGCTTATCAGCATAGCTTTTCTGGCGGTCACGAGCTGCCGCCATTCGTTGTCGTATCTGAGCAATCTTCTCGGTTGTATCTATTACAAGTTCTGGGCCAGTGATTTGGCTGTCACCAACTTCTGCCCAACAGAGAGGTGATCGGCACTTTCGTCCATATAATGCCTCGAACGGAGCGGCCTGGATACTAGTGTGGTAACTGTTGTTGTACGAAAACTCCACTAACGGGAGGTGTATTTCCCAGCCATTACCGAAGTCGATTACACATGCCCTAAGCATGTCTTCAAGGGTTTGGATGGTGCGTTCAGATTGCCCATCCGTCTGTGGATGATATGCCGTGCTCATGTCTAATCGAGAACCAAAGGATTTGTGCTTGGATTGCCACAATTCAGATGTAAAACGTGGGTCATGATCAGAAATGATGGAGGTTGGCACTCCGTGCCTTGATACCACTTCCTTTAGGTAAATGTCTGCTAAAGTAGAAAACTTATCCGTTTCTTTGATAGCCAGGAAATGTGCAGACTTTGTCAGTCGATTCACGATCACCCAAATGGTATCATTTCCGCGTTGAGATCTAGGCAGGCTAGTAACGAAATCCATGGAAATTTGTTCCCATTTCCATTTAGGTATCTCTGGTTGTTGGAGTGGGCCTGATGGTTTCTGGTATTCGACCTTGACCCTAGCACAAGTCAAACATTTACTGACGTAGGTTGCTATGCTGGCTTTCATACCAGGCCACCAGTATGTAGTCTTTAGGTCGTGGTACATCTTATCCGAACCAGGATGTACTGAATAACGAGACTTATGTGCTTCATCCATCACAAGCTCGCGTAAGTCTCCATAAAGTGGAACCCAGATGCGTCCGTTAACATAGTAGGCGCCGTTTTCCTTTCGTTCTAGCCGCTGCCTCGATTCTCATAAGGACTCAGCCCTGATGTTCTCTGCTTTCAATGCTTCAACCTGAGCATCGCGAATCTGAGCGGGAAGGTTAGATTGGATGGTAAGCTGTAACGCACGTACACGCTTAGGTATAGTATCCTTTCGGCTGAGGGCGTCGGCCACAACATTGGCCTTGCCCGGGTGGTATTTGATAGCGCATTCATAATCGTTCAAGAGCTCAACCCATCGGCGTTGTCGCATGTTTAACTCCTTTTGCTTGAAGATATGCTCGAGACTCCTGTGATCGGTGTAAATGGTGCACTTGGTACCGTACAGGTAATGTCTCCATATCTTAAGCGCGAAAACAACTGCTCCCAATTCCAAGTCATGCGTAGTGTAGTTCCTTTCGTGAACTTTAAGTTGGCGTGATGCGTAGGCAATGACCTTGTCACGTTGCATCAATACGCAACCAAGTCCTTGGATGGAAGCATCGCAGTAAACCACAAAATCATCTGTGCCTTCGGGCAATGAGAGGATAGGCGCGCTACAAAGACTATCCTTTAAGTGCTGAAATGCGGACTCCTGTGCATCTCCCCAGTGATAGGTGACACCCTTCTGAGACAGTGAAGTGAGAGGTTGCGCAATCTTGGAGAAATCCTTGATAAACCTTCGGTAGTATCCTGCCAAGCCCAAGAATTGGCGGATTTCTGTTGGTGTACGGGGTGCAGGCCAGTTCTTGATCGAGTCAACCTTTGATGGATCTACATGAATTCCATCCTTGTTTACCACATGGCTTAGAAAGTGGACTTCTTTTTTTGGGTAAAGGGTTACCCCGGTGATTCTATATATTCACAACCAAAAAGAAACAAGTAGTGTAGAGAGTCTACACTAGTTCAATCATGAGACATGCCTCATGAAAGTAAACCCGAAACGACAAAAACAACAAAACATCCAACCAACTAGTGGAAATAAACAACTAGACAAAACTCTAGACCGTAACAACCAAATAACGAAAACTAATCAGCCCCCATCGTCGGTCTTTTCATATGCGTGGATCTCCCATTCTTCTAGAAGCTTCCTTACCCAAACGGTATCCTTCAACTTTGCTCCCATCAACTTGTATCGCACTGTTTTTGTAATAATATCACTAACCGTCTCAGGGGGTCTCAATTGATTTTTAAACAACCTGGCATTCCTCTCTTGCCAAATAATATACGCTGCAGCCGCAACAAGTAGCTTAGCAACATAAGTATCCGCCCTCTTTTGATGAGTACGAGCACAAAGCCAGTGAGTAATCTCCGACCATTTTGGCGAAACCGAGTTCATCCCCCCTATTCCTAATTTGGACCCACACTTGCGATGAGTACTTGCATTCAAAAAACAAGTGAGGGTGAGAATCCACATTCTCAAAGCACAATAAACAGCACATCATATTCATATTTTTCCTACGAGACAAGTCCCATTGCAGAATCTTATCTTGTGTAAGGAGCTTACGTTTCATAATCAACCACATCATGAAAGCATGTCTAGGAATACACTGGCTGAACCACACAATGCTACACCAATCAACTTCCGGCTCTCTATGTCGCAACGAGTGCCAAACCCCCGAAGAAGAAAAACCTTTAAGATCATCACCATCCTTCCATAGCAACCTGTCAGTTTTCAGGGGATCCAAAAGACGTTGATCAAGCTGAATAAGGACAGGAAATAAGTCCCTCCAAGCCGTAGGCCATCTCCACGCACCATTCGAGAACACATCAGCCACCGAATCATCCAATCTAAAATCAGCATCAGTGATTACTCTAGACGTTAAAAAATCACCTAGAGGCCCGAATTCGGTCCAATTATCGTACCAGGCTGAAGTGTTGGCACCATTACCCAAATCCGACCATATATGATTTCTAACTAACGGCCTAAGCTGAGTCAGATTACGCCAAGACCAACAACTATTCGATGGCGTCTTGCAAACCCAAAAACTCTTGCCCTTTAAATGATACAAATGCACCCAATCAACCCACAAGGATTCTCGGTTGGATACAATGCTCCAAATATGAGATGTCATCAGCGATTTATTCATATCCCCCACACGTCTAATACCCAAACCGCCTTCATACTTAGGCGTACAAACCGACTTCCAAGAAACTTTAGATTTACCTTTGTTGAACGCAGAGTCTTGAGACCATAGAAAATTTCTCATTTTAGCTTCAAGCTCTTTAATAATCCGAGCCGGTAAAACAAAAACCGAGGACAAATAGATATGCATAGACGAGAGCACTGAAATTATAAGCTGAAGTCTGCCCGCAAATGATAGAAGCTTGTTCCTCCAGTGCATAATACGTTTCTCTATTTTATCCACTAGCACACGACAGTCATTGTACCCCAGCCTAGCCGAGATCAGGGGAACCCCCAAGTACTTCACAGGCAACTTTCCTTCCGTAAAAGGCATGAAATCCAGAATAGCTTGTTTTGTTTGATTATTAACATTGCAAAAGAAAACCGTGCTTTTCTGGTTGCTAGGCACTAACCCCGACATCTTGGTAAACTTAGAGAGAGAAGACATAATGCAGTTAGCCGAATTTACTTCCCCTCTAGCGAAAAGAAATAAGTCATCCGCAAAGCAAAGATTAATAATCTGCTGCTTCTCACATCTATTATGGAACTTAAACGAAGAATCAATTCGAACCGAATGTTGCAAAATGCTCGTTAAGACCTCCATAACTAGAGTAAATAAATAAGGGGATATTGGATCCCCTTGCCTTAAGCCACGGTTGCCTTTAAAAAAACCATGCACAGAACCATTCACACAAACCGAGAAAGAGGTAGTTGACACACATACCATAATCCACTCCACCATTTTACTATGAAAACCAAAACCAATCAGCACATTTTTAAGAAACCCCCAATCCACTGTATCATACGCTTTCTGAATATCCACCTTAAACGCACACCTTGGAGGACCCATATCTCTATGATAATTATGCATTAACTCTTGGGTTAGCAAAATATTATCCGATATCTTCCGACCAGGAACAAAGGCCGATTGGTTGATACTAACTATATCATTAAGAGCTCCTTTAATTCTATCAGCAACAATTTTACTAATGCATTTATAAAACACATTACAACAAGCAATCGGCCGAAAATCAGTAACATGCATAGGGGTTGAAATCTTTGGAATAAGCACAATAAGAGTATGATTCAATTCACGAAGCATATTACCGGTGTCAAAGAAGTCTTTAATCGCATTGGCTACATCATTACCAACTAACGACCAAGCACTTTTGAAAAAGGCTGCCGTATACCCATCCGGGCCAGGGGCTTTGTCGTTACCAATAGAAAACATCGCTTTTCTGATCTCCTCCGTTGTAACTTGGCGAACCATATAAGAAGCCACATTAGAAGATAGTTTATTTGTGAATAAATCCGGAGCTGGCTGAAGAGAAATGTCACCTTGAGTTCCAAAAAACTTTTCATAGTGCTGGACAAACGCTTTATAAACTATGTCACCCTCATATGAAATACCTCCCGAATCGGTAATAACATCAATTCTAGAAAAATGGTTTCTGACTTTCAAAGAAGAGTGAAAAAATGCCGTGTTCATATCACCCGCAGCTAACCAATCCACTTTTGATTTTTGTTTCAGGAACCGCTCCTCATCCAATAAAGCCATCTGTAACTCACGGCTAGTAGACGCCTCATCGGCCCGGAGATCAACATTGAAAGGATTCTGATCAATCTTTTGTTGAATCACATCTAACTTCGATCTTAGACTATCAACTTTCTTATGGAGATTCCCTTGCTCAAAAAGCAATAACCTCAGCGGTTTTTTCAGCAGACGGAGTTTTTTAACAACTCTAAATTGATGCACACCATCAACATGCGTATCCCACCACTTATTGACAATTTCTAGAAATTCTGGTTTAAAAACCAGAAAATTTGCAAACTTAAACGACCTCGGTTTCATTTTCATAGCTTCCGGGATAGATAGAATACATGGGCAGTGATCCGAAAGATGAGACGGCTTGAAAATAGCAACCGAGTTCGGGTATTCAGCCAGAAAATGAGTATTCCCCATTACCCGATCAATCTTCTTCAGTAACCCAACCCCTTGCTTTGGCTTTTGATTCCAAGTAAAATGAATGCCTGACCGATTAATATCAACCACTTCAATATCATCTACACAAGCTTGGAACTCCTTCATGCCACTAGATATGGAAGACGTTCCCATAGATTTATCCTCTATATTTAGAGCTGAATTAAAATCACCCATAACAAACCACGGACTATCAGCAATAAGAGTTTTGTGAATAGATAGTTGATGCCATAACTCTCTACGTGTCACATAATAGTTAGCTGCATAAACAATAGAACAAAAAACCCTCCTCTTATCCAGTTTAAAAACAAGTTGGAGATGCATAACCTGAGATGACTGAGCCAAGATCATGACATCAAAAACTGCCGGATTCCACCCAATAATGATTCTCATGCCCTTGTCACAACACCCACCATTCGACGTCCAATCCCACGAACGGAAAACGGACTTACACACACTCGCCAATTTAGCTACATTCACATGGGACTCTAAAATAGCACACAAAGTCAACTTATAATCCTTCACTGCCTGCCGAACCTCCATTTGTTTAAGCGGGCGGTTCAACCCCCTTATATTCCAAACGGCGAGACTAACCATCAGCAACTACCTGAGAAGGGGTGCCGGCCCCTTTTTTACCCTGTATCTTTAGCGTACCTTGCTGCATAAAATCATCCATTTCATTATACACTTCTTCAACCTCATCATCCGTATCATCCTGGCTCTTACCCGAAGATTTCTTGCTAGTACCCTCCTCCGAATCAGCTTTATTTAGGACATCAAAAGGATTATTCAATATAATGGCCGAAGAAGTTGATCCATTAACGCCTTTCGGCTGAGATTTTGAAGACACAGGCCGATATTCAAACTTGTTTTTCTGTTTATTTACCGGAATGCCCACCTTTCTAGCAACTTTCTTACCATACACTTCCGTATAACCATCCTGATCAACATTCGGAACCTTTTTCATTTGACTATTCTTTTGAATATTCCGATTTGGGACATCTTGCCTAACTTTTTTCATTGGACTTTTCGGACACATCTCAATCGCATGACCAAACACACAACATGTAGGACAACGGTGAGGACTCCACTCATACTCAACATACATAGTTTCTTTAATAAAACCCTCTCCTTCCGGTTCAGGTATCGCCATTGTAATCTCTTCACGAAAGTCATTATCAGCCAAAATCTCCACCAAAGCTCTAGCATAGCTACTACGGTGTCACACCCCCAAAATCCACACGCGGAGTATCACCGCTTGGAGGCGTGACTGACCAGGATCAAGCCACCAATCATATTGAACATGTAAGTAATTAGTAAAAGTCATTCATCAATACGAAAGGTGTTTTCAAAACCAAACATCAATAAGTGTGTAGCGGAAGCATAAGTATGTAAACCCAAAGTAAATCATAAATTCAAATGTTTAGATGGTTAACATGGCATCATCGATCCATGTCCCACAACGACCTGCTCCTCCCTGTGCAAGCTCCATAAGTACCTAAGGTCCTGCAAGGCATGTAACAGAGGATCAACAACTAGTTGAGCGAGTTCACAGAAAGTAAATGAGTAATAGTAAGTTCGTATGTAACATGTGGCTCTACTGGTGGGGGCTTCCCATGTTATATATCCCCTAGACTATTCGTAATCATAAGTATCCTTCCCAATCCGAGGATAGTAGTAAGTATAGGTTTACGAAAGTTTTATGTAAGTGCCCTTCCCAACCGAGGACAGTACGTAGCGAGTACGTAGGTTTAGCGCTGGCGTCCTTCCCAATCCGAGGACGGTAGTACGTAGGTTTAGCACTGGCGTCCTTCCCAATCCGAGGACGGTAGTACGTAGGTTTTACGTAGGTTTAGTGCTGGTGTCCTTCCCAATCCGAGGACAGTACGTAGGCTTTGCGTAGAATTTGGCACAGGCATCCTTCCCAATCCGAGGACCGTGGTAAATAGTCTAGTGTTAATGTAAGTACAGGTAATCATTCAATCCCATTCCCAACCCAACTGGGGAATCCCATGCCTTGGTAAGAGTGTGAACTCACCTTGGTTTGCTCGGCAGATTACACAGAAAAGTCAAGTCTATCAGCTAGTGGTCAACCACGTCCTAACATGGTTACCATACAAAGTCAGGTTTTGGTTCCAAGTAGCGCACACAGGTATCACATAGATTGCATATATAAGAAACACATACTGATCATGGCATCATGCAACTTCACGTTCAACAAATAAGA
This sequence comes from Helianthus tuberosus, assembly GCA_030545235.1. Taxonomy (NCBI): domain Eukaryota; kingdom Viridiplantae; phylum Streptophyta; class Magnoliopsida; order Asterales; family Asteraceae; genus Helianthus; species Helianthus tuberosus. Next base: position 116,669,926 of record CM060452.1, on the reverse strand, counting down.
CATATTGACATTAAGTGATTGGGCTCGCACAAGTCTAATGACCTTGTGCGAGTCATTCGTTGAAGCCCATTACTACCCGGCCCAATATCATGAAACCCAAATAAATCCGTAAGCATAACACGGCCCAAACAGACATGTAAACAATCTAGTGCGGTCCGGATCATCTTGTGCGATCCGGACGATCTTGTGCGATTAGAATCAGACCGGCCCAACATGATCATTTGGCCCAACAGTTAATTAAACATACAACTTGTGCGATCCGAACAGCCTTGTGCGGCTGTGAGTGTCTTGTGCGAGCAGGTCATCCTGTGCGACCAGATGACTTGTTCGACTAGGCTCCTTGTGCGAGTGGACCCCTTGTATGACATGAGGTCTTGTGCGATCAGGTTTAAAAATCCAGAATTTATGGAAATCAGTTACATACACTTATCTTGAAATCAATTTACTTGGTTTCCATTTATGAAAAATATCAATTAACAATTCTAACAGTTTCAACTCCAACAATCATCGATCAAACTAAGGCTTTTAACATCTAATCATATGAACCCTAATGAACAATATGATCACTTATCTGAATAATAATCATAACACTAACATGCTTCAAGAACCTCGATTACTACCAACCATCTCCTCATAACACAACCGAAAATATATATGAATATATGTTTGATTCTAACTCATCAACATCCTCGTATGATTAACAATTCTCTATAAATCCAATATATCATACATGTGTCGATTTCAAGAACATCAAGATCAATAGTTCACATTAACATCAAGTTCCAAATCATATTTACACAACATCAATCTTTTCGGATTTAACATACACATGGCCGATTACACATATTCAAGGTTAATCATGTATCATTCATACCAACATCACAATTCATACTCAAATAACATCAATCGAATAAACACATGATATAACACACTAACCGATTAAAGAAGAGGGTGATCAGATTCAAGGGGTGATCTTCGATTGAGAGAAAGTGTTTGGCAGCCTTTGGTTTTCGTGAGGGAGTGGGAGAAGAGAGCTAGGGTTTGTGTGTTGCAAGTTGTGAATGATAGCCCTATCTCCTAAGTGATATGCGAAAATAAAAGAGAGTGGGCCGAACTCCTCCCACTTGGGCTGCCCAATAGATCCGAACACAAGATGTAGCCCAAGTGGCCTTGTGCGATCGAGTGGTGTTGTGCATTCGGTTTTATTTCGTGATAGACAGCATATAAACATATACTAGCACAACACATATTCACATAACATAACATTCCATTTAATCATTCAATTCACATAGTCACATAGTGTTTACATCACATCAAGGTACAAAGATAGGTTCGGAAATACGAGTTGTCACATTATCCCCAACTAAAAAGAAATTTCGTCCCGAAATTTGGTACGCACTCACTGAGGAAGCTAGGTAGGTTGTATCGTTCACTGGTTTTCCTGGGGTGTCACATCCTCCCCCCGTTGATCTGGAATTTCGTCCCGAAATTCCGCAGTAGTAGCTTCAGCCTCAGTAGTGGTTGCATTGGTTCCGAATAACTGGGGATATTTGAGTTCCATTTGATCTTCTCGTTCCCAGGTATACTCTGGGCCGCGGCGGGAGTTCCAACGAACTCGTACAAGAGGGATTCTCGTGTTCTTGAGGACCTTAACATCCCGGTCCGTGATTTCAACAGGTTCCTCGACGAAGTGCAACCGCTCGTCGATAGTGAGTTCCTTTAAGGGAACTACGTGGGTCTCATCTGACGTACACTTCTTCAGATTTGACACGTGAAAGACGTTGTGAACTGCACTGAGTTTAGGTGGTAAGTTCAATCTGTAAGCCACTTTGCCTATTTTCTCAATAACCTCGAAGGGTCCAACGTATCGTGGATTGAGTTTGCCGCGTTTGCCAAAACGAACCACACCCTTCCAGGGCGAAACTTTGAGTAGCGCTCGATCCCCAACTTGGAATTCGAGTAGTTTCCTGTCTTTATCAGCGTATACTTTCTGACGGTCACGAGCTGCCGCCATGCGTTGTCGTATTTGTGCAATCTTTTCGGTAGTATCAACTACCATTTCTGGACCTGTGATTTGACTATCTCCCACCTCTGCCCAACAGAGAGGTGATCGGCATTTACGCCCGTACAATGCCTCGAATGGTGCAGCCTTAATGCTCGTGTGGTAGCTGTTATTGTATGAGAATTCCACAAGTGGCAAATGTTTTTCCCAACCAATGCCAAAGTCAATTACGCACGCCCGAAGCATGTCTTCTAGAGTTTGAATAGTGCGCTCAGACTGTCCATCTGTCTGAGGGTGATAAGCTGTGCTCATGTCTAATCGAGAGCCAAAAGATTTGTGCATTGCTTGCCATAGTTCTGAAGTAAAACGAGCGTCGCGATCAGAGATAATAGAGGTGGGCACACCGTGCCTCGAAACAACTTCCCTAAGATATACGTCTGCTAGTGTGGAGAACTTATCCGTTTCTTTGATTGCCAGGAAGTGAGCAGACTTAGTGAGTCGATCCACGATCACCCAAATAGTGTCATTTCCGCCCTGGGATCTAGGTAAACCGGTAACAAAATCCATGGAAATTTGTTCCCATTTCCATTGTGGTATCTCAGGTTGTTGAAGTGGGCCTGAAGGTTTCTGATATTCCGCCTTGACTCTCGCACAAGTCAAGCACTTGCTAACGTATGTTGCTATGTGGGCCTTCATGCTAGGCCACCAGTATGTAGTCTTAATATCGTGGTACATTTTATCCGAAACCAGGGTGTACCGAGTAGCGAGACTTGTGAGCTTCATCCATTACCAGCTCGCGTAAGTTGCCGTACAGTGGGACCCAAATGCGTCCTGTGACGTAGTAAGCACCATCTTCCTTCTGTTCTAAACGTTGTCTTGAGCCACGTAGGGCTTCAGCCCTGACATTTTCTGGTTTCAATGCTTCCACCTGAGCATTTCGTATCTGGGAAGGAAGACTAGACTGTATAGTGAGTTGTAAGGCTCGTACGCGCTTAGGCGCGGTGTCCTTCCAACTGAGGGCGTCAGCCACAACATTGGCTTTGCCTGGGTGGTACCTGATTGAGCATTCGTAGTAATTTAACAGTTCAACCCATCTTCGTTGTCGCATATTCAGTTCCTTCTGTTTGAATATATGTTCGAGGCTTCTGTGGTCAGTGTAGATAGCACATTTGGTACCGTACAAATAGTGTCGCCATATCTTAAGTGCAAAAACAACCGCTCCCAGCTCTAGATCGTGTGTAGTGTAGTTCTTCTCATGAACCTTGAGTTGGCGTGAAGCGTATGCTATAACTTTATCCCTTTGCATCAATACACATCCAAGACCTTGGATAGATGCGTCGCAGTAGACTACAAAATCGTCCGTGCCTTCAGGCAGTGAGAGGATAGGCGCGCTACAAAGTCTATCCTTTAAGTGCTGAAACGCCGTTTCCTGTGCATTACCCCAACGGTAGACAACACCCTTCTGCGTCAGTAGCGTAAGTGGCTGAGCAACCTTTGAGAAGTCTTTGATGAACCTTCTGTAATAACCCGCCAAACCCAAGAATTGGCGTATTTCTGTTGGTGTGTGTGGTGCAGGCCAGTTCTTGATCGAATCCACCTTGGATGGATCTACATGAATCCCATCCTTGTTTACCACGTGGCCTAAGAAGTGGACTTCACGAAGCCAGAAGTCACATTTGGAAAACTTAGCGTATAACTGTTCCGTTCGCAGAAGTTCCAGTATAAGTCGTAAATGATGCTCGTGCTCCTCCTGACTCTTCGAATAAATCAGGATGTCGTCGATGAAAACAATGACGAATTTGTCGAGATAGGGTTTGCACACCCTGTTCATAAGATCCATAAATACGGCAGGCGCGTTCGTTAGCCCGAATGGCATGACCATAAACTCATAGTGGCCGTAGCGAGTTCTAAATGCTGTTTTAGAGACATCCTCATCCCGGACTCTCAGCTGATGGTAACCTGACCTTAAGTCTATCTTGGAGTAGTAGCTCGACCCTTGCAGCTGGTCGAATAAATCATCTATGCGTGGAAGAGGATAACGATTCTTGATCGTCACCTTGTTGAGTTCACGGTAGTCTATACACATCCTGAACGTACCGTCTTTCTTCTTCACGAATAACACTGGAGCTCCCCAGGGCGAAGAGCTAGGACGTATAAAACCCTTTTCCAAGAGTTCTTGTAGCTGCTTTGACAGTTCTTCCAATTCAGTTGGAGCCAAACGATAAGGCGCTCGAGCTATGGGTGCTGCTCCTGGAGCGAGCTCGATCTGAAATTCCACCTGACGATGAGGCGGTAACCCAGGTAATTCCTCAGGGAACACTTGAGGAAAGTCACGTACTACAGGAATATCTTCAATCTTTTTCTCTTTCTTCGAGGTATCTGTGACGAGAGCTAGAACAGCTGTGTGACCCTTGCGCAGACACTTCTGAGCCTTCAAGAAGGAAATGATGCCACTCACGACACCACTCTTGTCGCCTTGAACTTCGAGAGGTTCTTTGCCCGTCCGAGGAATACGAATAACTTTTTCTTTGCATAAAATCTCCGCTTGTTGTTGAGATAACCAATCCATACCAATGACGATGTCAAAGCTACCCAAGGTTATGGGAATGAGATCGATGGAGAAAGTCTGACCAGCGAGGATAAGATTACACCCTTTAACTATGTGTGTGGCCTCTAGACTTTTACCGTTAGCTAATTCTACAACATGTTTGGTGTTTAAGAGAGTTGGTGCACGTTTTAGCATTTCACTAGCTTTTAGAGACATGTAACTTGTATCCGCACCAGAATCAAATAGTACAGTAACATAAAAGTCGTCAAGAAGAAACTTACCCATAACCACGTTGGGATCATTCCTGGCATCACCCTGACCGATCACAAACATACGGCCTCTAGCACCATTGTTGTTATTGTTCCCACCGTTGTTGTTGTTCCCGTTGCCCTGATTGTTGTTGTTGTTATTGTTCTAGTTCTGGTTTAGCTGAGGGCAGTGTCTTTTGTAGTGACCTTCAGCGCCACACTGAAAACATCCCTTATTGCGCTGTTGTTGATTCTGCTGTGCTTGCTGCTGCTGCTGATTTCGATTTGCAGGCTGTGGGCTCCTACAATCCTTGGCCTCATGGCCCGTCCTGAAACACCTTTGACAACGACCCCTGTTACACTGGCCATTGTGGTGCTTGTTGCAGATGTTGCACTTTGGGAGGTTCCCTCGATAACCACCCTGCTTGTGACTGCCCGAAGAGTGCTGACTAGGGCTCTGGTAGTTGTCAGTCTTTCGTTGCTGAACTTGGGGCTGAACTGAAGCTGATCCCTTGCTGGAATCCCCCTCCCATTTTCGCTTGCTGTCACTGGGAGTAGCAGGAGTAACCGTAGTAGTAGCTGTAGTGGTAGCGTTGATGCGTTTGGGCAACCGATTCTGCTCCACCGCTTGATCAGTGAGACGGTGAGCCAACTGAACAACCTGCTGGTAAGTGGCATGATTTGCTGAAGTCACATGACTCTGGATCTCTGGCACCAGACCCTTAAGATAAAGTTCAATACGCTTGTCCACCAGAGTAGGACACAGTAATGCTAGCTCATTCGATCTCTTGGTATACGCTTCGATCTCAGACCCCGTCATCTTGAGGTTGAAAAACTCGACTTCCAGCTTATGGATATCATCTCGACTGCAGTATTCTTCCTTGATCATCTCTTTGAAATTGTTCCATGGGGTGGCGTTAGCAGCAACCAACCCCAGTATTTGGACCTGTGCTTTCCACCATGTGAGGGCTAAACCCTCGAGGGTACCGGTAGCATATTTCACCCTGCGTGCCTCAGGGCATTCACACATCTCAAACACCGACTCTATCTTTTCAAACCAGTGCAGGAGACCTACGGCTCCTTCGGTGCCGCTGAAAGTGGATGGACGACAGTCCATGAAAGTCTTGAAAGTGCAAACAGGTGCTTGACCTGTTGTGTAAAAGAATTAGGACAAGTTTAAACACGAGAGTTGATTTAGGAATGTAGGATCTAAGGATCCTAGTGTGAGTTGTAACTGCAGGGTATACCTCCTGCTTGTGCGGCTGCAACTGCCGCAGTAACTCGTTCGTTAATGAGGGCCGTCAACTGGTCCTGGGTCATGTTGATACGTCCAGACATGATCTTCATAGTAAAGTTAACGTAAGTGAGATAGGTTCGCGAATAGTGCGATGACAGAAGAGAGTAAGCACACAAGTGTTCTCATGCAATAACAAATAGTGAGCAATGTAATCTAAGCATACCACGAGCAAAGTTCTATGTAATTCTAGTATGTAGGCAATAAACATAAACCTTATTACCTAGGATGTCGAGTCTTGCTCGTGGAGCGAAGCGTCGTTGTGGATCATTGAGAGCACTGTTCTGGTTATAGTCTGGTTTTAATAAAATCGTTTTCCCCATATTAAAACCGAGTTCTCTATAACCAATGGCTCTGATACCAATCTGTCACACCCCCAAAATCCACACGCGGAGTATCACCGCTTGGAGGCGTGACTGACCAGGATCAAGCCACCAATCATATTGAACATGTAAGTAATTAGTAAAAGTCATTCATCAATACGAAAGGTGTTTTCAAAACCAAACATCAATAAGTGTGTAGCGGAAGCATAAGTATGTAAACCCAAAGTAAATCATAAATTCAAATGTTTAGATGGTTAACATGGCATCATCGATCCATGTCCCACAACGACCTGCTCCTCCCTGTGCAAGCTCCATAAGTACCTAAGGTCCTGCAAGGCATGTAACAGAGGATCAACAACTAGTTGAGCGAGTTCACAGAAAGTAAATGCGTAATAGTAAGTTCGTATGTAACATGTGGCTCTACTGGTGGGGGCTTCCCATGTTATATATCCCCTAGACTATTCGTAATCATAAGTATCCTTCCTAATCCGAGGATAGTAGTAAGTATAGGTTTACGAAAGTTTTATGTAAGTGCCCTTCCCAACCGAGGATAGTACGTAGCGAGTACGTAGGTTTAGCGCTGGCGTCCTTCCCAATCCGAGGACGGTAGTACGTAGGTTTAGCACTGGCGTCCTTCCCAATCCGAGGACGGTAGTACGTAGGTTTTACGTAGGTTTAGTGCTGGTGTCCTTCCCAATCCGAGGACAGTACGTAGGCTTTGCGTAGAATTTGGCACAGGCATCCTTCCCAATCCGAGGACCGTGGTAAATAGTCTAGTGTTAATGTAAGTACAGGTAATCATTCAATCCCATTCCCAACCCAACTGGGGAATCCCATGCCTTGGTAAGAGTGTGAACTCACCTTGGTTTGCTCGGCAGATTACACAGAAAAGTCAAGTCTATCAGCTAGTGGTCAACCACGTCCTAACATGGTTACCATACAAAGTCAGGTTTTGGTTCCAAGTAGCGCACACAGGTATCACATAGATTGCATATATAAGAAACACATACTGATCATGGCATCATGCAACTTCACGTTCAACAAATAAGACATATTGACATTAAGTGATTAGGCTCGCACAAGTCTAATGACCTTGTGCGAGTCATTCGTTGAAGCCCATTACTACCCGGCCCAATATCATGAAACCCAAATAAATCCGTAAGCATAACACGGCCCAAACAGACATGTAAACAATCTAGTGCGGTCCGGATCATCTTGTGCGATCCGGACGATCTTGTGCGATTAGAATCAGACCGGCCCAACATGATCATTCGGCCCAACAGTTAATTAAACATACAACTTGTGCGATCCGAACAGCCTTGTGCGGCTGTGAGTGTCTTGTGCGAGCAGGTCATCCTGTGCGACCAGATGACTTGTTCGACTAGGCTCCTTGTGCGAGTGGACCCCTTGTATGACATGAGGTCTTGTGCGATCAGGTTTAAAAATCCAGAATTTATGGAAATCAGTTACATACACTTATCTTGAAATCAATTTACTTGGTTTCCATTTATGAAAAATATCAATTAACAATTCTAACAGTTTCAACTCCAACAATCATCGATCAAACTAAGGCTTTTAACATCTAATCATATGAACCCTAATGAACAATATGATCACTTATCTGAATAATAATCATAACACTAACATGCTTCAAGAACCTCGATTACTACCAACCATCTCCTCATAACACAACCGAAAATATATATGAATATATGTTTGATTCTAACTCATCAACATCCTCGTATGATTAACAATTCTCTATAAATCCAATATATCATACATGTGTCGATTTCAAGAACATCAAGATCAATAGTTCACATTAACATCAAGTTCCAAATCATATTTACACAACATCAATCTTTTCGGATTTAACATACACATGGCCGATTACACATATTCAAGGTTAATCATGTATCATTCATACCAACATCACAATTCATACTCAAATAACATCAATCGAATAAACACATGATATAACACACTAACCGATTAAAGAAGAGGGTGATCAGATTCAAGGGGTGATCTTCGATTGAGAGAAAGTGTTTGGCAGCCTTTGGTTTTCGTGAGGGAGTGGGAGAAGAGAGCTAGGGTTTGTGTGTTGCAAGTTGTGAATGATAGCCCTATCTCCTAAGTGATATGCGAAAATAAAAGAGAGTGGGCCGAACTCCTCCCACTTGGGCTGCCCAATAGATCCGAACACAAGATGTAGCCCAAGTGGCCTTGTGCGATCGAGTGGTGTTGTGCATTCGGTTTTATTTCGTGATAGACAGCATATAAACATATACTAGCACAACACATATTCACATAACATAACATTCCATTTAATCATTCAATTCACATAGTCACATAGTGTTTACATCACATCAAGGTACAAAGATAGGTTCGGAAATACGAGTTGTCACATTATCCCCAACTAAAAAGAAATTTCGTCCCGAAATTTGGTACGCACTCACTGAGGAAGCTAGGTAGGTTGTATCGTTCACTGGTTTTCCTGGGGTGTCACATACGGCCCCACGAATCCGTACACATAGATGTTGTAAAAGAATCCAGCATCTTTGGCTCCCCAATTGTTGTAGCTATAAGACTAAGGCCATCTTCCGTGTAAGCCGCAATAGGAACCTCGTGAATTTTAACCCAAACTTGTACCTTCTTGACTTCTTTTTTTTTTCCAGCTTGGTCGTAGGAGTCCATGTGTTTAGGAACAACGGTTGCGACCTGATAATCCACGGACCATCCTTGAGAACATTCAACATTCCACCTTCATCATTAAACTTAAAGAAGAAGAATCCATTAGCATTCATCATCGTCTTTTGCAATCCATACTTTTTCCAATTAACCTTAACAAAATAATCAACAACCGGGAATGCAACTCGTTCCCCCAAAAAATACCCATAGATAGTATTAGACAATTTCTCCTGCACAGACCGGACGGATTCCTTGGGGAGAACAACGTCACATCCTTCATGCACCTCCGAGCTAGACAACGAACGAAAGTTAACTTTCTGAATGTTACTAGCTGTGACTGACTCCGCATAAGATTTAGGGGTAGAACTACTTCCCTGAACTGTTTGTGATCCCTGTAAAACATCAGCAGCCCCACTTTCTTTTAGACCTTGAATCACTGACGGTTGAACCGGGACGGTGACCTTTGTTAATTCATCAATGACATTAATAAGTTTTGGATCAGCCTGAGAATTCTGTACCGTACCACGCCTAGGAAGCACAGGATTTCCATCAATACTTACCACTCTACTCGCCAAACCCTTATAGGGTAATGGCGGCTTTCCCCGATCACCCTTATCAAATTCACCAGGTTTTGAACGATCATCCATAACTAATTCAGACAACTCTCACGTAGAACCAGAAAATAAACAACCATGCACACGAAAAACCAAATCCCAAAAGCCGCAACAAGGAACCGAAAACAAAGAGAATCAAAACCCTAATCCTATAAACCCTAGACTGAAACCTGAACCCTTAATCGATTAAACCTGAGCATCAATCTAGCTAAGTTAATCTCAGTTAACCGCAATCAACGACTACCAGTTTAATAAATCAGGGTTCTTGAATCAAAACCTAGAGCGGCGATTGTAAGAAAAAACGAAAAAATCCTAGTTAAAAATCGATCCCTAGTGTTAACGAGTTCGTTATAGAGGATTGCAATAACAAAACCTCTAATCACAGACTGTTATACACAAGATCACGAAGAAAAAGCATAGGATTCATGATGAACAAGGAGATCGCCTATAGGAGAGAGAGCATAGGGTTTTTTTTAATTTAGAAAGTGGACTTCGCGAAGCCAGAAGTCACATTTCGAAAACTTGGCATACAACTGCCCTTTTCGAAGAAGTTCCAGAATAAGCCTCAGGTGTTGCTCATGTTCCTCCTGACTCTTAGAATAGATCAGGATGTCGTCGATGAAGACTATGACAAATTTATCCAGGTAAGGTTTGCACACTCGGTTCATGAGGTCCATGAAGACCGCAGGTGCATTCGTTAATCCGAAAGGCATAACCAAAAACTCGTAATGGCCGTAACGAGTTCTGAATGAGGTTTTAGGGACGTCCTCCTCTCGGACCCTCAGTTGATGGTAACCTGACCTTAGGTCAATTTTGGAATAGAAACTCGACCCTTGCAACTGGTCGAATAAGTCGTCAATGCGTGGGAGAGGATAACGATTCTTCACTGTCACCTTGTTGAGTTCGCGGTAGTCAATACACATTCTGAAGGTATCGTTATTCTTCTTCACGAATAACACTGGAGCTCCCCAAGGCGAAGAGCTAGGACGTATGAAACCCTTTTCCAAGAGTTCTTGTAGTTGCGTGGACAGTTCTTCAAGTTCTGATGGAGCTAGACGATAAGGTGCTTGAGCTACTGGGGCTGCTCCAGGAGCTAGCTCGATATGAAATTCAACTTGGCGATGAGGCGGAAGACCAGGTAATTCCTCGGGAAATACCTCAGGAAAGTCGCGCACAATAGGAATGTCTTCAATTCTCTTCTCTTCCATTGATGTGTCAGTAACGAGTACTAGAATGGCAATGTGGCCCTTTCGCAAACACTTCTGGGCCTTAAGGAAAGATATAATGCCTACGACAACACCACTCTTGTCGCCATGAATCACGAGGGGTTCTTTACCAGAACGAGGGATGCGAACAATCTTCTCGTTGCAAATAATCTCCGCTCGATGTTGGGATAGCCAATCCATCCTAATAACGATGTCGAAACTACCAAGTACGATAGGAATAAGATCGATAGAGAAGGTCTGGCCAGCTAAGACGAGGTCACAACGTTTAACTATGTGTGTGGCTTCAAGACTTTTACCGTTTGCTAGTTCTACCGTGTGTTTGATGTTCAAAAGTGTTGGAGTGCGCTTAAGCATTTGGCTAACTTTTATGGACACATAACTAGCATCGGCACCCGAATCAAATAAAACAGTAACAAAGAAATCATCCAGAAGAAACTTACCCATCACAACGTTGGGATCGTTCCTTGCATCACCCTGACCAATCATGAACACACGACCCCTTGCCCCATTACCATTGTTGTTTCCCCCATTGCCGTTTCCATTCCCCTGATTGTTGTTGTTCTGGTTCTGATTTAGCTGGGGGCAGTCTTTCATGAAATGGCCCTCAGCACCACATTGAAAGCACCCTTTGTTGTTACCTTGTTGTTGCTGCTGCTGGCATTGATTTGGTGGGGCTTGCTGATGCTGCCGGTTCTGATTCCCCGGACGCTGACTCCTGCAATCTCTTGCAATGTGACCAGGCTTGTTGCATCGATGACAGTTGCCTTTACTACATGGCCCGCTGTGACACCTGTGCCTCCACGACCATCAAACAAATACTAAATCAATGAAATATTGTATTTCATACTTGGGAATAAATATGTGTATCGTTTGCACATATCAAATCTTGTTCGATTTCGGGCTCTAAATCGCTTCCTGGAAGGTTATACGCGCCCTGATGCGTAAATATAACCAGTTTAAAGCAACAAACACTCCAGAACAGAGAAATAGGCTTAAAGTACCTTAAATAACCTTTACATAACTAAGAAATAAGTTTTGGAAGGTTTGGTATGCCGAAATTAAGTTTATTCGCTTACAGGGACTAAATTCAACAAACTGCGAAAGTATGTCAATTCGCACTTTAACGGACATTCCGGAACATGACCATAAGTTAAACATACCATAAATATCCTTTACATAGCTTAGAAATAGGCTTTGAGGGGTTCGGTGTGCTTAAATAAACTTTTTGGCCATTCAGGGACTAAAAGCGTCAAAAAGTGCATAAGTTTGCATTTTCACGCATAACCTACGTTTTGAATACATCCAGACATCCAAAAATTTATGTAAGCATTAAAATATTTTATTTTAGTGTTTGGCATAAGAAAAATCCATAATGGGTCGTAAGCATAACGGGTCATAATGGGTCGTAAGCACTTAGGATAGGTCGTAAGCTCGATGGTTGGTTTTTGTGTAGTTGTTGGTCATTTAGATAATGAAACTAGATAATACAATAAGCACATGGTGGATACGCCGCTGGTACTTCCTATATATAAGTGTGCTTATTGTATTACCCTTCGTGGCGTTATCCCGAAGCACCATTAGGATCTAGGTTTGTTTTGATTCAATGTAACAGAAACCGAATCCTTATAGCATCTATCTATCTTCATGGATTGATTCTTGTAGGATGTTTTTTTTTTTTTGGGTAAAGGGTTACCCCGGTGATTCTATTATAGACAACCGCCAAATAAGTACAAGTAGTGAGGATGAGTTCCCCACTAGTTCATATACAGGACATGCCCCATATATGTAAACAAAAAAACAAAACAAACCAAGTTACCACCTCAATCTAGCCTACTACAATCATGATAATGACTAACTAGTAGACAAACGAAAAAATCAAACAAATGACATCAACCGCCATCATCAAAAATGAAATTGCTACCAACCGGCAGCCCCTTAGAATGAAACAAAAGCCACCTATCCATTGGACTTTATGTGAGAGGTGCTTGCCCCTGTACTGGAAGACGTAGGATGTATACCCGATGTCATAACCTCATTCGTTTCATCATATACAACCTCAACCTCGTCATCATCAGACTCCTCATTTGGCTCACGTCCCCCTTTATATCTCCACTGGAAGGATCCCCCGTTCCCCCCAACAAACCCAAGAGCACTAAACGAATTATGAGTTTGAACCTTGGACGAACTAGTGCACCGCGCACTCACGTAGGAAGAACTCACTGCCTTTTTCTTTTTATCCACAGGTCGATATTCAACCTTGGGCTTTTGATTGTTAACTTGAAAACCGCTCTTCTTTACATTCTTCTTTGTCTTGACTACTGTATAACCATCCTCATCTACTATCGGACTGTTTGTAAGAGGTTTCACTGTCGATCGAATGCATTTTGGACACTCCTCAGAATCATGCCCAAATACACAATAGTGGGCACATCTCGGGGGTTTCCATTCATATTCCACACGAATAGTCCATTGACATACTTGTTCTCAACCAACTCAGGAATAGCCATGGTTAGGACCTCTTTAAAGTCATGTTCAGCAGAGATATCAATGAGGGCCCTAGCATAGCTGCTTCGTCCCCAAGCCTCGTTGCACATATCAATAGTATACGAATCCAACCGCAAAGGAGAACCAATTTTAGACGCCAACATGCTTAACCCATCATCAGTATACGCCGCTAGAGGAACCTCATGCAATTTCACCCACACCGCAACCTTTTTAATATCTTCTTTTTTAAGGGTGTTTGTAGGGGACCAAGTGTTGAGAAAAAGAGGTTTGTTCCGAATCAGCCAAGGACCCCCTTCAAGAACGTTATTCATACCCTGACTATCTTCAAACTTGAAGAAGAAAAACCCATTCGAGTTCATCATAATTTTCTAAAAACCATGTTTTTTCCAAATTGTTTTCACAAAATATTCAACAACCGGATAAGCAATTATATCCCCTAGGAAGTAACCATAAAGAGTATTTGCTAACCTGCTATTAACCTGACGAACATAATCAATTGGTAAAACTACATCCACTCCTTCCAAGGAGACATCCGACTTTAGCGACCTAAAATTAATTTTAGGAGTTTGATCAGCCAACTCATTTGAATTCCTAGCTGAATTTTGAGCATTCGAATCTGAATCCATGTTTACACCACCCTGATCAACTTGTTTGTTTAACACCACATTAGCGTACGATTGAGAAGTAGCTCGATGGATAGGGCTAACATCATTCAACGGGAGCACAAAAGCTACCTTTCTTTTATCAAAAACCTTAGCATACTGCTGATTAGGAGAATCAGATCGCCCATTAACCTGTTCATCATCATCTAATGGCAGCATAAAAGTTACCTTCTTGCTCAGTTCAGAAACCCTCACAGCTATATTTGACGTTAGTTTTGGCTCAAAGGGTTTTCCGTCAATATTCTTTATCTTCCTTGCAAAGACGTTTGCATTGTCTACATTTTTAACATCCATTTCAGCAGCCTCAATGATTCAACAGCTGCAATGAAAAACCCTAGTGACGGCTGAAAAACAATCGGACAGATTCGCTAAAAACAGCCGCCGATTAAGTAAATCAATCAGCGAATGAAACCTATCAAGTCGCTAGTGCAGATCGGACAGCCAAATATGCAATTGAAACAGCCAAATATGCAACGAAACAGCCAACTATGTGTTTAGAATCAGCCGATTAATCCTCTTCAGCCGAACAAAAAACAAAAAAATGGAAACCCTAAAAAGAAGAAACCCTAATCTGATTACAACTGATTAGAAACGACGGATTAGTTGCTAACCAGAGTTAATCACGAACAGGATTGGAATGAAAGATCAAGGATCTCACGATTTCTCCCAAATCGCCCAGAGCCCCATTGTCGCCCTCGTTTATGAGCTTACTTGCTATTTCTCGCTATTCTCATTCTTGTAGGATGTTTAGAGTACTAATATTGGAGTTCTTGATTGGATTCATTGTGTGCTTTAATGCATATGTGAGTAGACAATGTAATAGAAACCGGATCCTTATAGCATCTATCTATCTTCATAGGTTGATTCTTGTAGGATGGTTAAAGTACTGATATTAGAGTCCTTGATTGGATTCATTGTGTGCTTTAATGCGTGTTTACGAGTTGGTACAAGTTGATGATTTATGTGTTATGTGGTAGTTGTGATTTAGATAACGAAACGGGTACAATAAAATAAGAACATGGTGGATACGCCGCTGGTACTTCCTATATATAAGTGTTCTTATTTTATTATTCTTGTAGCGTTATCTGGATCACTTTAGGATTTTGTGTATGATTGTTTCAATGTTCAATTATCCAAATCTTTGTAGAATCTTCTATATCTCTATATGTTAGATTCTTAGAAAGAGATCTGAAGTATTATCATGGCTCATTGATTTGATTCATTTAATACTTATAGAAGTTTTGATTTATTTCAAAATAGTTATTATTAATCTTCGATTGGATTTCTAATAACACATTAACAAGTTTTTACAATGGTTTAAACAAGATTACAATGTAAGGCATAAAAATGACTTAGTAATAATCATATTGCCATATAAAAACCTATTTTTCACGAGTTTTCACAATTAAGATTAAAATATTGCAATACCAAATGTTTTACCATTTACAAGGCTAATAAAACCTATGTATTCGCCGGCATTTTTATGTTGACTGTTTTTCGCATATGTTTCTGGTTTTCGACTGTTTCAAGCATGCAACGCATAGGACTGCATTCGGGCCTTAGACTTCTAAAACAAAAGAACAAATACATGTATTCTTTGTTTGTAAAACAATGTTAATGATATTGAAACAATTTAGTACCAGTAGTTGTGAGCAATTTGTAACATGACTCCCCGATATTTCCGCCGCGTGTTGTTATATTACACGATTGGGGTGTTACATTTAGAAGTTCCATCGTCAGACGAAGGTGTTGTTCGTGATCGGCTCGAGACTTCGAATAAATGAGAATGTCGTCGATGAATACAATGATGAACTATGTATAAACCTTTGAAATATGTCTGTAGTATGAAAGTCCCTGGTATGTAGCAATAAGGAAAAAGAGATCACCAATGGTTTGCAAAGCCACTGGTATGTGTGAAGTGATGCAGGAAAACTCAAACCTAGCGGAGTTGCACCGGGCTTCCGGCTGTAAGACACAGTCACCACTATGGGTCGCCCCGGCCTCATGGGTGTGGGCTCGCTACACCCAAATAGATCTATCACTCATGTCCCTCGGTCCTACGACGAGGATTAATGGCCTTAAGTGTCGTGCCTGTCACTCACATGATCTAAGTAGTATACCCTCCTTAAGCTCACCATACCATGTATAAAAATGTCTGTATTAATTGTAACATATATTCCACCCCCGAAGTATAAAACTGAAAACAGTTAAGAAAAAAAGGGGGACATGAACTCACTGTAGTGCGTCTCCTGTGTCACACCCCGACCACGTATAACATACAAAACGTGGCGGAAAATGTCGGGGAGTGTTGTAACAGAATTAATTGTTTCATAACCATGGCATTCAAAGTTGTATTTTATTTATCAACAAGCGTGTTACATTGTCAATACAGGAAATAAAGAGTTTATAACATAATTAAACTAGTTCTATCTTCATTTTTAGTCTCTAAGGCACAAGTCCGTCCTAGTGTCATGATCATCATCCTACGGAAAAGCACCTGAAAACACATGTGAAAGTAGGTACGTCAGCATAAAAATGCCTGTGAGATACATAGGTTTTGTGAAGATAGGATTCATGACTTAAGTTTAAGAAAAAGTTGTTGTTTAGCAAAAGTCAGTCATGAACCTTGTAAATTGATTTGTTTTGTAAATTGTTTGAAAAACAATAGGTTCAGATGATATGCATAAATAAGAGAATAATGTATGGTTAAATGTATAACCAAGTAAAATGAGTTGTATAAAGTAACTTGTTTGTAAATCAAAGTCTTGTAAGAAAATCGTGTTACTTGTATAAAGTGTATAAATCCAAATTGAATTATTTAAATAACGCTATGATATGTAATATAATACAAACACTTATATATAGGAAGTACCAGCGGCGTATCCACCATGCTTGTATCATATTACTCACATCTCGTTACTTAAGTCACTTAAACAAACCACCCATGTATAAAGTCTGTGTTTAAACCAATAGTCCAAAGTCCTTGTATAAGTCATGTCAAATGTTTAAAAGTCCAAACGTAGTCAAGTAATGTGTAACAAATGTTATGTATTATAAGTAAAGTATTGTCACATAATCCAAATGTAGAAATGTACAAAACAAAGTAATTTGAATATATCAAAAAGTTATGTTTCGCAAAGTAATACATGTTACATTGATACAAACATTTATGTGGTAAGTTAACGCATACATTCAAGCCTTGAGACAGTCGGATAACCCTTTCAGTTAAGGTTATCAAAAGAAATGTTTTCGGATTCAGTCATTCCTTACATCCAAACAAACCCGAGATGTCAGGAATGGGATTTGTCAAGTCCTATGGTACCAGTACTTACTACCGAGCGGCGTAGCTAATGTTAATGAACGTATAATAGTCTCGTTTGTGCAAACCAAATGTCATAGCAAAAGTGAACATGTTATATGAAAACAATGTACTAAGTATGCTAAGTTAACATACAAAGCAGAAAAGTCATGTAAATCTGTGCTACCATGCTATCAGTTAACATACATAGCAGAAATGTAATGTAAAACAATGTACTAAGTATGCACACAATGGACATACATAGCATGAAATGTAATGAAATCATGTACTATAATGTACTAATAAACATAGCAGGTATATGATGTGAAAACAGGAAAGCACGAAAGTAACAAGTAGGCACATGTGTTCCACCCCAAAACGTTTGGAAAAACAGTAAAAGAGGGGTCTATGTACTCACTTGAGATTGCTCAGAAGTCCTAAGATAACCACCAAGCAATGCTAGAGATCACGGATATCAAACGGCACCTAATATAGGTAACTACATTAATAAACCAGACCTAAATCGGAAGATCGGATAGAATGAGGGTTCGAAAACCAAATGAGTATGGGAACTCATGTAGTATGGTTTAACAAAGCCTACATACTAAATGAAACCTAACCTAAGTGTTTACGACCCATTACGACCCGTTTAGGTAGCTTATGCTACTTTAACGCGTCGTTCGCGTGAAACGCGTTCGGAACGCCTAACTAGTCCTATGACAAGTAAAATATGCCTTAACATGTCTAATACGGTTGTCAAATCAGTTTAGATGTCAAAAGTATGTTACATATGTTTAAAACGAATTTTGGCATCAAAGGGGTATTTTGGTAATTTACCTAAGGCATATAAACTACCTATCATACAACTACTTAAACGAAGTGACCATAAGGTATAACCTTGGAGGGTTATTCCCTATATACTATGGTCACCTAATGTGTTTGGTCGGATCCTAATGATAGACCAAATGGGTCGGGTTCGAAAGTATAAGCGATTGATTAGATCGCTTACCTTTACGACCCTAGACAAGCACAAAACTAAAAGTGACGAGCTAAGCATGTTAAAACATGCTTAACTAAGTTTAGAAAACAGGTTTGGTATCAAAACAAACGGTTTTGATACCCATAAGTAGTTTGGTTACAAAATACGCAAGAATACGTATTCTGACCGAAACTACGGCTCGTCACTGAGCCTAGATAACGTGGTAATCAGTAGGTATAGTCACTAGGGACTATAACCATCGTGATCACAATCACGTTGCGAAGTTCAAACGAACTTCGCATTGACCATAAACTGGTCAACGCAGAAAGTCAAACAAAGTTTGACTTTCGGACTCGAAAAGCAATAAAAGAATGAAGGAACACTTACGAAGGGTCCCCGAATGATAATCTAGATCAAAATAGCTCAGGTATGAAACAAATGTTTCAACTTAGAGCACAATTGATCAGATTCTTGTGAGGAATGAGTGAAAATGTGATGGGTATTTATAGATTTCGGTCCACCGTTAGGATCGTTTCTTGGAAAAGAGGGAATGATCTAGCCCGTACACTTGTCAAGATGTTGTGGTAACTAAAAATGGTTCCTCATGAGCTGAAAGGGCAAGTTAGAATGTGTGGTTGTGAATTAATCAGCTGAAATCTGCTGATTAGATGATCTTATCTGATCTGGGAGCCTGATGCGGCCCGCTTCAGGATCAGGCAAAACTCAGGCGGGCCGCCTGGCCTTGTCTGATCAGCAACATGTTTCAGAAGTTACAGTTTTGGTCCCTGCACGTGTTTAAAGCCATTTTCGACACTTCTAAGGCCCGTAAAGCCAACTTTAAGGCCCTAAAATGATGCCTAAACATTGTGGACATGAAACATGCTCAAAAATATGTCGGATGTTGGTTCGTTTGGTCGTACGAACGCGATGTTCGCTTAATTACGACGGAATGCGCACAAGCGCGTAAAACGATCCAAATGACGCAACGAATGAATTTCTCTTATGCCAAACACTAAAATAAAATATTTTAGTGCTTACATAAATTTTTGGATGTCCAGATGTATTCAGAACGTAAGTTATGCGCGAAAGTGCAAACTTGTGCACTTTTTGACACTTTTAGTCCCTGAATGACCCAAAAGTTTATTTTAGCATACCGAACCCCTCAAAGCCTATTTCTAAGCTATGTAAAGGATATTTATGGTATTTTTAACTCATGGTCATGTTCCGGAATGTTCGTTACAGTTCAAATTGGCATACTTTCGCAGTTTGTCAAGTTTAGTCTCTGTAGACGAATAAATTTGTTTTTGCCATACCAATGCCTTCAAAACTTATTTCTAAGTTATGTAAAGGTTATTTAAGGTATGTTAAGTATATGTTGATGTTCCGGAGTATTTGTCGTAATAAACTGATTACGTTTACGCATCAGTTTGCGTAAAACTCTCCAGAAAGCGATGTAGAGTTTGAAATTACATAAAAGTCAAAACATGAAAAATGTAAACACAACCTGTGACAACTCGAGTTTCCAAGATTCTATCTTCGCATTTAGTGCACGTTAATTTTTTTTTTATTTAGTTGTTTGTTAATACGACTCGTTGTTTCACAACGCTTACCTTTGTAATATGTTATATCGTATTTCGATTAATATTTTGTACTTGGAAATCCATAATATTTGTTAATATGTGAGTGTATGTTTATAAGGCTTTGTGCTAATTAACATGTTAAATAAAGATGGAACCTTTACTGAAAATGAAAACAAGTATCCATGAAATCACCCAAGTGGTGAAAACACTTTAGGTGTTTTCGTCCACTGAAGACCACGAAATCACAGATGGGCTTGGCCCAGTGTCCAATCTTGAGATATTTTATATATTTAATCATTTTATAAACAAATCTTCTCGGAGAAGTCTCACATTTACCAAACCATATCTTGACACTTTGTCTCTCTCTACCTCTGAAAACCCAACAAAAGAGAACTCATCTTGAAGCAAAACCTCTGTTTAAATCCTTGGTTAGTGATTTCATGATTCAAGTTGTTTCTTGTTGCATATCGTATGATTTTGGATGTTTGTTCATGATGTATGAATACATTGATATATGTGATTATGTGATTGATCATTGTGTGCTTGATAGATAATTATCATCTATGAACCTTCTGTATATTTGATATTTTAAACAACAGTGGGTATATGTTAATGAATGATAAACTGATTAAATCGGGATCCTGGTGTCATATAATGTTGGCAAATTATATATTACATATCAATGATTGATTTAAATGACTTGTAGATGATTAAACATGTAACTGTAATGAGATTTAGTTGCTGGGTTAAGTTACAGTGAGTTTGGTGAAGATGAAGAAGCTCACAAAAACACCCCCCATACTAATCAACTGGACGAAATCACTTTAAGTGATTTTGGCCCAAACAGTTCCGGCCCAAAGGGTTTTCGGCCCACATGTTGTTTTCGGAACTAGTTGGTTTTCGGCAAACATAAGTGTTTTCGGCACACTTGAAGTCCGATGAAAACCCTCTCAAATTTAACATATATGGACGAAATCACTTAGTGATTTCGGCCCATAAAGGGATTTCGTCCAAGTAAGGGATTTCGGCTAAGGGGTAGTGTTTTCGGCATTAAGGGATTTCGGCCAAGGAAGGATTTCGAAATCCTGTTTTCGTCCCATGTATTATGTGTATTGCTAAACTGTTAGTTAATAACTCAGTTAATTAACTCTGTTAGTTGTTAAGTAAGTTAACTAGGTTAACTTTATTGAAATATGTAACCCTGTTAAGTGGGTAACTATGTTAAGTAAATAACCTTGTTAGTTTATTTACTCAGTCCATTAATTCAGTTATTATATTAACTTTATTAAGACTATTAGTTCTGTTAAGTATTAACACTGTTGGTTCAGTAAATTCAATTAGTTGAATTGTTCTGTTAAATATGCAACTTGTTAGCTTATTAACCTTATTAGTTTATTAACTGTGTTATTGGTTAATTATGTTAGAATTAACTGTGAAAGCTTTTATGTGAAACATGAATTGCATAAGTTGGATTTAACTGTTTACATGATACAAGATGCTAATGTCTAGGCACTTTGTGATATTACTGTGACACTAGTTCCATGTGAAACTTTATAAACACTGTGAACTGATTGAGTATACGTGCACTATAGGACTTGACTGATTTATTGTGAGCACTTAACTTAGCATACCGAGCAAACAAGGTGAGTTCACACTCTTACTAAGGCATGGGATTCCCGGGGTTGGGAATGGGATTGAAGGAATGAATTTGTACCTAAAATGTTACTAGACTATCTACCATCGTCCTCGGATGCGCAGGACACATACGTAAAACCTACGTATACTTGTACCCATCACTGTCCTCGGTTGTGAAGGACACTTACGTAAAACCTACGTAAACTAATACTCATTACTGCCTCGGGTTGTGTCAGGCACTTACGTAAAACCTACGTAAACCCCCGCGTACCCCTGTCCTAGGTTGTGAAGGACACTTACGTAAAACCTACGTAAACTTTGTACGTACTACTGTTCTCGGTAAGAAGAACACTTATGGTTACGAATAGTCTAGTGTATATGCAAACATGGGAAGCCCCCACTAGTAGAACATACTATCGGCCCAGTATAGCCGCACGTTACGAAACGAACTTGCATTTACGAACTTACTTACTGTGAACTCGCTCAACTAGTTGTTGACTCTCTGTTACATGCCTTGCAGGACCATAGGTACTTTTGGAGCTTGCACGGGAGGCACGGTCGTTGTGGACATGGATCATGAATGTGTTGTTAAACATTATAACATTTTGTACTTAAACTTATGTTGGGTTTTACATTAATGCTTCCGCTACACACTTGTTTATATTTGGTTTTGGAAACACCTATCGTATTGATGAATGACTTTTACAATATACTTATGTTCAATATGATTGGTGGCTTGATCCTGGTCATGTCACGCCTCCAAGCGGTGGTACTCCGCGTGTGGATTTTTGGGGGTGTGACAGATTGGTATCAGAGCCATTGGTTATAGAGAACTCGGTTTTAATAAGGGGAAAACGTTTTTATTAAAACCAGACTATAACCAGAACAGTGCTCAACGATCCACAACGACGCCTCGCTCCACGTGCAAGACTCATCACTCTAGGTAATATGGTACATGTCTTATTGCCTACTTGCTAGAATTGCATAGAACTTTGCTCCGGGTATGCTTAGGTTAACTTAACACTATTGCATGAGAACACTTGTGTGATTATTCCCTTTTGTTATCGCACTACTCGCGAACCTCTCTCACTTATGTCATATTTGCTATGAAGATCATGTCTGGACGCATTAACATGATGCAAGCCCAACTGACGGCTCTCATTAACGAACAAGTTGCTGCGGCAGTTGCAGCCGCACAAGCAGGAGGTCAACCACCTGTTTGTACCTTCAAAACTTTCATGGACTGTCGTCCTACTACTTTTAGTGGCACGGAAGGAGCGGTTGGACTCCTCCATTGGTTTGAAAAGCTCGAGTCCGTATTTGAAATGTGTGAATGCCCTGAGGCTCGCAGGGTGAAGTACGCCACTGGTACTCTAGAAGGCATCGCGCTGACTTGGTGGAATGCGCAAATTCAGATGTTAGGGTTGGCTGTTGCTAACGCCACACCCTTGAATGACTTCAAGGAGTTGATCAAAGAGGAATACTGTAGCCGTGATGACATTCATAAGCTGGAGGTAGAGTTTTACCACTTGAAAATGACGGGGTCAGAAATTGAAGCGAACACCAGAAGATCGAATGAGTTGGCTATTCTGTGTCCTACTATGGTAGATCCTCCCATTAAGCGTATCGAACTGTATCTCAATGGTCTGGTGCCGGAGATTCAAAGCCACGTAACCTCAGCGAATCTTGGCACTATTCAACAGATCGTCAAGCTAGCTCATCGCCTCACCGATCAGGCAGTGGAACAGAACAAGCTGCCTAAACGTATCAGCGCTACTACTACTGCTACTGTTTCAGCAACTACTCCTGCTACCCCCAGTGTTAACAAGAGAAAATGGGAGGGGGATTCCAGCAAAGGTTCAGCTTTAGTACAGTCTCAAGTTCAGCAGCGAAAGACTGACAACTATCAGAGCCCAAGTCAGCAATCTTCGGGCAGTCACAGGCAGGGTGGTTATCGAGGGAACCTCCCAAGGTGTAACAACTGTAACAGGCATCACAGTGGCCAGTGCAACAAGGGTCGTTGTCAGAGGTGCCTCAGGATGGGCCATGAGGCCAAGGATTGTAGGAGCCCACGGCCTGTAACTCAGAATCAACAGCAGCAGCAAACGCAGCAGAACCAACAACAGGGTAACAAGGGATGTTTTCATTGTGGTGCTGAAGGTCACTTCAAAAGACACTGCCCTCAGTTAAACCGAAACCAGAACAACAACAACCAGGGAAATGGAAACCAGAACAACAATAATCAGGGCACTGGGAACAACAATGGGGGAAACAACAACAACAATGGTGCAAAGGGTCGTTTATTTGTGATTGGTCAGAGTGACGCAAGGAACGATCCTAATGTGGTTACGGGTAAGTTTCTTCTCGACGACTTTTATGTTACCGTATTATTTGATTCGGGTGCGGATACCAGTTATATGTCTCTGAACGTTAGTCAAATGCTTAAACGCGCACCAACACTTTTGAACACCAAACATGTCGTAGAGTTAGCTAACGGTAAAAGTCTAGAAGCCACACACATAGTTCAGGGTTGTAATCTTATCCTCGCTGGTCAGACTTTCTCTATCGATCTCATTCCTATAACTCTGAGTAGTTTTGATGTCGTCATTGGTATGGATTGGTTATCCCAACAACAAGCAGAGATCCTATGCAAGGAGAAGATCATTCGTATTCCTCGTTCTGGCAAAGAACCTCTCGAAGTTCAAGGCGACAAGAGTGGTGTCGTGAGTGGCATCATCTCTTTCTTGAAGCCTCAGAAGTGTCTGCGAAAGGGCCACCTAGCTATTTTAGCACTCGTTACTGATACATCGACGACAGAGAAAAAGATTGGGGACATTCCTGTAGTACGCGACTTTCCTCAAGTGTTTCCTGAAGAGTTACCTGGGTTACCGCCTCATCGCCAGGTCGAATTTCAGATCGAGCTAGCTCCAGGAGCAGCACCTATAGCTCTAGCGCCTTATCGCTTAGCACCAACTGAACTGGAAGAACTGTCTAAGCAATTGCAAGAACTCTTGGAAAAGGGTTTCATACGTCCTAGCTCATCGCCCTGGGGAGCTCCAGTAATATTTGTAAAGAAGAAAGACGGTACCTTTCGTATGTGCATAGATTACCGCGAACTGAACAAGGTGACGGTGAAGAATCGTTATCCACTTCCACGCATCGACGACTTATTCGACCAGTTGCAAGGGTCGAGCTATTACTCAAAGATTGATCTGAAGTCAGGTTACCATCAACTGAGAGTCCGGGATGAGGACGTCTCCAAAACAGCATTCAGAACTCGCTACGGTCATTACGAGTTTTTGGTTATGCCATTCGGGCTAACGAACGCGCCTGCGGTTTTCATGGATCTTATGAACAGGGTGTGCAAACCTTATCTTGACAAGTTTGTTATTGTTTTTATTGACGACATCCTGATCTATTCAAAGAATCGGGAGGAACATGAGCAGCATTTACGACTTATTCTGGAACTCCTTCGAACGGAACAGCTGTACGCTAAGTTTTCAAAATGCGACTTCTGGCTTCGTGAAGTTCACTTTCTAGGCCACGTGGTAACCAAGGATGGGATTTATGTCGATTCATCCAAGGTAGATTCGATCAAGAACTGGCCTGCACCTCGCACACCGACAGAAATACGCCAATTCTTGGGTTTGGCGGGTTATTACAGACGGTTTATCAAAGACTTCTCAAAGATTGCACAGCCGCTTACATTACTGACACAGAAAGGTGTTGTTTACCGCTGGAGTGATACACAGGAAACAGCGTTTCAGCACTTAAAGGATAGACTTTGTAGCGCACCTATCCTCTCATTGCCTGAAGGCACGGACGATTTTGTAGTTTACTGCGATGCATCTATCCAAGGTCTTGGATGTGTGTTGATGCAACGGGATAAAGTTATTGCTTATGCTTCACGCCAACTTAAGATTCACGAACGGAATTACACTACGCACGATTTAGAGCTTGGAGCTGTTGTTTTTGCGCTCAAGATATGGCGACATTATCTGTATGGCACCAAGTGCACCATCTACACCGATCACAGAAGTCT
Source organism: Helianthus tuberosus (assembly GCA_030545235.1). Taxonomy (NCBI): domain Eukaryota; kingdom Viridiplantae; phylum Streptophyta; class Magnoliopsida; order Asterales; family Asteraceae; genus Helianthus; species Helianthus tuberosus. The sequence goes on along the minus strand of CM060452.1, from coordinate 116,644,285 downwards.
TGAGCATATCTTCAAACAGAAAGAGTTGAACATGCGACAACGTCGATGGGTCGAGTTACTGAACGATTACGAATGTGCTATAAAGTATCATCCGGGCAAAGCCAATGTGGTGGCCGACGCCCTCAGTCGAAAGGATACTACACCTAGGCGTATACGAGCGTTGCAACTCACTATTCAGTCCAGTCTTCCTTCACAGATACGAGATGCTCAGGTAGAAGCATTGAAACCGGAAAACGTCAGGGCTGAAGCCCTACGCGGCTCAAGACAACGGTTAGAGCAAAAGGCAGACGAAGCCTATTATGTGACAGGACGCATCTGGGTCCCACTCTATGGAAAATTACGCGAGCTTGTAATGAATGAAGCTCATAAGTCTCGCTACTCAGTACATCCTGGTTCGGATAAGATGTACCACGACCTCAGAACTACATATTGGTGGCCTAGCATGAAAGCTCACATAGCCACTTACGTTAGCAAGTGTTTGACTTGTGCGAGAGTCAAAGCGGAATATCAGAAACCATCAGGCCCACTCCAACAACCTGAGATACCACAATGGAAATGGGAACAAATTTCCATGGATTTTGTTACTGGCCTGCCTAGATCTCAGCGCGGAAATGATACTATTTGGGTGATCGTGGATCGACTCACAAAGTCTGCTCACTTCTTGGCTATCAAGGAAACGGATAAGTTCTCCACTCTAGCAGACATATACCTTAAAGAAGTTGTCTCGAGGCACGGGGTGCCCACATCTATTATCTCTGATCGTGATGCACGTTTTACTTCAGAACTGTGGCAAGCAATGCACAAATCTTTTGGCTCTCGATTAGACATGAGCACAGCTTATCATCCTCAGACCGATGGACAGTCTGAGCGTACTATTCAAACTCTAGAAGACATGCTTCGGGCGTGCGTAATTGACTTTGGCAAAGGCTGGGAAAAATATTTGCCACTTGTGGAATTTTCGTACAACAACAGCTACCACACCAGCATTAAAGCTGCTCCATTTGAGGCATTGTAGGGGCGTAAATGCCGATCACCTCTTTGTTGGGCAGAGGTGGGTGACAGTCAGATCACAGGTCCAGAAATGGTAGTTGATACTACTGAAAAGATTGCTCAAATACGACAACGCATGGCGGCAGCACGTGACCGTCAGAAAGTATACGCCGATAAAGACAGGAAACTACTCGAATTCCAGGTTGGGGATCGAGCACTACTCAAAGTTTCACCTTGGAAGGGTGTTGTTCGTTTTGGCAAACGAGGCAAGCTCAATCCACGATATGTTGGACCATTTGAAGTCATAGAAAAGATAGGCAAAGTGGCCTACAGACTGAACTTACCAGCTGAACTCAGTGCAGTTCACAACGTCTTTCATGTGTCGAATCTGAAGAAGTGGCAGTCAGATGAGACCTTTATAGTTCCTTTGAAGGAGCTCACTATCGACGAACGGTTGCATTTCGTCGAAGAACCAGTTGAAATCACGGACCGGGATGTTAAGGTCCTCAAGAACACCAGAATACCTCTTGTTCGAGTTCGTTGGAACTCCCGTCGTGGCCCAGAGTTCACCTGGGAACGCGAAGACCAAATGGAACTCAAATATCCCCAGTTGTTCGAAAACAATGCAACTACTACTGAGGCTGAAGCTACTACAGAAATTCAGGAAGAAATTCCAAATCAACGGGGGGATGATGTGACACCCCAGGAAAACCAGTAAATGATAACTTACCTAGCTTCCTCAGTAACCGCATGCTAAATTTCGGGACGAAATTTCTTTCAAGTTGGGGATAATGTGACAACTCGAGTTTCCAAGATTCTATCTTCGCATTTAGTGCAAGTTAATTTTTTTTTATTTAGTTGTTTGTTAATACGACTCGTTGTTTCACAACGCTTACCTTTGTAATATGTTATATCGTATTTCGATTAATATTTTGTACTTGGAAATCCATAATATTTGTTAATATGTGAGTGTATGTTTATAAGGCTTTGTGCTAATTAACATGTTAAATAAAGATGGAACCTTTACTGAAAATGAAAACAAGTATCCATGAAATCACCCAAGTGGTGAAAACACTTTAGGTGTTTTCGTCCACTGAAGACCACGAAATCACAGATGGGCTTGGCCCAGTGTCCAATCTTGAGATATTTTATATATTTAATCATTTTATAAACAAATCTTCTCGGAGAAGTCTCACATTTACCAAACCATATCTTGACACTTTGTCTCTCTCTACCTCTGAAAACCCAACAAAAGAGAACTCATCTTGAAGCAAAACCTCTGTTTAAATCCTTGGTTAGTGATTTCATGATTCAAGTTGTTTCTTGTTGCATATCGTATGATTTTGGATGTTTGTTCATGATGTATGAATACATTGATATATGTGATTACGTGATTGATCATTGTGTGCTTGATAGATAATTATCATCTATGAACCTTCTGTATATTTGATATTTTAAACAACAGTGGGTATATGTTAATGAATGATAAACTGATTAAATCGGGATCCTGGTATCATATAATGTTGGCAAATTATATATTACATATCAATGATTGATTTAAATGACTTGTAGATGATTAAACATGTAACTGTAATGAGATTTAGTTGCTGGGTTAAGTTACAGTGAGTTTGGTGAAGATGAAGAAGCTCACGAAAACACCCCCATACTAATCAACTGGACGAAATCACTTTAAGTGATTTCGGCCCAAACAGTTCCGGCCCAAAGGGTTTTCGGCCCACATGTTGTTTTCGGCACTAGTTGGTTTTCGGCAAACATAAGTGTTTTCGGCACACTTGAAGTCCGATGAAAACCCTCTCAAATTTAACATATATGGACGAAATCACTTAGTGATTTCGGCCCATGTGATCATGGCCCATAAAGGGATTTCGTCCAAGTAAGGGATTTCGGCTAAGGGGTAGTGTTTTCGGCATTAAGGGATTTCAGCCAAGGAAGGATTTCGAAATCCTGTTTTCGTCCCATGTATTATGTGTATTGCTAAACTGTTAGTTAATAACTCAGTTAATTAACTCTGTTAGTTGTTAAGTAAGTTAACTAGGTTAACTTTATTGAAATATGTAACCCTGTTAAGTGGGTAACTATGTTAAGTAAATAACCTTGTTAGTTTATTTACTCAGTCCATTAATTCAGTTATTATATTAACTTTATTAAGACTATTAGTTCTGTTAAGTATTAACACTGTTGGTTCAGTAAATTCAATTAGTTGAATTGTTCTGTTAAATATGCAACTTGTTAGCTTATTAACCTTATTAGTTTATTAACTGTGTTATTGGTTAATTATGTTAGAATTAACTGTGAAAGCTTTTATGTGAAACATGAATTGCATAAGTTGGATTTAACTGTTTACATGATACAAGATGCTAATGTCTAGGCACTTTGTGATATTACTGTGACACTAGTTCCATGTGAAACTTTATAAACACTGTGAACTGATTGAGTATACGTGCACTATAGGACTTGACTGATTTATTGTGAGCACTTAACTTAGCATACCGAGCAAACAAGGTGAGTTCACACTCTTACTAAGGCATGGGATTCCCGGGGTTGGGAATGGGATTGAAGGAATGAATTTGTACCTAAAATGTTACTAGACTATCTACCATCGTCCTCGGATGCGCAGGACACATACGTAAAACCTACGTATACTTGTACCCATCACTGTCCTCGGTTGTGAAGGACACTTACGTAAAACCTATGTAAACTAATACTCATTACTGCCTCGGGTTGTGTCAGGCACTTACGTAAAACCTACGTAAACCCCCGCGTACCCCTGTCCTCGGTTGTGAAGGACACTTACGTAAAACCTACGTAAACTTTGTACGTACTACTGTTCTCGGTAAGAAGAACACTTATGGTTACGAATAGTCTAGTGTATATGCAAACATGGGAAGCCCCCACTAATAGAACATACTATCGGCCCAGTATAGCCGCACGTTACGAAACGAACTTGCATTTACGAACTTACTTACTGTGAACTCGCTCAACTAGTTGTTGACTCTCTGTTACATGCCTTGCAGGACCATAGGTACTTTTGGAGCTTGCACGGGAGGCACGGTCGTTGTGGACATGGATCGTGAATGTGTTGTTAAACATTATAACATTTTGTACTTAAACTTATGTTGGGTTTTACATTAATGCTTCCGCTACACACTTGTTTATATTTGGTTTTGGAAACACCTATCGTATTGATGAATGACTTTTACTATATACTTATGTTCAATATGATTGGTGGCTTAATCCTGGTCATGTCACGCCTCCAAGCGGTGGTACTCCGCGTGTGGATTTTTGGGGGTGTGACACAACCAAACAAACATTGGGATCAAATAACATTGTTTTATTGATAATAGAACTGTTCACAATGATTACAACCATGGATGTTACAGTCTCCCCTACTTGTGGAAATTTCGTCCCGAAATTTATTTAGAGGAAACTCGTGGGAAAAGATGCGGATATTTCGCCTTCATTTGATCTTCGCGTTCCCAAGTAAACTCGGGTCCTCGTTTAGCTTCCCAGCGAACTTTGACCAAAGGAATGCGCTTGCGTTTGAGCCACTTGACTTCACGTTCCATGAATTCCACTGGCTTCTCAACAAATTTCAGTGTTTTGCCAACACGAATTTCGTCAAGCGGTATGTGGAGGTTCTCATCAGCTAAACACCTCTTGAGATTGGACACGTGAAAAGTTGGATGAACATTTCCAAGTTCAGGAGGTAACTCAAGTCTGTAGGCTACCTTTCTGATTCTTTCGACGATCTTGAATGGTCCAACGTATCTTGGTGCAAGTTTTCCTTTCTTTCCAAATCTGATCACACCTTTCCAAGGTGAGACCTTAAGTAATACTCGATCACCGACTTGAAATTCCAAGGGCTTGCGTTTTGGATCCGCGTAACTCTTTTGACGGCTTCTAGCTGTCTGAAGGTTATCACGAACTTTCTTTATCTTGTCAGTTGTCTCTAAAATGAGAGCAGGTCCAGTAAGTTGAGCCTCGCCGATCGCATTCCAGCAGACTGGTGAACGAGATTTTCGACCATAGAGAGCCTCGAAAGGAGCCATTTTGATGCTGGTGTGATAACTGTTGTTGTAGGAGAATTCAATTAACTGAAGATGTGAATCCCAACTACCACCAAAATCGATCACACAAGCTCTAAGCATATCCTCCAGAGTCTGGATTGTTCTTTCAGATTGACCATCCGTTTGCGGATGATAAGCCGTGCTCAGATTAAGTTGGGTCCCCATAGCAGATTGCATGGTTCTCCAAAAATGAGACGTGAAACGAGCATCTCTGTCAGAAATGATGTTCAAAGGAACACCATGTCGAGCCACAATTTCATCCACATAGATTTTTGCAAGTCTGTCAGCAGGAAAATCCTCGCGGATTGGCAAGAAATGCGCTGATTTAGTAAGACGATCAACAACTACCCAGATGGCATCATGACCTTTCTTTGTGCATGGAAGTTTGGTGATGAGATCCATAGTAATGTTTTCCCATTTCCAAACCGGGATCTCTGGTTGCTCTAATAAACCAGAAGGACGCTGATGTTCAGCCTTAACCTTAAGACAAGTAAGGCATTTTGATACGTATAAGGCAATGTCTTTCTTCATACCAGGCCACCAATAATGAATACGAAGATCCTTATACATCTTATCTGAGCCCGGATGAATAGAATAATGCGACTTATGGGCTTCATCCATAAGCAAGGTACGAAGATCATCCTGGCTTGGGACCCACAAACGGTCCATGAAGTAATACGATCCATTGTCCTTCAGTTCCAAAGCAGGCGTTATGTGATAGGGAAATTCCTTATCCATTAAACCTTGTGAAACACAAGATTGTTGAGCCTGAGAAATGCGTGCTTGGATATCAGATTGAGCTTGAATAACAGATTGAACACGTACACAATGAAGCTTAGTACGTTCCTTACGACTCAATGCATCAGCTACGACATTCGCCTTACCAGGATGGTAGCGAATTTCGCAGTCATAGTCGTTTAAAAGCTCAACCCAACGTTGTTCCCTCATGTTGAGTTCTTTCTGGTTGAAGATATGCTGAAGACTTTTGTGGTCCGTGAAAACCACACATTTTGTACCGTACAAATAGTGTCTCAAGATCTTTAGAGCGAAAACAACTGCACCCAACTCAAGATCATGAGTGGTGTAGTTCTTCTCATGTATCTTCAACTGCCTCGATGCATATGCTATGACTTTGTTCCTTTGCATCAGGACACAGCCAAGACCCAATTTAGATGCATCGCAATAAACGACGAAATCATCATTGCCCTCAGGCAAAGTTAGAACAGTCGCGTCGCAAAGCTTCTGCTTCAAGTTTTGAAAAGCTTCCTCTTGTTTGTATCCCCAATAAAGGGCTTGTTCTTCTGAGTTAAAGCAGTTAGAGGAACTGCAATTTTCGAGAAATTCTCAATGAAGCGGCGGTAATAACCCGCTAGACCAAGAAAAGAACGAACCTCAGTGGGAGTAGTAGGCGTATCCCAATCCTTAATCGCACTGATCTTGGAGGGATCTACATGGATACCTTGTTCGTTGATGATATGCCCCAAAAATTGAACTTCTTTAAGCCAGAATTCACACTGGGAGAATTTGGCAAACAGTTGCTCTTTCTTTAGGAGTTCCAAAGTAAGACGAAGATGTTGCTCGTGATCAGCTCGCGTCTTGGAGTAAATCAAGATGTCGTCAATAAAAACAGTTTGTCTTCCTAAATATGAAGGAGGGTTGGGTATTCGGCGTATTGGCGATGTAAACAAAGCTCTTATGGCTAATCATTTTTGGAGTATTCTTTCTAGGAGGAAGTCTTTGTGGGTGGATTGGGTTCATATTCACAGATTAAAAGGCAAGAACTTCTGGATTGCTAAAGTTCCTTCTACATGTAGTTACTCGTGGAGGAAAATTCTTCAGCTTCGTCCGTATTTGAGGGAGTTTTTTTGGGTTGATATTGGTAATGGGACATTGGCCTCGGCTTGGTATGATATTTGGAGTGACATTGGGCCGATTGGGGATTTTCTTTCGCCTAGAGTTATTTCAAATGCAGGATTCCGGTTAGAGGCGTCGGTTTCTGATATTAACGACAATGGTGAGTGGAAGTGGCCGGTTGCGTGGAGAGACTTATATCCGGTTCTGATTCAACTTGATCAAATCCAAATTATACCGAATAAACCTGATAAGATTATGTGGCGTGATGGTCATAACGCGAGGGTTTTCTCTTCTTCGGAGGTTTGGAACTCGGTCCGTCATAAAGAAACCGAGATTGCATGGAGCTCTATTGTCTGGTTTACTCAATGCGTCCCGAGGCATGCGTTCTTAATGTGGCTGATCATGAAAGGTAAGTTGCTCACTCAAGACAAAATTCTCAGCTGGGATTTTTCTCGAAGAAAGAATATGAATATGATGTGTTGTTTGTTATGCTATGCCAATCATGACTCTCATAGTCACTTGTTCTTTGAATGTGATTTTTCTTCAAAAGTTTGGCATATTGTGAGACAGAAAGTGGATATGGATTCGGTTCATCCTAAATGGGAGGAGATTGTAAATTGGCTTCTTACTCGATCTTCTTCTAAGTTAGCTTCTGATTATGTTGCGAGACTTTTGGTGGCGGCTAGTGCTTATGTTATTTGGCAGGAACGCAACATCAGGCTTTTCAAAAATCGGATGAGACCTCCGGAGATTGTTAGTGACAAAATCATTAGTTTGGTTCGATACAAGTTGATGGGAGCGAGACTCAAGAATACTGAAAATGTTCGAAGACTTTGTAGGAAGAGGGAGATTCATGGAAATGACATTAATGATGATGGAGGCTGATTACCTTTCTCATTTAGATTGTTTTTGGTGGTCTAGAGTGTAGTCTAGTGGGACTCTTGGTGTTTTTCGTTGTTTGTTTTTGGTTAATTTTGTTTACTTTCATAGGGCATGTCCTATGATTGAACTAGTGTAGGCTTTCTACACTACTTGGTTTATTGGTTGTGAATATATAGAATCACCGGGGTAACCCTTTACCCAAAAAAAAAACAATGACGAACTGATCCAAATAAGGTTTGCAGACCCTATTCATTAAGTCCATGAAAACAGCAGGAGCATTAGTCAAACCGAATGGCATGACTGTGAATTCATAATGCCCATAACGAGTGCGGAACGCTGTCTTGGGAATATCTTCTTCATGCACCCGAAGTTAATGATATCCGGAACGTAGATCAATCTTCGAAAAATAAGAAGCGCCTTGTAACTGATCAAAGAGATCATCGATGCGAGGTAGGGGATATCGATTCTTGATGGTAAGTTTGTTAAGCTCACGATAATCGATACACATCCTAAAGGATCCATCCTTCTTCTGGACAAAAAGAACGGGAGCACCCCAGGGTGAAAAGCTAGGACGGATAAAACCTTTGTCAGAGAGTTCCTGAAGCTGCTTAGACAACTCTTGCATCTCAGACGGTGCAAGACGATATGGAGCTCTGGCAATGGGATTTGCACCAGGTACGAGATCAATACGGAACTCTACTTGGCGTGCTGGGGGTAGACCAGGTAAATCTTCAGGGAAAACTTCAGAATAATCCCGAACGACAGGAATATCTGAAATAGACTTACCCTTACCCTTATCTGCTGTAACATGTGCTAAGAAAGCCACATAGTTCTTCCGCAGATATTTTCGAGCTTTAAAACAAGACATAAGCTTGAGACCACCAGACGGTTTCTCACCTTGAACCTGTAGGATCTCGCCTGTCGAAAGCGGCACACGAACTATCTTCTCGAAACAAACTACCTCTGCGTGATGCTTGGATAACTAATCCATTCCCACAATAACGTCGAAGCTTCCAAGTTGCATAGGCGTGAGGTCAATAGGAAAAAGATGGTCGTTAAGATTCAACTGGCAGTTGCGAAGAACAGAATCAAGAACAATGGGTTCACCACTAGCAACTTCTACTGTCAAAGGTTTACCTAGTTTTGTTCTAGACACGCGAAGTAATGGCTCAAAAGACAATGACACAAAACTCTTGTCGGCACCCGAATAAAAAAGAACAGATGCAGGCTGATTATTAATAAAGAACGTACCGTTCACCACATTATCGTCCGCCTGCGCCTCTTGGGCATTCAAGTTAAAAGCTTGCCCTCGAGCCTGAGCCTGATTTTGGTTCTGATTCTGATTTTGGTTGGCTAGCCTTGGGCACCGGTTCCTGTAGTGGGTCAGATCCCCACAATTGTAGCACGAACCAGGAGGAAAATGAGGTCGTGCAGCTTGACCTTGTTGCTGAGCAAGAGGCTGAGCAACTTGTTGGGCTTGGTTCTGAACTGCCTGGTTCTGGTTAACAGGAATGCGGCAGGTGGCAGCAAGATGACCAGGCCTTCCGCAGTTGGTGCACTGACGACACTGGAGGTGTGGTTGATGATGGCCGTTACACCTGTTGCACAAAGGTGCAATGCCAAGATAAGGCTTCTTGGCTAGTGGTTGCGCAGGCTGATTTGGTGCAGCTTGAGCCTGTGTAGTAACATCATAGTTTTGGGAAGCCTTCTGCTTCCTAGACCCTCCAGAATTCTTTCCCTTCTTGTTTTGACCTTTCTTGCTATCTTCCTTATCAGACACCTGCTTCTTACCCTTGTCACCATTTTTGTGCAGCTTCCCCTTTCGAACCTGCGACTCAGTCAATGTTGCTGCTAACTCAATCGCCTGACGGAGTGTGGCAGGGTTACTACCAGTAATGATGTCTTGTACTGAGTTAGGTAGGCCGTCGATGTATCTTTCGAAAGCCTTGTCGAGTGGGGTAACCATAGTTGGGCAAAGCAGACTCAACTCTTCAAACCTATCAGTATAAGCCCTGTGCTCGCCACTGTCTTGTTTCAAGTCCTCAAACTCTTTCTCCAACGCTCGCTGTTCATGACGAGGACAGAATTCCCTCATCATAAGGGCCCTAAGTTCAGCCCAAGTTTGCGCGCTAGAGCAACTTCTGCACCCCGATCTCTTATAACCCCGTTCCACCATGTGAGAGCCCTCTTCTGAAACACGCTCAAAGAAAACTCGACCTTGCGATTATCCGGACACTGCACGTGGCGGAAAGTATTCTCAATGCTCTCGAACCATTGAAGAAGCCCAGTCACTCCCTCAGAACCACTAAACTTGAGTGGTTTAGCCGAGTTAAAATCCTTGTATTTGCATGGAGCATTGTTGTTGTTGTTGGCTTGGTGCCATTGAGCAAAGAGATTTGGGAATTGAGCAGCCATCTGCTCCGCAATGATTTCTGCCAGTTCGGCAGTCGCTATTTGGTTTTCGCGTCGAGGAGGCATTCTAAAAGAGGAAAACATAAAAGGAAACGAGTGAGATGATTGGATGAAAAGAATGAGATGAAACAAAATTAACAAAAGCAAAGATGGTGGTCATTTGTCCGCATTACCAAGCAAACAAACGACGCACAGTGACTAATCAAAGTAAATGGATCAAAAATAATGTATCACGAAGACATGCTCGCCTATAAGTGAACACTCGTCCCAAGAATTCCCAGGTAAGCACAACTGGTCTCGCGTCTGATGAGATGTATACGAAGTGCTTGCCTAGATAGAAAACCCATAATACAGGCATTCACTCTTCCAGTTTACACGTGTTCACATTATTTAAAACCCAAAACGTTGACGAGATTTTGAAAATTTGAAGGCACAAGGCCAAAAATTTAGTCAAACTGGAAGGGTTCAAAACCTTACAAAAGAGGGTTTCAAACCTTGTAATAAATCATCCAAAAACAGATGATTGTTTTTCAAAAATCGTTTTGGAAAATTTGATTTTTTTGTTTTGATAATCACCTAAGGATAGGTGATATGCATGTTTTAAGATCTAAACACAAGATAACTTGTGTTAGGGTCCTAGAAAGGTTATAGTCTAGGTCAAAGCATTACTAATAACCTAATTCCCTATAACCATTGGCTCTGATACCAACTCTTCTATCACACCCCGACCACGTATAACATACAAAACGTGGCGGAAAATGTCGGGGAGTGTTGTAACAGAATTAATTGTTTCATAACCATGGCATTCAAAGTTGTATTTTATTTATCAACAAGCGTGTTACATTGTCAATACAGGAAATAAAGAGTTTATAACATAATTAAACTAGTTCTATCTTCATTTTTAGTCTCTAAGGCACAAGTCCGTCCTAGTGTCACGATCATCATCCTACGGAAAAGCACCTGAAAACACATGTGAAAGTAGGTACGTCAGCATAAAAATGCCTGTGAGATACATAGGTTTTGTGAAGATAGGATTCATGACTTAAGTTTAAGAAAAAGTTGTTGTTTAGCAAAAGTCAGTCATGAACCTTGTAAATTGATTTGTTTTGTAAATTGTTTGAAAAACAATAGGTTCAGATGATATGTATAAATAAGAGAATAATGTATGGTTAAATGTATAACCAAGTAAAATGAGTTGTATAAAGTAACTTGTTTGTAAATCAAAGTCTTGTAAGAAAATCGTGTTACTTGTATAAAGTGTATAAATCCAAATTGAATGATTTAAATAACGCTATGATATGTAATATAATACAAACACTTATATATAGGAAGTACCAGCGGCGTATCCACCATGCTTGTATCATATTACTCACATCTCGTTACTTAAGTCACTTAAACAAACCACCCATGTATAAAGTCTGTGTTTAAACCAATAGTCCAAAGTCCTTGTATAAGTCATGTCAAATGTTTAAAAGTCCAAACGTAGTCAAGTAATGTGTAACAAATGTTATGTATTATAAGTAAAGTATTGTCACATAATCCAAATGTAGAAATGTACAAAACAAAGTAATTTGAATATATCAAAAAGTTATGTTTCGCAAAGTAGTACATGTTACATTGATACAAACATTTATGTGGTAAGTTAACGCATACATTCAAGCCTTGAGACAGTCGGATAACCCTTTCAGTTAAGGTTATCAAAAGAAATGTTTTCGGATTCAGTCATTCCTTACATCCAAACAAACCCGAGATGTCAGGAATGGGATTTGTCAAGTCCTATGGTACCAGTACTTACTACCGAGCGGCGTAGCTAATGTTAATGAACGTATAATAGTCTCGTTTGTGCAAACCAAATGTCATAGCAAAAGTGAACATGTTATATGAAAACAATGTACTAAGTATGCTAAGTTAACATACAAAGCAGAAAAGTCATGTAAATCTGTGCTACCATGCTATCAGTTAACATACATAGCAGAAATGTAATGTAAAACAATGTACTAAGTATGCACACAATGGACATACATAGCATGAAATGTAATGAAATCATGTACTATAATGTACTAACAAACATAGCAGGTATATGATGTGAAAACAGGAAAGCACGAAAGTAACAAGTAGGCACATGTGTTCCACCCCAAAACGTTTGGAAAAACAGTAAAAGAGGGGTCTATGTACTCACTTGAGATTGCTCAGAAGTCCTAAGATAACCACCAAGCAATGCTAGAGATCACGGATATCAAACGGCACCTAATATAGGTAACTACATTAATAAACCGGACCTAAATCGGAAGATCGGATAGAATGAGGGTTCGTAAACCAAATGAGTATGGGAACTCATGTAGTATGGTTTAACAAAGCCTACATACTAAATGAAACCTAACCTAAGTGTTTACGACCCATTACGACCCGTTTAGGTAGCTTATGCTACTTTAACGCGTCGTTCGCGTGAAACGCGTTCGGAACGCCTAACTAGTCCTATGACAAGTAAAATATGCCTTAACATGTCTAATATGGTTGTCAAATCAGTTTAGATGTCAAAATTATGTTACATATGTTTAAAACGAATTTTGGCATCAAAGGGGTATTTTGGTAATTTACCTAAGGCATATAAACTACCTATCATACAACTACTTAAACGAAGTGACCATAAGGTATAACCTCGGAGGGTTATTCCCTATATACTATGGTCACCTAATGTGTTTGGTCGGATCCTAATGATAGACCAAATGGGTCGGGTTCGAAAGTATAAGCGATTGATTAGATCGCTTACCTTTACGACCCTAGACAAGCACAAAACTAAAAGTGACGAGCTAAGCATGTTAAAACATGCTTAACTAAGTTTAGAAAACAGGTTTGGTATCAAAACAAACGGTTTTGATACCCATAAGTAGTTTGGTTACAAAATACGCAAGAATACGTATTCTGACCGAAACTACGGCTCGTCACTGAGCCTAGATAACGTGGTAATCAGTAGGTATAGTCACTAGGGACTATAACCATCGTGATCACAATCACGTTGCGAAGTTCAAACGAACTTCGCATTGACCATAAACTGGTCAACGCAGAAAGTCAAACAAAGTTTGACTTTCGGACTCGAAAAGCAATAAAAGAACGAAGGAACACTTACGAAGGGTCTCCGAATGCTAATCTAGATGAAAATAGCTCAGGTATGAAACAAAGGTTTGAACTTAGAGCACAATTGATCAGATTCTTGTGAGGAATGAGTGAAAATGTGATGGGTATTTATAGATTTCGGTCCACCGTTAGGATCGTTTCTTGGAAAAGAGGGAATGATCTAGCCCGTACACTTGTCAAGATGTTGTGGTAACTAAAAATGGTTCCTCATGAGCTGAAAGGGCAAGTTAGAATGTGTGGTTGTGAATTAATCAGCTGAAATCTGCTGATTAGATGATCTTATCTGATCTGGGAGCCTGATGCGGCCCGCTTCAGGATCAGGCAAAACTCAGGCGGGCCGCCTGGCCTTGTCTGATCAGCAACATGTTTCAGAAGTTACAGTTTTGGTCCCTGCACGTGTTTAAAGCCATTTCCGACACTTCTAAGGCCCGTAAAGCCAATTTTAAGGCCCTAAAATGATGCCTAAACATTGTGGACATGAAACATGCTCAAAAATATGTCGGATGTTGGTTCGTTTGGTCGTACGAACGCGATGTTCGCTTAATTACAACGGAATGCGCACAAGCGCGTAAAACGATCCAAATGACGCAACGAATGAATTTCTCTTATGCCAAACACTAAAATAAAATATTTTAGTGCTTACATAAATTTTTGGATGTCCAGATGTATTCAGAACGTAAGTTATGCGCGAAAGTGCAAACTTGTGCACTTTTTGACACTTTTAGTCCCTGAATGACCCAAAAGTTTATTTTAGCATACCGAACCCCTCAAAGCCTATTTCTAAGCTATGTAAAGGATATTTATGGTATGTTTAACTCATGGTCATGTTCCGGAATGTTCGTTACAGTTCAAATTGGCATACTTTCGCAGTTTGTCAAGTTTAGTCTCTATAGACGAATAAATTTGTTTTTGCCATACCAATGCCTTCAAAACTTATTTCTAAGTTATGTAAAGGTTATTTAAGGTATGTTAAGTATATGTTGATGTTCCGGAGTATTTGTCGTATTAAACTGATTACGTTTACGCATCAGTTTGCGTAAAACTCTCCAGAAAGCGATGTAGAGTTTGAAATTACATAAAAGTCAAAACATGAAAAATGTAAAATACAACCAAACAAACATTGGGATCAAATAACATTGTTTTATTGATAATAGAACTGTTCACAATGATTACAAGCACGGATGTTACATCCTGTGCTCGTACTCAAACCTTGTCAGCTACACGATAACCTACACCGCACTAATGTCTATTAGACGAACGGGTCGTGCCTTGCTTTTGTTTTTAAGGTTTGAGTTACGTTACTTTGATATTATTCCAAGTTATAACTTATTGTTAAAATAATAATAATTATTTTAACTTACATTATATTCTTAGGTCTTGAAATAATAGTTAGACAACTATTTCGTATTCGTACTTCTCAAAAATTTTATATGCGTATTTCCTTCCCAAGGATGGGGGTATTTATACATGTATTTTGGTAGTTCGAATAATATATTTTTAAGTCCCACTTAGAAAATATATTTAACATATTTGTCAAAATTAATATCTTCCCAAGATATATTTTCACTCTTGTATTCAAAATAATATTTACCCAAAAATATATTCGTAAGAGTATTTTCCGGAATATTTCGTAAGTTACGTTTTCGCGTTCGGTTTCACAATACCAAGTATGTAACTTAAGTATTTATTCCTTGTAATTTTTGGCATTATTCTAGAGTTATAAACGTGATGGTGTTTTGATAAGTTACATTATTTTGCCCTAAAATAATATAACTAGTTCACAAACCAAACAAATATTCACACAAGCGTTTTAGTATAAAATATATATTCTAAATATATATTTATCCGCTTTTATTTACAAAAACCCACCTCCGACACTTTGAAATTTTGTAACAAAACTTATGGCGAAGTTTATTTTGAAAGACAATGTTTAAAACATATTGGTAAATACTTGTTAGAAAATAATTTTCCAAGTGTTCATAATTTTAGAAAATTTCGCCATAGTTTCCCCTAAAAACGGAGGTGTCCGTGTTATTAAGCATATCATTTTCTTTTCAAAACCAATCAACAATCAATCCTTAAACAATTTTACATCACCAAGAGCAAAAACTATATGCGTTACATATTAATCATGAACTTGATACATTCCGAAAACGCGTAGTAACTTGGTAAAGCTTTTAGTGGACTTAGTTACCTTACAAAGCGTAATTATTTCTTTAAAAATCATTTTCTTACAAAAGTTTAGTGTTTACAACTTGTAAACAATTTTTACAAAAATTAACCTTTTGAACTCTTCTTGTAAATAAAATGTTCTCACACTTATTTTGTTTAAAAAAAAAATGGTGCAAGTGTATGTAAAAGTCATGCTTTTCCAAAAATCGATTCTCTAACTTGGTTTATTTAGAAAAGTCTTTTGTAAAACTTGGATCTACATGCTCATCAACCTACTTGTTTAATTATATTTCATGAAAAATCATTTTCTTACAAGTTCATGCTTAGACTTAGAATATGATTATTCTATGTTACATACAATCACCTTCTAGTCTTGTTAAATCATATTTCTAAACATCATTTAACAAGATCCATATGGTGATTAACATCACATAACCAAGAATCAATAAGAAATTAACAACATAATCACAACAACATCCTACTAACAATATTTTATTATGTTTCATCTTTATGTAAAGCCTTATGTTCATGTTTCTTGTTTAAACCTTTTAGTGTTCTTGTGATATTCATCATACTACATCTTTTAACTACTCAAACTAGAAGTAAACAAGGGTTAAACAAAGACTTACAACTAGCTCAAAGGCTAGGGAAGAACTCTAGTGAAAAAGATGAAGAAAATGATGGTGAAAAGCAAGTGAAAGAGCTCCTTGATGATCTACAACTTCAAGTTCCTTTAATCCTCCTTCTAGCACTTGAATGTAACTTAAAAATGGATGAATGTGGTGTTGATATGGTGGTGGTGGTGGTGGCGGTTATAGTGAGGCCGAGAGGGAGAGATGTGAGGGAGTTGGGGTGAATTTTGAGAAGATATGTAATGATAAGATGATCTTGAGGCATCATACTTATAAGATTACCTTTCAAATATTATGACTAATGTATGAAGCAACAATCTAATATAAAATAGAAATAAATCTAGGAAGTATGTTGGTGAATTTTGTGGGTCCCTTTGGTGACCGTAAATGGGTAATGGGGGGGGGGGGTTAGATGTAATATTTTGATGATAGTTGGTAAATATTAGTTCAAGTTCAAGTAATAAGTTACATATGTTAGTTACTAGAGAATTTAGTGGGTGTTAGGGTGTTCGGGGATCATGAGTAGCCAAGAAATAAAAAAAACAATGTGTTTGGAAAATATTTGGTGTCCCGGGTAATGTCCAGTTATTCGGTTAGATACCGTTTCGTTAAAGTGCTTAATTATTCCGTATAATGCCTTTTATATATCTTTTTGTGTCACATTTAATTCCTGACACTTAGGAAAGCATACGGGACCATTCTGCCAAAATTTTGCACATTACTAGCATTTTAAATGCTGAATTTCTGATAAACAATGCAGAATTCTGCATTATTAGTGGGTTTTAGGCAATTCCCGACACTTTAACTATCACCTAGTGACGCAATTTTATGTTCCTCACTTCCCTACACTCCATACTAGTGTAGTACCCTTTCTCTGGCTCATACTGGCCTTAAAACATAGTCTGTCCATGTGCTGGCATTGTCAGCATGTTTCTGAATTATCCGTTCAGTGTGCTAACTGTGCTTTGTGCATCAAGTATGTCACTAAAGTTTGTGTGTAATAAATGGAGTGACAGTATGAAATATGATGCATATGTATGTATGATACAGAAATCATAAAGCAGTTTAAATTGTCAGTTGTAATCAAGCACAGTCATTAAGCACATAATTAAGATTAATTAATTGTACGGTACCTGTAATTGTGAGGGTTGTCACATTCTCCCCCCGTTAAGAAAATTTCGTCCCGAAATTTTAGGTTCTGCTTCTAGTTGCAGGGGTCTTGGGGAACAAATGTGGGTATTTTTCCTTCATTCGATCCTCACGTTCCCATGTGAATTCTGGGCCGTGTCGTGCATTCCATCGAACCTTGACGAGTTTGACACTACTCCTGCATGTTTTGTTAACCTTCCAATCCGTAACCTCAACAGGTTCTTCAATAAAGTGGAGTGTGTCGTCAACATGAACTTCCTCGGCAGGAATGACCACTGTTTCTTGAGTTGGACTCTTTTTCAAATTTGATACATGGAATGTATCATGGACGCCATTTAGCTCTGCAGGTAAATCCAACTTGTATGCTACGAGACCAATCTGTTCCAGGATTCTGAATGGACCAATGTATATGGGGTTCAACTTCCCGCGCTTCCCAAAGCGTGCCACAACCTTCCAGGGTGAAACTTTCAACAAAACCATGTCTCCCACCTCAAATTCTAGAGGTTTCCTCCTTCGATCCGCATAACACTTTTGACGATCACGAGCCGCTTTGATGCTTTCTTGGATCTGGAAAATCTTGTCTGTTGTTTCCTGGACCAATTCCGGGCCAACAAGCTGTCTATCACCCGCGTCTGCCCAGCATAAGGGTGATCGACACTTACGCCCATAGAGAGCTTCGAACGGTGCGGCTTGAATGCTTGCATGATAACTGTTATTGTATGAAAATTCGACCAATGGTAGGTGAACGTCCCAACTTCCACCTAAATCCATTACGCAAGCTCGCAGCATGTCCTCTAATGTTTGAATCGTTCGCTCACTCTGTCCGTCTGTTTGCGGGTGAAAAGCAGTACTCAGATTCAACTGAGAACCAAAGGCTTCTTGAAAGGATTGCCAAATCCTTGACACGAATCTTCCATCTCTATCAGAGATGATTGAGAGAGGCACTCCATGTCGTGCAACAATCTCTCTCAGATATATCTCAGCAAGTTTGCTCGTGTTGTCTTTTTCCTTGATTGGCAAAAAGTGTGCTGATTTCGTTAAGCGGTCTACAATTACCCAGATCGTATCATGACCTGTGGGCGTTCTTGGCAATTTTGTTATAAAATCCATGGAAATCTGTTCCCACTTCCACTGAGGTATTTCGGGTTGTTGCAAGAGACCTGACGGCTTCTGGTATTCGGCCTTAACCTTGGCACAAGTCAAACATTTGCCAACATATATTGCAACGTCGCCTTTCATTCTCGGCCACGAATAAAAATCCTTTAAATCTTGGTACATTTTGTCCGATCCTGGGTGGATCGAGTACCGTGACTTGTGTGCTACATCGAAAATAACTTCTCTCAAACCACCAAAGAGGGGAACCCAAATTCTTCCCAAGAAACACAATGTTCCATCCTTCTTTGGTACTAATTGCTTCTCCATTCCTCGGAGATATTCGTTCTCAAGATTTTCCCTTTTAAGAGCTTCCCTTTGCGCAGCACGAATGCGCAATGTGAGGTCTGTCTGAACATTCATTTCCAAAGCCCTAACCCTTATGGGTTTAATCCTTTCCTTCCGACTCAGGGCATCGGTGACTACATTCGCCTTCCCTGGGTGATACTTGATCTCACAATCGTAGTCGTTCAACAATTCAACCCAGCGTCTTTGTCTCATGTTAAGCTCTTTTTGATCGAAGATATGTTGCAGGCTCTTGTGATCAGTGAAGATTGTGCACCGTGTGCCGTACAAATAATGTCGCCAGATTTTCAATGCAAACACCATAGCGCCTAACTCCAAGTCATGAGTGGTGTAGTTTTTCTCATGTACCTTCAACTGGCGAGAGGCATATGCTATAACCTTCTATCGTTGCATTAATACACATCCCAAACCTTGACGCGAGGCGTCGCAATATACCACGAAGTCGTCCGTGCCTTCGGGTAGAGATAAGATCGGTGCGTCACAAAGTTTGTTCTTCAACAACTGAAATGCTTCTTCTTGTTTGTCTCCCCAATCAAACTTCTTGTCTTTCTGAGTAAGGGAGGTCAAAGGTTGAGCGCTTTTCGAGAAATCCTCTATAAATCTGCGATAATAGCCCGCCAAACCTAGGAACTGTCGAATCTCGGTTGGCGTCCTTGGAGTCTCCCAGTTCTTGATTGCCTCGATCTTTCTGGGATCCACATGAATTCCATTTCCATTAACTACATGGCCAAGAAACTGAACTTCGAGTAACCAGAACTCGCACTTCGAGAACTTTGCGTATAACTTCTTCTTCTTAATCAGCTCTAAGATGGCTCTTAGATGATGCTCATGATCTTCTTTTGTTTTTTAGTAGATCAGGATGTCATAAATGAACACGATCACAAACTTATCAAGGTAGGGCTTGCAGAATCTGTTCATTAAATCCATGAATGTCGCTGGTGCGTTTGTCAACCCGAACGGCATAACCAGGAACTCGTAATGCCCATAGCGAGTCCTAAAGGCCGTCTTTGGGATACTTTCTTCTTGAATCCTCAACTGGTGATAACCTGATCGTAGATCGATCTTTGAGTAAAAACTTGAACCTTGTAACTGATCGAACAGGTCATCGATCCTTGGCAAAGGATATATGTTCTTGATTGTCAACTTGTTCAGCTCCCGGTAGTCGATACACATGCGAAAACTACCATCTTTCTTCTTAACAAACAAAACTGGAGCTCCCCAAGGCGAGAAGCTTGGCCTGATGAATCCCTTGTCTAACAACTCCTGAAGTTGCGTTGACAATTCTTGCATTTCCGAAGGCGCAAGTCGATAGGGTGCCTTAGCTACAGGCGCGACGCCTGGAACTAGGTCAATGTGGAACTCGACTTGCCTTTGCAGCGGTAATCCTAGCAAGTCTTCTGGAAAGACTTCAGGATACTCCTTTACGGCTGGAATATCTTCTAGTTTCGGCTCAGCGACTTCTTTATCCACGATGTGTGCCAAGAAGGCAACACATCCCTTCTTTAAACTCTTTCTAGCTTTCAGGCAGCTAATGATACGTAAGGGCGTATCGCGCTTCTCTCCCTGTACCACAACCGTTTCTCCATCCGCCATTGGGATACGAATGGTCTTCTCGTGACATACAATTTCGGCTCTGTTGCTTGACAACCAATCCATTCCTACTACCACGTCGAAGCTTCCCAACTCGACTGGCAGTAGATCCAGTGTAAACTCGCGTTCCCCCAGCTCTATTACGCATCATCTGATGACTTCATTGGTTTCCACTAGCTTTCCATTAGCCAGTTCAATTGAGTACGGAATGTCTAACTTACTAGCAGTTAACCCAAGCATATTCTAAAATTCTAGCGATACAAAACTATAGTCGGCACCAGTGTCAAATAGTACAGATGCAAAGCGTTGGTTTCTAGGGAACATACCAGTGACAACATTCGGGTCCTGGCGTGCTTCCCTCGCTCCAATGTTGAATACCCTTCCACGAGCTTGATTGAGTTTTGGGCATTCACGCTTGAAGTGCCCGATGTCTCCGCAGTTGAAACATCCCGGTCCCCGACCATTACCATCTCCATTACCGCCTTGATTGTTGTTTTGATTGCGGTTACCATTTCCTGCTTGATTCCCGAAGTTACCGTGATTTACCACTTCTGCCGTTGCGGTTCCCATTCCCGTTACCTCCATGGTTGTTGTTACCAAATCCCCTTTGGCCACCACGGCCAGTACCAAGCCAACAAGTGTCCTTTAAGTGACCAATCTTCCCACAGGATTCACATTTTCTAACACTGCACTGGCCAGCATGATGATACTGGCATAATTCACATCTGGGCAGAGCGCCCATGTATCCTTTCCCTTTAACTTCAGCACCATACCTTGCTTCAGCTGGTGGGTTCACATCCTTCCTCTTGTTGGCACTGTCGGTACTCTTCTTAAAGTTGGAAAATTTCCTCTTGTTCTCCCCTGACGATTCAACATGAGTTTCTTTCTTTTTCGGTTCAGAAATTGAAAACTTGTTCAATCTGATGGCTTCTTCTGTAAGTGCCACACTGAGATCAATGGCTTCAGTAATTGTCGGAGGCTTGGACGTTGTTACCATGCTCATGATCTGGGGTGCCAATCCCCAGATGAAACGTTCAATACGTCTAAATTCAGGATCAACCATATACGTCACAAGGCGTGACAAGTCATGGAACCTTTGGACATATTCAACAATTTTTGGGCCATCCATTTTTAGGTTCCAGAATTCCGTCTCCAGCTTCTGTATCTCTGCCCGTGAACAATATTTCTTCCTCATGAGCTCCTTCAGCTCAGCCCATGTCAGTGCATACGCCGCCGCCTCTCCCAAGGTTTGAACTTGCAGGTTCCACCAGGATAAAGCACCATCAAGAAAGAGTCCTGAGACGTAAGTAACTTGGTTTTCAGGAGCATACTTGCTCATCCTTATTACCGAATCCGTCTTTTCTGTCCACCTGACGAAAGCAACAGCACCCCCAGTGCCGTCGTAACTTAAGGGCTTACAATCCAGAAATTATTTGTAGGTACAGCCTGTACAGGCAATATCATTAACAATAAGCATTAGTGAATGTGTAAGAAGTATCCAAATATAACGTAATGTGTCTCAATCGACTTGGACATTACCATTGGGTGGGTTGTTGTTGTTTCTTGAGGAACCTCCGCTAGTCTCTGCGCGGGAGGCCTCATAGTCAGCTATCGCCTTTGAAATACGTTCCTGCAGTTCTGCCTCGGTAGTAGGCAAACGTGTGTCTCGTCGTGGAGGAATCTTCTAAAAGAAGATCATATTGGTCAGGTCATAGTAAGTACGGTAAGTAATATGCGTACGTAATAACATCCATCAACTCAATAACACATAACATCCCATGTCATAATCATAAACAAATAAATCAACAATGCATGTAATGAGAATACTACGATTGAGTTATCATAAAATCAAGACCACAAATACAGTGTTTACAAGTTTTACAAAGGTATCATACATCCCAAAAGAGACTAAGGGTCACATTGCCCTTGTCTGAACTGTCTAGCCATATACAACAACCAAAATCAAATATCAAAGATGGTGATGTCATCCTGTGGTCTTCAAAATGTTATACAGTCTGACTCAATCGCTGTCTTCTCATCAAAAGTAGTGCTGCCTGCAACAGACCAAAAGTCCTCAAGCTGATGGTGGGGGAGGAGGAGGGAAGAAAAGCAACCGGCGCATACGCACCCAATCCTCCTCAAGTGCGTGGACAACGCGCAGCAGGTAAGCAATCTGCTGCTCCGGAGTGAGGAAGCGGACATCAAAATCCGGGTGTAGTGGAAGAGGAGCTGGTGGTGTAGCAAAAGGAGACTGACAATGACAAGGGGAGGATGCGGAATGTGACACCTGTGTCACTGCGACCATCAAACAAATACCAAACCAATGAAATATTGTATTTCATACTTTGGACTTGTATAAATATGTGTATCTTTTGCACATATCAACTCTTGTTCGATTTCAAGCTCTAAATCGCTTTCTGGAAGGTTATACGCGCACTGATGCGTAAATATAACCAGTTTAATGCAACGAACACTCCGGAATAGTGAAATAGGCTTAACATACCTTAAATAATCTTTACATAACTTAGAAATAAGTTTCGAAGGCTTTGGTATGGCAAAAATAAGTTAATTCGCTTACAGGGACTAAACTTGACAAACTGCGAAAGTATGCCAATTTGAACTGTAACAGACATTCCGGAACATGACCATAAGTTAAACACACCTTAAATATCCTTTACATAGCTTAGAAATAGGCTTTGAGGGGTTCAGTGTGCTAAAATAAACTTTTGGGTCATTCAGGGACTAAAAGTGTCAAAAAGTGCACAAGTTTGCACTTTTACGCATAACTTACGTTCTGAATACATCCGGACATCTAAAAATTTATATAAGCACTAAATTATTTTATTTTAGTGTTTGGCATAAGAAAAATCCATTCGTCACGCCATTTGGATCGTTTTTCGCGCTTATGCGCATTCCGTCGTAATTAACCGAACCACGCAATCGTACGGCTAAACGAACCGACATCCGAGATATTTTTGAGCACATTTTAAGTTCCCTATACTTTAACTTCATTTTAGAGCTTTGAAATGGGGTTAACGGGCCTTAAACGCGTCGGAAATGACCTTATAGCACAACTGGGACCAAAATTGTAAATCTGCCAAACTTGGCCCTTGCGCGCCGTAAGGGTTTATTTGTTACGGTGCGCAAGCAGTGTCCAGATGCAGCAAATCGATTTTGGCTGCTGTTATCTGCCCCTAAACATTCCCCAAAGGTCAAGTGCCACTTGTTAAACTCTTGTGGTGGCCAAAATCAGTTACCACAACATTCCGACAAGTGTATGGGCTAGATCATTCCCTCTTCTCCAAGAAACGATCCTAACGGTGAACCGAAATCTATAAATACCCATCACATTTTCACTCATTCCTCACTAGAATCTGATTTGAGGAGCTCTAAGTTGAAACCTTTGTTTCATACCTGAGCTACTTGAATCAAGATTAGCATTCGGGGACCCTTCGTAAGTGTTCCTTCGTTCTTTTATTGCTTTCCGAGTCCGAAAGTCAAACTTTGTTTGACTTTCTGCATTGACCAGTTTATGGTCAATGCGAAGTTCGTTTGAACTTCATAACGTGAGCGTGATCACGATGGTTATAGTCCCTAGTGACTATACCTACTGATTACCACGTTATCTAGGCTCAGTGACGAGCCGTAGTTTCGGTCAGAATACGTATTCTTGCGTATTTTGTAACCAAACTACTTATGGGTATCAAAACCGTTTGTTTTTATACCAAACCTGTTTTCTAAACTTAGTTAAGCATGTTTTAGCATGCTTAGCTCGTCACTTTTAGTTTAGTGCTTATATAGGGTCGTAAGGGTAAGCGATCTAATAAATCGCTTATACCTTCGAACCCGACCCATTTGGTCGATCATTAGGATCCGACCAAACACATTAGGTGGCCATAGTATATAGGGAATAACCTTCCGAGGTTATACCTTATGGTCGCTTCGTTTAAGTAGTTGTATGATAGGTAGTTTATATGCCTTAGGTAAATTACCAAAATACCCCTTTGATGCCAAAATTCGTTTTAATCATATGTAACATAACTTTTGACATCTAAACTGATTTGACAACCATATTAGACATGATAAGGCATATATTACTTGTCATAGGACTAGTTAGGCGGTCCGAACGCGTTTTACGCAAACGACGCGTTAAAGTAGCATAAGCTACCTAAACGGGTCGTAATGGGTCGTAAGCACTTAGGTTAGGTTTCATTTAGTATGTAGGCTTTGTTAAACCATACTACATGAGTTCCCATACTCATTTGATTTACGAGCCTCATTCTATCCGATCTTCCGATTTAGGTCCGGTTTATTAATGTAGTTACCTATATTAGGTGCCGTTTGATATTCCGAGATCTCTAGCATTGCTTGGTGGTTATCTTAGGACTTCTAAGCAATCTCAAGTGAGTACATAGACCCCTCTTTTACTGTTTTCCAAACATTTTGGGGTGGAACACATGTGCCTACTTGTTACTTTCATGCTTTCCATGTTTTCACATCATATACCTGCTATGTTCGTTAGTACATTATAGTACATGATTTCAATACATTTTATGCTATGTATGTCCATTTAGTTCATACTTAGTACATCGTTTCACATCACAACACATGCTATGTATGTTCTTCTATTGCATACTTAGTACATTTGTTTTCATCACATGCTTACATTTTGATATGAATTTTCACAATACCGCATAAATGTCTATATCAGTATAGCATGCATTTACTACACAAAACATAACTTTGATTTAAACCAAGTTTTACTTCAATACTTTGTTTTGTGCATTTTCACCTATGGTTTAGTTGATGCATTTCACTAGCCATACATATCATTTTGGTTACACATTACATGATTTACATTTGACAAATAAACATTTTCGACATTGGTTATACATAACATTTGTTGCACATTACTTGACTACTTTTGGACTATTAACATTTGATATGATTTATACAAGGACTTTTGACAATTGGTTTAAACATAGACATCTTACATTGGTGGTTTGGTTTGATTAAGTGATTAAGTAACGATGCATGTGTAATATGATACAAGCATGGTGGATACGCCGCTGGTACTTCCTATATATAAGTGTTTGTATGGTATTACATGTCGTAACGTTATTTCAATCATTTCAATTTGAGACATATAACATTTTATACAAATAACATACTTTTCAAAAGACATTGTTTTACAAACAACATATCTTATACAAACTCATTTTACATGGTTATTCATTTAACCATACATTATTCTCTTATTTATACATATCATCTGATCTTATCGTTTTTCAAATGATTTACAAAACAAAGCAAATAACAAGGTTCATGACTAAACATTTTCTCAAACATAAGTCATGAATCCTATTTTCACAAAACCTATGTATCTCACAGGCATTTTTATGCTGACGTACCTATTTTCACATGTGTTTTTCTGGAGATGATGCATAGGACTTATCAAGAAATACTTAGGCGGACCTGTGCCTTAGTGACTTAAAACGAGACAAGAACTAGTTAAAATTTGTTATGTACTCTTTATTTCTTGTTTAAAGACAATGTAACTCGCTTGTTTGATGAATAAAACGAAACTTAAATTTCCATGGTTGTGAAACATTAATTCTGTTACAACACTCCCCGATGTTTCCGCCACGTTTTGTATGTCCTACGTGGTCGGGGTGTGACAGAAAAGATGGTATCAGAGCCAATGGTTATAGGGAATTAGGTTATTAGTAATGCTTTGACCTAGTCTATAACCTTTCTAGGACCCTAACGCGAGTTTACTTGCGTTTAGTCATAAAACAATACCGTCACCTATCCTTAGGCGACGACCACAACAAGAACATAAATTTCAAAACCGCTTTGAAAACTAATCATCTGTTCTAGGATGATTGATTACTAGGTTTTGAACCCTCTGTTATATGGTTTTGAACCCCTTTGAGTTTTCAAAATCTCGTCAAGGTTTTGGGTTTTAAATAATGTGAACACGTGCAAACTGGAAGGGTGAATGCCTGTATTCTGGGTTTTCTGTCTAGGCAAGCACCTCGTATATATCTCATCAGACGCGAGACCAGTTGTGCTTACCTGGGAATTCTTGGGATGAGTGTCCACTTATAGGCGAGCATGTCTTCGCGATACATTATTTTTGACCTATTTACTTTGATTAATCACCGGGGTCGTTTGTTGCTTTGTAGTAACAAACAAATGACCACTATCCTTGCTTTCATCAAATTTGTTTCATCTCATTCTTTTCGTCTAATTCTCTCACTCGTTTCCTTTCATGTTTCCTCTTTTAGAATGCCTCCACGAAGCGAAAATCCGGTATCTATTGAAGATCTGGCAGCTGTCATTACACAGCAAATGACTGCTGCAATCCCGAACATCGTTGCTCAATGTCACCAAGCTCTCAATAACAACAATGCCCCCTGCAACTTCAAGACGTTCAACTCGGCTAAGCCATCAAAGTTTTATGGGTCTCAAGGAGCGACTGCACTTCTGCAATGGTTCGAGAGTCTAGAGAGCACCTTCAGGCATGTTCAATGTCCAAACGAGCGAAAGGTAGATTTCGCATCTAGTGTCTTTGAGAAACGAGCTTTGACGTGGTGGAACGGTGTGGTGAGAGATAGGGGTGCCGAAGTGGCACTGGCTCAAACGTGGGAAGAACTTAGAGCACTCATGATGAAGGAATTCTGTCCTCGTCACGAGATCAGGTCCTTGGAAAGGGAATTCGACGATCTTAAGCAAGACAGCGGTGAACATCGAGCATACACTGATCGATATGAGGAGCTGAGCCTGTTGTGTCCTGCCATGGTTACGCCTTTGGATAAGGCGTTCGAAAAATACATTGATGGTCTCCCCGACTCAGTTCAGGACATTGTTACTGGTAGTAACCCCACTACGGTTAGGCAGGCCATTGAGCTATCTGCAACCTTGACTGAATCTCAGGTCAGGAAACGTAAGCTTTTCCGAAAGGGTGACAAGAAACCGGTCGAGGAATCGAAACAAATCGAGGAATCAAAGACCATGGATGAACCGACTGGATCCCCTAAGAAGTCAAAGAAGCGAAAGGCTTCTCAGAACTTCGCCATGGTTACTCACAATGATTAAGCCGTCCCCAACCAACCAGCTCAACCCCGTGCTAGGAAGCCATACAATGGAACTTCACCCTTGTGCAACAAATGTAACCTTTATCATCATGCTATGGTGAAGTGCCGCGAATGCTAAATTTGTGGACGTAAAGGTCATACAGCAAAAGTTTGCGTAGCAGCAGTTGCACCAAATCAAGCTAACCACAATCCTGCTCAAGCTCGCTTTCCACCAGGTTCTTGCTACAAGTGTGGCGAGATGGGTCATTTCCGAAGAAATTGCCCAAAGCTTGCTAATGCTAATCCAGCACGGGGATAAGCATCTGACCGACTAGAAGACAACACCTTTTAGAAATAATCATGTCTTATGTATTATTTTCTTTTGTTGTCAAGGTCCATGAAACAGTTGTTATCATTGTTAATAAATAATTTTTTTTATTTACATTACAATGTATTTATGTGGTTGTATGCATAAACAACATATCCCTTACAATACCGACAATCAAGGAATCGTATTCCTTGAAAAGCAAACTACTCCCTAAAAATTTTTTCTATTTTATAATCCCTTGCGTTTTCCACGAAATTCCTAAGTACCTGTTTCTTTCAAGGAAAACGAAGTACAAAACGCAAGTTACAACACTGGACGAATACCCAAAGTACTACTATAAATCCTTAATAGGGTACCTAAGGGTATTTCCGTAAATCCTAAAATTTTTGTGTTCCTTAATTCGAATATTACGTTTCTTAGAAAACAAAAATCGAATTTTGGGAGATCTTCATATCTTTTCAGATAAATCCCAGAGGACATTGAAGTCAATTGACTGGTTTCCATATCCATTTTCAATTGATAACAAGTTAATAACAAATTAAACAACTATGTAATTATGTGCTTATGTGTTCCCTTTTATGTTCTTGTGTAATCCAAGTTTTGTTATCTAAATCCTCGTAGAATCTTCCATATCTTTGTATACTATATTAAATCCTCAATGGGCTTTTACGCAATAGTAAAGACCCTTGGATTATATTGTACTATTCCATAATTAGACCCCTTGAGTGGTCTAGTTAAACAGATTGATCCAAAAATCTGGTTAGGAATATCATGTGATGAGATAGCTGAAAGAACTCCTAGGTGGCCTAATTAAAAGGATCAGTTGTCAATCTAATTAAAAGGACCTTATGGTAGTCTAGTCACACTCATCACAGGTTTGATTTTTCCTCCCCTTCATATTACAAACAAATTGTGCGGACTGTGCAAGGAATTATGTAATTATGGATGCATACATAATTATGAAATTCAGTGCACGGAAACCACAGCAAGTTTGGTCGTGTGTGAAGATATTATGGAAAAATGACTCATTTCGTTCATTTTCGTTTCTGAAGAAATTGTGGAAAATGACTCATTTCGTTCATTTTCGTTTCTGAAGAGGTTGTGGAAAATGACTCATTTCGTTCATTTTCGTTTCTGAAGAAATTGTGGAAAATGACTCATTTTGTTCATTTTCGTTTCTGAAGAGGTTGTGGAAAATGACTCATTTCGTTCATTTTCGTTTCTGAAAAGGTTGTGGAAAATGACTCATTTCGTTCATTTTCGTTTCTGAAGAAATTGTGGAAAATGACTCATTTCGTTCATTTTCGTTTCTGAAGAGGTTGTGAAAAATGACTCATTTCGTTCATTTTCGTTTCTGAAGAGGTTGTGGAAAATGACTCATTTCGTTCATTTTCGTTTCTGAAGAAATTGTGGAAAATGACTCATTTTGTTCATTTTCGTTTCTGAAGAGGTTGTGAAAAATGACTCATTTCGTTCATTTTCGTTTCTGAAGAGGTTGTGAAAAATGACTCATTTCGTTCATTTTCGTTTCTGAAGAGGTTGTGGAAAATGACTCATTTCGTTCATTTTCGTTTCTGAAGAAATTGTGGAAAATGACTCATTTCGTTCATTTTCATTTCTGAAGAGGTTGTGAAAAATGACTCATTTCGTTCATTTTCGTTTCTGAAGAGGTTGTGGAAAATGACTCATTCTGTTCTTTTTCGTTCCTGAAGAATGCCTGTTGAAAATAACTCCGTTCATTTTTCATTTCTGAAAAATGCCCGTTAAAGAGAAATAACAGGATTATGCCTTGCTTATCTTTGATGGTTACTTAACACAAAGCCACAGATAGACTCCTACGAATTAATTTCGGGACGAAATTTCCTAAAGTAGGGGAGACTGTGACACCTGTGTCACTGCGACCATCAAACAAATACCAAACCAATGAAATATTGTATTTCATACTTTGGACTTGTATAAATATGTGTATCTTTTGCACATATCAACTCTTGTTCGATTTCAAGCTCTAAATCGCTTTCTGGAAGGTTATACGCGCACTGATGCGTAAATATAACCAGTTTAATGCAACGAACACTCCGGAATAGTGAAATAGGCTTAACATACCTTAAATAACCTTTACATAACTTAGAAATAAGTTTCGAAGGCTTTGGTATGGCAAAAATAAGTTAATTCTCTTACAGGGACTAAACTTGACAAACTGCGAAAGTATGCCAATTTGAACTGTAACAGACATTCCGGAACATGACCATAAGTTAAACACACCTTAAATATCCTTTACATAGCTTAGAAATAGGCTTTGAGGGGTTCAGTGTGCTAAAATAAACTTTTGGGTCATTCAGGGACTAAAAGTGTCAAAAAGTGCACAAGTTTGCACTTTTACGCATAACTAACGTTCTGAATACATCCGGACATCTAAAAATTTATATAAGCACTAAAATATTTTATTTTAGTGTTTGGCATAAGAAAAATCCATTCGTCACGCCATTTGGATCGTTTTTCGCGCTTATGCGCATTCCGTCGTAATTAACCGAACCACGCAATCGTACGGCTAAACGAACCGACATCCGAGATATTTTTGAGCACATTTTAAGTTCCCTATACTTTAACTTCATTTTAGAGCTTTGAAATGGGGTTAACGGGCCTTAAACGCGTCGGAAATGACCTTATAGCACAACTGGGACCAAAATTGTAAATCTGCCAAACTTGGCCCTTGCGCGTCGTAAGGGTTTATTTGTTACGGTGCGCAAGCAGTGTCCAGATGCAGCAAATCGATTTTGGCTGCTGTTATCTGCCCCTAAACATTCCCCAAAGGTCAAGTGCCACTTGTTAAACTCTTGTGGTGGCCAAAATCAGTTACCACAACATTCCGACAAGTGTATGGGCTAGATCATTCCCTCTTCTCCAAGAAACGATCCTAACGGTGAACCGAAATCTATAAATACCCATCACATTTTCACTCATTCCTCACTAGAATCTGATTTGAGGAGCTCTAAGTTGAAACCTTTGTTTCATACCTGAGCTACTTGAATCAAGATTAGCATTCGGGGACCCTTCGTAAGTGTTCCTTCGTTCTTTTATTGCTTTCCGAGTCCGAAAGTCAAACTTTGTTTGACTTTCTGCATTGACCAGTTTATGGTCAATGCGAAGTTCGTTTGAACTTCATAACGTGAGCGTGATCACGATGGTTATAGTCCCTAGTGACTATACCTACTGATTACCACGTTATCTAGGCTCAGTGACGAGCCGTAGTTTCGGTCAGAATACGTATTCTTGCGTATTTTGTAACCAAACTACTTA
Source organism: Helianthus tuberosus (assembly GCA_030545235.1). Classification (NCBI taxonomy): domain Eukaryota; kingdom Viridiplantae; phylum Streptophyta; class Magnoliopsida; order Asterales; family Asteraceae; genus Helianthus; species Helianthus tuberosus. The sequence continues at coordinate 116,613,219 of CM060452.1, read as the reverse complement.
TGGGTATCAAAACCGTTTGTTTTTATACCAAACCTGTTTTCTAAACTTAGTTAAGCATGTTTTAGCATGCTTAGCTCGTCACTTTTAGTTTAGTGCTTATATAGGGTCGTAAGGGTAAGCGATCTAATAAATCGCTTATACCTTCGAACCCGACCCATTTGGTCGATCATTAGGATCCGACCAAACACATTAGGTGGCCATAGTATATAGGGAATAACCTTCCGAGGTTATACCTTATGGTCGCTTCGTTTAAGTAGTTGTATGATAGGTAGTTTATATGCCTTAGGTAAATTACCAAAATACCCCTTTGATGCCAAAATTCGTTTTAATCATATGTAACATAACTTTTGACATCTAAACTGATTTGACAACCATATTAGACATGATAAGGCATATATTACTTGTCATAGGACTAGTTAGGCGGTCCGAACGCGTTTTACGCAAACGACGCGTTAAAGTAGCATAAGCTACCTAAACGGGTCGTAATGGGTCGTAAGCACTTAGGTTAGGTTTCATTTAGTATGTAGGCTTTGTTAAACCATACTACATGAGTTCCCATACTCATTTGATTTACGAGCCTCATTCTATCCGATCTTCCGATTTAGGTCCGGTTTATTAATGAAGTTACCTATATTAGGTGCCGTTTGATATTCCGAGATCTCTAGCATTGCTTGGTGGTTATCTTAGGACTTCTAAGCAATCTCAAGTGAGTACATAGACCCCTCTTTTACTGTTTTCCAAACATTTTAGGGTGGAACACATGTGCCTACTTGTTACTTTCATGCTTTCCATGTTTTCACATCATATACCTGCTATGTTCGTTAGTATAGTACATGATTTCAATACATTTTATGCTATGTATGTCCATTTAGTTCATACTTAGTACATCGTTTCACATCACAACACATGCTATGTATGTTCTTCTATTGCATACTTAGTACATTTGTTTTCATCACATGCTTACATTTTGATATGAATTTTCACAATACCGCATAAATGTCTATATCAGTATAGCATGCATTTACTACACAAAACATAACTTTGATTTAAACCAAGTTTTACTTCAATACTTTGTTTTGTGCATTTTCACCTATGGTTTAGTTGATGCATTTCACTAGCCATACATATCATTTTGGTTACACATTACATGATCTACATTTGACAAATAAACATTTTCGACATTGGTTATACATAACATTTGTTGCACATTACTTGACTACTTTTGGACTATTAACATTTGATATGATTTATACAAGGACTTTTGACAATTGGTTTAAACATAGACATCTTACATTGGTGGTTTGGTTTGATTAAGTGATTAAGTAACGATGCGTGTGTAATATGATACAAGCATGGTAGATACGCCGCTGGTACTTCCTATATATAAGTGTTTGTATGGAATTACATGTCGTAACATTATTTCAATCATTTCAATTTGAGACATATAACATTTTATACAAATAACATACTTTTCACAAGACATTGTTTTACAAACAACATATCTTATACAAACTCATTTTACATGGTTATTCATTTAACCATACATTATTCTCTTATTTATACATATAATCTGATCTTATCGTTTTTCAAATGATTTACAAAACAAAGCAAATAACAAGGTTCATGACTAAACATTTTCTCAAACATAAGTCATGAATCCTATTTTCACAAAACCTATGTATCTCACAGCCATTTTTATGCTGACGTACCTATTTTCACATGTGTTTTTCAGGAGATGATGCATAGGACTTATCAAGACATACTTAGTCGGACCTGTGCCTTAGTGACTTAAAACGAGACAAGAACTAGTTAAATTTTGTTATGTACTCTTTATTTCTTGTTTAAAGACAATGTAACTCGCTTGTGTGATGAATAAAACGAAACTTAAATTTCCATGGTTGTGAAACATTAATTCTGTTACAACACTCCCCGATGTTTCCGCCACGTTTTGTATGTCCTACGTGGTCGGGGTGTGACACGGAATCCTCTCCAACTCCTGGACTCGTCGGCTCAACACATCCTGCTGTAACTGTAGGGATATAAGTATGTCCTCCGTGGTATATCCGACATGGAAAGGGTGATACGGGTCTGATAAGGGCATGACATTGGGCGATGACCACAAAAATGGCTCACCCGATGGTACAAAGGGAAATGTAGTGTGTGCAGCCAGAGTAAAAGAAGGCATGGATGGAAAAGCTGCTGTCGTGGGTGGCATGTGGCCATGCTGCTGTGTGGAAGGTCCTTCCCCTGGACGGGGAGGGGGTACGTCCTGGAGGAAAGTGATGGGTAAGTTTGTGCGATGGACGTCAGATGCATGTGGGTGGAACTGGGGAATATCAAGCGGTGCAACAGCAGGTGCAGCAGGTGGAGTGACTGGTAGAACAAATGGGGGATAATCATCATCATCCTCGATCCACCCATTAAGGGTGTCAGCATATCTGGGATCAATATGTGTGGCAAAAGGTGTATGGTCGACAACAGGTGGTGCAATAACGGGTGCCTCAACAACGGGTGGTGCCACGACTGGTAGATCAACGTGGTCAGGCTCTGGTAAAGGATCAGGCAAAAGTGCAACGGCTGGGACATCAATAGGTTCGTGAGCAATGACAGACTCCGGACCAACTGGAGCAGGCTCAGCTGGTACAAACTCGACTTCAGGCTCCGGGCCAAAGTCCTAGGGAACAACAGGTGCAGCAAACATCACCATGTCTGAGTCTGCGTCGGGAGAATAGTGTTGCATGCCCCGGTCATGAAAAGAAGCGGATGCCACAGACTCAAACGAGTCTGGACCAGACGGATCAGAAGGAGCCTCCTCCACAGGAGCCTCAGCAATAGGAACTACAGGGTCGTCAACCGGAATATCGTCCTCCATAGGGGCCCCACCATCCTGGTCACCCTCCGGGGGACCCTCTATGAAAAGGTCGATATCGTCATCTGATAACGCATCGAGAGGTAAATCCTCTAAGGGAAATGCAGTGAGGGGGATAGGAGTAGGGATCGGAACGAGAGGTAGATCCCCGTCGAAAGGACCATCAGCTAAAGGCGCATCGTCCGGCAGGACAAATGGCTGGAAGTCGTCCTCATCAGTGCTCGTAGTATCCGACGTATAAACCTCGCTCTCAGATAGAATCTCGTCGTCCGATACAATCGCCATAGGATCCAGCGTGTCTGATACTCCAGTATCGGAAGAGGAAGACATAGTGTCTGTAACATAACCACACATATGCACATATATCAACATGAAATCAAATAAGCATGTAAATCACGATAATGTATGCAAGTAATCATCCTAGTTTCCCTAGACTTTCCCTCCCAGTCTCTCAGACTGAACTCCCTAGCCTCTCAGACTAACTCCCTGGTCTCTAAGACCAACTCCCTGGTCTCTAAGACCAAACCTCCCAGTCTCTAAGACTAAATCCTCCCCAATCTCTAAGATTGAACCCCTCAGTCTCTAAGACTGAACCTCCCCAGCCTCTAAGGCTGAACTCCCTCAGTCTCTAAGACTGAATATAAATTTTGAAATATGTATTTGTGCCTTTTTGTTTGTAAAAATGTTTGTTCCCTGGATCTGGACGTTTAGTGTATGCAATGTAAAATGTTTTCGTGAGAGCCCTAGTGATCATAGTCTAGACTCGAGAAAGAACCCTAGTTCGCTATGATCGACGCTCTGATACCAAGCTGCACACCCTGGCTTTTGCAGAAGCGTGGATTATTTTGGTGTGACTTCTTAATACCATAGCAACAATCATAACAATGCTATATGATAAAAACACATGATGTTCATCCATTAATATAGTTTAGAAAATACCATAACATGCTTGTCTTGAAACATCATCCCAAAATAAGTTACAACCATGACTTGTTTAAAATGAGTTCTCAAAGACTCAACAAAAGACTTTAAATAAAATGAGGTTTGGAGACGTGTGACCCGTCCAGGAAAGGGTTACACCTCCCAAACCCTACGACCCTGGATGACATCTTTATTTAGTACGCAGCTTGACACATATGCAGACACTTGCCAGATCCGATCAATTCCCTGAAATACATGTAGTTTGAAAAAAATCAACAAAAGTTGAGCGAGTTCATGTGTATGTGAGTAAGTATAAACCTTTGAAATATGTCTGTATGTATGAAAGTCCCTGGTATGTAGCAATAAGGAAAAAGAGATCACCAATGGGTTGCAAAGCCACTGGTATGTGTGAAGTGATGCAGGAAAACTCAAACCTAGCGGAGTTGCACCGGGCTTCTGGCTGTAAGACACAGTCACCACTATGGGCCGCCCCGGCCTCATGGGTGTGGGCTCGCTACACCCAAATAGATCTATCACTCATGTCCCTCGGTCCTACGACGAGGATTAATGGCCTTAAGTGTCGCGCCTGTCACTCACATTATCTAAGTAGTATACCCTCCTTAAGCTCACCATACCATGTATAAAAATGTCTGTATTAATTGTAACATGTATTCCACCCCCGAAGTATAAAACTGAAAACAGTTAAGAAAAAAAAGGGGGACATGAACTCACTGTAGTGCGTCTCCTGTGCTCGACTCAAACCTTGTCAGCTACACGATAACCTACACCGCACTAATGTCTATTAGATGAACGGGCCGTGCCTTGCTTTTGTTTTTACGGTTTGAGTTACGTTACTTTGATATTATTCCAAGTTATAACTTATTGTTAAAATAATAATAATTATTTTAACTTACATTATATTCTTAGGTCTTGAAATAATAGTTAGACAACTATTTCGTATTCATACTTCTCAAAAATTTTATATGCGTATTTCCTTCCCAAGGATGGGGGTATTTATACATGTATTTTGGTAGTTCGAATAATATATTTTTAAGTCCCACTTAGAAAATATATTTAACATATTTGTCAAAATTAATATCTTCCCAAGATATATTTTCACTCTTGTATTAAAAATAATATTTACCCAAAAATATATTCGTAAGAGTATTTTCCGGAATATTTCGTAAGTTACGTTTTCGTGTTCGGTTTCACAATACCAAGTATGTAACTTAAGTATTTATTCCTTGTAATTTTTGGCATTATTCTGGAGTTATAAACGTGAAGGTGTTTTGATAAGTTACATTATTTTGCCCTAAAATAATATAACTAGTTCACAAACCAAACAAATATTCACACAAGCGTTTTAGTATAAAATATATATTATAAATATATATTTATCCGCTTTTATTTACGAAAACCCACCTCCGACACTTTGAAATTTTGTAACAAAACTTATGGCGAAGTTTATTTTGAAAGACAATGTTTAAAACATATTGGTAAACACTTGTTAGAAAATAATTTTCCAAGTGTTTATATTTTTAGACAATTTCGCCATAGTTTCCCCTAAAAACGGAGGTGTCCATGCTATTAAGCATATCATTTTCTTTTCAAAACCAATCAACAATCAATCCTTAAACAATTTTACATCACCAAGAGAAAAAACTATATGCGTTACATATTAATCATGAACTTGATACATTTCGAAAACGCGTAGTAACTTGGTAAAGCTTTTAGTGGACTTAGTTACCTTACAAAGCGTAATTATTTCTTTAAAAATCATTTTCTTACAAAAGTTTAGTGTTTACAACTTGTAAAATTTTTTTACAAAAATTAACCTTTTGAACTCTTCTTGTTAATAAAATGTTTTCACACTTATTTTGTTTAAAAAAAAAATGGTGCAAGTGTATGTAAAAGTCATGCTTTTCCAAAAATCGATTCTCTAACTTGGTTTATTTAGAAAAGTCTTTTGTAAAACTTGGATCTACATGCTCATAAACCTACTTGTTTAATTATATTTCAAGAAAAATCATTTTCTTCCAAGTTCATGCTTAGACTTAGAAGATGATTATTCTATGTAACATATAATCACCTTCTAGTCTTGTTAAATTATATTTCTAAACATCATTTAACAAGATCCATATGGTGATTAACATCACATAACCAAGAATCAATAAGAAATTAACAACATAATCACAACAACATCCTACTAACAATATTTCATTATGTTTCATCTTTATGTAAAGCCTTATGTTCATGTTTCTTTTTTTTTTGGGTAAAGGGTTACCCCGGTGAAAATTTTATATCAACCAAAAATTAAAACAGGGTGTATCAAGACAGCGATACACACTACTAGACTTGGCATACCAAGACTAGAAACCAAAAAACCAAAACAAAAAGACCCGACAAAGTCACAACCAAACCAACAAACAAGACCAAATTACAACCCAAACACAAAACCAAACTAGACTAGACTACTCAATCCACGCTAGCCAGGATCAATAACCATATTTTCCTTCGAAATCAGCCACCTATCCAACATCTTCTTTTGCTTTGGGTCTCTACGAATTCTGAATCCCATAATCTTGAGCCGAACCATATCCAAGATGACCTTCGAAAGCACACTAGCACTCCTCGTTACTTGAGAGAATAACCTATTGTTCCGTTCTTGCCAGATGAAATAAGTAGAGGCAGCCACTAGAATATTCGTCACTATAACTTCAAGAGATCTAGAATTTGCATTTAGCTCCATCCACTGCATTACCGAAGACCATGTATCATTAACGCTCTCCATGTCAACCATATTCCTAACCAAACCCCAAACTTCAGAAGCATAGGGACATTGAAAGAATAGGTGATCCCTAGAATCACGATCATGACTACATAAGGGACAACACATGAGCCGTAAATTTGTAGCACTACCCGCCTCCCAAACCGCCATCCTATCTTGCGTTTTCAACTTGTTCTTGATAACCAACCATAAATGGAACGAATGTCTGGGAATGCATTGAGTAAACCAAACTGATTTAACCCAAGGAACTTTATCAGCTCTATTCCGCAAAGTATTCCAAACTTCCCAAGAACCAAAGACTTGCAAGTTACCTTCCAAATCTTTCCAACGAACTCTATCCTCCAAATCAGGCATAAGGTGTAAATTATCAATATTTATAAGAACCGGGAAAAGATCATACCACGCCTGAGGCCATTGCCAATCACCAGTTTCATCAATAAGATCCGCCACCGAAGAGTTTAAAGAAAAGCCAGCATTAGCTATCATTCTCGGAGTAATAAAAGACCGAAGCGGGCTGAAAGAGCACCAGTTGTCACTCCAAGCGTTGGTTTGTCGACCACTTTGAATAGACTGCCAAATAAAAGGACGAACCATAGGACGGATATACAAAAGCTTTCGCCATCCCCAAGTAATGTTGCCCCGACACTGCACCTCCCAAAAATTTTTACCTTTTAACCTGTACGTGTGAATCCACTGAACCCAAAGAGAAGGACGTTTAGTAATTATACTCCAGATATGAGACGTCAAAAGAGCTCTATTAACATCCATGATACTACGAATACCCAAACCGCCCTCCTCTTTCGGCATGCACACCTCCTTCCATGCAACTTTAGCACGAACCGATCCCTGATTCCCTCCATTCCATAAGAATCTTCTTAATCTTTTCTCCAGATCCTTTATAACACTCATAGGGAGCATAAAAACAGACGTCCAGTAAGAATACATGGCTGCAAGAACAGAATTAATTAACTGGAGCCTCCCTGCAAACGACAATGACTTAGTCATCCAATTATCTATTCTCCTCTCCATACGATCGAGCAGAATTTTACAATCTCTAGCAGCTAATCTTGTTGAAATCAATGGAACGCCAAGGTAACGAACAGGCAACGAACCCTCTTGAAACGGCATTAAATGCAAAATCTGGTCTTTCAACGAACGAGGAACGTTACTGAAGAAAACTGTGCTCTTAGGCAAGCTGGGAAGAAGACCCGACATCTCCGAAAATTTATCAAGAGCCTCTTTCAACCTCTTCACCGAAACGCAATCACCATGAGAGAACAAAAACAAATCATCAGCAAACAAAACGTTTATTATTTTCTGTTTAGAGCAGTGAGCATGAAATTTAAACGACGTAGCCGAAGCAGCTTGTCGCAGGAGAAGGGTCAGAACCTCCATAACAAGCGTGAAAAGATAAGGTGACATAGGATCACCTTGTCTAAGTCCACACTTCCCTGGAAAATACCCATGAAGCTCCCCATTGATGCTTAACGAATAGGACACCGTAGAAACACAAGCCATAATCCAACTAATCATTTTATGATGAAACCCGAAACGAAGCAAGATATTTTCAAGAAAAGACCAGCTAACCGTATCATACGCCTTCTGGATATCAATTTTAAAAGCACATCTCGGCTGACCTCTATTCAGGTGATAATTGTGCATCAACTCCTAAGTAAGAAGAATATTATCTGAGATTTTTCTACCTGGAACAAACGCCGACTGGTTAACACTAACCAACTTATCCAAGCACCCCTTAATTCTATCCGTTATTATCTTACTAATGCACTTATAAAGCACATTACAACACGATATAGGACGGTAGTCAAGAACCGAATTCGGAGTATCCTTCTTAGGAACCAGAGCTATAATAGTATGGTTTATTTCCTTTAAAATTTTACCATTCTCAAAGAAATCAAGAATAGCACTCGAAACCTCATCACCCACTATATCCCACGCCTGCTTAAAGAACGCCGAAGTGAACCCATCAGGACCAGGGGCTTTATTTTCACCAATACTAAACATAGCTTGTTTAATCTCTTCCCGAGTCACTTGTCTAATCATATGATCCGCTGAATGTTGACTAAGCGTGTTAGTAAACAAATCAGCATCCACACCTCCTGAACCCATAATAGTCATGCCCAAGAAATTCGAATAATGAGTGACAATAGCTTGCTGAACATCATCCCCTTCAAACCGGTTCCCTTGCACATCTTTAATACAACTTATCTTGTTTCTAGCATTCCTACTTTTGACACATTTATGAAAATAAGAAGTATTCGAATCACCCGCACAGAGCCACTCTACTTTGGATTTCTGCTTTAGAAAACACTCCTCATCATAAGCCGCCACCTGAAAATCACGAAGACACTTAGCAGCCTTATCACGGATATCTCCATCTAACGGATCAGCATCAATGAGTTTCTGGATATCATCTAGCTCCCTACGCAACCGGCAAACTTTATCATGAAGGTTCCCTTGCTGATGCAACAATTTACGAAAACCAGGTTTCAGATTTCTCAACTTTTTAACAACCGAAAACATGGTATAACCTTGGATTCTTTTTGACCATTCAGCTGAAACAAGTTGCCTGAACTCCACTTTGGATGTCAAAAAATTTGGAAACTTAAATGGCTTCTGCTTTGAACGGGTACTAGAGGAAAGTTTCAGCACACAAGGTGTGTGATCCGAAACACGGGCTGGCTGAAAAACAGCATACGCATCCGGAAAAACATCCATAAACGTCACATTGCCCATAACACGGTCAATCTTCTTAACAACTCCTATCCCCTCACGTGGTTTCTGATTCCACGTGTAATGAAGACCATAGCTTTTAATATCCAAGAGCTCCGACGTTTGAACACAATCAAAAAACTCTCTCATGCCTATGGTATGACTTGACGTCCCAGACGAACAATCCTCCATATTTAGAGCCGAGTTAAAATCCCCCAACACTACCCAAGGTTTATCATGAGCTAAACAATTATGTTTATTAAGATCCTCCCATAAAGTTCTACGCTCCTGATACTTATTCTCAGCATAAACAAAGGAACAAAGAAAAACTTTAGAATCAGCTTTAAGATGAATCTGAGTATGTACCACCTGATCCGATTGAGATAACACCATAAGTTGAACCTCATCCGCATCCCAACCCAATATAATTCTGGTTCCACGTTGACAAACACCCCCATTCGATGTCCAATTCCAGCTCCTGAAAACACCCTTACACACTTTGTCTAAATTGCCAATACTAACATGCGACTCTAGAATAGCACACACTTTAAGATTATTTTCACCAATAAAAAAACGAACTTCGTTTTGTTTCAGGGGACGATTTAAACCCCTTATATTCCAAGCCGCCACACTAACCATTGAGACTACCAGAACCGGGAGTGCTTGCCCCCTCAGGCCGACTATCAGTCGGGATAGAACCCATAAATTTAGACATCTCCGTTGTGTTAGGTTCATAAACTTCATCCTCATGAGTACCATCCTTTTTAGGCATACTACCAGGTTTTAACCCCTGACCATAATCATCCAGTTTCACTTGCTTCCCATTTGTATTATAAATATTTCCCATCAACTCATTAGCTTCCAATGTCTCTTGCCCATCAATCTTAGAAAGAGCCTCAAAAGAATTACGAGTTTTAACATTTTCAATTGTCTTCACGTTGACATTACTTTCCTTTGTACCAGAAGTACTTGGGCCCAACTTATTGATTTTTGGCTTGTATATAAATTTCGGCTTTGGTTTCTTAGGCATGACACCCACACGAGCCATCTTCCTCTTATCCATAGTAAAACCTTCATCATCAACCACTACTTGTTTAGCCTTTTTTGATTCATTCTTGCCACACATTTGGTCATTGTGACCAAACACACAACATAATGAACATCGATGTGGCTTCCACTCATACTCAACAGTCACAATTTCGTTCATATATCCCTCTTCATCTAATTTTGGAATAGCAACAACAATCTGCTCCTTAAGATCTTGATCCGCATTTATTTCAATCAACGCTCGAGCAAAACTACTCCTTCCCCAGTTCTCCGAACACATCTCAGCTGTATATCCATCCAAACGTTTTGGCTCTCCTATTTTCGAAGCTAATAAACTTAATCCGTCATCAGTATATACCGCTATTGGAACATTATGAAGCTTTACCCATACCGGCACTAGTTTAATACCTTCCTTCTTAAGGCTAACAGACGGAGACCAGACATTAAGAATCAACGGCACTTTCCTGATCAACCAAGGCCCCCCTTCTAATACTTTTGCCATACCCTCTTTAGAGTCAAATTTAAAGAAAAAGAATCCATCAGAATTCATCATGAGTTTAGCAAATCCATATTTTGCCCATACATTCTTAGCATAATATTCAACAACAGGGAATGGAAGCCGATTACCCAAAAAATATCCATATAAAACATTGACAAATCTCTCCTGAACCTTACGAATTACCTCCCTAGGAATGACCACATCCGCATCAGGTTTAGACTCTCCCGATTCCATTTTCCTGAAGTTAACTTCTCTTTTTCCCGAAGGAACATTTTTAACCCTATCCGCATAAGAAACTTTGGTCGCACCATCATCCGTTTTCAAATCAGAATTACTGCTTACATCTTGCACTGGAACTGGAACCGTAACTTTTTCTAATTCATCAATAATATTTATCCTTATCTGCTCTGATTGAACAACTCCTCTTCTAGGCAGAATCGGATTTCCATCAATTTTTAACTTCCTAGCATCAAGAGTATTCCCAAACGAAGACATGTTACCCCGTACATCCTGAGCATCCGAAACTTTATCACTTTTCGAAGTAATAAAAATATCACCATGTAGTTTTTCAGTAAAGGAATGGAACCCTAGATCCTCCAAACTCTGATCCCTATTTCTCTCCATGCATAAGAACCAACGATCAAAGCAAACGAAAACACCAAACACATGCAGCAACCAAGAACCCTAAACCTTTTAAAACCCTAGTGAAAACTTTCAACCCTTAATAAATTAATCTAGAGTTTTCGATCTAGCTAAATTAATCTCAGTTAACCGCAATAAAAAACAACAGGATTAATAAATCAGAGAATCAAACTAAACACTAAGGAGGCGATTGGAAAAGAAGAAAAGAAATAAAACCCTAATTCGAAATTGGTCACAGTTGCTAACTAGTTCGTTATAGAGATTTGAAGAACAATCACAGACTGTTATGCAAGAGATCACAAAGAAGAATCACGGTTGAATCAAGGATTATGGGAAGCTTCAAAATCGCCAAGGTTTAGAGAGAAAAACAGCCATCTTCAAGCGGAGATTGTTTGCCAAGGTTTGAGATTAGTGCATATAACTTATGTTCATGTTTCTTGTTTAAACCTTTTAGTGTTCTTGTTATATTCATCATACTACATCTTTTAACTACTCAAAATAGAAGTAAACAAGGGTTAAACAAAGACTTACAACTAGCTCAAAGGCTAAGGAAGAACTCTAGTGAAAAAGATGAAGAAAATGATGGTGAAAAGCAAGTGAAAGAGCTCCTTGATGATCTACAACTTCAAGCTCCTTTAATCCTCCTTCTAGCACTTGAATGTAACTTAAAAATGGATGAATGTGGTGTTGATATGGTGGTGGTGGTGGCGGTTATAGTGAGGCCAAGAGGGAGAGAGAGATGTGAGGGAGTTGGGGTGAAATTTGAGAAGATATGTAATGATAAGATGATCTTGAGGCATCATACTTATAAGATTACCTTTCAAATATTATGACTAATGTATCAAGCAACAATCTAATATAAAATAGAAATAAATCTAGGAAGTATGTTGGTGAATTTTGTGGGTCCCTTTGGTGACCGTAAATGGGTAATGGGGGGGGGGGTTAGATGTAATATTTTGATGATAGTTGGTAAATATTAGTTCAAGTTCAAGTAATAAGTTACATATGTTAGTTACTAGAGAATTTAGTGTGTGTTAGGGTGTTCGGGGATCATGACTAGCCAAGAAATAATAAAACAATGTGTTTGGCAAAAATTTGGTGTCTCGGGTAATGTCCGGTTATTCGGTTAGATACGGTTTCGTTAAAGTGCTTAATTATTCCGTATAATGCCTTTTATATATCTTTTTGTGTCACATTTAATTCCCGACACTTAGGAAAGCATACGGGACCATTCTGCCAAAATTTTGCACATTACTAGCATTTTAAATGCTGAATTTCTGATAAACAATGCAGAATTCTGCATTATTAGTGGGTTTTAGGCACTTCCCGGCACTTTAACTATCACCTAGTGACGCAGTTTTATGGTCCTCACTTCCCTACACTCCATACTAGTGTAGTACCCTGTCTCTGGCTCATACTGGCCTTAAAACATAGTCTGTCCATGTTCTGGCATTGTCAGCATGTTTCTGAATTATCCGTTCAGTGTGCTAACTGTGCTTTGTGCATCAAGTATGTCACTAAAGTTTGTGTGTAATAAATGGAGTGACAGTATGAAATATGATGCATATGTATGTATGATACAGAAATCATAAAGCAGTTTAAATTGTCAGTTGTAATCAAGCACAGTCATTAAGCACATAATTAAGATTAATTAATTGTACAGTACCTGTAATTGTGAGGGTTGTCACAAATGTAATACATTTAATTCAATAAAATGAAACTGTTTAATCCATGGTTGTGAAACAATGATTCTATTACAACACTCCCCAACGTTTCCGCCACGTTTTGTTGTTTTACGTGGTCCGGGTGTGACAGAAAAGTTGGTATCAGAGCCAATGGTTAAAGGGAATTAGGTTATTAGTAATGCTTTGACCTAGACTATAACCTTCCTAGGACCCTAACACAAGTTATCTTGTGTTTAGATCTTAAAACAATATCGTCACTTATCCTTAAGTAACAACCACGACAAGAACATAAATTTTGAATCTGCTTTGAAAACTAATCATCTATTCTAGGATGATTTATTATATGGTTTTGAACCTTCAAAGTTTTCAAGATCCCGTCAAAGTTTGGGTCTTATAAGGTGAACACATGCAATCCGGAAGGGTGGACGCCTGTACTCTGAGTTTTCTGTCTAAGGCTAGAGTGTTCGTACAAATCCACATAATCGGACCAGTCATTCTTACCTGGGAACTCTTGGTGTGAGTGTCCACTTATAGGCTAAAGCATGTCTTCGCGATACATTAATGGGACCCGCTTACTTTGATTAGTCACTGTCTCATTTGTTTGCCTTTGGTAACAAACAAATGGTCACAATCTTCATGCGTTGTCATTTTCTTTTGACTATCTTTCGCTTGTTTCCTCCTATGCCTTCCATTATCTTCAAGATGCCTCTTCATCGCAACAACACTCAAATTTCCGAACCAGGTGCTGCAATTACCCAGCGAATAGGCGTCGTACTCCAGAGGACCGTTGATTTAGCTATTACCATGACCCGCCTCAGGGATGAAGCCGTATAAGGGAACTGCTCCTTGGCGCAATCAATGCCACCGTCATCATCCGAATCAAATACCTTGTTTCAAATGTACCCACGGTGGACGATGGGGACATTTGGTTAACATGTGCCGCTTTGCAATCCAAAGCAAAGCTGTTACAAATCCTGTTGCTGCTCAACCTTCAAATTCTGCTTCATATGTCGCCTTGGCATATCTAGCGCCTCAACCTCGTGAACTTTCTACCTTATGTATCGACTTAAGCACGCCCAGTGTAAGGTGTCCAAACATCTCTCGTTAAAAAAATTCCAAAATCCATATAGGATCTTTCTATCCTCATAATTAGATCCTTTTTTTTTTTGGGTAAAGGGTTACCCCGGTGAATTTTATAAATCACAAAAAGCACAATAGTGCAACTGAAGTGTTACACCCTCTCTAGACTTGACATGCCAAGACTAGATAAAAATTAACAACCAAAAACAAAACCAAACAACCAAAAACACGACTAAACAGACAAAGCCCGGCCCCGCCTAAACAACCCAAAATAAAGACGCCAAACTAACTAGCCAGGATCAAGATCCAAATTACTTCTAGGAATGTTCCACTAATTAGATCCTTGTGGATGGGTAACATTCATCGGAGCCCTTAATTGAATTCTTTGTATGATTCAATACGTACATTACAATTCAATAAGGACAAAGCCGAATTCCTATTAAGATTTTCCTATCTTCATAGATAGATTCTTGAAAATGATTAAAGTGCCAAATGAAATCCACGGATTGGATTCCTGGTGTGCTTTAATATCCGTGTCCAAAGATAACAAATTAAAGGTCAAGTTAAACAATTATGTGATTATGTGCTTATGTGTTCCCTTTTATGTTTTTGTGTGATCCAAATTTTTGTTATCCAAATCCTCGTAGAATCTTCCATATCTTCGTATAAGGGATTCATAGTAGGATATCCAAAGGTACTATCTTAAATCCTTAATGGACTTCTACATTGTAGTTAAGTCCCTTGGGTTATGAAGTACTGTTCCATAATTAGACCCCTTGAGTGGTCTAGTTAAACAGATTGATCCAAAAATCTGGTTAGGAATATCATGTGATGATATAGCTGAAAAGACTTCTTGGTGATCCAATTAAAGAGATCATTTGTTGATCTATTTAAAAGGACCCTATGGTAGTCTAGTCACACTCATCACAGGTTTGATTTTCTTCCCCTACACATTATGAAATGCACTGTGCGGACTGTGCAAGGAATTACGTAATTATGGACGCGTACATAATTATGGAATTTAGTGCATAGAAACCACAGTAAGTTTTATCATGTGTCTAGAGTGAACCCTATTCATTTCCGTTTCTGAAGAATACCCATGGAGGAAAATGACTCATTCCGTGCATTTTCGTTTCTGAAGAATACCCATCGAGGGAAATGAATATCCTTTTGTTTAATCCTTCATTTCTGTTTCTGAAGAATACCCATTGAGGAAAATGACTCATTCCGTGCATTTTCATTTCTGAAGAATACCCATCGAGGAAATGAATATCCTTTTGTTTAATCCTTCATTTCCGTTTCTGAAGAATACCCATTAAGGAAAATGACTCATTCCGTGCATTTTCGTTTCTGAAGAATACCCATCGAGGGAAATGAATATCCTTTTGTTTAATCCTTCATTTCCGTTTCTGAAGAATACCCATTGAGGAAAATGACTCATTTCGTGCATTTTCGTTTTTGAAGAATACCCATCGAGGGAAATGAATATCCTTTTGTTTAATCCTTCATTTCTGTTTCTGAAGAATACCCATTGAGGAAAATGACTCATTCCGTTCATTTTCGTTTCTGAAGAATGCCCATCGAGGAAATGAATATCCTTTTGTTTAATCCTTCATTTCTGTTTTTTAAGAATACCCATTGAGGAAAATGACTCATTCCGTTCATTTTCGTTTCTGAAGAATATCCATCGACGGAAATGAATATCCTTTGTTTATTCCTTCATTTTCTATTTTTTGAAGAATGCCTGTTGAAAATAACTCCGTTCATTTTTCGTTTCTGAAGAATGTCCGTTGAGAGAAATAACAAGATTATGCCTTGCATATCTTTGATGGGTTATTCTACGCAAATAGATAAAAACCCTAGATTCCATGCAAGACAATTATTTAACACAGTGTCACAGACAGACTCCTACGAATAAATTTCGGGACGAAATTTCCTAAAGTAGGGGAGACTGTGACACCTGTGCCTCCACGACCATCAAACAAATACCAAATTAATGAAATATTGTGTTTCATACTTGGTATTTGTAAAAATATGTGTATCGTTTGCACATATCAATTCATGTTCGATTTCAAGCTTTAAATCGCTTTCTGGAAGGTTATACGCGCACTGATGCGTAAATATAACCAGTTTAATGCAACAAACACTCCAGAATAGTGAAATAGGCTTAACATACCTTAAATAACCTTTACATAACTTAGAAATAAGTTTTGGAAGGTTTGGTGTGTTGAAATCAAGTTTGTTCGATCGCAGGGACTAATTGTGTCAAACTGTGAAACTATACCGATTTGTATAGCAACGAACATTCTGGAACTTGATCATAAGTTAAACATACCCTAAATATCCTTTACATAGCTTAGAAATAGGCTTTGAGGGGTTTGGTATGCTAAAATAAACTGTATTGATCAATAGGGACTAAAAGCGTCAAAAAGTGCACAAGTTTGCATTTTCGCGCATATCTTACGTTCTGAATATATCCGGACATCCAAAAATTTATGTAATCATTAAAATATTTTATTTTAGTGATTGGCTTGATAAAATTCCATTCGTCGCTTAATTTGGATCTTTTTTGCGTCCGTTACAACTTCCGTCGTAATTAACCGAATAACGCAACCGTACGACCAAACGAACCGACATCCTAGATATTTTTTAGCATGTTTTGAGTTCCTTACACTTTAACATCATTTTAGATCCTTGAAATGAGGTTAACGGGGCTTAAACGTGTCAAAAACACCTCAAAATGCATGATTCTCAAGTTCAGGGACCATTTTGTCATTTCTGGATAGTTAGCCCACACGGGCGCGTAAGATTAAGCCTTCTCTTACGCGGGCCACCTGAACCCCCCAGTTCAGCAAAACCAGTTTCTTTCAAACAGCAGCTGGTTTCTGGCTTTGGTTCTTGGTTTTTCAATACCATGAGCATGTTTTGGGGCACCCATAGGTTTATAATTAAGTGGGCACACATGGAGGGCTAGGATTGAAGCTCGTTTTTAGAGGAACGATCATAACGGTTGTGATTTTCCTATAAATACCCAACACCTTCATTGTTGCAACTCACAAATCTGATCCTTTTTTGCTCTAAGTTGGGGCTTGGCACCTCATACCTGAGCAATTTGGATCAAGATTACCTTGCTTGGACCCTTTGTAAGTCCTCTTTCGTTCTTTTATGCGTTTTCGCTTAAAAGTCAAACTTTGTTTGACTTTCAGCTTTGACCAGTCAATGGTCAACACGAAGTTCGTTTGAACTTCGCAACGTGAGCGTAATCACGATGGTTATAGTCCCTAGTGGCTATACCTACTGATTACCACGTTGATTAGGTGTAGTGACGAGTCGTAGTTTCGGCCAAAATGCGTGTTTATGCGTATTTTGTAACCAAACTACTCTTGGGTATCAAAACCATTTGTTTTGATATCAAAACCTGTTTTCTAACTTAACTAAACATGTTTTAGCATGTTTACCTCGTCACTTTTAGTTTAGTGCTTGTGTAGAGTCGTAAGTCAAGCGGTCTAAACAACCGCTTAGACTTTCGAACTAGACCAGTTTGGTCGATCATTAGGATCCGACCAAACATGTTTAGTGACCATAGTTGTATAGGGAATAGCCTTCCGAAGTTATACCTTGGTCACTTCGTTTAAGTAGTTGTATGATAGGTAGTTTATATGCCTTAGGTAAATGACCAAAATGCCCTTTTTACGCATAAATTCATTCTAAGCATATGTAACCTAAATTTTCACATCTAAACTGGTTAGGTAACATTATTAGACATGTTAAGGCATATAATACTTGTCATAGGACTAGTTAGGCGTTCCGAACGGGTTTTACGCGAACGACACTTTAAAGTGGCGTAAGCTATGAGATTTTTCTTCCTAGGACAAATGCTGGTTTCTTCATGATTTCTTTGGTTTTTTCTTCGTGATCATATGCATAACAGTCTGTGATTAGGATTTTGTTTTCAAAATTCTATAACGAACTTGTTAGCATTTGGGATCGTTCTAAAAACTAGCGTTTTTTTCTTGTTTTCATAAATCGCTGCCTTAGTAATTTGTTTGATACTCTGATTTATTAATTTGGATGTTATTGATTGCGGTTAGCTGAGACTAATTTAGCTAGATTGATACACTGGATTAATCGATCAAGAGTTGAGATCAGATTCTAGGGTTTCAAGGATTAGGGTTTTGCCGTTTTCTGTTCTTTTGGTTTATCTGGTTCGTGGGTTTCTGTCTTGCATGATAAGTTGCTGAGTTGTCGATTGAGAGAGGTGTTATTTCTAGTATGGATGATCGTAAAAAATCGGAGGGGGATGTGCACGATGGTAGGTATAAACCGCCGTTTACTTCTTCACTACGTCAGGGTTTAGCTTCTTGTGTGGTTGCCATTGAAGGTAAAACTTTAATGCCACGTAGGGGTACCATTGCTTCTACTACTCATGAGCAGCCTAAGTTTAATGTCATAGATGAGCTTTCTAAGAATACTGTTCCAGTAACTGAGGATAATATGCAACATGATTGTAAGTCTGCGGATCAGCCATCCATGGCTGGTTTGTTTATGCATGAGGAGAAGGGCAACAAACCATTATCTTATGCGGAGTCCGTGAAGAATGCTGCTGGTAAAAAGTTAAATTTTAGGTCTCTTGCTACTGCTGATCGTCGTGATGATTGCGATGTGGTATTGCCGAAGGAATCTATTAGAGTGGTAAAAGATAAGCTAGCAAACACGATTTATGGATACTTTCTGGGAGATCGGATTGCATACCCGGTGGTGGAATATTATGTCAAAAATAATTGGAAAAAATATGGGCTGGAGAAAATAATGATGAACGCGAATGGATTCTTTTTCTTCAAGTTTGCGGATAATACGGGTATGATGGCAGCTCTAAATGGAGGTCCTTGGATAATAAGATCTCAACCTTTATTTTTAAGTGAGTGGACGCCAAATACTAAACTTATTAAAAAGGAGGTCAAGAATATGCAGATCTGGGTGAAAATTCATGAGGTTCCTCTAGCGGCTTATACGGAGGATGGTCTTAGTTTGATTGCTACAGCGATTGGGGAACCAAAGCTTCTTGATTCATATACCACAACGATGTGTCTGGATTCCTGGGGACGAAGCAGCTATGCTAGGGCGTTGATTGAAGTGTCGGCTGATAAGAAACTTAAAGAGGAAATAACCATGGCTGTTCCGGAGCTGGAAGGGGATGGATATGTTAAAGAAACCATGTATGTTGAGTATGAATGGAATCCGCAGAGGTGCTCTCATTGCTGTGTTTTTGGTCATACAGATGACATTTGTCCTAAACAACCGCGGAAGATGGGTAAACATTTCAATGGAGAGAAGTCTTCTAAGGCTTTTGTGCAAGATCGGAGACATGAAAAGAAACCGATGGTTGATGATGAAGGGTATATGGGTGTGCAGCCGAAGAAAGTGGCACGGAAGGTAGGATTTCCTGTTAACAATCAGAAACAAAAGTTTGAATATAGGCCCATTGTTTCAAAGCCGAAGGATCCAGATTCAGGTCAGATTCATTCGGTTAAAATTTCGAACCCTTATGATGCTTTAAATTTTGATGATAATTTGGAGACGGGTCAAAGTAGTAAAGATGGAGGGGGTGATCAAAATATTTCGGATGAGGATGAGGTAGTAGAGGTGTTTAATGAAACGAATGAGTTTATGAAAGAAGGTACTATTAATCCAAAAGATAATAAAGGGGCAAGCACTCCTATTGTGGGGGTTACAAATGATTAGTCTTGCTTTCTGGAATATTAGGGGGTTGAACCGCCCTCTGAAACAAAAAGAGGTTCGCTCCGTTGTTAAAGATAGAAAGTTAAGTTTTTGTGCTATTCTTGAATCTCACGTTGATGTTGATAACTTAAGTAAGGTATGTAAGTCGGTCTTTCGTCGATGGGATTGGACCTCGAATGGGGGTATGTGTGATAGGGGTGCTCGTATAATTATAGGTTGGGATCCGGATATTTTTGATGTAATGGTGCTGTCTCAAACTGACCAAGTTATGCATGTACAACTTATTGTTAAAGAGGATAAGAAGTTGCTTTATTGCTCGGTAGTGTATGCGGCAAACTACTATGTTACTCGACGTGATCTTTGGTCTCATCTTTCTTATCATAAGCGGCTAGTTGGTGATAAACCGTGGCTTGTTATGGGTGATTTTAATTCTGCCCTTCGTCTGGAAGATAAGTCTATGGGTGTATCATCCATCACTACGGGTATGCGGGATTTTCAGGATTGTGTGGCGAATATTGAGGTGATGGATATCAACCAGTCGGGTCTCCATTTTACATGGAACCAGAAGCCAAAAAAGGGTGTGGGTTTATTAAAGAAAATTGATCGTATCATGGGCAATACCTCGTTTCTAGCTGATTTTCCTAACTCAGTTGCTGTGTTTCATCCGTATGGTTTGTCGGACCACTCCCCATGTGTCCTGACTATGAATCGAGCCAAGTCTAATAAGCGAAAGCCGTTTAAGTTTGCAAATTTTTTGATTCATAAACCGGAGTTCCTTAAAATTGTGAAGGATGCTTGGGAGTATAATGTTAGTGGAGTTCATCAATTTCGGGTAGTTAAAAAACTTTCGACTCTAAAAACCCCTTTGCGTGCCTTACTGTTCAAACAGGGTAATCTCCACAAGAAAGTGGCTGGTCTCCGTGATAGTTTAAATGATGTTCAGTCTCAAATTGATAAGGATCCTATGAATGCAGATCTTAGGGCTCTTGAAACGAAGTTAAATTCTGAATTTCAGGTTGCTTCGCTTGATGAAGAAAGGTTTTTAAAGCAAAAAGCTAAAATGGAGTGGTTAAGAGCTGGAGACGCTAATACAGCGTTTTTCCATGCCACGGTTAAAAGCCGAAACCATAGATGTCGAATTCAAGTTGTCCGAGACATGAATGGGGTGGATTATGAAGGAGATGCGGTTCAAGAGGCTTTTGTTAAACATTATGAGATGTTCTTGGGATGCCAAGATAATTTATCTTTGTATCCTACTCCTGATCTTTTTACTAAGCATGTGAACCCCGTTGATGCTTCTCATATGATTCGGCCGATTACGGTTGAGGAGGTAAAGAATGCCATGTTCTCTATAGGTAACGATAAGGCCCCGGGTCCTGATGGTTACTCTGCTGCATTTTTTAAAGCTGCCTGGCCAATTGTTGGAGGTGATGTTTCTTTGCCTGTTATTGATTTTTTCAATACAGGTAGATTGCTTGGTCAGATTAATCATACTCTTCTTGCGCTTATTCCGAAGAATTCTTCTCCTGGTCTAGTTACTGATTATAGACCAATAGCTTGTTGTAATGTCCTTTTCAAATGTGTGAGCAAGATTATTGTGGATCGTATAAAGAATGTTCTTAACCAAGTGGTGAGTATAAATCAATCAGCTTTTGTCCCGGGGGAAAATTTCAGACAACATCCTTCTCACTCAAGAGTTACTTCATAACTATCACAGGCATACGGGTCCTCCTCGTTGTGCTTTCAAGGTAGATATTCAGAAAGCGTATGATACGGTTGATTGGTGTTTCTTGAAAAATGTGTTGATGGGGTTTGGCTTTAATGAGAAGATGGTCGATTGGATTATGATGTGTGTCACTACTACATCTTATTCTGTGTGTGTTAATGGTAATATTCATGGATATTTTAAGGGCAAGCGTGGTCTTCGACAGGGTGATCCGCTTTCTCCTTATTTATTCACGTTGGTTATGGAAGTTTTGACCTGTATTCTTCAGCGAACCGCCCGGATTGATAAGTCTTTCAAATTTCATAATAAATGTGAGAAGCAACGGATTATTAACCTTTGTTTTGCGGATGATTTATTCCTGTTTGCTAGAGGAGATATTTATTCGGTTCAATGCATTATGACATCCCTTTCAAATTTCACAAATATGTCTGGGTTAGTTCCTAGTATTCCTAAGAGCACGGGATTTTTTTGTAATGTGCCTTCTCATGTTAAAAATCATATTTTGAGCATCATGCCGTTTGTTGAAGGGTTGTTGCCGGTTAAATATTTGGGATTTCCTCTTATCTCAACTGGTCTTCTCTATAAAGATTGTAGGGTTCTTGTGGATAGATTGGAGCAGCGTATTACCAACTGGAAGAATAAGCTTCTCTCCTTTGCAGGTAGATTACAGCTTATTAATTCGGTTCTCTCGTCTATGCATATTTTCTGGTCTTCGGTGTTTATTCTTCCGAATCGAATCATTCTTGAGTTGGAAGCCAAAATGCGTAATTTTTTGTGGTCTTCGGATGGTTTATTTCATAAGGGGAAGGCCAAAGCCTCTTGGAAATCTATTTGTGTTCCAAAATATGAGGGTGGTTTAGGTATTCGCAGGATTGGAGATGTTAATAAAGCGTTAATGATTTCTCACGTATGGAGTATTTTCGTTAAACCTGACTCTTTGTGGGTGGAATGGGTTCACACGTATAGGCTTAAAGGTCATAGCTTTTGGATGTGCAAGGCTGTGGCGTCTTCTTGTTGTAGTTGGAGGAAGTTATTGCAGCTTAGACCTATTATTAGGAAGTTTATTTGGTCTAAGTTGGGTGATGGAAGCAATACTTCAGCGTGGTTTGATTGGTGGAGCCATCTAGGTCCGCTTGGTAATATTTTGACGCCTAGAATAATCTCTAATGCGGGTTTTTCTCTTAAGTCTACGGTGCAGGAAATTTATGATGATGGGGTTTGGAGATGGCCTGAGGCGTGGAGAGATACCTATCCCGTTTTAATTCAGCTTGATAATGTTCGGCTGGATTCCAATCGATCTGATCAATTCATGTAGAAGGATGGTAATGATCTCGCTGAATACTCTTCATCACGGGTTTGGCATTCTATTAGATATCGAACTGAGGAGGTAGATTGGACAAAACTTGTATGGTTTTCTCAATGTATTCCTAAGCATGCCTTTCTCATGTGGTTGGTGATTCGTCGTAAGCTCCTTACACAAGATAAAATTTTGCAATGGGATTTGTCAAGAAGGAAAAACATGAATATGATGTGCTGTCTTCTATGCTATGCGGATACTGATTCTCATAAGCATTTATTTTTTGACTGTAACTACTCTACTCAAGTTTGGATAAAGGTTCGTGGTAAGGGGGTATGGATACTGTTCATCCAGATTGGGAAGCTATTGTTCACTGGTTAGCGGCTCGTGCAAAGTCTAAAACAGCGATTAATTTCATTAGTCGCCTCATAGTTTCGGCTGCGATCTATTTTATATGGCAAGAGCGTAACGCCAGAATTTTCAAGAACCAGACTAGACCTCCTGATGTTCTGAGTGACTTAATCCTGCAGACGGTTCGTTATAAGTTAATGGGGGTGAAGTTTAAGGAGAGCACTAATGTTAGAAGATTGTTGGAATCCTGGGAGATTTTCTCAAGCAGGCTAGAGGATGAAGGCGGCTGAGTAGTTTGTTTTTTATTTTTATCTAGATTATAGTCTAGTAGATTTGGTTTGATGTCTTGGTTTGTTTGTGTTAGTTATTTCGGGTGTACTCTCATGGGGGATGTCCCATGTTTGAACTAGTGTGGGCTTTCCACATTACTTGTGTTTTTTGTTTGTTGATATATAGAATCACCGGGGTAACCCTTTTACCCAAAAAAAAAAAGTGGCGTAAGCTATCTTAACGAGTCGTAATGGGTCGTAAGCACTTAGGATAGGTTTCATTTTAGAATGTAGGCTTTGTTAAACCATATTACATGAGTTCTCATACTCATTTGGTTTACGAAACCTCATTTTATCCGATCTTCCGATTTAGGTTCGGTTATTTATGTAGTTACCTATATTAGGTGTCGTTTGATTTCCGTGATCCCTCTAGCTTTGCTTGGTTGTTATTCAAGACTTCTAAGCACCCTCAAGTGAGTACATAGTCCCCTCTTTTACTGTTTTCAAACTGTTTTGGGGTGGAACACATGTGCCTACTTGTTACTTTCATGCTTTCCATGTTTTCATATCATATACTTGCTATGTTCATTAGTACACTATTAGTACATGGTTTCATTATGTTTTACTATGCATGTTCACTTAACATGCTAGCCCATTGTTTTACATTTTGAACTGATTGAACCATTTGTAACCTCTGATTTATGAGAACCATTTGTAACCACTCAATGATGTGAACCATTTGTAACCATTCGATGTATGGGAACCATTTGTAATCATGGGATATATGAGAACCATTTGTAATCGTTGGATGTATGTGAACCATTTGTAATTATTTGATTGATATGAACCATTTGTAACCATTTGACATATGTGAACCATTTGTAACTGTCTGAACCATTGGGTTAGGGAAGTGATTAGGTAACGGGGCGGGTGTAATGTGTTAAAAGCATGGTGGATACGCCGCTGGTACTTCCTATATATAAGTGCTTTTAACATATTATATATCGTTGCGTTATCTAGATCACTTGGGTAAACGATTTTGAAACAATGTCACACAATGATGTTTTCTGAATAATATAAACCATACGAGTTTTGTTAACGAGTTTCTGCTATAAGTTTTACAATTTGATTTCATAAAACAAATGTTTTGGAGTTAAGAATCATGGCTACGAGATTTTATAAATCATATCCAACTTGATTTAAGTTGGTTAATTATGTTGCAAAACTATACTTTTCAAAATAAGGTTTTTTTTTAAATAAGTATTGCAACATGTAAAACGAGCCATGAATCTGAAACTCACATAAAACCTATGTACTCGCCGGCATTTTTATGCTGACGTATTTTCACATGTGTTTCAGGTACAATAGTTGATGATGTTTGATGATGATACTTGTGTACGCTCACATAGGAATGGACGAGGCCTTAGTGACTTAATAACAATGAAAGTTTATTTGTTCCTATTTTGTTTCTAATTCCAATGTAATGTAATACATTTAATTCAATAAAACGAAACTGTTTAATCCATGGTTGTGAAACAATGATTCTGTTACAACACTCCCCGGCGTTTTCGTCACGTTTTGTTGTTTTACGTGGTCGGGGTATGACAGCTTGGCTCATTTGCAAACCATCCCTTGGCACACCACCTCTCTCACACTTCACCCACCCACCACCACCATCACAACACCATCATCCACCACCATCATCCATCATCCATCATAGAGTGTGTGAGTCGTCTCGGGATCCAAGATTGATCGTAAGAGTTCTTGACAATCAAAGGCCATGTTTGCCTAAGTCTCTTACATCACTTGGTGAAGACAAGTGTCTAGTGTAATACTTTTTATTTTTAATCTTTTCGCACTTTTTATTTGGTTATGTACTAATGACTTTAATAACTAGTTTCTTATGTTGAAGGTGATTCTTCCTTATCGTTTGTCCGTGGTGTCTTGGCATTATTTTACTGTCTATATAAAATAAAAGATTTTCACCATTCATATCTCCACGGTCTATATGGAGATATGTTGGCTACCTGGTCGAGGGTTAAGGGAACGGTTTGGTATAAGTCTTGCCTTGTTCAGTGTATAGATCCTGCAAGGACCTGGGTCAAATTTAGTAGGACCTCCTTCAATACCCACCGGTATTGGATGGCGGGGGTCCAAACTCTTTGATCCCCTCATATGTAAGCTACTATTAAAACTTTAACCCGACAACTTAGGACTGTATCCCTGCTGACTCAGACTATTTAGCCGAGGGTAACGTCACCTTCAAAAGAGGGGCCTACCACATTATACATTAATAACTTAATTAATTATCTTTCAATAATCCGACCCTTTAGGATTGTATCCTTGCTGACTCAAACTACTGGGTTGAGGGTAACGTCACCTTCAAAAGAGGGGCCTACTACAATAACTAAGATAATCTCTTAAAAAGTGCAAAAGTGCAGAAATAATCAAAGGTTACACTAAACACGAGTCGGATCCAAGTGATTCATCTTGTCTATCTGTTTTTACTTTTATTTTATTTTTCAGCATTTTAGTTAGTTTTTATTTTCTAGTTTAAAATCTTTTTCAAACCTTTTGATTTGATTAGACGTTGAGGATAAACCGGTACTAAAAGCTCTTGTGTCCTTGGACGACCTCGGTATCTTACCAACACTATACTACGTTCACGATGGGTGCACTTGCCCATATGTGTGTTTAGTGTTAGTAAATATCGTTTTTTATAAATTTAAAACTTGGCTAAAAAGTGTTAAAGGGCTTAAAATATACATTAAAAATCTATAACACTACACACGCATCAGGCTGCGATTTCGGCGTTAGTTTGAGGTTGTGCATCTCGTCGAGGAGACATTTTCTAAAAAGAACAAGGAAACATGAGAAATGAGTGAGATCGACAATTGGATAAACAAAAGAGGTATTGAAAACATCGACAAAACATAAGGAAAGTGATCATTCGTTCGTTACCTCGAACAAACAAACGATACACAGTGACTAATCAAAGTAAATGGGTCAATATAATGTATCACGAAGATATGCTTTAGCCTATAAGTGGACACTCACCCCAAGAGTTCCTAGGTAAGAGTGACTGGTCCGATTATGTGGATTTGTACGAACACTCTAGCCTTAGACAGAAAACTCGGGATACAGGCATCCACCCTTCCAGATTGCATGTGTTCACACTATAAGACCCAAACTTTGATGAGATTTTGAAAACTTTGAAGGTTCAAAACCTAATAATAAATCATCTACGAAGAGATGATTGGTTTTCAAATCGGATTTGCTATTGTGTTCTCGTTGTGGTTATCACCTAAAGATACGACGGTATTGTTTTAAAATCTAAACGCAAGAAACTTGCGTTAGGGTCCTAGAAATGTTATAGTCTAGGTCAAAGCATTACTAATAACCTAATTCCCTATAACCATTGGCTCTGATACCAACTCTTCTGTCACACCCCGACCGCGTAAAAACACGAAACCGCGGCGGAAACGTCAGGGAGTGGAGCGACAGAATTATTGTTTCACAACCATGGATTCAAAAAGTTTTGTTTTATTGATTTATTAAATTTTTACATTGTCTTAAAGTTAAAAACAAACAAGTTCACATATCGACTATCATCGTTATTAAGTCACTAAGGCCTCGTCCAGTCCTAAGTGAGCATGCATCCTAGTCGTAATCAACATCATTCAACACCACCTGAAACATATGTAAAAATAAAGTCAGCAAAGAAATGCCGGCGAGCACATAGGTTTTGTGTGAGTGTCAGATTCATGGCTAGTTTACATGTTGAAATAACTCGTACAACTTTGTTAATCGATATAAGATAACCTTGTTTTGTAAAATGTTTATATTGTAAGATGAATAACCAAGTCAAAACAGATTGGTTATAGTTTATAAAACCTCGATGCCATGAATCTTAACCCAAAACATTTGTTTATGTAAACCAAATCGTAAATCGTTCTCGTAAAATAACTCGTATGGTTTATATCGTTTAGTAAACCTCGTTGTGTGACATCGTTTAAAATCGTTCGTCCAAGTGAACTAAATAACGCCACGGAATATAATATGATAAAAGCACTTATATATAAGAAGTACCAGCGGCGTATCTACCATGCCTTTATCATGTTACACCCGTCCCGTTATCTAATCACATACCAAAAACCCATCGTTTAAATCGTTTAACTCGTTCTCGTTATAGACCATCGTTCATTTGTTTAAATCGTTCAAATCGTTCCAAATCGTTCAAATCGTTCTCGTTTTAATTGTGAAAACTACTTTTGCTCGTCTCGCTTATAACATTCAAACCTTCGTAACTCGTCCATCGTTCAACTCGTATTAACAAACCACCAAAGGGTAAGTTAACAATCAACAGGTTCAGTCGTTACCCACATAACCCCCATACATAACCATGTGTGCAGTCCGATAACGGGATTTGTCAGATCCTATGGTACCATAACCTAATACTGGTCGGTTCGGCCAAAATTAATGAATGTCATTCGTTATGTAAATACATCGAACAAGTTCGTTCACATTATCGAAATCATTTTGTTTAATATAAACCATAGTATTCATTTTTGAAATCGTCGTTGAAAGCATCGAAATCGTTTAACATATATGAATCACCCCAAAACAATCGAAAACAGTAAAATAGGGGAACTATGTACTCACTTTGAATTGCAAAGTATCCTTGATCTAATGAACTAACAATGCTCGGGAAAACCAAGGAAATCAAGTGGTACCTAGTAATCGGATCGCTAGTTAATAAATCGACACCTAAATCGGAAGATCGGGTAGAATGAGGTCGCGTAAACCAAATGAGTATTGGAACTCATGTGATATGGTTTAACAAAGCGTACATTCTAAATCGGAACCTATCCTAAGTGCTTACGACCCGTTACGACCCATTAAGGTAGCTTATGCTACTTTAACGCGTCGTTCGCATAAAAGCGCGTTCGAGACGCCTAACTAGTCCTATGACAAATATTATATGCCCTAACATGTTTAAATATGTTGCATAATCAGTTTAAGTGACAAAAGTTAAGTTTTTTAGGTAAAAGGTTACCCCAGTAAATTTTATATAAAAGAATAAAAGAACAGGGTGCGACAAACAGTTTGACACACACTACTAGACTTGACAACCCAAGCCTAGGACACACAAAACCATGACCCGAAAAAAAAACACAACCCAAACAAAACAGACAACCAGACAATTCAAAGCCACACAACATATCAAACTACACACTAGAAACGCTTTAACCCGGGTCCTCTTCCATGTTCTTCAGAGGTATTTTCCATCTTTCCAAGAGCTTCCTGTGCTTCACGCCTCTACCGATCTTGAACCCCATTATTCAAAGCCGCACCATATCTAGGATCACCTGTGACGCCGTATCAGCACTCCTTTGAAAGTGTGAAAATAGCCGGTTATTCCGTTCTTACCATATGAAGTACGTAGCAGCCGCAACGACTAGTTTGCACACAATGTGATCTAAATTCTTCGTACTTGCGTGACAAAAGTTAAGTTACATATGCTTAAAATCAAATTATGCATGAAAAGGGCATTTTGGTCATTTTCCTAAGGCATATAAACTACCTATCATACAACTAATTAAACTAAGTGACCATAAGGTATAACATCGGAAGGTTATTCCCTATACAACTATGGTCACATAATATGCTTGGTCAGATCCTAACGATCGACCAAACGGGTCGGGTTCGAAAGTCTAAGCGGTTGTTAAGACCGCTTATCTTACGACCCTATACAAGCTCTAGACTAAAAGTGACGATATAAAAAAAGGTTTGATATAAAAAAAGTGTTTTGATACCTGAAAATAGCTTCGTTGCAAAATACGTATAAACATGTATTTTGACCGAAACTTTGACTCGTCACTTCGACTAATCAACGTGGTAATCAGTAGGCATAGTCACAAGGGACTATAACCATCGTGATTACGCTCACGTTGCAAAGTTCAAACAAACTTTGTGTTGACCTAATCATGGTCAAAGCAGAAAGTCAAACACTGTTTGACTTTCATGCTAAAAAAGCATAAAAAGTATGAAAGAAGCTTACAAAAGGTCCAAGCAAGGAAGAATTGATTCAAAACACTCAGGTATGAAGCCTAAACTTTAACTTAGAGCAGATTTGAATCAAATGTTAGGAATGAAGTGAAGAACCCACTTCTATTTATAGTAAGCTTGGATTGACAAGATCATTCCATGTGTTATGAGGATCAATCTTGAC
This sequence comes from Helianthus tuberosus, assembly GCA_030545235.1. Lineage (NCBI taxonomy): Eukaryota > Viridiplantae > Streptophyta > Magnoliopsida > Asterales > Asteraceae > Helianthus > Helianthus tuberosus. The sequence goes on along the minus strand of CM060452.1, from coordinate 116,583,344 downwards.
CCTACACTTGTGGAACATGGTTTCTAATACAATGGGATGCTCTAAAACAAGTCCATAGTATTGAAAAATGGCATAAAAGACCCTCAAATTCAAGCTGGTTGCTGAAAACAGGTTTTCTATCAAAATAAGGGGCTCGCGTGCCGCCACGCTACCACCCCTTTTGGGTTCGCGCGACGCCATGCCCTATCTGAGCCAGAAAGTTTTGAAACTTGGCAAAAATGGTCCCTGCAACATGTTTAAGCCATTTTCGATGTGTTTAAGCCCCGTTAACCCAATTTCAAGGCTCCACAATGAAGATAAAGCATAGGGAACATGAAATATGCTTGAAAACATCTCGGATGTCGGTTCGTTTGGTCGTACGGTTGCGTTATTCGGTTAATTACGACGAAAACTCGAACGGACGCAAAAACGATCCAAATTACACGACGAATGGTATTTTTGCATTCCAATCACTAAAATAAAATATTTTAATGATTACAAAAATTTTTGGATGTCCGGATATGTTCAGAACGTAAGATATGCGCGAAAATGCAAACTTATGCACTTTTTGACGCTTTTAGTCCCTGTTGATCAAATAAGTTTATTTTCGCATACCGAACCCCTAAAAGCCTATTTCTAAGCTATGTAAAGGACGTTTAAGGTATTTTTAACTTATGATCAAGTTCCGGAATGTTCGTTACTGTACGAATTGGCATACTCTCGCAGTTTGACACAAATAGTCCCTGCGATCGAATAAACTTGATTTCGACACACCAAACCCTCCAAAACTTATTTCTAAGTTATGTAAAGGTTATTTAAGGTATGTTAAGCCTATGTCATTATTCCGGAGTATTTTTTGCGTTAAACTGATTACGTTTACGTATCAGTTTGCGTATAACTTTCCAGAAAGCGATTTAAAGCTTGAAATCGAACTAGAATCAAATCGTAAAATCGTCAAACACAAATACACAAATATTAACACCAAAACACATCGTTTTATTGATAATTGACATTGTTTTACATCGTACATTGTTTACCGAGTATAGTTGTCACAGTCTCCCCTACTTTAGGAAATTTCGTCCCAAAATTTTAACTAGAGGAAACTTGTGAAAACAAATGTGGATATTTCGCTTTCATTTGGTCCTCACGTTCCCAAGTAAACTCTGGGCCACGTTTGGACTCCCAGCGAACTTTGACCAATCGTATTCGCTTGTTCTTCAACTGTTTGACTGCACGGTCCATTATCTCCACAGGTTTCTCGACAAAGTGCATCGTTTCATCAACTTGAATTTCGTCGAGTGGAATGTGAAGATCAGTATCGGCTAAACACTTTCGCAAATTGGACACGTGGAATGTTGGGTGAATATTCCCAAGTTCAGGAGGTAGCTCTAGTCGATAGGCAACCTTTCCAATCCTTTCAACAATCTTAAATGGTCCAACATATCATGGTGCAAGTTTTCCTTTCTTTCCAAATCTCACAACTCCCTTCCAAGGGGATACCTTGAGTAGGACACGGTCTCCGACTTGAAATTCCAAGGGCTTGCGTCGCATATCCGCATAACTCTTTTGATGGCTTCTAGCTGTCAGAAGGTTATCATGAATTGTCTTAATTTTATCTGTTGTTTCTAGAATGAGCTCAGGTCTAGTAAGCTGAGCTTCACCGATCTCACTCCAACAGACAGGTGAACGACATTTTCGACCGTATAAAGCTCCGAACGTTGCCATATTAATGCTAGCATGATAACTATTGTTGTAAGAGATATTGTCACACCCTCAAAATACCACATAGGGAGTGTCCCTGTTAGGCGTGTGACCCACTAGCAACGAGCCACCAATTACATTGAATCCATAAGTTTAAAATAAATTTTCATCATTTAATATTAAAATCCAAACATAAGTTATTCGAAACCAGTAAATTCAGCGGAAGCGTTAACGTATCACAATATAAACATTTCCAAACAAATGTAAGAACCAATGTTCAATAAATAAAACCAATCGGTGTGAACCATGACCACTCATGCCCTCCAGCCAGCAAGTTCCTGTTCCAAGATACCTAACGACCTGCGAGCATGTAACAAGTGTATCAGACAAAGCTGGCGAGTTCACAGTTTAAGAAAACGTTTGTTACCAGTTGTATGTAAAACAGTTCACTGACAAATGCATGTAATATTGTTAATATCTCAATTCTGAACAAGACGGCTCCTGATGTACATGACTGCCCTATCCCACGTACTCCTATCTAGTACTGGGCCCGACTGGGTCATTAGTTCACATCCGTCCTATCCAGGAGCGGCGTGAGGGTGCCAAACCTAAGTAGCGCTACCAACTAATACCCGAATAAGGGACTTACAAAAATGATAGGTGAGAATATTAACCAATATACCCGTTATTACCCAGACCACTGACTGTCCCCAACCACTGGGACGCATGCTCGAATGTAGTGAACTCACCTTAGTTTTGCTCGGTAAGATTACTTTGCTCGTTAAACAAGATTGGTCAACCACGGCCTAAGATAGTTACACATATTAATCAGTTTGTATACTAGTACAACACGTATTATTCCACTTAGTTAGCAAGTAATGAACAAGTATACATGTATTAGCATTTATCGCACCATACTCTCGACTTCACAGTTAAACACGTTGTATAGCAATTCATTAACGGTGAACAACCCAATAAATCATAGGGTCCAAGCAAGTGTGCAGCCTGTTAACAATTGTGAAGTCTAGGTGACTTGGGCCCCCAGCAAGGGTGTACAACCCAGCAGGCCTCGTGGCCCAAATAATCAATCGGCCCAAGCAAGGAGCAATTACAACTAGGTGAAGCCCATTATATTCGGTTTGGCCCTTTGATCACCCGTAACAACATTCATGATTTAATTTACAAAATTCTAACAATTTGATGCATCAATATTAACAAAACAGACAATAGTGGCCGACCTTGTTAAAGCATCCATGTGATTATCATTGAACCAATTTATTAGTGGGCTGACACACACCTTGGGCCGATAAACCATGTGTTAATTGCTGAACCAATTCACGTGAGGGCCTGACAACCTATCATAAACTCAACAATCTATTCTAGTGTCAATCAAACTTACGTAGGCCGGTGCTCATGAACTTTAATCATCATATACATTAGTTATTAACTGTTCCTCTAATCAGTCGGCAAGATCATGTAACACATTTAATCATGAATATTCCTAACCCAACATTATTTCATCACATAATCTGAGTTCGTTGCATAACCTACAATTCAATAACAATTGATGCTAAGTTACACAGGATCCATTTAATCGGCTAATGACATAACAGCCCTATTACTCAGATGACTCATTAACAAATTATACTAAACCATGACTAATTAATCTCTCAAAAATAATCATAATACCTATTACCCATAACCCTCTATATAAATCGATATTTTTACAGAATCATGTTACAATTTTCCCAGCATCCCACTATCATTAATATAATCAATTTATGTGCAAATCACTAAAGTCAAACCTCACAATTGTTTAATTGCACATCATTACATGTACATCAGCACATGTACATATCCAGATCTAATAACATTCATGAACAATTCATAATATCTTGCTTTAGTCCCTACGTATCAATACACATCAAAACATGATCACATATCACATAAAATCAATACGACCAATACTTCATTAGGTCGAGATCATTCAAGAACACAAATAATTAATATAGATATGGTTTACTAACCACTAGTCTTGATCGAACAAGGTGAGATATCCAGAGGGGTATGCCTACTGCCGTCGTACAATGGGTGATTAGGGTTGTTGTGATGCGATTGTGAGACAGGTACGTACGTTTGTATTATAAGGCCAATATTTGAGTGATTAGGGCCAGTTTAAGAAAACGTTTGTTACCAGTTGTATGTAAAACAGTTCACTGACAAATGCAAGTAATATTGTTAATATCTCAATTCTGAACAAGACGGCTCCTGATGTACATGACTGCCCTATCCCACGTACTCCTATCTAGTACTGGGCCCGACTGGGTCATTAGTTCACATCCGTCCTATCCAGGAGCGGCGTGAGGGTGCCAAACCTAAGTAGCGCTACCAACTAATACCCGAATAAGGGACTTACAAAAATGATAGGTGAGAATATTAACCAATATACCCGTTATTACCCAGACCACTGACTGTCCCCAACCACTGGGACGCATGCTCGAATGTAGTGAACTCACCTTAGTTTTGCTCGGTAAGATTACTTTGCTCGTTAAACAAGATTGGTCAACCACGGCCTAAGATAGTTACACATATTAATCAGTTTGTATACTAGTACAACACGTATTATTCCACTTAGTTAGCAAGTAATGAACAAGTATACATGTATTAGCATTTATCGCACCATACTCTCGACTTCACAGTTAAACACGTTGTATAGCAATTCATTAACGGTGAACAACCCAATAAATCATAGGGTCCAAGCAAGTGTGCAGCCTGTTAACAATTGTGAAGTCTAGGTGACTTGGGCCCCCAGCAAGGGTGTACAACCCAGCAGGCCTCGTGGCCCAAATAATCAATCGGCCCAAGCAAGGAGCAATTACAACTAGGTGAAGCCCATTATATTCGGTTTGGCCCTTTGATCACCCGTAACAACATTCATGATTTAATTTACAAAATTCTAACAATTTGATGCATCAATATTAACAAAACAAACAATAGTGGCCGACCTTGTTAAAGCATCCATGTGATTATCATTGAACCAATTTATTAGTGGGCTGACACACACCTTGGGCCGATAAACCATGTGTTAATTGCTGAACCAATTCACGTGAGGGCCTGACAACCTATCATAAACTCAACAATCTATTCTAGTGTCAATCAAACTTACGTAGGCCGGTGCTCATGAACTTTAATCATCATATACATTAGTTATTAACTGTTCCTCTAATCAGTCGGCAAGATCATGTAACACATTTAATCATGAATATTCCTAACCCAACATTATTTCATCACATAATCTGAGTTCGTTGCATAACCTACAATTCAATAACAATCGATGCTAAGTTACACAGGATCCATTTAATCGGCTAATGACATAACAGCCCTATTACTCAGATGACTCATTAACAAATTATACTAAACCATGACTAATTAATCTCTCAAAAATAATCATAATACCTATTACCCATAACCCTCTATATAAATCGATATTTTTACAGAATCATGTTACAATTTTCCCAGCATCCCACTATCATTAATATAATCAATTTATGTGCAAATCACTAAAGTCAAACCTCACAATTGTTTAATTGCACATCATTACATGTACATCAGCACATGTACATATCCAGATCTAATAACATTCATGAACAATTCATAATATCTTGCTTTAGTCCCTACGTATCAATACACATCAAAACATGATCACATATCACATAAAATCAATACGACCAATACTTCATTAGGTCGAGATCATTCAAGAACACAAATAATTAATATAGATATGGTTTACTAACCACTAGTCTTGATCGAACAAGGTGAGATATCCAGAGGGGTATGCCTACTGCCGTCGTACAATGGGTGATTAGGGTTGTTGTGATGCGATTGTGAGACAGGTACGTACGTTTGTATTATAAGGCCAATATTTGAGTGATTAGGGCCAGTTTAAGAAAACGTTTGTTACCAGTTGTATGTAAAACAGTTCACTGACAAATGCAAGTAATATTGTTAATATCTCAATTCTGAACAAGACGGCTCCTGATGTACATGACTGCCCTATCCCACGTACTCCTATCTAGTACTGGGCCCGACTGGGTCATTAGTTCACATCCGTCCTATCCAGGAGCGGCGTGAGGGTGCCAAACCTAAGTAGCGCTACCAACTAATACCCGAATAAGGGACTTACAAAAATGATAGGTGAGAATATTAACCAATATACCCGTTATTACCCAGACCACTGACTGTCCCCAACCACTGGGACGCATGCTCGAATGTAGTGAACTCACCTTAGTTTTGCTCGGTAAGATTACTTTGCTCGTTAAACAAGATTGGTCAACCACGGCCTAAGATAGTTACACATATTAATCAGTTTGTATACTAGTACAACACGTATTATTCCACTTAGTTAGCAAGTAATGAACAAGTATACATGTATTAGCATTTATCGCACCATACTCTCGACTTCACAGTTAAACACGTTGTATAGCAATTCATTAACGGTGAACAACCCAATAAATCATAGGGTCCAAGCAAGTGTGCAGCCTGTTAACAATTGTGAAGTCTAGGTGACTTGGGCCCCCAGCAAGGGTGTACAACCCAGCAGGCCTCGTGGCCCAAATAATCAATCGGCCCAAGCAAGGAGCAATTACAACTAGGTGAAGCCCATTATATTCGGTTTGGCCCTTTGATCACCCGTAACAACATTCATGATTTAATTTACAAAATTCTAACAATTTGATGCATCAATATTAACAAAACAAACAATAGTGGCCGACCTTGTTAAAGCATCCATGTGATTATCATTGAACCAATTTATTAGTGGGCTGACACACACCTTGGGCCGATAAACCATGTGTTAATTGCTGAACCAATTCACGTGAGGGCCTGACAACCTATCATAAACTCAACAATCTATTCTAGTGTCAATCAAACTTACGTAGGCCGGTGCTCATGAACTTTAATCATCATATACATTAGTTATTAACTGTTCCTCTAATCAGTCGGCAAGATCATGTAACACATTTAATCATGAATATTCCTAACCCAACATTATTTCATCACATAATCTGAGTTCGTTGCATAACCTACAATTCAATAACAATCGATGCTAAGTTACACAAGATCCATTTAATCGGCTAATGACATAACAGCCCTATTACTCAGATGACTCATTAACAAATTATACTAAACCATGACTAATTAATCTCTCAAAAATAATCATAATACCTATTACCCATAACCCTCTATATAAATCGATATTTTTACAGAATCATGTTACAATTTTCCCAGCATCCCACTATCATTAATATAATCAATTTATGTGCAAATCACTAAAGTCAAACCTCACAATTGTTTAATTGCACATCATTACATGTACATCAGCACATGTACATATCCAGATCTAATAACATTCATGAACAATTCATAATATCTTGCTTTAGTCCCTACGTATCAATACACATCAAAACATGATCACATATCACATAAAATCAATACGACCAATACTTCATTAGGTCGAGATCATTCAAGAACACAAATAATTAATATAGATATGGTTTACTAACCACTAGTCTTGATCGAACAAGGTGAGATATCCAGAGGGGTATGCCTACTGCCGTCGTACAATGGGTGATTAGGGTTGTTGTGATGCGATTGTGAGACAGGTACGTACGTTTGTATTATAAGGCCAATATTTGAGTGATTAGGGCCAGTTTAAGAAAACGTTTGTTACCAGTTGTATGTAAAACAGTTCACTGACAAATGCAAGTAATATTGTTAATATCTCAATTCTGAACAAGACGGCTCCTGATGTACATGACTGCCCTATCCCACGTACTCCTATCTAGTACTGGGCCCGACTGGGTCATTAGTTCACATCCGTCCTATCCAGGAGCGGCGTGAGGGTGCCAAACCTAAGTAGCGCTACCAACTAATACCCGAATAAGGGACTTACAAAAATGATAGGTGAGAATATTAACCAATATACCCGTTATTACCCAGACCACTGACTGTCCCTAACCACTGGGACGCATGCTCGAATGTAGTGAACTCACCTTAGTTTTGCTCGGTAAGATTACTTTGCTCGTTAAACAAGATTGGTCAACCACGGCCTAAGATAGTTACACATATTAATCAGTTTGTATACTAGTACAACACGTATTATTCCACTTAGTTAGCAAGTAATGAACAAGTATACATGTATTAGCATTTATCGCACCATACTCTCGACTTCACAGTTAAACACGTTGTATAGCAATTCATTAACGGTGAACAACCCAATAAATCATAGGGTCCAAGCAAGTGTGCAGCCTGTTAACAATTGTGAAGTCTAGGTGACTTGGGCCCCCAGCAAGGGTGTACAACCCAGCAGGCCTCGTGGCCCAAATAATCAATCGGCCCAAGCAAGGAGCAATTACAACTAGGTGAAGCCCATTATATTCGGTTTGGCCCTTTGATCACCCGTAACAACATTCATGATTTAATTTACAAAATTCTAACAATTTGATGCATCAATATTAACAAAACAGACAATAGTGGCCGACCTTGTTAAAGCATCCATGTGATTATCATTGAACCAATTTATTAGTGGGCTGACACACACCTTGGGCCGATAAACCATGTGTTAATTGCTGAACCAATTCACGTGAGGGCCTGACAACCTATCATAAACTCAACAATCTATTCTAGTGTCAATCAAACTTACGTAGGCCGGTGCTCATGAACTTTAATCATCATATACATTAGTTATTAACTGTTCCTCTAATCAGTCGGCAAGATCATGTAACACATTTAATCATGAATATTCCTAACCCAACATTATTTCATCACATAATCTGAGTTCGTTGCATAACCTACAATTCAATAACAATCGATGCTAAGTTACACAGGATCCATTTAATCGGCTAATGACATAACAGCCCTATTACTCAGATGACTCATTAACAAATTATACTAAACCATGACTAATTAATCTCTCAAAAATAATCATAATACCTATTACCCATAACCCTCTATATAAATCGATATTTTTACAGAATCATGTTACAATTTTCCCAGCATCCCACTATCATTAATATAATCAATTTATGTGCAAATCACTAAAGTCAAACCTCACAATTGTTTAATTGCACATCATTACATGTACATCAGCACATGTACATATCCAGATCTAATAACATTCATGAACAATTCATAATATCTTGCTTTAGTCCCTACGTATCAATACACATCAAAACATGATCACATATCACATAAAATCAATACGACCAATACTTCATTAGGTCGAGATCATTCAAGAACACAAATAATTAATATAGATATGGTTTACTAACCACTAGTCTTGATCGAACAAGGTGAGATATCCAGAGGGGTATGCCTACTGCCGTCGTACAATGGGTGATTAGGGTTGTTGTGATGCGATTGTGAGACAGGTACGTACGTTTGTATTATAAGGCCAATATTTGAGTGAATAGGGCCGGTTGTGTTTCCTAAACAAAACACTCATTTGGGCCGGGTTCGAAACTTATGCTCATGGGTTCCTTTATCAAACAAACACATGTATTTTGTGGCCCAATAAAACTAACATATGCAATTTTAACAAGACTACCGAAAACGTTGCATAGAAACATACAAGCACGGATACAAGTACGGTACGTCAAAGGGAAATAATGAAGAGTTAGCATAGTTAGAATCACGCTACTAACCTTGGAAGTTTGGGTTGTCACATCATCCCCAACTTGAAAGAAATTTCGTCCCGAAATTTGACAAGTAACCCAAACAGCAAGGTGTTAGATCAGGATGACTGTGGATTTTCCTCGGGTACCACATCATCCCCAAGTTGAAAGGGAATTTCGTCTCGAAATTCGATAATGACATCAGAATTGATACAACTGTTCAACCAACTCAGGATACTAGAGCTTCATCAGGTCTTCGCGTTCCCACATGAACTCCGGTCCACGTTTTGAGTTCCAACAAACTCTCACGATTGTCATACGACTAAGCTTACGAACCTTAATTTCCTCGTCCTTGCTTTCGATAGACACCTAGACAACTGCAGCTTGTCCAAAAAAAAGTATCACAAATGTTTCATAGGGCAAACACTGCCCTATAATCGAGACATAAACATAATTATGTAAGTAACCCCGTTGTGTGGATAAATTCATCTTGCCACACTCCCCAAAGTGCACCGTACCCTCCCAGGGTGAGGCTTCTAATCAAGACACGCTCGCCTGCGGCAACTCCCAGTGTATCCCAAGCTTATCAGCTCTCCTGACGGTCATGCGTTGCCGTCAGATGATTTCCGATCTAATCAATCGTCCCAAGGGTTTCAAGTATAAGTCCTGGACCTGTGATTAAGTTGTCGTCCACCTCAGTCCAACAAGGAGGTTGGCATTATCGTCCATGCAATGCCTCAAACAGAGCTGTATGCATACTGAAACGGTAACGGCTGCAGTAGAACTCACCCAAAGATAAGCGTCCTTCCAATTCTACTAAAGTTAATCATACACATGCTCACAGCATGTCTTCGAGTGTCAGGATGGTTCGGTACTCGGTTCGGTTTTCCTACCGTGATAAGCAACGCTCATGTCTAGACGTGAGTCGAGGGCGTTGTGTTTTGTCTGCCATAAATCAGGCGTTGATCAAGATCAAAGATATCGGGAGTTGGTTCCTCGTGCCTGAAAACCGCCTCTCTCAAAGGAATATTCACAAATTGTGGGGGCTCATCAGTCTCCTTGATTGTGAGAAAGTGTACTGGTAACGTGAGACAATCAACGATCACCCAGGTGATATTGTTTCCGTTTCGAGTTCTAGGTAGCCCAGTGACAAAATTCATGGTAGTCTGTTCTCGTTTCCATATGGGTGTTTCTGGTTGCTAATACTTCACCTTGACTTTCCCCCAAGTCAAACATCATTCCCATACCTAGCTAGGTGGGCCTTCGTGCCCGATCACCAGTATAAGGTTTATAAATCCTAAAGTCTCTCATCAAATCCAGACGACTAGAATATCGAGGCCGGTGTGCTTTGCTCAACACAAATTTCCTACAGTTACTTCATAATGAGATCCACATTCGTCCCATGGGGTAGCGAATATCGTCCGACCTGCCAAGGTGGCTTCTCCATGCCCCGCATGGGTTCAACTTGAAAATTCTCTTCCTTCAGTTCCCCAGTTTGAACAGATCATGTCAGATCAGGTAAGTTAGAGTCGGTAGTGGGCTGCAAAGCTCGTGCACGTTCAAGTTCAAGTTCCACAGTCGTAATCATCCAAGAGTTCCATCCAGCGATGCCATTAACCGATTTAGCTCTTTCGAAACCAGAGTACACGGGAGGCCCTTGTGATCGGTCTAAGTAGCGCATTCGGTACCGTCCAAGTAATGCCTCCAAGTAAATCCAAAGACCACGGTTTCCACCGCCGGTTGTGTGTCGTGCAGTTCCTCTTTGTAACTCCATTACGTAAGTCATCACTCTCTCGTGTTGCGTCGGTGTGTAACTGGGACTCGGATTCGGACCATCATGGTACACCACTAAATCACCCGCACCCTCGGGTAAAGACGATGATCAGTGCATTGCAGAGTTGGGATTCGAAAGCTGACAATACGTCCTCCTGTTTTGTCTTTCACGAACACAGCACCCTGCTGTGCTAAAGAGATTTAAGCTGCGCGACCTTCGAAAATCCTGTGATTAAGCTGCAATAGTATCTAGTGAGACCAAGAAATTTCTGTATCCTCAAAGGGATCTTTGATGTTGATCAGTTTCTAACAAAATGGATCTTAGCGAGATCCACGTGTATTCCCACTTTGTTGTTTATATGACTAAAAATGTGTACTTCCCGAATTCTAAAGTCAACTTAGGTAGACTTCGCACGTAGATGCTCCTTCCCTAGAAGCTCTACGATGAAATACAAGTGTCGTTCATGGTGCTCCTTTCTCCTGGAAATGATTCAAAACGTCATAGATAAACACGGTTGGCGAATCTGGCAAGATGGGGTTGGCACATACTACTCATGTGATCCCTAAGGATGCTGGTGTGTTGGGCAACATTAAACAACGAGAACAGAAAATCGTAGTGGTCGTACTGTTCCTGTAACGCCGTGTTAGAAGTCGTCCTCCCCTGGGTCTTCCTTCAAGTGACAGTCTGATCTTAAGTCGGTTTCTGAATAGAAGCTTAATCATTGCAGCGGGTCAAGCAGGTTGTCGATGCGAGATAGAGGGTGACGGTATATGATTGCTACCTTGGGGTAGTCTGTACGCGTATGAAAGGACTTGTCCTTCATTTCCACAATAGAGCTCGGGCTCCCTAGAACAAGGAGCTAGATCGCTAAAACTCTCACCCGGTAGTTCCTGAAGTTGACTAGACAGTTCTTGCAACCCTCCTGGTGCAAGACGGTATGAAGTACGAGTGATCAAGGCTGCTTCTGGCGTGAGATTAAACTGAGATTCTGCCTAACAGTTGTGGGAGTAAGCCCGAAAGTTCCTCGGGTAACAAACCGAGAGGGATCACAAACAATTGGTGGATCCTCGATCCTCTTTTCCCTTAGCCCCATCATCGGTAACAGTTGCTAATCACAGCGGAGTAATCCCTCCGTAGACACTTCTGGCCTTCACAGCTGAAATGGCGCTAACTTTTGCACTGCTCTGATGCTTTTAGAACAAATAACGATTCTCCACACAAAGTTTTCTCCTCACTGGGTATATCTGTGTGATTCCTAGATAATCAATTCACACTAACTACTGCGTTGTAACTATCGAGGATAGTAGAAGGAAGGTCGACGTCGAACACTCGTCCCACAAGGTCGTGTTTACACCCTAACGAACATATGAGATTTCATTTGACTTGCCATCAGCCGATTCCACATCAGGTTTGGTTTCAAGAAGTATCAGGGTCAAGCAGAATAGAGACGAAACGAACAGCTACCCATACAAGCTACCATGTTGCTGCTATGCCTGGCGTCGCTTATGCCAATCCTAAATGTCCTTCCACGAGCATCATTTCCAGTGTTGTTGTTACGGTTGCGAGGGTTCCCATTACTATCATTATTCCCTTAGTTGTTGACGTCTTGACTTATCAACAGTCAATCCCTGTCAGTGTCACTTTCGTTTCCATGCTATAGACTACGATTACGAGTACCTTGATGTTGCCGCGACTGTTGCCTCCCATGTCGTTGCTTGAAACGGAGCCCTACAATCTTCCACCATCAAAGTCCATCTTTTCACATTCCGTGCCACGCGCTACTCACTGTGCTGGTAGCCACATATTTCACACTATAATCTGTTGTCATCGCTTATGACCCGATTGATTCGTAAGAGCTGACTCCCACGAGTCGCTGGCTAGAGTTAAGAATTCAATTGAAATCAATTTGCTGGTGTTTGTTGCCGGTAATCAGGGTTGTCCAAATACTGAGGTCGGTAAAATACCATGCTTACCCTTTTGTCCATCGATCTAGCAAGTCGATTGAGTAATACGCGGTATGCTGCGAGAGTGTTGCAGAAGTGATCACACTTCGGAGTCTGAGATGTCAATACATAGAGTTCCAGCAAACGAAGAAAAGTGAGAAAGGTATAGACTATTCATTGTCGTTGCAACATCCAACTCAGGGATGTCCGTGCAAGCACCTAACATTCTACACAGTTCGCTAGGCGTTCAGATGGGTGTTCAAGTAATACTCGATAGCATCGAGATTCGAAAGGATTCAGAGAGGAGTGAAAAGGTCACATTCAAGTAAGAGACAATCACTGCTATGACTCTTATAGACTGTTGTGTTTCACATCGATCAAATAACGGAACATAACCCCTTTTTCACTCATTAAGTCTCACTGGGACTTACATGCACCCCACATTATTATTATGTGTGCACCCACAATAATATTGTGATTTGCATGCTCATCTCAGCTCCTCCTAACTCATGTAAAGTGGTTCCTCAAACTCAAGTAACAAACAAAGAGCATCACGAAACGTGAGTCACAAATGTTTAGGGAAATACCACCCTATCAGTCATATAACACATGCAAGTAATACAGGAATTCATACTGTTGTGCTAAACGTGCAATCACATGCAATTTCATATGTAAGCGTTCACTAGTTATGCAGTACAATGAGTATACGGGAGACGAACCTTGCAGTCTGGAGCTGAGTGTCATGGTCGTATTCGCGTATTCAGAACTGTTCGGTTATAGTCTGGTTTTATAAAAACATTTTAAAACCAGGTTCACTATAACCAGTGGTTCTGATACCAAACTGTCACACCCTCAAAATACCACATAGGGAGTGTCCCTGTTAGGCGTGTGACCCACTAGCAACGAGCCACCAATTACATTGAATCCATAAGTTTAAAATAAAGTTTCATCATTTAATATTAAAATCCAAACATAAGTTATTCGAAACCAGTAAATTCAGCGGAAGCGTTAACGTATCACAATATAAACATTTCCAAACAAATGTAAGAACCAATGTTCAATAAATAAAACCAATCGGTGTGAACCATGACCACTCATGCCCTCCAGCCAGCAAGTTCCTGTTCCAAGATACCTAACGACCTGCGAGCATGTAACAAGTGTATCAGACAAAGCTGGCGAGTTCACAGTTTAAGAAAACGTTTGTTACCAGTTGTATGTAAAACAGTTCACTGACAAATGCAAGTAATATTGTTAATATCTCAATTCCGAACAAGACGGCTCCTGATGTACATGACTGCCCTATCCCACGTACTCCTATCTAGTACTGGGCCCGACTGGGTCATTAGTTCACATCCGTCCTATCCAGGAGCGGCGTGAGGGTGCCAAACCTAAGTAGCGCTACCAACTAATACCCGAATAAGGGACTTACAAAAATGATAGGTGAGAATATTAACCAATATACCCGTTATTACCCAGACCACTGACTGTCCCCAACCACTGGGACGCATGCTCGAATGTAGTGAACTCACCTTAGTTTTGCTCGGTAAGATTACTTTGCTCGTTAAACAAGATTGGTCAACCACGGCCTAAGATAGTTACACATATTAATCAGTTTGTATACTAGTACAACACGTATTATTCCACTTAGTTAGCAAGTAATGAACAAGTATACATGTATTAGCATTTATCGCACCATACTCTCGACTTCACAGTTAAACACGTTGTATAGCAATTCATTAACGGTGAACAACCCAATAAATCATAGGGTCCAAGCAAGTGTGCAGCCTGTTAACAATTGTGAAGTCTAGGTGACTTGGGCCCCCAGCAAGGGTGTACAACCCAGCAGGCCTCGTGGCCCAAATAATCAATCGGCCCAAGCAAGGAGCAGTTACAACTAGGTGAAGCCCATTATATTCGGTTTGGCCCTTTGATCACCCGTAACAACATTCATGATTTAATTTACAAAATTCTAACAATTTGATGCATCAATATTAACAAAACAGACAATAGTGGCCGACCTTGTTAAAGCATCCATGTGATTATCATTGAACCAATTTATTAGTGGGCTGACACACACCTTGGGCCGATAAACCATGTGTTAATTGCTGAACCAATTCACGTGAGGGCCTGACAACCTATCATAAACTCAACAATCTATTCTAGTGTCAATCAAACTTACGTAGGCCGGTGCTCATGAACTTTAATCATCATATACATTAGTTATTAACTGTTCCTCTAATCAGTCGGCAAGATCATGTAACACATTTAATCATGAATATTCCTAACCCAACATTATTTCATCACATAATCTGAGTTCGTTGCATAACCTACAATTCAATAACAATCGATGCTAAGTTACACAGGATCCATTTAATCGGCTAATGACATAACAGCCCTATTACTCAGATGACTCATTAACAAATTATACTAAACCATGACTAATTAATCTCTCAAAAATAATCATAATACCTATTACCCATAACCCTCTATATAAATCGATATTTTTACAGAATCATGTTACAATTTTCCCAGCATCCCACTATCATTAATATAATCAATTTATGTGCAAATCACTAAAGTCAAACCTCACAATTGTTTAATTGCACATCATTACATGTACATATCCAGATCTAATAACATTCATGAACAATTCATAATATCTTGCTTTAGTCCCTACGTATCAATACACATCAAAACATGATCACATATCACATAAAATCAATACGACCAATACTTCATTAGGTCGAGATCATTCAAGAACACAAATAATTAATATAGATATGGTTTACTAACCACTAGTCTTGATCGAACAAGGTGAGATATCCAGAGGGGTATGCCTACTGCCGTCGTACAATGGGTGATTAGGGTTGTTGTGATGCGATTGTGAGACAGGTACGTACGTTTGTATTATAAGGCCAATATTTGAGTGATTAGGGCCGGTTGTGTTTCCTAAACAAAACACTCATTTGGGCCGGGTTCGAAACTTATGCTCATGGGTTCCTTTATCAAACAAACACATGTATTTTGTGGCCCAATAAAACTAACATATGCAATTTTAACAAGACTACCGAAAACGTTGCATAGAAACATATAGGCGATTTATTAGATCGCCTACCCTACGACCCTAGACAACGTGGTAATCAGTGGGCATAGTCCCAAGGGACTATGACCAACGTGATTACACTCACGTTGCGAAGTTCAAACGAACTTCGCATTGACCATTACTGGTCAACGCTGAAAGTCAAACAAAGTTTGACTTTCTGACTCGAAAAAGCAATAAAATAAGGAAAAGAACGAAAGAATACTTACGAAGGGTCCCCGAATGCTAAACTCGATTCAAAAATCTCAGGTATGAAACAAATGTTTCAACTTAGAGTTTCTCAAATCAAGTTTCTAGTGATTTTAGCAATGGGGGGTATGGGGTATTTATAGGAATACCCGAACCGTTAAGATCGTTTCATGGAAAACGTGCCTTAATCCCATCCGTACATGTGTTGCAAAGTTATGGTGTTTAGGTGTTTAAATTCCATCCATACATGTGTTGCAAAGTTATGGTGTTTAGGTGTTTAAATTCCATCCATACATGTGTTGCAAAGTTATGGTGCCTAAATTCCATCCTTATCCGCTGACTAAGCAAGTTTAGAATGTGTGGTTGTGAATTAAACAACGGCTAATACATCGAATCTGGTCCCGAATGCGAAAAACGAACCAAATGACGCGACGAATGGATTTTTCTTATGGCGAGCACTAAAATATAATATAGTCATGCTCACATAAATTTTTGGATGTCCGGATGTATTCAGAACGTAAGTTATGCGCGAAAATGCAAACTTGTGCACTTTTTTGACACTTTTAGTCCCTGAATGACCCAAAAGTTTATTTTAGCACCCCGAACCCCTCAAAGCCTATTTCTAAGCTATGTAGAGGATATTTTAAGGTGTGTTTAACTTATGGTCATGTTCCGGAATGTCTGTTACAGTTCAAATTGGCATACTTTCGCAGTTTGTCAACTTTAGTCCCTGTAAGCGATATAACTTTGATTTCACCACACCAAACCTTCCAAAACTTATATCTAAGTTATGTAAAGGTTATTTAAGGTATGTTAAACCTATTTCACTATTCCGGAGTGTTTGTTGCATTAAACTGGTTATATTTACGCATTAGTGCGCGTATAACCTTCCAGAAAGCGATTTAGAGTTTGAAATCGAACAAGAGTTGATATGTGCAAAAGATACACATATTTATACTAGTCCAAAGTATGAAATACAATATTTCATTGGTTTGGCATTTGTTTGATGGTCGAAATGACACAGGTGTTACAGTCTCCCCTACTTTAGGAAATTTCGTCCCGAAATTTAGTTTTAGAGGAAACTTGTGGAGACAGCTGTGACGGTTTTGCCTTCAGACAAATCCATTGAGCCCTTAAGTAAAACTCTGGGCCATGTTAGGATTCTTAGCAAAGATGTCAACCCTCAAATTGAAGTCATTGTAGTAACAAAACATGGAGTTTTGAACTATAGACAGGAGAACAGTTCCCGTGAAGAATTATCATAGGAAACTTGTGTGTGCTTGAAATCAGAATTGGGTAGTGTGAGAATAAATGACATTGGTCAAAGTCCAAGACTTCTCCCGTATCATTACTCTTGCCACTGTTGGTCTTAACACATGACAAAACTTCCTGTGGTTCCTATGCACTGAACTCCATAATTATGTAGGCCTCCATAATTACGTAGTTCCTTGCACAGTCCGCACAGTTTATTTCATAATGCGTATGGGGAAAAATCACACGAATAATCCTGTGGTGAATTAACTTGACTCTATAGAGTCTCTTTAACTAGGTCACCAAAGGATTAGATTAACGAACAATCTCTTGATTTAGACCACCCGAGGGCCTATTTAACTACATAAATACATGACATATTTAACTAGATTGTCGAACCAATCTATTTAACTTAGATCGACGTAGGATCTCTTTAACTAAACTACCCATGGGGAAAATTTAACCACATCGACGTAGGATGTATTTAACTAGATTGTCGGACCAATCTATTTAACTTAGATCGACGTAGGATCTCTTTAACTAAACTACCTACGGGGAATATTTAACTACACCGACGTAGGATGTATTTAACTTTAGATCGACGTAGGATCTCTTTAACTCAACTATCTAAGAGAAACATTTAACTACACCGACGTAGGATGTATTTAACTTTAGATCGACGGAGGATCTATTTAACTTTAGATCGACGTAGGATCTATATGTTTCCCTTAAACTTTGGAATAGTACTTTATAATCCAAGGGACTTAACTACAACGTGGAAGTCCATTAAGGATTTAAGATAGTACCTTTTTGAATATCCTACTACGAATCCTTCATATGGAGATAAGAAAGATTCTACGAGGATTTGGATGGATCACATAAAAACACAAAACACATAAGAACATAATCACATAATTGTTTAACTTGATCTTTACTTTGTTATCTTTGGACACGGATATTTAAAGCACACCAGGAATCCAATCCGTGGATTCCATGCGGCACTTAAATCATTAGATTCTAACTATGAAGATAGGAAGATCTAAATAAGAATTCGGCTTTGTCCTTATTGAATGGTAATGTTCGTATTAAGGCATACGAATAATTCAATTAAGGGCTCCGATTTGAGTGATATTCATCCACAAGGATCTGATTATGAGGATAGAAAGATCCTTTATGGATTTTGAAATTTGTGTAACGAGAGGTGCTTCGACACCTTGCACTAGGCGTGCTTAAGTCGATACACAAGGTAGAAAGTTCATGAGGTTCAGGCGCTA
This sequence comes from Helianthus tuberosus, assembly GCA_030545235.1. Lineage (NCBI taxonomy): Eukaryota > Viridiplantae > Streptophyta > Magnoliopsida > Asterales > Asteraceae > Helianthus > Helianthus tuberosus. Next base: position 116,564,463 of record CM060452.1, on the reverse strand, counting down.
GATATGCCAGGGCGACATATGAAGCAGAACTTGAAGGTTAAGCAGCAACAGGGTTTGCTACTGCCTTGCTTTAAACAGCAAAGCGACACATGTTATCCAAATGTCTCCATCGTCCACCGGGGGTACATTTGTAACATGGTATTTGATTTGGATGATGACGGTTTCACTGACTTCTCCAAGGAGCGGTTCCCTTGCACGGCTTCATTCCTGAGCTGACTCATGGTGATAGCTAAATCAACGGTCTTCTGGAGTACTACGCCTATTTGTTGGGCAGTTGTAGCACCTGGTCCGGACACTCGAGTCTTGTTGCGATGAAGAGACACCATGAAGAACATAGGAGATATGGGAGGGAACAAGGGAAATGAAAACATAATAACAATGCATAAAATTGCGATCATTTGTTTGTTACTTAAGGCAAACAAATGAGACGGTGACTAATCAAAGTAAATAGGTCAAAAATAATGTATCGCGAAGACATGCTCGCCTATAAGTGAACACTCATCCCAAGAATTCCCAGGTAAGCACAACTGGTCTCGCGTCTGGTTGAGATGTATACGAAGTGCTTGCCTAGACAGAAAACTCAGAATACAGGCATTCACCCTTCCAGTTTGCACGTGTTCACATTATTTAAAACCCAAAACCTTGACGAGATTTTGAAAACTCAAAGGGTTCAAAACCTTATAATAGAGGGTTCAAAACCTAGTAATCAATCATCCTAGAACAGATGATTAGTTTTCAAAGCGGTTTTGAAATTTATGTTCTTGTTGTGGTAGTCGCCTAAGGATAGGTGACGGTATTGTTTTATGACTAAACGCAAGTAAACTCGCGTTAGGGTCCTAAGAAAGTTATAGACTAGGTCAAAGCATTACTAATAACCTAATTCCCTATAACCATTGGCTCTATACCATCTTTTCTGTCACACCCCGACCACGTAGAACATACAAACGTGGCGGAAATGTCGGGGAGTGTTGAAACAGAATTAATTGTTTCAAATCCATGGCAATTGAAGTTTCGTTTTATTGATTACAAGTGTTACAATGTCTTAACAAACAAAGAAATACAACATAATTAACTAGTCTTGCATCTTTTATTGTCACTAAAGCCCAAGTCTGCCTATGTGTATCTTGATCATCTTATGCAACAGCTCCTGAAAAACACATGTGAAAATAGGTACGTCAGCATAAAAATGCCTGTGAGATACATAGGTTTTGTGAAAATAGGTTTCATGACTTATGTTTGAGAAAATGTTTAGTCATGAACCTTGTTATTTGCTTTGCTTTGTAGATCATTTGAAAATCGATAAGATCAGATGATAAGTATAAATAAATGTAAGGTTAAATGAATAACCAAGTAAAATATGTTTGCATAAGATAAGATGTTTATAAATCAATGTCTTGTGAAAAGTATGTTATTTGTATAAAATGTTCTATGTCTCAAACTGAAATGATTCAAATAACGCTATGATATGTAATACCATACAAACACTTATATATAGGAAGTACCAGCGGCGTATCCACCATGCTTGTATCATATTACACACGCATCGTTACTTAATCACTTAATCAAACCAAACCAATGTAAGAAGTCTATGTTTAAATCAATTGTCAAATGTATTGGGTAATATGTCAAAGTGTTCATGTCAAGATGTAAATCATATCAAAATGTCTATGTCAAATATCCATGTCAAACGTCTATGTCAAGATGTCATGTATGGCAAGTGAAATGTCTCAACTAAACCATATGCACAAAAACAAAGTATTGAAGTAAATCTTGGTTTAAATCAAAGTTATGTTTTGTGGGAAATGCATGATCAAATGTCAATCATGTTAAAATGTCTATGCCGAAATGTCTATGTCAAATGTCTATGTCAAAATGTCATGTAAAACGATGTACTAAGTAATGCACACAATTGGGCACACCTAGCATGAAATGTCATAAAATCATGTACTATAATGTACTAACGAACATAGCAGTATATGATGTTAAAACAGGAAAGCATGAAAGTAACAAGTAGGCACATGTGTTCCACCCCAAAACAGTTTGGAAAACAGTAAAAGAGGGGTCTATGTACTCACTTGAGATTGCTCAGAAGTCCTTGAGTAACAACCAAACAATGCTAGAGATCGCGGATATCAAACGGCACCTTATATAGATAACTATGTTAATTAACCGGACCTAGATCGGAAGATCGGGTAGCATTAGGGTTTGTAAACCAAACGAGTGTAGAGACTCGTGTCATTTGGTTTAACAAAGCCTACATACTAAACGAAACCTAACATAATTGTTTACGACCCATTACGACCCGTTTAGGTAGCTTATGCTACTTTAACGCGTCGTTCGCGTGAAACGCGTCGTTCGCGTGAAACGCGTTCGGACCGCCTAACTAGTCCTATGACAAGTGTTATATGCCTTAACATGTTACATAATCAGTTATGTGACAAAGGTTTAGGTTACATATGCTTAATTACCAATTATACATGAAAAGGGTATTCTGGTAATTTACCTAAGGCATATAAACTTCCTATCATACAACTACTTAAACGATGTGACCATAGGGTATAACCTCGGAAGGTTATGCCCTATACTAGGGTCACCTAATGTATTTGGTCGGATCCTAATGATCGACCAAACTGGGTCGGGTTCGAAGGTATAGGCGATTTATTAGATCGCCTACCCTACGACCCTAGACAACGTGGTAATCAGTGGGCATAGTCCCAAGGGACTATGACCAACGTGATTACACTCACGTTGCGAAGTTCAAACGAACTTCGCATTGACCATTACTGGTCAACGCTGAAAGTCAAACAAAGTTTGACTTTCTGACTCGAAAAAGCAATAAAATAAGGAAAAGAACGAAAGAATACTTACGAAGGGTCCCCGAATGCTAAACTCGATTCAAAAATCTCAGGTATGAAACAAATGTTTCAACTTAGAGTTTCTCAAATCAAGTTTCTAGTGATTTTAGCAATGGGGGGTATGGGGTATTTATAGGAATACCCGAACCGTTAAGATCGTTTCATGGAAAACGTGCCTTAATCCCATCCGTACATGTGTTGCAAAGTTATGGTGTTTAGGTGTTTAAATTCCATCCATACATGTGTTGCAAAGTTATGGTGTTTAGGTGTTTAAATTCCATCCATACATGTGTTGCAAAGTTACGGTGCCTAAATTCCATCCTTATCCGCTGACTAAGCAAGTTTAGAATGTGTGGTTGTGAATTAAACAACGGCTAATACATCGAATCTGGTCCCGAATGCGAAAAACGAACCAAATGACGCGACGAATGGATTTTTCTTATGGCGAGCACTAAAATATAATATAGTCATGCTCACATAAATTTTTGGATGTCCGGATGTATTCAGAACGTAAGTTATGCGCGAAAATGCAAACTTGTGCACTTTTTTGACACTTTTAGTCCCTGAATGACCCAAAAGTTTATTTTAGCACCCCGAACCCCTCAAAGCCTATTTCTAAGCTATGTAGAGGATATTTTAAGGTGTGTTTAACTTATGGTCATGTTCCGGAATGTCTGTTACAGTTCAAATTGGCATACTTTCGCAGTTTGTCAACTTTAGTCCCTGTAAGCGATATAACTTTGATTTCACCACACCAAACCTTCCAAAACTTATATCTAAGTTATGTAAAGGTTATTTAAGGTATGTTAAACCTATTTCACTATTCCGGAGTGTTTGTTGCATTAAACTGGTTATATTTACGCATTAGTGCGCGTATAACCTTCCAGAAAGCGATTTAGAGTTTGAAATCGAACAAGAGTTGATATGTGCAAAAGATACACATATTTATACTAGTCCAAAGTATGAAATACAATATTTCATTGGTTTGGCATTTGTTTGATGGTCGAAATGACACAGGTGTTACATTCGTTTCATTCTTTCTTGCTCATCCTTTGAGCTTGGACATTGAAACGCTTTCAATATTGTCCTCTCTTGAATATGTACCAATCCTTTCATAGAGTTCTGTATCTTGAACCTTTTCAAGACTTTGTCAATGTATGCACTTTAGTTTAAACCTATCGTGCGCCTTGATCTATCCATATAGATCTTTATTCCCAAAATATAGGCGACTTCACCATGATCCTTAATGGAAAAACTACTTCCAAGCTAGGTTTTTACACCTTCCATGGTTGGAATGTCATTCCCAAATAGTAGAATGTCATCGACATACAATATTAAGAAAGTGATGATGCTCCCACTAGTCTTCTTAAAACACAAGCTTTATCAACGTTCTTGATGAATCCATATTCCCTAATCTCTTTATCAAAACGGTGATTGCAACTTCTCGATGCTTGTTTCAATATTTAGATTGATTTCTTTAACTTGCATACTTTGTCAGGATGTTTTGGATCGACAAAACCTTCAGGCTTAAGTATATAGACATCTTCCTCAAGATATCTATTAAGGAAAGTCGTTTTGAGATCCATTTGCCAAATCTCATAATCATATTGTGCAAGTATGGCAAATGATATCCTAGTTGACTTTAGCATCGCCACGGGCGAGAAGGTCTCATCATAATCAACCCTTTTGAGTTTGAGTGAAACCTTTTGCTACAAGTCTCACTTTATAAGTATCCAAGTTTCCATGCATATTTGTTTTCTTCCTGAAAACCCACTTACTTCCAACTACTTTGGAGTTAAGAGATGACACAACCAATTCCATACTTGGTTGTCATACATGGATTGCATCTCTACGTTCATGGCTTCAAGCGACTTGTCATAATCAGATTTTGACATTGCATCATGGTATGTGGTAGGTTCACCCGAATCTACCACGTAGCATCCATCTTTGAAAAATCCATATCTTTCAGGTGGACTACTAATTCTACCAGATCTGCGAACGCTTTGTGTGTGTTAATCAACCACTTGATCATTTTTCAACAACCTTTTGTTGAGTGCTAGTTTTAACCAAACGTGTATCGGCTTGTGGTTCTTGATCCTTATCAAGTTCCACTTGTTCTAATAATTCCTTCCACAAGGAACTTAGCTTCCAAGAACTCAGCCTTTCGAGCAACAAATACCTTTTGCTCTGTTGGATCGTAGAAATAATATCCTATACCATCTTTAGGATATCCTACAAAGATACACTTAGTGGATTGTACTTTTATTTGGGGTGTATTGCTTCACAGAAGCTTCACAACCCATATCTTTAAATAGGATAATGATGGAACCCTTCCATGCCATATTTCAAAAGGTATCTTATCCACTTTCTTGGTTGGACCATACGGGCCACGGAGAGCAAAGCGTAACCCCAAAGTGATAGAGATAAGGCGCTCCTAGCCATCATAGATCGAACCATATCTCATAGAGTTCGACTCCTCCTCTATCGAAACGAAGAACTTTAAAAGAGTTGTTTTTGTACTTCACTTTTTGAAGATTCTGAACGTTTCAAAACATCTTCTTTGTGTCAAGTACACATAACCATAACTACTGTAGTTGTCGGTAAAAGTAATGAAGTATCTTTCACCATTCCTAGTCATTGGCTTAAAAGGATCACATACATTCGAATGTATGATACCTAATAAATCTTTTGCCCTTTCCCACTAAGGGATTACTTGGTCATTTTACCTTGTAAATAAGATTCGCATGTATCAAATGAACCAATTTCATTTGTTTCTAAAAGACAATTCTTTCGAAGTGTTTACATGCGACATCTGTTTATATGACCAAGACGATAATGCCAAGGATAGGTTTTACTCAAATCCATTTTGAGTTTCTTGGTGATTGATTGGTACATTAAACTATCAAATGATGTATTATTATGAACCAATTCATAAATACCATTTGAAGGCATAGCTTTAAAGTAGAACATGTCATTTATCGAAACATAAATGTCATTGTTTACAAACTTTAAATTAAAACCATATTGTCTTAAAAGGGAAACTTGAATAATGTTCCTAGTCAAACTAGGAGCATTCCAGACATTTTAAAACAATTTCCAAACCATTTGGAAGTTTCAAAACATAGTCTCCTTTCTTTTTTGGGTAAAGAGTTACCCCGGTGATTCTATATATTCACATACCAAACAAAACAAGTAGCGTAGAATGCCTACACTAGTTCAATCATGAGACATGCCCCATGAAAGTAAAACACAAACTACCAAAACAACCACTAAAAAGCAAAACAAAAACGCCAACTAGCCAAAAAAAAAAAACCTGATGCTGTAAAATCAGAGTGAGAACCTCCATAACCAACGTGAACAAATACGGAGACATAAGAAATGATCCTAACGGTGGATCAACCAGTTTGCGGTGGCTTCTAAGGGACCATGGGCGATTTTGGTAAAACCCTAATTTTTTCTTGCTAATCCTCGTATCGATTGTTCTTGTTTATCAGCTTAGGATTATGATCGATCCTTAGGTGATATTCAATTGTTCTCGGATTAGGGTTTGTAGTTAGGGTTTGGTTTCGGCTTTAAATTTTCTGTTTGCAAACGGGGGTGTAGCTCTGGTTGTTCTGATTTGCGCGTCTGATTTCGGATCTGATTTCGTTAGTCTGATTTCGAATTTACATCTGAGTTCGGCTTACATCTGATTTCGGATTGTTGTTCTGATTTTGGCGCTATTGAGGTGCTTCCAGATCTCGAGATTAGGGTTTTGTGTCGTGGTTTTCTGTTTGCGGAGGTGGTGCGGCTGGTTTATTTTGCTTTAGGGTTTCAGCAGGTTTCTTTATTCTTTGTTTTGGCTGGTTTGTTGTTCACAATCTGTCCAAATGGAGAACCAAACTGCTGAAAACTCAAATGTGTTTGCCAAAAAAATTAAGAACATTGACGGTAAAACATTTGAGCCAAGACAAACATCATCTTTGGCAACTAGGGTTTCTGAAATGCCGAGTAAGAAGGTATGTTTTATGATGCCGCTTAATGATACTGAACATGTTATTGGTTGTTCTGATTCTCCTAATCAGAATTATGCGAAAGTTTTTGACAAGAGAAAGGTAGCGTTTGTGTTACCGGTGAATGATATTAGTCCTACTCGAGTTCAAAATCTGAATAAAGATGATAATGCTCATGTCCAATCTTATGCGGATGTGGTCCTACATGAACGAATTGAGCAGGGGGATACTAAGAGGGGTGGGGATTCAATTCAGAATCAGAATGAAGATGTAAACACTAGGAAGGCCAATGATGCGGTTGTTCAAGTTCCTAAAGTCAATTTTCGACAACTAAAATCAGATGTATCATTGGATGGAGTGGATGTAGTGCTTCCGATTGATTCGGTTCGCCAGGTTAATAACAGGTTAGCAAACACTCTTTATGGTTATTTCCTGGGGGATAGGATTGCATGTCCAGTAGTTGAATATTTTGTCAGAACAAATTGGAAAAAACATGGTCTTCAGAAAACTATGATGAATTCAAATGGTTTCTTTTTCTTCAAGTTTGAAGACAGAAAGGGTATGGATACTGTTCTTGAAGGGGGACCTTGGCTGATCCGTAACAAACCTATGTTTCTCAACATTTGGTCTCCTACAAACACCCTGAAAAAAGAAGAGGTTAAAAAGGTTGCAGTTTGGGTTAAATTGCATGATGTTCCGCTAGTGGCATATTCTGATGATGGTTTAAGCATGTTGGCTTCAAAAATTGGGTCCCCTGTGCGTCTGGATTCGTATACTAGTGATATGTGTAATGAGGCTTGGGGAAGGAGCAGCTATGCTAGGGCTCTCATTGAAATATCAGCTGATCATGAGTTGAAAGAGACTCTAACCATGGCTATTCCTGAATTGGATGGGAACAAATATGTTAATGAGACTATTCGGGTGGAGTATGAATGGGAACCTCCGAGATGTGTCCACTGCTGTGTATTTGGGCATGATTCTGAGGAGTGTCCAAATCGCATTCGACCGACAGTGAAACCTCCTACATATAGACCGAAAGTAGATGAGGATGGTTATACGGAAGTCAAGACAAAGAAGAATGTTAAGAAAAGCGGTTTTCAAGTTAACAATCAAAAGCCCAAGTTTGAATATAGACCTGTGGATAAAAAGAAAAAGGCAGTGAGTTCTGCTTACATGAGTGCGAGGAGCACTAGTTCTTCTAAGGTTCAAACTCATAATTCGTTTAGCGCTCTTGGGTTTGTTGGAGGGAACGGGGATAAAGGGAGACGTGAGCCAAATGAGGAGTCTGATGATGACGGGGTAGAGGTTGTATATGATGAAACGAATGAGTTTATGACATCGGGTACTCATCCTACGTCTTCCAGTACAGGGGCAAGCACCTCTCACATAAAGTTGTCTAATGGATAGGTGGCGTCTTTTTCATGCTAAAGGGCTGCCAGTTGGTAGCAATTTCATTTTTGACGATGGCGGTTGACGTCTTTTGTTTGTTTTTTTGTTTGTCTACTAGTTAGTCATTATCATGATTGTAGTAGGCTAGATTAATGTGGTAACTTGGTTTGTTTGGTTTTTTGTTTACATATATGGGGCATGTCCTGTATATGAACTAGTGGGGAATTCATCCTCACTACTTGTACTTATTTGGCGGTTGTCTATAATAGAATCACCGGGGTAACCCTTTACCCAAAAAAAAACGCCAACTAGCCTATCCACTAGACAAACGCAAAACACACCTAAATCAAAACTTAATCAGCCGCCATCGTCATCCAATTGACCTCCATTTATCTCCCACTCTTCAAGAAGTCTCCGCACACGTGTAGTGTTCTTTAATCTAACGCCCATCAGTTTGTATCTGACCGTGTTTAAAATAATTTCACTAAGTTTCTCCGGAGGTCTCAACTGATTTTTGAAAATTCTAGCATTTCTTTCCTGCCAAATAAAGTACACAGCAGCCGCAACCAGAATTTTAGCAACGTAAGTCGAAGCCGCCTTAGATCTAGACCGAACCAGCAACCAATCCACAATATCAGTCCATTTCGGACTAACATCACCCATATTCACCTTATTTCGAATTAGATGGCAAACTTGAGAAGCAAATTTGCATTCAAAAAATAAATGCTGATGTGAGTCGAAATTTTGATAACACAACATGCAACACATCATATTCATGTTTTTCCTTCGCGAGATGTCCCACTTTAGAATTTTATCTTGCGTTAACAACTTACCTTTAAGGACCAGCCACATCATAAAAGCATGTCGAGGAATACACTGCGGAAACCAGACAATATTACACCAATTAACTTCCGGAGCTATGTACCGAACCGACTGCCACACGTATGCAGTTGAAAACTCCTTTATATTGCTACCATCTTTCCATACCAATTTGTCAGGTTTTGCTGGATTTAATTGAACTTGGTCTAACTGAATTAGAACTGGAAATAAGTCTCTCCAAGCCACAGGCCATGACCAAGCCCCCTGCGAATATATGTTAGCCACAGAATCATCCAGATGAAAATCTGCATCGGTAATAGTTCTAGGCGATATAAAATCACCAAGAGGCCCTATGTCACACCAATAATCGAACCAAGCAGATGTATCGACTCCATTACCTAAAATCGACCATATATGTTTTCTGATAAGAGGCCGTAACTGCACTAACTTTCTCCACGACCAGCAACAATTAGCTTGAGATTTACACACCCAAAAACTCTTACCTTTTAACCTGTAACTGTGCACCCAATCTACCCATAAAGAATCCCGTTTAGACATGATGCTCCAAATATGAGAAGACATAAGAGCCGTATTCATATCTCCAATCCTTCTAATTCCCAACCCACCTTCATACTTCGGAGTACAAACGGTTTTCCAAGAAACTTTAGATTTACCTTTAGAATACACACTATCTTGAGACCAAAGGAAATTTCGCATACAAGCTTCCAGCTCAAGAATAATACGAGACGGCAACATAAACACAGACGACCAATAGATGTGCATAGCTGAAAGAACTGAAGTAATAAGCTGTAATCTGCCAGCAAAAGAAAGCAACTTGTTCCTCCAATGCGTTATACGTTTTTGTAAACGATCCACGAGCACTCGACAATCACTATACCCGAGCCTGGACGAGATCAAGGGCACTCCCAGATATTTAACAGGCAGCTTTCCTTCCACAAACGGCATGAGCTCTAAAATATCCTCTTTAACATGGCCATTGACATTACAAAAGAATATCGTACTTTTTTTATTATTCGGCATTAACCCCGTCATCTTCGTGAAATTAGAAAGCGATGTCATAATACACCTAGCCGAATTAACTTCTCCTCTAGCAAAAAGGAACAAATCATCCGCAAAACAAAGATTGACAATTTGCTGTTTTTCGCATTTATTGTGAAATTTAAAGGAAGAATCAATACGAACCGCATTGTGCAAGATGGCCGTCAACACCTCCATAACTAAGGTAAACAGGTAGGGAGAAAGTGGATCCCCTTGCCTTAAACCTCTCTTGCCTTTAAAAAACCCATGAACCGAACCATTAGCACACATAGAAAATGAGGTAGTCGAGACACATACCATGATCCAGTCAACCATCTTATCTTTAAAACCAAAGCCAAGAAGAGCACTTTTTAGGAATCTCCAGTCGACCGTGTCATAAGCTTTCTGGATATCCACTTTAAAAGCACACCTTGGAGGACCCGTCTGTCTATGATAATTGTGCATTAATTCTTGAGTCAACAAAATATTGTCAGAAATTCTCCTACCAGGAACAAAAGCCGATTGGTTAATACTGACAATATCATTCAGAGCACCTTTAATTCTATCCGCAAGGATTTTACTGATACATTTGTATAAGACATTACAGCATGCAATCGGCCGATAGTCAGTGACCGCCGAAAGGGTAGGAATTTTCGGGATAAGCACAATAATAGTGTGATTCAATTCCCGAAGAAGGTTCCCTGTCTCAAAAAAATCCATGATAGCACTAGTAACATCATTACCCACAATATGCCAGGCACTCTTGAAAAAAGCCGCTGTATATCCATCTGGGCCTGGCGCTTTATCAATACCAATAGAAAACATCGCCTTTTTCACTTCTTCCGCCGATACTTGGCGAATCATATGATCAGCAACCTGAGGAGAAAGAACTTTAGAGAATAAATCCGGAGCCGGAGAAAGGGAGATATCACCTTGAGTGCCGAAAAATTTCTCATAATACTTGACAAACGGTTGGACAACCGTATCACCCTCATAAAAGTTCCCTTCCGAATCTTTAATTACTTCTATTCGGCTACAGTGATTCCTAACTTTCAGAGATGAATGAAAGAAAGCCGAATTCATATCACCCGCACTTAACCAATCAACTTTCGACTTTTGTTTCAGAAAACGTTCTTCGTCTAACGTTGCTTGTTGAAGATCTCGACTAATCAAACATTCGGCTGCCCGAAACTCAGCATTTGCAGGCTCACGATCAATCTTTTGCTGAATGACATCTAGATCCAATCTCAGATTTTCAACTTTTTTATGCAGATTTCCTTGCTTGAATAATAAAGACCGCAACAGGTGTTTAAGGAGACGAAGCTTTTTAACCACTCTAAACTGATGAACACCATTAACGTTAGTACTCCAATTGCTATCAACAATCTCTAAAAACTCAGGTTTATACACCAGGAAATTAGCAAACTTAAAGGACCTCGGCTTCAGTCTACTAGAATCCGACATAGTCTCCTTTCTTGTAATGTTTATTTTTGAACCTTTTGCAACGAATTGCAAATATGAGTTCCACATCCGGTATCTAATACCCATGTGTTAGAAGAAATAACATTAAGGTCAATATGTATCATTAAGATTGCACCTGAGGTTTGCCTAGCATCCCTCTTGTTTTTCAACTCTTTGAGATAGGTTGGACAATTCCTATTTAAATGCCCTATCTCACCACACTCAAAGCATGGATCGTTCATGGCAACCTTTGCCTTCTTCTCTTTTGGTTTCAGTGGTTTCTCTTTAGTCTTTCTAATCATTTCCCTTTGAATTACCCGTTTCCATTTTCAACATTTGCTTTGGTATCGGGGTGATTGTATCATTAAGATTGCACCTGAGGTTTGCCTAGCATCCCTCTTGTTTTTCAACTCTTTGAGATAGGTTGGACAATTCCTATTTAAATGCCCTATCTCACCACACTCAAAGCATGGATCGTTCATGGCAACCTTTGCCTTCTTCTCTTTTGGTTTCAGTGGTTTCGCTTTAGTCTTTCTAATCATTTCCCTTTGAATTACCCGTTTCCATTTTCAACATTTGCTTTGGTATCGGGGTGATGCCCTTTCTAGTTGCCACCCTCATTGATCCTTAGAATGGATAAAGCCCTTTTACCCATATTGAGCCTTTCGAGGTGATCAATGTGGCTTTTCATCTTAAAGACATAAGATGAGTCCGATTGGGTTTCCTCCATTCGACATGCATGAAGCGCTCGAACTGTTTCGAAGCGTTCTACCCTTGCATATTGTAGGAACATTTCCTTCAATTGGGTAATCACGCCGTATGCTCATGATGTTCAAAATCCCTTTGAATTATGGAAATCATAACTCCTCACATGAGGCAAGAGGCTTGCATAGTATCCTCGATATACTTAGTCAATCGTTATAGGCATCCTTATCTTCCATAAGATGTTCATCGGGATTAGGATCGTTCAACACATAGAATATATTTTACTTGAGAACGATTCTTAAGTTTCGATATTAATCCATGAAGTGTTATGATTGAGACGATCCTTGTCAAGGATTGTTTTTAGTGATAGGTTACGGACGGTTTGGGTAATATTGTTAGTGGCCATCTACAAAATTTAACAAGGTTCAATTTTAGTATTTTCGATATTATTATATTTTAATCATTAATACCCTTTTATGTCTCATAGACAATTAATAATTAAAATCTAGAATCCAACGTTACATTTAAATATTGGTTAGGTGACCTTCATCCCTCTATTTAAATTAACAAGGTAGTCAACGTTTGACAATTGCAACTCTTTGCAATTTCTAGCAATATGGGATCGGTTAAACATCTTTATGTTTAGTTGGCATGTTTAATCCCATCAACACCTTTGTTCCCCATGCTTTGGTGACCCTAAGTTCATGGTTTCCAAATCAAGTCGTCCAACTTACACACACGTGTGAGTTTATTCACATAAGTGGTTAGGTGACCTTTATCCCACAAACATGGTAAACCCACCTCGAATATACAAGTTCCCTCAAATATGGTTAGGTGACCTTTATCCCACAAAAGAGTTCCCAAGTGATTCAAGTGTTGTATAAAAGGATGGTGTTTGACTTGTTTTATAAAAGGGATTTTGAGTTTTCAAAATTCTAGTTTAGAAAACTTTATGTACCATACATTTGCATGCATTCAAATCCTTGGTACTTTTGTGAAAACAAAATTTTAAGGTTCTTTTTAATAAAACCCATTTTATTATAAAATCATTAATTTTTAATAACCTTTTATTAACCATTTTTAATGATCTTCTAAAGAACCAATTTTAAGCTTGTTGTTGATTAATAGTTTGTTAAGCATGCGTATCCAAATATCATCCAAACAATAAAATAAGCAACCACACAGGCATAACACATATATCAATAGGTGCATAACCATAGCCAACTATTTTGACAACACTTGTTAGCCGAAACAAGTGTGCCAAAAGGTCCTTCCTAAGGGGTGAATATTGACACAAATAATGTGTCGTTGAACTCCCACTTGATCCCGCATCCAAATGCTTCAAGTCTTCTTCTTGTGTTGTGATTTCTTCACATTCTTTGGTCTTCCAAATGTAATTTATATTCAGCTCCAAACTCCTTTGGACTTCAAAAATGTGTTTTGGTTATCGGGCTAAAATCCCATTAAGAACTATGAAGTCCTTTAGGCCCGAAATTAGCCAAAACCAAAACCCCATTTTTGTGTGCATCTTCTTTTACAAAATATATCCTAATACATTTTTTCCTAGTAAAATAAAGTGCACCTAATCTATTTATTTTACATACCAAATGAAAATAAATAAATTACATAACTTTACAAATGGAAGAACCAAAAAAAATAATTATTACAACCTTTGAAATAATTAAATACAAATCACAAACACAAATATTCAACATATTCCCACAAGGTCATGGCTAGGTTATGAACACCAAAATATATATATCCAAATATATAAAATTCAAGAAGCAAAATGGTTTCCTTTTTACAACCTACTTTTCGGTCAAGAATGAAAAAACCGAAAAAGTGGGTTTTTGTCCAAACAAACAAATCATCCAAATGACATAATTTTTCAAGATACTTTTATGCATGTATTAAAATAATCTTGAAAAACAAAAGGATAACCATATATAAATTTCGGCCATAGGGTTTTAACCAAACCCGGAAATTTCATATCCTATGAAGCATGCACTCATATAAGCGACTCTGATGCCACTGTTGGGTTTTTTTCATATGTTTATCAAAGTATTTTATCCATATAAAATAAAAACGCAGCGGAAATAATTATTTAAAACATGTTACTTACAAGATATAAAAACCATTTTATATGTAAAACCCAATCTCGGATCCATATACGAACATGCATGCTATCAAAATGAAACACAACCATAGAGTGTTTAGAATACTACCTTCCAAGGAGTAAATGATATGAAGATGATGATGCTTCTTGAACGGTTGCCTTCAAGTGTAGAAGACCTCAAGCTTGTATACCCCAAGCCTTCCAACAAACACCTTGTGTTTAGCTAGGATTTTACACTTATGAACTCACTAGAAAAACCCCTCTTGGAACCAACTCTTGGCCGAAAATTATCAAGGGAAGTTATGGAGTTCTTGCACTTGATATATCAACTTGAAAGACCCTTCTTGATCAACCACACCATGGCCGAAAATTAGAGATAGTATTACAAGTTCTTCACTTGAAATTATCTCCTCATTTGGCTCTTATCTTGGCCGATTTTTTAGAGAGAGTTCTCTAAGTCTTTCAAGTTCATTCAAGTGTTGCACATTCTTGGCGACCGTGTGAAACCCTAGTTTTCTTGTTTCGTTTGTTCTTACTGATCTTCTTCTTGATTGATCTGGGTTAGCAAGTGTGGTGTTGTCGTTCCTTCTGAGTAAGGATACTAGACTTTACCTTGCTACTAATCTTTTGACGTCAGGATTAGGGTTAGTTTTTGTTTTTTTTTTCTCGCTAGGGTTTGTTGCCAATTCGCTTGGGTTTCTTTGTTTTTCGTGTTTACTGTTCGTTGCATGGTTCTAGAGTTATTGTGGAATGGATTATAGTAACTTCATAACGTCGGATATGGATGCAAGACATGTCAAGCCGCCGGATATTCTATCTTCCTCGTTAAACCCTAATAAGGGATTTGCTACTAGGTTACTGAATATAGACGGCAAAACATTCTGTCCGCGTAGGGGTGTTTTGTCGGATCAACAACAGGGACAAAAGGTAATTAATGTTATAGATGAACTTACGAAGGTCACAGTTCCAGTTGATCATAATGCCGATGGCCATGATGTGGCTAAGTCTTTTTTTTGGGTAAAGGGTTACCCCGGTAAATTTTATAAATCAACGAAAATAAGTACAAGGGTGTGTCAAAGCGAACACACCTACTAGACTTGGCATACCAAGACTAGGAAAGCAAGACACAAAAACAGCCAAAACAAACTAAACAAACAGCCACAAACTAAACAGCCATACGAAACAAGAGAATCTCACGAGCAACTATCAACTTCAGCTTCTAGCCCGGATCTAGGTCTTCTTCATTGGAATAAATCTTCCATGCCTTTAGCACTCTATTCCGAACTGCGCTACCACGGAACTTGAATCCCATAAGCTTTAACCTGACTGTATTCTTGATTAATTCTGTCACCACTTCAGCCGACTTGTGGGTATTAGAGAATAGTCTAGCATTTCGTTCTTACCATATAAAATAAATCGTAGCCGCAATCAGAATCTTGCCCACAATAACGTTCGTCGTCTTTGAGGAAGCCGTTTGTTCCATCCAAGCAAATACGGATGCCCAAGAGTCATTAACATTCTCCAAACTAACCATAGTTTTAACATTATTCCACACTTGCGACGCAAAACTGCATTGGAAGAATAGGTGGTCACGTGAGTCACGATCATAACAACAAAGCGGACAACACATAAGTCTTAAGTTCATTGCACTCCCCGCTTCCCAAATCATAAGCCGATCCTGAGTTTTGAGTTTATTTCTTATAACCAGCCACATATGGAACGAGTGTCTTGGAATACATTGGGAAAACCATATTATGTTAAACCAAGAGACCGTATCACCCCGACTCCTAATATTATTCCAAACTTCCTTAGAGCTGAAATAGCTATCTTTACCATCCAAATCTTTCCACATAGGTTTATCTGGAACATTGTGAACAAGAGATGGTGGTTGTAGGTTTATCAACACAGGAAACAAGTCATACCAAGCCGCTGGCCATCGCCATTGGCCCGAAGCATCAACTATATCAGCCACTTTAGAATGCATATTGAAACCCGCATTAGTGATGTTTCTCGGAGTGATGAATGAACTGATCGGACTCAAGGGGCACCAGTTATCACACCATGCATTAGTCTGAGCACCACTTCTGATAGACATACCCATGTAAGGACGAACCAAATTTCGAACGGATAAGATTTTACGCCATCCCCAACTCACGCTACCCCTTCACGGAACCTCCCAAAAACTTCTACCCTTTAGCTTGTACGAATGGATCCACCGAACCCAAAGAGACTCTCTATGAGTAATAATACTCCAAATGTGGTTTGTCATGAGAGCCTTATTAACATCCCCAACATTTCGAATACCTAAGCCTCCCTCATTCTTTGGCAAACAAACATCGGACCAAGCAACTTTGGCACGAATTCTGCCAGAAGAACCAGCATTCCATAAAAAATGACGCATCCTCTTTTCCAACTCAGAAATTACCCGAACAGGGAGAATAAAAACAGAAGCCCAGTAGATATGCATTGAAGATAATACTGAACTTATAAGTTGAAGGCGGCCCGCAAATGACAAAGACTTAGCCATCCAGCTCGTGATTTTGCTCTCCATACGATCAATCAAGATTTTACAATCCTTAAAAATAAGTTTTATGGATATAAGAGGCACCCCAAGATATCTAACCGGAAGTTTACCTTCTTGGAAAGGCATCAACGAAAGAATCTGTTGCTTCACCAAAGAAGGGACATTCGAAAAATAGGCAGTACTCTTGGTTGGACTCGGAACTAACCCTGACCAACTAGTAAACATTTCCAGAGCATCTCTAACCTTCTTAACCGAGCAAATGTCAGCATAATGAGGTTTTCCGGGAAGCTAATAAAGGGGAGAAATCAATCTCATATGCTGATAAGGTGCAATCTACTCATAAAAAAAGGGAGGTAAATTTCAGACTCTTGGAACCTAAGGAAACTAGAGATGATGCTGATATTGTTATACCGAAAGAGGTTGTTCAGCAGGTTCAAGACAAATTCGATAATGTCCTCTATGGTTATTTTTTAGGGAATAGATTGCCGTTCCTGTGGTTGAGTATTATGCGAAGAATGTCTGGGCAAAGTTTGGGTTTTCAAAACTTATGATGAACATGGCAGGTTTCTTTTTCTTTAAGTTTGATTCGAAGGATGGATTGACTAAGGTGTTGGAAGGAGGACCATGGTTAATACGAAAAGTCCCGTTATTTCTGAATATATGGTCCCCGAAGGTTACTCTTAAGAAAGATAGTATCAAAACCGTTCCAATATGGGTTAAATTGCACAATGTGCCGATTTCAGTTTATACTGATGATGGTTTGAGCTTGTTGGCTTCGAAGATAGGGGTCCCCAAAAGGTTAGATTCCTATACAGCTGATATGTGTGTTGAAAACTGGGGTCGGAGTAGTTATGCTCGTGCGATGATTGAGCTAAATGCTGATAACGAGCTAAAGGATCACATTACTGTGGCTATCCCTAAAATGGATGAGGATGGATTCATTATGGAACGGGTTAAAGTTGAATATGAGTGGAGGCCGTTACGTTGTAGTGCATGCTGTTTATTTGGTCATGATGATAATACGTGTAGCAAGAAACCTAATGCTAAGGATAAGATGGTTACTGTTGACGAGGAGGGTTTTGTTACTGATAAAAGAAAGATGGCGAGGTACTCATTCCCTCAAAAAAAGCAGAAACCTAAGGTTGTGTATAGACCTAAGACTAATAAATATCAGGCAAGTACATCTGGAACGAAGGGGGATAATTCAGCGGCTATGCATACTAATGTGCAGGTGTCAAATTCTTTTGCGGTGCTTGATATTGATAAGAATGATGAGAAAAGGGAACCGACTAGTGCCAAGTCGATGATTGATGAAAATCATGGGACCCGAATACAACAACCTGATGAAGTTAAAGAGTTCAATCCGACAGAGATGGCCGAGTTTATGAGGGGTAACCTGAATAATCAAAATTCTGAGGGGGCAAGCACTCCCGTTGACAATGTTTTTAATGGGTAGCTTAGCTGCTTGGAACATAAGGGGTCTGAACCAACCCCTGAAACAAAGTGAGGTTCGTCATTTTATTGTGGAGAATCATTTAAGTGTTTGTGCCATTTTAGAGTCTCAAGTGGATGTTAACAAGCTGAATAAGATATGCAAAAAGGTGTTTCGGAATTGGAAGTGGACATCGAATGGAGGTATGTGTAATAGAGGTACGAGGGTGATATTGGGATGGAATGCAGATGATATTGATCTTATGGTTATATCCCAATCAGACCAGGTTATTCATGCTCAGGTACTGTTAAAATCGGTCAAAAAGAAGATATTTTGTTCTTTTGTGTATGCGGAAAACAAATATCTGGATAGGAGAAGCTTGTGGGCTGATTTGTGTAACTTTAAAGGCCTCACTCATGATAACCCTTGGGTTGTAATGGGTGATTTCAATGCAGCTTTGAATATGAAGGATTTTACCATGGGGCCGTCTTCACACACAATAGCTATGCGAGAATTCTATGAGTGTATTCAAGAGGCAGAATTGATTGATGTTAAGAGTCATGGGTTGCATTATACTTGGAACCAAAAACCTAAGGATGGGGTAGGAATGCTAAAGAAGATCGATCGTATTATGGGTAACATCAAACTTTTGGATGTTTTCTCGGAAGCTTATGCTGTGTTTCAGCATTTTCGTGTTTCGGATCATGCTCCTGCAATCCTGAAGTTATTTTCTATGTCAACGGTTCGTCATAAATCTTTTAAGTTTCCAAACTTTATTGTGACAAAGCCTGAGTTCAGCCAAGTTGTTATGTCTGAATGGAATAAAACCGTGGAGGGTGCTACCATGTTTTCTGTGGTTAAGCAAATGAAGGGTCTGAAATCGCACTTTAGAAGAATATTGCGTAATCAAGGTAATCTCCATAAAAGAGTTACTGATTTACAGAATGAGCTGGACCAGATTCAAAAACAGGTGGAAGCTCATCCTTTTGATGCTGCTATTCGGTCTTCTGAAGCTATATGTTTGCGAGACTTCAAATCAGCGGTTTATGATGAGGAGTGTTTCTTGAAACAAAAATCTAAAGTGCAATGGTTATGTGCGGGTGATTCAAATACATCCTACTTTCATAATTGCGTGAAAAGTAGGAATGCTAGAAATAAAATCAGTTGCATTAAGGATATGAATGGAAACCAGTATGAGGGAGTTGATGTCGCGGCTGCTTTGCTAAATCATTATTCAGGTTTCATGGGCACCGAAGATCAAGTGACGAGGTTGGATGATGCAGATTTGTTTGTTAATGTCTTGCAACAGAATGAGGCGGAGAATATGGTGAGACAGGTTACCGATGATGAAGTTAAACAGGCCATGTTCAGTATAGGTGAGAATAAGGCTCCAGGTCCGGACGGATACACTTCAGCTTTTTTTAAAAATGCCTGGGATATTGTGGGCGGTGAAGTTACAAAGGCGGTGTGTGAGTTTTTTAATAACGGGCAAATTCTAAAGCAAATTAACCATACGATTTTAGCATTGGTGCCAAAGATTGATACTCCAAATATAGTTCTTGACTATAGGCCAATATCATGTTGCAATGTGATATATAAGTGTATTAGCAAAATAATCACTGATCGTTTGAAGGGGTGTTTGGGGACTCTAGTGAACATCAACCAGTCGGCGTTTGTTCCTGGTAGAAAGATATCTGATAATATTCTTATTACACAGGAGCTTATGCATAATTATCATGTGGATCGTGGTCCTCCAAGGTGTGCTTTGAAGATTGATATCCAGAAAGCTTATGATACTGTAAGCTGGTCTTTTTTAGAAGCTATTTTATACCGGTTCGGTTTTCACCGGAAAATGGTTTCTTGGATTATGGCGTGTGTCACAACGGTTTCCTACTCAATTAGCGTAAATGGCGAGTTGCATGGTTATTTTTCAGGGAAACGGGGGCTACGTCAAGGAGATCCAATGTCCCCGTACCTTTTCACGTTGATTATGGAGGTGCTATCTCTCATGTTTCAAAAGATGGCGTTAAACCCTGCTTTCAAGTTCCACAGTCACTGTTCTAAACAAAAGATTATCAACGTCTCATTTGCTGATGATTTATTTGTGTTTGTTAATGGGGATACTGGATCGGTTCAGCTTCTTCGAAATGTTTTGGAGAAATTCTCTAGTGTTTCGGGTCTGGTCCCTAGCTTGCCTAAGAGTACGATATTTTTTTGCAATGTTCCAAGTCATGTAAAGGATGAGATTCTGAGCCTGTTGCCGTTTCGTGAGGGTGAACTCCCGGTTTGTTACCTGGGGGTTCCCTTAATTTCTACTAAGTTATCTTTTAGAGATTGTCGGGTTCTGGTGGAACGGATGGAGAGGAAGGTTGATAATTGGATGTCTAAATCGTTATCCTTTGCGGGTCGATTGCAGCTCCTCAACTCTGTTCTTGCAGCTATGTATACGTATTGGGCCTCGGTATTTATTTTGCCAATGCGTATAGTGAAGGATCTAGAAAAGAGAATGCGAAGGTTTCTATGGAATGGGGGGGCTCCAGGGAGTATTCGGTCAAAAGTCGCGTGGAAGGACGTTTGTTTGCCTAAGGAGGAGGGAGGTCTTGGAATCCGAAATATTTCAGATGTGAACAAAGCTCTTATGATGTCGCATATTTGGAGCATTATTAGTAATCGGGAATCCCTGTGGGTAAAATGGATCCATTCTTACAAGATAAAAGGTAGAAATTTTTGGGAGATTCCAAGCCGTGGTAATTTGACTTGGAGTTGGCAAAAGATTTTATCTATTCGTTCGTTGGTTAGACCGTATGTTTGGAAGTTGATTGGGAGTGGTTCCCAGACAAATGCGTGGAGTGATAATTGGTGTTCGTGCAGTCCGATCCGAAACTTCATTACGCCAAGGAGAATTGCCCAAGCGGGTTTTAATTTGCAAACTACTGTTGTGGAGCTTGTAGACGCTGATGGCAATTGGCGGTGGCCTCAGGCATGGTATGATTTATTTCCAGTACTCATAAATGTCATGGCTCATCCTCTTGTTCCTGATTCGGTAGACAGACTGGGATGGAAATCTGTGGAAGGAAAAATTGTGCATTTTAGCTCGTGGGAAGCTTGGAATAATCTTCGGGTAAGGGATAGTAAGGTGGCTTGGGTGAATATGGTGTGGTATGGCCAATGCATCCCAAGACATTCTTTTCATCTTTGGTTAGTTCTAAAGAATAAGCTGAAGACGCAAGATAGGTTGGCAGTTTGGGAAGCGGGGAGTGAAACAAATTTACGTCTTATGTGTTGTCCCCTTTGTAACTATGGACGAGACTCAAGAGATCATTTGTTTTTTCAATGTTTATTTGCGGCCAAGATTTGGAGCATTGTCAAGGAAAAAGTTGATATGGTAAATGTTAACGACTCATGGAGCTCAATCATGGCGTGGATAGAGCTGAATGCGAGTTCAAAGAAACTGGAACACATTGTCTGTAAGCTTGTGGTAGCCTCTACATACTTTATATGGCAAGAACGGAATAACCGGCTGTTTTCCGACATACACAGGAAGGAAGAGACGGTGGCAAAGCTTATCTTGGATATGGTGCGGCTTCGTATAATGGGTTTCAAGATCGGACGAGACGTGAATGATAGGAAGCTTTTGGAAACATGGGGAGTAAATGAAGACGAACCGGGCTGATTGCGAGTTTAGTTGCTAGTGTTTTGTAGTTAGTTGGTTTTGTTATTCGGGTTGTTTTAGTTTTGTTTTGGCCGTTTATGAGTTGTTTTGGTTTGTTTTGCCTAGGCTTGGCCTGTCAAGCCTAGTAGTGTGTGTCAAACTCTTGTCGCACCCTGTTCTTTGATTATTTATAAAATTCACCGGGGTAACCCTTTACCCAAAAAAAAAGTGTTGCACATTCTTGTAGTTACATCTTGGTATTTATAGAACCATGAGAGAGAATTGCCACCCATCTTGACCAATCATGTGGCCACTTACACTTACACATGCATTTGCATGTAATGCTATTAGACAAAATTGCTTGGGAAGATCACCCAATCACAACCCATCTAACTTGTAAGACATGCATGTAGTGTGATTGGACCAACAATTTTGGGAAGACCCCATGGGGGGGTGGCGGCCTAGTCTTTTTATTTAAAAAAAATCATTTTTTCTTTTAAATAATATAAGTCTTGTATTTTATAACTTTTATAAAATATAACATCATATGTTCACAAGACTTTATGAAACTTTTATTAAGTTATTTAACCCATTAAATAACAAAATAAAGTACTCTCTCAAAATAAATTATCCATATAATTTATTGGTTTGTCAAGTGCAATTATTTAGAAAACCAATTTCTAAATACTCTAAGTGTTAATACTTATTTGTTTGATCATATCACAAATAAATAATATAAGTGTTTGTCTAGCTTGTTATTGGGTATGACTCGACTTGGATCATAACGTACTAGCCACATCAATTTAATATGTGTCTTGGGCATACAGAGTCCAACATGAACGTGATGAGTCATTTTCCATAATTTCTTCAGAAACGAAAATGAACGGGATGAGTCATTTTCCATAATTTCTTCAGAAATGAAAATGCACGGAATGAGTCATTTCTAGACACACGACCAAACTTGTTGTGGTTTCTGTGCACTGAATTTCATAATTATGTATGCATCCATAATTACGCAATTCCTTGCACAGTCTGCACAATTTGTTTGTAATGTGAAGGGGAGGAAAAATCAAACATGTGATGAGTGTGACTAGACTACCATAAGGTCCTTTTAATTAGATCGACAAATGATCCTTTTAATTAGGCCACCAAGGAGTCCTTTCAGCTATCTCATCACATGATATTCCTAACCAGATTTTTGGATCAATCTGTTTAACTAGACCACTCAAGGGGTCTAATTATGGAATAGTACAATATAATCCAAGGGTCTTTACTATTACGTAAAATCCCATTGAGGATTTAATATAGTACTTTTGGATATCCTACTATGAATTCCTTATACGAAGATATGGAAGATTCTACGAGGATTTTGATAACAAAACTTGGATTACACAAAAACATAAAAGGAAACACATAATCACATAGTTGTTTAATTTGATTATTAATTTGTTATTAACTTGTTATCGATTGAAAATGGATGTGGAAACCAGTTGATAGACTTCGATGTCCTCTGGGATCTATCTGAAAAGATAGGAAGATCTCCCAAAAATTCGATTTTGTTTTCAAAGAAACGTAATATTTGAATTAAGGAACACAAAAATTTTAGGATTTACGAAAATACCCTTAGGTACCCTATTAAGGATTTATAGTGGTACTTTGGGTATTCGTCTAGTGTTGTAACTTGCGCCTTGTACTTCGTTTCCTTGGAAGAAACGGGTACTTAGGAATTTCGTGGATAACGCAAGAGATCATAAAATAGAAAAATTTTGGGGGGTAGTTTGTTTTCCAAGGAATACGATTCCTTGATTGTCGGTATTGTAAGGGATATGTTCTTTATACATACAACCATATAAATACATTGCAATGTATATAAAAGATTTATTTATAAACAATGATAACAACTGTTTCATGGACCTTGACAACAAAAGAAAATAATACATAAGACGTGATTATTTCTAAAGGGTGTTGTCTTCTAGTCGGTCAGATGCTTATCCCTGTGCTGGATTCGCATTAGCAAGCTTTGGGCAATTTCTTTGGAAATGACCCATCTCGCCACAATTGTAGCAAGAACCTGGTGGAAAGCGAGCTTGAGCAGGATTGTTGCCAGCTTGGTTTGGTGCAGCTGCAGCTGGGCAGACTCTTGCTGTATGGCCTATAAGTCCACAAGTTTGGCATTTGCGGCACTTTACATTGGCATGATGATGGAGGCTACATTGGTTGCACAAGGGTGCAGTTCCATTGTATGGCTTCCTAGCAGGGGGTTGAGCTGGTTGGTTGGGGACGGCTTGATCATTGTGAGTAACCATGGCGAAGTTCTGAGAAGCCTTTCGCATCTTTGACTTCTTAGGGGATCCAGTCTGTTCATCCATGGTCTTTGATTCCTCGATTGGGTTCGATTCCTCGACCGGTTTCTTGTCATCTTTTCGGAAAAGTTTACCTTTCCTGATCTTTGATTCAGTCAAGGTTGCAGATAGCTCAATGGCCTGTCTAACTGTAGTAGGGTTGCTACCAGTCACAATGTCTTGTATTGAGTCAGGGAGGCCATCAATGTACTTTTCGATTGCCTTATCCAAAGGCATGACCATGTTTGGGCATAACAGACTTAACTCCTCATAACGGTCCGTGTAGGCTCGATGCTCACCGCTATCTTGCGTAAGATCGTCAAATTCCCTTTCCAAGGCCCTGATCTCGTGATGAGGACAGAATTCCCTCATCATAAGGGCCCTAAGTTCAGCCCATGTCTGTGCTAGAGCAACTTTTGCAACACGATCTCTCATAACCCCGTTCCACCACGTAAGGGCCCTCTTCTGGAACACACTCGAAGAAAACTCGACCTTGCGATTGTCAGGACACTGCACGTGGCGGAAAGTATTCTTAATGCTCTCGAACCATTGAAGAAGCCCAGTCGCTCCCTCAGAACCACTAAACTTGAGTGGTTTAGCTGAGTTAAAACTCTTGAAATTGCATGGACCATTGTTGTTGTTGTTGGCTTGGTTCCATTGAGCAAAGAGGTTTGGGAATTGAGCAGCCATTTGCTGCGCAATGATTTCTGCCAGTTCGGCAGTCGCTATCTGGTTTTCGCGTCGGGAGGCATTCTAAAAGAGAAACAAGAAAGAAAACAAATGAAATGGCATTGGGTAAGAATAGGATGTTACAATTACCGACCATAATGATGGTTGATGGTCATTTGTTTGAACCACGAAGCAAACAAACAACACAAAGGCTGAAACAAAGCAAATAGATCCTCATAGTGTATCGCGAAGACATGCTCGCCTATAAGTGGACACTCACCCCAAGAGTTCCCAGGTAAGAGTGACTGGTCCGATTATGTGGATTTGTACGAACACTCTAGCCTTAGACAGAAAACCCAGGGTACAGGCATTCACTCTTCCAGTTTGCACGTGTTCACACTATTTAGGACCCAAAACTTTGACGAGAGTTTTGAAAATTCAAAGGGGTTCAAAACCTTATAACAGAGGGTTCAAAACCTAGTAATCAATCATTCTAGAACAAATGATTAGTTTTCAAAGCGGTTTTGAAATTTATGTTCTTGTTGTGGTCGTCGCCTAAGGATAGGTGACGGTATTGTTTTATGACTAAACGCAAGTAAACTCGCGTTAGGGTCCTAGGAAGGTTATAGACTAGGTCAAAGCATTACTAATAACCTAATTCCCTATAACCATTGGCTCTGATACCAACTTTTCTGTCACACCCCGACCACGTAGAACAACCAAACGTGGCGGAAACGTCGGGGAGTGTTGTAACAGAATTAATTGTTTCAAATCCATGGCAATTGAAGTTTCGTTTTATTAATCAAACATGAAAGTTTACATTGTTTTAAACAAGAACCAAAGAGTACATAACATAAATTAACCCTTTACCCAAAAAAAAAAAACATAAATTAACTAGTTCTTGTCTCGTTTTAAGTCACTAAGGAACAGGTCCGCCTAAGTATGTCTTGATAAGTCCTATACATCATCTCCTGAAAACACATGTGAAAATAGGCACGTCAGCATAAAAATGCCTGTGAGATACATAGGTTTTTGTGAAAACAGAATTCATGACTTATGTTTGAGAAAATGTTTAGTCATGAACCTTGTAATTTGCTTTGTCTTGTAAATCATTTGAAAAACGATAAAATCAGATGATATGTATAAATAAGAGAATAATGTATGGTTAAATGAATAACCATGTAAAATGAGTTTGTAAATCAATGTCTTGTGAAAAGTATGTTGTTTGTATAAAATGTTATATGTCTCAAATTGAAATGATTCAAATAACGCTACAATATGTGATATCATACAAACACTTATATATAGGAAGTACCAGCGGCGTATCCACCGTGCTTGTATCATATTACATACGCCTCGTTACTTAAATCACTTACTCAAACCAAAACATCAAGATGAAATGTTTAACAATTGTAGAAATGTTTAAGTATAGTCAAATGTCTATTGTCAAATGTAAATCATGTCAACAGATACAACTGGTTCACACGGTTCAATAGTTACAAACGGTTCATATAATCAAAGGGTTACGATGGTTCACATAGTCAAATGGTTACAATGGTTCAAAATGTAGTATAATGTGTTCATATGCTGGATGAGCATATGCAACAGAAATGCAATGTAAAACAAGGTACTAAGTATGCACGTAATGGACATACATAGCATAAGTGTAATGTAAAACAATGTACTAAGTATGCACACAATGGACATACATAGCATAAGTGTAATGTAAAGTGATGTACTAAGTATGCACATGATGCGTGTGAAGTGTTATATATATTAGGTGTATATTTTAAGCCCTTTAACACTTATTTTTAGCCAAGTTTTAAATTTATAAAACACGATATTTTACTAACACTAAACACACATATGGGCAAGTGCACCCATCGTGAGCGTAGTATAGTGTTGGCAAGATACCGAGGTCGTCCAAGGACACAAGAGCTTTTAGTACCGGTTTATCCTCAACGTCTAATCAAAATAAAAAGTTTAGGAAAATGTTTTAAACTAAGAAAAATAAAAACTAACTAAAATGCTGAAAATAAAAATAAAAGAAAAACAGATAGACAAGATGAATCACTTGGTTCCGACTCGTATCTAGTGTAACCTTTGATTATTTCCGCACTTTTGCACATAATTAAGAGATTATCTTAGTTATTGTAGTAGGCCCCTCTTTTGAAGGTGACGTTACCCTCACCCCAGTAGTTTGAGTCAGCAAGGATACAATCCTAAAAGGGTGGATTATTGGAAGATAATGAATTAAGTTATTAATGCAATATTATGGTAGGCCCCGCTTTTGGCGGTGACGTTACCCTCGGCTAAGTAGTTTGAGTCAGCAGGGATACAGTCCTAAATAGCCGGGTTATAGTATTAATAGTAGTTAACTTATGAGGGGATCAAAGAGTTTGGACCCCCGCCATCCAATACCGTGAAGCACTGAAGGAGGTCCTACTAAATTTGACCCAGGTCCATTGCAGGACCTCTAAACGCTGAACAATGGCAAGACCTTTACCAAACCGTTCCCTTAACCTGTCACACCCCGACCACGTAGAACATACCAAACGTGGCGGAAATGTCGGGGAGTGTTGTAACAGAATTAATTGTTTCAAATCCATGGCAATTGAAGTTTCGTTTTATTGATTACAAGTGTTACAATGTCTTAACAAACAAAGAAATACAACATAATTAACTAGTCTTGCATCTTTTATTGTCACTAAAGCCCAAGACTGCCTATGTGTATCTTGATCATCTTATGCAACAGTTCCTGAAAAACACATGTGAAAATAGGTACGTCAGCATAAAAATGCCTGTGAGATACATAGGTTTTGTGAAAATAGGTTTCATGACTTATGTTTGAGAAAATGTTTAGTCATGAACCTTGTAATTTGCTTTGCTTTGTAAATCATTTGAAAATCGATAAGATCAGATGATAAGTATAAATAAATGTAAGGTTAAATGAATAACCAAGTAAAATATGTTTGCATAAGATAAGATGTTTATAAATCAATGTCTTGTGAAAAGTATGTTATTTGTATAAAATGTTCTATGTCTCAAACTGAAATGATTCAAATAACGCTATGATATGTAATACCATACAAACACTTATATATAGGAAGTACCAGCGGCGTATCCACCATGCTTGTATCATATTACACACGCATCGTTACTTAATCACTTAATCAAACCAAACCAACCGATGTAAGAAGTCTATGTTTAAATCAATTGTCAAATGTATTGGGTAATATGTCAAAGTGTTCATGTCAAGATGTAAATCATATCAAAATGTCTATGTCAAATATCCATGTCAAATGTCTATGTCAAATATCCATGTCAAACGTCTATGTCAAGATGTCATGTATGGCAAGTGAAATGTCTCAACTAAACCATATGCACAAAAACAAAGTATTGAAGTAAATCTTGGTTTAAATCAAAGTTATGTTTTGTGGGAAATGCATGATCAAATGTCAATCATGTTAAAATGTCTATGCCGAAATGTCTATGTCAAATGTCTATGTCAAAATGTCAAGTAAAACGATGTACTAAGTAATGCACACAATTGGGCACACCTAGCATGAAATGTCATAAAATCATGTACTATAATGTACTAACGAACATAGCAGTATATGATGTTAAAACAGGAAAGCATGAAAGTAACAAGTAGGCACATGTGTTTCACCCCAAAACAGTTTAGAAAACAGTAAAAGAGGGGTCTATGTACTCACCTGAGATTGCTCAGTAGTTCTGGAGTGACAACTAAACAATGCTAGAGATCGCGGATATCAAACGGCACCTAGTATAGGTAACTATGTTAATAAACCGGACCTAGATCGGAAGATTGGGTAGCATTAGGGTTTGTAAACCAAACGAGTGTAGAGACTCGTGTCATTTGGTTTAACAAAGCCTACATACTAAATGAAACTTAACCTGAGTGATTTCGACCCATTACGACCCGTTTAGGTAGCTTATGCTACTTTAACGCGTCGTTCGCGTGAAACGCGTTCGGACCGCCTAACTAGCCCTATGACAAGTGTTATATGCCTAAACATATTACATAATCAGTTATGTGACAAAGGTTTAGGTTACATATGCTTAATTACCAATTATACATGAAAAGGGTATTCTGGTAATTTACCTAAGGCATATAAACTACCTATCATACAACTACTTAAACGTTGTGACCATAGGGTATAACCTCGGAAGGTTATTCCCTACCTACTATGGTCACCTACTGTATTTGGTCGGATCCTAATGATCGACCAAACTGGGTCGGGTTCGAAGGTATAGGCGATTTATTAGATCGCCTACCCTACGACCCTAGACAACGTGGTAATCAGTGGGCATAGTCCCAAGGGACTATAACCAACGTGATTACACTCACGTTGCGAAGTTCAAACGAACTTCGCATTGACCATTACTAGTCAACGCTGAAAGTCAAACAAAGTTTGACTTTCTGACTCGAAAAGCAATAAAATAAGGAAAAGAACGAAAGAATACTTACGAAGGGTCCCCGAATGTTAAACTCGATTCAAAAATCTCAGGTATGAAACAAATGTTTCAACTTAGAGTTTCTCGAATCAAGTTTCTAGTGATTTTAGCAATGGGGGGTATGGGGTATTTATAGGAATACCCGAACCGTTAAGATCGTTTCATGGAAAACGTGCCTTAATCCCATCCGTACATGTGTTGCAAAGTTATGGTGTTTAGGTGTTTAAATTCCATCCATACATGTGTTGCAAAGTTATGGTGTTTAGGTGTTTAAATTCCATCCATACATGTGTTGCAAAGTTATGGTGCCAAAATTCCATCCTTATCCGCTGACTAAGCAAGTTTAGAATGTGTGGTTGTGAATTAAACAACGGCTAATACATCGAATCTGGTCCCGAATGCGAAAAACGAACCAAATGACGCGACGTTTAGGTTATGAGCGGAAGCATAATGTTTAAAACCAACACTTAAGTTTAAATATCCAAAGGTCTCACATGGCACACAGCTGTCCATGTCCCACAACGACTCTTCCTTGTGCAAGCTCCAGCTAAGTACCTATTGACCTGTAAAGCATGTAGTAACGAGTCAACAACAAGTTGAGTGAGTTCACGTTTGGTTGTCCAGTTTAATGCGCTTGCTGTACTTTCGCCACGCCCCCGTGTTCACTGGACACGGCCCGTGGTGGGCAATAGAAGCTTCTATAGGTTTGTCTTTTCTGCTGCTTCTTGGGCACGGCCCCGTGCTGGCTGAGCACGGGGAGTGTTCAGTCTTCTGCCTTCTCTATTTTGCTTGGAAAGATGCCGTTGAGGGGTCGGGCATTCCACTTATGTTCCTTTTCTTGTATTTATGTTAGATTTAGCTGTCTTTTTGCCTCTTTTGTGAATTTGAGCTCATTTAATCCTGAAAATACAAAAGGAAGACAAAAACACTCTTTTTCCAACATTAGTACTTAAAAAGGGTTAGTTTTATGCCTCATTTGATGTAATTTATATGTTGCGTTTTACACACATCAAATACCCCCACACTTGAACTTTTGCTTGTCCTCAAGCAAAACTCTTTAATATGTGGCTTACACTCCCAAATGGAATAGGTAGAAGAGAAGGTTTTGGGCTTGTCGTAGAGTGTTGGGAATCCAAGATCTTTTTGGGTTTTATTTTTATCTATTTACAATCCTATTCGTTATGATTTGTTCAGAACGTTTCATAGGAGAAATTACTTATTTGGGCATAACATGCCTTTTTAAAATTCCATTTATACACAAATTCACATACCTCACGGGAGAAATCACTCACACTCGGCCGAAGGTGTAGTTTTAGTGAATCACTCGAGAGCGGCATGGAACTTATTCCTACCATAGGCTTGCCAAGCAATCAATCTGTCACACCCCCAAAAATCCACGCGCGGAGTATCACCGCTTGGAGGCGTGACTGACCAGGATCAAACCACTAATCATATTGATCAAGTGAGTAATTAATTGTAAAAGTCCAACCAACACGATTAGTGTCCAAAACAAACATAGTTTAGGTTATGAGCGGAAGCATAATGTTTAAAACCAACACTTAAGTTTAAATATCCAAAGGTCTCACATGGCACACAGCTGTCCATGTCCCACAACGACTCTTCCTTGTGCAAGCTCCAGCTAAGTACCTATTGACCTGTAAAGCATGTAGTAACGAGTCAACAACAAGTTGAGTGAGTTCACGTTTGGTTGTCCAGTTTATAGTTGTTCCGAAAACCCAGTTTGCTCTTTACCAGCTATCCAGCCGTGGGGGTTACCCCATAGTTCGAAAAGCGTTTATTAGTTACCCGTTCTTACGTTGGCTATTCCAGCCCGGCTCTATGGCCGTGGGGGCTACCCCATGTTTAGTTCACCAGACTCGTTACCATATCGACTACTAACGTTCGTCATGTTTAAGTGCCCTAACGTCTGTGTCTATCATCACTGACGTGCCATAGTCCATTAGTCCACGCCCGTCCTCTGCGGCACGGTGTGAGGTTTGTTAAACCTAATAGCGCTATTTAACTAATGACCCGCTCGCCATTGGCCTCGGCGATTAAGTCGATACAAAAGGAGGGACTTCGTTGATAGAGTTCTAGTCTGGTATAGTTAAATACGTCTCAACAGGACGAGGAATCTATGTTCCTGATTACGTCTCAACAGGACGAGGAATCCCTATTCCTTAACCCATTCCCAACCCCTGGGAATCCCATGCTTTGTAGAGAAGTGTGAACTCACCTTGGTTTGCTCGGCAGATTAGACAGAAAAGTTAAGTCTAGCAGCTAGTGGTCAACTACGTCCTAACATGGTTATCATACAAGTCAGGTTTAGGTTCAAGTAGTGCACATAAGTATCACGTAAGATAGCATGTAAAAACACACACGGATCAAATTAATAAACAGATAAACAACTTGTGCGATCCAATACATCATGTACGATTACAATATATCTTGTGCGACTCACTAACATAACCCACTAAATAACCCGGCCCAACATGTGAAGAAGCCCAAAGCTTGTGCGATCCAGCCAAGCTTGTACGACTGGACAATCTTGTGCGATCAGAAAGCTTATGTGATAAGATTTGATCTTGTGCGATTTGTTTTATTCTCCGCCAATCATGCCAATCGGTTAATCTATTCTAGACAATTTCCATATTTACAATTTATCAATCAATACATTCAACCGTTTCCATCAAACTAATAATCGATCAAACCAACAATTTGTTATTTAATTAGTAAGAACTCTAGTGCATAACAACCCATCATCATCTTCATCGAATTTAACAATAAAGTTAGCACCACATTCTTAAGTCAACATGCAACCACTTCTGACAATACACACTAATCACCCGAACCCAATTACACCTCAGCCGACTAACACGTATTCGATCCTAGACCCTCCTTAGCACCATACGATTATCAAACTCCATCTACGTATCACACGTGTGAGTCAAATACAAGGACATCAAATCTTATCAATATCATCATTCATGCATATAATACTTCCACTGATAACATCATTAAATGTTCACATGACTTGGTTTGGTTGCACATGAGCCCCCATATACATATTCAGATTATCAAATTTTGTGCAACCATGAACCCTCAATCCCATTGGACCTTTAAACCACTATCACATTCACTTTAATTATAAATCACATAAATTAACCATATTGCATCTTATTAATCGATTACTATATCCATAACATGAATCAATAAGCATGCCCTTCGGCCAGGAATGTCAAACATCGCCCCAAGGTAACAAAAGATCAATTCGACTAGTTTGTATAAGATCAAAAGTAATCACAATCAAATATAATCATACCTCGACTAACAAGAATATTAGACCATCAAACAATCAAAGATAATCCTAAACTTTTAGATCACGTACCGATTGAATGAAGAAACACAAGGAGTGGTGCTCGATAATGATATTGTCACACCCCAACCGATGGCGGAATCATCGGGGCGCGGCACTGAGCGAAACAGATTGTCCAGAAGTTTCCATAACAACTATCATTACCATTCAATTTAAGTTAACATGTCCCATACCATGTCTCAAATAGTAAAACAAGTTATTACAGACAAAAACTAAACAAATATTCTGTTCCGACAACTCAGATTTAAGCATAACTAAATTATTCGTTGGTTTCTAGGACTCCAGTTCCTAGCTTCGATTTCATCACAGCCCGAGAAGCATATAAACAACCTAGGCACCTGTCACATACGTTAAAATAATGTCAATACATAAAATGTAAAGGTGAGCATACAAGTTTGATAATAGCATATAGAGTTCGAATTCGTTTACGCATAACCAGCACGTACACATAGTGAAATGAAGCACGTTAGTTATCGACATAGATCCATCGATACCAATGACTGCGGGTTGACTGCCCGAGGCAGTTCGCAATACACGATTACCACTGTAATCCATGCAAGTAAAAGATCCTTAACAACCCCCGTGGAGACGGGTGCTGAGTCCAAACTATAGTACTATCGTTGCTAAGGCAGGTAGACAGCATTCCATGTGTAAACATAACAAACAAGCATTCATAAGCCACGTATAACATGCGATAATGGTTGAGCGTTAAAATAGCTTGAGTAGTGTGATAGTTGTAGTTTGAATAGTTGTAACGTATGTAACACCCAAAAGTGCTAAAGCAAAAAGGGTTCGAGTATACTCACAGCGATATGGATTGAAGGGAGCGCTTTACAGCGAGTACGATTAGCCTGAATAGATTCGATAACGTAACGATAAGTGACGCGAAAAACAGTACAGGTGAGAGTGGGTAGGAGGACTGATCGTGCGGTTCAGTTGTCCGTGAATAGGGGTCATCCGTGCGCATGACCTATCCGTACGGATGGTGATGCGTGCGGATGGTGTTCCATCCGGATAGGTCATCCGTGCGTGTGACTGTCCGTGCGGGTGGCAACCCGTGCGGACGAGTCATACGTGCGGACGACTTACCCGTTTGGTTAGATTGCTTGTGTGGATAACCGTCCAAGTGGATTGTTTCTTCCTAAGATGTGTTTGTGTATGATGGCTTGTGCTTTGGAGTTTTCGTTGTAGCATTTAGAAAACACCAAAGTGTTTCTACCTTTCAAGCCGGCCGCGCGGACGGCGGTCCGTGCGTGTGGTAGTCCGTGCGGATAGCCTGTGCGCGTGGGCAGAGTCAATCCGTCCGGATAGCCCGTCCGTGCGCACGGCTTGGCCGTGCGGGTGGGGTTTGTTTGATTTTCATTTTAAGGCCTTAGTATCTCATGATCCGATGAGTAATCCATTCAGAGGTCGTCTGTCCGGATTGCTCGTTCGTCGATACTCAAACCTCGCTTGGAAAGTTGGTCCCAAGGGTAGTCCGTACGGGTGGCAACCCGTGCGTATGACCTGTGCGTGCGGGTGGTAATCCGTGCGCACAGCTTGTCCGTACGGGTGGCTAGTCCGTGCGGGTAGCCTGTCCGTGCGGACAACTGCTCCGGTTGTTCCGTTCGTCTACACTTGGTTTCTGTTGTCGTTTATCGAGACGTTCTGATTACGTGGCAACCACTTGGAACGGTCGTCCCGGCGACTAGACCGGTTAGGAACCACCCTAACTCGGCCTGCCGGCGACTCAGAACGGTCGTCCCGGTTAACCCCGAAATCAGTTGTCTAGGGTACAACTCCAGATCTGGAAATAGGGTATCACTATTGACGAGCAAAACACTAGGACTGATCGGATTTGCACCGGTTTTAAGGGTAAAAGAAGGAGAGAACATTAGATTTATTTCTTTCAACTCTTTTATCCTTAGAAAAGTCTAGATCTAGGTGGAATCATTGTAAAAACTTGTAGAAATCGTTTGGATCTGAGATATTCCTGGTGGAATGAGGCCTAGCATGAAGTTCTTACGAACTTCATGGTGACGTCACCCATGATTACCTCAAATCCGGATGATCTCATGGTTAAAATTGAAGATTCGAAAGATAGAAGTGTGTAGAATCGTGTAGTGAATAAAGATGTACAAGAATTAGTGCAAGATCTTACCTGGATTGAGAGAAATCTGAGAAAAAGGTGAAGAATGCGTGTGGTTCGGACGTCACTTGCCAAAAGTGGAAAAAAGTGGAGAGTGACCTGTGTATTTATAGGATGCCAAAAAGGGAAAGGGAGTGAGCCGTGCGCACGGCACGCACCCGGGTAGGCTATCCGCGCGGGCTGGCCACCCGTGCGGGCTGGCAATCCGTGCGGATTGGCCATCCGTGCGGATGGGCCATCCGTGCGGATGCCACCACCTTGGGCGAGCTCGATGCGACGTTGATTCGACTCGGATTTACGAGCGGTTTGATAGGGTTTCCTAATTCAAATTACTTTCAGTCCCAACTACTTCTTATACGGTTTGATTCGGGATTCGAGTTCGGGTTCGATCATATTCGAGTTAGACTTCGAGTTCGATTGAGTTCGCTTGATTATCACCACACAACATAAAATAAACATGCACAAGTAACACGTAAGGCACACACACACGTATAACTGACAATTATAATGCGAAATTCGAGTTACGATTTGGTGTCGATTTGATTAGCTTGCTTGATTATCTTTATCGCATTGTTACTTCCTATCGTTCACAGTCGTAGATCGATCGAAATATGATTGGTGAGGCTTGATTATTGTAATGTACCACATGTACTCCACATAATCTAAATATAATAGAAACAATTCTACGAGTCACGTCGCGCGAATTCGGTCGTTGACTTTGACCTTGACTTTGACTTTGACTTTCACTCGTGAAAACACGGGGTGTTACAGATATGCTCCCACGATTCACTACTGCCGTTTGATAAACTAGAGGGCACCTAGGGTTTGCAACTACTCATGAATTCATATACACTCTACGTAATATGAATTAGGGGGATGGGCTTTACATGTCTTGGGCTTGCGGAATTGGTCCAAAGATAACAAGAGTTACACAATAAAATTTCTAATTCAAAACATATCATTAACATACATGCTTATATTGCACCTCAATATATAAACATACTTCGCAAATAAATACAAAGTTAAGCCAAATAGAGACCTTGAAAACTCGGGTTGTCACATTATCCCCAAGTTGAAAGAAATTTCGTCCCGAAATTTAGCACGTACTCACTGAGGAAGCTAGTTAAGTTGTATGGTTTTCCTGGGGTGTCACATCCTCCCCCCGTTGATCTGGAATTTCGTCCCGAAATTCCGTAGCTTCTGCCTCAGTAGTGGTTGTACTGTTTGCGAATAGTTGGGGATACTTTTGTTTCATTTGATCTTCGCGTTCCCAGGTAGCTCTGGGCCGCGACGTGAGTTCCAACGAACTCGAACGAGAGGTATTCTAGTACGCTTGAGGACCTTAACATCCCGGTCCGTGATTTCAACAGGTTCCTCGACGAATCGTAACTGCTCGTCGATCGTGAGCTCCTTCAAAGGAACTACGTGGGTCTCATCTGACAGATATTTCTTCAGATTCGACACGTGGAAAACATCGTGAACTGCACTGAGTTCCGCTGGTAAGTTCAATCTGTAGGCCACCTTGCCTATCTTCTCAATGACTTCGAAGGGTCCAACGTATCGTGGGTTAATTTTGCCCCGTTTACCAAAACGAACCACACCCTTTCAGGGTGAAACTTTGAGTAGTACACGCTCCCCAACCTGGAGCTCTAGTGGTTTTCTGCCCTTATCGGCGTAGACTTTCTGACGGTCACGAGCTGCCGCCATTCGTTGTCGTATCTGAGCAATTTTCTCTGTTGTGTCCACCACATGTTCTGGACCAATAATCTGACTATCCCCCACCTCTGCCCAACAAAGAGGTGACCGGCATTTACGCCCGTACAATGCCTCAAACGGAGCAGCTTTAATGCTGGTGTGGTAGCTATTGTTGTACGAAAATTCCACAAGTGGTAGATGCTTTTCCCAGCCGTTGCCAAAGTCAATTACACATGCCCTAAGCATGTCTTCGAGAGTCTGGATGGTACGTTCCAACAGCCCATCCGTTTGTGGGTGATAAGCTGTGCTCATATCTAGCCTTGAGCCAAAGGACTTGTGCATTGCTTGCCACAGTTCTGATGTAAAACGCGCATCTCGATCCGAGATGATAGAGATGGGCACCCCGTGCCTCGAGACAACTTCCTTGAGGTATACTTCTGCTAGAGTGGAGAACTTATCCGTTTCTTTGATAGCCAGGAAGTGAGCAGACTTTGTGAGTCGATCCACGATCACCCAAATAGTATCATTACCACGTTGAGATCTAGGCAGGCCAGTAACAAAATCCATGAAATTTGCTCCCATTTCCATTGTGGTATCTCTGGTTGTTGAAGTGGGCCTGAAGGTTTCTGGTACTCCGCCTTGACTCTCGCACAAGTCAATCACTTGCTAACGTAAGTTGCTATGTGGGCCTTCACGCTAGGCCACCAATATGTGGTTCTGATGTCGTGGTACATTTTGTCCGAACCAGGGTGCACTGAGTAGCGAGGCTTGTGTGCTTCATCCATCACAAGCTCTCGTAGGTTGCCATAAAGTGGGACCCATATGCGTCCTGTTACGTAGTAAGCACCGTCTTCCTTCTGTTCTAAGCGTTGCCTTGAGCCGCGTAGGGCTTCAGGCCTGACATTCTCTGGTTTCAATGCTTCTACCTGAGCATTTCGTATTTGAGAAGGAAGGTTAGACTGTATAGTAAGTTGTAAAGCTCGTACGCGCTTAGGCGTAGTGTCCTTTCGACTGAGGTCGTCGGCCACAACATTGGCCTTGCCTGGGTGGTACCTGATCGAGCATTCGTAATCGTTCAGCAGTTCGATCCATCGTCGTTGTCTCATATTGAGTTCCTTCTGTTTAAAGATATGCTCGAGGCTCCTGTGATCGGTGTAGATAGCGCATTTGGTACCATATAGGTAGTGTCTCCATATCTTAAGTGCAAAAACAACCGCTCCCAGCTCTAGATCGTGAGTAGTGTAGTTCTTTTCATGAACTTTGTGTTGGCGTGAGGCGTAGGCTATAACTTTATCCCGCTGCATCAATACGCAACCAAGACCCTGAATGGATGCGTCTTAGTAAACCACGAAGTCGTCTGTGCCCTCTGGCAATGAAAGGATAGGTGCACTACAAAGTCTATCCTTTAAGTGCTGAAACGCTAACTCCTGTGCGTTTCCCCAACTATAAACAACGCCCTTCTGCGTTAGTGAGGTAAGAGGCTGAGCAATCTTAGAAAAATCCTTGATAAATCTCCTGTAATAACCTGCCAATCCCAAGAATTGGCGAATTTCCGTTGGCGTACGAGGTGCAGGCCAGCTCTTGATTGACTCTACCTTGGATGGATCAACGTGAATCCCATCCTTGTTCACTACATGGCCTAAGAAATGGACTTCACAAAGCCAGAAGTCACATTTTGAAAACTTGGCGTACAACTGTTCCTTTCGAAGGAGTTCCAAAATAAGTCGTAAGTGTTGCTCGTGTTCCTCCTGACTCTTCGAATAGATCAGGATGTCGTCTATGAATACAATAACGAACTTGTCTAGGTACGGCTTGCACACTCGATTCATCAAGTCCATGAAGACCGCTGGTGCGTTTGTCAGCCCAAAAGGCATCACTAAAAACTCATAGTGGCCATATCGAGTTCTGAAGGCTGTTTTGGAGACGTCCTCCTCTCGGACTCTCAGCTGGTGATACCCTGATCTCAAATCAATCTTTGAGTAGTAGCTTGACCCTTGCAGTTGGTCGAACAGGTCATCAATGCGTGGAAGAGGGTAACGATTCTTAACAGTCACTTTGTTCAGTTCACGGTAGTCGATGCACATTCTGAACGTACCGTCTTTCTTCTTCACAAATAGTACTGGAGCTCCCCAGGGCGAAGAACTAGGACGAATAAAACCCTTATCTAAGAGTTCTTGTAATTGCGTAGATAGCTCTTTCAACTCTGATGGAGCTAAACGATACGGTGCACGGGCTATAGGTGCCGCTCCAGGGGCTAACTCGATTTGAAACTCGACCTGACGATGAGGCGGGAGGCCAGGTAGTTCTTCAGGAAATACCTCAGGATAGTCGCGTACAATCGGAAAGTCTTCTATCTTTTTCTCTTTCTTCAAGGTGTCAGTAACAAGAGCCAGAAAGGCAGTGTGGCCCTTACGCAAACACTTTTGAGCCTTAAGGGAAGAAATGATGCTCACAACAGCACCACCCTTGTCACCATGAATTACCAATGGTTCTTCACCAGCACGAGGAATGCGGACGATCTTTTCTTTGCAAAGAATTTCTGTTCGATGTTGAGGTAGTCAATCCATACCAATAACGATGCCGAAACCATCACAACGTGGGGGGTCATTCCTAGCATCACCCTGACCAATCACGAGCACTCGACCCCTGGCACCATTGCCGTTGTTATTACCCCCGTTGTTGTCTCCATTATTGTTCCTGTTTCCTTGATTGTGGTTCTGATTTTGGTTCTGGTTCAACTGTGGGCAGCGTCTCCACACTGATAACATCCCTTGTTACCCTGTTGTTGCTGCTGATTCTGTGGAGCTTGGGGTTGTTGTTGTCGGTTCTGGTTTGCAGGACGCGAGATTCTAAAATCTTTGGCTCCATGACCAAGCTTGTTGCATCTCTGACAACGATCTCTGTTGCATTGCCCGCTGTGGTGCAAATTATAGCGATTGCACTTAGGGTGGTTTCCCCTGTATCCACCCTGACTTCGATTACCAAAAGACTGCTGACTGGGGCTCCTGTGCTGCGACTGAGACTGAACCGAAGTGGGACCCTTGCTCGAATTTCCATTACACTTGCGTTTGTTGTCACTGGGAGCATCCGAAGTAGTTGTAGCAGCATTAATACGCTTCGGCAGTTTGTTCTGTCCTATCGCCTGATCTGAGAGACGTTGAGCAAGACGAGTAATATCCTGAATAGTTGCAAGGTTGGCCTATGTCACATGACTTTGAATCTCTGGTACTAAGCCTTTGAGGTACGGCTCAATGCGCTTGATGAGAGGATCCACCATTGTTGGACATAACACTGTCAATTCGTTGGATCGTTTCGTGTACGCTTCTATCTCTGACCTTGTCATCTTCAGGTTTAAGAACTCCACTTCCAGTTTGCGGATGTCATCTCGACTATGGCATTCACGTTTGGATCAGTTCCTTAAGAATCATTCCATGGGGTGGCATTAGCAGCCGCCAGCCCCAGCATCTGAACTTGCGCGTTCCGCCGAGTTAGTGTAGTGTCTTCGAGAGTACCAGTGGCGTAATTCACCCTATGAGCCTCAAGGCATTCACACGTCTCTAAGACAAACTCGAGCTTTTCAAACCAATGGAGGAGTCCAACAGCTCCTTTAGTGCCACTGAATGTATTAGGATGACAGTCCATGTACGTCTTGAAGGTGCATACAGGCGGCTGAGGGTTCTAACCTTGTTACGCGAGGAAGAAAGACCGGGTTAAGCGCGAGAGCTGGATCATGAGAGTAGGATCTAACATCCTAGGGTAGATTCGTAATAGCAGGTTATACCTCCTGCCTGAGCGGCCGCGAGTGCTGCCGTAACTTGTTCGTTGATAAGAGCCGTCAGCTGGCTTGAGTTAGGTTCACACGTTCCCTCATTATCTCACATCGAAGGAAACACAAGTAGGAAAGGTGTCGCAAATGTGTGTAAGTGTGGAGTGACAGTAGGGAGCAAGCACAAATGTGTTTTCAAACTATAGTTGCTACGTTTATCTAAGCATACCATGAGCAAAGTTCTATGCAATCTAGCAAGTAGGCAATAAAACACAAACCATATCACCTAGAATGTCGAGCCTTGCACGTGGAGTGAAGCGTCGTTGTGGATCGTAGAGCACTGTACAGGTTATAGTCTGGTTTTAACAAAAACGTTTTCCTTTATTAAAACCAAGTTCTCTATAACCAATGGCTCTGATACCAATCTGTCACACCCCCAAAAATCCACGCGCGGAGTATCACCGCTTGGAGGCGTGACTGACCAGGATCAAACCACTAATCATATTGATCAAGTGAGTAATTAATTGTAAAAGTCCAACCAACACGATTAGTGTCCAAAACAAACATAGTTTAGGTTATGAGCGGAAGCATAATGTTTAAAACCAACACTTAAGTTTAAATATCCAAAGGTCTCACATGGCACACAGCTGTCCATGTCCCACAACGACTCTTCCTTGTGCAAGCTCCAGCTAAGTACCTATTGACCTGTAAAGCATGTAGTAACGAGTCAACAACAAGTTGAGTGAGTTCACGTTTGGTTGTCCAGTTTAATGCGCTTGCTGTACTTTCGCCACGCCCCCGTGTTCACTGGACACGGCCCGTGGTGGGCAATAGAATCTTCTATAGGTTTGTCTTTTCTGCTGCTTCTTGGGCACGGCCCCGTGCTGGCTGAGCACGGGGAGTGTTCAGTCTTCTGCCTTCTCTATTTTGCTTGGAAAGATGCCGTTGAGGGGTCGGGCACTCCACTTATGTTCCTTTTCTTGTATTTATGTTAGATTTAGCTGTCTTTTTGCCTCTTTTGTGAATTTGAGCTCATTTAATCCTGAAAATACAAAAGGAAGACAAAAACACTCTTTTTCCAACATTAGTACTTAAAAAGGGTTAGTTTTATGCCTCATTTGATGTAATTTATATGTTGCGTTTTACACACATCAAATACCCCCACACTTGAACTTTTGCTTGTCCTCAAGCAAAACTCTTTAATATGTGGCTTACACTCCCAAATGGAATAGGTAGAAGAGAAGGTTTTGGGCTTGTCGTAGAGTGTTGGGAATCCAAGATCTTTTTGGGTTTTATTTTTATCTATTTACAATCCTATTCGTTATGATTTGTTCAGAACGTTTCATAGGAGAAATTACTTATTTGGGCATAACATGCCTTTTTAAAATTCCATTTATACACAAATTCACATACCTCACGGGAGAAATCACTCACACTCGGCCGAAGGTGTAGTTTTAGTGAATCACTCGAGAGCGGCATGGAACTTATTCCTACCATAGGCTTGCCAAGCAATCAATCTGTCACACCCCCAAAAATCCACGCGCGGAGTATCACCGCTTGGAGGCGTGACTGACCAGGATCAAACCACTAATCATATTGATCAAGTGAGTAATTAATTGTAAAAGTCCAACCAACACGATTAGTGTCCAAAACAAACATAGTTTAGGTTATGAGCGGAAGCATAATGTTTAAAACCAACACTTAAGTTTAAATATCCAAAGGTCTCACATGGCACACAGCTGTCCATGTCCCACAACGACTCTTCCTTGTGCAAGCTCCAGCTAAGTACCTATTGACCTGTAAAGCATGTAGTAACGAGTCAACAACAAGTTGAGTGAGTTCACGTTTGGTTGTCCAGTTTAATGCGCTTGCTGTACTTTCGCCACGCCCCCGTGTTCACTGGACACGGCCCGTGGTGGGCAATAGAAGCTTCTATAGGTTTGTCTTTTCTGCTGCTTCTTGGGCACGGCCCCGTGCTGGCTGAGCACGGGGAGTGTTCAGTCTTCTGCCTTCTCTATTTTGCTTGGAAAGATGCCGTTGAGGGGTCGGGCACTCCACTTATGTTCCTTTTCTTGTATTTATGTTAGATTTAGCTGTCTTTTTGCCTCTTTTGTGAATTTGAGCTCATTTAATCCTGAAAATACAAAAGGAAGACAAAAACACTCTTTTTCCAACATTAGTACTTAAAAAGGGTTAGTTTTATGCCTCATTTGATGTAATTTATATGTTGCGTTTTACACACATCAAATACCCCCACACTTGAACTTTTGCTTGTCCTCAAGCAAAACTCTTTAATATGTGGCTTACACTCCCAAATGGAATAGGTAGAAGAGAAGGTTTTGGGCTTGTCGTAGAGTGTTGGGAATCCAAGATCTTTTTGGGTTTTATTTTTATCTATTTACAATCCTATTCGTTATGATTTGTTCAGAACGTTTCATAGGAGAAATTACTTATTTGGGCATAACATGCCTTTTTAAAATTCCATTTATACACAAATTCACATACCTCACGGGAGAAATCACTCACACTCGGCCGAAGGTGTAGTTTTAGTGAATCACTCGAGAGCGGCATGGAACTTATTCCTACCATAGGCTTGCCAAGCAATCAATCTGTCACACCCCCAAAAATCCACGCGCGGAGTATCACCGCTTGGAGGCGTGACTGACCAGGATCAAACCACTAATCATATTGATCAAGTGAGTAATTAATTGTAAAAGTCCAACCAACACGATTAGTGTCCAAAACAAACATAGTTTAGGTTATGAGCGGAAGCATAATGTTTAAAACCAACACTTAAGTTTAAATATCCAAAGGTCTCACATGGCACACAGCTGTCCATGTCCCACAACGACTCTTCCTTGTGCAAGCTCCAGCTAAGTACCTATTGACCTGTAAAGCATGTAGTAACGAGTCAACAACAAGTTGAGTGAGTTCACGTTTGGTTGTCCAGTTTATAGTTGTTCCGAAAACCCAGTTTGCTCTTTACCAGCTATCCAGCCGTGGGGGTTACCCCATAGTTCGAAAAGCGTTTATTAGTTACCCGTTCTTACGTTGGCTATTCCAGCCCGGCTCTATGGCCGTGGGGGCTACCCCATGTTTAGTTCACCAGACTCGTTACCATATCGACTACTAACGTTCGTCATGTTTAAGTGCCCTAACGTCTGTGTCTATCATCACTGACGTGCCATAGTCCATTAGTCCACGCCCGTCCTCTGCGGCACGGTG
Organism: Helianthus tuberosus; assembly: GCA_030545235.1. Taxonomy (NCBI): domain Eukaryota; kingdom Viridiplantae; phylum Streptophyta; class Magnoliopsida; order Asterales; family Asteraceae; genus Helianthus; species Helianthus tuberosus. The sequence goes on along the minus strand of CM060452.1, from coordinate 116,520,800 downwards.
TGAGGTTTGTTAAACCTAATAGCGCTATTTAACTAATGACCCGCTCGCCATTGGCCTCGGCGATTAAGTCGATACAAAAGGAGGGACTTCGTTGATAGAGTTCTAGTCTGGTATAGTTAAATACGTCTCAACAGGACGAGGAATCTATGTTCCTGATTACGTCTCAACAGGACGAGGAATCCCTATTCCTTAACCCATTCCCAACCCCTGGGAATCCCATGCTTTGTAGAGAAGTGTGAACTCACCTTGGTTTGCTCGGCAGATTAGACAGAAAAGTTAAGTCTAGCAGCTAGTGGTCAACTACGTCCTAACATGGTTATCATACAAGTCAGGTTTAGGTTCAAGTAGTGCACATAAGTATCACGTAAGATAGCATGTAAAAACACACACGGATCAAATTAATAAACAGATAAACAACTTGTGCGATCCAATACATCATGTACGATTACAATATATCTTGTGCGACTCACTAACATAACCCACTAAATAACCCGGCCCAACATGTGAAGAAGCCCAAAGCTTGTGCGATCCAGCCAAGCTTGTACGACTGGACAATCTTGTGCGATCAGAAAGCTTATGTGATAAGATTTGATCTTGTGCGATTTGTTTTATTCTCCGCCAATCATGCCAATCGGTTAATCTATTCTAGACAATTTCCATATTTACAATTTATCAATCAATACATTCAACCGTTTCCATCAAACTAATAATCGATCAAACCAACAATTTGTTATTTAATTAGTAAGAACTCTAGTGCATAACAACCCATCATCATCTTCATCGAATTTAACAATAAAGTTAGCACCACATTCTTAAGTCAACATGCAACCACTTCTGACAATACACACTAATCACCCGAACCCAATTACACCTCAGCCGACTAACACGTATTCGATCCTAGACCCTCCTTAGCACCATACGATTATCAAACTCCATCTACGTATCACACGTGTGAGTCAAATACAAGGACATCAAATCTTATCAATATCATCATTCATGCATATAATACTTCCACTGATAACATCATTAAATGTTCACATGACTTGGTTTGGTTGCACATGAGCCCCCATATACATATTCAGATTATCAAATTTTGTGCAACCATGAACCCTCAATCCCATTGGACCTTTAAACCACTATCACATTCACTTTAATTATAAATCACATAAATTAACCATATTGCATCTTATTAATCGATTACTATATCCATAACATGAATCAATAAGCATGCCCTTCGGCCAGGAATGTCAAACATCGCCCCAAGGTAACAAAAGATCAATTCGACTAGTTTGTATAAGATCAAAAGTAATCACAATCAAATATAATCATACCTCGACTAACAAGAATATTAGACCATCAAACAATCAAAGATAATCCTAAACTTTTAGATCACGTACCGATTGAATGAAGAAACACAAGGAGTGGTGCTCGATAATGATATTGTCACACCCCAACCGATGGCGGAATCATCGGGGCGCGGCACTGAGCGAAACAGATTGTCCAGAAGTTTCCATAACAACTATCATTACCATTCAATTTAAGTTAACATGTCCCATACCATGTCTCAAATAGTAAAACAAGTTATTACAGACAAAAACTAAACAAATATTCTGTTCCGACAACTCAGATTTAAGCATAACTAAATTATTCGTTGGTTTCTAGGACTCCAGTTCCTAGCTTCGATTTCATCACAGCCCGAGAAGCATATAAACAACCTAGGCACCTGTCACATACGTTAAAATAATGTCAATACATAAAATGTAAAGGTGAGCATACAAGTTTGATAATAGCATATAGAGTTCGAATTCGTTTACGCATAACCAGCACGTACACATAGTGAAATGAAGCACGTTAGTTATCGACATAGATCCATCGATACCAATGACTGCGGGTTGACTGCCCGAGGCAGTTCGCAATACACGATTACCACTGTAATCCATGCAAGTAAAAGATCCTTAACAACCCCCGTGGAGACGGGTGCTGAGTCCAAACTATAGTACTATCGTTGCTAAGGCAGGTAGACAGCATTCCATGTGTAAACATAACAAACAAGCATTCATAAGCCACGTATAACATGCGATAATGGTTGAGCGTTAAAATAGCTTGAGTAGTGTGATAGTTGTAGTTTGAATAGTTGTAACGTATGTAACACCCAAAAGTGCTAAAGCAAAAAGGGTTCGAGTATACTCACAGCGATATGGATTGAAGGGAGCGCTTTACAGCGAGTACGATTAGCCTGAATAGATTCGATAACGTAACGATAAGTGACGCGAAAAACAGTACAGGTGAGAGTGGGTAGGAGGACTGATCGTGCGGTTCAGTTGTCCGTGAATAGGGGTCATCCGTGCGCATGACCTATCCGTACGGATGGTGATGCGTGCGGATGGTGTTCCATCCGGATAGGTCATCCGTGCGTGTGACTGTCCGTGCGGGTGGCAACCCGTGCGGACGAGTCATACGTGCGGACGACTTACCCGTTTGGTTAGATTGCTTGTGTGGATAACCGTCCAAGTGGATTGTTTCTTCCTAAGATGTGTTTGTGTATGATGGCTTGTGCTTTGGAGTTTTCGTTGTAGCATTTAGAAAACACCAAAGTGTTTCTACCTTTCAAGCCGGCCGCGCGGACGGCGGTCCGTGCGTGTGGTAGTCCGTGCGGATAGCCTGTGCGCGTGGGCAGAGTCAATCCGTCCGGATAGCCCGTCCGTGCGCACGGCTTGGCCGTGCGGGTGGGGTTTGTTTGATTTTCATTTTAAGGCCTTAGTATCTCATGATCCGATGAGTAATCCATTCAGAGGTCGTCTGTCCGGATTGCTCGTTCGTCGATACTCAAACCTCGCTTGGAAAGTTGGTCCCAAGGGTAGTCCGTACGGGTGGCAACCCGTGCGTATGACCTGTGCGTGCGGGTGGTAATCCGTGCGCACAGCTTGTCCGTACGGGTGGCTAGTCCGTGCGGGTAGCCTGTCCGTGCGGACAACTGCTCCGGTTGTTCCGTTCGTCTACACTTGGTTTCTGTTGTCGTTTATCGAGACGTTCTGATTACGTGGCAACCACTTGGAACGGTCGTCCCGGCGACTAGACCGGTTAGGAACCACCCTAACTCGGCCTGCCGGCGACTCAGAACGGTCGTCCCGGTTAACCCCGAAATCAGTTGTCTAGGGTACAACTCCAGATCTGGAAATAGGGTATCACTATTGACGAGCAAAACACTAGGACTGATCGGATTTGCACCGGTTTTAAGGGTAAAAGAAGGAGAGAACATTAGATTTATTTCTTTCAACTCTTTTATCCTTAGAAAAGTCTAGATCTAGGTGGAATCATTGTAAAAACTTGTAGAAATCGTTTGGATCTGAGATATTCCTGGTGGAATGAGGCCTAGCATGAAGTTCTTACGAACTTCATGGTGACGTCACCCATGATTACCTCAAATCCGGATGATCTCATGGTTAAAATTGAAGATTCGAAAGATAGAAGTGTGTAGAATCGTGTAGTGAATAAAGATGTACAAGAATTAGTGCAAGATCTTACCTGGATTGAGAGAAATCTGAGAAAAAGGTGAAGAATGCGTGTGGTTCGGACGTCACTTGCCAAAAGTGGAAAAAAGTGGAGAGTGACCTGTGTATTTATAGGATGCCAAAAAGGGAAAGGGAGTGAGCCGTGCGCACGGCACGCACCCGGGTAGGCTATCCGCGCGGGCTGGCCACCCGTGCGGGCTGGCAATCCGTGCGGATTGGCCATCCGTGCGGATGGGCCATCCGTGCGGATGCCACCACCTTGGGCGAGCTCGATGCGACGTTGATTCGACTCGGATTTACGAGCGGTTTGATAGGGTTTCCTAATTCAAATTACTTTCAGTCCCAACTACTTCTTATACGGTTTGATTCGGGATTCGAGTTCGGGTTCGATCATATTCGAGTTAGACTTCGAGTTCGATTGAGTTCGCTTGATTATCACCACACAACATAAAATAAACATGCACAAGTAACACGTAAGGCACACACACACGTATAACTGACAATTATAATGCGAAATTCGAGTTACGATTTGGTGTCGATTTGATTAGCTTGCTTGATTATCTTTATCGCATTGTTACTTCCTATCGTTCACAGTCGTAGATCGATCGAAATATGATTGGTGAGGCTTGATTATTGTAATGTACCACAGGGGCTATCTAGGGAGATTTTGGGTAGGTGATTAAAAAAAAAAGAAAAATAATGGTGTAGAAGAAAAAAGGGTTAGTCCTAATGCCTCTATCATTTACTTACTCGGGTTTAAGTTGATAAGGACCGGGAATGTATCGTCATGGCAAGTTCTAGAGTCGTAAGAACCAAGCGGCTATTCACACAAGAAACGAAAAATGAGCATTTAGTCTAAAGATGTAAATTTGTATGCTCAATAAAGGCTCAAAACTCACTTTTGTGGGAATGGGTTTTTATGTGATCAAGTATATATAATCAAATTTTAACTAAGCTTGTCATGCCGTTTCATAATTTTCTTATGTTGGTTCTTGTTATCACGACGCTCTCGGTTGTAAATTTGTAAAAATATAACCTTATTAATCTTATGATTCCAAACTTAAACTTTAGACAAGTAAAAAAAAATGAAAATTTTTGAAAAAAATTTGGGGTGTTTAGCGGTTCCAATAGAGTTTTGTGTAAGGCTTGTTATTAGGACTTGTAAATTTCAAGGTTTTAGCATCCCCCCACACTTAAATTACACATTGTCCTCAATGTGTCCCAAAAATAAATTTTTAGGTTGATTAGATGTGTAAAATGGTGTTAAAAGCAAAGATTTATGTAACTGGCAGTCTGGGCACGGCCCCGTGGGGACCGGACACAGCCCCGTGTTCAGGTGCCAGTAACAAAAATTAAAGAAAAGAAACAGAAGCCTGGACACGGGGGCGTGTCTGGTGAACACGGCCCGTGTCCAGTTACCTGAACTGGGCATTTTTCTGCAGGGGGTTCAGCACGGGGCCGTGTTGGTTGGACACGGCCCGTGTTGAACCTTCTGTAATGGAGAGATTGATGCCGGGTTGCCTTGTTCTTGTGCATGGGGTCATTTTTCTCGTTCCCTTTTTATCCCTTACCACCATGAGTGTGTTTTATTTATTACGAACCATCCAAACTTTAAAAACCATCATTTCATTGCACTCATAGAGAGACCTTACATAGTCCTAAATTTATATTAAACTAGATATGAAAACAAAGAAATATTAAACCATGGAGTTCTAGCCTCTACTTTATTTTAATTAGCAAAATTTCCAAGAAGCTACTAATCTTGGTTAGACAAGGCCTTTTAGAACTCCTTCTTCCGGGTGCGGCTTTCCTCACATGTCGGCGAGCCACTCTTCCACCTCCCTTGGAAGGAGAAAAGAAGGCTCATTGGCATTAGTTTGAGGAGTTTCGATTTCCACCGGGATCTCTTGTTGGTGTTCCACAGGAGGTTCCGCCGGAAAGTCTTCCCACCCGGTAGGGTTGTTAATTCTGAGTGCCAGGTTCCAATCCTGTTGAGGGAGGACTGGTTCCATCGGGGGTGCTACAAGAATATTTAACCTCTGGTGCAAGAGGTTAATTTCTTGGAAGCTGCTTTCGAGTCCCACCGTAAGATCGTTAATACGGTCGATTAGGACCTCCTCTACTGATGTCATTTCGTCGAGAGCCTCCCTTAATGCTATCACATAGTGCACAAGTGTAGCTTCAACGGAGGGCCTCCTTCCTCTTCGGCTGTTTGATGAATGCACGGAAGATGTTTCGCTGTTTTCACTCGACATTCTACGAAAAATAAACTGAAAAATAGTTTATTTGATGAAACAGTTACCGGGCACGGGCCCGTGCTCATTGAGCACGGCCCCGTGTTCATCTTTCTGCAGAATTTTGGAGCAAGGAAACTTAAAATTTTAAGTTATTTTCTGAACTTGTGGGGTCTTTTTAGACATTAATAACTTAAAACAATGTTACACAACATATTTTTTTACCAAGATTCCTTGAACAAAACTCATTAATCCCTACCACAAAGTTGGAAGAATTCCAACTTTTAATGGTAGTTCTTAGAGAAAGATGGAGAAGAAGGAAATTGTGACAACCCTTAAAATCCCATGTATTCCGTATAAATTATTAATGATAATTAAAGTGTCTGACGACTGTATGGAATTACTTAAGTGCTTTATGATATCTGTGTTATGCTTACACGTATTTGTTAATATGCTAATAATGTACAGATAGGTCACTAAATAGTCCGTTACATTTTCCTATGTGTTAGAAAGTAAAAACGTTGCAAAAATATATATGTAGGACGCTTTACGGATTAATTAAGCGGTTTAACGGAACAGGATCGAACGAAACAATCGGACTTTACCCGGAACCTAAAAATGTTGTCCATGACATTGTTTTTCTTTTCTGAACCAGTTAGGGTCCCCGAATACCCTAATACCCGCTATAACACATAACATACTAGTAAATGGTTTAACCTTCTTATTAACTAACTAATACTTAACACTTGGTTGGAAACTAACCGGATTACCCCCCCCCCCCCCCAAACGAGTTCGGTCACAATGTGACCATCCCTTGTACCTTGTGATGGGATTTTAACATGCTTATCAAAGCAATTTCATCCATATGAAATAAAACGCAGCGGAAATAAGGTTTAAAACATGTTACTTTTATAAGATATAAAACCATTTATATGCAAAATCCCAAAACCCGGATCCATATATGAAGATGCATACTATCATATACAACCATAGGGTGTTTAGAATACTACCTTCCAAGGAGTAGAGAATATGAAGAAGATGATGCTTCTTGAACGGTTGCCTTCAAGTGTAGAAGACCTCAAGCTTGTATACCCAAAGCCTTCCAACAAACACCTTAGTTTTAGCTAGGATTTCTACACTTATGAACTCACTATTGAAACCCTCTTGAAGCCATCATATGGCCGAAAATATGAGAGGAGGTTTTTGGAGTTCTTGCACTTGATTTATGAACTTGAAACTCTCCACTAGATCAACCATACATGACCTGATTTTTAGAGTCTTACACTTGATTTTTCCAAATAAAAATCAACTCTTGGATGATCATGTTGAGGCCGAAAATTTTCAGCCATTTCTACCTATCTTCTTCAAGTTCAAAATTCATCAAAATGAATATAAAAGACATGAGAGATTTGCCACCCCCATTGCCCAATTACAAGATGTCTAGTTATGACAATTGCATGAAACCTCATTGGACCTCTCTTGCTTGGGAAGACCATCCAATTAAAAGGCATGCAACTATGACAACATGCATGGAACCTTATTGGACAAGAATTTTTTGGGAAGACCCCATGGGGGGGGGGGGGTGGCGGCCAAGCTTTTATTTTTATAAAAAAAATTCAAATCTTTCTTTTATAAATTTAAGTCTTGATTAATTTTATAACTTTTATAAAATTATAACATCATATGTTATAAGACTTATACAACCTTTTATTATGTTATTTAACCCATTAAATAACAAAATAAAATATTCTCTCAAAATAAATATCCATATAATTTATTAGTTTGTCAAGTGCAATTATTTAGAAAACCAATTTCTAAATATCCTAAGTGTTGATATTTATTTATTTGATCATATCATAAATAAATATTGTAAGTGTTCGTCTAGCTTGTTATTGGGTATGACTCGACTTGGATCATAACGTACTAGCCACATCAATTTAATATGTGTCTTGGGCATACAGAGTCCAACAATCTCCCACTTGCACAAGATACATAAAAGATTGATGCAAGCAGTAAATAACGCCTAACTACGGTTTACTACCCCTAATACGTATGACTATATGTGCCATTCAATAACATCATCCTCTTCAAGTCCCTTACTTGAAAATGATTTAGGTGAATCTATCATTTATCCTTTCGTTACAGATGTCATGTTAAATCCAGAGACATAGAGTGATCACTCTCTGTTGATTTAACTTTAGCAGGCCTTAGACATCTTACTCTCAACGAATAAGAGGAACAAATCCCATCTTGACTACATACGTCTCTCACAATCACCTTGTACCACACCTGAGCTTAGCCTTATGTACTGTCATATTACTGACAGCGAAGAAATAAATCAAGGCATAATATTTGGTGAATATCAAGACCCAATATGTATCTCAGGTCTGAGGATACTATGATATTCTCCTTTACTCAAATTTACTTATGATCAATCACAGATGATTCCATGCAGTAATATTTGAGAGCGAGTCAGTCCAATATTTGTATCCCACAAATATTTATGAACTTTGGAAGCAACGCCTTGCTCTATATTCATACTTCATGAATATCTACCAATCCAAGTTCATAATAGTCTTACATTCATATTTGTTCCCACAAATATGATCGACTACGGACATTTAGAATAAGTAACTTATTCACGGATTTAAACATGCTAAAATGGAACATAACTCAACATACCATAAAGAGTTATAATAATAACTGTTCCAATATCCAAATACAAAATAGATCAAATCCAATCACTAGAATATCGAAGTCCTAAGGCACAAATATGACCCTCTCATGCTTTGCCCATTCAAGGAGCTTCGTGAGTGGATCCGCAATATTTTGATCAGTGTGAACTTTGCGAATACATATCTTTCTCTTTTCAACTTCATCCCTTATGTAGTTGAAAGTCCGCTCAATGTGCCTAGTCTTTCGATGTACACGAGGTTCCTTGATTTAAGCAATCGCACCATCGTTATCACAAAGATCTCTAGGGGTCCTGAATGGTAGGGGCTACCCTAGATCGGCAATAATTCAAGTGGCAGATCCATATGAATTATCACAATCAATGAAGCGGCGATGTATTCTGATTATGTAGTGGACAATGCTACCCTGATTGTGATCAAGGACCATTTCGATCAGTTTGGAAACTCGTATCTATGTAACCCTTTACAACGAATTCCGAAACTCGCATCCCTGTAACCTTTTACAACGAGTTCTTTTCACCAGATCCATATATTAGAAATATATCCTTAGTCCTTCTAAGGTATTTCAATATACTTTCTAATAGTCATCCAATGACCGTTATTTGGATTTTACTGGTATCTTCTCGTCATGCTTAAAGCGCATAACTTGTCCGGTCTAGTACATATCATTACATACATAATGAATCCTATAGCTGACGTATATGGGATTCCTTTCATTCTTTCTTGCTCATCCTTTGAGCTTGGACATTGAAACGCATTCAATATTGTCCACTCTTTGAATAGGTACCAAACCTTTCATAGAGTTCTCTATCTTGAACCCTTTCAAGACTTTGTCAATGTATGCACTTTAGTTTAAACCTATCAATCGCCTTGATCTATCCCTATAGATCTTTATTCCCAAAATATAGGCGACTTCACCAAGATCCTTAATGGAAGAACAACTTCCAAGCCAACCTTTTACACCTTCCACGGTTGGAATGTTATTTCCAAATAGTAGAATGTCATCAACATATAATACTAATAAAGTGATGATGCTCCCACTAGCCTTCTTATACACACAAGCTTCATCGACGTTCTTGATGAATCCATATTCCCTAATTTCTTCATCAAAACGGTGATTCCAACTTCTAGATGCTTGTTTCAATCTATAGATTGATTTCTTTAACTTGCATACTTTGTTAGGATGTTTTGGATCAACAAAACCTTCAGGCTTAACTATATAGACATCTTCCTCAAGATATCTATTAAGGAAAGTCGTTTTGAGATCCATTCGCCAAATCTCATAATCATATTGTGTAAGTATGGAAAATGATATCCTAGTTGACTTTAGCATCGCCACGGGCGAGAAGGTCTCATCATAATCAACCCTTTGAGTTTGAGTGAAACCTTTTGCTATAAGTCTCGCTTTACAAGTATCCAAGTTACTATGCATTACAGTTTTCTTCTTGAAAACCCACTTACTTCCAACTACTTTAGAGTTAAGTGGTGGCACAACCAATTCCCATACTTGGTTGTCAAACATGGATTGCATCTCTACGTTCATAGCCTCAAGCCATTTGTCGCAATCAGATTTTGACATTGCATCATGGTATGTGGTTGGTTCATGTGAATCTACCACATAGCATCCATCCATAAAAAATCCATATCTTTCAGGTGGATTACTAATTCTACCAGATCTGCGAATGTTTTGTGTATGTTGATCAACCATTTGATCATCTTCAACAACCTCTTGTTGAGTGCTAGTATCAACCAAACGTGTATCGGCTTTTGGTTCCTGATCCTCATCAAGTTCCACTGTTCTACTAGTTCCTTCCATTAGGAACTTATCTTCCAAGAACTTTGCCTTTCGAGCAAAAAATACTTTTGCTCTGTTGGATCGTAGAAATAATATCCTATATCATCTTTAGGATATCCTACGAAGATACACTTAGTGGATCGTACTTCCAACTTGTTTGGGGTGTATTGCTTCACATAAGCTTCACAACCCATACTTTTAAATATGATAATGATGGAACCTTTCCATGTCATATTTCAAAAGACGTCGTATCCACTTTTTTGGTTGGGGCCATATGGGCCACGGAGAGCAAAGCGTAACCCCAAAGTGATAGAGATAATGTGCTCCTAGCCATCATAGATCGAACCATATCTAATAGAGTTCGATTCCTCCTCTATCAAAACGAAGAACTTTAAAAGAGTTGATTTTGTACTTCACTTTTTGAAGATTCTGAACGTTTCAAAACTTCTTCTTTGTGTCAAGTACACATAACCATAACTACTATAGTTGTCGGTTAAAGTAATGAAGTATCTTTCACCATACCTAGTCATTGGCTTAAAAGGATCACATACATTCGAATGTATGATACCTAAGAAATCTATTGCCCTTTCCCACTAAAGGGTTTCTTAGTCATTTTACCTTGTAAACAAGATTCACATGTATCAAATGAACCAATTTCATTTGTTTCCAAAAGATCATTCTTTCGAAGTGTTTACATGCGACATCTGTTTATATGACCAAGGCGATAATGCCAAAGATAAGTCTCACTCAAATCCATTTTGAGTTTGTTGGTGATTTCTTGGTACATTGAACTATCAAATGATGTATTATTATGAACCAATTCATAACTACCATTTGAAGGCATAGTTTTAAAGTAAAACATGTCATTCATCGAAATATAAATGTCATTGTTTACAAACTTTAAATCAAAACATATTGTCTCAAAAGGGAAACTTAAATAATGTTCCTAGTCAAACTAGGAGCATTCAAAACATTTTAAAACAATTTCCAAACCATTTGGAAGTTTCAAAACATAGTCTCCTTTCTTGTAATGTTTATTTCTTTTGAACCTTTTGCAACGAATTGCAAACATGAGTTTCACATCCGGTATCTAATACCCATGTGTTAGAAGAAATAACATTAAGGTCAATATGTATCATTAAGATTGTACCTGAGGTTTGCCTAGCATCCCTCTTGTTTTTTTTTTAACTCTTTGAGATAGGTTGGACAATTCCTATTTAAATGCCCTATCTCACCACACTCAAAGCATGGATCGTTCATGGCAACCTTTGCCTTCTTCTCTTTTGGTTTCGGTGGTTTCGCTTTAGTCTTTCTAATTATTTCCCTTTGAATTACCCGTTTCCATTTGCAACATTTGCTTTGGTGTCAGGGTGATGCCCTTTCTTGTTGCCACCCTCATTGATCGTTAGAATGGATAAAATCCTTTTATCCATATCGAGCCTTTCGAGGTGATCAATGTGGCTTTTCATCTTAAAACATAAGATGAGTCCGATTGGGTTTCCTCCATTCGACATGCATGAAGCGCTCGAACGGTTTCGAAGCGTTCTACCCTTAGGAACATTTCCTATAATTGGGTAATCATGTCGTGTGCTCATGATGTTTGTCACACCCCGACCACGTAGAACATACCAAACGTGGCGGAAATGTCGGGGAGTGTTGTAATAGAATTAATGTTTCATAACCATGGATATCAAAAGTGTTTCGTTTTATTAAACATTGAGTAATTACATCGCCTGGAAATCTAAATACACTATTTAAACATAGTCTATCATTGTTATTGAGTCACTAAGGCCTTGTCCAGTCCTATGTGAGCATGCATCTTATCAATCGATATCATCCAACAATACCCGAAACATATGTGAAAACGAGGTCAGCAAAGAAATGCTGGCGAGTACATAGGTTTTGTGAAAATAAGATTCATGACTTCTGTTTAAGAAAATGTTTAGTCATGAACCTTGTAATTTGCTTTGTCTTTGTAAATCATTTGAAAAATAATTAGTTCGGATGATAAGTATAAATAAGAGAATAATGCATGATTAAATGAATAACCATGTAAAATGAGTTTGCATAAGATAAGTTGTTTAAAAATCAATGTCTTGTGAAAAGTATGTTATTTGTATAAAATGTTCTATGTCTCGAACTGAAATGATTCAAATAACGCTACGATATGTAATACCATACAAACACTTATATATAGGAAGTACCAGCGGCGTATCCACCATGCTTGTATCATATTACATACGCACCGTTACTTAATCACTTAACCAAACCAAACCAAACAATGTAAAATGTCTATGTTTAAATCAATTGTCAAATGTATTGAATAATATGTCAAAGTATTCATGTCAAGATGTAAATCATGTCAAAATGTCTATGTCAAATATCCATGTCAAATGTCTATGTCAAATATCCATGTATGGCAAGTGAAATGTCTCAACTAAACCATATGCACAAAAACAAAGTATTGAAGTAAAACTTGGTTTAAATCAAAGTTATGTTTTGTGGGAAATACATGATCAAATGTCAATCATGTACAAATGTTTACCCAATCGTTAAACCATCTTGTTTTAATCGTTCAAATCGTTCTTGTTTTAACAAACCCTTACCAAAGGGTAAGTTAATATTTTAATTGTGAAACTACTTTATGGTCGATTCTCTAATAACATTCAAACCTCCTTGACTCGTTCCTCGTTCCAACTCGCTCTCGTTCTCGTTCTTAACAAACCCTTACCAAAGGATAAGTTAATAATTACAGATTCAGTCGCTACCCACAACACCCACACATAACAATGGGTGCAGTAAATAACGGGATTTGTCAGATCCTATGGTACCATAACCTAATACTGGTCGGCTTGATCACTGCTAATGAATGTCATTGGTCATGTAACTACAACCAACAAGTTCGTTCACTTTATTGAATTTGTTATTAGTTTTTGAAATCATTGTATTCGTTCTTGAAATCATTGTATTCGTTCTTGAAATCATTGTATTCGTTCTTGAAATCATTGTTAGCGTTCTTGAAATAATTGTTATTGTTCTTGAAACCACATTGTAATTGTTATTGAAATCATTGATAAAGCATTTAGCACATATGAGTCACCCCAAAACAGTTGAAAACAGTAAAAGAGGGGAATAATGTACTCGCCTGGGAGTGCTTAGGAGTCTTGAACAACTACCAAGTAAGCTAGAGGAGTCCCGGAAATCAAACGGTACCTAACATAGGTAACTACATAATTAACCCGGACCTAAATCGGAAGACTGGGTAGCAGGAGGGTTTGTAAACCAAATGAGTGTAGGAACTCATATGATATGGTTTAACAAAGCCTACATACTAAATGAAACTTAACCCAAGTATTATCGACCCATCGCGACCCATTAAGGTAACTTATGCTACTTTAACGCGTCGTGCGCGGGAAACGCGTTCGGACCGTCTAACTAGTCCTATGACAAGTGTTATATGCCTAAACATGTTACATAATCAGTTATGTGACAAAAGTTTAGGTTACATATGCTTAATTACCAATTATACATGAAAAGGGTATTCTGGTAATTTACCTAAGGCATATAAACTACCTATCATACAACTACTTAAACGATGTGACCATAGGGTATAACCTCGGAAGGTTATTCCCTACCTACTATGGTCACCTAATGTGTTTGGTCGGATCCTAATGATCGACCAAACTGGGTCGGGTTCGAGGTATAAGCGATTTATTAGATCGCTTACCCTACGACCCTAGACAACGTGGTAATCAGTAGGCATAGTCCCAAGGGACTATGACCATCGTGATTACAATCACGTTGCGAAGTTCAAACGAACTTCGCATTGACCATTACTGGTCAACGCTGAAAGTCAAACAAAGTTTGACTTTCTGACTCGAAAAGCAGTAAAATAAGGAAAAGAACGAAAGAATACTTACGAAGGGTCCCCGAATGCTAAACTCGATTCAAAAATCTCAGGTATGAAACAAATGTTTCAACTTAGAGTTCCTCAAATCAAGTTTCTTGTAAGTTTAGCAATGGGGGTGTTGGGGTATTTATAGGAATACCCGAACCGTTAAGATCGCTTGTCGAATATCGTGCCATGATCCAACCCGTACACTTGTCGGAAACTCATGGTGACTAAATTGGCCACTCACCATAGGGTATCAACATGTGGCAAGGGATTAAGGAGTGGAGAACAGCTGTTAACAGCTGTTAATACGTCGAATCTGGTCCCGAATGCGAAAAACTGAGTTTCTGCATGTTTCTGCCCAGAATAGGCAGTCGCGTAGCGCGACTGGTAAGGCCACATGCAGTGGCGCTACGCCACTGCCCCCTTGTTTCAGCAAACTTTCAAAATTGGCAGAAATGGTCCCTGCAGCCCGTTTAAGCGATTTTCGATGCGTTTGAACCCCGTTAACCTCATTTCAAGGCTCTAAAATGAAGTTAAAGTATAGGGAACTCAAAACATGCTCAAAAATATGCCGGAGGTTGGTTCGTTTGGCCGTACGAACGCGATGTTCGCTTAATTACGGCGGAATGCGCATAAGCGCGAAAAACGATCCAAATGACGCGACGAATGGATTTTTCTTAAGGCGAACACTAAAATATAATGTAGTCATGCTTACATAAATTTTTGGATGTCCAGATGTATTCAGAACGTAAGTTATGCGCGAAAATGCAAACTTGTGCACTTTTTGACACTTTTAGTCCCTGAATGACACAAAAGTTTATTTTAGCACACCGAACCCCTCAAAGCCTATTTCTAAGCTATGTAAAGGATATTTATGGTATGTTTAACTTATGGTCATGTTCCGGAATGTCTGTTACAGTTCAAATTGGCATACTTTCGCAGTTTGTCATATTTAGTCCCTGTAAGCGAGTTAACTTGTTTTTGCCATACCAAAGCCTTCAAAACTTATTTCTAAGTTATGTAAAGGTTATTTAAGGTATGTTAAGCCTATGTCACTATTCCGGAGTGTTCGTTGCATTAAACTGGTTATATTTACGCATCGGTGCGCGTATAACCTTCCAGAAAGCGATTTAGAGTTTGAAATTGAACGAGAATTGATATGTGCAAATGATACACATATTTTTACAAATCCCAAGTATGAATTATAATATTTCATTGGTTTGGTATTTGTTTGATGGCCGTGAAGGCACAGGTGTTACAGTCTCCCCTACTTTAGGAAATTTCGTCCCGAAATTTATTTAGAGGAAACTTGTGAGAGCTTGAAAGCATGAAGTTGAAAAGATCGAACAACATTGGTTAGGGTTCTTGAACTTCTAGGAACCTTAATAACATTATGTTTGCAATGTAAGAGGGACACTTATATACAAGTATATGAAGTGTCATTGGTGCGTCCACCGTACCTCCATTACATTGTTGTCATTTTGTTATTGTTGTCGCTATCGGTTCTTACACATAATAAATCTTACTGGGTTTCTGTGCACTAAATTTCATAATTATGTACGCGTCCATAATCAGACAATTCCTTGCACAGTTCACACAGTCTATTTTATAGTGTGTAGGGTAAAACCAAATGAACAAACCTGTGATGAGTGTGACTAGACCGCCATAGAGTCCTTTTGACTAAATCAATAAATGATCTAAATAGACTATCAAGGAGTCTGTCCAGCTACATCACTAGATGTCGTTCTTTAGCCAAATTGTGAAACAATCTTTTAGACTAGACCACTAAAGGGTCTCTCATTGAATCATGGAATGGTACTATATAACCCAAGGGTCTTAACTACCAGGTAGAAGCCCATAAGGATTTTAGGTAGTACCTTTTGAATATCCTACTATGAATCTCTCATATGAAAACATGAAAGATTCTATGAGGATTTGAAAATCGGATCACACAAAAACATAGAGGAGAACACACAAACACATAACATATAATCGCATAATCGTTCAATTTGTCTTGTAAATTGCGTACATACATTTAAAGCACACTAGGAATCCATTCCGTGGATTTCATTTGGTACTTTAAACGTTATCAAGAATCCAACTATAAAGATAGAAAGATTCAAAAAGAAAATTCGATTTCGATTATTAGGAACCGAAATGTTCGAATTGAGGTACATAAGGAATCCAATTAAGGACTCTGATTTGAATGATAATCATCCACAAGGATCTAATTGTGAAGATAAAAAGATCCCATATGAATTTTTTGAAGTTGAAGATGTTTTGAAACCTTGCACTGGATGTGCTTAGGTCAAAACATGATGTAGAATGCTTATGAAGTTGAGATGCTTGATATGTCAAGGCGACATATGAAGCAGAATTTTGAAGGTTAAGTCAATGTATGAGGAAAGTATTTTTGAAAACTATGCATGGGGTTCTTTTAAGAAAAATGTGTTTAACGTTTTTGAAACCTTATATATAATACTTTTGAAATCATAAAGTAGGTGTATTAGATAGATATATTTACAAAAAATGTTTTAAAATCATGCGAGATGAATTTTGAAATTATGTATAAGGTTTTTGAAAGATATGAATGATGCTTTTCGAAATCATGCACTTGATAATAAAATGTATTGTGTTAATATTGTCTTCAGACTATACGAAATATTTTGAAATTAGGAAGGTTGGTTTTGATAACATGGTCAATGTTTTTGAAATAACATAGACAATGCATCTAGAAAAAATTTGTTTTCAAACTATATGAAATGTTTTGAGATCATGAAGATTGTTTTGAAATACTTGTACTGTATATGTTGAAAAAAAACAAAACGGAATGGGTATGAGATTTGAAAATACCCTTAGTTATCTAACCAAGGATTTAAAGGCACAGATGTGCGAAAAGCACGATTACTCATAATGTCACTTAATTTTCTGTACTTTGTTTCTTAGAGTGAAACGAGTACTTAAAAATTTCGAGGGAATCATGAGCGATCATGGCGAAGTTCTGAGAAGCCTTTCGCTTCTTTGACTTCTTAGGGGATCGTTCATCCATGGTCTTTGATTCCTCGATTGGTTTCTTGGCTGATGGTGTTGTCGCCTGACTAGGTCCTGCCTGTCTTGGTGACTCTTGAGTGGCTTCATCCTGGAGATGATACTTGGCAGTAGCTAATTCAACAGTCTTTAGGACTACTTCGCCTATTCGCTGAGCGAATTTGGCTGCTTGCTCAGATATCTGGGCGTCATCGTGATGAAGAGACATTCTTGAAGAAAAAGAAAGGCATAGGGAGAAACAGGTGAAAGATTATTGGACATTCAAAACAGAATGATAACATATGAAAATTGCGATCATTTGTTTGTTACCTAAGGCAAACAAATGAGACGGTGACTAATCAAAGTAAATGGGTCAAAAATAATGTATCGCGAAGACATGCTCGCCTATAAGTGAACACTCATCCCAAGAATTCCCAGGTAAGCACAACTGGTCTCGCGTCTGATGAGATGTATACGAAGTGCTTGCCTAGCCAGAAAACCCAGAATACAGGCATTCACCCTTCCAGTTTGCACGTGTTCACATTATTTAAAACCCAAAACCTTGACGAGATTTTGAAAACTCAAAGGGGTTCAAAACCATATAACAGAGAGTTCAAAACCTTACAATAGAGGGTTCAAAACCTAGTAATCAATCATCCTAGAACAGATGATTAGTTTTCAAAGCGGTTTTGAAATTTATGTTCTTGTTGTGGTCGTCGCCTAAGGATAGGTGACGGTATTGTTTTATGACTAAACGCAAGTAAACTCGCGTTAGGGTCCTAGAAAGGTTATAGACTAGGTCAAAGCATTACTAATAACCTAATTCCCTATAACCATTGGCTCTGATACCATCTTTCTGTCACACCCCGACCGCGTAGAACATACCAAACGTGGCGGAAACATCGGGGCGTATTGTAACAGAATTAATGTTTCATAACCATGGATATCAAAAGTGTTTCGTTTTATTAAACATTGAGTAATTACATCGCCTGGAAATCTAAATACACTATTTAAACATAGTCTATCATTGTTATTGAGTCACTAAGGCCTTGTCCAGTCCTATGTGAGCATGCATCTTATCAATCGATATCATCCAACAATACCTGAAACATATGTGAAAACGAGGTCAGCAAAGAAATGCTGGCGAGTACATAGGTTTTGTGAAAATAAGATTCATGACTTCTGTTTAAGAAAATGTTTAGTCATGAACCTTGTAATTTGCTTTGTCTTTGTAAATCATTTGAAAAATAATTAGTTCGGATGATAAGTATAAATAAGAGAATAATGCATGATTAAATGAATAACCATGTAAAATGAGTTTGCATAAGATAAGTTGTTTAAAAATCAATGTCTTGTGAAAAGTATGTTATTTGTATAAAATGTTCTATGTCTCGAACTGAAATGATTCAAATAACGCTACGATATGTAATACCATACAAACACTTATATATAGGAAGTACCAGCGGCGTATCCACCATGCTTGTATCATATTACATACGCACCGTTACTTAATCACTTAACCAAACCAAACCAAACAATGTAAAATGTCTATGTTTAAATCAATTGTCAAATGTATTGAATAATATGTCAAAGTATTCATGTCAAGATGTAAATCATGTCAAAATGTCTATGTCAAATATCCATGTCAAATGTCTATGTCAAATATCCATGTATGGCAAGTGAAATGTCTCAACTAAACCATATGCACAAAAACAAAGTATTGAAGTAAAACTTGGTTTAAATCAAAGTTATGTTTTGTGGGAAATACATGATCAAATGTCAATCATGTACAAATGTTTACCCAATCGTTAAACCATCTTGTTTTAATCGTTCAAATCGTTCTTGTTTTAACAAACCCTTACCAAAGGGTAAGTTAATATTTTAATTGTGAAACTACTTTATGGTCGATTCTCTAATAACATTCAAACCTCCTTGACTCGTTCCTCGTTCCAACTCGCTCTCGTTCTCGTTCTTAACAAACCCTTACCAAAGGATAAGTTAATAATTACAGATTCAGTCGCTACCCACAACACCCACACATAACAATGGGTGCAGTAAATAACGGGATTTGTCAGATCCTATGGTACCATAACCTAATACTGGTCGGCTTGATCACTGCTAATGAATGTCATTGGTCATGTAACTACAACCAACAAGTTCGTTCACTTTATTGAATTTGTTATTAGTTTTTGAAATCATTGTATTCGTTCTTGAAATCATTGTATTCGTTCTTGAAATCATTGTATTCGTTCTTGAAATCATTGTTAGCGTTCTTGAAATAATTGTTATTGTTCTTGAAACCACATTGTAATTGTTATTGAAATCATTGATAAAGCATTTAGCACATATGAGTCACCCCAAAACAGTTGAAAACAGTAAAAGAGGGGAATAATGTACTCGCCTGGGAGTGCTTAGGAGTCTTGAACAACTACCAAGTAAGCTAGAGGAGTCCCGGAAATCAAACGGTACCTAACATAGGTAACTACATAATTAACCCGGACCTAAATCGGAAGACTGGGTAGCAGGAGGGTTTGTAAACCAAATGAGTGTAGGAACTCATATGATATGGTTTAACAAAGCCTACATACTAAATGAAACTTAACCTAAGTATTATCGACCCATCGCGACCCATTAAGGTAACTTATGCTACTTTAACGCGTCGTGCGCGTGAAACGCGTTCGGACCGTCTAACTAGTCCTATGACAAGTGTTATATGCCTAAACATGTTACATAATCAGTTATGTGACAAAAGTTTAGGTTACATATGCTTAATTACCAATTATACATGAAAAGGGTATTCTGGTAATTTACCTAAGGCATATAAACTACCTATCATACAACTACTTAAACGATGTGACCATAGGGTATAACCTCGGAAGGTTATTCCCTACCTACTATGGTCACCTAATGTGTTTGGTCGGATCCTAATGATCGACCAAACTGGGTCGGGTTCGAGGTATAAGCGATTTATTAGATCGCTTACCCTACGACCCTAGACAACGTGGTAATCAGTAGGCATAGTCCCAAGGGACTATGACCATCGTGATTACAATCACGTTGCGAAGTTCAAACGAACTTCGCATTGACCATTACTGGTCAACGCTGAAAGTCAAACAAAGTTTGACTTTCTGACTCGAAAAGCAGTAAAATAAGGAAAAGAACGAAAGAATACTTACGAAGGGTCCCCGAATGCTAAACTCGATTCAAAAATCTCAGGTATGAAACAAATGTTTCAACTTAGAGTTCCTCAAATCAAGTTTCTTGTAAGTTTAGCAATGGGGGTGTTGGGGTATTTATAGGAATACCCGAACCGTTAAGATCGCTTGTCGAATATCGTGCCATGATCCAACCCGTACACTTGTCGGAAACTCATGGTGACTAAATTGGCCACTCACCATAGGGTATCAACATGTGGCAAGGGATTAAGGAGTGGAGAACAGCTGTTAACAGCTGTTAATACGTCGAATCTGGTCCCGAATGCGAAAAACTGAGTTTCTGCATGTTTCTGCCCAGAATAGGCAGTCGCGTAGCGCGACTGGTAAGGCCACATGCAGTGGCGCTACGCCACTGCCCCCTTGTTTCAGCAAACTTTCAAAATTGGCAGAAATGGTCCCTGCAGCCCGTTTAAGCGATTTTCGATGCGTTTGAACCCCGTTAACCTCATTTCAAGGCTCTAAAATGAAGTTAAAGTATAGGGAACTCAAAACATGCTCAAAAATATGCCGGAGGTTGGTTCGTTTGGCCGTACGAACGCGATGTTCGCTTAATTACGGCGGAATGCGCATAAGCGCGAAAAACGATCCAAATGACGCGACGAATGGATTTTTCTTAAGGCGAACACTAAAATATAATGTAGTCATGCTTACATAAATTTTTGGATGTCCAGATGTATTCAGAACGTAAGTTATGCGCGAAAATGCAAACTTGTGCACTTTTTGACACTTTTAGTCCCTGAATGACACAAAAGTTTATTTTAGCACACCGAACCCCTCAAAGCCTATTTCTAAGCTATGTAAAGGATATTTATGGTATGTTTAACTTATGGTCATGTTCCGGAATGTCTGTTACAGTTCAAATTGGCATACTTTCGCAGTTTGTCATATTTAGTCCCTGTAAGCGAGTTAACTTGTTTTTGCCATACCAAAGCCTTCAAAACTTATTTCTAAGTTATGTAAAGGTTATTTAAGGTATGTTAAGCCTATGTCACTATTCCGGAGTGTTCGTTGCATTAAACTGGTTATATTTACGCATCGGTGCGCGTATAACCTTCCAGAAAGCGATTTAGAGTTTGAAATTGAACGACAATTGATATGTGCAAATGATACACATATTTTTACAAATCCCAAGTATGAATTATAATATTTCATTGGTTTGGTATTTGTTTGATGGCCGTGAAGGCACAGGTGTTACAATGTTCAAAACCTTTTGAATCTCGGGAATCATAATTCCTAACATGAGGCAAGAGGCTTGCGTAGTATCCTCGATATACTTAATCCAATCGTTATAGGCATCCTTATCTTCCATAAGATGTTCATCGGGATTAGGATCGTTTTCTTGTGATAGGTTACGGACGGTTTGGGTAATATTGTTAGCGGCCATCTACAAAATTTAACAAGGTTCAATTTTAGTATTTTCGATATTATTATATTTTAATCATTAATACCCTTTTGTGTCTCATAGACAATTAATAATTAAAAACTAGAATCCAACGTTACATTTAAATATTGGTTAGGTGACCTTTATCCCTCTATTTAAATTAACAAGGTAGTCAACGTTTGACAATTGCAACTCTTTGCAACTTCTAGCCATATGGGATCGGTTAAACATCTTTATGTTTAGTTGGCATGTTTAATCCCATCAACACCTTTGTTCCCCATGCTTCGGTGACCCTAAGTTCATGGTTTCCAAATCAAGTCGTCCAACTTACACACACGTGTGAGTTTATACACATAAGTGGTTAGGTGACCTTTATCCCACAAACATGGTAAACCCACCTCGAATATACAAGTTCCCTCAAATATGGTTAGGTGACCTTTATCCCACAAAAGAGTTCCCAAGTGATTCAAGTGTTGTATAAAAGGATGGTGTTTGACTTGTTTTATAAAAGGGATTTTGAGTTTTCAAAATTCTAGTTTAGAAAACTTTATGTACCATATATTTGCATGCATTCAAATCCTTGGTACTTTAGTGAAAATCAATTTTCAAGGTTCTTTTTAATAAAACCCATTTTATTATAAAATCATTAATTTTTAATAACCTTTTATTAACCAATTTTAATGATCTTGTAAAGAACCAATTTTACGCTTGTTGTTGATTATTAGTTTGTTAAGCATGCATATCCAAATATCATCAAAACAATATAAATAAGCAACCACACAAGCACAACACATATATCATTAGGTGCATAACCATAGCCAACTATTTTGACCACACTTGTTAGCCGAAACAAGTGTGCCAAAAGGTCCTTCCAAAAGGGTGAATATTGACACAAATAATGTGTCGTTGAACTCCCACTTGATCCCGCATCCAAATGCTTCAAGTATCCTTCTTGTGTTGTGATTACTCCACTTTCTTTGAGCTTCCAAAATGTACTTTAATTCAGCTCCAATCTCCTTTGGGCTCCGTAAATGTGTTTTGGTTGTCGGGCTAAAATCCCGTTTAGAACTATGAAGTCCTTTATGCCCGAATTTGGCAAAACCAAAACCGCATTTTTGTGTGCATCTTCTTTTACAAAATATATCCTAATACATTTTTTTTAGTAAAATAAAATGCACCTAATCTATTTATTTTACATACCAAATGAAAATAAATAAATTACATAACTTTACAAATGGAAGAACAAAATAATAATTATTACAACCCATTGAATAATAAAACACAACACATTAATTCAACACAAGGTCATGGCTAGGTTATATGCACCAAAATATATATCCAAATATATATTTATATTAATTTCAAGAAACATAAAAAAATGGTTCCCTTTTAATAACCATTTTCGGCTATGTCCAAAAAACCGAAAAGGTTAGTTTTGTCCAAACAAACAAATCATCCATATGAAATAATTTTTCAAGATTCATTTATGCATGTAAGAATATAATCTTGAAAATCAAAGGGATAACCATACTTAGAATTTCGGCCATAGGGTTTTCACCAAACCCGAAACCCGAAAATTTTAAGTCTATTGAAGCATGCACTCATATAAGCGGCTCTAGATGCCATTGATGGGATTTTAACATGTTTATCAAAGCAATTTCATCCATATGAAATAAAACGCAGCGGAAATAAGAGGTTTAAAACATGTTACTTTTATAAGATATAAAACCATTTATATGCAAAATCCCAAAACCCGGATCCATATATGAAGATGCATACTATCATATACAACCATAGGGTGTTTAGAATACTACCTTCCAAGGAGTAGAGAATATGAAGAAGATGATGCTTCTTGAACGGTTGCCTTCAAGTGTAGAAGACCTCAAGCTTGTATACCCAAAGCCTTCCAACAAACACCTTAGTTTTAGCTAGGATTTCTACACTTATGAACTCACTATTGAAACCCTCTTGAAGCCATCATATGGCCGAAAATATGAGAGGAGGTTTTTGGAGTTCTTGCACTTGATTTATGAACTTGAAACTCTCCACTAGATCAACCATACATGACCCGATTTTTAGAGTCTTACACTTGATTTTTCCAAATAAAAATCAACTCTTGGATGATCATGTTGAGGCCGAAAATTTTTAGCCATTTCTACCTATCTTCTTCAAGTTCTTCAAGTTCAAAATTCATCAAAATGAATATAAAAGACATGAGAGATTTGCCACCCCCATTGCCCAATTACAAGATGTCTAGTTATGACAATTGCATGAAACCTCATTGGACCTCTCTTGCTTGGGAAGACCATCCAATTAAAAGGCATGCAACTATGACAACATGCATGGAACCTTATTGGACAAGAAGTTTTTGGGAAGACCCCATGGGGGGGGGGGGGTGGCGGCCAAGCTTTTATTTTTATAAAAAAAATTCAAATCTTTCTTTTATAAATTTAAGTCTTGATTAATTTTATAACTTTTATAAAATTATAACATCATATGTTATAAGACTTATACAACCTTTTATTATGTTATTTAACCCATTAAATAACAAAATAAAATATTCTCTCAAAATAAATTATCCATATAATTTATTAGTTTGTCAAGTGCAATTATTTAGAAAACCAATTTCTAAATATTCTAAGTGTTGATATTTATTTATTTGATCATATCATAAATAAATATTGTAAGTGTTCGTCTAGCTTGTTATTGGGTATGACTCGACTTGGATCATAACGTACTAGCCACATCAATTTAATATGTGTCTTGGGCATACAGAGTCCAACACCTTGATGATTATTTAATTCATTCTTGTCCCATATCAAGTGAACATAGCACCCAATGGTTAATTGTGTAGAGTTTTGCCTATAAGTTACAACCTAAACACACCATAATCTTTCCACCACACTTGATCAAACATCACTCTCTCTCCCTCTCCTCAAACTCTCGGCCGAACACAAGCACCCACAACCACCCACTTTCGAGCTTTGATCTTGCCATTCCAAGCTTATACAAGGGTTAAGGATCTCATACAAAGGAGCTCGGTGCGTTCGAAACGCGAAGGACCTCGCTACATTGCTTTTATCCACTCGATTTTCGACTAGAATCTTCCCTAGCCTCGAGCTAGTAGTAAGTTGCTCTAAACATCTTCTTGATCTATCCTAAAGTGGTTAATAAGAGTTTCGTCGATTGAAAATCACTAACATATAAGATCGCCAACTAAAGGTCTACTAAATTGATGTACAAGGTGGTTAATGGATGAATATTAGTGTGAATCATGTAGATCTTGTGTGATTATGATTATTGTCACACCTCGACCGCGTAAAACAACAAATCGCGGCGGAAACATCGAGGCGTGTTGCAACAGAATTAATTGTTTCATAACCATGGCATACAAAGTTGTATTTTATTTATTAAACAAGGGTGTTACATTGTCTCGAAACAGTAAATTAAGAGTTCGGAACATAATTAAACATAGTCTATCTTCTTTTAAAGTCTCTAAGGCACAGGTCCGCCCTAGTATCATGATCAACATCCTATGGAAAAGCACCTGAAAACACATGTGAAAATAGGTACGTCAGCATAAAAATGCCTGTGAGATACATAGGTTTTGTGAAAATAGGATTCATGACTTATGTTTAAGAAAAATGTTTAGTCATGAACCTTGTAATTTGCTTTGTCATGTAAATCATTTGAAAACAATAAGATCAGATGATATGTATAAGTAAATGTCAGGTTAAATAAATAACCATGTAAAAATGTGTTTGTATAAGATAAGTTGTTTGTAAATCAATGTCTTGTGAAAAGTATGTTATTTGTATAAAATGTTCTATGTCTCAAACTGAAATGATTCAAATAACGTTACGCCATGTAATACCATACAAACACTTATATATAGGAAGTACCAGCGGCGTATCCACCATGCTTGTATCATATTACACACGCATCGTTAACTTAATCACTTAATCAAACCAAATCAACCAATGTATGAAGTCTATGTTTAACCCAATTGTCAAATGTATTGGGTAATATGTCAAAGTATTCATGTCAAGATGTAAATCATGTCAAATGTCTATGTCAAATATCCATGTCAAATGTCTATGTCAAATATCCATGTCAAATGTCTATGTCAAATATCCATGTCAAATGTCTATGTCAAATATCCATGTCAAATGTTTATGTGAAAAATGTCTATGTCAAAATGTCATGTATGGCAAGTGAAATGTCTCAACTAAACCATATGCACAAAAACAAAGTATTGAAGTAAAACTTGGTTTAAATCAAAGCCATGTTTTGTGTAAATGCATGCAACTATTTAATATTGACATTTATGCGGTATTGTGAAAATGCATACATCCAAGCCTTGCGACTGTGGTGATAAACCCTTTAAACAAATTAAAGGTCTATCTGTCTTATATCATCGAATTCGGTCATTCCTTTCATCCCCTTTCCCTGGGACGTCCGGAACGGGAGTTGTCAATTCCTATGGTACCACTACCTACTAACGAACGGCGTAGCTAATGTTAATGAATGTATTGTCCCATGTAAACAAACCAAATGTCATACCAAAATTGTAAGCATGTGAAAACAATGCACTAAGTATGTAATCAAATGAACATACATAGCGTGAAATGTCATGTAAAGCGATGTACTAAGTAATGCACACAATGGGCACACCTAGCATGAAATGTAATGTAAAACAATGTACTAAGTAATGCACACAATGGGCACACCTAGCATAAAATGTAATGTAAAACAATGTACTAAGTAATGCACACAATGGGCACACCTAGCATAAAATGTAATGTAAAACAATGTACTAAGTAATGCACACAATGGGCACACCTAGCATAAGATGTATTGAAATCATGTACTATAATGCACTAACGAATATAGCAGTATATGATGTGAAAACAGGAAAGCATGAAAGTAACAAGTAGGCACATGTGTTCCACCCCAAAACAGTTTGGAAAACAGTAAAAGAGGGGTCTATGTACTCACTTGAGATTGCTCAGTTGTCTAAAGATAACCACCAAGTAATGCTATAGATCTCGGAATCAAACGGCACCTAATATAGGTAGCTATATTAATAAACCGGACCTAAATCGGAAGATCGGGTAGCATGAGGGTTTGTAAACCAAATGAGTGTAGGAACTCACGTGATATGGTTTAACAAAGCCTATATACTAAATGAAACTTAACCTTAGTCTTATTGACCCATTATGATCCGTTTAGGTAGCTTATGCTACTTTAACGCATCGTGCGCGTGAAACGCGTTCGGACCGCCTAACTAGTCCTACGACAAGTGTTATATGCCTAAACATGTTACATAATCCGTTATGTGACAAAAGTTTAGGTTACATATGCTTAATTACCAATTATACATGAAAAGGGTATTCTGGTAATTTACCTAAGGCATATAAACTACCTATCATACAACTACTTAAACGATGTGACCATAGGGCATAACCTCGGAAGGTTATTCCCTACCTACTATGGTCACCTAATGTGTTTGGTCGGATCCTAATGATCGACCAAACTGGGTCGGGTTCGAGGTATAAGCGATTTATTAGATCGCTTACCCTACGACCCTAGACAACGTGGTAATCAGTAGGCATAGTCCCAAGGGACTATAACCAACGTGATTACACTCACGTTGCGAAGTTCAAACGAACTTCGCATTGACCATTACTGGTCAACGCTGAAAGTCAAACAAAGTTTGACTTTCTGACTCGAAAAGCAATAAAATAAGGAAAAGAACGAAAGAATTCTTACGAAGGGTCCCCGAATGCTAAACTCGATTCAAAAATCTCAGGTATGAAACAAATGTTTCAACTTAGAGTTTCTCAAATCAAATTTCTAGTGATTTTTGCAATGGGGGTGGTTGGGTATTTATAGGAATACCCGAACCGTTAAGATCGCTTGTCGAATATCGTGCCTTAATCGTATCCGTACAAGTGTCGGAAAGTTATGGTGCCTAAATTCCATCCTTATCCGCTGACTAAGCAAGTTTAGAATGTGTGGTTGTGAATTAAACAACGGCTAATACATCGAATCTGGTCCCGAATGCGAAACTGATGTTTCTGTCCAGTTAAGGCACTCGCGTAGCGCGACGGGTAGGCCCTTAGGGCTCGCGCTACGCTACTGCCTCCCAGTTCCAGAATTGTTTCAAAAGTGACAGGTTTAGTCCCTGCAGCCCGTTTAAGCGATTTTCGATGCGTTTGAACCCCGTTAACCTCATTTCAAGGCTCTAAAATGAAGTTAAAGTATAGGGAACTCAAAACATGCTCAAAAATATCTCAGATGTCGGTTCGTTTGGCCGTACGATCGCGATGTTCGCTTAATTACGACGGAATGCGCATAAGCGCGAAAAACGACCCAAATGACGCGACGAATGGATTTTTCTTAAGGCGAACAATAAAAGATAATGTAGTCATGCTTTCATAAAATTTTGGATGTCCGGATGTATTCAGAACGTAAGTTATGCTCGAAAATGCAAACTTGTGCACTTTTTGACACTTTTAGTCCCTGAATGACCCAAAAGTTTATTTTAGCACACCAAACCCCTCAAAGCCTATTTCTAAGCTATGTAAAGGATATTTAAAGTGTGTTTAACTTATGGTCATGTTCCGGAATGTTCGTTACAGTTCAGATTGGCATACTTTCGCAGTTTGTCATATTTAGTCCCTGTAAGCGAGTTAACTTGTTTTTGACATACCAAAGCCTTCTAAACTTATTTCTAAGTTATGTAAAGGTTATTTAAGGTATGTTGGGTATATGTTGCTGTTCCGGAGTATTTCTCGCATTAAACTGAGTACGTTTACGCACTAGTTTGCGTATAACTCTCCAGAAAGTGATATAGAGTTTGGAATTGGATAAAAGTCAAAACATGAAAAATGTAAAACATAACAAAACAAACATTGGGATCAAATAACATTGTTTTATTGATAATAGAATTGTTCATAGTGATTACAAGCACAGTTGTTACAATTATTGGTTGATTATTTGATGATTTGCTGATTAATATTAATATGTGATGTTGTTGCGGTCACTAAACTTGTTAACGGAATCAATCGAACACGATTTAGAAGGATAAACACTGAAAATCAGAATCTGTCCTGGTTTTACAGCCAACTTCAGTTGGCTGTAAACAGGTCATAAACGTAATGAAAAACTGATATTTTGAATCTAAAATATGTCATTGTAAAATACGGTTCTAATGGCATCAGAATCGTAATTTTTGGACTCCGTTTACTATTTTTAAAGTGTTAATTTGTAACAGCAACTTAAGCTGAATTTTGACAGCAATAAATGGGTGTCGTACTTTCAGTCATAACCTGAGTTTTGTGATGAATCGGACCATGAAATTTGTACAGTAGATGACAACCGATGTATTTGTAATTACCCCACTGGAATTTCGTAAATCGGACACTCGATGAATTTTTAATAAATTTTTCCGTGGACTGTGGTCAGAAATACATAAATCTGAGTTCAGCCCGGAATATGAATTTTTATAAAATATTGGTAATGAACCGGACCCCGATATTTTTACACAATAAAATATGGAACGTTTATGACATTCTATAAAAATTTGGGAATTTTTGGTATAATATAACTATTTTATTAAAATGTCCGAAAACAGCCGGTTTTGAATATAAATGCTGAAATGACATAAGTTGTGACTCGCGTGTCTAAATGTCAAGTATGCTATCTGTGAATGTTCTAATATGGTATATATGTTATGTGTATTATCGTATGTTTGATTATGAGTGGGGAATGGATGGGAAACATACATGGGCATAAACAGTTAAAGTAATGCATGTTATGTGCTAGATACGTGTAGGAACTTTGTGCTCAAATTGAAAGCCACTAAATGACTAACTGATAAATTATATTAGGAGGTGATTGACCGACCTTGACTGTTAGCTATATTGAGAATCTAACCGAGCAAACCGAGGTGAGTTCACACACTTTCTACAAGGCATGGGATTCCCGGTGGTTTGGGAATGGGTTAAGAAATTAAAATTGGAATCTACATATCCTCCTTGGGTAGGATATGTACGGCCATCCTCCATAGGTAGGATGCCATTGTTAAACCTACGAATTCTCCTGGTGCAGAATACGTACGTTCGTCCTCCTTGGGTAGGACAACAACCTTAAAACTAGCTAGACAAAACTCTATCATGAAGTCCCTCAATTTATATCGACTTAATCGCCGAGGCCAATGGCGAGCGGGTCATTAGTTAATAGCGCTATTAGGTTTAACAAACCTCACACCGTGCCAGTCGGACGGGCGTGTACTAATGGACTATGGCAGATTGTCAGTGATGATAGACACTGATATAGGGCACAACTTATTTGCGTAGCAGTCGATATGTATGGTCTAGTAGTTCAAACGGGGAAAGCCCCCACTGATTATGGATATAGTTTGGGTAAAGAAAAGGAACTGGTTAAACATACTTTCAACTATGGGGTGACCTCCACGGCAAATAAGCCAACGAAAGTCAAACCACGTTTTCAGAAACAACTTAAAACTAAACAACCAAACGTGAACTCACTCAACTTTGTTGTTGACTCGTTGTTACATGCCTTACAGGTCGCTAAATGCTTGGAGCTTGCACGGGGAAGGAGTCGTTGTGGTGTACGGACTGTTATGTTCCGTGCTTAATGTTTAAATCCTTATGAACTTACTAAACTTGCGTTTTGAAACTTTAACTTATGAACTATGGATTTATGCTTTTGAACTCACGTTTATGCTTCCGCTGTTTAAACCAAACAAGGTTAACTAGCTTTGGTCACCAATCGTATTATGTTTGGTTTTATTTACTTAATTGAGTTGTTCAATATGATTGGTGGCTCGATCCTGGTCACGTCACGCCCCCAAGCGGTGGTACTCCGCATGGTGGATTTTGGGGGTGTGACAGATTGGTATCAGAGCCATTGGTTATAGTGAACTTGGTTTTTTTAAAAGGGAAAAGTTTTTTTGATAAAACCAGACTATAACCGGTACAGTGCTCAACGATCCACAACGACGCTTCGCTCCACGTGCAAGACTCGACACCATAAGTGGATGATTTATGTTATGTTGTCGGTTAGATAGTTCTCACTGTGCATTAGATAATGTGATAATTGCTGTTTGAACCTTGTGTGCTTACTCTCTAATGTCGCCCCACACACTTACACACTTTCGCGACACTTTCCTCACTTACGTTGCTTCATTATGAAGATCATGAGCAGACGCGAAGGACGTATCAACCTTACTCAAGCCCAGTTGACGGCTTTGATCAACGAACGAGTTGCGGAGGCACTCGCAGCTAACCCTGCAGGAGGTATAACCTGCCATACCAACTCACCTTAGGACGTTTAGATCCTACCTTCACAAACCAACCCTCGTGCTTAACCATGCCTATTATTCTTGCACTACAGGTCAACATGCTCAACCTCCGGTGTGCACGTTCAAGACGTTCATGGACTGCCGACCTACCACTTTCAGTGGCAGCGAAGGAGCAGTGGGCCTTCTTCACTGGTTTGAAAAGCTTGAGACAGTTTTCGAGATGTGCGAATGCCCCGAAGACCGTAGGGTGAAATATGCTACCGGAACACTTGAAGGAGCTGCGTTAACCTGGTGGAAGGCACAAGTTCAACTACTAGGACTGGCAGTTGCTAATGCCACACCCTGGAATGGTTTCAAAGAGCTGATCAAGGAGGAGTACTGTAGTCGGGATGACATCCACAAGCTAGAAGTGGAATTTTACAATCTGAAGATGACGGGGTCTGAGATTGAGGCGTATACTAAGAGGTCAAACGAGCTAGCCATCCTGTGTCCAACTATGGTGGACCCTCCCATCAAACGAATTGAGTTGTACCTCAAGGGCCTTGTACCAGAGATTCAAAGTCACGTGACTTCAGCCAACCTGGGTACCATACAGCAAGTTATCAAGTTGGCTCATCGTCTCACCGACCAGGCGGTGGAGCAAAACAAGCTACCCAAACGTATCAGTGCCACAGCTACTTCTGATGCACCTACCGATAACAAACGAAAATGGGATGGGAACTCTAGAAAGGGTTCTACTTCAGTTCAGTCTCAGCAGCGAAAGACTGACGACTACCAGAGTCCTGGTCAGCAATCTTCTGGTAACCAAGGACAGGGTGGATACCGAGGGAACCACGCCAAGTGCAACCGGTGCAACAAACATCACAGCGGGCAGTGCAACAAAGGTCGCTGTCAGAGATGTCAAAAGCTGGGTCATGAAGCTAAGGATTGCAGGAGCCCGCGTCCTGCAAATCAGAATCGCCAACAACAACAACAAGCCCCACAGAACCACCAGCAGCAGCATCAGCAGGGAAAT
This sequence comes from Helianthus tuberosus, assembly GCA_030545235.1. Lineage (NCBI taxonomy): Eukaryota > Viridiplantae > Streptophyta > Magnoliopsida > Asterales > Asteraceae > Helianthus > Helianthus tuberosus. The sequence goes on along the minus strand of CM060452.1, from coordinate 116,488,702 downwards.
AAAGGATGCTTTCAGTGTGGCGCTGAAGGCCACTTTAAGAGGAACTGCCCCCAGCTGAACCGGAATCAGAACAACAACAACCAAGGAAACGGGAACCACAATGGGAACAACAATGGAGGCAACAATGGAGGCGGCAATGGGGGAAACAACAATGGTAATGGAGCAAGGGGTCGTGTGTTCGTGATTGGTCAGGGAGAAGCAAGGAACGATCCCAACGTTGTGATGGGTAAGTTTCTTCTGGATGACTTCTTTGTTACTGTTTTATTCGATTCGGGTGCCGATACTAGTTATGTGTCCTTAAAAGTTAGCCAAATGCTTAAGCGCACCCCAACACTTTTGAACACCAAACACGCGGTAGAGCTAGCAAATGGTAAAAGTCTTGAAGCCACACACGTAGTTAAAGGTTGTAACCTCGTCTTAGCTGGTCAGACTTTCCCTATCGATCTTGTTCCTATCACACTTGGTAGTTTCGACGTCATTATTGGGATGGATTGGCTATCGCATCACCAAGCGGAGATTGTTTGCAAGGAGAAAATCGTCCGCATTCCTCGTGCTGGTGAAGAACCTCTCATGATTCGCGGCGACAAGAGTGGTGCTGTCGAAGGCATCATCTCTTTCCTTAAGGCCCAGAAGTGCTTGCGAAAGGGCCACACTGCCATTCTAGCGCTCGTCACTGACACGTCAATGGAAGAAAAGAGAATTGAAGACATTCCTATTGTGCGCGACTTTCCTGAGGTATTTCCCGAGGAATTACCTGGTCTTCCGCCCCATCGTCAAGTTGAGTTTCAAATCGAGCTAGCTCCTGGAGCAGCGCCAGTAGTGTCACACCCCGACCGCGTAAAACAACAAACCGCGGCGGAAACATCGGGGCGTGTTGCGACAGAATTAATTGTTTCATAACCATGGCACACAAAGTGTATTTTATTTATTAAACAAAGGTGTTACATTGTTTCAAACAGGAAATTAAAGAGTTCAGAACATAATTAAACATAGTCTATCATCTTTTAAAGTCTCTAAGGCACAGGTCCGCCCTAGTATCATGATCAACATCCTATGGAAAAGCTCCTGAAAACACATGTGAAAATAGGTACGTCAGCATAAAAATGCCTGTGAGATACATAGGTTTTGTGAAAATAAGATTCATGACTTATGTTTGAGAAAATGTTTAGTCATGAACCTTGTTATTTGCTTTGTCTTGTAAATCATTGGAAAACAATAAGATCAGATGATATGTATAAGTAATTGTCAGGTTAAATAAATAACCATGTAAAAATGTGTTTGTATAAGATAAGTCGTTTGTAAATCAATGTCTTGTGAAAAGCATGTTATTTGTATAAAATGTTCTATGTCTCAAACTGAAATGATTCAAATAACGTTACGCCATGTAACACCATACAAACACTTATATATAGGAAGTACCAGCGGCGTATCCACCATGCTTGTATCATATTACACACGCATTGTTACTTAATCACTTAATCAAACCAAACCAAACCAAACAATGTAAGAAGTCTATGTTTAAATCAATTGTCAAATATCCATGTCAAATGTCTATGTCAAATATCCATGTCAAATGTCTATGTCAAATATCCATGTCAAATGTCTATGTCAAAATGTCATGTATGGCAAGTGAAATGTCTCAACTAAACCATATGCACAAAAACAAAATGTTGAAGTAAAACATGGTTTAAATCAATCTTATGTCTTTGTGGAAAAATGCATGCAACTATTTAATATGAACATTTATGCGGTATTGTGAAAATGCATACATCCAAGCCTGGCGACTGTGGTGATAAACCCTTTAAACAAATTAAAGGTCTATCTGTCTTATGTCAACGAATTCGGTCATTCCTTTCTGTCCCCTTTCTCTGGGATGTCCGGAACGGGAGTTGTCAATTCCTATGGTACCACTACCTACTAACGAACGGCGTAGCTAATGTTAATGGATATATTGTCCCATGTAAACAAACCAAATGTCATAACAAAATGTGAGCATGAGAAAACAATGCACTAAGTATGTAATCAAATGAACATACATAGCGTGAAATGTCATGTAAAACGATGTACTAAGTAATGCACACAATGGGCACACCTAGCATGAAATGTCATGTAAAACAATGTACTAAGTAATGCACACAATGGGCACACCTAGCAGGAAATGTCATGTAAAACAATGTACTAAGTAATGCACACAATGGGCACACCTAGCATAAGATGAAATGAAATCATGTACTATAATGTACTAACGAACATAGCAGGTATATGATGTTAAAACAGGAAAGCATGAAAGTAACAAGTAGGCACATGTGTTCCACCCCAAAACAGTTTAGAAAACAGTAAAAGAGGGGTCTATGTACTCACTTGAGATTGCTCAGTTGTATAAAGATAACCACCAAGCAATGCAAGAGATCTCGGAATCAAACGGCACCTAGTATAGGTAACTATGTTAATAAACCGGACCTATCTCGGAAGACTGGGTAGCATTAGGGTTTGTAAACCAAATGAGTGTTGGAACTCACGTGATATGGTTTAACAAAGCCTACATGCTAAATGAAACTTAACCTAAGTCTTATTGACCCATTATGATCCGTTTAGGTAGCTTATGCTACTTTAACGCATCGTGCGCGTGAAACGCGTTCGGACCGCCTAACTAGTCCTATGATAAGTATTATATGCCTAAACATGTTACATAATCAGTTACGTGACAAAAGTTTAGGTTACATATGCTAAATTACCAATTATGTATGAAAAGGGTATTCTGGTAATTTACCTAAGGCATATAAACTACCTATCATACAACTACTTAAACGTCGTGACCATAAGGTATAACCTCGGAAGGTTATTCCCTACACTATGGTCACCTAATGTGTTTGGTCGGATCCTAATGATCGACCAAACTGGGTCGGGTTCGAAGGTATAGGCGATTTATTAGATCGCCTACCCTACGACCCTAGACAACGTGGTAATCAGTGGGCATAGTCCCAAGGGACTATGACCAACGTGATTACAATCACGTTGCGAAGTTCAAACGAACTTCGCATTGACCATTACTGGTCAACGCAGAAAGTCAAACAAAGTTTGACTTTCAGACTCGATAAAACAATAAAATAAGGAAAAGAACGAAAGAATACTTACGAAGGGTCCAAGATTCAAAGGTTCAAAGGTGTGGGTTTTGTGTTGAGGATGGATGGGTATTTATAGTAAAAGCACTACCGTTAGGATCGTTTCTTGGAAAAGGGGAAAAGATCTAGTCCGTACACTTGTTGAAAGGTTATGGAAGCTAAATTCCATCCTTATCTAGTGACTAAGCAAGTTAGAACATGTGGTGGTGGATCAAACATGTGCAACTTGTGATTAAATACACTTAATCTGGTCAGAAGGTGGGAAGCGGCCCGCTTTAGGATCAGCCAAACACAATGCGGGCCGCCTGAGGCTTCTGATCTGCATATATGTTTCAGAAATGACAGTTTCAGCCCCTGCACGTGTTTAAGGCCATTCCCGACACTTCTAAAGCCCGTAAAGCCAAATTTAAGGCCCTAAAATGTTGCCTAAACATTGTGGATATGAAACATGTTCAAAAATATGTCGGGGGATGGTTCGTTTGGTCGTACGAACGCGATGTTCGCTTAATTACGACGGAATGCGCATAATCGCGAAAAACGATCCAAATGACGCGACGAATGGATTTTTCTTAAGGCGAACACTAAAATATAATATAGTCATGCTTACATAAATTTTTGGATGTCCAGATGTATTCAGAACATAAGTTATGCGCGAAAATGCAAACTTGTGCACTTTTTGACACTTTTAGTCCCTGAATGACCCAAAAGTTTATTTTAGCACACCGAACCCCTCAAAGCCTATTTCTAAGCTATGTAAAGGATATTTAAGGTGTGTTTAACTTATGGTTATGTTCCGGAATGTTCGTTACAGTTCAAATTGACATACTTTCGCAGTTTGTCATATTTAGTCCCTGTAAGCGAATTAACTTGTTTTTGCCATACCAAAGCCTTCAAAACTTATTTCTAAGTTATGTAAAGGTTATTTAAGGTATGTTGAGTATATGTTGATGTTCCGGAGTATTTCTCGCATTAAACTGAGTACGTTTACGCACTAGTTTGCGTATAACTCTCCAGAAAGCGATGTAGAGTTTGAAATTACATAAAAGTCAAAACATGAAAAATGTAAAACACAATCAAACAAACATTGGGATCAAATAACATTGTTTTATTGATAACAGAACTGTTCATAGTGATTACAAGCACAGTTGTTACAGTCTCCCCTACTTGTGGAAATTTCGTCCCGAAATTTATTTAGAGGAAACACGTGGAAAAAGATGTGGATATTTCGCCTTCATTTGATCTTCGCATTCCCAAGTAAACTCGGGTCCACGTTTAGCTTCCCAGCGAACTTTGACCAAAGGAATGCGCTTACGTTTGAGCCACTTGACTTCACGTTCCTTGATTTCCACTGGTTTCTCAACAAATTTCAGTGTTTTGCCAACACGAATTTCGTCAAGCGGTATGGAGAAGTTCTCATCAGCTGTACACTTCTTGAGATTGGACACGTGAAAAGTTGGATGAACATTTCCCAGTTCAGGAGGTAACTCAAGTCTGTAGGCTACCTTTCCGATTCTTTCGACGATCTTGAATGGTCCAACGTATCTAGGTGCAAGTTTTCCTTTCTTTCCAAATCTGATCACACCTTTCCAAGGTGAGACCTTAAGTAATACTCGATCACCGACTTGAAATTCAAAGGCTTTGCGTTTTGGGTCCGCGTAAATCTTCTGACGGTTTCTAGCTGCCTGAAGGTTATCACGAACTTTCTTGACCTTGTCAGTTGTCTCTAAAATGAGGGCAGGTCCAGTAAGTTGAGCCTCGCCAATCTCATTCCAGCAGACTGGTGAACGACATTTTCGACCATAGAGAGCTTCGAAAGGAGCCATTTTGATGCTAGTGTGATAACTGTTGTTGTAGGAGAATTCAATCAATTTCAGATGTGAATCCCAGCTACCACCAAAATCGATCACACAAGCTCTTAGCATATCCTCCAGAGTCTGGATTGTTCTCTCAGATTGACCATCCGTTTGCGGATGATAAGCTGTGCTCAGATTAAGTTGGGTCCCCATAGCAGATTGCATGGTTCTCCAAAAATGAGAAGTGAAACGAGCATCTCTGTCAGAAATGATGTTCAAAGGAACACCATGTCGAGCCACAATTTCATCTACATAGATTTGAGCAAGTCTGTCAGTAGGAAAATCCTCGCGGATTGGCAAGAAATGTGCTGACTTTGTAAGACGATCAACGACTACCCAGATGGCATCATGACCTTTCTTTGTGCGCGGGAGTTTGGTAACAAGATCCATAGTAATGTTTTCCCATTTCCAAACTGGGATCTCTGGTTGCTCCAATAAACCCGAAGGACGCTGATGTTCAGCCTTAACCTTTAGACAAGTAAGGCATTTGGATACGTATAAGGCAATGTCTTTCTTCATACCAGGCCACCAATAGTGAATACGAAGATCCTTATACATCTTATCTGAGCCCGGATGAATAGAATAACGAGACTTATGGGCTTCATCCATAAGCAAGGTACGAAGATCATCCTGGCTTGGGACCCACAAACGGTCCATGAAGTAATATGACCCATTGTCTTTCAGTTCCAGAGCAGGTGTTATGTGATAGGGAAATTCCTTATTCATCAAACCTTGCGAAACACAAGATTGTTGAGCTTGAGCAATGCGTGCTTGAATATCGGATCGAGCTTGAATAACAGATTGAACACGTACACAATGAAGCTTAGTACGTTCCTTACGACTCAATGCATCAGCTACGACATTCGCCTTACCAGGATGGTAGCGAATTTCGCAGTCGTAGTCGTTTAAAAGCTCAACCCAACGTCGCTGTCTCATGTTGAGTTCTTTCTGGTTGAAGATATGCTGAAGACTTTTGTGGTCAGTGAAAACCACACATTTTGTACCGTACAAATAGTGTCTCCAGATCTTGAGAGCGAAAACAACTGCACCCAACTCAAGATCATGAGTGGTGTAGTTCTTCTCATGTATCTTCAATTGTCTTGATGCATAGGCTATGACTTTGTTCCTTTGCATCAGAACACAGCCAAGACCTAATTTAGATGCATCACAATACACGACAAAATCATCATCACCCTCAGGCAATGATAGTACAGGCGCATCGCAAAGCTTCTGCTTCAGGTGTTGAAAAGCTTCCTCTTGTTTGAATCCCCAGTAAAAGGGCATTTTCTTCTGAGTTAGAGCAGTTAGAGGAACTGCAATCTTAGAGAAGTTTTCAATGAAGCGGCGATAATAACCCGCTAGACCAAGAAAAGAACGAACTTCAGTAGGAGTAGTAGGCGTATCCCAATCCTTAATCGCACTGATCTTGGAGGGATCTACATGAACACCTCGTTCGTTGATAATGTGTCCCAAAAATTGAACTTCTTTAAGCCAAAATTCGCACTTGGAGAATTTGGCGAAAAGTTGCTCTTTCTTCAGGAGTTCCAGAGTAAGACGAAGATGCTGCTCGTGATCAGCTTGCGTCTTAGAGTAAATCAAGATGTCATCGATAAAAACAATGACGAACTGATCCAAATAAGGTTTGCAGACCCTATTCATTAAGTCCATGAAAACAGCAGGAGCATTAGTCAAACCGAATGGCATGACTGTGAACTCGTAATGTCCATAACGAGTACGGAATGCTGTCTTCGGAATGTCTTCTTCTTGCACCCGAAGTTGATGATACCCGGAACGCAGATCGATCTTCGAAAAATAAGAAGCACCTTGTAACTGATCAAAGAGGTCGTCAATGCGAGGTAGAGGATATCGATTCTTGATGGTAAGCTTGTTAAGCTCACGATAATCGATACACATCCTAAAGGATCCATCCTTCTTCTTGACAAAAAGAACGGGAGCACCCCACGGTGAAAAACTGGGACGGATAAAACCTTTGTCAGAGAGCTCCTGAAGCTGCTTGGACAACTCTTGCATCTCAGACGGTGCAAGACGATATGGAGCTCTGGCAATGGGGTTTGCACCAGGTACGAGATCAATGCGGAACTCGACTTGGCGTGCTGGAGGTAGACCAGGTAAATCTTCAGGGAACACTTCAGAATAATCCCGAACGACAGGAATATCTGAAATAGACTTACCCTTGCCTTTATCTTCTGTAACATGTGCTAAGAAAGCCACATAGTTCTTCCGTAAATACCTCCGAGCTTTAAAACAAGACATGAGTTTGAGACCACTGGTAGGCTTCTCACCTTGAACTTGCAGGATCTCGCCTGTCGAAAGTGGCACACGAACAATCTTCTTAGAACAAACTATCTCTGCGTGATGCTTGTATAACCAATCCATTCCCACAATAACGTCGAAGCTTCCAAGTTGCATCGGCGCGAGGTCAATTGGAAAAAGATGGTCGTTAAGATTCAACTGGCAGTTGTGAAGAACAGAATCAAGAATAATGGGTTCACCATTAGCAACCTCTACTGTCAAAGATTTGCCTAGTTTCGTTCTAGACACTCGAAGCATTGGTTCAAAAGACAAAGACACGAAACTCTTATCGGCACCGGAATCAAAAAGAACAGATGCAGGCTGATTATTAATAAAGAACGTACCGTTCACCACATTATCGTCAGCCTGTGCCTCTTGGGCATTCATGTTAAAAACTCGGCCTCGAGCCGGAGCCGGATTCTGGTTCTGGTTCTGGTTCTGGTTCTGGTTGGCTAGCCTTGGGCACCGGTTCCTGTAGTGGGTCAGATCCCCACAATTGTAACAAGCACCTGGTGGGTATTGTGGTCTTGCAGCTTGACCCTGTTGCGGAGCAGGAGGCTGAGCAACTTGTTGAGCCGGGTTCTGAACCGCGGGATTCTGAGCAGATCGACAAACATTGGCGAGATGGCCTGATTTCCCACAGTTAGTACAGAAACGGCATGGAAGTTGCGGCTGGTGGTGACTGTTGCATCTATTGCACAAAGGTGCATTCCCTGTATAGGGTTTCTTTGCTGGAAGCTGTGCGGGTTGGTTGAGGGCTGCCTGATTAGCTTGGGCAGTGATAGCAAAATTTTGGGAAGCCTTACGCTTCTTTGCCCTCTTTGAAGAACCAGAGTTCTTTCCATTTCCGTTTTGACCTTTCTTGCTATCCACCTTGTCAGCCGATTGTTCCTTGCCCTTGTCACCCTTCCGGTGTAACTTGTTCTTCCGGATCTGCGACTCAGTCAATGTCGCAGATAACTCGATCGCCTGACGAAGTGTGGCAGGTTCACTACCAGTAAGAATGTCTTGTACCGAGTCAGGTAGACCATCGATGTATCTCTCGATAGCCTTGTCGAGTGGGGTGACCATTGTTGGGCAAAGCAGACTCAATTCTTCAAACCGATCAGTATAAGCCCTGTGCTCACCACTATCTTGCTTCAAAACATCAAACTCCTTCTCCAACGCTCGCTGTTCATGGCGAGGACAGAATTCCCTCATCATAAGGGCTCTAAGTTCAGCCCATGTCTGTGCGAGAGCAACTTCTGCACCCTGGTCTCTCATAACTCCGTTCCACCATGTCAAAGCCCTCTTCTGAAATACGCTCGAGGAGAACTCGACCTTGCGATTATCCGGACACTGCACATGGCGAAAAGTATTCTCTATGCTCTCGAACCACTGAAGAAGCCCAGTCGCTCCCTCAGAACCACTAAACTTGAGTGGTTTAGCCTGGTTAAAATCCTTGTATTTGCATGGAACGTTGTTGTTGTTGTTGGCTTGATTCCATTGAGCAAAGAGATTTGGAAACTGAGCAGCCATCTGCTGCGCAATAATTTCTGCCAGCTCGGCAGTTGCTATCTGATTTTCGCGTCGAGGAGGCATTCTAAAAGAGGAAAACATGAAAGGAAACGAGTGAGATGATTGGATGAAAGGAATGAGATGAAACAAAATCAACAAAAGCAAAGATGGTGGTCATTCGTCCGTATCACAAAGCAAACAAACGACACACAGTGACTAATCAAAGTAAATGGGTCAAAAATAATGTATAATGAAGACATGCTCGCCTATAAGTGAACACTCACTCCAAGAATTCCCAGGTAAGCACAACTGGTCTCGCGTCTGGTTGAGATGTATACGAAGTGCTTGCCTAGACAGAAAACTCAGAATACAGGCATTCACCCTTCCAGTTTGCACACGTTCACATTATTTAAAACCCAAAACTTTTGACGGGATTTTGAAAATTAGAAGGCACAAGGCCAAAAACCAAACTTGAAAAGGGTTCAAAACCATATAACAGAGGGTTCAAAACCTTACAATTAAGGGTTCAAAACCTTGTAAAAATTTATTCAAAAACAGATGATTGTTTTTCAAAAATCGTTTCGGAAAAAAAATTTTGGTTCCTTGTTTTGTTAATCACCTAAGGATAGGTGATGTACATGTTTTAAGATCTAAACACAAGATAACTTGTGTTAGGTTCCTAGAAAAGTTATAGTCTAGGTCAAAGCATTACTAATAACCTAATTCCCTATAACCATTGGCTCTGATACCAACTCTTCTGTCACACCCCGACCGCGTAAAACAACAAACCGCGGCGGAAACATCGGGGCGTGTTGCGACAGAATTAATTGTTTCATAACCATGGCACACAAAGTGTATTTTATTTATTAAACAAAGGTGTTACATTGTTTCAAACAGGAAATTAAAGAGTTCAGAACATAATTAAACATAGTCTATCATCTTTTAAAGTCTCTAAGGCACAGGTCCGCCCTAGTATCATGATCAACATCCTATGGAAAAGCTCCTGAAAACACATGTGAAAATAGGTACGTCAGCATAAAAATGCCTGTGAGATACATAGGTTTTGTGAAAATAAGATTCATGACTTATGTTTGAGAAAATGTTTAGTCATGAACCTTGTTATTTGCTTTGTCTTGTAAATCATTGGAAAACAATAAGATCAGATGATATGTATAAGTAATTGTCAGGTTAAATAAATAACCATGTAAAAATGTGTTTGTATAAGATAAGTCGTTTGTAAATCAATGTCTTGTGAAAAGCATGTTATTTGTATAAAATGTTCTATGTCTCAAACTGAAATGATTCAAATAACGTTACGCCATGTAACACCATACAAACACTTATATATAGGAAGTACCAGCGGCGTATCCACCATGCTTGTATCATATTACACACGCATTGTTACTTAATCACTTAATCAAACCAAACCAAACCAAACAATGTAAGAAGTCTATGTTTAAATCAATTGTCAAATATCCATGTCAAATGTCTATGTCAAATATCCATGTCAAATGTCTATGTCAAATATCCATGTCAAATGTCTATGTCAAAATGTCATGTATGGCAAGTGAAATGTCTCAACTAAACCATATGCACAAAAACAAAATGTTGAAGTAAAACATGGTTTAAATCAATCTTATGTCTTTGTGGAAAAATGCATGCAACTATTTAATATGAACATTTATGCGGTATTGTGAAAATGCATACATCCAAGCCTGGCGACTGTGGTGATAAACCCTTTAAACAAATTAAAGGTCTATCTGTCTTATGTCAACGAATTCGGTCATTCCTTTCTGTCCCCTTTCCCTGGGATGTCCGGAACGGGAGTTGTCAATTCCTATGGTACCACTACCTACTAACGAACGGCGTAGCTAATGTTAATGGATATATTGTCCCATGTAAACAAACCAAATGTCATAACAAAATGTGAGCATGAGAAAACAATGCACTAAGTATGTAATCAAATGAACATACATAGCGTGAAATGTCATGTAAAACGATGTACTAAGTAATGCACACAATGGGCACACCTAGCATGAAATGTCATGTAAAACAATGTACTAAGTAATGCACACAATGGGCACACCTAGCAGGAAATGTCATGTAAAACAATGTACTAAGTAATGCACACAATGGGCACACCTAGCATAAGATGAAATGAAATCATGTACTATAATGTACTAACGAACATAGCAGGTATATGATGTTAAAACAGGAAAGCATGAAAGTAACAAGTAGGCACATGTGTTCCACCCCAAAACAGTTTAGAAAACAGTAAAAGAGGGGTCTATGTACTCACTTGAGATTGCTCAGTTGTATAAAGATAACCACCAAGCAATGCAAGAGATCTCGGAATCAAACGGCACCTAGTATAGGTAACTATGTTAATAAACCGGACCTATCTCGGAAGACTGGGTAGCATTAGGGTTTGTAAACCAAATGAGTGTTGGAACTCACGTGATATGGTTTAACAAAGCCTACATGCTAAATGAAACTTAACCTAAGTCTTATTGACCCATTATGATCCGTTTAGGTAGCTTATGCTACTTTAACGCATCGTGCGCGTGAAACGCGTTCGGACCGCCTAACTAGTCCTATGATAAGTATTATATGCCTAAACATGTTACATAATCAGTTACGTGACAAAAGTTTAGGTTACATATGCTAAATTACCAATTATGTATGAAAAGGGTATTCTGGTAATTTACCTAAGGCATATAAACTACCTATCATACAACTACTTAAACGTCGTGACCATAAGGTATAACCTCGGAAGGTTATTCCCTACACTATGGTCACCTAATGTGTTTGGTCGGATCCTAATGATCGACCAAACTGGGTCGGGTTCGAAGGTATAGGCGATTTATTAGATCGCCTACCCTACGACCCTAGACAACGTGGTAATCAGTGGGCATAGTCCCAAGGGACTATGACCAACGTGATTACAATCACGTTGCGAAGTTCAAACGAACTTCGCATTGACCATTACTGGTCAACGCAGAAAGTCAAACAAAGTTTGACTTTCAGACTCGATAAAACAATAAAATAAGGAAAAGAACGAAAGAATACTTACGAAGGGTCCAAGATTCAAAGGTTCAAAGGTGTGGGTTTTGTGTTGAGGATGGATGGGTATTTATAGTAAAAGCACTACCGTTAGGATCGTTTCTTGGAAAAGGGGAAAAGATCTAGTCCGTACACTTGTTGAAAGGTTATGGAAGCTAAATTCCATCCTTATCTAGTGACTAAGCAAGTTAGAACATGTGGTGGTGGATCAAACATGTGCAACTTGTGATTAAATACACTTAATCTGGTCAGAAGGTGGGAAGCGGCCCGCTTTAGGATCAGCCAAACACAATGCGGGCCGCCTGAGGCTTCTGATCTGCATATATGTTTCAGAAATGACAGTTTCAGCCCCTGCACGTGTTTAAGGCCATTCCCGACACTTCTAAAGCCCGTAAAGCCAAATTTAAGGCCCTAAAATGTTGCCTAAACATTGTGGATATGAAACATGTTCAAAAATATGTCGGGGGATGGTTCGTTTGGTCGTACGAACGCGATGTTCGCTTAATTACGACGGAATGCGCATAATCGCGAAAAACGATCCAAATGACGCGACGAATGGATTTTTCTTAAGGCGAACACTAAAATATAATATAGTCATGCTTACATAAATTTTTGGATGTCCAGATGTATTCAGAACATAAGTTATGCGCGAAAATGCAAACTTGTGCACTTTTTGACACTTTTAGTCCCTGAATGACCCAAAAGTTTATTTTAGCACACCGAACCCCTCAAAGCCTATTTCTAAGCTATGTAAAGGATATTTAAGGTGTGTTTAACTTATGGTTATGTTCCGGAATGTTCGTTACAGTTCAAATTGACATACTTTCGCAGTTTGTCATATTTAGTCCCTGTAAGCGAATTAACTTGTTTTTGCCATACCAAAGCCTTCAAAACTTATTTCTAAGTTATGTAAAGGTTATTTAAGGTATGTTGAGTATATGTTGATGTTCCGGAGTATTTCTCGCATTAAACTGAGTACGTTTACGCACTAGTTTGCGTATAACTCTCCAGAAAGCGATGTAGAGTTTGAAATTACATAAAAGTCAAAACATGAAAAATGTAAAACACAATCAAACAAACATTGGGATCAAATAACATTGTTTTATTGATAACAGAACTGTTCATAGTGATTACAAGCACAGTTGTTACAAGTAGCTCGAGCACCTTATCGTCTAGCTCCATCAGAACTCGAAGAACTGTCTACACAACTACAAGAACTCTTGGAAAAGGGTTTTATACGTCCTAGCTCTTCGCCCTGGGGAGCTCCAGTCTTGTTCGTGAAGAAGAAAGACGGTACCTTCAGGATGTGTATTGACTATCGCGAACTTAACAAGGTGACTGTGAAGAATCGTTATCCTCTTCCACGTATTGACGACTTATTCGACCAGCTGCAAGGGTCGAGCTATTACTCTAAGATTGATTTGAGATCGGGATACCATCAGCTGAGAGTCCGAGATGAGGACGTCTCCAAAACAGCATTCAGAACTCGCTACGGCCATTACGAGTTTCTGGTTATGCCATTCGGGCTGACGAATGCACCAGCGGTCTTCATGGATCTCATGAACCGAGTGTGCAAGCCATACCTGGATAAGTTCGTTATTGTGTTCATCGACGATATCCTGATCTATTCCAAGAGTCAGGAGGAACACGAGCAGCACCTACGACTTATGCTGGAACTTCTTCGAAAAGAGCAGTTGTATGCCAAGTTTTCAAAATGTGACTTCTGGCTTCGCGAAGTCCACTTTCTAGGCCATGTGGTAAACAAGGATGGAATTCATGTGGATCCATCTAAGGTTGAATCGATCAAGAACTGGCCTGCACCCCGCACACCAACAGAAATCCGCCAATTCTTGGGTTTGGCTGGATATTACAGAAGGTTTATAAAAGATTTCTCCAAGACTGCGCAACCTCTCACTTCACTGACTCAGAAGGGTGTCACCTATCGTTGGGGTGACGCACAGGAGTCCGCATTTCAACACCTACAGGATAGACTTTGTAGCGCGCCTATCCTCTCATTGCCCGAAGGCACCGATGATTTCGTGGTTTATTGCGACGCTTCCATCCAAGGACTTGGTTGCGTATTGATGCAACGTGACAAGGTCATTGCCTACGCATCGCGCCAACTTAAAGTTCACGAAAGGAACTACACTACACATGACTTGGAACTAGGAGCAGTTGTTTTCGCGCTTAAGATATGGAGACATTACCTGTACGGTACCAAGTGCACCATTTACACCGATCACAGAAGTCTCGAGCATATCTTCAAGCAAAAGGAGTTAAACATGCGTCAACGCCGATGGGTTGAGCTTTTGAACGATTATGAATGCGCTATCAAGTATCATCCGGGCAAGGCCAATGTTGTGGCCGACGCCCTCAGTCGAAAGGATACTATACCTAAGCGTGTACGTGCTTTACAGCTTACCATCCAATATAACCTTCCCGCTCAGATTCGCGATGCTCAGGTTGAAGCATTGAAAGCAGGGAATATCAGGGCTGAATCCCTACGAGGATCGAGGCAGCGGCTAGAACAAAAGGAAGACGGCGCTTACTATGTAAACGGACGCATCTGGGTTCCATTTTATGGAAACTTACGCGAGCGTGTGATGGACGAAGCGCACAAGTCTCGTTATTCGGTACATCCTGGTTCGGATAAAATGTACCATGACCTCAAGACTACGTATTGGTGGCCTGGCATGAAAGCCCACATAGCAACCTACGTCAGCAAGTGCTTGACTTGTGCGAGAGTCAAGTCTGAATATCAGAAACCATCAGGCCCACTTCAACAACCGGAGATCCCGAAATGGAAATGGGAGCAAATTTCCATGGATTTCGTTACCGGCCTGCCCAGATCTCAACGCGGAAACGATACCATTTGGGTGATCGTAGATCGACTGACCAAGTCTGCACATTTTCTGGCTATCAAAGAAACGGATAAGTTTTCTGCTCTTGCAGACATTTACCTAAAGGAAGTGGTATCAAGGCACGGAGTGCCAACCTCTATTATATCTGATCGTGACGTACGTTTTACTTCTGAACTGTGGCAAGCAATGCACAAGTCCTTTGGCTCACGTTTAGATATGAGCACCGCTTATCACCCGCAGACGGATGGGCAATCTGAACGAACCATCCAAACCCTTGAAGACATGCTTAGAGCATGTGTAATCGATTTTGGTAATGGCTGGGAAAAGCACCTCCCGCTAGTGGAGTTTTCGTACAATAACAGCTACCACACCAGCATCCAAGCCGCTCTGTTTGAGGCATTGTACGGACGCAAATGCCGATCACCTCTCTGTTGGGAAGAAGTTGGTGACAGTCAAATCACTGGCCCAGAACTTGTGGTAGACAGTCTGTGATTAGAGTCCTAACTCTCTCTCCTTCTGGCGATTTTCTTTCTTCATGGAATCCTTATGCATAACAGTATGTGATTAGAGCTTTGATTTGTCATAACTCTATAACGAACTCGTTAGCATTTGGGATCGATCTAAAATTAGGGTTTTTTCTGTTTTCTTCTATAATCGCTGCTCTAGTTCTTCAATTCGAAACCCTGATTTATTATACTGGTTGTTATTGGTTGCGGTTAACTGAGATTAATTTAGCTAGATTGATACTCTGGTATAATCGATTAAGGGTTAAAGATTGATACTAGGGTTTGAAGGATTAGGGTTTCAGTTTTCGGTTTTCTTGTTCGTTGGGTATTGAGGTGTTTAGTTTTTTCTCGTGCATGCTTGGTTCATTCTGTGTTTAATGGAGAGAGTAGGTGAAACTGATTTGTCCGATCGTCCAAAGCCTGATGGCAGACAGTTGCATGATCGTGGGAAACCTCCTAACGTAAGTAAGGGGAGTAACATCCCGGTTAGTCAGGTGAAACCGTGTTTAGTTGATAAAGATGGGTATCCTTTACCGATTGCTGAAACTGACAACATGAATAAACCTGGGAATCCTCAGCATGATTGCCGTCAAAACCCTACTCTATCTTTCAAGAGTCTTGCGGATAGGGTTTTGGATATTGATGGTAAAACTTTTATTCCACGTAGAGGAACGGTCGTAAATGAAAAGGTGCAAGGAAAAACCATTAATGTGATTGATGAGCTGCTGAAAGCTACGGTTTCAGTTCCGTCAGAGGCTGTGCAACCGGTAACTACGGCAGTAGAGAATGTGAACGCAGGAGGTGATGTGATGAATGGAAATCAGAATGATGGGAGACCTTCGAAACCTCTGTCCTATGCTGCGTCAGTTCTGAATAATAACTCTAAAAAGGTAAACTTTCGGAATCTTCCTAATGTTGAGAAACAAGATGGATGTGATGTAGTTCTTCCCCGGGAATCGGTTAGGGCTGTTCAGGAGAAGCTTGCTAATACGTTATATGGATACTTCTTGGGAGATCGAGTTGCCTACCCGGTTGTAGAGTATTTCGTTCGTAATAATTGGAAAAAGTTTGGATTACAGAAATCAATGATGAACGCGAATGGCTTTTTCTTTTTTAAATTTGCGGATCAATCAGGAATGATGAGTGCTTTAAAAGCTGGCCCGTGGATTATTCGGTCACAACCATTATTTTTAAATGTCTGGTCAGCTTCTACTAAGCTTGAGAAAACGGAAGTTAAACAGTTACAATTATGGGTTAAGATCCATGATGTTCCCATAGCTGCTTACACGGAAGATGGGTTAAGTCTTATAGCTACGGCGATAGGTGAACCGAAAATGTTAGATTCGTATACTACGAATATGTGTGTGGATGCTTGGGGGAGGAGTAGCTATGCTCGTGCTCTTATTGAGATTTCTGCTGAAAATGAGTTCAAAGAGGAGTTAGTTATTGCTGTTCCAGATCTGGATGGAGATGGTTTCGTTAAACAAAAGTTGTATGTTGAATATGAGTGGAGTCCATATCGATGTAGTCACTGTTGTGTCTTTGGTCATTCTGATGAAGGTTGTCCGAAACAAATTAGGACTAATTTGAAACATGGGAACATGGGTAATTTCGGAAACAAACATAAGGAGGCACATAAAAATCGTAGACCGGGGAAGAACATGGTTGATGATGACGGCTTTACAACAGTGGAGGATAAAAAGGTAGCAAAGAGATCGGGTTTTCCTGTTAATAAACAAAAACAAAAGTTTGAATATAGACCTATTGGAAATAAATCGGATGGAGGTACAAAGAAGGTTGATAAACCGCCTACGTTTGTATCTAATAATCCTTTTGATGCTTTAAGGGATGATGTTGGGGAGTCGAGTAAATCTGGTCGAGACATGGGGGATGGTTTCGAGAGCTCTGATGATGAGGAGGTGATGGATGGATACAATGAAACTAACGAATTTCTTAAGGAAGATTCAGCTAATGATGTTAATAAAAAAGGGGCAAGCACTCCTTCGTCCAAGGTGATTAAATGATTAGTTTCGCTGTTTGGAATATTAGGGGCTTGAACCGGCCGCTAAAACAAAATGAGGTTCGTCTTGTGGTTAAGAATAATAAGCTAAGTTTGTGTGCAATCTTAGAGTCTCATGTGGATATGGACAATCTTCGTAAAGTTTGTAACGTGGTATTTAGGAGATGGGATTGGACGTCAAATGGGGGTTGTTGTAAGAAAGGTGCTCGTATAATTTTAGGGTGGGATCCTACGGAGGTGGATGTTATGGTTATTGCTCAAACGGATCAAGTTTTACATGCTCAGGTTTTGTGTAAAACTAACAAGCGAATGGTTTTTTGCTCGTTTGTCTATGCTGCAAATTATTATGTTGATCGTAGGGCTCTTTGGCATAATCTTCTTCTGCATAAGGGCCTAGTTCATGACAAGCCGTGGATTATTTTGGGAGATTTTAACTGTGCTCTTAATCTTGAAGATAGATCTATTGGTTGTTCTTCTGTTTCCCCAGGTATGCGTGAATTTAAAGAATGTGTTGAGGATATTGAAGTGTTTGATATCAAACGAACAGGTTTTCACTACACTTGGTCCCAAAAACCCAAGAGGGGTGTCGGTTTACTGAAAAAGATTGATAGAATTTTGGGTAATGCTGATTTTGCTGGTTCGTTTCCTCAGTCGGTTGCTGTGTTTTCTCCTTATGGTATTTCGGATCATTGTTTATGTGTGTTGAAGATGTTATCGGCTGAAAAGACTAAACCGAAACCATTTAAGTTCGCAAATTTCTTAGTGCATAAGCCTGGTTTTCTGGATCTTGTAAGCTGTAAGTGGAATGTAAATGTTGATGGGGTTCACCAGTTTCGACTTGTTAAAAAACTTTCTCTAATGAAGTCCCATCTTCGAGCTCTCTTATTTAAACAAGGGAATCTTCATGAAAAGGTTGTGAACCTAAGAGGAAATCTGGAGGCTGTCCAGCGTGACATTGATAGGGATCCGATGAATGAATCTTTGCGTACCAAAGAAGCAATTATTCTTCGTGATTTTCAGGAGGCGTCGCTTGATGAGGAAAGATTTCTTAAGCAGAAGTCCAAAGTTGAATGGCTTCGGGCTGGTGATGCTAATACGGCTTATTTTCACACATCGCTTAAGTGTAGAAATCACATTAATCGGATTGAGGCTATTTCTGATTCTAGTGGAAACCTGTTTGAGGGCGATAAGGTGGCGGAAGCTTTTGTTAATCATTATGAGCACTTTCTAGGATGTGAAGGTCAAGTTACTTTGGATCCTACTCCTGATCTTTTTTGTAATAAGTTGAATCTGGAGAGTGCAAATCACATGGTTAGGCCGGTTACGTTGGAGGAAATTAAGGCCGCTATGTTTTCGATTGGGAATGATAAAGCTCCGGGGCCGGATGGTTATACATCTGCTTTTTTCAGGAGTACTTGGCAAATAGTGGGGAGTGATGTTTCGAATGCTGTTATGGATTTCTTTAACACGGGGAATCTACTTCAGCAACTTAACCACACGTTAGTTGCTTTGGTTCCAAAGGTGTTATCTCCTACTTATATTACTGATTATCGCCCTATTTCGTGCTGTAATGTTATATTTAAATGTATTAGTAAGGTGTTGGCGGATCGTTTGAAGGGTTATTTGAATGAGATTGTCAGCATTAATCAGTCAGCTTTTGTTCCGGGTCGGAAAATTTCTGATAATATTCTTCTTACACAGGAATTAATGCATAATTATCATCGTGATTTTGGGCCTCCAAGATGTGCTTTTAAGGTTGATATTCAAAAGGCTTATGATACGGTGGAGTGGAGTTTTCTAAAAACGGTTTTACTTGGGTTTGGGTTTAATAGCACTATGGTTCACTGGATAATGTTATGTGTGTCTACAGCATCTTATTCGGTGTGTGTTAATGGGAATATTCATGGTTACTTCAAAGGTAAAAGAGGTCTAAGGCAGGGTGACCCACTATCCCCTTATCTGTTTACCTTAGTGATGGAAGTCTTGACGTGCATTCTGAATCAAGTGACAAGAATTGATACTTCTTTTCGGTTCCATAATAAATGTGAGAAGCAGAAAATTGTTAACCTGTGTTTCGCGGATGATTTGTTTCTTTTTGCGAGGGGGGATGTGGCGTCGGCTAAGTGTGTTATGCTCTCCCTCACAAAGTTCACTCAAATGTCGGGATTAGTTCCTAGTATTCAGAAGAGTACAGGGTTTTTCTGTAATGTTCCAAATCATGTCAAAGGAGAGATTTTGAATATTTTGCCCTTTGTTGTGGGAACGTTGCCAGTCAGATACTTGGGGGTCCCTCTTATTTCTTCGAGGCTTTTATACAAAGATTGTAGCATTCTTGTGGAGCGGCTTGAATGCCGGATTGATAATTGGAAGAATAAAATGTTGTCTTTCGCAGGTAGACTTCAGCTTATTATTTCGGTTCTTTCATCGATGCATGTCTACTGGTCATCGGTTTTTATATTACCAGCTAGAGTAGTTAAGGAGTTGGAAACTAAAATGCGGAATTTTCTTTGGGCTCAATCTTCTTCTAAGCGTGGTAGGGCGAAAGTTTCATGGAGATCTGTGTGTGTGCCGAAAACTGAAGGGGGCTTGGGGATTTGGCGTATAGCTGATTTTAATAAAGCTCTTATGGTTTCGCATATTTGGAGTATTCTAACTAATCGTCATTAGTTATGGGTTGCTTGGATTCACTCTTATCGGTTAAAAGGTCGGAATTTTTGGGACCATAAGATTCCGGCTACTTGTTGTTGGAGCTGGAAAAAGATGGTTCAACTTCGCCCTTTGATTCATCAACATGTTTGGTCTATGATTGGTGATGGTAGTAGTACCTCAGCTTGGTTTGATACATGGAGCAGCATTGGTCCGTTATGCAATTTTTTGTCTCCAAGAGTTATTACCCGAGAAGGTTTTTCTCTAAGTGCTACAGTTGCGGATGTGTCTCCTAATGGTTCTTGGATTTGGCCGTTAGCTTGGAGGGATTTATTCCCAGTTCTTATTCAGCTTGATAACATGCAACGGAATTTAAATGCACGAGATCGTATCCTTTGGAAAGATGGAGATAGTGAGGCCGTTTATTCTTCTAGTGTGGTTTGGAATTCTGTTCGAGCAAGGGAGCCGGAGGTGGGTTGGGCTGCTTTCATTTGGTTCTCTCACTGTATTCCTCGTCATGCTTTTTTGATGTGGCTTATTGTGCGACGTAAGTTAGTTGCTCAAGACAAAATTGTGCTTTGGAATCATACTCGATGTAACAACATGAACATGATGTGTTGCCTGTTGTGTTATGAGAATATTGATTCTCATGACCACTTATTTTTTTAGTGCAAACTATCCACGCTAGTTTGGGAAATGATTCGTGCGAAGGCTGGTATGGAGAGTGTCGATTCAAAGTGGAGTGATGTTTTCGAATGGCTAGGTACTCGGTCTCGGTCAAAATCAGCATCAAATATGGTGGCTCGGTTGTTGATTGCAGCGCTAGCTTATACCATATGGCAGGAGAGAAATAACCGATTATTTAGAAACCATGCAAGGCCTCCGGATGTTCTTTGTCAGCTTGTTATAGAAAGTGTAAGATATAAGCTAATGGGGCTCAAGTACAAGAACACTGCGCGAGTTCGGGCATTACTGGAGAAGTGGGATATTCATGGAGCTGATTTACTCATGGAAAATGGTTGATTTCGAATAAGTTAAGGAGTCTTTTGTTCTAGATTGTGTGTCTAGTGGTCGTTTGGTTTTACAGTTTTTGTGGTTTAGTTGGTTTTACTTTCATGGGGGTATGTCCCATGTCTGAACTAGTAAGGATGTTACCTTACTACTTGTTTTATTTTTGTGAATATATAGTATCACCGGGGTAACCCTTTACCCAAAAAAACTTGTGGTAGACACCACCGAGAAAATTGCTCAGATACGACAGCGAATGGCGGCAGCTCGTGACCGTCAGAAAAGCTATGCTGATAAGGGAAGAAAACCACTCGAGCTCCAGGTTGGGGATCGAGTGCTACTCAAAGTCTCACCTTGGAAAGGTGTAGTCCGCTTTGGCAAACGAGCCAAACTCAATCCACGTTATGTCGGACCATTCGAAGTCACCGAGAAAATCGGCAAAGTCGCCTACAGGTTGAATCTACCTAAAGAACTCAGCGGAGTTCACAATGTTTTCCATGTGTCGAATCTGAAAAAGTGCCTGTCAGATGAGACCCTCATAGTTCCCCTCAAGGAACTCACAATCGACGACCAGCTGCGATTCGTCGAGGAACCAGTAGAGATTACGGATCAAGATGTTAAGATCCTCAAGCATACCAGGATACCTCTAGTCCGAGTTCGTTGGAATACTCGTCGTGGCCCAGAGTATACCTGGGAACGCGAAGACCAAATGAAACTCAAGTATCCCCAGTTGTTTAAGAAAAACGCAACCACTACTGAGGCTGAAGCTACTACAGAATTTCGGGACGAAATTCCAAATCAACGGGGGGATGATGTGACACCCCAGGAAAATCCGGAAAACAACGCAACTTAACTAGCTTCCTCAGTAACCACGCGCTAAATTTCGGGACGAAATTCTCTTAACAGGGGGAGAATGTGACAACCCTTAAAATCCCATGTATTCCGTACAAATTATTAATGATAATTAAAGTGTCTGACGACTGTGTGGAATTACTTAACTGCTTTCTGATATCTGTGTTATGCTTACACGTATTTGTTAATATGCTAATAATGTACAGATAGGTCGCTAAATAGTCCGTTACATTTTCCTAAGTGTTAGAAAGTAAAAACGTTGCAAAAATATATATGTAGGACGCTTTACGGATTAATTAAGCGGTTTAACGGAACAGGATCGAACCAAACAATCGGACTTTACCCGGAACCTAAAAATATTGTCCATGACATTGTTTTTCTTTTCTGAACCAGTTAGGGTCACCGAATACCCTAACACCCGCTATAACACATAACATACTAGTAAATGGTTTAACCTTCTTATTAACTAACTAATACTTAACACTTGGTTGGAAACTAATCGGATTACCCCCCCCCCCAAACGAGTTCGGTCACAATGTGACCATCCCTTGTACCTTGATGATTATTTAATTCATTCTTGTCCCATATCAAGTGAACATAGCACCCAATGGTTAATTGTGTAGAGTTTTGCCTATAAGTTACAACCTAAACACACCATAATCTTTCCACCACACTTGATCAAACATCACTCTCTCTCCCTCTCCTCAAACTCTCGGCCGAACACAAGCACCCACAACCACCCACTTTCGAGCTTTGATCTTGCCATTCCAAGCTTATACAAGGGTTAAGGATCTCATACAAAGGAGCTCGGTGCGTTCGAAACGCGAAGGACCTCGCTACATTGCTTTTATCCACTCGATTTTCGACTAGAATCTTCCCTAGCCTCGAGCTAGTAGTAAGTTGCTCTAAACATCTTCTTGATCTATCCTAAAGTGGTTAATAAGAGTTTCGTCGGTTGAAAATCACTAACATATAAGATCGCCAACTAAAGGTCTACTAAAGTGATGTACAAGGTGGTTAATGGATGAATATTAGTGTGAATCATGTAGATCTTGTGTGATTATGATTATTGGTTGATTATTTGATGATTTGCTGATTAATATTAATAAGTGATGTTGTTGCGGTCACTAAACTTGTTAACGGAATCAATCGAACACGATTTAGAAGGATAAACACTGAAAATCAGAATCTGTCCTGGTCATAAACGTATCGAAAAACCGATATTTTGAATCTAAAATATGTCATTATAAAATACGGTTCTAATGGCACCGGAATCGTAATTTTTGGACTCCGTTTACTATTTTTAAAGTGTTAATTTGTAACAGCAACTTAAGCTGAATTTTGACAGCAATAAATGGGTGTCGTACTTTCAGTCATAACCTGAGTTTTGTGATGAATCGGACCATGAAATTTGTACAGTAGATGACAACCGATGTATTTGTAATTACCCCACTGGAATTTAGTAAATCGGACACTCGATGAATTTTTAATAAATTTTTCCGTGGACTGTGGTCAGAAATACATAAATCTGAGTTCAGCCCGGAATATGAATTTTTATAAATATTGGTAATGAACCGGACCCCGATATTTTTACACAATAAAATATGGAACGTTTATGACATTCTGTAAAAATTTGGGAATTTTTGGAATAATATAACTATTTTATTAAAATGTCCGAAAACAGCCGGTTTTGAATATAAATGCTGAAATGACATAAGTTGTGACTCGCGTGTCTAAATGTCAAGTATGCTATCTGTGAATGATCTAATATGGTATATATGTTATGTGTATTATCATATGTTTGATTATGAGTGGGGAATGGATGGGAAACATACATGGGCATAAACAGTTAAAGTAATGCATGTTATGTGCTAGATACGTGTAGGAACTTTGTGCTCAAATTGAAAGCCACTAAATGACTAACTGATAAATTATATTAGGACGTGATTGACCGACCTTGACTGTTAGCTATATTGAGAATCTAACCGAGCAAACCGAGGTGAGTTCACACACTTTCTACAAGGCATGGGATTCCTGGTGGTTTGGGAATGGGTTAAGAAATTAAAATTGGAATCTACATATCCTCCTTGGGTAGGATATGTACGGCCATTCTCCATAGGTAGGATGCCATTGTTAAACCTACGAATTCTCCTGGTGCAGAATACGTACGTTCGTCCTCCTTGGGTAGGACAACAACCTTAAAACTAGCTAGACAAAACTCTATCATGAAGTCCCTCAATTTATATCGACTTAATCGCCGAGGCCAATGGCGAGCGGGTCATTAGTTAATAGCGCTATTAGGTTTAACAAACCTCACACCGTGCCAGTCGGACGGGCGTGTACTAATGGACTATGGCAGATTGTCAGTGATGATAGACACTGATATAGGGCACAACTTATTTGCGTAGCAGTCGATATGTATGGTCTAGTAGTTCAAACGGGGAAAGCCCCCACTGATTATGGATATGGTTTGGGTAAAGAAAAGGAACTGGTTAAACATACTTTCAACTATGGGGTGACCCCCACGGCAAATAAGCCAACGAAAGTCAAACCACGTTTTCAGAAACAACTTAAAACTAAACAACCAAACGTGAACTCACTCAACTTTGTTGTTGACTCGTTGTTACATGCCTTACAGGTCGCTAAATGCTTGGAGCTTGCACGGGGAAGGAGTCGTTGTGGTGTACGGACTGTTATGTTCCGTGCTTAATGTTTAAATCCTTATGAACTTACTAAACTTGCGTTTTGAAACTTTAACTTATGAACTATGGATTTATGCTTTTGAACTCACGTTTATGCTTCCGCTGTTTAAACCAAACAAGGTTAACTAGCTTTGGTCACCAATCGTATTATGTTTGGTTTTATTTACTTAATTGAGTTGTTCAATATGATTGGTGGCTCGATCCTGGTCACGTCACGCCCCCAAGCGGTGGTACTCCGCATGGTGGATTTTGGGGGTGTGACAGAAATGGCTAAAAGAGGAAAGGACAAAATGGGTTGTTGGAACCTTCTTTTAGACTTACCTAGGATAGTTGAGAGAAGATTCCTTCAAATCTCTGTCCCAAGTTGGTCCAAATGTGCAGAATTCTTGGCTGCATTTATAGAAAACGACAGCATCCTGGACACGGCCCCGTGTCCATTGGACACGGCCCCATGTGCAGGTGGAGTTCTGACACAGTTTGTCCGTATTCTGACGTACTGATTAGAAGGGAATCTTTTGGTGAACACGGGGGCGTGTTGGTTGGACACGGCCCCGTGTCGAGGAACTGTTTTATGAAGTTGTCTAGTTTTTTTAAGGAACTCACTGGTATCGGGTGGCTCCTGATTGGTTGGAACAACCCCAAAGTGCCTAAGATACCTTAATTGTCCTAAACTAAGGCGAGAACGCAAGAGGTTGTTGGTGAGGGTAATTCCTATTTTCATTCTAGGTGGACAAGTCCAACCCTTTCCCGGGCTCTTGTTAAAGAAGGTGTATGCCGAATCGCTCAGGTCTATGTATGCATCAAACGAAGTCGATGGAGAGTCCTTCACGGCACAATCGGCACAGGGACGACTATCGTCCACGTCTTTGCTAGGTATGAAGGTATTTTTGGGAGCAACGAGGTTGTCGGAATGCGGTTCCAACATTTCTTCATGGTCATCGTCTTGGGGCGGATCAATAAAGTCCTTCCTAAGCTCTTTTAACCAATTTAGAATTAGCTTTTCTAGTTGAAATAACTCGTCAAGGAGCATTTCCCCTAGAATATCTGGCTGGGCGCATTCGAGGGAGAGATAGTGCTTATTTTTACTTTCGCCCCTCTTAAGGTTATCGGGAATCGGTGGGTCTAGGTAGTGGGGCCTATAATTTAGAAAGTAACATTCTAATTCTTTATGTTCGCCTCCACATAATTGACACCACGTACCATAAGAGTGCCGAAAGTAAAAACAATTACTATCACTCATGTTTATGTCAGAAATTACCAACCGCCGGGATCTAACGGTTCTGTTTTCAGTAAGTGAATCTTGGGCACGGGGGCGTGTTTGGTGAGCACGGCCCCGTGTTCAGCTTACTGTCTGACTTAAAACAGGATTGCCAGTTCCAATGATTTAGCACGGGGGCGTGTTCAGCGGGCACGACCCGTGCTGAGCTCTGCAGAAGCTGAAAAACTAAGAAAATCCTAAAAAATTAAAAAGAAAAATAAAAATATGATTAGGCCATTGATTCCTAACTTTCTTAAAATCCTAGTGTCCCCGGCAGCGGCGCCAAAAACTTGATGCGTGTGAAGTGTTATATATATTAGGTGTATATTTTAAGCCCTTTTAACACTTATTTTTAGCCAAGTTTTAAATTTATAAAACACGATATTTTACTAACACTAAACACACATATGGGCAAGTGCACCCATCGTGAGCGTAGTATAGTGTTGGCAAGATACCGAGGTCGTCCAAGGACACAAGAGCTTTTAGTACCGGTTTATCCTCAACGTCTAATCAAAATAAAAAGTTTAGAAAAATGTTTTAAACTAAGAAAAATAAAAACTAACTAAAATGCTGAAAATAAAAATAAAAGAAAAACAGATAGACAAGATGAATCACTTGGTTCCGACTCGTATCTAGTGTAACCTTTGATTATTTCCGCACTTTTGCACATAATTAAGAGATTATCTTAGTTATTGTAGTAGGCCCCTCTTTTGAAGGTGACGTTACCCTCACCCCAGTAGTTTGAGTCAGCAAGGATACAATCCTAAAAGGGTGGATTATTGGAAGATAATGAATTAAGTTATTAATGCAATATTATGGTAGCCCCCGCTTTTGGCGGTGATGTTACCCTCGGCTAAGTAGTCTGAGTCAGCAGGGATACAGTCCTAAATAGCCGGGTTATAGTATTAATAGTAGTTAACTTATGAGGGGATCAAAGAGTTTGGACCCCCGCCATCCAATACCGTGAAGCATTGAAGGAGGTCCTACTAAATTTGACCCATGTCCATTGCAGGACCTCTAAACGTTGAACAATGGCAAGACCTTTACCAAACCGTTCCCTTAACCCCCTACCAGGTAGCCAACATACCTCCATATAGACCGTGGAGATATGAATGGTGAAAATCTTTTATTTTATATAGACAGTAAAATAATGCCAAGACACCACGGACAAACGATAAGGAAAGATCACCTTCAACATAAGTAACTAGTTATTAAAGTCATTAATACAAAACCAAATAAAAAGTGCAAAAGATTAGAAATAAAAAGTATTACACTAGACACTTTGTCTTCACCAAGTGATGTAAGAGACTTAGGCAAACATGGCCTTGATTGTCAAGAACTCTTACGATCAATCTTGGATCCCGAGACGACTCACACACTCTATGATGGACAATGGATGATGGTGGTGGATGATGGTGTTATGGTGGTGGTGGGTGGTGGGTGAAGTGTGAGAGAGGTGGTGTGCCAAGGGATGAGTTGAAATGAAACCAAGCACTCCTATTTATAGGCTGAACAGAAGGCTGGGCACGGCCCCGTGTCCGCTGGACACGCCCCCGTGCCTGTCTGACACTCTCTCTCTTCATTAATTGTAATTCGCAAATACAATTAATGCGCCTGCTGTACTTTCGCCACGCCCCCATGTTCACTGGACACGGCCCGTGGTGGGCAATAGAAGCTTCTATAGGTTTGTCTTTTCTGCTGCTTCTTGGGCACGGCCCCGTGCTGGCTGAGCACGGGGCGTGTTCAGTCTTCTGCCTTCTCTATTTTGCTTGGGAAGATGCCGTTGAGGGGTCGGGCAGTCCACTTATGTTCCTTTTCTTGTATTTATGTTAGATTTAGCTGTCTTTTTGCTTCTTTTGTGAATTTGAGCTCATTTAATCCTGAAAATACAAAAGGAAGACAAAAACACTCTTTTTCCAACATTAGTACTTAAAAAGGGTTAGTTTTATGCCTCATTTGATGTAATTTATATGTTTCATTTTACACACATCACACACAATGGGCATACATAGCATAAAATGTATTGAAATCATGTACTATAAATGTACTAATAAACATAGCAAGTATATGATGTGAAAACAGGAAAGCATGAAAGTAACAAGTAGGCACATGTGTTCCACCCCAAAACAGTTTGAAAACAGTAAAAGAGGGGGTCTAGGTACTCACTTGAGATTGCTCAATAGACTTTAGATATCCACCAAGCAAAGCTAGAAGGTCACGAATATCAAACGGCACCTAATATAGGTATCTACATTAATAAACGGACCTAAATCGGAGGATCGGATAGAATGAATGCTCGTAAACCAAATGAGTATAGGAACTCATGTAACATGGTTTAACTAAGCCTACATACTACAATGAAACCTAACCTAAGTGCTTACGGTCCATTACGACCCGTTTAGGTAGCTTATGCTACTTTAACGCGTCGTTCGCATGAAACGCATTCGGAACGCCTAACTAGTCCTATGACAAGTAAAATATGCCTTAACATGTCTAATATTGTTACTAAATCAGGGGTTTGCAATGGGGGCTCTGGGCGATTTCGACGATCTTGACTAACCCTAGGCGATTCAATCATTACCTGGTCTCGATTGATCTTGTTTAGCATCCAAGGAATTTGATTTCTTCTCTGGTAAGAAATCCTTTAATCGTTCCTTAGGTTCTAATCATTTGACGTCAGATTAGGTTTCCGATTTCTAAGGTTTTGTTTTCTTCTTTGTTTTCTGATTGGTTTCGGGGTGAGCGGCTGGTTCCTTTTTCATAATTAGGGTTTCGGCAGTCCCTTCGTTACTGATTGATTGAGTCCAGTTGTTACTGTTTTCTGATCCAATCGTGTAGTGTTTCATCAGATTAGGGTTACGCATACATCTGCGTATTCATTTGCATTAGCTGTTTTGCTGTCCTAGTCTTGTGCGACATCAGTCCCTAGTGCGTTTTGCTTTAGGGTATCTGCTGGTTGCTGTTTGAGGCCTGTTTGTGACTGCTGTTATGGATGGCCAAAATGCAGAAAACTTAAATGTGTTTGCGAAAAAGATTGAGAACATTGACGGTAAAACATTTGAGCCAAGACAAACATCGCTTATGGCGGCTAGGGTTTCTGAGATGCCGAGTAAGAAGGTATGTTTTATGCTGCCGCTTAACGATACTGAACATGTTATTGGCTGTTCTGATTCTCCCAATCAGAATTATGCGAAGGTCTTTGACAAGAGAAAGGTAGCATTTGTGCTACCGGTAAATGATGTTAGTCCTACTCGAGTTCAAAATCAGAATCAGGATGATAATGCTCATGTCCAATCTTATGCGGATGTGGTCCTAAATGAACAGGTTGAGCAGGGTGATATTAAGCGGGGTGGTGATTCAATTCAGAATCAGAATGAAGATGAAAACACTAGGAAGGCCAATGATGCGGCTGATCAAGTTCCTAAAGTCAATTTTCGACCTCTAAATTCAGATGTCTCATTGGATGGAGTGGATGTAGTGCTTCCGATTGATTCGGTTCGCCAGGTTAACAACAGGTTAGCTAACACTCTTTATGGTTATTTCCTAGGGGATAGGATTGCATATCCAGTAGTTGAATATTTTGTCAGAAAAAATTGGAAGAAACATGGTCTTCAGAAAACTATGATGAATTCAAATGGTTTCTTTTTCTTCAAGTTTGAAGACAGAAAGGGTATGGATACTGTTCTTTTTTTTTGGGTAAAGGGTTACCCCGGTGATTCTTTATATTCACAACCAAATAAAACAAGTAGTGTAGACATGGGACAGGCCCCATGAAAGTAAAACAAATAACAACCATAAGAACCAGAAAATTAACAAAACAACTACTAGACTAGGCTCTAGAAAACCAAAACACGAATCATGCTAATCAGCCGCCATCATCATTGTCGGGTTCCCCACCAATTTCCCAATCTTCAAGCATCTTCCGCACATTAGCAGTATTCTTTAATCTTGCTCCCATAAGTTTGTATCTTACCGTCTTTAAAATAACTTCACTAACCATTTCCGGGGGTCTCAGCTGATTTTTGAATAAACGATTATTCCTCTCTTGCCATATAAAATAAGAAGCAGCCGCCACTAGAAGCTTAGCAACATATACCGCAACCGATTTTGACCGAGCCCGAGCAATTAACCAATCTACAATCTCCCTCCATTTCGGGTTAACCAAAGACATACCCACCTTTTGCCTCACTATATGCCAAACTTGAGACGAAAATTTACATTCAAAGAATAGGTGAGGATGAGAATCAAAATTCTCATAGCACAAAAGACAACACATCATATTCATATTTTTCTGCCTTGCAATATCCCACTTCAGAATTTTATCTTGAGTTAAAAGTTTACCTTTCATGACCAACCACATCATAAAAGCATGCCGAGGGATACACTGCGAAAACCAAACAATATTGCACCAGTTGACTTCCGGCTCTTTGTACCGAACCGAATGCCAAACAATCGACGAAGAGAACCCAGTTAACTCATTACCATCTCTCCATAATAGTTTATCTTGTTTTGTTGGAATTAGTTGTTTCTGATCAAGATGAATGAGCACAGGAAACAAATCTCTCCAAGCCGTAGGCCACCTCCAAGAACCACTAGAATAGACATTAGCCACTGAATCATCTAGCTTAAAGTCCGCATCGGTAATGGTTCTCGGAGTTAAAAAATCACTTAACGGACCCGTATCACACCAAAAATCGTACCAGGCCGAAGTCCTCTCACCATTACCTACATCAGACCATATATGATTTCTGATCATAGGCCGCAATTGAATCAATTTCCTCCAAGACCAACAACAATTAGCAGGAGTTTTGCAAGCCCAAAAACTCTTACCTTTTAAATGATAGCTATGAACCCACGCAACCCACAACGAATCACGCTTAGAAACGATACTCCAAATGTGAGAAGACATAAGAGCCTTATTCATATCCCCAATTCGTCTAATGCCCAAACCCCCTTCATATTTTGGAATACAAACAGACTTCCAAGAAACTTTAGATTTACCTTTATTAAACGAACTCTCTTGAGACCAAAGAAAATTTCTCATTCTAGCTTCTAACTCCTGAATAATCCGAGCCGGCAGGATAAACACAGACGACCAATAAATATGCATGGAAGAGTGGACAGAAATAATAAGTTGAAGTCTACCAGCAAACGAGAGCAACTTGTTCCTCCAATTCGTAATTCGTTTCTCTAGTCTTTCGATAAGAACTCGACAATCATTATACCCAAGTCTAGAAGAAATTAGAGGCACGTGAAACAAATTTACGTCTTATGTGCTGTCCCCTTTGTAATTATGGACGAGATTCAAGAGATCATTTGTTCTTTCAATGTTCATTTGCGGCCAAGATTTGGAGTATTGTAAAGAAAAAAGTTGATATGGTAAATGTTAACGACTCATGGAGTTCAATTATGGCGTGGATAGAGTTGAATGCGAGCTCGAAGAAACTGGAACACATTGTATGTAAGCTTGTGGTAGCTGCGTCTACATACTTTATATGGCAAGAACGGAATAACCGGCTGTTTTCCAACATACACAGGAAGGAAGAGATGGTGGCTCAGCTTATCGTGGAAGTGGTGCGGCTTCGTATAATGGGTTTCAAGATCGGACGAGACATCAATTATCGGAAGCTTTTGGAAGTATGGGGAGTAAAAGAAGGCGAACCGGGCTGATTGCGATTTTAGTTTGCTAGTGTTTTGTAGTTGCTTGGTTTTGTTATTTTCGGGTTGTTTAGTTTGGTATGGCCGTGTGTGTGTTTGTTTGGTTTTTGTTTGTCTAGGTTTGGCCTGTCAAGCCTAGTAGTGTGTGTCAAACTCTTGTCGCACCCTGTTCTTTGATTCTTTATAAAATTCACCAGGGGTAACCCTTTACCCAAAAAAAATATCTGACAGGCAATTTTCCTTCCACAAAGGGCATAATACCCAAAATAGCATCTTTGACATGACTTTTCACATTACAAAAGAAAATCGTGCTATTCTGATTACTAGGAACTAACCCCGACATCTTCGTAAAGTTAGAAAGAGAAGTCAAAATGCATCTCGCCGAATTGACTTCTCCTCTAGCAAAAATGAACAAGTCATCCGCAAAACAAAGGTTGATAATTTGCTGTCTTTCACACTTGTTATGAAATTTAAAGGATGAGTCAATACGAACCGCATGTTGAAGAATAGCCGTTAGGACTTCCATGACTAGAGTGAAAAGATAAGGAGAAATCGGGTCACCTTGTCTTAAACCCCGGCTGCCTTTGAAGAAGCCATGCACAGAACCATTGACACAGACCGAAAAAAATCTGGAGCCGGAGATAGAGAAATATCCCCTTGAGTACCGAAAAACTTCTGATAATGATTAACAAAAGCTTGAAAAACCGCATCACCTTCATAGAGATTACCATCCGAATCTTTAATTACATCTATTCGGCTGCAATGATTTCTGATTTTTAGAGAAGAATGGAAAAAAGCGGAATTCGAATCCCCCGCCCTTAGCCAATCAACCTTTGACTTCTGTTTTAGAAAACGCTTCTCGTCCAGCGAAGCTTCTAGGAGATCACGGCTAGTCTCCTTTTCAGCCACCCGGAGATCGACATTATTCGGGTCTCGGTCAATACTGTGCTGAATATCATCCAGTTTCGATCTAAATCCTTCCACTTTTTTATGAAGATTTCCCTGTTTAAACAACAAAGAGCGAAGCGGATGCTTAAGTAACCGAATTTTCTTCACCAATCGAAACTGATGAACACCACTCACACTAGAATCCCAAACATTTTTAACAATACCCAAAAATTCCGGTTTGAAAACCAAAAAGTTAGCAAACTTGAACGACCTCGGCTTCACTTTACCAGCTTCTGGAAAAGACAAGATACACGGACAATGATCAGAAAGTCGATAGGGCTTGAAAAAGGCAATAGAGTTCGGGTATTCAGCAACAAAGGGAGTGTTTCTAAACATTTGGACACCTACAAACACCCTTAAAAAAGAAGAGTTTAAAAAGGTTGCAGTTTGGATTAAATTGCATGATGTTCCTCTAGTGGCATATTCTGATGATGGTTTAAGCATGTTGGCTTCTAAAATTGGGTCCCCTGTGCGACTGGATTCGTATACTAGTGATATGTGTAATGAGGCTTGGGGAAGGAGCAGCTATGCTAGGGCTCTCATTGAAATATCAGCTGATCATGAGTTGAAAGAGGCTCTAACCATGGCTATTCCTGAATTGGATGGGAACAAATATGTTACTGAGACTATTCGGGTGGAGTATGAATGGGAACCTCCGAGATGTGCCCACTGCTGTGTATTTGGGCATGATTATGAGGAGTGTCCAAAATGCATTCGATCGACAGTGAAACCTCCTACAAACAGTCCGAAAGTAGATGAGGATGGTTATACGGAAGTCAAGACAAAGAAGAATGTAAAGAAGAGCGGTTTTCAAGTTAACAATCAAAAGCCCAAGTTTGAATATAGACCTGTGGATAAAAAGAAAAAGGCAGTGAGTTATTCCTACGTGAGTGCGCGGTGCACTAGTTCGTCCAAGGTTCAAACACATAATTCGTTTAGTGCTCTTGGATTTGTTGGGGGGAACGGGGGTTCCATCCAGGGGAGACATAAAGGGAGACGTGAGCTAAATGAGGAGTCTGACGATGACGAGGTAGAGGTTGTATATGATGAAACGAATGAGTTTATGACATCGGGTACACATCCTACGTCTTCCAGTACAGGGGCAAGCACCTCTCACATAAAGTTGGCCAATGGATAGGTGGCTTCTGTTTCATGCTAAGGGGCTGCCGGTTGGTAGCAATTTCATTTTTGATTATGGCGGTTGACGTCGTTTGTTTGATTTTTTCGTTTGTCTACTAGTTAGTCATTATCATGATTGTAGTAGGCTAGATTGAGGTGGTAACTTGGTTTGTTTGCTTTTTTTCTTACATATATGGGGCATGTCCTGTATATGAACTAGGGGGAACTCATCCTCACTACTTGTTCTTATTTGACGGTTGTCTATAATAGAATCACCGGGGTAACCCTTTACCCAAAAAAAAATATTGTTACTAAATCAGTTTAGATACCAAAAGTTATGTTTTTTTTTGGGTAAAGGGTTACCCCGGTAAATTTTATAAATCAACCAAATAAGTACAAGGGTGTGTCAGAGTGAACACACCAACTAGACTTGGCATACCAAGACTAGGAACCAAACAAGAAAGACAACCAGAAAGTTAACATGCAAAAGCAACAATCCTAAAGAAAAACAGCCCAAGAAAACAAAACCACACAATCAACTAGAGAAGTAAGCTTCTAGCCCGGGTCATCTTCCTCATCATTAGAGTAAATCTTCCATGCCGTTAATAATTTATTCCGGCTATCCCTCCCAAGGATCTTGAGCCCCATAATCTTCAAACGGACTGTGCTCCTAATCATCTCCATTACCGCCTCAACTGTGTTGTGTTTATGAGAAAATAGTCTATTATTTCTTTCTTTCCAAATAAAATACGTCGTAGTCGCAATCAGAATCTTGGCCACAATCACATCCAAGTTCTTCGAGGAAGCCTTTAGATCCATCCATGCAACAATGGATCCCCACGAGTCATCAACACTCTCCAAGTTAACCAAATCTTTGACATTATTCCAAACTTTTGCCGAAAAACTGCATTGGAAGAAAAGGTGATCGCGCGAGTCACGTCCATGGCAACAAAGCGGGCAACACATAAGTCTAAGATTTGTATCGCTTCCTGCTTCCCAACTAGAAAGACGATCCTGAGTTTTGAGTTTATTCCTAATAACCAACCACATATGGAACGAGTGCCTCGGAATACACTGTGAAAACCATATCATATTAGACCATGAAACCGTATCCCCTCGGCCCCTAATGTTGTTCCACACCTCCTTTGAGCTGAAATAGTTTTCTTTACCTTCCAAATCTTTCCACGTAAGTTTATCAGGGACATTGTGAATAAGAGTTGGGGTTTGCACATTTATCAATACCGGAAACAGGTCATACCACGCTTGCGGCCATCTCCACAGGCCTGAATCATCAATTAAATCAGCAACCGTAGACTGCATATTAAATCCTGCATTAGAAATAATTCTCGGGGTAATGAATGAGGTAAACGGACTCAACGGGCACCAATTATCACACCAAATGTTAGTTTGGGCACCACTTCGGATCATTATACCAAGATACGGACGCACCAAGTTACGGATAGATAAAATTTTACGCCACCCCCAGCTCATACTACCTCTACTCGGAATCTCCCAAAAACTTCTACCCTTTAGTTTGTAGGAATGGATCCACTGAACCCACAAAGAGTGCCGTTTCAAGATGATACTCCATATATGGTTTGCCATAAGGGCATTATTAACATCCATAATATTACGAACACCCAATCCACCCTCGTGCTTAGGTAAACACACATCAGACCAAGCAAATTTTGCTCGAACCCTACCAGCCGATCCAGCATTCCATAGAAAACGACGCATCCTCTTCTCCAATTCTGAAGTGACACGAACTGGAAGAATGAAGACAGAAGCCCAATAAATGTGCATAGCAGATAAAACTGAATTTATAAGCTGAAGTCGACCCGCAAAAGATAAAGACTTAGATAACCAGCTTGTAATTTTTGACTCCATACGATCAATTAGAATTTTGCAATCTTTAAAACTCAGCTTTGTTGATATAAGGGGCACCCCAAGATACCGAACTGGAAGGCAACCTTCTTGAAACGGCATCAGAGAAAGGATCTCTTGCTTGACCGAAGACGAAACATTCGAAAAATATGCAGTGCTTTTGGCTGGGCTCGGCACTAAACCTGAACAACTTGTGAACATATCCAAAGCATCTCTAACCTTTTTAACCGAGCAAATTGATGCACAAAAATAAACAAATCATCCGCAAAAGAAACATTGATGATTCTCTGCTTAGCACACTGATGATGAAATTTAAAAGACAAGTTTGAGTTTGCCACCTGTTGGAGTAATAAGGATAGAACCTCCATGATAAGAGTAAAAAAGATAAGGTGACATCGGGTCTCCCTGTCTCAAGCCCCTCTTCCCTTTAAAGAAACCATGAAGATTACCATTAACACTTAACGAGTAGGAAGCCGTGGAAACACATGTCATAATCCACTCAACCATACGATGATTGAACCCAAAGCGAATAAGAATGGCTCTCAAAAAAGACCAACTAACCGTATCATAGGCTTTCTGAATATCGATTTTGAAAGCACATCTTGCAGGACCTCTATTCAGATGATAGTTGTGCATCAACTCCTGAGTAAGGAGAATATTGTCTGATATTTTCCTTCCCGGCACAAAAGCGGATTGGTTAATACCAACAAGAGTTTCCAAACTTCCTTTGATCCTATCTGTTATGATTTTGCTGATACATTTATAAAGCACATTACAACAAGAGATAGGCCGATAATCCAAAACGGAGTCCGGAATATCTTTCTTAGGGATCAAAGCAAGAATGGTGTGATTTAATTGCTTGAGTAGTTTACCATTCTCAAAGAAGTCAAGCACCGCATCCGTAACTTCATTGCCAATAATATCCCAAGCCTTTTTGAAGAAAGCTGAAGTATAAC
This sequence comes from Helianthus tuberosus, assembly GCA_030545235.1. Taxonomy (NCBI): domain Eukaryota; kingdom Viridiplantae; phylum Streptophyta; class Magnoliopsida; order Asterales; family Asteraceae; genus Helianthus; species Helianthus tuberosus. The sequence goes on along the minus strand of CM060452.1, from coordinate 116,452,436 downwards.
CGTCCGGCCCAGGAGCCTTATTATCACCAATGTTAAACATTTCCGTTTTGATTTCCTCTCGAGTAACTTGCCGAACCATATTAGATGCATCATGTTGATTAAGAACATTAATAAAAATATTATCCAGGTTAAACAAAGTAACCTGGTCCTCAAACCCAAGAAAATTCGAATAATGATTAACCAACGCATCCGCGACCCTACTACCTTCATGACGGTTTCCAGCAACATCTCTCACGCTATGAATCTTGTTTCTGGCATTACGGCTTTTCACCACATTGTGAAAATATTTTGTATTCGAATCTCCAGCACACAACCATTCAACTTTTGACTTTTGTTTGAGAAAGCATTCCTCATCATAAGCCGCAGTCTGAAATTCTTGAAGACATGTTGCTTCTAATTGCCGAAGATAACTATCCAACGGATTCTTGTCAATATGATTTTGAATATCATCCAACTTTTTTCTAAGATCCGCCACCTTAGCATGCAAATTTCCTTGATTGAAAAGAATCTTCCTTAGATGCGGTTTTAAGTTGCTGAGCTTCTTTGTAACCGAATACATATTAACCCCAGGAATTGTTTCCCTCCATTCCCGCTCCACACACTTTAGAAACTCCGGCTTGGAAGTAATAAAATTAGGAAACTTGAACGGTTTAGTTTTCTTCTCACTTTCAGTTCCCATTCTCAAAATACAAGGGGTATGATCCGAAACTCGAAAAGGATGGTACATGACAAAGGTATTCGGAAACATATCCAAAAATGGAAGATTACCCATTACACGATCTATCTTCTTTAGAAGACCCACTCCATCTTTAGGTTTCTGATTCCATGTATAATGAAGACCATGACCTTTAATATCCATCAACTCCGAAAATTGAATGCATTCTTTAAACTCACACGTGCTTATCGTATCTTTGGAAGAGCCATAAAGCAAGTCCTGAGACTGAAGAGTTGAGTTAAAATCACCCATAACAACCCAAGGTTTATCGTGAAACAAGCTTTTATGGTTACATAAGCTTTCCCAAAGACTTCTACGGTCTTGATACTTATTTTCCGCGTACACAAATGAACAAAAGAAGACTTTATTATCAGCTTTAACTAACATCTGAGTATGTATTACTTGATCAGTTTGAGAAAGCACCATAAGATCAACCACATCCGGATCCCAACCCAAGATGATACGGGTTCCCCTAGTACACAAACCCCCATTAGACGTCCAATTCCAGTTTTGAAAAACCTTATGACAAATGGTACCCAGATTAGCTACATTCACGTGGGACTCTAATATAGCACACACCTTTAATTTATTTTCAGCAAGTACTTGACGAACTTCATTTTGTTTCAGGGGACGGTTCAAACCCCTTATGTTCCATGACATGATGCTATCCATTAAGACCTGTCTGACCGGGAGTGCTTGCCCCCTTAGAACCAAGATTCTTATCAGATTGCATAAATTCGGACATTTCTGTTTGTAAACTTAGTTCAACCTCATTCTCGGCTTGAGTAGATCTCCCATTACCATTTTTCAAGTTATGCCTCAATTCCTTATCCACCCCTACATCAGCTCTAGTATCTTCCACATCGTCCTTTGACAAAGCTTCAAATGAGTTACCAGTCTTCACATTGACATTTTTACTATTATCATCTATACTCCCCTCTGTACCAGACGTACTAGCTCCCGACTTAGTAATTTTCGGCTTATAAATAAACTTTTGCTTTTGCTTCTTATGCATACCTCCCAACCTAGCCGTCTTTCTTTTATCAGTAAGAAAACCCTCATCATCAACTACCACTTGTTTATCCTTATTGATCACATTTTTAGCACATGTATTATCACAATGGCCAAAAACACAACATATTGAGCAACGTTGAGGTTTCCATTCGTATTCCACTTTAATTCTTTCAATTAAGTACCCATCCTCATCCAATTTCGGAATAGCAACAACAATGTAGTCTTTTAACTCACTATCCGCATTTATCTCTATTAATGCACGTGCAAAACTACTTCGTCCCCAATTATCCATGCACATATCAGCCGTGTACCCATCTAGTCTTTTAGGAACCCCGATTTTGGAAGCTAACAGACTCAACCCATCATCCGTGTAAACTGATATAGGAACATTATGCAACTTAACCCACACCGGAACAGATTTGATACCCTCTTTTTTAAGACTGATAGATGTCGACCAGATATTCAAAAACAAAGGCATTTTACGTATCAACCAAGGCCCACCCTCTAGCACTTTAGACATACCCTCTTTCGAATCAAATTTAAAGAAGAAAAATCCATCCGAATTCATCATAAGCTTAGTAAAACCATACTTAGACCACACATTCTTAGCATAATATTCTACTACAGGAAATGGCAATCGATTACCTAGAAAATATCCATAAAGAACATTTTCAAATTTCTCCTGAACTTTACGAATTACCTCACGTGGTATGACAACATCCGCATCATTAACATATTCCACCGACTCCATTCTCCGAAAGTTAACCTCACGCTTCTTCAACATAGAATTTTTAACTGTATCCGCATAAGAGAATGTAGTGTTCATAGGCTTATAGGAAAGGCTATCATCAACTGTGAATGTATCCAATTGAACCGGAACAGTAACCTTTTCAAGTTCATCAATAACGTTAATCATCCTTGGTTCCTGTTGAACCACCCCACGACGCGGCAAGAGAGGATTACCATCAATGTTAATAGGCCGGCCATCAAAACTCTTACCAAGCGATGGAGGTTTCCCACGCACCTCTTGAGAGTTCAACGGCTTAACATTACTCGAACTGATAAACACATCCCCACGCACTCTATCCGAAAAAGCTTGAAACCCTAAATCCTCCAAAATCCGATCATTACCACTCTCCAAGTTCGAATTAGGAGGCTTCCCACGATCATGTAACACCCTACCATCAGGTTTGGGACGTTTAGACAATCCAAGATCAGCACCTCTCTCCATTTAAACAACGTGACAACCAACCATGCACAAGAAAGAAACACCAGCCAACGAAAAAAGCAAACAAAACCCTAATCCTTTAAACCCTAGTATCAATCTTTCATCCTTAATCGATTAAACCAGCGTATCAATCTAGCTAAATTAATCTCAGTTAACCGCAATCAATAACAACCAGTTTAATAAATCAGGATTCCGAATTGAAGAACTAGAGCGGCGATTTGAAAACAAAAACGAAAAAACCCTAATTTTGGATCGGTCCCTTATGCTAACAAGTTCGTTATAGAGTTTGACTAATCAAGACTCTAATCATAGACTGTTATGCATTAGATCACGAAGAAAAACAAGGATTTCATGAGGAATCAAAAAATCGCCCAAAGGAGAGAGACAACTAAACCTTTTCAAGTTCATTACCAAAAGTTATGTTACATATGCTTAAAATGAATTTTGGCGTAAAAAGGGCATTTTGGTAATTTACCTAAGGCATATAAACTACCTATCATACAACTACTTAAACGAAGCGACCATAAGGTATAACCTCAGAAGGTTATTCCCTATATACTATGGTCACCTAATGTGTTTGGTCGGATCCTAATGATCGACCAAACGGGTCGGGTTCGAAAGTATAAGCGATTGTTTAGATCGCTTACCTTACGACCCTATATAAGCACTAAACTAAAAGTGACGAGCTTAACATGCTTAACTAAGTTTAGAAAACAGGTTTGGTATCAAAACAAACGGTTTTGATACCTAAGAGTAGTTTGGTTACAAAATACGCAAGAATGCGCATTTTGGCCGAAACTACGACTCGTCACTGAGTCTAGATAACGTGGTAATCAGTAGGTATAGTCACTAGGGACTATAACCATCGTGATCACGCTCACGTTATGAAGTTCAAATGAACTTCGCATCGACCATAAACTGGTCAATGCAGAAAGTCAAACAAAGTTTGACTTTCGGACTCGAAAAGCAATAAAAGAACGTAGGAACACTTACAAAGGGTCCCCGCAAGATTGATAATCCAAGTATTCTCAGGTATGAGGTGATGAAACACCCCAACTTAGAGAAATCTCATATTTCAAGTGGGTTTTGTAATGAAGTGGTTTGGGTATTTATAGTTTTCGGTTCACCGTTAGGATCGTTTCTTGGAGAAGAGGGAATGATCACATCCCTACACTTGTTGGCAAGCTCATGAACATCAATTGGCCCCCCATGATCAGTTAGCAACATGTGGAAATGGCCTTTGGAGTGTTTAAAAGCTGATAACAGCAGCCAAAAACGATTTTCTGCATCTGACCCCTGCTTGCGCACCGTAACACAAAAAGTGTTGAGGTGCGCAAGGACCTGCAGACCAGAAAGTTTGAAAATGGCAGAACAGGCCCCTGAAGCTCCAAACTTGCTATTTGATGCACTTTTGACACGTTTAAGCCCCGTTAACCCCATTTCAAAGCTCTAAAATGAAGTTAAAGTATAGGGAACTTAAAATGGGCTAAAAAATATCTCGGATGTCGGTTCGTTTGGCCGTACAATCGCGATGTTCGCTTAATTACGACGGAATGCGCATAAGCGCGAAAAACGATCCAAATTGCGTGACGAATGGATTTTTCTTATGCCAAACACTAAAATAAAATATCTTAGTGCTTACATAAATTTTTGGATGTCCGGGTGTATTCAGAACGTAAGTTATGCGCGGAAATGCAAACTTATGCACTTTTTGACACTTTTAGTTCCTGAATGACCCAAAAGTTTATTTTAGCACACCGAACCCTTCAAAGCCTATTTCTAAGCTATGTAAAGGATATTTTGTGACAACCCTCAAATTTACATGTAACCGTACAGTTTATTAATGAAAATAAAGTGTTTGACGACTGTGTGGAATTACTTAACTGCTCTCTAATTTCTGTGTTATATTTACATGCGCTTGTTAACACACTAGTAGTATACAGAAAAGTTACTAAAAAGTCCTGTGTGCTTTCCTGAGTATTGAAAAGTAAAAACGTTACAATATATATATATATATATAGGACGCTTTACGAATTAATTAAGCACTTTAACGGAACAGTATCGGACCGAACAACCGGACTTTACCCGGAACACCAAAATAATGCTAGAAGCATTGTTTTTATTTTCTGAACCAGTTATGGTCCCCCAGCACCATAACACCCCTTGTAACATGATAACACGTTAAAGTCCCAATACTATACTAGAAAACTAATTAGATTACTTACACTACCATGGGAATTTACACTTTACCCCCCCCCCCATTACATGTGGACGGCCCAAGGTAGTGGCCCCCACCAAAATCCTCCATAATATTCCTAAGATTACTTAATCTTTTCTTGGATTGAGAAAGATCATGATCTAGATTTGATTATGTACTACAAGAAACACATGACAACTAATTGGTGCAAAAATTGCACATAGACCCCTCCCCCATATGCATGAAATCAGCTCACATGGCCTATTTCAAGACCTTCACTTGATTCTACAAGATTTGTGGAGATTGTGTAAGGATATGCTATGTACCTTGGTAGACATAGGACCCAAGGGTTAAAAACTCATTGGAAATTATAAGTATGAACCTCTAGATCATAACACACACATTTCACTCAACACCCCTCTCCCCCTCACTCTCTTGCTCTCAGCTCAACCAAGCAGCCCCATCACCACCATCTTCAACACTCAATCATCCATTCCAAGCTTGTACAAAGGTGCTACGGGTCATACAACGAAGCTCCGTGTGTTTGGAAGTTGAAGGACCTCTCTCGTTTCCTTTTAACCACCACTTTTCCACACTTGAACTTCCCTAGCCTTGTGCTAGTAGTAAGTTTCTTAAATCTTCATGTTGTTCATGTATTTTATGGTTAATAGATGATTAATGGTTAAAAACTTATGAAACTCTAAAAGAACTTACATTAGTCTTGGATAAAGATGAATAAGATGAATAAAGAGAAGATAGGTGTGTAAATCATGTAGATCTTGTGTGATTATGATTATTGGTTGATTATCTGATGTTTTGCTGATTAATATTGATGTGTGATGTTGTTGTGATCACTAAACATGATTAACGGAATCAATCGAACACAAGTTAGTAAGTTAGAAAGTGAATACAGAATTTGTCCCGGTTTTACAGCCAACTTCAGTTGGCTGTAAACAGGACATAAACTCAACGAAAAACCGATATTTTGAATCTAAAATATGTTATTATGAAATACGGTTCTAATGGCACCGGAATCAAAATTTTTGGACTTCGTTTACTATTTTTAATGTGTCGATTTGTAACAACAGCTTAAGCTGAAAATTGACAGCAATAAATGGGTGTCATACTTTCAGTCATAACCTGAGTTTTGTGATGAATCGGACCATGAAATTTGTACAGTAGATGACAACCGATGCATTTGTAATTACCCCACTGGAATTTCGTAAATCGGACGCTCGATGAATTTTTAATAAATTGTTCTGTGGACTGTGGTCAGAAATACATAAATCTGGAACGTTTAAGACATCCTGTAAAATTTTTTATAAAATATTGGTAATGAACCGGACCCCGATATTTTTACACAATAAAATATGGAACGTTTAAGACATCCTGTAAAAATTTGGGAATTTTTGGAATAATTTAACTATTCTATTACAATGTCCGAAAACAGCCGGTTTTGAATATAAATGCTGAAATGACATAAGTTGTGGCTTGCGTGTCTAAATGTCGAGTATGCTATCTGTGAATGATCTAACATGTTATATATGTTATGTGCATTATCGTATGTTTGATTTTGAGTGGGGAATGGATGGGAAACTTAGATGGGCATAAACCGTTAAAGTGATGCATGTTGTGTGATAGATACGTGTAGGAACTTTGTGTTCTATTTTTTTGGGTAAAGGGTTACCCCGGTGATTTTTATAACAAACAATAAAACCAAGTAGGAAGGCTAGCAAGTGCCCCCTAGTTCTCTTAACGGCATACCGCTAAAGAGTAAACAAGAAACAACCATACAAAACAACCAATACTAGAACAAAACACAAACTAGAAACATGGTCTTCAATCTTCAAGAAGGTCTTCCTTGTTCAGCTTCCACTCCTCCAAAAAGCGCTTAACATTTGCTGTTGGTTTGTACTTGAAGGATATTAATTTCATTCTCACCATGTTTATAATAATCTCAACAATCTTCTCCGGAGGCCTCAACTTGTTACTAAAGAATCTCGAGTTTCTTTCATTCCATATGGTGTAAGCCGCCGCTGCAACAAGCAATCTACTACCCACCGCATAAATAGCTTTGGACTTTGCTCTCTGAATCAGCCCACTCGTGATTTCATCCCACGATTCCTGAACCGAGTTCATGTCAACTTTGTTCCGCACACTATGCCACACAGATCTCGAATAATTACATTGAAAAAATAGATGCTCATGTGTCTCTATATCCGCGTAACACAATAAACAACACATTTGGTTCATAGAACCCGTAACTCTATGCTGCCATTTTAGAATACGATCTTGTGTCCAAAGTTTCCTCCTGAAAATAAGCCAACACAAAAATGCATGTTTTGGAATATTAAACGATGACCAAACCACCTTTGACCAATCCACCGGCTGCCTTCGAGAACGAATAGACTCCCACACCTCCCTAGACGAGAAAGGAAGAAGTTTACCCTCCGAGCTCATCCACAAAACTTTGTCTTTATTATACGATAGGGTCAAAGATCGAAGCTGAAACAAGGACGGGTATACCGTCCTCCATTCTTCTGGCCAAGCCCACTCTCCATTATGCATTGCATCAACAACTTTAGATTTAATAGAATACCCGTATCTGGCCATTTGACGATGAGTAACAACATTTTCAAGCGGACATTCAGCACTCCATTTGTCAAACCAAAGAAAAGCATTCTGTCCGTTCCCAATTTTATACCACAAAAAATCCCGAAACACATGCCTGCATTTCATTAGCTTCTTCCAACCCCAAGGGGAGTTAGCTTGCACCGGGACATCCCATAAACTACGGCCACGCATTCTATAGTTACGAACCCAGTTAGTCCATAAAGACTCTCTACCCGCTAGAAGACTATAAAGATGATACGCCATTAAAGATTTGTTTACATCGGATATACGGCGTATCCCCAAACCCCCCTCTAGTTTTGGTAAGCAAACCTCTTTCCACGCTACTTTAGCTCTTCCTTTAGATAGGTTACCTTGACCCCAAAGGAACCATTTCATTTTGCATTCTAGCTCCTTTATTATACTAACCGGAAGAATGAACACTGACGCCCAATAAACATGTATAGACGATAGCACCGATATCACAAGTTGGAGTCTACCAGCGAACGACAGGAACCTGTTTTTCCAATCATCAATCCGTTTACTCATTCGCTCCACCAAAACCTTGCAATCTTTGACTAAAAGTCTCGATGCCAGCAAAGGAACTCCAAGATACTTGATTGGGAGCTTCCCCTCCTCAAAAGGAACAAGCTGAGCAATTCTGGCCTTAGCCGAACTTGAGACATTACAATAAAAAATTGTGCTCTTTGCATTACTAGGAATCAGACCTGAAACTTCCTGAAACTCCTTTAATGATCGCACAATGACCTTTACCGAGCCAACATCACCCCTAGCGAAAAGAAAGAGGTCATCAGCAAAACATAAATTAATGATCATTTGCTTCTCACACTTGTTATGGAATCTAAAGGATGCATCCATCTCAGCAGCATTTGAAAGAATCAAAGATAACACCTCCATCACCATAGTAAAAAGATAAGGAGACATTGGATCTCCTTGACGTAATCCACGTTTACCTTTAAAATAACCATGTATATTCCCATTTATACTTAAAGAAAACGAAGAAGTCGTGACACATTCCATTATCCATGAGATAAAGATAGGCCGAAAACCAAACCCATGAAGAATATCCTGAAGAAACTTCCAATCAACTGTATCGTAGGCTTTTTGAATATCCACTTTCATAGCACATCTAGGAGGACCCGTTGAACGATGATAATTATGCATAAGCTCCTGAGTTAGGAGAATATTATCAGAGATTCTCCTACCCGGAACAAAAGCCGATTGATTGATGCTTATAATATCCTTTAACCCTTCAAGAATCCGGCTTGTAATTATCTTACTAATTGTCTTATAAACCACATTGCAACACGATATAGGCCTGTAATCCGTAACCACTTCGGGAGTAGTAACTTTGGGAATAAGAGCTAGAAACGTGTGGTTAACCTCTTGAAGCATTCTACCTGTGACAAAGAAATCAATCACCGCAGCTGAAACGTCACCACCAACAGTTGACCAAGCTTTTTTAAAGAATTCAGACGTAAAACCATCCGGTCCCGGCGCCTTGTTTTCACTAATTGAGAAAATAGCATTCTTGACTTCATCTGTAGTTACTGGCCGACACATAGAACTAGCCACGAGGGGATTCAGTTTAGTAGAGAAAACATCACGGCTAACCCTACTCACCATACCACCATTTGTTCCAAGAAACCCACGAAAGTGATTCACCAAAGCCGTCGAAACCTCCACTCCTTCATACATTTTCCCCGAGATGTCTTTAATAACATTTATTTTATTTACATGATTCCTACACTTCACCATATTGTGGAAAAATGCAGTATTCGCGTCATTTTTGCTTTGCTTTCTGTTTCAAGATTCTCTCTTCATCTAACGTTGCTTCCAGATATTTCTTTAGACAAACACCCTCGGCTTCTTTAATTGCTGTATTGAAAGGATCACCATCCAACGAACTCTGAAGATTCTCCAGATCAGCTTTCAAGTCTATCACTTTCTTATGGAGATTTCCTTGTTTTCACAATAACAATCTCAATGGATGCTTTAAACCCTTTAGCTTTTTTACTACACGAAACATCGGCACCCCCATCACTTCCACGGCCCACCCACTATTCACCACCTCCATAAAATCTTTCTTATGTGTTAAAAAATTAGGGAACTTAAATGGTTTTGGTTTATTTGGAGTGGCCATACGGATTTTTACTACACCCGGACAATGATCTGAAATCCCATTCGGAAGAAACACTCCATAAGCATCCACAAAGGAATCCACAAAATTAACATTTACCAATATTCTGTCTAACTTCTTTCGAATTCCAACACCATTCTTTGGACGTTGATTCCAAGTAAAATGTATACCATGAGCTCTAATATCAAAAACTTCAAGAACATTAACACAATCATTGAAATCTTTCATTGCAGCCGTAATAGTAGAAGAACCAAAACACTTATCTTCTAAGTTCAGCACCACGTTGAAATCCCCCATGATTATCCACGGGTTCGAGCGAACCACTCCCTTATGCATCTTTAGAGAATTCCAAAGCTTCTTTCTTTCTTGGTCACTATTGCTCGCGTACACAAACGACACATTAGTCATAGATTTATCTTTCTTAAATATAACTTGAACATGAATAACTTGATCAGTAGCATGCAACACCATAACATCAACAATATCCTCATTCCAGCCTATCACAATTCGAGTACCTTTGTTACATAAACTCCCATTGGAAGTCCAATTCCAACTCCTGAAACCATTCTTGCAAACCGAATCAAGGTTCACAACTTTAACATGAGATTCCAAAATAGCCAAAACCTGCAACCCATTATTATTAATAAAATTCCGAACCTCCTTTTGTTTTAGGGGATGGTTCAGACCCCTAATGTTCCATGCGGCTATACTATCCATTTATAACCCCCTGTGCAGGTGTGCTTGCACCTGTTTTAGTCGAAGTACTCGGTTGCGAGCCATCTAAGAAATTATACCCCCCTATCTCATCATTAACCCTTACCTCCTCAGCTTCCGAAACCCAGTCATCATCCACATCATTCAAGGCACCAAAAGTATTGCTAGTATGAATTTTCGGACCATTAGCTGAACTCGGTTTAACAACATCCACCTTTTCAGGTTGTTTGTTAACCTTTTCGGTTGGTTTCTTTGGCCTATATATAAATCGCTGCCTATCTTTAACATTAAACTGATTTTTGGCCCCCTTTCTCCTGTTATTTCCACTTTTAAATCCCTGCTCATCAACATACTCTTTCTCATTAACTCCCTTATCCGTTTTCTGATGAACATTAGTTGGACATTCCTCAGCCCCATGGCCGAACACATTGCACGATTTACACCTTGGAGGCTTCCACTCATATTCCACCCTAATAATACTCTTAATGAAACCTCTATCTTCAACATTTGGGATAGCCACCGTTACATTTTCTTTTAACTCCTTTTCAGCATCTAATTCTACGATAGCTCTTGCATAACTACTCCTTCCCCACGAGTCCAAACACATCTTAGTTGTTTCATTATCTAGCACCTTAGGGGCTCCTATTTTAGAAGCAATCAAACTAAGCCCTTCCTCCGTATATGCAGCCAACGGCACATCATGCATCTTAACCCAAACTGGTATCTTTTTTAATTCTTCCTTTTTAAGTTCAGTGTTCGGTGACCATTGTTTTAGGAACAATGGAATATTTCTAATCAGCCACGGACCATCTTGTAATACTTGTTCCATACCATCTTTTGAGGTAAACTTGAAAAAGAAAAACCCTCTACCATTCATCATACACTTTTGTAACCCATATTTATCCCACCTATGGCTCACAAAATAATCTACTACAGGAAATGCTAACCTTTTTCCCAGGAAATAGCCAAATAACACATTTTGAAATCTATCCTGAACTTGCTTAACTGAAGCAATTGGAATGGTAACATCAGCATCAACACCCTCCACAGCTTTAGAGTTTTCCATGAATCGAAAGTTTACCTTCTAAGTAGGTTTAGCTGTAGCAAGCTTCTCTGCATATGACTGACCTTGAACGGTATTGGACTTATCCAGATTTGGGAGTACAGGCTCGATATTTTCCGGACTAACTGGAACTGTGATCTTCGATAATTCATCAATAACATTAAAAAGTTTCGGATCAGAACTAACAACTCCTCTACGCGGGGCAAACACATTCCCTTCAATATTCACTACCCGGCTAGCTATTCCTTGATACGGTAATGGCGGCTTGAATCTACCATCATGCACGTTTCCCTCAGATTTCTTACGTTCATCCATGCCAATCAAGACCACTCTCTCAAATACCAAAACAACAGAAAACCATGCAAAAGAACCAAGCGAATACCAGAAAACGAAAAACAGCGAAAAACAAAACCCTAATCCTTTAAACCCTAGAATCCGATCTCGCCCCTTAATCGATTAACCAAGAGTTATCAATCTAGCTAAATTAGTCTCAGCTAACCGCAATCAATAACACCCAGATTAATAAATCAGAGAATCGATAAGATTGCTAAGGCAGCGATTGAAGAAAAAAGAAAAAAACCCTAGTTTTGGATCGATCACTAGTGCTAACAAGTTCGTTATAGTGTTTTGAAAGACAAAACTCTAATCACAGACTGTTATGCATCAGATTACGAAGAAAAACAGAAGGATTCATAGTGAAGAACAAAAATCGCCTAAAGGAGAGAGAGTTAGACTTTGTGTTCTATTTGAAAATCACTAAATGACTAACTGGTAATTATATTAGGACGTGATTGACCGACCTTGACTGTTAGCTATATTTGAGAATCTAACCGAGCAAACCGAGGTGAGTTCACACACTCTCTAAGGCATGGGATTCCCGGTGGTTTGGGAATGGGTTAAAGAATTAAAACTAAATCTACATATCCTCCTTGGGTAGGATATGTACGGCCATCCTCCATAGAGTGGATGCCATTATTAATCCTACGAATTCTCCTGGTGCAGAATACGTACGTTCGTCCTCCTGGTGCAGGACAATAACCTTAAAACTAGCTAGACAAAACTCTATCAATAAGTCCCTCTTCATATCGACTTAATCGCCGAGGCCAATGGCGAGCGGGCGTGTACTAATGGACTATGGCAAACTGTCAGTGATGATAGACACTGATGTAGGGCACAACTATTGTTCGTAGTAGTCGATATCATACCGTCTAGTAGTTCACACGGGGAAAGCCCCCACTAATTATGGATACGGTTTGGGTAAAGAAAAAGGAAATGGTTAAACATACTTTCAACTTCGGGGTAACCCCCACGGCAAATAAGCCAACGAAAGTCAAAGCACGTTTTTCAGAAACAACTTAAAACCAAACGTGAACTCACTCAACTTTGTTGTTGACTAGTTGTTACATGCCTTACAGGTCGCTAAATGCTTGGAGCTTGCACGAGGAAGAAGTCGTTGTGGTGTACGGACTGTTATGTTCCGTGCTCATTGTTTAAATCCGTATGAACTTATTAAACTTGTGTTTTGAACCTTAACTTATAAACTATGGACTTATGCTTTTGTATTTACTTTTATGCTTCCGCTGTTTAAACTAAACATGGTTAACTAGCTTTGGTCACCAATTGTATTGAGGTTGGTCTTATTTACTTAATTACGATGTTCAATATGATTGGTGGCTCGATCCTGGCCACGTCACGCCTCCAAGCGGTGGTACTCCGCTTGGTGGATTTTTTTTGGGGGTGTGACAGATTGGTATCAGAGCCATTGGTTATAGTGAACTTGGTTTTAAAAAGGGAAAGGCTTTTTGATAAAACCAGACTATAACATGTACGCTCAACGATCCACAACGACGCTTCGCTCCACGTGCAAGACTCAACGCTATAGGTAATATGGTATATGTTTGTATTGCCTGCCTGCTAGTTTAAGTAGCGCATTTGATCATGGTATGCTTAGTTAGCGTAACAACTATTGCTTGAAAACCCTGTGTGTTTGCTCTCTTCTGTCACTCCACACTTACGCACTTTCGCGACACCCTTCTTACCCGTGTTTTCCCTCGATGTGAAGATCATGAGTGGACGCCTCAACTTGACTCAGGATCAGCAGGCGACCTTGATTAATGAACGGGTTGCTGAAGCCTTGGCAACCCAAACGGGGAGTCAACCCATGCACCCTCAAACGCGCGTAGGCACCCTCAAGGCATTCTCGGAGTGCAAACCTCCCACTTTCGACGGCACTGGAGGGGCAATCGGCCTTCTACACTGGATCCGAAGAATCGAATATACATTCGAAGAAAGTGAAAGCCCTGCCAGCAAACGAGTAAAGTACGCTACTGGCATGTTGCAGGGAAAAGCGTATTCTTGGTGGAACGCACAAGTTCAGATGCTCTGGTTGGCAGACGCGAATGCCACCCCCTGGAGCGACTTCAAGGATTGGATTAAGGAAGAATTCTGCCACCTGGACGACATTCTGGAACTGGAAATAGAGTATTATGGTTTGAAGATGGAAGGATCAGAGATTGAGGCGTACACAAAGAGGTCCAACGGCTTGGCTGCCTTATATCCTAACATGTCACAACCCATATCTAGGCGAATCAAGCTATACCTCAGAGTCTTAGTTCCGGAAATCCAAGGGTCTGTGAGTGCGGCCAACCTTCCCACAATCCAGCAAGTCGTTCGTTTGGCGCATCAACTCACCAATCAGGCGGTGGAAGAGGGCAAGTTGCCCAAGCGTAACTCTTCCAATGTAAATGCTTTTATTAGTAACCAGTATATTTGGGGTGATCACCAAGGTGAGGGTCCTAGCTCTATACGACCGGAACCGCACAGGAAATTCGGGCTGAACTACCAAAATCAGGGGGGATACCTAGGTAATAAACCGAGATGCCGCAAGTGCCAATGGCACCACAGCGGGTCATGTGCGGAATCGTGTTGTCATCGGTGCAAGAAGTTGGGACATATGGCTAGAGACTGTAGGAGCCCATATCCTACAAACCGGAACCAACGGCAACACCAGCAGGGTAATGAGAGATGTTACCAGTGCGGTGCTGAGAGTCACTTCAAGAGGAACTGTCCGCAGATGAGACAGAAACGTGACAACAGCGGCAACCAGGGCAACGGGAACAATAACGGAGACAATAAGGATAACCGCAGGACTGGGGAGCATGAGTTCCTGAATGGGCAAGAGGAAGAAAGAAACAACCCCAACGTTGTGGCGGGTAAGTCCCTACCAGACAATTTCCTTGTTTCTATTTTAATTAATTCGGGTGCAGATGTTAGATATGTGTTCCTAAGAGTTAGTCAGGTGCTTAAGCGTACCCCATTACCGTTAAAACACCAAACATATTGTAGAAATAGCTAAACGGTAAAAGTCTTGAAGCCACACACGTAGTTAAAGGTTGTAACCTCGTCTTAGCTGGTCAGACTTTCTCTATCGATCTTATCCCTATCACACTTGGTAGTTTCGACGTTGTTATTGGGATGGATTGGCTATCTCATCATCAAGCGGAGATTGTTTGCAAGGAGAAAATCGTCCGGATTCCTCGTTCTGGTGAAGAACCTCTCATGATTCATGGCGACAAGAGTGGTGCTGTCGAAGGCATCATCTCTTTCCATAAGGCCCAGAAGTGTTTGCGAAAGGGCCACACTGCCATTTTAGCACTCGTTACTGACACATCAACGGAAGAGAAGAGAATTGAAGACATCCCTATTGTGCGCGATTTTCCTGAGGAATTGCCTGGTCTTCCGCCTCATCGCCAAGTTGAGTTTCAAATCGAGCTAGCTCCTGGAGCAGCACCAGTGGCTCGAGCACCATATCGTCTAGCTCCATCAGAACTTGAACTGTCCAAGCAATTACAAGAACTTTTGGAAAAAGGTTTTATTCGTCCTAGCTCTTCGCCATGGGGAGCACCAGTGTTATTCGTGAAGAAGAAGGACGGTACCTTCAGAATGTGTATTGACTATCGCAAACTTAACAAGGTGACTGTGAAGAATCGTTATCCTCTTCCACGTATTGACGACTTGTTCAACCTGTTGCAAGGGTCGAGCTATTACTCCAAGATTGATTTGAGATCGGGATACCATCAGCTGAGGGTCCGAGATGAGGACGTCTCCAAAACAGCATTTAGAACTCGTTACGGCCATTACGAGTTTCTGGTTATGCCATTCGGGCTGACGAATGCACCAGCGGTCTTCATGGATCTCATGAACCGGGTGTGCAAACCTTACCTGGATAAGTTCGTTATTGTGTTCATCGACGATATCCTGATCTATTCTAAGAGTCAGGAGGAACACGAGAAGCATCTACGACTTATGCTGGAACTTCTTCGAAAAGAGCAGTTGTATGCCAAGTTTTCGAAATGTGACTTCTGGCTTCGCGAAGTCCACTTCCTAGGCCATGTGGTAAACAAGGATGGAATTCATGTGGATCCATCTAAGGTTGAATCGATCAAGAACTGGCCTGCACCCCGAACACCAACAGAAATCCGCCAATTTTTGGGTTTGGCCGGATATTACAGAAGGTTTATAAAAGATTTCTCCAAGATTGCGCAACCTCTCACTTCACTGACTCAGAAGGGTGTCATCTATCATTGGGGTGATGCACAGGAGTCCGCATTTCAACACCTAAAGGATAGACTTTGTAGCGCGCCTATCCTCTCATTGCCCGAAGGCACTGATGATTTCGTGGTGTATTGCGATGCTACCATCCAAGGACTTGGTTGCGTATTGATGCAACGTGACAATGTCATTGCCTACGCATCGCGCCAACTTAAAGTTCACGAAAGGAACTACACTACACACGACTTGGAACTGGGAGCAGTTGTTTTCGCGCTTAAGATATGGAGACATTACCTGTACGTAACCAAGTGCACCATTTACACCGATCACAGGAGTCTCGAGCATATCTTCAAGCAAAAGGAGTTAAACATGCGACAACGCCGATGGGTCGAACTATTGAATGATTACGAATGCGCTATCAAGTATCATCCGGGCAAAGCCAATGTTGTGGCTGACGCCCTCAGTCGAAAGGATACTTTACCTAAGCGTGTACGTGCATTACAGCTTACCATTCACTCTAGCCTTCCCGCTCAAATTCGTGATGCTCAAGTTGAAGCATTGAAGGCAGAAAACATCAGGGCTGAATCCTTACGAGGATCGAGGCAGCGGCTAGAACAAAAGGAAGACGGCGCTTACTATGTAACAGGGCGCATCTGGGTTCCACTTTGTGGAAACATACGCGAGCTTGTGATGGACGAAGCGCACAAGTCTCGTTATTCGGTGCATCCTGGTTCAGATAAAATGTACCACAACCTCAACACTACGTATTGGTGGCCTGGCATGAAAGCCCACATAGCAACCTATGTCAGTAAGTGCTTGACTTGTGCGAGAGTCAAGTCTGAATATCAGAAACCATCAGGCCTACTTCAACAACCCGAGATACCTAAATGGAAATGGGAGCAAATTTCCATGGATTTCGTTACTGGCCTGCCTAGATCTCAACGCGGAAACGATACCATTTGGGTGATCGTAGATCGACTGACCAAGTCTGCACATTTTCTGGCCATCAAAGAAACGGATAAGTTTTCTACTCTTGCAGACATTTATCTAAAGGAAGTAGTGTCAAGGCACGGAGTGCCAACCTCTATTATATCTGATCGTGACGCGCGTTTTACTTCTGAACTGTGGCAAGCAATGCACAAGTCTTTTGGCTCACGTTTAGATATGAGCACCGCTTATCACCCACAGACGGATGGGCAATCTGAACGCACCATCCAAACCCTTGAAGACATGCTTAGGGCATGTGTAATCGATTTTGGTAATGGCTGGGAAAAGCACCGCCCGTTAGTGGAGTTTTCATATAACAACAGCTACCACACCAGCATTCAGGCTACTCCGTTCGAGGCATTGTACGGACGCAAATGCCGATCACCTCTCTGTTGGGCAGAAGTTGGTGACAGCCAAATCACTAGCCCAGAACTTGTGGTAGATACCACCAAAAGAATTGCTCAGATACGACAGCGAATGGCGGCAGCTCGTGACTGTCAGAAAAGCTATGCTGATAAGGGAAGAAAACCACTCGAGCTCCAGGTTGGGGATAGAGTGCTACTCAAGGTCTCACCTTGGAAAGGTGTAGTCCGCTTTGGCAAACGAGGAAAACTCAATTCGCGTTATGTCGGACCATTCGAAGTCATTGAGAAAATTGGCAAGGTAGCCTACAGGTTGAACCTACCTGAAGAACTCAGCGGAGTTCACAATGTTTTCCATGTGTCGAATCTGAAGAAGTGTCTGTCAGATGAGACCCTCATAGTTCCTCTTAAGGAACTCACAATCGACGATCAGCTGCGATTCGTCGAGGAACCAGTAGAGATTACGGATCGAGACGTTAAGATCCTCAAGCATACCAGGATATCTATGGTCCGAGTTCGTTGGAATGCTCGTCGTGGCCCAGAGTATACCTGGGAACGAGAAGACCAAATGAAACTCAAGTAACCCCAACTGTTTAAGAAAAACGCAACCACTACTGAGGCTGAAGCTAATGCAGAATTTCGGGACGAAATTCCAAATCAACGGGGGGATGATGTGACACCCCAGGAAAATCGGGAAAATAACACAACTTAACTAGCTTCCTCAGTAACCATGCGCTAAATTTCGGGACGAAATTCTCTTAACAGGGGGAGAATGTGACAACCCTCAAATTTACATGTAACCGTACAGTTTATTAATGAAAATAAAGTGTTTGACGACTGTGTGGAATTACTTAACTGCTCTCTGATTTCTGTGTTATATTTACATGCGCTTGTTAACACACTAGTAGTATACAGAAAAGTTACTAAAAAGTCCTTTGTGCTTTCCTGAGTATTGAAAAGTAAAAACGTTATAAAATATATATATATATAGGACGCTTTACAAATTAATTAAGCACTTTAACGGAACAGTATCGGACCGAACAACCGGACTTTACCCGGAACACCAAAATAATGCTAGAAGCATTGTTTTTATTTTCTGAACCAGTTATGGTCCCCCAGCACCATAACACCCCTTGTAACATGATAACACGTTAAAGTCCCAATACTATACTAGAAAACTAATTAATTTACACTTTACCCCCACCCCCCCCCCCCCCATTACATGTGGACGGCCCAAGGTAGTGGCCCCCACCAAAATCCTCCATAATCTTCCTAAGATTACTTAATCTTTTCTTGGATTGAGAAAGATCATGATCTAGATTTGATTATGTACTACAAGAAACACATGACAACTAATTGGTGCAAAAATTGCACATAGACCCTCCCCCATATGCATGAAATCGGCTCACATGGCCTATTTCAAGACCTTCACTTGATTCTACAAGATTTGTGGAGATTGTGTAAGGATATGCTATGTACCTTGGTAGACATAGGACCCAAGGGTTAAAAACTCATTGGAAATTATAAGTATGAACCTCTTGCTCTCGCCTCAACCAAGCAGCCCCATCACCACCATCTTCAACACTCAATCATCCATTCCAAGCTTGTACAAAGGTGCTACGGGTCATACAACGAAGCTCCGTGTGTTCGGAAGTTGAAGGACCTCTCTCGTTTCCTTTTAACCACCACTTTTCCACACTTGAACTTCCCTAGCCTTGTGCTAGTAGTAAGTTTCTTAAATCTTCATATTGTTCATGTATTTTATGGTTAATAGATGATTAATGGTTAAAAACTTATGAAACTCTAAAAGAACTTACATTAGTCTTGGATAAAAGATGAATAAGATGAATAAAGAGAAGATAGGTGTGTAAATCATGTAGATCTTGTGTGATTATGATTATTGGTTGATTATCTGATGTTTTGCTAATTAATATTGATGTGTGATGTTGTTGTGATCACTAAACATGATTAACGGAATCAATCGAACACAAGTCAGTAAGTTAGAAAGTGAAAACAGAATCTGTCCCGGTTTTACACCCAACTTCAGTTGACTGTAAACAGGACATAAACTCAACGAAAAACCGATATTTTGAATCCAAAATATGTTATTATGAAATACGGTTCTAATGGCACTGGAATCGTAATTTTTGGACTTTGTTTACTATTTTTAATGTGTCGATTTGTAACAACAGCTTAAGCTGAATTTTGACAGCAATAAATGGGTGTCATACTTTCAGTCATAACCTGAGTTTTGTAATGAATCGGACCATGAAATTTGTACAGTAGATGACAACCGATGCATTTGTAATTACCCCACTGGAATTTCGTAAATCGGACGCTCGATGAATTTTTATTAAATTGTTCCGTGGACTGTGGTCAGAAATACATAAATCTGGAACGTTTAAGACATCCTGTTAAAATTTTTATAAAATTTTTATAAAATATCGGTAATGAACCGGACCCCGATATTTTTACACAATAAAATATGGAACGTTTAAGACATCCTGTAAAAATTTGGGAATTTTTGGAATAATTTAACTATTCTATTAAAATGTCCGAAAACAGCCGGTTTTGAATATAAATGCTGAAATGACATAAGTTGTGGCTCGCGTGTCTAAATGTCGAGTATGCTATCTGTGAATGATCTAGCATGTTATATATGTTATGTGCATTATCGTATGTTTGATTTTGAGTGGGGAATGGATGGGAAACTTAGATGGGCATAAACCGTTAAAGTGATGCATGTTGTGTGATAGATACGTGTAGGAACTTTGTGTTCTATTTGAAAATCACTAAATGACTAACTGGTAATTATATTAGGACGTGATTGACCGACCTTGACTGTTAGCTATATTTGAGAATCTAACCGAGCAAACCGAGGTGAGTTCACACACTCTCTAAGGCATGGGATTCCCGGTGGTTTCGGAATGGGTTAAAGAATTAAAACTAAATCTACATATCCTCCTTGGGTAGGATATGTACGGCCATCCTCCATAGAGTGGATGCCATTATTAATCCTACGAATTCTCCTGGTGCAGAATACGTACGTTTGTCCTCCTGGTGCAGGACAACAACCTTAAAACTAGCTAGACAAAACTCTATCAATAAGTCCCTCTTCATATCGACTTAATCGCCGAGGCCAATGTCGAGCGGGTCATTAGTTAATAGCGCTATTAGGTTTAACAAACCTCACACCGTGCCGTTCAGACGGGCGTGTACTAATGGACTATGGCAAACTGTCAGTGATGATAGACACTGATGTAGGGCACAACTATTGTTCGTAGTAGTCGATATCATACCGTCTAGTAGTTCACACGGGGAAAGCCCCCACTAATTATGGATACGGTTTGGGTAAAGAAAAAGGAAATGGTTAAACATACTTTCAACTTCGGGGTAACCCCCACGGCAAATAAGCCAACGAAAGTCAAACCACGTTTTTCAGAAACAACTTAAAACCAAACAACCAAACGTGAACTCACTCAACTTTGTTGTTGACTAGTTGTTACATGCCTTACAGGTCGCTAAATGCTTGGAGCTTGCACGAGGAAGAAGTCGTTGTGGTGTACGGACTGTTATGTTCCGTGCTTATTGTTTAAATCCGTATGAACTTATTAAACTTGTGTTTTGAACCTTAACTTATAAACTATGGACTTATGCTTTTGTATTTACTTTTATGCTTCCGCTGTTTAAACTAAACATGGTTAACTAGCTTTGGTCACCAATTGTATTGAGGTTGGTCTTATTTACTTAATTACGATGTTCAATATGATTGGTGGCTCGATCCTGGTCACGTCACGCCTCCAAGCGGTGGTACTCCGCATGGTGGATTTTTTTGGGGGTGTGACATATTTAGGGTGTGTTTAACTTATGGTCATGTTCCGGAATGTTCGTTATAGTTCAAATTGGCATACTTTCGTAGTTTGTCAACTTTAGTCCCTGTAAGCGATTTAACTTGATTTTGCCATACCAAAGCCTTCAAAACTTATTTCTAAGTTATGTAAAGGTTATTTAAGGTATGTTAAGCCTATTTCACTATTCCGGAGTGTTCGTTGCATTAAACTGGTTATATTTACGCATCAGTGCGCGTATAATCTTCCAGAAAGTGATTTAAAGCTTGAAATCGAACAAGAGTTGATATGTGCAAACGATACACATATTTTTACAAATCCCAAGTATGAAATACAATATTTCATTGGTTTGGCATTTGTTGGATGGTTGAAGTGACACAGGTGTCACACCAGGCAGGAGGTATAACCTGCCATCACAACTTACTCTAGGATCTTTAGATCCTACTCTCGTAAACCAACACTTGTGCTTAATTTTGTCTATTCTTACACACAACAGGTCAACATGCTCAGCCCCCTGTGTGTACTTTCAAAACCTTTATGGATTGTCGACCTACTACTTTCAACGGCACTGAAGGAGCTATAGGCCTCCTCCACTGGTTTGAGAAGCTCGAGTCTGTCTTCGAGATGTGTGAATGCCCTGAGGCACGTAGGGTGAAATATGCTACTGGCACCCTTGAGGGTATAGCGCTCACGTGGTGGAACGCTCAGGTTCAAATGCTGGGGATAGTTGCTGCTAATGCCACCCCATGGAACGATTTCAAGGAACTGATCAAGGAAGAGTACTGTAATCGTGATGACATCCACAAGCTGGAGGTAGAATTCTTCAACTTAAAGATGACGGGGTCAGAAATCGAAGCGTATACGAAAAGATCAAACGAGTTGGCAATCTTGTGTCCTACTATGGTAGATCCTCCTATCAAGCGCATCGAGCTGTACCTTAAGGGTTTAGTGCCTGAGATCCAGAGTCATGTGACCGCAGCAAACCCCGCCACTATCCAGCAAGCTATTCG
This sequence comes from Helianthus tuberosus, assembly GCA_030545235.1. Classification (NCBI taxonomy): domain Eukaryota; kingdom Viridiplantae; phylum Streptophyta; class Magnoliopsida; order Asterales; family Asteraceae; genus Helianthus; species Helianthus tuberosus. Next base: position 116,429,976 of record CM060452.1, on the reverse strand, counting down.
TGTGGCTCATCGTATCACCGATCAGGCAGTCGAGCAGAACAAACTACCCAAGCGTATTGGTACTACTGCTACAGTTACTACTACTTCTGATGCCCCCCAGTGACAACAAGCGCAAATGGGATGGAGTCTCAAGCAAGGGTTCGACATCAGCTCAGTCTCAGTCTCAGCAGCGAAAGACTGATGACTACCAGAGTCCCGGTCAGCAATCTTCTGGTAGTCAAGGGCAGGGTGGATACAAGGGAAACCACCCCAAGTGCAACCGATGCAACAGGCATCATAGTGGGCAATGCAACAAGGGTCGTTGTCTGAGGTGTAACAAGTTTGGTCATGAAGCAAAGGATTGCAGGGGCGCACGACCTGCGAATCAGAATCGTCAGCAGCAACAGCAAACTCCACAAAATTCGCCGCAGTAACAGCAGGGTAACAGGGGATGCTTTCAGTGTGGTGCTGAAGGTCACTTTAAGAGAAACTGCCCCCAGTTGAACCAGAATCAGAATAACAACAACAATCAGGGAAACGGAAACAACAATGGGGCAACAGGGGAAACAATGGAGACAATGGTGCCCGGGGCTGTGTGTTCGTGATTGGTCAGGGTGATGCTAGGAATGACCCCAACATCGTGATGGGTAAGTTTCTACTGGATGACTTTTATGTTAATGTTTTATTTGATTCGGGTGCCGATACCAGTTATGTGTCCTTAAAAGTTAGTCAAATGTTAAAGCGTGTCCCAACACTTTTGAACACCAAGCACATGGTAGAGCTAGCAAACGGTAAAAGTTTAGAGGCCACACACATAGTTAAGGGTTGTAATCTCGTCTTAGCTGGTCAGACCTTCTCTATCGACCTCATTCCTATTGCTTTGGATAGTTTCGACATTGTTATTGGTATGGATTGGTTGTCGCAACATCGAGCAGAGATCCTTTACAAGGAGAAGATCGTCCGCATTCCTCGTTCTGGTGAAGAACCTTTAGTAATTCATGGTGAAAATAGTGGTACAGTTGTAGGTATCATCTCTTTCCTTAAGGCCCAGAAGTGTTTACGAAAGGGCCACACAGCTATCTTAGCCCTCGTTACAGACATATCGAAGAAAGAGAAGAAGATTTAAGATATTCCGATTGTGCGTAACTTTCCTGAGGTATTTCCTGAGGAATTACCTGGTCTCCCGCCTCATCGTCAGGTTGAATTTCAAATCGAGCTAGCTCCTGGAGCAGCGCCAATAGCTCGAGCACCCTATCGCTTAGCTCCATCGGAACTTGAAGAACTGTCCACACAACTGCAAGAGCTCTTGGATAAGGGTTTTATTCGTCCTAGCTCTTCGCCTTGGGGAGCTCAAATGTTATTTGTGAAGAAGAAAGACGGTACCTTCAGAATGTGTATTGACTACCGTGAACTCAACAAGGTGACCGTGAAGAATCGCTATCCTCTTCCACGTATCGATGACTTATTCGACCAGTTGCAAGGGTCGAGTTTTTACTCAAAGATTGACCTGAGGTCAGGCTACCATCAACTGAGAGTCCGAGATGAGGATATCTCTAAGACAGCGTTCAAAACTCGTTATGGGCATTACGAGTTTTTAGTTATGCCTTTTGGATTGACGAATGCACCTACGGTATTCATGGATCTTATGAACAGAGTGTGCAAGCCTTACCTGGATAAATTCGTTATTGTATTCATCGACGACATCCTGGTCTATTCTAAGAGTCGGGAGGAGCATGAGCATCATCTACGGCTTATTTTGGAACTACTTCGGGCAGAGCAGTTGTACGCTAAGTTTTCAAAATGCGACTTTTGGCTTTGTGAAGTCCACTTTCTAGGCCATGTGGTAAACAAGGATGGGATACATGTTTTTTTGGGTAAAGGGTTACCCCGATGAATTTTATAAATGAACCAATAAGAACAAGGGTGTGTCAAAGCGACACACCAACTAGGCTTGGCATACCAAGCCTAGGAAGACAAACAAAACAAAACAACCAAACAAAGTATCAAGAACTAGACACAACCACGGCTAAAAAACTCGGCCGAACTCTACTCTAATTCAAAAGTTCTAGCCCGGATCAGGTTGATCTTCCTTGCTATCATTTATCTTCCAGATGCTGAATATCTTCCTCCTAGCCGATTCCAGCCGAAACTTGAAACCCATAAGTCTTAAGCGAACCGAATTTTTAATCTTCTCCGCAACTTGTGTCTCCGTCAAATGAGATGAGCTAAAAAGCCGACTATTCCGCTCTTGCCAAATATAATAGGAAGCCGCAGCAATGACCAATTTACAAACTATATCATCCACTTTCTTAGACTTGGAATATTGATCAATCCAAACCATTAAGGACTGCCATGTATGATCAACACTATCTAAGTTCACCATGCTCTTCACATTTGTCCAAACTTTATTCGCATAAGCACATTGAAAAAACAAGTGATCTCGACTATCTCTACCTTTTTTACACAACGGGCAACACATAAGATTCAGATTTGTTGCACTCCCAGCTTCCCAAACCGCTAACCGATCCTGAGTCTTCAGTTTGTTCTTAATCACCAACCACAAATGAAAAGAGTGCCATGGAACACATTGAGAGAACCAAACCATATGAGCCCAATTCGCAATGTTATCCCTGTTCCGAATGGTGTGCCATACTTGGGCCGATTCAAAGTCACCAACATTACCATCCAAATCTTTCCAAACCAAACGATGGGCATTTTCAACCAGTTGAGGCGTTTGAATAGTAATTAGAACCGGAAACAAATCTTTCCAAACCAAGCTTACCATCCAAATCTTTCCAAACCAAGCTTGGGGCCATCTCCAATTCCCATTCGCATCAATGACATCCGCAACCGACGACTTCAAGTTAAACCCTGCATTTGCTATATAGCACGAGGCGTAATAAATGAGCTCAGCGGACTTACATGGCACCAATTATCGCTCCAAACATTTGTTTGCATACCACTTTTGAGCAAATACCAGATAAAATGTCTCATAATACTCCGAATGGACAAAATTTTCCTCCATCCCCAACTCATGCTACCCCGACAAGGAACCTCCCAAAAATTCCTCCCTTTAAGTTTGTACTCGTGAATCCATTTCACCCAAATAGAATCACGTTTACTTATAATACTCCAAACATGTTTGGCCATGAGCGATTTATTCACATCCGAAATACATCGAATGCCCAACCCCCCCCCCCCCCACTTCTTTAGGCAAGCACACTTCTTTCCAGGCAACTTTTGCATGGATTCTACCCTCTGAACCCGCATTCCACAAGAATCTACGAATTCTTTTCTCAAGCTCATTGATAACACGAGTGGGGATAATGAAAACAGAGGCCCAATATATATGCATAGATGAAAGAACCGAGTTTATCAGTTGAAGCCGGCCAACAAATGATAATGTCTTTGTCATCCAGTTAACAATCTTCTTATCCATACGATCAATAAGGACTTTGCAATCTTTAAAAAGAAGTCTGGAAGAAATGAGCGGGACCCCCAGATAGCGAACCGGAAACTCACCCTCCTGAAACGGCATGATATCCAGAATTTCCTGTCTAATCGACTGAGGAACATTGCAGAAAAAAACTGTACTTTTCGCTGGACTAGGAGCCAAACCAGAGATGTTAGTAAACGTCTCAAGAGCCTGCTTAACCTTTTTAACCGAAATAACATCACCATGCACAAAAATAAATAGGTCATCAGCAAACGACACATTAATTATTTTTTGCTTGGCACAATTAGCATGATATTTGTATGGAAAACTAGCAGCCTGTTGGAGCAAAAGAGAGAGAACCTCCATGATTAACGTGAATAAATAGGGAGACATTGGATCACCCTGCCGTAACCCTCGTTTGCCTCTAAAATAACCATGAAGATTGCCATTGATACTCAACGAGTACGAGACTGTAGAAACACAAGTCATAATCCACCCAATCATTTTATGATGAAACCCAAATCGATTCAAAACCTCTTCGAGAAAAGACCAATTAACCGTGTCATAGGCTTTCTGGATATCAATTTTGAACGCACATCTAGCCGGACCCCTATTAAGGTGATAATTATGCATTAGCTCTTGTGTAAGAAGGATATTATCAGAGATCTTTCGGCCTGGCACAAATGCAGATTGATTGATACTAACAAGAGTTCCCAAACTTCCTTTTAATCGATCCGTGATAATCTTGCTTATGCATTTATAGATCACATTGCAACAAGAAATCGGTCGGTAGTCTAGAACTGAATCAAGAACATCTTTTTTCGGAATCAAGGCAAGAATAGTGTGATTAACCTGAGTTAGAATCTTTCCATTTTTAAAAAATTGTAGCACCGCATGTTTAAAAAAAGCTGACGTATACCCGTCAGGCCCCGGGGCCTTATCCTCTCCAATACTGAACATGGCGTTTCTGACTTCCTGACGAGTAACTTGAGTAACCATTTGATCTGCAACCTCCCTGCTCAACACGTTAACGAAGAGATTATCCATGTTAACATTATCAACCGTACCATCGATCCCCAAAAACTCCTTATAGTGCGAGACTAGGACATCAGCAACATTATCACCTTCATGCCGAACTCCCATCCGATCCGTAATACTACATATTTTAGTACGAGCATTTCTGGCTTTCACATAATTGTGAAAAAACCGAGTATTAGAGTCTCCCGCACGAAGCCATGTTACCTTAGATTTCTGTTTTAAGAAGCATTCTTCATCGTAAGCCGCTGATTGAAAGTCTTGAAGACATTGAGTCTCCATTTGCCGTAGCCGAACATCCAACGGGTTTTGATCAATCCGGCTCTGAATATCATCCAAAGATTTCCTCAACTCATTCACCCTAACATGTAAATTACCTTGGTTGAACAGAATCTTCCTCAACATAGGTTTCAAATTCCTCATTTTCTTCACAACAGAAAGCATAGTGACACCTTCAACTGTTTTTATCCACTCATTTTGAACGGCCTCCTTAAATTCAGGTTTCGTCACAATGAAATTCGGAAATTTAAAAGGTCTCGGCTGATTCCCATATGAAGTCAACGTTCTTAAAATGCACGGGGTATGGTCCGACACTCGAAACGGATGAAACAAAGCGAAAGCATCCGGAAATTGATCAATAAAAGAAACATTACCCATAATTCTATCTATCTTTTTAAGAAGACCCACTCCACTCTTAGGCTTTTGACTCCAAGTATATTGCAAACCATGAGCTTGAATATCAAATAATTCAGCTTGTTGAACACAATCATTAAATTCACGCATTCCAATAGACAAATTGGAAGACCCAAACAATGAATCTTCAATATTGAGAGCCGAGTTGAAATCTCCCATCACCACCCACGGCTTATCATGACAGAAAGCCATATGCTTACATAAATCATCCCAAAGACGTCTTCGATCTTGATACTTATTCTCAGCATAAACAAAAGAGCAAAAAAGAACCTTTTTGCTATCTTTAAAAATAACTTGAACATGAATAAGTTGATCTGATTGAAACAGGACCATAACATCAAACACATTAGGATTCCAACCGAGAATAATTCTTGTTCCCCGAGAGCATAACCCACCATTAGACGTCCAGCACCAATTACGGAACACATACTTACACACTTTAGCCAACTTAGAGACATCTACATGAGATTCAAGAATTGCACACATATCTAGTTTGTTATCAGCAATAATAGAACGAACCTCGCTTTGTTTCAGGGACCGGTTCAAGCCCCTAACATTCCAAGTCATTATGCTACCCATTTAAACCATTCGAACCGGGAGTGCTTGCCCCCTCAGAATTAGTATGCTGGTCATTATTCATAAACTGTGCCATCTCAGTCGGAGTAACCTCCTTCACCTCGTCATCAGTCTTCGGAGACCGATTGGTCTCAACATGCAGCCTCTCATTCTCAACATCTCTGATCTCCTCTCCATTTCCATCCACAGCCGCTAAAGCTTCAAAAGAATTCGTTGTTTTAATATGAATAGACCCCGAGCTATTATCTTGCTTCGTTCCTGAAGTACTCGCACCCGATCTATTTGCTTTTGGCTTGTAAACAAACTTTGGTTTCTGTTTTTTCTGCCCAACCCCAAACTTAGCAACCTTTCTCTTATCCGTGACAAATCCTTCCTCATCCACCGTTACTTGCTTCTGGTTAACATTAACATTCTTAGGACAGTTTTGGTCATTATGACCAAAAATGCAACAAGCAGCACAATGATGCGGCTTCCATTCATACTCAACTCTGACTTTTTCCATGATAAAACCATCATCCTCCAGCTTCGGTATAGCAACAACTATCTGATCCTTAAGAACATCATCTGCACTAACTTCAATCAAGGCTCTAGCAAAGCTGCTCCTACCCCAGCTATCCGCACACATGTCCGCTGTGTAGCTATCCAGTCTTTTTGGTGTTCCAATTTTCGACGCCAGCAAGCTCAAACCATCATCTGTATACATAGAAATAGGAACATTATGAAGCTTAACCCATATAGGAACCGACTTAATTCCTTCTTTTTTCAGACTGACCGAAGGCGACCAGATATTGAGAAAAAGAGGAACTTTACGTATTAGCCAAGGCCCACCCTCAAGAACTTTATTCATACCTTCCTTTGTATCAAATTTAAAAAAGAAAAAACCTTCAGCATTCATCATGACTTTAGCAAATCCAAATTTCGACCAAACATTTTTAACATAATATTCCACAACAGGAAACGGCAATCTGTTCCCCAGAAAATAGCCAAATAGCACATTATCAAATCTGTCTTTAACCGTTTTAACTACCTCCCTCGGGATCACAATATCAGCTTCCTGATGAGTCTCCATCGTGTCCAGCTTCCTGAAGTTAACTTCACGATTAGACTTAGAATTCATCATCACCTTTTTAGCATAAGACACTTGGTTCTCCTGTTGTTTATCCGCATAAACATTCTCAACCGGTACAGTTATTTTCTCCAATTCATCAAGAACATTGAGAACTCGAGGCTCATTCAGATTATTCACGACAACTCCACGTCTCGGTGCCATCGTTTTGCCATCAATATTCAGTATTTTACTCCCCAAACCCTTCAGCACGGTCGGCGGCTTCCCATACAAATCACGGTATTCAGCATTCAAAGATGGAGGTTTCCCAAAAATTTCATTGATATCAGGCGGTTCAGGATTCATCTTTGTATCAAACTATTCACATGCAGACGTAAAAACAGCAGCAGAAATAGATTACGGAGACAGCAACAGAAACCCTAATCAGCCGACAAAACAAATCTCTCCTAAAAAACGAATGAACCAGACTCCGAAACTCCAAGAAAAACAATCAGCAGTCAACCAACAAAAACCTGACCAAACCCTAGACTAGCAAACCCCTAACTTGTGATTCTCACTAAATCATATAGAATGATTGATAAAAGAATCAACCACGCTATACAATAAGATCAAACACAACAAGTTAAGGAGCGATTGAAGGAAAAACAGGAAAACCCTAGATTAGATCTATCACTAGATTGCTAACGAGTTCGTTATGGATCATTTGAATAATCAAACACCAATCACAGACTGTTATACAAAAAGATCACGAAAAAACCTAGGATTGCAAGAAGAACGGATGGGATACATGTTGATCCATCCAAGGTAGACTCGATCAAGAATTGGCCTGCACCAAGTACACCAACTGAAATCCGCCAATTTTTGGGCTTGGCGGGTTATTACAGAAGGTTCATCAAAGATTTCTCCAAGATTGCGCAACCCCTCACTTCACTAACTCAGAAAGGAGTCACTTATCGTTGGGGCGATGCCCAGGAGTCCGCATTTCAATATTTAAAGGAAAGACTTTGTAGCGCACCTATTCTTTCATTGCCAGAGGGCACAGACGATTTCGTGGTTTATTGTGACGCGTCAATTCAGGGACTTGGTTGCGTGTTGATGCAACGTGACAATGTCATTGCTTATGCATCGCGACAACTTAAGGTTCACGAAAAGAACTACACAACACACGATCTGGAGCTGGGAGCAGTTGTTTTCGCGCTTAAGATATGGAGACACTACCTGTACGGTACCAAGTGCACCATTTACACCGATCACAGGAGTCTCGAGCATATCTTCAAACAAAAGGAATTAAACATGCGAGCGTTACAACTTACCATCCAATCTAGTCTTCCTACTCAGATACGAGATGCTCAGGTTGAAGCATTGAAAGCAGAGAACATCAGGGCGGAGTCCCTACGTGGATCAAGGCAACGATTAGAACAAAAAGAAGACGGCACTTACTACGTAACAGGGTGCATCTGGGTCCCACTATACGGAAACTTACGTGAACTTGTGATGGATGAAGCACATAAGTCTCGATACTCAGTACATCCTGGTTCAGATAAGATGTACCACGACTTAAAGACTACATACTGGTGGCCTAGCATGAAAGCCCACATAGCAACTTACGTCAGCAAATGTTTGACTTGCGCGAGAGTCAAGACCGAATATCAGAAACCATCGGGCCTACTCCAACAACCAGAGATCCCGAAATGGAAATGGGAGCAAATTTCCATGGATTTCGTTACTGGCCTGCCTAGATCTCAACGCGGAAATGACACTATTTGGGTGATAGTGGATTGATTGACTAAGTCTGCACACTTTTTGGCCATCAAAGAAACAGACAAGTTCTCTACCTTAGCAGACGTTTACTTAAAGGAAGTGGTTTCGAGGCACGGGGTGCCAACCTCCATTATTTCCGATCGTGATGCGCGTTTTACTTCTGAAGTGTGGCAAGCAATGCACAAGTCCTTTGGCTCACGTTCAGACATGAGCACAGCGTATCACCCGCAAACGGATGGGCAGTCTGAACGCACCATCCAAACCCTTGAAGACATGCTTCGAGCATGTGTAATCGACTTTGGCAATGGTTGGGAAAAGCACCTCCCTTTGGTGGAGTTTTCGTACAATAACAGCTACCACACCAGCATCCAAGCCGCTCCGTTTGAGGCATTGTACGGGCGTAAATGCCGATCACCTCTTTGTTGGGCAGAAGTGGGTGACAGCCAGATCACGGGTCCAGAACTAGTAGTTGACACAACGGAAAGGATTGCACAGATACGACAGCGAATGGCGGCCGCTCGTGATCGTCAGGAAACCACTCGAGTTCCAGGTTGGGGATCGAGTGCTACTCAAAGTCTCACCTTGGAAAGGTGTAGTTCGTTTTGGCAAACGAGGCAAACTTAACCCGCGATACGTTGGACCTTTCGAGATCATAGAGAAAATAGGCAAAGTAGCCTACAAACTAAACCTACCCGCAGAACTCAGTGGAGTTCACAACGTATTTCACGTGTCAAATTTGAAGAAGTGTCTGTCAGATGAGACCCTCATAGTTCCTTTGAAGGAGCTCACTATCGACGATCAGTTGCGATTTGTCGAGGAACCTGTAGAGATTACAGATCGAGATGTTAAGATTCTCAAACATACCAGAATACCCCTTGTTCGAGTTCGTTGGAACTCTCGTCGTGGCCCAGAGTTCACATGGGAACAAGAAGACCAAATGAAACTCAAGTATCCCCAGTTGTTCGGGAACAGTGCAACCATTACTGAGGCTGAAGCTACTGCGGAATTTCAGGACGAAATTCCAAACCAACGGGGGGATGATGTGACACCCCAGGAAAACCAAGAAACCAAGCAACACAACTAGCTTCCTTAGTAACCACGTACTAAATTTCGGGAAGAAATTTCTTTCAAGTTGGGGATAATGTGACAACCCGAGTTTTCAATGTCTCTATTCGACTTAACTTTGTACTTATTTGCAAAGCGTGTTTTATATTTATTTGAGGTGCAATATAAGTGTTATTCGTGATGTGTATATTATGTGTGTATATGTTATACATATCTTGCATTAATAATTTGAATTGTATAATTATTAAAACATGGACCCTTTGCCAAACACCCCACCCACGAAAACACTCTTTTACGAAAACACATTAGTGTTTTCGTCAAGAGCAGGTCGGAGAAAACAGGAATGGGCCTTGGCCCAGTGACGATCTGATATAGGTTTTGAATTCCAACCCTTACGTTAACACGTTAAACTGATATTCGGCAAACCCTAACCACTTCTCTCCCCTCATCCCTGTGCTATGGCAAGTCTAGGATCTCGAAGCCTTTTTACGTATTCGTTGTACATCTTGTTTGGGTTAGTAACCTACTGTTAAGAGTTATTCGATTTAATTCATCATGAACTATCTGTTTGTTATCATGAATGAACTGTTATGTGATTTGGTTGCGAATTGAATAGATGAGTATGATAGGGATCCTTAATCTGATGTATGATTGGTTGTGTCATGCTTATTGTCCATGTTCGATTTGTAACACCTATGCCTCCACGGCCATCAAACAAATACTGTATCAATGAAATATTGTATTTCATACTTGGGACATGTACAAATATGTGTATCCTTTGCACATTATCAATTCTTGTTCGATTGCAAGCTTTAAATCGCTTTCTGGAAGGTTATACGCGCACTGATGCATAAATATAACCCGTTTAATGCAACGAACGCTCCGGAAGAGTGAAATTGGCTTAACATACCTTAAATAACCTTTACATAACTTAGAAATAAGTTTTGAAGGCTTTGGTATGGCAAAATCAAGTTAAACCGCTTACAGGGACTAAAGTTGACAAACTGCGAAAGTATGCCACTTTGAACTGTAACAGACATTTCGGATCATGGCCATAAGTTAAAAATACCATAAATATCCTTTACATAGCTTAGAAATAGGCTTTGAGAGGTTCGGTGTGCTAAAATAAACTTTTGGGTCATTCAGGGACTAAAAGCGTCAAAAAGTGCACAAGTTTGCATTTTCGCGCATAACTTACGTTCTGAATACATCCGGACATCCAAAAATTTATGTAAGCTCTAAAATATTTTATTTTAGTGTTTGGCATGAGAAAAATCCATTCGTCGCGCAATTTGGATCGTTTTTCGCGCTTATGCGCATTCCGTCGTAATTAAGCGAACATCGCGATTGTACGGCCAAACGAACCAACATCCGTGATGTTTTCAAGCATATTTCATGTTCCCTATGTCTTAACATCATTGTGGAGCTTGAAATTGGGTTTGACGGGTGTTAGAAGTGCCAAAACACGACGATACGCGCACAGGGGCCTGTTCTGCCATTTTCGAAAGTTTCAGGCCTGCAAGGTCCTTACGGACCTCAACATTCTGAGTGTTGAGGTCCGTAAGCAGGGGTCAGATGCAGAAACTTGTTTTTAACAGCCTGTTTCCAGCCCTTAAACACCCCAAAGGCCAAATGCCACATGTCAATCTCTTGTGGTGGGCAAAATGAGCTACCATAACATTCCAACACTTGTACGGATGGGATTCCATCACGTTATTCGAGAAACGATCTTAACGGCTCTCCGAAAACTATAAATACCCATCCATCCCCATTGCAAAACCCACTTGAAATCTGATAATTCTCTAAGTTGGGGTGTTTCATCACCTCATACCTGAGAATACTTGGATTATCAATCTTGCGGGGACCCTTTGTAAGTGTTCCTTCGTTCTTTTATCGCTTTTCTAGTCCGAAAGTCGAACTTTGTTTGACTTTCTGCATTGACCAGTTTATGGTCAATGCGAAGTTCATTTGAACTTCATAACGTGAGCGTGATCACGATGGTTATAGTCCCTAGTGACTATACCTACTGATTACCACGTTATCTAGGCTCAGTGACGAGTCGTAGTTTCGGCCAAAATGCGTGTTATTGCGTATTTTGTAACCAAACTACTTTTAGGTATCAAAACCGTTTGTTTTGATACCAAACCTATTTTCTAAACTTAGGTAAGCTTGTTTTAACATGCTTAGCTCATCACTTTTAGTTTAGTGCTTATATAGGGTCGTAAGGTAAGCGATCTAAACAATCGCTTATACTTTCGAACCCGACCCGTTTGGTCGATCATTAGGATCCGACCAAACACATTAGGTGACCATAGTATATAGGGAATAACCTTCCGAGGTTATACCTTATGGTCACGGCGTTTAGTTAGTTGTATGATAGGTAGCTTTATGCCTTAGGTAAATTACCAAAATGCCCTTTTTACGCCAAAATTCATTTTAAGCATATGTAACATAACTTTTGGTATCTAAACTGATTTGGTAACAATATTAGACATGTTAAGGCATATTTTACTTGTCATAGGACTAGTTAGGCGTTCCGAATGCGTTTTCCGCGAACGACGCGTTAAAGTAGCATAAGCTACCTAAACGGGTCGTAATGGGTCGTAAGCACTTAGGTTAGGTTTCATTGTAGAATGAAGGCCTTGTTAAACCATATTACATGAGTTACCCTACTCATTTGGTTTACGAGCCTCATTCTATCCGATCTTCCGATTTAGGTTCGGTTTATTAACATAGTAACCTATATTAGGTGCCGTTTGATATCCGTGATCTCTAGCATTGTTTGGTTGTTACTCAAGGACTACTAAGCAATCTCAAGTGAGTACATAGACCCCTCTTTTACTGTTTTCCAAACATTTTGGGGTGGAACACATGTGCCTACTTGTTACTTTCATGCTTTCCTGTTTTCACATCATATACTTGCTATGTTCATTAGTACATTTATAGTACATGTTTTACATTACATTTTATGCTATGTATGCCCATTGTGTGCGTACCTAGTACATTATTTTACATTACATTGTATGCTATGTATGCCCATTGTGTGCGTACTTAGTACATTATTTTACATTACACTTTATGCTATGTATGCCCATTGTGTGCGTACTTAGTACATTATTTTAGATTACATTTTATGCTATGTATGCCCATTGTTAGAGGGGGCAATCTTGACCCAAAGCCTTCCAAGTGGGTCAATTTGGGTTGATTTTAAAATTATATGGGTTGGTTTGGGTTAGATATTTTAACTAAATGGGTCACAATGGGTCACTTGAAATTTCATCATTTTATTTTCGGGTAAAAGCGGGTCGACAACATTAAATAAATGGGTCGATGTGGGTTAGTGTCTTAAAGAAACGGGGAAGGTTTCGGATCGGAATGGGTTTGGAGCCGGCATAACTATCTACACGACACGGGTTACGGCACGAAACGGGTTCAGTTCAAATTGAGTTTCGTGTCGAGACAGGTTTCGGCACGATGCAGGTTTTGGATCGGAACGGGGTCGGTTCGGGTCGGGTTTCGGGCCGACACGGGTTTTTGCACGGGACGGGTTTCAGATCGCAACGGGTTTTGGGCCGACACGAGTTTCCGCCCGAGACAAGTTTCGGGTCGGGACGGGTTTCGTACCGTTTCGACCCGTACCGTTTGGAATCGAACCGTTTCGACGCAAACCGTTTTGACGCAAACCGTTTCGACGCAAACCGTTTCGACGCGGACCGTTTCGACCCGTACCGTTTCGAACCGACGCGACACGTTTCGACGCGAACCGTTTCGACGCGTACCGTTTCGACGCATACCGTTTCAACCAGTACCGTTTCGAACCGAACCGTTTCGACAAGTACCGTTTCGAACCGAACCGTTCCGACCGATACCGTACAGGATTGGAAAGTTCGAGGACGTTGTTTTGTGGTTCGTACAGGAGTTTCGGTGCCTTCTGAAGAGTTATTTTGTCTACTGGTAGGTTGTTTTTTGTTTGATTTTGTTTATTATTTGTTTAAGTTTTGATTATTTGGATGTGTTTGTTATTGTCTTCCAGTATCTAAAGGTCCTGATTTTGAGTTTGTCTATACGAATCCAGAAAACAGTTATGGTAGCATGTAAGATGATAGCGTTGATCCCAATTTTCTTTGTAATTGGTGTCATGTGTTGTTTTCATTGCTGGAAGTCGTTAAAGGTCATGTCCATTGCCTCATATAATGTGTCAATTGAAACTCCTTCTAAACTAGAATGGGATAAAAATCTTAGCCAGTATGTTCTGCAGCTTCAAGATGACATGGAGCTTGCTGAGAGAACACTGAACAGCATTTTAAAATCTGTGACCAATTTGATCCAAAGTGCTGAAAAGCATTTTTTATCCGACCCGACCCAAAACCCGTTCTGACCCGGACCCGTTTTGACCCGAACCCGCTCTGGCCCGAACCCATTCCGACCCGAACCCGTTTCGACCCGAACCAAAACAACTCATTTTTTAACTGACCCGTTTTGACCCTGACCCGTTTTGACCCGAACCCGTTTTGACCCATGACCCAACCCGACCCGACCCGTTTGCCAGGTCTACCCATTGTGTGCGTACCTAGTACATTATTTTACATTACACTTTATGCTATGTATGCCCATTATGTGCGTACTTAGTACATTATTTTACATTACACTTTATGCTATGTATGCCCATTGTGTGCGTACTTAGTACATTATTTTACATTACATTTTATGTTATGTTATTTTACATTACATTTTATGCTATGTATGCCCATTGTGTGCGTACTTAGTACATTGTTTTACATTACATTTTATGCTATGTATGCCCATTGTGTGCGTACTTAGTACATTATTTTACATTACATTCTATGCTATGTATGCCCATTGTGTGCATACTTAGTACATTTATTATTCATCACATGATTACATTTTTATATGATATTTGGTTTGTTTTGATGGATCAATATACATTCATTAACACCGATCACGCCGTTCGTTAGTAGGTAGTGGTACCATAGGAATTGACAACTCCCGTTCCGGACATCCTAGGTAGGTTTGGATGAAAGGAATGACCGAATTCGATTCTCATAACTAAGATAAACCTTTAATTTGTTTAAGGGTTTATCGCCTCAGTCTCAAGGCTTGGATGTATGCATTCTCACAATACCGCATAGATGTCTGTATCAGTATAGCATGCATTTCCACAAAACATAACTTTGATTTAAACCAAGTTTTACTTCAATACTTTGTTTTGTGCATTTCACCTATGGTTTAGTTGATGCATTTCACTAGCCATACATATCATTTTGGTTACACATTACATGATTTACATTTGACACATAAACATTTTTGACATTTGTTATACATTACATGATTTACATCTTGACATAAACATTTTGACATATTATTCAATACATTTGACAATTGGTTTAAACATAGACATCTTACCTTGTTGGTTTGGTTTGAGTAAGTGATTTAAGTAACGAGGCGTGTGTAATATGATACAAGCATGGTGGATACGCCGCTGGTACTTCCTATATATAAGTGATTGTATGGTATTACATATCGTAGCGTTATTTGAATCATTTCAATTTAGACATATAACATTTTATACAAATAACATACTTTTCACAATACGTTGTTTTACAAACAACTTATCTAATACAAACTCATTTTACTTGGTTATTTACTTAACCATGTATCATTCTTTTATACATATATATCATTTGGTTTATTTATCACTTTTCAAATGATTTACAAGACAAAGCAAATTACAAGGTTCATGACTAAACATTTTCTTAAATATAAGTCATGAATTGTATTTTCACAAAACCTATGTATCTCACAGGCATTTTTATGCTGGCGTACCTATTTTCACATGTGTTTCAGGATATGATGCATAGGATTTATCAAGATACACTTAGGCGGACTTGGACCTTAGTGACAATAAAAGATGCAAGACTAGTTATTTATGTTATAATTCTTTGATTTTCAAGACATTGTAACTCTTTTAATCAATAAAACAATATTTCAATTTCCATGTGTTATGAAACAATGATTCTGTTACAACACTCCCCGACGTTTCCGCCACGTTTTGTTGTTTTATGTGGTCTGCTATGCTTAGTGTGTGACTCGTTGGTTTTTTGAGGGTTAGTATAAAAAAACAGCCCCGTAGTATAAAAATATAAACAAATAACTATAGAAGTAATAACCAACTCATCACTTCGTATTATCTGGATCCAAAGAACCAGTCAAGATATGATATATTGTTCATATTGTTGTAGCAACTGAAATCTTTTTTATTAAAAAATATGCTTCTAAGTTGTCAATCGAAATAAAAAAGAAAGGGTATGGATAATTGGAAAGATGAGAGAAAGAAAGAAAAAGGATATTGATGATATATAATTCCAATATGTAAGGTCTATGAGTCATCTCAGAAAAAATCTGCGTAATAAAGCACCAATACGGATTCATCATTAAATGGATCTGCTCGTCGAACAAAAAATAAAGAGCTTCGAGCCAATAAAGACTAAGAATATTGACTCAAGAACTAATAGCTCCGTTGTAAAATTCAGACCTAACCATTAAGTAAGAAGCGATGGGAACGATGGAACCTATGAATTCAAAAGATTTTAGTGAAAATGAATTCGAATGATTCATTGATCGGGATGGCGGAACCGGCCAGAGACCAATTCATCTATTCGGAAAAGTTATGAACTAATGATAGAACTGAAATAGAAATTGAAAGAGTAAATATTCGCCCGCGAAAACTTTATTTTCTTGGATTGCTAAAATTGGGTCAACCCAATACGATAAAGAGTAAAACAAAAGAAAGATTTGTTTTAACATTCTAAAAGATATAAATATAAGAAAAAAGAGTTATTTAATATATTTAGATTTAGTTATCTATACAAACAAGATACACAAATGAATAATAGATTTGATCTAGATTAAATGAAATCAATGATTCAGTATATTACTTATTAAATACATGTATATCTTAATTCAAATTATATTCTATCTGAATTGAATTCAAAATCTTTAATTTGAATTGATTTTATTCGCGAGGAGCTGGATGAGAAGAAACTCTCACGTCCGGTTCTGTAGTAGAGATGGAATTCAAAACAAACCATCAACTATAACCCCAAAAGAACCAGATTCCGTAAACAACATAGAGGAAGAATGAAGGGAATATCTTATCGAGGTAATACTATTTGTTTTGGTAAATACGCTCTTCAGGCACTTGAACCCGCTTGGATCACATCTAGACAAATAGAAGCAGGTCGACGAGCAATGTAACACCCCAACCCGGAAGGGCTGACGTGTCACAATAACAGTGATATCATAAACAAAAGTCATAATTCCATTTATTTATTTGACAAGGATACAACCACATAACAACGAAACTTAATTTTAATATACAAGCGGAAACATTCGACTTCATTAACTAATATCTTCAGATTTATTCCTAGGCTTTATTCTTCTCTCTTTTCCCCGCCCAAAGTAATATGCATACCTGTATATACAAAAATTTACGGAATGAGCCGAATGCTCAGTACGGAATAATAGGCTCAAATAACAATTAACGCTTTATAGAAATGTTATCCGAATGGAACTTATTGTGAAAATGATACGATGCAAAAACATAATTTCATAATCATATCTTACGGATGTACCCATGAGTAAACTTAAAACGTGACAATACACAGGTAGCTACTCCTGTATAATTATCACATGAGATGGCGAATTGGCATACCCGTTATCCACCTCCTTATACTTAAATCCTAGGATCGATCCATACGCCTCCTAATAGCTTATATGTACCACACTTGTACTTAAGAGACGCCGTGAACTAATCTCTCCGTCACGGATGGAGCACATGATGTCGATGCCGCAACAACACGCTCGTGGGACACTCCACGAGAAGCGATACTCAGGGTAACAGAGTACAAATGGTCTTATTCACATAACTTATCAAACTTAATTTCATAACAAAACGGAACATATATTGGAACATGCGATAATGAGTACAATTAACATAATACTATCGCATGACATGAAAGCTTAAATCAAATGATTAGAATAAAATTCGAACGGACTGTCAAATGAATCGATACTCAAAGACGTGAGGAGTTTTAAAATATATAGTAATTTAATGGTTTATAACAATTTGAACATTAAGCAATAAGGAGTGGGGTAAGGATCCGTACCTTAATAATTCCAAATTGAAGCTACCTTGTGATAATATTTCAGATTTATACGGGCAGAGTTTAGACTACTGATTAGTCTTTTAACCTAATTTAAATAACATGCACACAAACTAGGTTAGTAACTTAATACAGCCTTTACGATAACTCACGAGATCAAATTCTCACAACGAACGACAAAGTGCGATACTTCATCCATCGAATTAACGATGATCCGTCAAATTAATGACGAACGACAAAGTACAATACTTTATCCATCGAATTAACGATGATCCGTCAAATTAATGACGAATAACAAAGTATATCCCTAATGTGGGCAGCACTTAAACATCCATTGGATATATTGATCGATCGGACAATGAATCGTAATAGCGATCGAGTTATTACCCTGTTCTGCAGCACCCTGCTATACTTAATTTGTGTTTCGTGTGTGTTTTGAGAGTAATTTGACGATATCTCAGTGAGTATTCTGAGTTTCTTCGTCGTTTTTGTGCCCAGATTCAAGTCCCAACATCCTCTATTTATACTGAAATTTTGACCTTGACGCGGCCCGCGTGACATTTAACCTATTCTTACGCGGGCCGCGTGGCAACTTATTTTATGTATAGGGTTGCCACGTGTGGGACTAGGCTAGCTGAGTCGACGAAATCATTAAATTCAACTTCGTCCGCAAGTTATTAAGATAATTGTCAAGTAGGGAATACCCCCCCTGAGTTTTAGGGGCCCTAATCCTGATTCTGAAAATTCTGAAAATTTTAGGGTTTGTACAGAATTACTTAGGTGTCTTAATTAGGGTTTCCTATTAACTAAAATAAATAATAATAATAATAATAATAATAATGGTTTTAAATTTATGGTTATTACAACTATTACCCCCTTAAAAGAAATTTCGTCCTCGAAATTTTTCAAATAAGAACTTATCGCATAAGTAACGGAACTTTCATAGCAGAGTTACTAACTTATATAACCAGAATCTTCTAAACACACATGTGTATCTGAAATTCATAATTAAGGTCATGACTATAATTGTCAATTACCTTACATATGTGCCCTAATGGTCCTCCTATAACGCATCTTAATAAAATATCTTACCGTAAGAAAAGTCAATGGAGACTTACAGATACTAGAGTGACTATTGGTACTGATATTTCCTACATAGATATGCTTAATCATAGCTAAGATATATTCACATAAGGTAAAGCATAAATGACCGTAAACAGAAACAAATGAACATATATCAAAGAGCAAGTTTTACCGTTACTTCGACTGAAATTCTATTACTAGAATAGATTAGGGTATAGAGAGCGAATTGATTCTTCAGATTCCCATGTTGCTTCGTGTTCAGAGTGATTTTTCCAAAGGACTTTAACAAACGGAATTACTTTCCTACGCAAAACCCTTTCTTGTCGATCTAAGATGGCTTCTGGTTCCTCTTCGTAGGACAAATCTTCGTGAATTGTAAGTAACGGATAACTAATGACATGGAGTGGATGATAATTATATCCTCTTAACGAGGAGACATGAAAAACGTTATGAACGTGAGAGAGATGAGGAGGTAAAGCTAGTCGATATGACACTTCTCCAATTCTTTCAAGGATTTCAAACGGACCGATGAAACGGGGACTAAGCTTCCCTTTAATTCCAAATCTACGAACGCCACGCCAAGGTGATACCTTTAAGAAAACGTGGCCGCCAATTTTAAATTCGAGTGGTCGTCTATCTTGATCTGCATAGCTCTTTTGTCTGCTCTGAGCTTCTTTCAGTTTTTCTCGTGCCATAGTGACTTTTTCATTTGTAATCTGAACTAGTTCTGGCCCTTCAATAATCTTTTCTCCAACTTCATCCCAGCAGATCGGTGCACGACATTTCCGACCATACAAAAGCTCAAAAGGTGCCATGCCAATACTTGCTTGCCAACTATTGTTGTAGGCGAACTCAACAAGGCATAGATATTCATCCCAGTTTCCAGACCATTCAAGTGCACATGCTCGGAGCATGTCTTCCAAGGTCTGAATCGTGCGTTCCGACTGCCCATCTGTTTGTGGATGGAAAGCCGTACTAAACTTCAGTCGTGTACCCCAAGCTGCCTGAAAACCTTTCCAAAATCGTGAGGTGAAACGTGGGTCTCTATCGGAAACAATGGAAGATGGTGTGCCATGGAGTCGAATAATTTCTTGAAGAAATATTTCGGATAACTTATTAACCGAAAATCCTTGCTGAATTGGTAGAAAATGTGTTGACTTCGACAATCTATCGACAACAACCCATATAACATCATTCTTCTTGAAAGTCTTAGGCAAACCAGTAACAAAATCCATTGTGATCTCATCCCACTTCCATATGGGAATATCCAATGGCTGCAATAGACCGCTTGCTCGTTTGTGTTCAATTTTCACTTGTTGGCAAGTAAGGCATTTACTTACGTATCGAGCAACGTCTTCCTTCATGCCATTCCACCAGAAGTTCTGTCTTAAGTCTCGATACATCTTTGTAGATCCTGGGTGAATTGAAAATGGTGAGCTGTGAGCTTCGGCTAACAATGACTCACGAAGGGTGGAGTCATCGGGTACACAAAGTCTTTTGCCGCACCAAATCACCCCATGATGGTCTATACGAAATTCAGATTGCTTACCCACCTCAAGATTTTGCACAATTGCCCAAAGTTCTCCATCTTGATTTTGTGCATCTTTAATCCGTGATATGAGGTCAGGTTCAATCTGCATTCTAGCTAGATATCCATCAGATTTACTAACCTGAAGCCAAATGTTCATTCTTTCGAGATCCCTCCTAATATGAGGCTGAATTTGTAAGCAAGATATAGTCCCGGAATTCTTTCGGCTTAACGCGTCAGCTACAACATTGGCTTTGCCTGGATGATATTGAATATTTGCGTCGTAATCTTTTAAAAGTTCTAACCACCTTCTTTGCCTCATATTTAGCTCCTTCTGCGTAAATATGTACTTGAGGCTCTTGTGGTCGGTAAAGATGTCACAACTCTCACCATACAGATAGTGTCGCCAAATCTTAAGTGCAAAGACGACTGCTACTAGTTCTAAATCATGTGTAGGGTAGTTAACTTCATAAGGCTTCAACTGACGGGAGGCATAAGCGATAACCTTCCCATGTTGCATTAGCACACAACCTAATCCTTTCTTTGAGGCATCACTATAGACTTGGTAACCTCCTGATCCAGAAGGAAGAGCAAGTATCGGGGAGGATACGAGTCGTTTCTTCAATTCTTCAAAGCTTTTCTCTTGTTCCTCATTCCATGAGTACTTCACCCCTTTCCTTAGGAGTTTTGTGAGTGGTAAAGCAATTACTGAGAATTTTTCAACAAATCTTCGGTAATAGCCAGCAAGACCCAAGAAACTTCGTATTTCGGTAACAGAAGTGGGTCTTGGCCATTTTGTAATAGCTTCAACCTTTGCTGGGTCTACCATAATTCCCTCTGCTGATATGACATGACCTAGAAATGCCACTTGGCTAAGCCAAAAGTCACATTTGGAAAACTTAGCGTACAACTTCTCCTGCTGCAAGGTTCTAAGTACTGCATGTAGATGTGCTTCATGCTCTTCGTGACTCTTAGAATACACTAGAATATCATCGATAAAGACAATAACGAATTTGTCTAGGAATTTGTGAAATACGCGATTCATCAAATCCATGAAGACTGCGGGTGCATTAGTTAGCCCAAAGGGCATAACTAAAAATTCGTAATGACCATATCGAGTACGAAAGGCGGTCTTGGGAACATCATCATTTTTGATTTTTAGCTGATGGTATCCGGACCTCAGGTCGATTTTTGAGAAGAACTGAGCCCCCTGAAGTTGATCAAAGAGATCATCAATGCGAGGCAGAGGATACTGATTACGAATAGTAATCTTGTTCAGCTCTCGGTAGTCAATACATAAACGCATACTACCGTCTTTTTTCTTCACAAATAATACCGGAGCACCCCAAGGTGAAACACTGGGTCTTATGAATCCTAGATCTAACAATTCTTGCAATTGTTCCTTCAACTCCTTCAGTTCCATTGGAGCCATACGGTATGGAGCTTTAGAAATAGGTTCGGCACCAGGGATCAAGTCGATGGTGAATTCTACCTGACGGTCAGGTGGTAATCCCGGTAGTTCATCCGGAAATACATCAGGATATTCACGAACAACGGAATGGCTATCGATACTCTTAACACTAGCAGAAGTATCCTTAATCGATGCTAGGAATCCAGCACAGCCGTTTGATAAGAATTTTCGAGCCTTAAGCGCAGAGATAATCTTAAGAGATTTATGAGCTTGAGTTCCCTGATATATAATATCAGGATGATGAAGATCACCGAAAATAACACGGCGAGAATGACAATCTATAGTTACATGATGTCTAGACAACCAATCTATTCCTAGAATAACATCAAAATCACACATATGTATTGGAAATAGATCGGCCTTACACACAATAGATTCAATACGGATCGGACAATCTTTATATACGGAAGTGATTACGGATGAATTTTCCATGGGAGTGGAAATGGTTAAGGTATGATTTAAGAGAGTTGGTTTTATCGGAAGGTACTTAGTAAACGAATGGGATACTAAAGAATGAGTCGCTCCTGTGTCGAATAACACTTAGATACTATGTTTACCAAGCTGAAGGGTTCCCGACACAGTACCTGGGGCATTAACAGCATCAGTAGCAGAAAGTGCGAAAACTCTTCCTCCAACATTGGGTGGTGCAAAGTTTGGTCGGTTATTCTTCCTAGTGTCTTTCTTGGTACACTCCTTGATCATGTGTCCAGTTTGGCCACATCTAAAGCATGCTCCTGTACTCCGGTGACATACGCCATGATGTCTCTTACCACAAGTATTACATAGAGGATATGTAATCTGATTTGGGTTTACATGTTGATTCAGTGGTTGAGCTCTAATAGGTTCTGCATACAATTGAATCTGGTTTTGAGCAGGCCTCGGGTTTTGTGTTCTAGGTTGCCATGGACGTGCCTGATTTCCAGAGTTTTGATTTCCTTGCACTTTACGATCTTGATGCTGTGGCGTAGTGAATGATTGGCCGTTTTCCTGCTTAAATTGTCCTTCCCTATTTCTCTTCTTATTATCCCCAGTTCGAGATAAGAATTCTTTCCTTTCGAATTTAAAAGTTTTGATTGCATCAGCAACTTCGGTGATATCCTTAAATTTCATGTACATGATCGACTTCCGAATTCGATCATTGACTGCCCACTTGCATTTTTCTGCCTGGACTTCTGCTGATCCTGCAACGTCTCCTACAATACTAGCCAACCTTGCAAATCTAGTAATGAACTCAAAGGCTGGTTCATCACTCCCTTGTCGAATCACTGCATACTCCCTGATATAAGCTTCTTTATCAGCGGTCGAAAAATACTTGTCGTAAAAGATGGTACGAAAGTCGACCCATGAAAGATTAGCGTCAAAATCATCCCCTCCTTTGACTTGCTTATATCCTTCCCACCAAGTTTGTGCGTCATCTTCGAGTTTGTAGGTAGCCAATCTAACTTTGTATTGCTCCGGAACTCCAAGAACTCCGAAGATCTTTTCAATATGAGCTATCCAGTTTCTTGCTTCGACTGGATTAGTAGTGTGACTAAAGGATTTCGGCTTTTGTTTTTGGAATTTACTAATCCATATGTCTATACTATAAGTAGTATTGTTCATGGTATTCTCACGAGTTTCTCCACCAGAGGTTGGATTAGTGTTAGTGCCTTCTGGATGACGAGTTTGTTGAATAACGGCCTCAGCTGTTTGAGCAACAAGGTTTGGAAGCAACCCGGCAACAGCCTGGTTGATAGCATTAATTACGTTCGGATCAACTGGAGTCTCATTCGAAGAAGTGTTGTTACGTGCATGGTTCCTACGTGGCGGACGACGAGGAGGCATCTATACGAATAGACATAGGAGTTAAACCAAATAAGAGATCAAGTTGAATCCTATCATAGATATCTACCCATTCCTCACAGGTTTTAATTACTATCTTCAAGTTTTCTACAGGAAAGAGCCTTTGCTCTGATACCATAGCTGTAACACCCCAACCCGGAAGGGCTGACGTGTCACAATAATAGTGATATCATAAACAAAAGTCATAATTCCATTTATTTATTTGACAAGGATACAACCACATAACAACGAAACTTAATTTTAATATACAAGCGGAAACATTCGACTTCATTAACTAATATCTTCAGATTTATTCCTAGGCTTTATTCTTCTCTCTTTTCCCCGCCCAAAGTAATATGCATACCTGTATATACAAAAATTTACGGAATGAGCCGAATGCTCAGTACGGAATAATAGGCTCAAATAACAATTAACGCTTTATAGAAATGTTATCCGAATGGAACTTATTGTGAAAATGATACGATGCAAAAACATAATTTCATAATCATATCTTACGGATGTACCCATGAGTAAACTTAAAACGTGACAATACACAGGTAGCTACTCCTGTATAATTATCACATGAGATGGCGAATTGGCATACCCGTTATCCACCTCCTTATACTTAAATCCTAGGATCGATCCATACGCCTCCAAATAGCTTATATGTACCACACTTGTACTTAAGAGACGCCGTGAACTAATCTCTCCGTCACGGATGGAGCACATGATGTCGATGCCGCAACAACACGCTCGTGGGACACTCCACGAGAAGCGATACTCAGGGTAACAGAGTACAAATGGTCTTATTCACATAACTTATCAAACTTAATTTCATAACAAAACGGAACATATATTGGAACATGCGATAATGAGTACAATTAACATAATACTATCGCATGACATGAAAGCTTAAATCAAATGATTAGAATAAAATTCGAACGGACTGTCAAATGAATCGATACTCAAAGACGTGAGGAGTTTTAAAATATATAGTAATTTAATGGTTTATAACAATTTGAACATTAAGCAATAAGGAGTGGGGTAAGGATCCGTACCTTAATAATTCCAAATTGAAGCTACCTTGTGATAATATTTCAGATTTATACGGGCAGAGTTTAGACTACTGATTAGTCTTTTAACCTAATTTAAATAACATGCACACAAACTAGGTTAGTAACTTAATACAGCCTTTACGATAACTCACGAGATCAAATTCTCACAACGAACGACAAAGTGCGATACTTCATCCATCGAATTAACGATGATCCGTCAAATTAATGACGAACGACAAAGTACAATACTTTATCCATCGAATTAACGATGATCCGTCAAATTAATGACGAATAACAAAGTATATCCCTAATGTGGGCAGCACTTAAACATCCATTGGATATATTGATCGATCGGACAATGAATCGTAATAGCGATCGAGTTATTACCCTGTTCTGCAGCACCCTGCTATACTTAATTTGTGTTTCGTGTGTGTTTTGAGAGTAATTTGACGATATCTCAGTGAGTATTCTGAGTTTCTTCGTCGTTTTTGTGCCCAGATTCAAGTCCCAACATCCTCTATTTATACTGAAATTTTGACCTTGACGCGGCCCGCGTGACATTTAACCTATTCTTACGCGGGCCGCGTGGCAACTTATTTTATGTATAGGGTTGCCACGTGTGGGACTAGGCTAGCTGAGTCGACGAAATCATTAAATTCAACTTCGTCCGCAAGTTATTAAGATAATTGTCAAGTAGGGAATACCCCCCCTGAGTTTTAGGGGCCCTAATCCTGATTCTGAAAATTCTGAAAATTTTAGGGTTTGTACAGAATTACTTGGGTGTCTTAATTAGGGTTTCCTATTAACTAAAATAAATAATAATAATAATGGTTTTAAATTTATGGTTATTACAAGCAATGACACGAAATGCACGTCGCGGTGGAAAAATATGGGTCCATATATTTCCAGATAAACCAGTTACAGTAAGGCCCGCAGAAACACGTATGGGTTCAGGTAAAGGCTCTCCCGAATATTGGGTAGCTGTTGTTAAACCAGGTCGAATCCTTTTTGAAATGGGTGGAGTAACAGAAAATATAGCCCGAAGGGCTATTTCAATAGCAGCGTCCAAAATGCCTATACGAGCTCAATTCATCATTTCGGGATAAAAAAGAAATAGGCCTTAAAAATAGCGGGTGCAGGTTTCTTTTTTTGAACAAATAATATTTCTTTTTTTCTTCGACCTTTGTATTGTAAAAAACAGAAAAAAAAAATGATATGATTCAACCTCAGACCCATTTGAATGTAGCAGATAATAGCGGGGCTCGAGAATTGATGTGTATTCGAATCATAGGAGCTAGCAATCGTCGATATGCTCATATTGGTGACGTTATTGTTGCTGTGATCAAAGACGCAGTTCCAAACATGCCTCTAGAAAGATCAGAAGTGGTCAGAGCTGTAATTGTCCGTACTTGTAAAGAACTTAAACGTGACAACGGTATGATAATACGATATGATGACAATGCTGCAGTTGTGATTGATCAAGAAGGAAATCCAAAAGGAACTCGCGTTTTTGGTGCGATTGCCCGAGAATTGAGACAGTTCAATTTTACTAAAATAGTTTCATTAGCTCCCGAGGTATTATAAAATGAGACTACGATATGGTTATAGGTTATAGTAGGGTATTTAAAAGAAATAGATTAAGATTAATTTAGTAGATTTTGTCTCACGTATATACCTTTCAAAATTCATATTAATATTCATAAACAAATACGTAAAAAAAAAAAAAAAAAAAAAAAAACATGTTGATTATATCCAAATTTGGAGGCACCAATCATTTTAATTAATCATGAGTAGTGATACTATTGCTGACATAATAACCTCTATACGAAATGCCGATATGTATAGAAAAAGCGTGGTTCGAGTAGCATCTACTAATATCAGCCAAAGTATTGTTAAAATACTTTTACGAGAGGGTTTTATCGAAAACGTGAGAAAACATCGAGAAAACAACAAAGATTTTTTGGTTTTAACCCTACGACATAGAAGGAATAGGAAAAGGACTTATCGAAATCTTTTAAATTTAAAACGGATCAGTCGGCCGGGTCTACGAATCTATTCTAACTATCAAAGAATTCCTAGAATTTTAGGCGGGATGGGAGTTGTAATTCTTTCTACCTCTCGGGGTATAATGACAGACCGGGAGGCTCGACTAGAAAGAATAGGCGGAGAAATTTTGTGTTATATATGGTAATTTTTCTAATATCCGAATTGAATAGGAAACTTCTTTTTTGTGAAAAAGAAAAGAGAAGGAGTGGGTTGTCTAATAGGGTTCTTCCTCCACTAGTTGATACTTCAAGGAGGTTTGACCTGGAATGAAAGAACAAAAATGGATTCATGAAGGTTTAATTACTGAATCGCTTCCCAATGGCATGTTCCGGGTTCGTTTAGATAATGAAGATATGATTCTAGGTTATGTTTCAGGAAAGATCCGACGTAGTTTTATACGAATATTGCCAGGAGATAGAGTCAAAATTGAAGTAAGTCGTTATGATTCAACCAGAGGTCGTATAATTTATCGACTCCGCAACAAAGATTCGAAAGATTAGGTTTTTTCAACTTCACTATTTCTTTTTCTTTCGCAGGAATACGATACAAAATCGAAAATTACAATAAACTTATTTTCTTCCAAGAAAAGGATTCAAAATTAAAGTAAGGAGTGGCAAATATGAAAATAAGAGCTTCTGTTCGTAAAATTTGTGAAAAATGTCGACTAATCCGTCGTCGGGGACGAATTATAGTAATTTGTTCCAACCCAAGACATAAACAAAGACAAGGATAATAAGACTCGTTAAAGACCCAATATACAAATAAGAAGGGGGATCTTTTTTGACATGAAATGGATATATCCATATATCTCTGACTCAAATTTATGAGATGATAAAATATGGCAAAAGCTATACCGAAAAAGGGTTCACGTGGACGTATTAGTTCGCGTAAGAGTATACGTAAAATACCAAAGGGGGTTATTCATATTCAAGCAAGTTTCAATAATACCATTGTGACTGTTACAGATGTACGAGGGCGAGTGGTTTCTTGGTCCTCTGCCGGTACTTGTGGCTTCCAAGGTACAAGAAGAGGGACGCCGTTTGCTGCTCAAACCGCATCGGCAAATGCTATTCGTGCAGTAGTAGATCAAGGTATGCAACGAGCAGAAGTCATGATTAAAGGTCCCGGTCTTGGAAGAGACGCAGCATTACGAGCTATTCGCAGAAGTGGTATACTATTAACTTTCGTACGGGATGTAACCCCTATGCCACATAATGGCTGTAGACCCCCGAAAAAAAGACGTGTGTAGAAATCAAAATTGAAGATATTTCAATAGCAAGAGAAACAAGAGAGCAAGAGAAACAAGAGAAATAAATGATTCAATGATCAGATCAAATAATATTATTATGGTTCGAGAGAAAATAACAGTATCTACTCGGACACTACAGTGGAAGTGTGTTGAATCAGCAGCAGACAGTAAGCGTCTTTTGTATGGGCGCTTTATTCTGTCTCCGCTTATGAAAGGTCAAGCAGACACAATAGGCATTGCGATGCGAAGAGCTTTGCTTGAAGAAATCGAAGGAACATGTATCACACGCGCAAAATCTGAGAAAATCTCACACGAATATGCTACCATAATGGGTATTCAAGAATCAGTACATGAAATTTTAATGAATTTGAAAGAAATCGTATTAAGAAGTAATCTCTATGGAACTTGTGAGGCGTCTATTTGTGTCAGGGGCCCTGGATATGTAACTGCTCAAGATATCATCTTACCGCCTTATGTAGAAATCGTCGATAATACACAGCATATAGCTAGCTTGACGGAACCCATTGAGTTGGTTATTGGATTACAAATAGAGAAGAATCGTGGATATCTTATAAAAGCGCCAAATACCTTTCAAGATGGAAGTTATCCTATAGATCCTGTATTCATGCCTGTTCGAAATGCGAATCATAGTATTCATTCTTATGAAAATGGTAACAAAGAGATACTATTTCTCGAAATATGGACAAATGGAAGTTTAACTCCTAAAGAAGCACTTCACGAAGCCTCCCGGAATTTGATTGATTTATTGATTCCCTTTTTACATACCAAAGAAGAAAATTTAAGTTTAGAGGACAATCAACACATAGTTCCTTTACCCCCTTTTACCTTTTATGATAAATTGGCTAAACTAACAAAAAATAAAAAAAATGGCGTTGAAATCGATTTTTATTGACCAATCAGAATTGCCTCCCAGAATCTATAATTGCCTCAAAAGGTCCAACATATATACATTATTGGACCTTTTGAATAACAGTCAAGAAGATCTTATGAAAATGGAACATTTTCGCATAGAAGACGTCAAACAAATTTTAGGGATTCTAGAAAAAAATTTCGTAATTGATTTACCGAAAAATAAGTTTTAAATCCAATGGATTTTTTCTCTTTTTTTTAGAAAAGGGCCGAAAATC